>OU343132.1:15000000-17500000 GCA_910594945.2 Amphipyra berbera
CTCATTTGCGAGCCTTCCGGCTGGCGCTCGTTACATCTTGATATTCTTTACCCCTTCACCGATACCCGTACCACACGAGCAATAAATGGCGCGGAAGGAGCCCGCTATCGCGCCGCCCGATATCTTCCATCCGAATTAATTTCACAACGCTCCTTCTCAGAAACGAACTAAGTTCGCGCACTTGTTATTTCGACGTGCAGCCGAGCGCGCGACTTCTAATCGCGAAGAGTCGCGAGATAAAATGGCGACCCGTAATTACCATAACGCGCCTTTCGAAGATATGTGGAGAATCTTAATGGTACGGTGGCTCCGTAAATAATGGGCTCTTATGGGAAAGTTGGTAAAGAGCACTGTTTCGTGTGTAATTTTAAGGGTTTCCTGGCTCACGTGCTTTTTGAATAATGTGCTAAATACTGAGCGGGCGCTAATGACGCTCGCGTTTGTTTTGATATAAACTTAGACAATAGATTCAAGTTTATGTTTGCTCCAGTGGTGTCCTTGTACGTTTGAATAATTTTAATTTTGGCGTGACAATACTACACTTGTACGAATTGGTACGTCTAATGGTGCCCGTTTTGTTTTGTAGTGCTTATTAGGAACTTTGTTTATGAAGCAAATAAGTTCGAACTTACTAACCTTGTGAACTGGCATTAATATAATTCTAGAACTTTTCGTGGATATTGTGACTAGACCGGAGTTTCGTTTGGGGTGCCGCACAGATAAATAGCAACAGCAGTTAATTATTGAGGTAAAATGCATCTAAGACTCGGCGTACAAAAGCGTTTCTGCCGCGATCGCGCTATCAGCCGCAGGATGCAGAATGTCGCGCGCCAGTCGCGATTACGCGTGAGTTATGAGCTATTTCTGAATTGTGGTCGCCCGCGGCGCGTCGCGCGGTGCGCGCCATTTCGTAGCTTCTTTCGTTTTAAGTAATTAGCCCTTTATTTTAAATACACCGCAATAATTGTGGCCTACAGCGATACGTTATCTTGAGTTGGTAGCACTTTGAGCATTGTTTTCCCCCATAGAGGACAAAGAAAATCATTTTTCTTATTTTAAGATAAAACGATAGATAGCTGAATAAAGATAATGGTTTAATATATTAATTTTGTGTTTAATATTTACTTACTCTCATCATTATCCACCTTTGCCCAAGTATGTTACGGTCGGTTTCCAACCTTACCTGATGCAGCAATCGTTTCTTAGTGTTTTACACGGAGCAACTAGCACCTGATCCCCTCATCCCAATTATTGATATACCTACTAATATCTTAAGGGACGTTATTAACATGTTTGGACTCCCAACATGTAAAACGTTTGGTCGTATTTAACAAAAAATACGAAAAAATACCAGTGGTCCAAAAAATACACTATACTAAGTCTTTGCTTCTTCATTTTCAGATTAGCAGCAATATAATAAAATAACATTAGTAAATATGATAGTGAACCACATTAGACATAACAGCGGTAGTGCCAACATTTGCTCACCGCTGCATTGTTCCGTATGCATATTTGCGAACTCGGCTAATACGTTTCAAAATGCTCGCAACGTACACAAAACGGTGTACACCTCGGTACTGCGAACGTGTTCGCTCAAATTACAAGCATTGTAAATTAGGACCAAAAACAGTCTCATTTTCCACACGAGCGCTGCAGCTAATATTGTCTCACCCCTGAAATATGCAGCCTTACCTGCGGGAATTGCCTGGATATACTGTAATTGTTGAATATACCACGTCGTTTAATCCCGGCTACATCTTCTGGAATGTTCGAGAATGCAGCCAAGATTTGCAGGCAGTCTGCGGCAAGGACTTGGCCTCGGGCCTAGCGCACTTAATACACGGCTTAACTTCACTTGGGATTTCTCAATGTGTCTCACTACAAACCTGTTTTAGCGGCACAACTAAGCGCGCCTGTAAACAAACATTAAAAACTCGTTTACTTTCGAACCCTTTTGAAAAGAGTTAAAGTTGTAACGCCCCGAAACCTTCGAGCCTCCTGAAACTCAAGCTACTGCAAACAGCCGTGAGGCGTCGTCGATGAAATTGCAAAAATGTAAAAGAGCTAATGTTTGCTCACCTTAAACCCCTTCCCGACCCCACGTGCCGGCGTGACGAGCCGGATAAAAGGCTTTAATACACCCTCATCCCTTATTACGAAACTTGAAAAAGACAACAATATAGATCCAATGTGTCGCGGGCGCGGGCAATCATACGCGCATCAAAGGTGACGCGCCTGCGAGCTAGCCAAGTGTGGAGACGCCTTTATGTAACGACGTTTTGTATTAGCATTCTGTATGGAAATGCCGAGTCAAAGGGCTACACGGGTTATGAGATCTGAAACAATATGGATTGTGACAATCCTGTTTCCTTCGCACGACAGGAAATGGTATTCGAATGTTTAATGAGAAGCCTCGGTTCATGTATCGTAAATGCGGATTGCTAGAACGTCTGCTTTTGCATTTTGTTACTCTGTTTGCAAATTCGTTTACGGCTTTGCAACAGCGGAAATTCAAATGTCGTGTTTTTGTTTTTCATGTGACTGAAATCGCTGCCTAAAGAGAAATAAAATTTGCATTTGCAGCCGTTCTTTTATCACATCATATAGCACTCAAAAACTGGTCCTTTCTGCTTACCAAAACACCAACATACCACAAGGACCAAAACTTTCTCTTTAGTAAAACCTATCTGCCTCCATACTCTTTGCTCGAACACATCAAGCAGTCATTACGGCCCTCGTGAAAAATCTCGGCGAGGCTGCTTTGCAAGTCAAAACTCCTTGGGGTACACTTGGCTCCTCCCGTACCCCGGTACCCCGATACTTCAGTACCCGCTGCTAGCGCGTGTGAACATTTTTCATATTGAGCTCCAAGATACAGGTGACGTGTTAAATGGCTCGATGTTTAAGATTCAAACAAGGGTAGGTGAGAATGTATGTGTGGAGGTGAGTAAGTGCTGCATATGTCTTACTGTTTTGATCATACGAGTACGTGTGAGTAAAATGTGTAGAGATAAGTGCTAATTTTACATTGGAATGTTAATTGCCTAAATGTTCCAATATTTGACATGAAAAATATGAAATATACAAACAAAATTCTATCCCCATTTTTATTCCTAGTAGATTTAATATTTACAGTTTGATTCTAATTATATTACTACCTTTTACTTGACAGCAAATTAATTAAACCTACTATTAATAATTACCTAAATCTGGTATAAAATTTTATTATAGCCCTTATAACCGAGTTGGCGCAGTTTAATAATTATTATCTATTCATTACCTCGGCCTAAAAGAACGTCATAAACAACTACCAGGTAAGCCCAGTTCACGTAAATAAAAATTAATATATTTTTCCACTCTTTGGGCTCAGTAATGATCTCTGGGTATGACACGTCGCGGCAGGGTCTACGCCTGATTTACGTTCCAAATGTCGGCACATCCAGCGCAGGTGTGTTCAACTTAGAAATTAGCACACCGTTCACTTTTAAATTGCCTACGAAATTTTCTACTATTAATGTGGATTATTTAAATGGTATGTAAAATATTTAAAATAAGATACATAAATCAAATCATAACCAAAAATTAATTTAATTCGACTTTATAAACTCTTTCTTATACTAATCTTGTATATAGGTACTTACTTAATACTGTCTCACCATGTGTGCTAAATCTCGCACTTTCTAAGCATACCTACAGCCTGTATAGTCTTTTTAGTATATCCAATATCCCCAAACAAAATAAATCGATAAAACTCCCATTCAAGTTAACACAAGACAAAATACATTCCGCACATGTTACTCGACACATCGTTAAGGCGACGTGTACACCATTACATAGAATTATTCCGTCGTCCGCAGCCTCCGCAAATTGACATTCAATCAGTGTACGCCCACATTGTTTCCCTATCAATCCTTATTGGGATTTGGCACACGCGCCGATATGCCGCCATCAAAACGCAATTTGTTTATGAAAATTTATTGTATTCGCCATTACCGTGGATTCTTTTCCCTTAGCGACCCCGCGGAACGAAATCACCTTATTCAATTCCCTTTTTGCATACATCACACACGACGCCTTGGAGGGGAACATCGCGGGTTTGTCTGTACACGAGAATCGCGTTTGGGACGCGTGTTCGCTTCTTATTAGTCTGGATTGGATAAAGGTTTTTCTTATATCGCTTGGGGATAGGAATTTACAGTGTGTTCTACTGTTGCACGTTGTTTTACTTGCCCTTTTAGTTTTCTAGAAGAGGGAACTGGTGAATCATGCTAAAAACTGTGACAGAAAACTCATTAACGATAGCAAAACAAATAAAAAATACACTTATAACATTTTTGTTTTAGCGTAAGTATCGAAGGACCAAGATTATTATAATGGAAAATAACAGGAAATGTCAGCTGTCATTCTTACAAACAAGCTTGTGGCAATAATTCAAACCATAATGATCAGTACGGATACACGTGGATTTCTTATCCTCCCAAATGCGGTGACATATCACCAGAAAATTTCCAATTCCAAATTCCGGGTGAAATCATTTATCAGCGCGGAATTAGCGCGTCACACACGGTTGTCGATGGTAAGTGGAGCGCGCGATATGACGCGCCTTCCCTTCTGTTTCGAGGATTTGCGAAAAGAATTGTCGCATATATCACACTTAATAGGGTGCGGAGAGAGCACTACTTATGCCTAATGCGACAAGGAAACATGGTACGCGCCCGTACGCCCGAATACATTCCCAGAAACTGGATTTTCAATGGCAATAAATATGTGAGTGAGCCGAGCTCCTGCTTTTTGAGAAAAAATATGAAGATTATTCCTATTCCATAATTCATTTGTCGTTTGTTGCATCGATTTCGTATTAAGGATGTTTTTTTGATCGTGGATAATTTATGTGTTGACGTTTCTGTGGTCTAAGGTAGGTACAAGTGGTAGTCGTTGGTGCACCTGTAGCGATACAAAAATGTGACACTAACCCCTTTTCCGTGACATAACAATAAACAGTGACGTAGTCGTAAACACGGCGAGATGAGGCTTCGTAAAAAGCAACGATGACGGTAAATATGGACAGGCGATGTCTTCGCGACGGTAAAATGACGGTAAAAACTGTAAAGACGGGAAGATGGTTCGGGAAGGGTGCAAAGCTAATTTTTTATGGATGTACTGTATAACGCTTAACTGGCGGGGTATAGATAAATATTCTATTTTTCTACTTCTAGTTTTATGTGATACAAATATCGAATTAATCAATACAATTAAAAAGCGACACCTTTGGTGTAGTGGCTGAGCGATTGACTTCTGCGCTACGGGTCGTAGGTTCGATTCCCACACGGAAAAAATATTTGTATGGCCTAAAGATAGTTGTTCCGGGTCTAGGCGTTTGTGCATGTAAAGATTTGTGTCAGTAAACGCACCTACGATACAGGAGAAATCCTAGTGTGAGGCAACGTTTTTTAAAATCAAAAAACAAACAATTTAAAGCGGTCTTCTCCCATCCGTTCCTTCTGATTATTACATCACTTAGAAAGTAGCATTATTAATAAGTATTCTTCGTGATCGAAAACTTGTTTACATCAACGCAAAGCCACGTTTATATAACAAAAATGCTAATACGAAGCGATATGAATGAAAATCAGACCATAAAAATGTATCACAATTATGTTGATATATCGCCAAAGTTTATCGCCCTTTGAAGATGTTCCTAAGTCTATAAATTAAGGCCAAGACGTACCGCAGCCATAAAACCTAATATACGTAATCTTTATTTCTTACATGGGGTTAAACCAGCAGATTATGCTAAATACTCTTTGGTATTATTGCGTATGCGAGGTTCGCATACCTAACTAGAGTTTATCAAACGCCCCTAAAAAGCTGTTATATTTTCAACACATGATTATGTAAAAGAATTCCGAGATTCGAGATTTCAACGAGGGAAAGATGTGTGTCGTTAAGACGTGAGGTTGAGATTTGCATCTTTACCACTCTTTTGTGGGGTGTGATTTCTCACGATGAGGCTAAATGTTACGTTGTACCGACGTACGTGTAGGGGTTTTACTGTTTGTGTGTGTCTAAAAGACGGTGTTGTGTATGTGTCTGGTGTAGACGTATTGTTAATAACTATGACATTTCCAGCAACAACCGTTTACATATTTTATCATTATAATACGTTTTTACTTATATTATAGAGTGCATTAACAGCCAGCACACATTAAGCGCTTTGAAGCGTACGCTTTGTTAAAGCGCGTTGCAAGTTACGGGATAATAGCATGGAGCGAACATACTCAAACGCGCGCTTTTGGCCGAGCGCTCGTCAAGCGCGCGCTTCAAAGCGCTTAAGGTGCACTAGCTGTAAAAGAGCCTCCGCGAGGAACATACATAAGATTGTCCGCCGTACTCTTATGACATTCAGCCCCACTACCAACCTCGCTGACCGTCTAATCTTTTCAACACGACACGAGCTATTCTACGAGCTGGTCTTGCCAAGATGAGAGCTGAAGAAGAACCTATAATATAAAAACGCAAAAGCCTTGTACATTAAGAGACACATTTAATTGTGAAACAGCAGTCCATTCCCCCAATTAAAGCCACTCTAAATAAAAACCCGTACCAAGTTTAAACCGTTTCGCTGAACGGAGCAGCAAGTTAACGAATAATTGATGAACTACACTATTTCAGAACGGTACAATACAAGGCTTGCCGACTGTCAGGGTATAAACTACCCATTAGTTTTACTTGACGTACTAATTTTGTACCGCGTACGTCAAAATTGGACAGCTGTTATGTTAGCGGACTGCTATCGTTTCAAATGCATCGCTGTCAACGAAATGAAGCACTAATATGTTTTTAATATTGCGTATTTTTAACCGACTTCCAAAAAAAAGGAGGAGGTTCTCAATTCAACTGTATGTTTTTTTTTTGTATATTTGTTCCGCTATATCTTTGCTAATTGTGAACCGATTTTAATTATATTTTTTTGTTTCAAAGAGTATTCTTTCGAAGTGGTCCCATTTAAATTTGGTGAATATCTGATGAAGAACTTTGGAGATAGACAATTTGAAGTCGGTTTTATTTTTGTTAAAAAGAGTAATTACTTCAGTGAGCAACTATAAATTACAACTAATTATGACAGTTTCACACCACAAAAATAAAACCCGTTGGTCTAGTATTGGCAAGCGCGACTGCTGATCGTGAGGTCCTGGGTTCGATCCCCAGGTCGGGCAAAGTGTATATTTTTCCTCAGTAGCAGCCCGCAGTTTGGATTTGTACCCGGTAGATGGCAATAGGTTCACCCACTATTATATACTATACACCTCTGCCCAACCCTTCGGGGAATACAAGGCGTGATGAATAAATAAAAATAAAACAACTGCCAACGTTTCATTAAAGAAAGACACAAATAATTCCCAGTCGTAAACGTAATAAAAAGAGTCAAATACACCGTCTATACAAACGACTTCCTCGTCAAGTTAATAACACAAAACAAATTACCAAGAATCTTCTACAGCATGAGAACAATTAATCAAAACATTGGGCCGTTGAAAAAAAAATGAATAATCCTTCCGAGACGGAGTTAAGTCATTATTATTATTTAAATCTTCAAAATTACTCGACAAAACTGCGCGATATAGATATAAGACTGCAATAACCCATTTGGGAGGATAAGAAAAAGGGATGGTAGTCATTAGCATATAATGACAGTAATTAAAATACACAAATAGAGCTATAAAGAAGGCCGGGCGGTGAAGGGTTGTCTTCATCATCGCCGGCGTGAATTTATACATGGCAAATATTTTGGTTGCGGCTGCGGCTCAAGAATTAAGAACAGCCTTGTTTAATTTATTAATTAATGGAGCCAGTGTTGCGGAGACGATGATGGCAGCACTGCTGAGCGGAACTGATTAGTCTGTCTATGAGTTAGCGAATGTTACATAAATGTTTTGTGTGGGAAATCGACACATTTTCCGTTTTTCAGAGATACATATATTGATGATATCCCACATCTTTATTTGAGATTAAATATAATTCAGTCAAAGTATGCATTAGTCATTACGGGAAGTCAGAAACCCAAAAAGTCTGATAACCGGTCTAACCTAAGGATATCGGCATTGCCCAGTAACTGGATTGCGGAGGTCTGATGGCAGTCGTTCCGTGTAAAATACTGGTATTCAGCCGCATCTGGTTAGACTGGAAGCTGACCCCAACATGGTTGGGAAAAAGGCTAGGCAGAACGAACAAAGTATGCATTAAAGCCGTGATGCCACTTAGTGTCATGTTGTGAACAGATGTACCTAAATGTGGGTTTAACAGTATTTATTTACGCAGACTCCTAATATTTTGTTTCTTTCATTGATGATAACATAACATCACACCTGTATTCGCCGAAGGGTTGAGCAGAGGTGTATAGTAACACTCTCATTTCGCCGTTAGTCCCATGCAATAGGAGGCAAGCCTATTGCCATTAGCCGGGCGCATATCCATACTCCGGGCTGCTACTGAGGAATTCCACACGGAAAAACTCAATAACACTTTGCCCGACCTGGGGATCGAATCTAGGATCTCACGATCAGCAGTCGCGCTTACCACCACTAGACCAACGATGCCTCGTTATTGATGATAAAAACCTTTAAATAGTAATTTATAAAATCTGATATTTAAATTAATTTTTATCTTTAAAATATAAATGTAACACAAGCTAACACACTTACAAATTTTGACAGACACGGTGATGGGCAAACCTTTCGCTCGACTTATTTCAATTCATTTCTCGTCTCCCGCTCCACCGCCTCCGCAGACAATGGCGGGCTAATTACGAGATGTAAGGGTTTATTAACGCAATCGCGTGGTTATTAACATAAAAAAATAATATTTACTGGCCCGGCGCCGGCGAAAGTGCTTAATTTACGAATATTGCGGCATTACGCCCGTCTCAACCCTTTCGTCTTACAAATAATTGCTGCGATGTTACGCCTTGAGAGATGGGATAAGCGTCAAGATTAAAGCTCATCAGAGTTGTTGCTCTGAATAAGATTTAGGATTCTAATGACTGGCATTACACATTCCGTGAAACTTTTGCAAATCTTCCGGATGCAACTGTGTTTGATATTCTCCTCACATAGTCTAAATTTGGTTTATCAGTCTTAAATAGTACCTTCGCAGATTACCTATTGATATTTTAATGTAAAGCCCGTCCCTTCGTCGATTCCAAAACGTCAATATTAGCATATAAATAGCGAGTAAAATATGACATCAGCATTTTAATTTTTCTATATTACGAAGCGATTTACAAATTAGCGGATAAGAAAATCGCCGAGGAAGCCTTAAGAGGGTCGACCTGCCCGCAGATGTTCTATTTAAATGTAAATTTTGCACCGACACGCCGACGACACGGATGAAAAAAATAATTTAGAATCAAAATATTTGATAGCACATCACAATCATTTGTAATATTAATAATTCGGGCTTAAATTTAAACACATCTTTATTTCTTCTTTCTTTTCGTGTTGTTAGTGACTAACCTGGTGTCAGAGTTTATGCCACCCATGGGCCTCTGACTTGGCTTCACATGCCGTCAAGAAATATCTCTCAGGTATGCCGGTTTCCTCACGATGTTTTCCTTTACCGTTTTTAAGCAAGTGACAATTATACAACACACACATGAATCCGAAAAGTCAGAGGTGCGTGCCTTGAGTTCGAACTCCAGACCTATGACTTGGCAGTCCGACGGTCACACCACTAGGCTATCACAAACATACATCTTTATTAAACAGGAGCATCGTATTTTTACACAAAAAAATAAATATATACCTATCTTCTTCCTCTTAGCCTTTTCCCAATTATCTTGGGGTCAGCTTCCAGTCTAACCAGATGCGGCTGAATTTATTATTTATATTGCAGTATTTTACACGGAGCGACTGCCATCAGACCTCCGCAACCCAGTTACTGGGCAATGCCGATATCTTAGGTTAAACCGTTTGTCAGACTTTCGGGCTTCTGACTACCCGTAACGACTGTCATAGGTATTCGTATGACACCCGGGACCGACGGCTTAACGTGCTCTCCGAGGCACGGAGGGGTCTCGATGTGTAACAAATGGTCACCCATCCACGGACTGACCGCGGCAAGCGCAGCTTAACCTCGCAAATCGTACGATCGGCGCGGTTGTTATTTAGCTACGAGCCCGAAATATATACCTATATTTGAGTAAAACTCCAAAGTCAACAGGAAAGTAAAATTAACAAAATTTGACAGCGGTATTTAATCAACGCTCACAACAAACACTCGGGAGGATGACAATTGCACGCACCGGATGGAAAAAAAGAAAGTATTCTTTTCAAGAAAGGGCAACAATGAGAAAAAGAATTACGGGAAGGACCTCGGCGGAAGTGGAAGTGACAGATCGCCGACATCGCCGACAATGGTGGAAAGTCACACCTCTTGTTTACGGGACGACGAGCACGCTTCTGAATTAGCTATCATTTACTTAAGCACTTTATATAATTAAGTGGAGCGGCCATTAGTGTCACGAGGGTCGCCATATTCTTTTCATTGCCGTTTCTAATTGCACCTATTAGTTGGGCGGGCGTTAGTTAGAGGACATGTGTGAACGTCGGTTTGTTTAGACGAAGGTTAGAAGTAAACGCACGTGCCTACTTCTTCTTTAATTTCTTTGTTTTTTTTTTAGGATTGTTATCTGGGTGTAAGTATTAAATTGTTTTCTTTCTTTTGCAATGTTTTTCCTTGCAACAATTCGTGTTTCCACCTGTACCAGACACATGGGCGTAGCCAAGATTATGTCCAGGGTGGGGCAAACTCAGTCAGACAGTAAGTATTTGTCTTTTCAATAAATCTGGATGTGCAGAATGGGATTATGGGGCAATTTTGCCCCGTAACCTTAGTTTTGAGGTCCAAATAAGTATAGACGGAGTCGGGCATTGGTCTCCCTATTTTGGGTAATTGTTCTGTGGACATGAGTGGCAAGTTGACTGAATCTAGACCATTTACCTGTTCTTTCCTGTGCCGGGGTTGGGCAAGCGCCCCGTCTGCCCCACCTTGAATCTCGTCACATCCTTCAAAGGAAGCTTCCTGACGTTTATTTTCTGTCTTTCTGGAATGCTAAATAAGCATAAGTACTTGTGTTACAACTTTAATAGTACCGGTTTAAAACGGTCAAATATGAACACAAAACCTCACAACGGACATTCACATATGATCCTATTGTTCTGTTCTCCGAACTGTATAATTATCTTAATAGTTTTGGAGAAATTCTAAACTAAACAACTTGTTCGCATTATTATCTTCATTTCTACGAAGGAACCTATTACATTAATGAACAAAGCGCTTCGAGCCTTCAATATTATAATATTCATTTACAATTTCTTCATCCAAAAATACCCTAAAGCCGCCATTTTAAATCCACATTAATCCCCTTTGCATCTCAAATTAACGAATCGATCATAATTGATTAAGTACAGCGCGGAGCTAAGGAATACCACAAAGGAGTCCATTCGTACTACTGAGCAAAACAAAAACAAGGCTCCCTCCCTTTTTTGACCGACCGAAAGCGAAATCTGGCTTTGTTCATTTACTCGGTAAACCGATAATTTCATTAAACAACAAAGTGGGACTCCTCGGGAGTTTTGTAAACACGGCAAGAAGCCAATGTCCCCTAAGATGGGAAATTCATTCGGAGAAAAAAAATCTTGTCTTAGCACAACGCGGCGAATTAGGAATCCACGGACCCCTGCTTGTTTGCACCATAAAAAGTGTTGAAATTTAATTAAAATCAGTGCACTGATTTAAGTCTTGGAAACATCCAATCAGGTTTAATTAAATCTGATAAAAACGCTGGAAGTGTTGTAAAAAAAACTAGAAAATTTAATCAAAATTATTTCACTATTCCAGGAAAATCGACCTCCTTAACCCTTGCTCCGCCAAACAATCCAGTTAATATCGTAAGCGTAACCTAAAACGGGTGCATTCCGTACGTTAAAAATATCGCGGAGTAATTTGGAGCATTCGGGTGGGCTACTCGCATTAAAGTTAGGTAGCGAGCAAATTAAGCCGAACCCCCGATATATTGCGTTTGTTCTTTTGATGCCGCCGGTGAAGGGTTAAAGCCAAGAATGCTTTGCTTTTTATAGTGAACTCAATAAACTGGGGGCCGAAGTATAATATGAGTTTGAGCACGTATGTAGGTACCAACAGTCATATGGACTGGTACAGTCGGCTATAAAATTAAATACTCATGACTCAAAGGACCAGTAACTTTATTTCTAACAATTCGGTTTCGACCCATGTGTATTAAATATCATTCCAACATTTAATTTTAAATAAATAAATTTTGAGATGCCTGCAAAATGTTTTTCAACTTCTAATAAAGAATTTAAAATATCTCGTAAATATTAAAATTCAAGTTTTCTAACAAAAATCTGTCATTTATCGGGACTTCAAATAATAAATAATATGAAGACATTAGACAAAAAATAACATCATACGCCGCGTTAGCGTGGTTAAAAATTGCCTGATTTTTATTTCAATATATAAATTATCCACACACGAGTATCCACAAATACTCGTTATACAAAGCCAATGAATTATACCTCAGTCACGTAATTAGACCGAAAATACCATTAAATTAATAAATAAAAAACAGGAGCGGACCCCATCGGCTCTCGGAACGACGCGTGGGCCCCTCAGTCGAATAAATTTATGTAAAAATTTTCATTAATATTTTTGAGGCCGACCGTCCGCTCGCCCTTGGGAGTGAAAATCGAGTTCGCGGTCGCGATGGAAAAATGCAAACCGAAAATTATGGGGTCCCTCGCCTTGTATTTGCTTATGAATACCGGTACCTGGACGACCCCACATCGTGAAATATAAATATACGACACGATACGGGAAAATAAAATTAAAAAACAACGGAATCATGTGAGAGCCGATTGTTTAAAATGTGTAATAGAGGACAAAATATAAGTTACCTTTTTCAGGATAGTTTTTTGTCCGCCCTCGACCTTTAAGGCTGTAAGTACACTATGAAAAACGCCCCTCGAAGGATCTTTTGAGATTATGAAAGATTTGTGAGTCGTGGAGTGGTGCCCGCGGCCGGTCGCACTGAGCTTAAGAGATTTAAATCGCTCGCTGGCCCGAAATGCCAGATACAAACAGATTTCTTACTGCCCCGCGCTTGTAGAAATGATATCTTGGAACGAGTGTACTCAAGTTTGGGGTAGATAAAAGCATATCAGTTTGTTTTATTGCTTTTTTAAACTGTGATATTTTGTAGGAAAATCTTAAGCTTATTTTAAACTTGATAACAGGCACTTGTAATAGGTAGGTACACACTTTACATACTGCTTCAATGTTTTGTTATTAATTATATTAACTTAATAACCTAATTTCTAACGTTGTTTTTTTTAATTATTTTTTAATCCGAGAGAAACATACACTTATTTTTAAAAGAATTCTATGTATTTCAAAAAAATCTTGATTCCGTTTTCCCATTATAAAATAACGATATATTTCCGCACCGATTTCCTTACACTTTACCTAGAGTTAATATCCCACTTCCCCGCCACAATGCAAGCGAAATCTGTAAGCGATATCTCAGTGAAACCTGTAAATCTTTCAGGCATTTTTATATTCGGCGAATTCTCCCCGAGCTGAGGGCTAAGCAGGCCGCTCGCACCACCGCCCAGAGATTATATCTTGACACTTGATGGATGAATGGTTATTGGATCTCAACATTTTTATCATTTTGATACAGTTGGCCCAAGGTGCGGTAGTTTACTTCACTGCGGGGGGGACAGTTTACTGATACATTTTTCAAAGTGAACAAGTTTTGTATGCGTTGCGGTTTATCGGAGAAGTGTTTAAAGTGTTTTCAGATTGAAGACTGGATGCAGTAACGATCTTGGTGAATGGTTGATGATAGCATGTTTAGTGTTTAAACTAAAAAGTGTGATAGCACTTAGTTATAGATCAGATTATTTAATATTAAGTACATCGTAAGTTATGGCTTCATCCTCGGTATTGCACATCAACATTAAACCTGATAGAGCCTTCTCAAATAAAAAGCTGTATCCGATATTAATTTAGTACTTATAAAACTTAAATACATAAACTCACGCCTTTATCCCATGGGGGAGACAGAAACTGTAGAACGCTACATGCTACGATCCTTACATACTCCTTTCACTTCATCCACATTCATACATCTTGTCATACACGCACGCCAGTTGAGAGTACTACGCACCTGACCTTTGTGAACAACATCACCAATAACAATAATAATAAACTAACACCGTACCAATACTTATAAAAATTCTAAATTAAATTAAATGATTCACTTTGTTTTGATTTTAATAAATATAGTACCTACCTGATAGCACCTAAATACTACGTTTATGGGAGAAAATCCCTAGGCCTATTTTTGAGGATCTTCGAGAAACAAAAGTAGTAGCCAATCAGATAAACCTAGACAAATAAAATATTACTTGGAAGAGTCACTCACAACCATAACTCGTATTCAAATCAATGTCGATAAATCATAATGATATATGTGTTCGCAATCCAATGCTTGTCTGGTGTAAAATATGTAAAATTGGCAATGTTCTTAGCGTGCATTGGAGCGGCTGACACTGCGGCCCGGTCGTTTGCAGTCTTTACTACACCCCTATCTCACACTTCATATCACGTACGGTGTGCAAAATAAAGTGTTTGGTTTATGGTGAATGTGGTATGTTGTGAGAATGGCAAGAGGTAGAAAGAACATTTTGTAGTGTATTACATACATAACATAACATCACGCCTGTATTCCCCAAAGGGTTGGGCAGAGGTGAAAGTAACACGCGCATTTCGTCGATATGTTTAAGTCCCATGTAAAAGGAGGCGAGCCTATTGCCATCGAGCGGGCACAAATTCAAACTCCGGGCTGCTACTGAGGAATTTCTCAGGTAAAAACCCAATAACACTTTTCCCGACCTGGGGATCGAACCCAGGACCTCACGTTCAGCAGTCGCGCTAGCTACCACTAAACCAACGAGTTAGTGTATTTTTATGTAAGTTAAGTATTGGGTGTTTCTGTTTATATGTCATTGAAGTAGCCATATTGTTGTTTATTCAACTATTGTGTTCAACGAAGAATTCCATGTAGCGCACCAATTTAAATAACACCAATTCCAATCACACCAATAGTATTCCTATCGCTAATACAATTTTTTATTTGAATTGGTGCTATTCAAATTGATGCGCTAAATGGAATGCCTCTGTTTAAAGTAATGCTCCATCAGTTGACGTTTTACTTTGAAGGTGTTTTTTTTTTTTTTTTGAAGTATGAAAACTGTCCCACACTAGGATTTCTCCTGTATCGTGGGTGCGTGTACAGACACAAATCTTCACATGCACAAACATCCAGACCCGGAACAACTAACTGTAGGCCATACAAATATTTGTTCGGTGCGGGAATCGAACCCACGACCCGTAGCGCAGAAGCCGATCGCTCAGCGACTGCACCAAACGTGTCGTCATTTACTGCATCCATTGATGTAAGATGTTCGAAATATAAATTCCAGTAACATTAACCTCGTCTGCAATTAAAAGCTCAATCCTAATTGTACGATCAATGCATGCACAATAATGTAAACACTCACAGTAACCAGTTTTAAACATAATTATTTTTTGCTACTCTCAACAGCTAACCCCTTAAACACACATGCACAATTTTACTTTTTTTCTAACCCTACACAATTTTTCCAGCCGTTTGGCGCGCATCATAAGCGATATGTAGAGAAAAACGCGCGCCACCGTTAGCAGAAACATATCAATTCAATTTGAGCCCGAGGTACCCGTGAAATAGCGCTGCCACGCTAAATCATTGCACCTACCCGCGATAAACATCGGCTTTCTGTTTTATTACATATGACAGAGGATTTTTATTTGATGCCAAGTTTTTGGTAAAGTTAGAAGTTTAGTGGTTCAAATTGTCGTGAATGCTTTTGGAATGTAGATCAAAATTGATACTGCATTTCTTTTGCATGTCTGTATGAATCAGCTTACTGTGATTGATTCTTGTTTTGATATAAAGTTTGTGTTGTTTTCTATAAATTATTTCGTAAATTTCTATGCATGCATGCTTTATGATGCTACCTAACACAGCAACAAAGACATTTATTTTGCGTCTAAGATAAAAGACCAAGAAATATCACTAATTAACGGACAACCCTAACTGAGCACCTAAAACCCAAAAATATTAACCAGCTCTTAAAATTCATACATTCTTACAAAAACACCGCAAGCGACATTGTTAGTTAAGCTTGTTCTACAATTAACCCACCCCCTACTAATAAGACCGAAAGACCTGCTTCAGTAAAAATTCAACGCGTCATCCACGGCTGAGTGGATATAAAAATTAGAAATGCACACGAGCCCGCAATGCCTCAAGGAAAATATGTTAAACCGGGCGAATGCTTCGTGAAATTTTAAAAACACTGTCTTTTTTTTCTTCTAACAAGCCCTGTTTAAGATTTTTTCTTTTAAATTTTAATTCACCATGTTGCGAGTTTGCGGTGTAAATATTTCAATTTGTTTCATTTTACGAGGGTCTGTTGACGCTAAAAAACGTTGAATGACGTTTAATTCCTAATGGACAGCACCAATTTCATAAACGAGCATTGCTCATTCTAATTTATTGGACTATGCTCCATATAAGTGAACTTTCCCATCAAAACTGAAAGTACGGAACTAGTTTAATTCTGCTAAAATAAAACCACACATGTTCCACCCATCTTGTCGAACAAATGCAAAACTTACCCAACACATGTACCAATAGATAGCTACCGATTTAATATCCCACTCATAATTGAAGCGAACGTTCTTCCGAACCCATTACGAGGAGCTCGTAGACTAGTCGAGGCTTGGCGAGGTAATGAACTCACATTATAAATGCAACGAGGCATCGCCTCGGATGCACCGGGAACACTCCGACGCGAAGAATTAATTCATTTGCATGTAAAACTTCACCTACGGCACGCTACTTAAGATTAGGTATGAGATGCTGATGGATCGATATTAAGGGCTAGCTTGGGTGCTCCTGTTATTTTGAAACCTGTAGTGATGGGTTGAAATTTCAATGCCTTCGTTACCTACAAAATTTGTTCTTAACTCAAGTAATTTAAATTAAGAAGATCAAAAACCACAGTACACATAATAATATACCATACCAATTAAGATAGACTTTATAGAAAATTGTACTGATAATAATTTAAAATCTTAGGGTAGGTACCTATAAATAATGTACAAAAGGACCAATATATTCAAAGCATAATAATTCTATAGAACTACATACAATTTTAAATAAATAATAAATTATTATTTCTAAATCACGCACAGAAGACTATTTACTCCATTTTCAACTCTCATTCAACTTAGCTGTAACGAGATCTTTCGTTTAGTTTACTTTGTATACTCAAATTATGAAGTCCCGGACAAAACTACACTTTCAAACTAAGTACCTCACAGACGTCTTTCCCGCATACTTTCAGAATAGTTGTAAGTCCGCTTAGTTCGTTGACTTCTACCACTAAAACCTCAGCTAGACACCTGCATTACTCGGCTCCGTTTAATGGGATCTCTGGGCCCCTCCGGTAACCTGCTCCTAATTCCACGTACTCCAGTTAAGGACTTTTTACAGACACTCGCGAGTCTCTTGAGGACAATCGGAAGCAAATGGTGACGGGAATTTGGCTAAATGAGATTCGGTGATTGAAAGCACTGGGGTAAAGAGGTTTTTAAAATTCGGTGAATTTGTTTGATGTCAATTATGGATAAAAAGGCTGGGAGAAAATTTTGACGATTATTGTGGAACCCTTCTAGATTGACGGTTAATATTTTCTGCCTACTAGTTTTCAACACTATTAAAATGTGTTGTGGTTGTATTTACCGTCACAAAGATATACGTGGAGTCTGTAAAAATACTGTTTTGTGTCAAGTCTGTCCTGTTTTTCCCTTACCAAATGAACTGAATTTAAGTCACTTCTTAATGACTTCAATGAAGACCCACGTCTTATTTGAATATCCCTTTGTTCCTTGTTTACTTTATTTTTACTGGAAATAAAATTTGATCTCCAACACTAGAAAAACACTGCGAACGACTACAAAATAAATTAAAGAGGGTTATACAATAGCCGTGCGCAAATAAGAGTCCCCGTCCAATGAGTAGAGTCAAGAAAAAAGGTCGGAGTGCGCGTGATCGTCCCCCTGGGCCCGCACTTATCATCGACATTAACTTTTTTGTTGTCCATAACATTTGCATAACTCTTAAACTCTCTATCAGTACAGGCGTACAGCACGCCTTGAAGCCTCCGGGCGACGTCGGGGACGGCGGCCTACACTTTGTAAGATCATTTTCAGACTTTACTGAACTCCGTTGCTGTCTTCTGGGCACCATAAAAAGAGGGAAGTCATTTGTAAATTACCTTTAATGGCAAAGAATGCTTATCTTTCACATAAGAATAATTTTATTACGTTATGTAGTGTTTAGGTTTCGGTTTTCATTTGGGATTTAAGATATTACTTGGTAACATACACATTATAATTTACAAGAACAGCCAACGTGTTTCCTCTGGGAATCCATTTTCGGTATCAATACAGTAATATTCTACTCTTTAGAAAAATTATTGACTTATAATCATATTCTAGGTTGATTAGTATGTTATTATAGGTACTAAAAGCTATGGACATTTTAGTTATAATAAAAATTGTATTAAAAATATATTTATATTAAAAAGGTAACGTATTACAACATGTAGATTTTTCTACACCAGCAACCTTAATACTTGAAACTGGAAGAATTAATTTAAAATGAGAATATTTTGACAGCTGCCATATCCAGGCAGCCCTTGGGCAAACGAAGCTAATTCGAACCCCACTACGACTCATACGTAATCAGGACATCAATTAGGAAATCGTTCTGACCTTTTACTAAACTGTTCCTGAATAATAATAATTGTACTTCATATTGCTATCAAATAATTATGTATTTGCAAAGTATTTTGTACTATGTATACTTTAAAATATTTAACTAGCTTAATTAAAAAAACGATGGTTAAATAAGAAATATTTTTTTCAACGAAATGTTTACTCGTTGCAATTAAACAAAAAAACAACTTAACTGCACTTTTGAATGTATAAAACTTTATTCTTAAAATATTTAAAAAAATACCAATCTTCTCAAAAGTTTGTCAATCTTCCATTTTAAAATCCAGTGTAATAATAACAATTTTCTTTATAGCTCTGTTTACAGCATGTCACTGTAAACATGGCCGTAATTGGCTCCCAAAATTGCTCCGTAATCCATCTTGAGATTATAATTTAAAAACATGAGCGGGTATAATGGTGGAGGACAGACAAGGTAAAGGTGCTTGTAGTCGGCAGGTCGCCGGTCGATGGCTTAATAAGTAGGTATCGCTGGGAGCAGCTGTTATGATACCGGCCGAGTGTCGCCGCACTCACCCTTAAGAGATTTTTTTAAGAAGGATAGTATGGAAGCGGACTTTTAAGAGTATTTTTTGTTTGTTACTTCGTACTGAAAGGACTAAGAATCAAATAAGACGGAAATATCCAAACTAGAGTGCAAGCTCAAGCTTTTTATTCCAAACTATGAAGTAACACGTATTGTACTTCAGATTTTGCTGTCCTAAAAATGGACCCAACTACTCCATGGTTGACTAAGGCCTAAAATCCTTCTGAGAAGAGGCCCGTATCCATTAGTGAGACAGTCATCTCAAACTTCCCAAAATAATGAAAACATCCCACTCTTGTGCCTAATTAGTATTATTAGTACCTAGATTAATTTCTAGTATCGATTTAACTTAACTTTTAATAGGTATTGTATTAACCCCACAGTAATGTGCGTAGGTACAATGAATATCTTATTCATGATATCAAACTTTAGAAACTAATAAATTTTAGATTTTATACTTGAACGATACAAGTTTTAGAGCGAAATATTAGACAAACCCTTTCTTCAAAATTATACGTATACGTTGATACCTTCTACTTTTCATGATTTATACTTAAACGTTAATTTATTTTTAGTACTACTTACTCAACCCATTCACGACCATCAGCTAGAACTCCAATAGTTTTAAAACCAATTTTAAATATTAAATAAATATTTTTAATATTTAGCCTTAGCCAGGATTCAAAATTGCCCAAATATTATGCTCGTAATTAGTGAAAATAAAAATAGAATTCTACCATCTATCTCTCCATACTTTCCCAAGTTGAAGGTACTTACTCTAAGGCGATCGCCTTTTTTCTCGCCCCAACCTTCGGAAAAAAATAGGGGAGATTCCTATCTTGTCGCTTCTAATTTACTTATTCCTCTTTTAAAGACTTATTTACCTTCAAAATCCCATTGTGTCCCTACAGGCCTTAATAACGAGAGGGCCTACGTGTCAAACGAGGATTTTCTTAAAAAAGCAATAACAATTTACATAAACACCCGGTTCTATTTAACAGTTAATAAAGAAAACGGTGTTGCAATTGACGAGGCTGTCCCGTTTAAACGCCTTTTAGATGGAAATGTTTATAGTATATTTTTATTTTACAAGGCTTTTTTTTTCGTTTGAACAATGCTGGATGCATGGGTAAAGAACTCGAATTTATATTGGTAAACATTTATTTAAAATATGTACATTAACGAAAGTTGTTGAAAAATTGTGCTCCAAATAATAATCTAATTAGATTGAAGCTTGATTAAACACGTAAAATACGCACGCTAATCAGTAGAGGTCTTATCTTCAAACTGTAATATTATTACATATTTTAAAATTAACATTGTAATCTCAACCTCTAACAAAGCAGTAGCAACAAACAGATAGGAACCGCCACTTAGTATTCACGGTGTTTACTTGTATCTCTGCTAATATCTGAAAGCAATCAAATGAAATCCGTGCCTCACGAGCGTTACGCGTAAGTGTTGTACACAATGACCCAAATTCACTCAAGTTAGGGAATTGTTTCATTAAAACCGACCCGAAAGTTTGACGCCGACCGCGGCCGGGCGCGCTACCCATCCGCGATCGATCCCTGGTTCATCGCACTCTATTCACAAATACAAAACGTGTACCAGATATTAAACAAAATCAGGGGATAGCCCCCTAATCAAAAGCGAAATATCCCCATCATATACAGTAAGTTCACCCCCAACTTAATGACGCGAACTGTCCGCCGCATATCAACCCCTTCCCATTAAAAACTTCCAGCCTTCAACTCCACTAATAGTAATCTGAAACAAAGTTCAACCGGTTCAAGGTCGCAATTTAAAGTTTTTCCAAAACTTCTTTTCCCGTTCACTTTTTTATAAGTATATAAATCTTTTTGCCGGCGAAGTTCCACCGAAGTTTTTGGCCCAGATTGTCATCGATTTTTGTTTGAAGAGTTTGTTTTTTCATTGTTCTTCTTTACTTGTTTGACGGTTAATTCATAAAAACTTTCCCGCCCGCAATCGATAACCGTACCTACAGCCGGCGTGTAAACAAAACCACGCTATCCTGCGATGAAAAACTATGACGTGTACCATTTGTGACTTGCAAGTTTATCTCGTAATTTATACCATAACAATATTAAAACTGACTAAAGGCTCTATAGTAGAAAATTTGATGCTATAACTCACAATTTATTAGCTATCAAATGTAAAACAATAAACCGCATCATTGCTGAATCCCCAGATTTCCCTTGCGCGCGTTATTTCCAGTTGCTCCATAAATATTGCGTTTTCGCGCCGGCTGTAAATATTTTCCTCGTCATAAAGGCTATGCATAGAGTCGCCGGAGGGCTCTCATCACCTCGGTCCTGAATATTTTCATATGTATTGCACGAGACCCTCTGTCTCAACTTATGTAAATGCTGCCCTAACACTTTCTCCGTTTTTCCCGCGTTTGCCTCACAATACAGCGCAATTTGACGGTGGATCCTGACATTATCCGCACAAGGGCTCACCTCGCGACTCGCACGGATTCACAAATGGATATTGTGATTTAAAGTTTATTTCGGGGATTCCAAAGAGCTCTTGAGTAGATACTACATTACGTGATTTTTGAACGGATGGAATTTAAATGAGAGTTAAACAAAGAAACAATAATAAAGATTTTTTTGCATTAATTGGTAGTCTTGTAGACAAAGAGGAGCATAATGAATAGCCGTCCCCACTGTCCGTCTCGGCTGATTTATTTCATGACTTCGGATATGCAAATAGCATTAACATTCAAAGACGTAGGTATCGCCGCCCCCCACAAGGAATCTCGCCGACCGCAGAATGATGCCAATCCAGGGTGAATCTTAATATTTTATGTTGTGTTATTTCCCTTTTCTTTTCCTTCCTGATATTATTTATTTCCTCGCCGACAGTGAGATTCCCACTTTGGCGCGTAATAAAAAAGAATTATTGTTCATCTCTTTATAACATGCCGTTTTGTTGAGCTTTATATTATCGTGATTGAAGTAGTGCCGGTTTAACAGAGTCGGCTGACACTGTTTTAGGGAAGATGCATTCTAGTGTTTTTTTATGGGTAATGCGTTTATCTGCTCAAAGTCTATGGGGTAACAATTTATGTTACTCTAAAGTAAACTAATCGTTGCGAGGTTATTAAGATCTTAGCAGTACATCTTCATTTTATTTTCATGATTTATTGGAATACTTTACAAAAAGCTTTAAATTCAATTTTCATAACATAACATAACATAGCCTGTATTCCCCGAATGGTTGGGAAGAGGTGTATAGTAACACACCCTCATTTCGCTGTTATGTTTGGCGAGCCTATTGCCATCAACCGGGCCCAAATCCAAACACCGGGCTGCTACCGAGGTATTCCACCCGGCAAAACCCAATAACACTTTGCTCGACCTGGGGATCGAACCTAGGACCTCAAGATCAGCAGTCGCGCTTGCCACCACTGGACCAACGAGGCAGTTCAATTTTCAATCCTAAAACTCACACTAACAATTCCTTCATTCAAAATACAATACAAAGCCAAAAATAAAATCCCCCAACACATAAAAATAATAATCTATCAAGGTTTTACAGCACGCATCCTTCACGCGAGTGATTAACAAGTCCCCGGAGGTTGTACAAAAGAGTGGGAAAAATCATCGGGTCCTGGGGAGTGATCGCACGATGATTGATCACTGGGCTAATTGCATGATCGATGGCCAGGACTATAGGATGTGGGATCTATGGCTTTTACTGACACTAGTTGGGCTACAATTTTTTGGGTGACCCCAGGCCCACATGTTACCTCATAAAATAATTCAATTTCAGTGGTATCCACGGTATATCCATAACTATTACCAGAGACAAATGGTATCGAAGTTTTTGTTTGACAAATCGACAACAATGGCATATGGCGTGCAGCGAAGATCGCTAATCGAAGTAAAAAACAAAATCAACTGATTAATATATTTTACTGAATTAATGTTATACACCTCTGCTCCATCCTTCGGCGAATGCAGGCGTGATATTATATTGTGAAAATAAAATAAATAAAAATCTTTTATTTACAGACTACATAGGCCCACACTGTGTTAGTGTCTAAATTATCTTATAAACTATGTTAGTATATACTCAGAACACAAAAAAGTGATAATTATATCAACCACATATTATGTGTGAATTAATCTTATAAGATTTATTTTGCACATGTCTCTTGCAATATCAAACTTTTATATTTCTAATCTCTTAGTCTATTTCTTACTCTTATAATTTATTATGATTACTAAAATACTTCGCGTTTTAAACCCCGCAAGGCAACACAAATAATCGAATAAACAAGCACATATTACTTGGAACGGTAAATTAAACATCAAGAATGTCTCCTCCCATCCATCACTCTAATATGATATTTCGAAATAGTAATTAAATTCCAAATTAACGGTACAAAGCAGATACGAGGCGGAACCTAATTTTCATAGCTGATTAGACTTACCCCACATGGGATCGCACGATTACGTCCTATACTTATTCAGACGAAACGGTAAGCGAATTAACGTTTAACTGTATCGTTAACGTTAATGTGAGTGACATGTAGAAGGGCTTTTTGAAAGTAATTAAAAACCAACGTCGATGTACTAACGTACTAGACGTGGTGTTCCTAACAACATATGCCTATATTCCATTTGTTTGTGTATGTCTGTAAATTGCCCAAATTATTTTAGATAATTTGTTGGAACTACCTTTGGTCCCAACGGCGTGTCTAGGACGATACCTAGTACATAAATTTAATTGATAAAAAACTATATTTTTTAAAGAGTGTTGATCCATTTCTCTTTCTAACAAATTTTCATGGTCTAGTAATTTTCTAACTTAACATGAAACACCTGCTTTATGTCCTCTGCATTCTGCAACCTTTAAACAAAAGACAATCTTGCTTCGATTGTGTCCAAAAAAATGCACGCACCTAACACTTCACAAGTGGTTGCTAATACCTACATACGAGTTGAACATCTTATAATAATCTCTTCCCTCATCTGAATATTTTAGAGTAAACTAAAATCAAACACCTATTCTATATTATATCGTATACAAATAGAAAGTGTATATCCTGTATCCGTTTAGAATATATCCGCAATTTAGTATACAGAAGCCCACGGTGATGCTACCCCCATCAACTGTCTGATGCACGCCACGTCACCGCTGACGTCATCTCTGACGTCTTACCAATGAAAAACAAACACCGAAATCGTTCCCCGCTCATTTTAGATAATTACCCTGTCAAATTCTGTTAAGGATTATTCGTATTTGGCTGGTTAGATATCGTTTCGCGGTTGCTTATAATACTAGTACTGGCGATTCATTATTTTCATTCATTTGGCATAAAATATTTTGAAATCCTACATTACTAAGCAATTTGTTGAAGTATTAATATCATCTGTGGAAAAATTCGCGCCTTTTCCATGTACGATAGTCTATGCTCTCTACTCTGTGAACGTCATCGAGTTGTACACGTTTGTAATAAATTTAACACTAATAAAAGTAAACTCGCTATAATTTCTTTCATTGCAGTATTAAATCTATCATAATTGTATTCTGCTAACTCAGGCACGGTCGTTTTGTCTAGAATTTGTGGAGGCCCTAAAAAAATTCAATTACATCGCCTATCTCATTCATGGAAAGGTGCTCAGATCTAAATACTATACATATAGTCCTGGAAATCTATACGCGATTACCTGAACAACAGGCTGTACGTAAACGTGCATGTTATCTTTCTAAGAACATGTTTATAGAATGATATACCTACAACACACATTTTACCTTGATATCTATTGTAATTGCTTCGATAAGTTGGAACTAAGACTCTTAGATGAAATTAGGTACAATTCAAATTATGCTGTTTTTAGAAAATCCAAGTTAAACCGACGAAATATGCGAATACCTAAATGCTATAAAATAAAACTAAGTACTAATGTCGTGTACCTTAATAATGTAGAGATGTTTTATTTATTATTTTAACATTATTATTTAGAAATTCACAACAATAAATCAACTACAAAATCAACCATTTATTTTACATTAACTTGCATCAAACTTAAAAAACCTCCACATCAAACGATCAACACCTTTCAGTACTAGCACTAATAATTACCTGCTAATAACCAAACTAGCGTTTTAGCTTGTCAATCAAGTTCAAAACGCGCGTTCATTCCTACAGTGTAGAACATTTCATCGAACGTACTCCATACTCACAGGGTAAAGAGTCGGTGCATATAAAAGCTGTCTAGAAAGTTTTCTGTCGTTCCCCGCGATCGATACCGCTCGCTCCGGGAATTACACCGGGTAATGATCGTAACAACAGCTAGTTCACTTGTTAATTTGGGTTATTATGTCATTTGGTGCAACACTAGTTGTTAGTCTTTTGAATTGAGAATTCGACGTTTGAATTTTTGTTGGGAATATTTGATTGGTTGGAATTTTATTTGAAATTTGTTTTTTTTTTGTCGTATTTGTCTACTGCTGCTGAATTTTTATTTGTATCGTCCAACTCGTGCATTTCCTTAAAATTAACATCAATTTCATTTTGATGGATTTTAAAGACGTCACTTTAGTCTGAATTCGAAGAGCAACGTTAAGCATCTTACTTATGGCTTCTGAATCAGAAGTTTTGATGTTAGATTACTATATAAATAGATATTAATATAGACTGTAATCTTACGAGCCCTTTGTTTTGCTTCTAAACGCGTGGTTTTCACATTGAACGTATTTTTCATATACTGCCAAAAGATTCATGTACCTTTTACAAAAGTTACTGATGGCGCTTACGGGTTTAACATCAGAATAAAAGCGTAAAAAAGACGTTACCACTCTCCTGATAACGTCTCATACTTATTAGAAGTGACGTTTAATAAACTAGAGTTGCTTAGTAAATAAATACACCACCCTCATTTCTTCCCTTTGAGTTTACCTCGGATCGGTTAATTTCATTAATTTCGCAGCCGAACACGCACTAAGAAACCTGTCCCTGTATAGCCGACCTCCAATAGGGATTTGGTTCCAATTATGTATTAGCAAAACTTGGTATACCGACGCATGCGATCCCGCCAGGGATTATGAGACTTTTGTATACATTGTAAATGTAGCTATATGGCAAAAATATGGAAAATTGGTTTTTGTGTTGATTTTATGGACAGATAATACCTATAATAAAAAAAAACTTGGTTTGATTAAAATGTTGTAGAGTCGGTCAGTCGTTACCTTTACAACGTGTTACATAATTCCCCATAAAAAATGTAAATAATCAAACAGTCTTTTATGGTTGTTGTCATTTACCTCTTAGAGGAAATTAGGTATGAATGTAAATAACTTTCTGGGTAGCCTACTCTTTAGTTTTATGTTTTCAGGGTTGCGTTTCAATTATGATTATTTTATGTTTTATCCAAATTCTTTTTTTTTTTTTGTACTACGGTCTTCAAATATTGCCAATAGACTCTTTACAAGGGTCCTTTTAACCCCCTTTCGGCTTTAGAAGTATTTTTGTAACACGTTGTATAATTTATAACGGCACGTATGTGAATCACGTTCATCTCTCATTTAGATGATTCTTATTTTAGTGAGAGGATTTTTAATAATAAATTTCATTACAAGGTAAATTGAATTTTAGAAAATACTAACAAAGTGGTTTGTTTACACCGCTGTCATCATGTTTCTCTGTCACAATAATTTTTATATTTATGTATTTACAATGTTGACTTAGAACAACTTTTTATATTAATCGTTATCTCTATATCAGCCCTTCTTTCTCTTCAAATCCCACCGCACCTAACCTTGTTTCGGCCACACTAATATCATTTTACAAGTCGACAAGACATCTACTAGTTACCGACTATTGAAACTACCCGACCACAATCTACAATTAGGGCCGGGGCACACGCGTCACGTACTTCGGGATTAGCGTCGCGGTGCACGCACTCGCTCGCCGGTGGTAATTTATAGCCAGTGTGTCCGCACCTTCACCCCGCTCTGGTGTTGACACGCCCGATTTATGGACCCGTGTGAACTGCACCTAAATATCCACTGGTTAGGTGGTAGAGGATTTAATTTATTATGGACTGAATCAAGGTCTTTTTAAGATGAAAAAAATATTGTAACGGGAAAAGTTACATAAACCAAAACATACGAAAATTACGCAAAATGCATATTTGATTACAAGAATTAACAACAAAACAATGCTTTGATACTTTTGGGTTAATCCAAGATGCAAGTACCTATCTAAGAGATTGTATCATCATCATGTTTAACCATCATCTAATAGCGGGTACACACGGTTCGATTTTAGTTGATCAACAAAAGTTGAAACGTTTTGTTCCTTCAAATTGATTCAATTTGATTGAAAGTCGCATGCGATTTGGCAGTTGATCAACTAGAATCGAATCGTGTGAACCTGGTATAAGTAAGAAAGTTAATCTTTTAGTTCTTTCTAAAAAACTTAAAATATAAAAGCTTATAATAATTCGTTATTTACTACAAATTGTAACAGACGTCTTATAAAACAGGTGAAATGATGTTGAGCTAATAATAACTTCACGAAGCTTCGTACTTCATTTCATTAACTGAACTTTAATTTACTTCTCTTCAAATAGTACGACATTTCTCATTTTCAATAAACTTCAAACTCTAACGTAGCTTTGATTATGCTTGTTCACCTCAATAACCGACTAGGTTCTTTTCACTGGAACTAAACTGTTTTCAGTGCGCTTCTGTTTTCGCTCCGCAATTAAACTGTTGTTAAACTTCTTGCAGCGATGTTTGCAGAGCACCTGAACGGTCCGCAAAAGTTGTGCCGCACCCTGCTCCTTGTTTGCCTGCTAATTATCCCGGTTTCGGAGCGCAGTCAGCGCCCAAAACGCTGACCCGCTCTAAATGGTCAAACGGGGCTAAAAGCCTTTCACAGCTCCATTCAAATAAGGCTTCGGTCCCACCCTGTTACCATAGTGACCGCCTACTCCATGCTATTATTTCATTGTATCAACATTCATATCGACATCACGTGTAACGACGGCTCGATTAAACGAGGGGCGGCCTGAAGCCAGATTTGTCAAGTCTCCTTTCAAATTAGACGCCACGGTCCGGTCGCACTTCACGCGACGTTTAAAATCAAAAGCGCAAAAGGGTTACATAATCCGGACCTTTTTCGACGCGACTTGTGTTTGTGTGCATGTCTCGTCTTTTGTCACGTATTCTTAATTAATGCCCGCCAGCTGGCGAACAACCCCACTCGTCACATTTTCATATAGATTCCGAGAGGGTCTCGTTTTAAACACCGCATTGGGTATTGCGCCGATAAATCTCGATCGGTTAGAGGTTTTAATTTTTTTAAATCGGAAAACGACATCGAAAACGAATCTGCTAACGTCCCCTGTTTGCGAATCGGAAGTAAAGCCTAATAAACCGGCGCTTAACCTCTCGCGACAAAGCCGATACAAAGTGAGTGACATCCCGTCTCTAAAGAGATCTCGCGAAAAAATCCGGTGGCGGCGACGTGTCAAAGACACCGCGACGCGACGAGCGAGGGGCTCTTTGTTGCCTATCGAAATATTTTTTAAAGCTTAACTCCTTAGTGAATTGAGAGATTAAGTCTTTTTGAAGAGGCAACCGGTCCCCGGGGTCGGGCGTGATCATTCCTTCAGATCTCATTTCCGTGGATGCTCTATTTGATTGTTATTTTTGTTACTTTTTCCCATTTTGTCCGGACGCCAGCGGGATTTGAAGTGACAGTCGACGATTTGCACTCGAGCGCGATAAGTGTTTTCCAACGTTTTTTATTTCATAAACAGCTTTGTTAGCGTTCCTTGTTTACTTGACTTTTTTATTTTTGTATTTAATAGGAGAGCTAACAACGACTATTTACAACATTGTAAACGAACAAGAAAGAACAAACTTTTTTGTATATTTTTTTTATATTAGCTCGCGTCCGTGTGCAAACGGCCTTATGCACACAACAGTATTACAATAGCCCATTCAAAGTTGTGAGTGAAACATCACTAGATATTGAAGGGCTAATACTACGAGTAAGGTAATATTTCAATTACAAGTTTGAAAGTAAATGAAGCATTTTGGAACGTAACACCGTGATTTCTAAGAACGTCTTATAAATTAACTTTATTTGCTTTAAGATTTTCCCCCAACCCTTCATTGATGTCGGTTTTCTATTACAGTTAAGAGACTTCTATACAGTCAATGCTCAAAGCGTTTCACGGACATATTTACTTTACACACCAACGGATAGCCAGCATAAAGCCACAAGAAAATATGCAAATGACTGTAAGGCAGTAGGTAAGCGCTCGTAAGCCATGTAATTATTCACATCGGATTTGCAAATCTCGCCCGAAGCGTTCCGTTTCCGCACTCGCGCATTAAACTGACCCTTAGAGCGCATTTAAATCAAAACACATGTGTTCGCAGCGGACCGGCTTAGCGGACGCTGATTTTCAGATGAGGGCTTCCCCTTTTTGCGGGTCCCTGCGTCGATTCCTTGGCGGGTGATGATCGATACCCCGCCCCCGCCGCCGGCCGCGACCCTCCCTCCCTCGCTCTTAATTAGGACTCGGAATCTGTGGCGGACACACACACACACGCGACGCCCGTACAGGGTATAATGTTAATCAACTTTCATTATGCACTAAGGAATTATATGGGTACGCCTGAGGAGTGATTATCCGAGTTAGGCCGCGTCCCCGACCAAGAAATCATACTTTATTATGATCATTCCGTATTCGGCGCGGCTTTACGGCGGCACCTCGCGGGGCGACATCGCATTAGAATTTACTGCGCATATATCACCCAAGAGCTGTTACACCATTGTCTACAAAAGCTATACTTAACTTTTGCTACTAGTTCGCGGGGTGCATTAAAAGAGCCCCACGAGTGATGATACTCAAGTAGGTAAGTCCAGCGCGCCTTGAGCAGTCAGCCCCGGTAAAACCCTTGCTGACTAGCTAATCTTTTCACCACAGCATAAAGCTATTCTCGTATAGCTCATGCCGACACGAAAGAATAATAAGAAGAACTAGTTTGAGAACATTATGTACCACAATTTTCTGTGATTCCGAAACTCCCATACTAAAATGGTACATAACAAAACGGCCTCACCGATTCATTTGTAATAATTATTTTGATCTATCAAAAACTGAACCATCAACTCAAGAGAGGTCGATGATCGCGGTCACTAAATCAAAACAATGTCCTTACCTTGATTTTTCAACCATAAAATTATTTTCTTAATTTAGTAAGGAATTCTAAAACCCAAAATTGCAAAATGTATTATTATATCTATAAACATCATCTATTCATATGCGGAACCCATGTTTATAGCGCATGAGATTAGTCTGAATGTAGTGGACCCGCAATATTCGCACTAAGCGCTTACATCGTGATTAATTTTACTGCTAACTTCGCAATACCGTGTCTATACAAAGGTCTTACAATATATTAAATGTGTATGATAGATCTCATGAAGATTTAATACACTTTAAACATTAAGGAATATGTATCTTATCCGTAACTTTGTAATTTATAAAATTTCTTAGACATATAACGGTAGATCACACTCAGATCCCGTTATCGTCAAACAAAATCATACATGCATAAACTACCGTATTACAATAATAATACAGTACCATTATTATTTTCTTTATTTATTTATACACATATGATTACATTTTTAAATATTCTCATATAAAAAACTAAAAACATTTAAAAATATAAAAAATAGTAGCCCACCGGCATCGGGAACAGGGTCCAAGCTACAGTATATATATAGCTGCTGTATTCTTACAGTACCATAATTATTAAGAATTACAAAGAGAACCTTTCAATGGCTGACCTATACTACAAGAGAAATAAATTAAATATTATATAGGTATATACTCTTCAGCTGATTCCCCAATTCTCTTTACAGAATGGCTGTATTAGAAAGGTTCTTAACTGATAGAGGAGAGCATCTTAGTAATTTTCTTGACATCTGACACGCTATACCTACCAACAGCATCATGATTGTTTGCATACCAAATTACATAGTAAAGACCTCGGCTGAATAGGCCCTTAATCGCACTATACGGTTAAGCAGGCTTGGCCCAAGAAAGGCTATTGAGATCACCCTTTAAGCTCCGGTTATGAGGATAAACCTCCAATAAATCTTTCACTTAGAGGGCCGTTTAATTAACGTGTGTAATAAAATTTAATTGATCAAAGCGTATAGTTTGTGATATAATTTATGGGACGGCTTGTGCTACTTTTGTTTGGTCCTTATGACCGATTGTTGTCTCAAAACTTCAAGTTATGTATTTTAGTTTTGGTTCGATATTTTGTTGTCCGATAAATATTAAAAATGTAACGTATTTATTACAAAGTCTAATGGTGAATTGAAGTCGAGTTTCAAAATTAGTTTTTTCTACTAAATATAAATTCATTTATTAAATTATAGGTGGTACTTATGAGGCTCCTATAGACACCCAAAGTGAAAAAAACGTCGAGGAAAAGTTGATAAAAAAATCTGTGTTTTAAACAATCTCATGGTTAAATATTACATAATTGATGATGACTGATAACTGATGATATTTTTACGAAATGAATCAATAAAAAAAATACTTAGAATACGAACCTAGCAAACATTTTATAATAATTTAATTTAACCTACAATCCATCACTCAAAACGTGGCTACTCGTTACCATTTTGATAAATGAATTTCTTACTTCAATTTCTTCATGGGCAATTTATTTATTATGTTAAGACTATATGACAGTATTCCCATATTAATTAGACCTCCACATTTCTTCTATCTTTATGTAGTGTATGGGAGTGTGATGTGTCTTGATAAAATGGTCGATATGCACACACGTTCACAGGCCCTTGTACTAATTTAATAGCTGAGGTGTTCCCATTAATTACAAAGAATGTCGGTGGCAGTCCGCTGCGGGTAACGCGTGAACAAATTAATAAGATTATTAACTCCTTCCGACAAGTCATTCTTTCTCGAGCATGTACGGTCCGATGTGGGTTAAAGCTAAGCTCCATATTTTCAGAACTTTGCAACTACTAATTACATGAGATCATGTTTTCTATTTATATTTAAAAGCTCGCGACAATGTTAGTAGAATGTTTTATTTGAATAGTAACCATTCTTTGTAACTAACTTTCGTAGCACGTGCTACGCATCTGCTACGTATTTGCTACGACTTGCATCTTTCTCTTCAAAAATCTTTACACAGTATAAAACAAAGTCGCTCCCGCTGCCCGTACGCTTAGATCTTTTAAACTACGCAACGGATTTTAATGTTTTCAGCAATGGATGGAGGAAGGTTTATATTCCCCACATTAGTTTCTACATTGCACCCGAGCGCAGCCGGAGCGGATCGCTATTATAGTATAAACATATATTTTTTTATTCATTTCTTCAGTCTCACTGCTGGGCAAAGGCCTCTTCTCAGAATGAGAAGGGTTTAGGCATTTAATTAAATCAAGATTAAATACTCCTTACACAACTTATTATCAAAATTAATCAAAAACAAAAAAAATCGTCATCTAATGCAACAACCTGTCCCAAGCAAGGGCGGCCACATGTGATTGATTGTTAATGAAGTGGCGTGGGGCGATAGTTATTAATGACACGCGGCTCCGCCCGGCCAAAACACTTCTTTATTTACCCACTAACACCTATTAGCCGACCGCGTCCGATACACTGGCGGTACAATATATCATCCGGACAGAAACGTATCAATCAATTTGGGAAATTATAACCTGATGTAACGTTACCCTTTTGTTTTGTAACACTAATATGAGGTTTAATGAATTTTTCGCTTGTAGGACTGCCTATATTTTGTGTTTTTTTTTTAAGTCCTTGCCCCACACTAAGATTTCTCCTGTGTCGTGGGTGCGTTTACAGACACAAATCTTCACACGCACAAACATGCAGACCCGGAACAATTATCTGTAGGCCATACAAATATTTGTTCCGTGCGGGAATCGAACCCACGACCAGAAGACGAACGCTTAACCACTACACCAATCGTGTCGTCGCACAATTGCTATATAAAAATAAAGGCTTTGATCTGCCTAGCCTTTTCCCAACCATGTTGGGGTCAGCTTCCAGTCTAAGTCTAACCAGATGCGGCTGAATACCAGTATTTTACACGGAGCAACTGCCATCAGACCTCCGCAACCCAGTAACTGGACAATGCCGATATTCTAAGGTTAGACCGGTTGTCAGACTTTGGTGCTTCTGACTTATGTCATAGGTATTCGTATGATATCCGAGACCGACTGTTTAACGTATTCTCTGAGGCACAGAGGTGTCTCATTGTGTAACGAACGGTCACTCATCCCCAGACTGACCGCGGTAAGTAAATCGTATGATCCGTGCGGTTGGTAATTAGTCACGAAAAATAAAGGCTTTAATTAAGTTTATTGTTATTTAAAATCACAATAATAGACCTTAATATTTCTATTTTGAATTAATTACTATACCTAGTGTTAATCCAGTGAAAATCACGGTTAGAATGATTGAATTTCTAAGTCCCCTAAAGTCATGAGAAGGGTTTTGTTTTATTTCAATTAAGTCGCAATCACAAAGAGTTGGAACCACGACAGTCACTCTATCGTCAACGATTTAAACAGATGTCGTGTTAAGGAGGTCCTCCAGAATATTCGTTCGGAATTTAAATTGCAAATTTGTGCGGTGGCAGGTGCAGCTCCTCGATTGAACATCGCCCTCCCTTTCTAATTCATACAAAAACTATCCCCGTCACACTTCCACGCGTACCTAAAATCAAGGAATAATGAACGTCAACAAATAAAATCCAAGCGTCACTAATTACTCGGGCCGCTCAAACGAAGAAAGGTAATTTTTGCACTCTATTCCGAAGAGAAAATCTCGAAGCTAATGGCGTTAATTTAAAAGAGGCCGATGACTGTGATTTTTCTTTCGACGCTCAAACTTTTCGACTCGTGATTTATTGACGCTACACAACCGGCTTTCATCTCGGCCCATCCGGGCATCCTGGCCTATTCTCTGACGTTTAAATAAGGTCGTAAATAAAACGTCAGTCACACACACTAGAGGTCTCGTTCCAAAACTAAACAGAGGGTGAAGCGATTCATTATGAATGAGTGGTCGCAGGTACTGCGGCCTAAATTAAAGTTTTGCTCATCGGCGATGTGTACAATGTAGCGACTACTTGGGCAGGCCGATCACGAGCTGCGGCGGCTTAATGAATGAAGAAAACCGGAGAGCCCCTCACACGTGCCCCTCAGCTTTAACCTCTCTCGCATAGATTGTAAAGTTCCAGGAAGAAAACAGTCACTGACTTAACCGAAATGTCAACGTTTTCCGACCGAGATTTTCATTAAAATATCTAGATACAGTCTACTTTTGAAGTTGAATTAAAGTATGTAATTGGAAAATATATACAAAGCAATCTAGTAGCTCAGTGATTTCTGTAGTATCCCCACTGCGGCCTCCGTAACTGAGTAATTAGCTTTCCAATTTTAAAGAGCGGCTCCACGCTCAGTGCCTCCCATCAATCCGCTCCCCTGCCCGCCATCGAATCGATAGTAATTAATTATTTTTGACATAATCACAGCCAAAATCCATTCTCTTTTTGCTAATTCACGTCCCTATAATAAAACGGGACGACGCTTTTAAGGCTCGCCCGAGTGAAATTGATAAAAAATAAATAAGACTGTGCGCGCAACTTTTCGCCAAGTCAAACAAAATTGGGCGTTAGCTTACGATGCTGGGTGCCGAATGATTAATTATAATCTTTCACTTATCTTTCTAGTTATACCGTGGCCGTAAAAATGAATGTATACATACCGATTCAATGGATATTATCATAGTAAACGATCGTATCAGAGGTACGTATCCGAAACCCATATTCAGGTATGATGACGAGGGAACGTTGTGAGATACGTACAATCGGCGGGACACTGTGTCAATATTGGACACGTGACATAATAGGCACCAAGATTCGGATGTGGGCGAAGTGTCGTGTACAACTCGCTAATAGACGGAGGACCTTCGACTTGATACTGCAAGCTTGACGTACTTGTTCAAAGTTCAATGGACTACGTAACAAACAATGCAGCATTGTTTACAACACCGAACCATAATAATATATTATTGCGACGTTGACTAAACCGACGAATAATCTTGCACAACAGGGTATTATAATCTAGCCCACTGAATAGAGAACGAAAGCATATTGAACTTAAACAACAAGTCCTCGTAATATTCAATCTATACAATATTGATACTTACCCTGGAATATTGAGAGCAAACCGCGAGTTCTGAATGCCGGCGCAAGTTGCTGGTACTTAAAAAATACATAGTGAAAACATTAGCTCCGCCCGGGGCGGGGTTGGTCCGTGATTAAACCCAGCGAGGCATGCATAACGAGCCCGGTATGTTTGAACGCTTACAAATACTTTCCAAGTTGCTCCGGACAGCGGTTGAGGCGGGTACTGCTACACCTGTGCTTGTTTATCGCCGCTAAGACCACCGCTACCCCCACAAGAGATGTAGTGTTTGTTTAGGCCAATGAACAACCCACCATGACCCACTTATTATACATTAACAATATTCAATAATCATCTCAAATTCATGTAAGACCAAATCACCTAAAATAATATTTAATCTATTCCGATCCTCTAAATTCGGTGCAGATAGGACTCTCGACCGAAATTAAATAATATTTTGAAGGGATTAGTATCATGATTGGGCAGACACATGCTAATGCAAGAAGTTTTTAATTAAAACCGTCCGCCGTTAAGAGGCTGCGTAATGGCTGATCCCCAGGAGGGATCCGATATTGGGTGTGTACCGGCAAAGCCAAAATACAAACATATTTAGGTCCGTTACGTAGCGTAGTGTGCGCCGGCTAATCACTGGACGGAGTATGGACGCAGTGTACACAACAACCCCTTACCGTTTTATATAAAGATTTTCATTTGTTCCAGATGCACACGACTACACCGACGACGACGCAAACAAGGTAAATAAGAACGTTACCGCTGTTAAAGCGTTTAAAAGTAAAAAATAACAACATTAAAGCGGGAGTGCTCCCCACAAGCGCAATCCAAACTTTGGCGACGACTTTATGGCCGCTGTGACCGCCAAAAGTCGCCGAGGAAAAGTGCAAGCTTGTTTACTCATATATCAGCGGGTCGGGTCGACGTTTCTTTCCGATAAGGCCGGCTCCCCCGCTGCCAATAAAGTGATTAAGTCACAAATCGTGGCGAGGCGCCTCTTTACCGGCCCTCTGATATACCGACACCGAGCTTGCGGAATTGCTTTTTAATTTATATATTTTTGTTCGTTATTTGCTGTTTTCGTTTCGAGTGGGATCGATTACTTACAATAGAATGAGCTGAAATTGGTTATCGAAAAATTATGGATAGGCATTTATTTACGGCTATTTCTTATTAGCGGTTTGCTCCGCTAGAGGTAGAAATTTTACATTACTTCTATGAAGCTTATGTCAATGTGCATGTGCTTCTATCTCTTGTAGGGGAAAGATAGGTTATTGAAAACGATCGTTAATCAATACTGCTTTGATCAGACTAAATCCGCTCTATTCTTCAAACTTCAAAAAAACTAACAATCCTATCAGAAGTTAAGTAATAGCCTGTCTACGACACGAAAGTATTCACTAAATAATGCCAAGTATTAAGGCAAAAATAATTAGCAACAATGCCAAATATACGTTTTCACCTAAGGTACAGGTTTTTATTTCAGCTCGCCTCTACTATTACCAGTGAGTCGGTCCCCATCGAACAGCTCTATTACAAATAAATTGCCCTTCGAAAACGCTGCGCGTGTTATAAATTTCATACGTGCTGAGAAATGACATACGGTATTATTTATTACGAACAGTTTTTTCGGGGAAAATACAAAGAAGACATTGTGACGTAATTGAGCTGCGTATTATTGGGGCACGCTACAATTCAACGGCAATTTTCTATGACAAAAGAAAAAAATATTGTCTTTTTAACGTTTTATTACGAGTACAAAAGCTAAAACTATTTTCTTTTGTTTCGTCATTCAACTTTTTTGTTCCGATTTCGGAGAGTTCTTATTTAAAAAATTCAAAAATACTTCAACAATAACTAGGGCTGTGACGTCGCTGCTCCATAATACGGAGCTACAAAAAACCACAGATAATAAAGATTTATTACACAGTTTTATTACTATCAATCGGTGAATCAATAAACAAATAATTATGATATTCCTGTGTTGTGGTATCATTAACGTGTCAGGAAGCCGACAGCTGAGCGCTTCCCCCGTGTTTACACGTTTTCAACACGGCATTAGCCGGTGGCGCCATTAGCCCTACAAATGACACTAAAATGAAATCTATTCATTTCCTTTGAGCCGAGTCAATCGACGGTGATATTGTACAATTTCACGCGATCCGGGCATTACCGCTGTATCCTCGGTGACGATCCCCGTTCATATTGTAACGTGAGCCCTTTAAGTTGCTGGTTTATTTTCGTCAACAGTTTACTGCTATTCTTTTATGCTATTATAAATGAATCAGTTAATGTCACTTATGCGTAAGTAAGTCAAAAAGTTTCTATGAAAAAAATACAAGAATACCTAAATATAAATTAAATTAATTTGGTGTTTGTTTCACTGTCTTATGTATCTAGATCACTGATTTATAGCCGATTCCTATAATTTACGGAGCGTTATTGGTTGAATTGAGACTCTTGTATCTTTACCAATAATGAAGCAAAGACCTCAAAGCTTTGCATAGTAGATCCTCCCATATGTAAGTAGCTATCACAGGTAAAATTAGCTTACGAATCTGTCTATATAGTTTGGCAATGAAAAATGCTACTATTGGTGAGCAAAACGATTCGTTTTTGGCCGTACCGAGCATTAATGTACATATCTAGTAATAACCACGTTGTATTGTCCATGGAAGATAGCTGTAGACCAGTGTTCCGCAAACTTTTTGTGTTCAAGGTACACCTACGAAATCGGGCAATTTCAGAGGCACACCTAAATAAAAAATCAAACTTTAATCATATAATTATAGTTTATTCTTTAGTTTTAAATAAATTTATATTACTTATAGTTTTTGTTACTTTGAAAGTAATGTTACGATAAGTTTTGCGAACTGAAAGATACTCGTAGCAAAGAATACATTATGTCCGTCCACCTTTATAATTGTATAAGAAACTAGCTGTGTCCTCACGGCTCCGCCCGTAGCCTATGTTACTCAGTGATAGGTAATGTAGGTTTCTAACGGTAAAAGAATTTTTGAAATCGGTCCAGTACTTTTTAAGTTTATTCGTTACATACAAAAATATAAAAATACAAACATACAAATTTTTCCTCTTTATAATATTAGTATAGATAGATTTTTCCCGCGGTACACCAATTAATGACCACGGTACACCAGTGTGCCGCGGCACACACTTTGCGGAACACTACTGTAGAATCCTTAAAGCAATGAAATATTTCAATTATTTTATTCTGTCTTGTACCGATATACTTTAAACATAAGTATTTATTTCTGCTTTACTATTAAAATTTGCGCACCGCTCATTTATAACAATAATATCGCGTTAAAACAGAAATATGTCTAGTAAACCGCTCTGGCCCACGTTGACATTGAGCCTGACTTGTGATTTACGAGCGCTTTAATATCGAGCCACTCCACATCTTTATTAAGCCGATGTTACTTTGTAATACGACTAATAATCCTTTGATGGTTTGAGTTATAGATGGAAAATATGGAAAAAAATGTTAGCGTTGAGATATTTGAGGTATAGGACGTAATTTATAAGAGTAAATTGAATTTATGTATAGTTTTATCATCTTTAACGACATTTCTTTTCCTTGGGGTAAAAAGTTGAGGAACTTTTTGCCTTTGGCGTCTATTACTCTACCAAAGATTTAAGAAGGTACCTAAGTAATAATTTATCAACGACGTCGGTCTTCGAAATATGATAAATTTTTATCTGGAGAGAAAAGTAAACTTTTTCTATGTTGAGTATTACGAAACAATTAAATCCCGCCAAAAACATTAAATGTAAAAAAAATGCCAAATCTCTCTATGCAATCTTTCCACCGTAAAAAGTTTTGAGATCTCATAGAAGCCAAGTCCTATTCAATTTATTTTGTAGTTAGTTATCTATCTAGTGAATGTATCAATAGTTTTATTTCTATTATAATTATCGTGACTTGGCAATGAGCACAAGAAGAAACCAATATAAAACGGCATATTTGGAGGAGGTGAAAGTAACGCATAACGCATGCGTAAAGTTTATCGAAAAATACTTTTCATTACCTGTTACATTGAATGCTATGAAGAACATAATAATTTTAACTTTGTGACTAAACCTAATTAATCAGTTTACCAATAAATATAAGTACGCATGAGTGAGTGAGTTGTAACCCTTTTGTATAAGCTGTGATTTAAATTGTTTTCAACTTTCATTTAACCTGCGTGCCTAGATAGTAATCAGGTTTGCTAAGTAGGCTTGAATTGTAAGAAGGGTTTGTGATTTAGTGCACGATTGAAATTAAATAACGTTTTACTGAAATATGATTAACTCTTTGAATTGTTCAATAAATGTTCTGCCTAGCCTTTTCCCGACTATGTTGGGGTCAGCTTCCAGTCTTACCAGATGTGGCTGAATACCAGTATTTTACACGAAGTGACTGCCATCAGACCTCCGTAACCCAGTAACTGGGAAATGCCGATATCCTAAAGTTAGACCGGCTTTGCCAACATTGTTCAACTTTGTCAACCAGAATTGTTCAATAAATATTTTCTTCCATATTGTATTAAAGAACAGAGTTTTTTTAGTTCTTTTTTGTTATTAGTAAACTAAGGCCGTTTCTATTTTCATTAATAAACAAACTATAGTAAGAGTTATTGGCGAAAAAAACTTGTATTTCTCCAAAACACAGTAAAAGAACCCTACTTAATTCTGAACAAATATTCCTTCCCCATTTTATTGAGTATATTTTCCAAAAAAAAACGACAATATTGCTTAAACAACCGTATAGGTAACCCTTCCCACGGCTCAGTGGAATCAGTTTAATCAATGTCGTTATGGTGCGTAGATGTCGCGATACGGGCGGGTCGCACTGTATCGGGGCTCGCCGAGTTAATTTGTTACGATGTTTATCGAAAACAACCGAGCGCATTTGTTTGACACAAACAGTGTACACAGCGTTTAATTTTGACGTCTGTCAATTTGTTGGGACATGTGACGTATGATTCGAATTTCGAATATCGAATTTTTTGGCAGTGATAGTTTTAATTGGTACAGGCGTCTATAAAAATAAATGGCGCACATTTTTATTATATTTTGAATGACATCTCTGTTTATTACCTCACATAAATACATATAATTAAAGCATTGTCAAGTTTTTTTTTTAATTTAATTCTAACATTGAACAATTTTTGTTTGTATTATAACCCCTCGTTTATACCTAGGTATAAAACATGTATTCTACATGTATCAGATATTTTTTCGAAAAAGTATTACAAATATGCATACTTTAAGTAACTAATAAGTATGTAGATCTTTAAAACACTTGTTTGAAATATTTTACACATGATCATTAAGTTTTAAGACTAAGTAATTTCTTTTAAAAAGACCTTTACTCAATTTATGTTTACAACTTGTTTTTAGGTGTAAACGAGGGGTAATACGCATCGAAATTAATACAATTCCACTAAAACTATATCTGAAACAAAACGATATCGTACAAGAAACACGTTAGTCATCGCCACAATAAATAACACAAATGACATAAATGGGACATCTTTTCGGTTATTACGTGACCTTGGCTAGGCAAGATTGATAACGCTTGCCTGCTCGTTAACGTGCCATTGTAGACGCCCATCGATTATCAATTTGAGGATTACAATACCCGGGAGACAAATTGTGGGTAGCCTACCAGCCGAAATGGACGATGACTGGACGTACTCCTTCATAAATTATAGCTTAAAGTTTGCATTACATTAATTATAATTTATTACATTGATTATGTATGTATCCTTTAGTGGATTAATAAATGAAAGTCATAGCAAAGATTCATAATAATCTGGAAGCTCTCAATCAAAAATATAACCGAATTTCTTTGAAGGAAATTGTTGATACTGATAGCAATGGTTTACGAGTTTGTTCTGCCTAGCCTTTTCCCAAGTATGTTGGGGTCAGCTTCCAGTCTAACCAGTTGCGGCTGATTAGTATTTTACACGGAGTGACTGCCATCAGACCTCCACAACCCAGTAACTGGGCAATGCCGATATACCAAAGTTATAAGGCTATCAGACTTTCGGGCTTCTAACTACCTGTAACGACTGTCATAGGTATTTGTATGACCCCCGGGACCGATGACTTAACTTGCTCTCCGAGGCACGGAGGGGTCTCGATGTGGAATAAATGGTCACCCATCCACGGACTGGCCGTGGCAAGCGTAGCTTACCCTTGCAAATCATATAAACCGCGGATTCGTTAATTAGCCATGAGCCCCTATATGGTTTACGAGTTTAGTTTCCCATATTCCTATTTTGCATTTTTAGTTTTCAAAACCAACAAAGAAATTACTAAGCACCCCTTAATTTCTACAAAGAATAAAGCTTAATGAAATGTCTTTCAAATTAATAATTCACATTAACAAGAAAATGAGATAAATGGAATCAAACGACTTTCAAATTGTCAACGAAATGACACGTCTGCATATATAATTTTCTCCTTACTTATGGAATAAACCACTCGAAATCCACCCCAAGGCATGGTATTATCAAAAAATTGGCTTCATTATCAAACTATTCGCCCACGATAACAATCTTGATCAAATAAAAAATTGACATGCCGCGGGGGCACCCGTGTGTTACGTGGACAAATTGGTATAATCGCTCTACGATACTCTGTGGTAGGAAAATCATACGTTACACATCACTAGTTATGTCCCCACGATCGATTCGTACTCGATACCTGAATTTATTCACTTTCGAGACACATTAAGTTTTACGCCGCACTTTCATTTCCATTAGTCTACAAAAACTCCAAAGTTTATTCTTAAAATAAAAATCTTTGCTCAGATTGAGTCGTTTCAATAAAATTATACAAGCGTATGAAAATAAAAGTGAAGCGGCTGAATGTACTGGCATGCCAAAATATTCTTTTCTTTTTAGTGCGACTGCTGTAATTGTATTTTATGCCTTACGGCTTTGTTCTTTTAAGCCAACGTTTAAAGATTTGGATTTCTGCGGCAATCGGAGTAACTTGGTAACCGCAATCGGCGCATCGGTTGTTGCGACGTGTCGCCGCCGTGCTTCGAATTTAAATGTTCTCTTTTTGAATTTCCTTCGAATTATAAAATCAATTAGGCGAACCGATGTCGACATTGGTTGTGTGATTTTTTCAATCGGTGTTATGCCTCCCGTTAAAGCAGTCTGTTACCTCACCAATATAAATTGGTGTAACTTTCTTGATGAGAATATGAAAAAACAAGAAGGAAAATAATCTAAGCGACTAAATTACATGTAACATAATAGCCCATAGGTGATAGATACCTCGACTACTTACGTGATTTATAGGGATGCTTAATTTTATTCTTAAAGTTTCTAGTTATAAATGTTTAAATAAATGATACTAGATATTTCCAACAAAATTTAGAACAATCAATAATGGATTCAATTAACTTTGTTTCAACAAAATTATTCATCGTCGAGATTTTATAAAACTCGACGTCACGCTCGAGCAGTCAAAAACAATACTTATTCAAATGAAACAAAAAGCAATTAACGGTGGAGATATCCCTCCATCCTCGGAGGATACAAGAGAGGAGAGATTATTGAAAAAATAATTAATAAATATTTATGGCGGGCCACCTGAGGAACGACACTGGGCGAGATTCCATTTTTATCCAGTACTCGAGTACGCATCTGCAGCCTTACAGGGAAAAGCGGTTTATTACAAATGCAAAATTTTCCATTCATATTCAAAATTTTATATCCCGATGTGGCCGGGAGAAAGCTAATTTATTCCGGGGGAGCGGCTAAGGAGACGTCCCAGCACCTCGCGTCTTGTGGGGGATTAAGGAAGGGTTGAACGCTGCGAAATTGACAGGTGCCTGTCAAAAATTACAATTAATAATTGAGACAATTGCGATTGCGGCTGCCGTTGCGGCCCACTTGTGGCGTATTTAACTGCGTTTGTGTTTTGACAACCCTAATTTTAAATTTAAATTGATTTATTTTTAATGAGCTTCATTTAAAATAAGATAGATATATAAACGAATTAAAACAATTATACTTAGATATAAAACATATTTCTAGACTTAATTTTTATGTATCAACTGAAAATTGCCAAAGATCGTACTTAATTTAACGACAATCTGAAGCTAAATTTAAAAACCGATTCTTAAATGAATCTGACGTAAGTCAGTATCCTCTAGGCCGCATCACTAGTGTCCCCGTCGTCCATGTAATAGACAATAAACATCGGGGCGTGCATCGATCACTCGTTTTACAGCCACAGCGGTTAATGGCGGTAATCCACCACTAAGAGCGGTTTACTACATTGTTATTGCCGACTAAAGCCACTGGCACCAGCTATTATACTACTGGAAACAATTAAAGACTTAAAATTGTAATGTGGATGCCAGTCAATTTGAATAAAATTATCAATTTTAGACATGATAGCACTTGAAAGATGTTTTTGTCATCAATAATAATCAGCTTGAAAATGCTAAACATTAATCTTTCCTGTAATAAATAGACTCTGGAATTACGACAAACTATCCGCAAAGGAGGTTATCCCATAGTCTTCACGTTGGATCCAGCTATACACACGCAAGAGATGACTTTTAGGCCCGTATTAATAAACAGCTCGCATTTGATGGATATACATAGAGAAAAATATTTTAAAAAATGCAATTTTGTGGAATTCCACTTTATGGTAACTCCTCTTGACAGCTCTCAAATGACAGCTGTTTATTACTACTGACCTTTAATTCCGAATATACAAAAATAGATACATGGTTCAATTATATTCTAAATATTGGTTCAATACGTCATTTCAATAAAATAACTGCAAAAAAATGTTGACTTTTAATGCAAAATAATTGCTCAATTTATAACCTCATTTCTCAGATAGTGATCATATATCCGCAAAACGCAGTCCATGTTCATATTTCACGTCACTATTTGTCGGGCTAGTGCGTTGCATTTTGCAACCACTCGGGTTGATAAATGACACCACTCTGTCAGGAGGTCAATGTATACCAAATGAATGTCCGATGTGCTATTAGCCAGTGATTGGTGGCTGGCAATTTTTGTTTGCAAATTGCATGTAGATAACGTTGTGACGTATGGAGTTTTTAAATATTTTTCTAAATAGGTAGGTACCTAATAATCGCATGAGTAAATACTTCTTACAGTTTGTTTTATAAAAAACTATTTATTTGATTTCATTGTGACTCTAAATATAAAAATTCACAACTTCCTAATTATTCCCTAATTAATTTGAAAAACGAAAATACCAACTTAATTTTTCGAAATTCAAAAAATATTTTGAAATATTACAAATAATAATTAACAGGCGTACTAACATAACGCAAAAAGTACCACAGACTAAACAATCAATCAGACATCGATAGGCAAAGGCACACGTCTATTCTGACCGATAGCACGTTATTGATGGCGGCCGTTTTTCACGCGCGGCCCGCCTCAGGCGCCGGCACTCTGTCTCTATTACAGCTACCACTGATACGTTTTGTACGCACATTGAGTTATTTGTTCAACATGAGTATTTGGTTCAACTCATTCGTTTACGTATGTCATTGTTTGTGGTAGTGGTGATAAGTGGGGCTTTGGTTTAACGAAATGGTGATTTATATTTTCGGACAAATGACGTTGTTTAGGAGTCTAATATAAGACTAATTTTAAATAAAGATACGGTCGGAATGTTTTTTTTTCAAGTCTATAGACACTTTACAAGTGCTGCTACATAATATAAGTAACATAAGTGCTGAGGTTCTTAAAGTATCGGAAAAGTAATATAATTTGAATCACCTCGAACAAGGTTAAGGGAAAAGTCGCGAGTATTTTCTTAATCCCTACCTTCTATGGACGAAATTTCAATTGTGCAATTTCATGGTGGAATTTTCATTGCGTCTACGTCATAAATATTTTGTCCGATAAACCGTTCGTTCGACAGCCGCGAGGCGTAAGAAAATGTTAATTAACGAATCCATTGTTTTCCCGCCCGGCGGCTCCAAGATGGTGCCGCTTCCGTTTCCGGCGGGCCTCCTTCTTTATGTGCGTTTCCCGCTTATTTTTACGTCAGACGGGTAGAGCGGCGGCATTGTGGCGCGAGTGCGGTGCGCGCCGGAGTATAATGATTTTAATTTCCTCTAATCAAGAGCCTTCGGCACAGCTTAAGAATTCTAATCATGCACACCGCTACCGAGCCGCCGCAGCCGCAGCGGGTGACAGAAACATCAGCACTTATTCTGATTGCGTCGAGTGTGGCGCTGAATAATTAATACGCCTTTATTTTGCGTTAGGCTCCCGTACCAAAACAAAAGAACCGTCGCGCATTAATTTATGAAATTGTTCATACATATTTGAAATGCGTAATTTTTGACAGCACTCAGCGTACACCAACGTTAAATTACGTCTTTTGATAATTTACTAAAGTGTTTCATTTTTCGAAACGAAAATGTTGAAAATGCTTTTTAAAATATAGCCGAGAGTAAAGTTTAATTATATTGGGGTAGCTTAAAGCCCCACCCTTTCGTTCAATTCGCACTAACGACCACATTTGAGTCATGTAAATCACGACGACGCCACTTGCAATTAATTTTTTGACTATTAAAACGTCTCCGCCGTGATTGCTTTGCAGGGAATGTGAATAAAAAAATATAAATGTAATTGAGACATTCAGTTACAATTACTACTTAAGAATATTATTTTGGTGAAAATGTACGTAGTTACTTGTGCACGCTTTCTTCAAAATATTTTTTTACCAATAACAGTACGCAATTCAGTGGTTAAAAATACAGGATTTTACTACCAAGTCAGGTGTAAGACTCGGTGAAAGCACGATATTCAATAAAAATCGAGGTCAAACTTTCTTCAGAACATAATTCTTTTCGGATATAATTATACAAATCCATACACTACATACTACCTCATCGTTTTATATACGCGGCCGCTGTTTGCCGGGTGCGGTCCACAAGGAATACCGCACAATTAAGAGAACCCTTTCAGGGTGCGTACTTAGCATTCTAATCACCGCGAGCAGACGCCTTGCGCCACAATACAACGCTTAACGCCGCGAAATTAAGTGTGAAAATAACGGGATCCCGACGCGAACCCAACTGAATTATGTCGCGAACAAGATTCTAATTTTAAATTTAACGCGAACAACGACTAATTTCGACATAATACAAAGTAAAACGTATATTCACGACCCTCGAGGTACTACAGCAATAAAATGCGAAAAACGATTACAGATCAATGAAGCGTGCCTTCCCTCTCGGAGCGCAAATAATGCCAAGTACACACTTCAAATATGCTTTTCTTAATCGTTCTCATAAAACAAAGATCAGTCGCTCGCGATCCCCCCGTGCGGCAAAAATAAGTAAAAAAATCTCCCGTTGCTCATATCGCGTCTATCAGTGCAGATTTTTACCGCAAATTGTTTCCTGTAGGGAACCCTCGTGAATCGATGTTGTTTGTATTGGAACTGCAGCTTTGGAAATTATTATTGGTATCGCTTTTGAAGAACAAATAAAATTATGGCTCATTCCGTGCACTCGCGCTATCCACTTGTGACAATGTATTCTAATTTTAGAGTTGAAGTTTGCTCTGCACAAATTTTTACTGTTGTTTATTTTAAATTTTGCGATTAATTTAGTCCATATTCAAATCAACTTTAGCTCTATAAAAACTATGTGCATAACGCAGGTGTATCTTATTCAATGTTAAACTATTCCAATAAAATAACGAACTTCAAAACTCTAATGTAAGTATTGTATGTAAAGTCTACAAGTTGAAGTTTCATTACAATATCGAAATCGAGCTAATGCCCCGTAATTTATATTTAACTTAAACCTCAGCATTTCTTAAGGAAAAACCGTTGCCCACGGTATCAGAAATGCTCAAAGTTGAATTGGCTTAAAACCTCCCGGCGGATGTGTCATTATAATTTGCAAGGGAGAGATGACTGATCCGTCGCTCGGAGCGCTCACAAATAATACCCTAAGCTATTTTAATCTTAACTTAGTTAAAAATCTTGCGTCCGACATTAGCATTAATCACTTTTGACAGACACCGTAATGGATAGTGTAATTAATGTGTTTAAAGTTTATAATTGGATTAAGAAGGTAATCCGGTTGATAGCTTTGGTATTGCAAGTGTGGCAAATAAACAAATTGAAATTATATTTCACTAAAATAAAAGGAGAATTAGTATGACCGCAAAACTTTAATCTTGATAACAAAAATGGACAGATATGTGCGACAGTTACTTTTCTTAGAGGTTGTTGGTAATTAATTTGAATAAAGAGCATTAACAGTTAATGCTGCGTAGGTTCAAGTCAAAGACTCAATATGAAATTAATTTATTAAATTTCAAGAAACAAAGGAAATACCTTCATCAAGAACGAAATCTAAAGCTTAATTGAACGTCGACATTGAGAGATTTCAATTCAATTACTAAACCATATTTAACGAAATCCAATCCCCCTTTCCCTCGAGAAATAATATTATTTATTCACAAAAAATAATACAAAACGCGGTTACGGCGAACGCTCTGTTGGTTCAGTGGAGATCATTCGATGTAAAAGTTGGAAGCAGAGGACGGAGGCAGGAAGAAAACTTGGATAAGCGAAACCCTCTAAAAATGATTGATGCTGTGAAGCGAGGGAAGCATGCCACCGCTTGGTTTTAAAACGAATAAACGTCGAACCGTTCGAAATTTGAAAATGAACATCATTAGCGCTATATTGGCGCGGCGAAATCCCGCCAATTCATTTACTCTATGGAATTCTCATTTTTTCTTTGCTCATTTTTATCGACGTCAATCATACTGGAACGATTAGGTTTCATCGTTTAAACTTACCCGTAGTCCGCAGTGCAGTCGATATTGCACATCGGGCACAACAAAAGCTTTCGAGCTCGCATTGCGATCGCGTATAGCCAATTTCCTAACGTATTGAAAATGTCGTGCAATTGTTTGAGGACATGTTATTACACGGAGCGTTTAGCCTGGAAGCTAACAAGCGCTGACGTCGTTTGTTTCTGCTGGCTCTTTGTTCTGAATATAACAATTAGGGAGACAAAGCGGCCGGTGGCGGTCGGTGTGTTATCGCGGACGATTCGCGCCGCACACAATGGCGCGCTCCACAATGCACGCTCAATATCTTTATGCTCCTTCGTGTTGAAGGCCGATGCACTCGCTGTGGAATCAGCCTTCTTGGTGTACATTAACTAAAGTACGTATACACAGAGCAATTCATTTGCAGATGAGTCAGTTATTAAGATAAGATTGACGCAAACTTTCATCAAGCATAAAGCTACTGAAATTATCCTAGAACAATGTTTTCAAATTATTAATTAATTTATAATATTAATGTAGCCACAACCTTAGCAACTCTCTTAGCGCATATAAATATTGCAAGCTAAGTATTACGTATTGACTTTGTACTAGCCGACTATGTTGATTATATTGTTATCTAACCGAAGTTTTACTATTCAAGATCTAAGCACTGTATTCCTTACAAGAAGAAACAAACGAAAAGAACACTACAAGTCTTTTTTTAATTTGTTTAACCCCGTCATAGAACCTCAACCTTTTTAGTTTTATGCAAAATGTCAAGTCTTCCACATACTCTATGGTTTCCTAGTCGAGACACCTCCAAGCATCCCGTACCGGGCCTTTGTGGTGTTTCCTTCTTCTCCGTCTTTCACGACACCTGCCTCAACGCTGAATGCACATTTGACGCCCCTACACGCCAGATAGCGACGCATTGTGGCTAGCTAAGGTGCTGAAAGGTTTTATTCTGAATGTTAATAATTACTTGTCTATAGTTAATGCTTTGTGTTAATAAGAATCATTTGTATGTTAACACGACACATTGAAGGATTAAATCGTATAGTTAGGTTAGTTCAAAATTTACAATTAGTAAAAGAAAGCTTTATGTGCTCTTAGTATGTGCCATACTCGTAACTGGCATACCAAATTTCTTAATTAATAATCCTAATCTTATATAAACAGTCAATTTCTTGAATTTACGCAAGTTCTTCAAGTAACATGTGAGTACTAGGCGGTTTGTAACCTAGTTGTGCAAGCAGCGAACAAAGTTTTTTCCTACCTTTCACTAACGTAACGAGACTGACTTCTTCTGTGTAAGCTATCGATACTCTTGACAGCGAATGCCTCAAAACATTCGTAATCATTGAAGTCAATAAGAAATTGATGCTGTTTTGACATATTTTACTATTTTTTTGAACACTTATTAAAATAACTAAGTTTATACATATCAGTAAAAATAAGCACGCGTCCAGCCTTTATTGTTCATTCATACCTACCTAATAAACTATCAAACAAAACTCAAATACGAACAGTTAATTCAACCATCCGTATTCAGTAAATCACGGCGTGACGTGTAACAGGCGTTACGTAGCGTTGTGACGTCGACACGTGCGTTCACGGAGAGCGTTTAATCGCATAAAGAGCTAATTGTCTGTGCGGATTCCACAGGTAAACACTACACGCTAACCATTTACACACTACGCAATGTTGGAGCTACGAATTTAGTTTTGGGATTGGAGGCGCTAATTATGCGGACTTTGTTCACTTCGAATATATTCAGAGTTGAATAAGACATTTTTACAACACATGATACTTAGAAAAACATTTCCGTAAATCTAAGGACACGGTTATAACAATGTTTTAATGAGATAAAAATTTTAAATCACTCTGGTTCGTTATTTTCCCAACTCGTTCGATCTAGAATTCTGTTCTCGATTAAAAAAATGCATTAAGCTTTTTAATTTATTGATTTGGTGGTATCGAAAATTTAAGGGGAACTACCACAGTTTGAATCCTTTTGACGACCGCATTATCATTCAGGACAATAGTGCTGCTAGCTATCAACTTGATTATTCACTTAATTTCCTATTGACAACAGATCACTACGAAGTATGTACCAAAATAACCAAGAATACCAACCTACCAATAAAGATAATTCTCCGTAACCTTTGTAGAACGTAGCACATTCGTAGCTCCTTGCTACGCACATGAGACTACGTTAAACGTCGATCATGTAAGCGCGGCTTACATCAGTGATTCAATACCCACTGATTCACTCGACGCGTTCGAACACAATCACACTTAATAAGGCACCGTCTTATGACGTGTAATTATAGGTGTAAGGGTAATGATTTCAATTATTCAGATGAGGTAACTAATACGCTGTAACTTGTAAGAGAAGGCGAAGAAATGTGTGGATGGTATTTCTTACCTGGAGGGGTATATTGAAAACCAGCGTCAGGCACTAGTGGTCTGACATTTATGCTGAACTAAACCTATTTGGCGCAGCCGCTAGACACACAGCTACTTTTTTTTATTTTTTTTCTCTCTTATGAATTTTTGCTTACGTGCCAAATAAACATCTTTCTTTCTCTTTCTTTCTTAGTTGTTTAGAAAATCAAAAATAATGTTTATTGTAATTATAATTATTTTTCACTCTGTGGTCAGAACCGGATGTGTCTATGAAAGGTCCAACAGTGAACAGCTGTAGGACATAAACTCTCACTACGGGGCATTTTTATAAATCCCTAAAACAGACCGTCATGCTGAGATAATGCATCACTGCACTTGATAGGTATGGATAGGGATAAGATAAGTGAATATTATTTTACCATGCAATTATATCCACTGCATACGACAATTAAGACACAAATATCGAGATTTAGGTATTATAAACAGTTTTATCAAAAATTATTGCATTTTTCTGTATACAGGGTGTAAACGAAATCATGTAATATCTTCAAACCTCGTCATGTATTGCTGATATAGAGTAACCCTGCCAGGGATACCTTTATTAAATTTTAAAAAATACTAGAAGTAAATACGTGTTCTTAACGTTAGGCATTTTAGCGCCCCGAGCGAATTGCGCGGCTATTGGTCGACGAATGGTCTTTTAACTCGGGGCGCTAAAATGCATGACGTTAAGAACACATATTTACGTATTGTTTTTTTTTTTATTGAATCCAAAATTATCCCGTGCAGTTTTAATCTATGTCAGCAGTACATCACGAGGTTTGAAGGAATTACTTGACTTCGTTTACACCCTGTATGCGGATGATACCACCAAACATTATACGATAGTGTTATAAAATTACCATTGAACAAATAAAACCCAGTTAAGTCAACACAGTGTTTTACAACCGTTCGGGGTATTTTTATGTGAAGGGGGGAGGTTTAACAGAATGAAAACACAAGAGGTATCTGTATGGCTCTGTATGAAAATCTGAATTATGTTTTATAGTGGACGTGACGAGAATAAGGGCGGTTTGGATGCAGGTGCCGCTTTAGTACGACGAATTTACGTTAAAATACCAGTGGGTCAGAAACATAATTTAGATCTTTTTACCCGACTGCACGACGCAAAGGAGAGTAAAGTGTTTTATAAAATATAACATAATATCACGCCTTGCATTCCCCGAAGGGTGCAGCACGGATGTTTTTAGTACAGCCTCGTTTCGCCAGTTATGTTTAATTCTCATGTAATACGGTGCGAGCCTATTGCCATTAACCGGGCACAAATCCACTCTCCTTGCTGCTACTGAGAAAATCCTAATGGAAAAACCCAATAACACTTTGCCCGACCTGGGGATTGAACCCAGGACCCCATGATCAGCAGTCGCGCTTGCGACCGGTAGACCAACAAGGCAGTCATCTTTTTTATGTGTTAACAATTTTAATTTTACCCAATACTTAGAACAATTTAAATCAAACAATTTTTATTTTAAACTTCAGAGTAAGTACTTCATTTAAAACAAACGAAGCTAAATCTAACAGATTTTTCAAAGCATTAATAAATGCCTAGTGTGCTCCCGTATAACAAGTTTCTATGGGACACAAAAAATAGCTAATATTTAAAAAAAACCCACATTCGTCATTGGCAGCCAAGACATGGTGTCGCGTCTCGTCGTCGGCGTTCGGCAATTCTTTATTATTCATGGGGCGATCTTGCTCGCGGAGTGTTTTATATGAGCGACGATCGAGTATCAATTTGTACGGAACGGCCCATATTAGCATTTCCCGTGCGAGGCCTACATTGTTACACTGGGGTACGTGACGCTGTGACGTATACTTTCTTTTGTTTTTTTAGGTTTTTGTAAAGAGTATCGATAGCTTACACAGAACCACTGTGACAGCGTAAACAGTAGGTATTATATGGGTCTTCATTAGCGAATTAAAATATCACATTGCATCTTTGAATGGCATGTAGTACTAAATTCCAATAACACTAGTTTTCAATATAAGAATATTTCGGATTCCATATCAAAACTGAAATCTGATCAGACAACGTATAGTTATTATTTTCAAGTCTGTATTCTTGAAGGTAATTATGACATTATTTAACAGTTATTAGACATTCCTATCCACTAGGTGGATCGACGACATTGTGAAAGTCGCGGGCAACCGATGGATGCAAATGGCGGATTATCGTTCGATGTGGCGGTCTAAGGGGGAGGCCTTTGTTCTGCAGTGGATGTCTTCAGGCTGATGTTGATGATGATGATGATGAGACATTCCTAATGTGAAACTAGACTCCTACTGCTCCTAATATCAAAATAAAATAAAACATCTTTAACACAAAAAAATCCCGTCTTAACTAAACGCAAATCCCGCAAACCCCCCTCTCAGCTCATTCGAGTGTCGCGCAAAGCTAAGTACAGTCAGCAGCACTAACGTCTCACCGACACAATACGTTAAGTACAGCGCGCTTATGAGTGTTCATTAAAGATACGATAAAGACGGCGGAGACGCCGGCTAAATTGGCTGTTCTGACGGTACACAGAATTCGTAAATGTAGTTATAAGTAAATAGACGTGAGATTTAATTGCTAAGATGTTTAGATGTGAAATGTAGACATTGTTTTAATTTTCTTGAGTCGTGGATTGTTTAATTTTCAAATCGTCACATAAAAATAATGTTGCCGCGTTGGTCTAGTGGTGGCAAGCACGACTGCTGACCATGAGGTTCTGGGTTCGATCCCCAGGGCGGGCAATGTGTTATTGGGTTTTTCCGTGTGGAATTCCTCAGTAGTAGCCCGCAGTTTGGATTTGTGCCCGGTTAATGGCAAAAGGTTCGCCTTCCATTACATGGGACTTAAACATAACGGCGAAATGAGGGTGTTACTATACACCTCTGCCCAACCCTTCGAGGAATACAGGCGTGATGTTATGTTATATTTAAATCATTTTTAATATATCAAGTAACTCTTATTACGGGTTACAAAACAAATCGTTTGAATTGAATTGAATTAATGACGATTTATTCACTTAAAAAATTTCTTAGAGCTAAGTACATTGCCCCACAAAACTGCTTACGCACTTTAACTGTGAGATCGTTGAGTCTCTCTTACATAGTAAAACATAACTATATATTAAAAATAAAAGAAATTATAATTTATTGGATTCTTTTTAACGCTCTCGTTAGAGATACTTCAACGTTGAACATTTCATCTACAAAATCAAACATTATCAGCTGACTCGGAAGCTTGTCAAATAGCTACCTAAATTTCATTACTGTTATTTTAATTAAAGATTTGCAAGGATTCGTCTATCCTACATAAACTATCTGCATTTCATTTTCCGCAGACAACAAAACGTATTCGAACTAAAATTGTGAACACGCGATATTGTGTCACAAACCCAGTAGTTCTCGCGACACTCCGATTTTCGCTTAACAAATGAACATTCATTTCAGTGCAGATGTACATAGTTCAACTAACAAGGGGATGTTAATTTAAATTTAGTATCTTAGCTCGAGTAATGAACGGGAAGGTGATTGTTATAATGGGATTGTAGATCTGTACTCGCTAACACACGACTTACTTATGTATAGTGTAGATGTTTTTGAGTCTTTGATAGGAAGGAAATAATTAAGTTATGAATCGGAGATGTCGTGTTCTGTTTACTAAATTACGTCTGCAATCACATTGTTGTATTTGGTGAAACAATTAAATTTAATTTTCGATTTAACTATTAAAACTAAAATTAATATAGGTATTTATTGTTATTATAAATTCAATTTACTTTCACTCTTTTAATATAAACAATTCCAGTCTGTAACTTCAAACGTAGATAACATATTATTACGTTATGGCGTCATTTTCTGGGGCAACTCCACAGATAAAGAGGTAATATTTAAGATGCAAAAGCGATGTATTAGGGCAATGTTTGGGCTTCAAACCACAGACAGCTGTAAACCATACTTTGCAAAACATAATATTCTAACACTGCCGTCTCTTTATATATTGGAAGTTTCACTTTTCGTAAAACAAAACCCTCAATTCTTTCCGAGGCTTTCAGACTTAGTTAAGCGTAACAGACAAGATAATTCTAAATTATGTATTCACAGCGCTAGGACAGCTCTTATGTGGAAAAGTATTTTTTGTATGGCACCTAAAATCTACAACAAAATACCAAATACTTATAAAGAATTGAATTTAAATTTATTTAGAAAGAAATTTAAAGATTTATTGTATTATAAATGTTATTATAGTATTAATGATTTTTTGAATGACACTTTTACATAATCTATTGAGATATTAATTATCTAATTTAATAATTTATTGTATATTGTATAATATATATAAAATATGTGCTTCCATTGTAATAATTAATAGTATTAACTAATTCGGATGACTTAATAGTTTTTATAGTGAGTATTCTGATATGCATGTTTTGCTACGATATTTAATGATTTGATTTAATTATAATAATGATAATTGTTTGTTAATTTGCATGCCTCAAATGACAGGATATGATGTACTTAATTTCAAATTTTAAGACCTGTAACGACCATATTCAGACAAATAAAGATATTGTATTGTATTGCATAGAAAATTATTTTCATAACAGTGCAATCAAAATTATCCATATGCTTTCTCATAAAACTAGTACCCATTTCGAAATGATATAATGATTATGGACGACGATAACTAAAACACAAATCACTAAAAACGAAAAACCACACCTTCATATTTGCTCACGTCCTCCACGCTTTACGAGGAGGTGGGAAATTTTTAATTACCACTGTGTCTGAGCATCTGTCTGGAGACTGAGACGCGGTCTGTGGGAGCTCAGCAGAACTGCAGGTGACAACGTACCGCGAGCGGGGGAGCGGAGCGGTTAAGTGTGGCATTTTACGGCTTTTATGCATATTTGATGGCACCGCCATAATCTGTGCGGTAGGGGAGACTCCTTGCTATCTACCTGAAGTGTTGGTATTAGATATGAATTGCTGTTAACTTATGATGAGAAGGTTTTTGTATTAGAAAAATTGGCTGTGAAGTCAGTAAGGCGTAACTTTCTTTAAGAGGGATGAAGGTACAAAAATATTATTAATAAAGAAAGAAAGAAAAAAAAAGTATTTATTTTTTCGCCCAAGCGGACGCACACGTATGCTTAAAAAATAAAAATATAAAAATTCTTAAAATCAAAAACTTAAAACTACAACAAACATTTTTACTTAAATTTAAACATACCTGGTAACCCAAACACAAAAAAGTTTAAAAAATACGAGCTACTAATGTCATATTAATTGTATTTATATTTTAAGAATTTACCTACATGTTTACGTCCCAGTGGCTTCTGGAGGTAAAAAAACATAATTTAACCTCAAACTACTCTAATACACGTCAAAAATAATTTATGTAAAACAAAGTAAACCAAAATTAAATTCTCTAACGGACAGAGCGTTTAAATAATCCATCGTTTAAAAGGCAAAGCCGACGAATTTGAAAATAATGACAGGTATTAGACGCGTGCTAAGAGGGCCGTATCAATTACAGGCCGTAAGCAAACAGAGTATTACGTGTTCAATATTAAAATCAAATTTACGGCCCGCCCCTGTCCGGGCACGTTGGGACATACGGACTGTGGATCTTGAGGTATGGATAGCAAGAAAACGGATAAAAAATTATATAAAAATCCAGTAGCTCTGATGGTACTGGCAATGGGGTAGGCAACTGTGGAACTAATGGCGCCACTTTCGATTGTTCCTATGCCATCTTATTGGTTGCAATGTGTTTGACATTATTGGTAATATGAATATGATGGTTCTGATTGGTTCAAATAACTAAGTATGGAGGTGCTGCCATCTGCTTTCGTTTTGCGTTGCCTTCCCCATTCTTTGTGTAATTATAGTCTGGCCATTAAAATTTGGTATAAAATATAAACAAAGCAATTTTGGTTTTGTAACATAATTTTTGGATCTGGTATCTTTCAAACTTTACAATTTTGGACATTGCAGAGATTCGCTGCAGTTGTTGATGCTTCATATATTATTTTAGTAATAATAATAATAGATTTTGGGGCTGGTTTACTCTAAAGTAAACTCCCAATAAAAGTAAAAAAAACTGCGTGGCGTTAAAAGTTCAACAAATATTTAATTATATTACCTCAAATACAAATCATCGTAATGCTAATGTTGACGGTACATCCAAGTGTTTGTATAACAACACAACATCAATTAAAGTCGCATTTTGACGCGTCCACGACACGTAATGCCGTCGTTTCCATACGAGTGTACCGATCTGATACTAAAACAGGGATTATTTACCAATTCTACCCTTCCACGCAGTTATATCGAATAGTTATGGGATGTAAACATACGATTTTGTGTTTTGTTAATGGTTAGATTCAGAATTAATTGCTTTTTGATAGGCAAGGGCCAGACTGCTGTTTGAGTAGAAATAGACGGATCATGGCAGATTTTCAAAGTGACGTCAGAGGCAACGTAGGGATTATCTATATCCAGTGAAAGAGTAGCTAGCACTCCAGGTATACCATTAAATATACCTAGCAAAATCTAGGTAGTAATGTAAAGCAGACATCAAGTGCAAAGTCAATTTTCATCCATATGGCCTTGTCAGGATTGAAGAAAAAATTGCCGCGCGCTGTTAATGAACAAACACAAGGTTCTTATTGACAGGGTAGGCGGGTCGACCCTATTAGGTCTTCCAATTGATATAAGAAGACGCTTTATTTTCTAGATAAACTTAGAATATCCTACGAACCTCATTCAGCGTCTTTAGTGTAATACGACACGTTTGGTGCAGTGGCTAAGCGATTGGCTTCTACGCTGCGGGTCGTGGGTTCGATTCCCGCACGGAACAAATATTTGTATGCCCTACAGATAGTTGTTCCGGGTCTGGATGTTTATGCATGTGAAGATTTGTGTCTGTAAACGCACCCACGATACAGGAGAAATCCTAGTGTGGGGCAACGTTTTAAAAAAATAAAAATGCCTTTTACAGAAGTAAAAAAAAATGTTATTTTTGTTACAGAACGAATATGAAGTACAGATAACACACAAGTTATTCAGACCGTCCACATCAAAAACGTAAGTACATTTACACTATATTTTTACTACTGATACTCAAGAGCATTTACACCAAATAATACATTTGACATTGACTAGGGTAGACCATAAAAATACGATAACTAAATCATTATAAGAATCTATGCGAATAAAAACTTATTAGGACCCATGCATTTTTTTTTCAAAGCTACATTTTTACGGCTATAGACCACCTATACCCAAAAATGGAAAGGCAAGTAAAGATTTTTTACATCTACAACGAAATGATATTTGAATATATTTAACATGAATAAAATACATTATAGTATTCGCGGCCACAATCGCAGAACAGTCACGGAACCATAACATTGTTACAATAAAGTTGCTTAGTGCCCGCGGCAGATATGGCCATAAACCGTGCAATTGTCGCGCACCGTATTTATTTACGTGTACATATTTATGTGTGCGCCATAAATATGTGCGCAGTGCGGGGGAGCGTGATCTGCTCGCGGTAATTATTGCGTGACTTATTGGCGAACGAAGATAACACGTACTTTGCGACCAGAATATATAAACCCGCTTAAATACCTTCCTAAACTCCGTTGTCGTCTCTGTTGGTAAGATTTTTGGGGGCGCGGTAGGTCATGTTATATTGGTGTTGACTGTACCGCTCCGAGGGTTGTGGCAGCTTTATCTCGCGCTTGACTGTTGATCGTGACTTTCCGACAGAGATTTCGGTAATTACGCTGATTATGAATGTAGGTGCCGTGTTGTTTTTCGTATGAGGTATAAGGTTGAGCTGAATTATGAAAGAATTTATTGAAAGGAACGATATGACTACATACAAAACAACAGGCCTTTTTTTCGGTAATGGAATTATGCACAAATACCAATATGCAGGGAAATTAATTTTATAACCACTTTTAAGTTTAATAAACCATACATATAAGCCATGCTTTTTCAATAACACTAAGCTCGTTCTAGTTGATTTGAGATGCTCAAAAGTTGTAAAAGAAATATCTCTAATTTAATAATGTTTTCTTGACGTCACAATTCTGCATACATGAGTACCCTAGACAACAGCAGCCCACTGTGCATCAGTGTGTCTCACCGCAAAATCTCGCTTTCATGACTTAAGCCGAGGAGTAAACACTTTGCACATAATTTATTTATTTAATACTTCAATGCACAATGGTGGTACATAAGTCTGACTTAATGCCACAAGGCATTCTCTACCAGTCAACCTTTGAGTCAAAGAGAACAGCATCAAAGACATAATCTATATTATTTGTAAATAATATAATTTTCCTTCAGTTGTAGAGGTAGTTAATAAACAAGGTATAATGACTTCGATCACCGTAATCAAACGGACGCGTGTTTACGAAGTTAAAACTATAAAATCGATTCCTTACGCAGCATGCTGATAAGCAAAAAACATAAAAATAATTTATTTGTACATATTTATTTCATAATTACAAGAAATACGCATCACGTACCACATTCCAAAGGTAATCAAAAGCATAGTAAACTTAACCCCAAGTTTTATTTATTATAATTTTTCTTTATTCCGCAAAAAATTTAACGAAGACTCGTATTTAACCTTGTTACGAAGTTTGATCCAATAAAACAAAGTTTTGAACAAACGAATGCATTAAAGTCACCCGCAAACTGATCCAATCGTAATATCGCACTCCCAGACATCGAAAGTTAGTATGCATTGACTTTGAAAAGTCGTCCAAAACTAAGTTGGGTTATGTTTATGAAACTATTCGGATGCGGGTGTGTGCCGCCGATACACATGCAAGAACTCGCGCCCAACTCGAGGCATAGTTCGCTAAGTGGAACAGCTGTAAAACAAAGTAGCGAAGGGTCTAGGAACTTAGTGTGTACGTTGGCAACTATTCGGCGGTGCGAACACATGTCGTCGGCGAGGCGGCACGGTAGGCGCGCTCCGCACCCGTCGCCGACGACGACGCATCTTCACAACTTTGACAGTTTAATTCGTGAAGGAGGCTCGGCTCGGCCGACGACCGCCGATTTATAAATAAGTTAAACTAGGTTTTAACTAAAGTATTGCGGTGGGATGATAACGAACCCGGCGCCTACGCTCCGCCCCGCCACCCCGCGTGCAGATAAACTTTTAAAATGACTTTGGAAGCTTTTGAGCTTTTAATCGGTAAAGTTGTACAGACAGACAGTTCGGGCACAATCCTTGAACCGCTTGCGCCGGCGACGGCGGCCGCAAAACTTTGTTTTACAGGACTACTTTTCTTCTTGTTTCAAGGTTGGACTCTTAAAACAAACTCCGGTTCGACGGAGTTCGCGAACTCGGGCGCGAACAATTTACAAATTTCTCTCTTTCATAACAACTAACTGCCGCTCGGCGCGCCGGCGAAAGTTGTCCTGCGTAGATCTTAATCGCATTGTCTGTTGCGCTCGCGGCGCCAACAGCTGATTGTGACGACACAGTTTATCGAACTTTTGCTTTAATTCACGTACCGAACGTACTCGTAACATAACAACAAACTGCCGGCTATAAAAGTCAACATGACTAGCTAGGGAGATCGGAACGTAGATACAAGATGAATGGAGACCAACCAAAGTGGGGAGCGGTGAATAACAGACAGGCGTTTTGGAATATGTCGGATCAACGATGAAATCACGATGGACAGTCGTGTCAGTACAAAAAGGCCCGCAGATAGACACCGGGCGCCCTCCAACGCGTTTATTCAATTCGTTTAAGTGACATCGATAGCATCGGCTGCGGTCGAAAAAACTCGTCTGCCAAATTTGACGGCGTCCCCCCGGCGACCGGCGACCGGTGACGACTTCTTTTTTCAGTTCACGCCTCACCTGCCCGGGGCCAGAAGTGGCCTCGCGTGAAATACACTGATTGGCGTTTAATATTGAACCGTCTGCCTTTTATTTGACCGATGTCGAAACCCTTAAAAGCTTTTTATTGGGGAGGGCGTAGGTTTCTTTATGTACCGTTCGTTATATAGACGTGCGTGTCTTATTTTCTCGTGTAAATGGCGCAGTGAGTTAATAATGCCATCTTTTTCATGTGTTGCGTGGAAGTCGGCTCGTAATGTAGCCACATTTTCATTACTGCTTATATACTGCCATACGGGATCATAATATAAGCTAAATGCAGTATCGGGTATTGCGCGTAAATTTTACGTAACTAGAAATAAATAGGTTGCGGGTGTGTGGGGCGGGGCGGCGTGGGCGGCGGCGTGCGCGCGCAGGCCCTCCCGTCCCCCCGCTGCCCCTCCCCGCGAGCCCGGCCTGCTCGCGACCTCCGCATAGTCCGCGAATAGCGCCCCGCGAGCCACCCGCACCGCGGAGCGAGCTCCTACGTTCGCTACCGCCCGACACGGCCTACGGATAAACTTTTCCGCCGTAGACGCGCTACGCTGTGCTACGAACTCCGATATGCTACGTATCGATACTCAATAGCCCCAAGTGCAATTTAGTGTAGTGTTTTTTTTTATTATTTAATCTTCAGTGAATCCGTGTATAAATAAATATAAATAAAAAACTTTAGTGCGCAATGAGGACTCGCCCCTCCGTTTTATAGCGATGTCGGCCCTCGTCCGACCCATGTGGTAAGTCGCCGCTTAATTACCAAAGTTTCGTTTGAATTCAGTCAACTATTTTCTTTTTAAGGCGAATAGTTGAGACGCGTTAATCGCCTGCGCGTTTAAACGTTTTAAAAAATATCTGCGGCATTGTTATTTCAGCGGTGTTCAACGAAAAACTGAAGAAGTGTTCAAGATAAAAATATTATAATCGTTTACGCACAAATCCCACGCTCGTAAAACCATTTCACGAAATGCTTTCATAATGTGTGTTGTTAAATATTGATGAGTTGCGTAGTGTTAAGTTTGTATGTAATGTTTGAGGTTAAATCGGATGTTTGTGTGTTTGCCATGAGGTTGATTATTCCTCCCTCGTTTGGCATATCTGAGGTAATGGAATCACGTCAATAAGATGAGCGAGTCTGCAAATAACCGCGGTATTAGGTTGGAGACAGAATACGTAATGACGCGAAGCTAAATACATTAACAACCCTTACTACACGAGTGGAAGCAGTACTTGTGACTGTACTAATTGTTAGAGTATTTGATTTAATTATTGGCATAACTTATGCAGTTTAGGAAAATATTTCCGATGAGTAACTTTGACGAGGACGTACCTAAACTTTACAAGCGTGTAGTTCTACCTACTTTTTAACAAATACTTTTAACAAAAAAAAAGCTATGGAATTAAAATTGTTTGTAGGTTTGGAAATTACATCGTGTTTCGAAAGTTTAACATCACTTTCCAATTGTTTATTTAAATTCTTTTCTATGGGGAAACCATTTCGATAAATAGAGTGTTGGTTTAGAAATCATACTGTTTTAGTTATTAAACAATATATATAGGGCTGAAACAACTCACAAAATATTCTTACAGTAATTCCTTGATAGGTAGGTACTTCTACAAATAGATTTATCTTCCACCAATGAAACTACATAACAAAATATCTGCTTTTATTATTATTTTGTGCTTCATAAAAAATATTGTTAACCATTTATTTCAAAACATATTTTTTTCGAATCTATAAATAAATCTAAAACATAAAACCAACCTCACCAATTCGTTAACATCATTAAAAATCCCTAAATGCAAACCGGCAAGTCACTAAACATCAGATCCATAATAACTCGCATTAAAAACGTTAACCGTACCGTGTAATTAACGTAAACGTTTAATTCAGGTGAGGTGCGGCCGATTTCACGTGTAGCGCCTCCCGCCCATCTGATAGCGCTAAATTGTTTCACTCCTATCTGATGGGACGCTAAAATGTCGCTTATTTTACCTTATATTTCATCGTCGGTTGTATGCTGTGTGATGTATGGAATGATTTTATTAATTTTGTTGAATTATTTATGGTGTAATAAATAAATTGGTTTTATTATAAATATGTTTATTTAACCAGGTAGATTTTTAGTTAGGTTTAGGTTTTTGTTTCAAAATTGTTTACCTAAATGATGAAAAAAATCTCTTACTCCTTATTACGTAGTTTTTGAATATATCGATACGAGTGGTATATAGTGAGTTCATAAAAAGTATAATAGCAAATGTCACTACCGACTATACGATAAAAATAATATGAATAGCCTTCTAATGATTTTAGTATTGTTTTTCTAAATTGAAATTAATGTAAACATTTAGAAATATCAGAAATTATGCGTCAAGTTGAACGAACTGCTTTACTTTCTTTAATACGCTGGATAAAAGTAAATCTTTTTGACAATACCTAATACGATTCATACTACATAGGTACCAAATTATAGGTCCCTCTAATTTAATATCTTTTAGGTATGTTTACCGAAACATAAAAAATACCTTAACACAGCATGATCAATAGAAACAAACGAACTAAACAAAAGAAAACATTATTTAAAACAAACTTCTAACATAATATTTACAACATATAAAGCTCAAAAACCCCGTCAGCTGTTCAAAGCAACAAAGATCCCGGAATAATGTTAAAGAAACGTATTTTGGACACAACGCTACTGAGTGCAATACACATCGCGATCGTGTGAAGGGTGCGATTCAACCCGTGATAACCCTCCGAGAGTGAGCCCTTAACACAGGGCTGCCACGTACCTACGAAATAAAATAATTGTTTTAAATTATATTTGTATTTTACTAAACATTTTTTTTTTTTCGTAACACATTTATTACAAATGTGATTTTAAACTGTTTAGTCAGTAGTTGTACCTAGCTACTGCCTAACTACTACTAGCATAACTTCCAAAGGTTAAAAAAGTTTGAATGAATGGCATATATTTTTGTTTACAACACAATAAGCCTCACCTTCTGTTCATTTTGATATAATACTTATATTTTACTTTCTAAGAGTCCTTAAATAAGATTGCTTTTATACTAAAGAAAGATTTTCTTAAGTAGAGTGAATATAGGAAGATTTTCAAACAGAAGTATATTTTTTTTAATAAGTATAACTTGTTTTCTGAGTTAACTTAAGGCATATTTTCTTGTGTTTTAACTTTAATCCTTGGCAAAAGTCTGCTATTACGAAATATTACGATAAAAAATAATAACCTCAGAACAATCATTGGCACAATTAGACAATTTACAATTAGTTTAATTATTTGAAGCAGGAGTATTTATTTTGAAAGAACTTGTGTTTACAATAAATACTAGCTAGGGAAGTAGAGAACGTGTTCGACTGTTCGCATGCGAGGGTTTGATACACCACGCGATAACCCTCGACATGGGTGAGCTCTTGACACAGGGCTATCACTTCGTCCGGTTGGAAAGAAAATTAGGATATTTTTGGTATAATTTTAGGCAACATTATTTTGTTATAAATATATTATATGGGTACATTCTTGATTTGATAATGCAAAATTTTACCAAAATATAATAATCGTTGTTATTGATCACTTTTAGTGATAAAAATTTCCTTAGTAGTGTTTCTCGACCTGTAGTATTCATCTTGTTTGTACAATAAAGAATATTTGAGGATATTTCTACCAGAGCAATATAAACCAACAAAAAATATATCAAAATCAACTCAAACTAGTGTACTTTTTTCACAAAAACAATTACAGGCACATAAAGGTCGAATTAAGGCGCCCGGTAATTTTTTTACGTTTCTGGAAGAACTAAATGCATTTTACTGATATGTAAAAATATTATTTATGTTTTATCTTCTTGAAAAGCTTTTTCCATCTTAGATAACGTAAGACATGCTACCGGAAGAGACAGTAGTCCTAAACCTTAGACCTTAGACCTTAAATTATAAATCCTTCGATTATAAATAATATAAAAACAGGATGCCTTGAAAATTATATACCAACAGATAGAGATATTGTAATTATCGTTAACTTATTTACAATTAAAACATCACGCCAGTATTCCTCGAAAAATAAATAGAAACATACTGTATTACCACCACAGTCTACCCCGGCCAATTTTAGGTTCCAACTAATAGAGGACGCACCATTTTTCATAAGTATTTGCCTCCAAAAATAAATTATAAGTATGAACCATGAACACCTTTAAACCTACCTATGGCCGAAAATTTACAAATTATCTAATATTTCTTTTTCACCAATAAACAACAAAAAAAATAACAATAATAACACTATGTTTCTTTTCTCTCCTCCCGTCAGCCCTGAATCGCACAGGGCAGGGGTTAGGGAGCGAGCCTGCCAGTTACAATGCACCGCAGTGCCATTACCCCACTTATTTTAACTCACTTTAACTATTGCGATATTGATTTTTGCACTCATATGTTGCGTTACTTTTTGAGTTTGGGGCAATCGATAACGATTACGAAATAGAGACAAGTTGAATTAAAAAGGGATAAATTTGTTTATAGGTTAATATTTTAATTTACTTTAATATTGTTAAATAATGTATTTATATTATTATAAAAGTCGTAAAATACTTTAACAGTAAATAACAAAACTATTTCTTGGCCGCGGCGGAAAATGCATTTTTATTGAACGTCTCACATAGTGCCAACATTGCTAGTTAGTTTTTGCGACAAAAGAGAAGGGGATTATTTTTGAGACGAATTATTAGGATTATTGTAATTACAAAATATAAATATTGTAATTTTCTTCTACTTCACAATTTTCCAATACGCGGGAAACTGGATGGGGTGATGCATTGTGGGAGAGGCGTACGTGTAGCAATTAATTGTGGAATTCTGAGTAAATTTATTAACTGACATCTCTTTGAAAAGTGTATGCACCAACATTACCTTTAAGAAAGAATCGTTTATAATAGAAATTTACGTATAACTTGCGACTTTATATATAAGCAATGACGACTCCAAAAATAAAATTGAGTCTAAAAACATACTTATTTACGATTGAGGAGTTAGGTTTAGTGAGTGAAACTTCAGCCTGAACTTTGATTCAATCAACTCATTCGTACTACGTAAAAATACTACATATATCCCCATATATGATCTATTAAATCTGAATAGATAGTTTAAGGAACGTATCTCATTAATAAGCATCAATACGCAAAAATGTTGGATGGTTTTAGACACTTATAACATAATTATGAAGTCGTGTACTTTAGCTACGAAATCATTCTATAGAATGCTGAACTAACCTAACCTTAACCTGCCAACGTGGTATCTGAGGAGATTTCTTCTTTAATACTAGCTCTGCCTCCTCGCTCTCCTTTTGGGAGCGAGGTAGGACCAGTAGTGGCGCAATCCACTCTCAAACGTGGCTGAAATATTTAACACCTGAACGATACGATACTATACTCATAACACAAAGTTTTCTACTGCAATTGTCTGTGAATTTAATCAGAACTACTATAACACTTTCAAATACTTTTCGATCACTGAAACTACTACTTACATTACCTTTTAGTACTTTTAGGATAACTGAAAATATACTGGCCTGCAAAAATAAGTATCACACTTTTAAAATTGCAATAACTTTTTAAGTACACAAGATATATTTTCGAAACAAAAAGGACTCAAAAAACAGTTTAACTTTGTTACTATAGTTTCAAAGAAAGCTGATAAAAATTGCTATAAAACGTTTTTTATTTTAAATCTCTAACTTCTATAGTTTAGAAAAAAATGAAATTTTAAAAGTGTGATACTTATTTTTGCAGGCCAGTGTACTTCTGTAGTAACTTTATTTACCACTAATAAGAGCGATTATTAACGGCCGATATTATAATAATCAATCTAAATCCAAACTAGATTGATGTAGGTTTTTGACAGAAATTCAATAGGAGTCCTAATGTCAAAAGCAGGCCCGAACTGGCAATACGGGCAAGTCGAGCAGATGCCCGATGGGCCGGTCACACAGTCGGAGAAATCGAAAGAGTGAGAGGAACGTCAAAAAAATAGTTCGTCCAACTATCGCTTATCGCTTGAAGACGACGCCGCAAACTGCACCCAAGATACAGGAGAAAGAGTGAGGGGAGCGCGTATAAAAAAACGTCGTCAAGCTCTGACCACAACACACAATATTAACTAAAAAATCATCCATTATTACACAATCACAGACACCATTTTGTAATTATCATTTATTGCGTAATTTTAGCTAATAAATTATGTAGTCCATAATTGACAGCTGCATGCACAGATAACGAAAGTCTGCGTGAGCGATGATGTTGACGCCACGAAATGTTGCTATATTTAAATATTATATATCATACACTTTCACATGATTCTATTTAATGCGTATTTTATCTATTTTCATATATTGAGTTTATTTATATCTTTTTACTTGCTGCACCGGAGGACGTCATCATGTCAACGCCGGCTGTCGCTGAAAACCAGAGCTGTGGCTCTGTCTCGCACGTGAGACACAGCATTATGCTGAGCGATGGCCGTTTTGCGCGGATGTGACGCATATTTTTCCCCAAGCTTCTATTCAGTTTTGTTACTTTTATTTTATTTTGTGCGTCATGTTGGCGCGAATAAATAACTTTTCTTTCTTCTTTCTTTCTTTCTTCGTCCGTCTAATCGCTTGGACTGATCGTCTCTCAAATGCCCGGGCCGATTTCAGGTCCTAGTCCGGCCCTGGTCAAAAGCCTACGTGTATCTAAAGATTTTGGATTGAGATCGGCTATTAATATCGGCCGTAAATAAGGTTGTGCTATATTACCGGCCACTGTGATGCCAGTTTTTCTTAACCAGGCTTTTGACTTAATAAAAACTAATCTCAAAACATTCAGACATGATTTTGCTAAACCTTATCCCTTAGGTTTAGGCATATGATATGAAATGATTTATTCTATAAATAGATCTTTTCAAACTCTTTTACATGTCACTTTGTGAACTAGTTAGAGCCGAACATCCTGCTTAACATAAAATTAGAACTGCTTGAGTAGGTACCTACACTAGAAGAAATGTAAGATAGACTATCTTTAAGTGTAGATAACACTTGAACATAAGAGAAATAGATACCCACAAAACATTTATATCGTACTGTGTCCTTGCGGCTCCGCCCGCGTAAGAAGTTTTATTCCAGTAGTAAATATAGTCTATGTTACTCAGTGATAATGTAGCTTTCTAACGGCAAAATATTTTTTGAAATCAGTCCAGTAGTTTTTAAGTTTATTCGTTACATACAAAAATACAAATCTTTCCTCTTTATAATATTAGTATAGATAGAGAGGTACTGCAAAACAGACTACAAAGAGCGACAGTATAGTAATTGTTTTTACGTCTTATAATTATGTTTTCTTGTATGTCACACACCATATATAGGAAATAATTATTTTAAAATCACTGTGTGTGTAACTTCCGATCGGCGCATAAAAAGAAACTGATTCCACTGATAATAGGCTCACCCCCTATTACATGGGACTTAAACATAACTGGCGAAATCAGGGTCGTACTAAAACATCTCTGCCGAACCCTTCGGGGAGTACAAGGCGTGATGCTATGTTAAGACTCCGCTGAGAGATAAAAATAAGTATATACATACTTACATAAAAAAAATATAAATATATGACCATACATAATTAGCCCATTCCTGTCCCAAAACTGTATGTATGTATAGAGGCAAGGGCCTCTTCTAAGACTGAGAAGGGTTTACACCTTAGTCCACCACGCTGGCCACTGCGGGTTGGCAGATTACACACACCATCGAGAACTTTATGGAGCCCTCTCAAATGCGCACGTTTCCTCACGGCGTTTTTCCTTTACCGTTAACGCAAGTCATAATCAAATTCTGATGTGCACATGAATTCGAAAAGTTAGAGATACAGGCCGGTATTAGACTCAGAACCTCCTGCATGGAAGGCAATCGTGCAACCGCTAGGCTATCACTGCTAAACATATGAAATCATGTATAAATATTAGCTAACTAGCAGCCCGGCCCGGCTTCGCACGGGTAGACATTTTCCCCGTTTTTGCAACATTTTTCATTTATGCTCCGCTCCTATTAGTCGTAGCGTGATGTTATATAGCCTATAACCTTCCTCAATAAATGGAATATCTAATTCAAAAAGAATTATTCAATTTCAACCAGTAGCTCCTGAGATTAGCGCGTTCAAACAAACAAACTCTTCAGCTTTATAATGTTAGTATAGATTATTTCAAAATAGCTTACGGTCAAAGAATCATAGCAATAATAACCAAACGTTTGAATGCTTACCTTCTATGCAGTCGGGTATGAGTTCGATCAAGGCCCTCTGACTTTTCGAATTCATGTGCGGATCAGAATTTGACTATCACTAGCGTTAACGGTGACGAAAAACGTATCGAGGAAACCTGCACACCAAAAAGGGCTCCAAAAATTTCTCGAGGGTATGCGAAGTCTGCTAACCGGGTGCGAGTTAGTACTTTCAGGATCATTTGTTTTTTAACATATTAATAATAATAAATAAAAAAATAAAATTAAATATTAATATTATTTAGATTCAATTTCGTTCGTATCCAAAATGCAGTTAATTGCTAATTATTTAACTGCTATGCACCGCCCGCTAAAAAACCACTACGAACGTTGGTAAACAGGTTGATGATGGTATAATACGTTGTGATTAAGACTCGTAAGTAGGGTGTAGGCATTGCCCTGTAAGCGCACGTTCACACAGCGGATCCGTCAATACTGGATGTATTGTTCACATCTGTATCGACGGATCAGTTAAACAAATGGTAGCTGCGTAACTGAACCAGTATTTTTTACTGGATTCGGAATACTGTCGTATATGGGAACTCGCTCATACAACTATAGGCGCCATCACCAAAATAAAAACGAATCCACTAAAACGGGTCCTGTAAATAGTTTCTATGTGAACTAGCTGTCACTGGATTGCAGAGGTCTGATGGCAGACGCTCCGTGTAAAACACTGGTATTCAGCTGCATCTGGTTAAACTGAAAGCTGACCCCAACATAGTTGAGAAAAAGCTAAGCAGAATAAGTACGGTGGATTGCTGTTCATACCTTAGATTAAAACTACCCTTAAGAATACCCCACGGGGCGAGAAGAGGTTGCTTATTGTTTACCTGTGTCAAACAATACCTTTGACCGTAGCATAATCAATCAGCCCATTTCTGTCCTTTTCTCAGAATGAGAAGGGTATTGGCCTTAGTCCACCACGCTGTGGATTGGCTGGCTACATTTCACTTAACATACCATTGAGATCTATTTGAAACCCTCGCTGATGTACAGATTTTCTCAAGATGTTTTTTACATAACACGTAACATCACGCCTGTATTCCCCGAAGGGTTGGGCAGAGGTGTATATTAACACGCCCATTTCGCCGTTATGTTTTCAGTCCCATGTAATAGGAGCCGAGCCTATTGCCATCAACCGGGCACAAATCCAAACTCCTTGCTGCTACTGAGAAATTCCACACGGAAAACCCTAATAACACTGCCTGACCTACGGATCGAACCCATAGGACCACACGATCAGCAGTCGCACTTGCCACCACTAGACCAACGAAGCAGTGTCAACGAAGATGTTTTTCCTTTACCAATAACGCTAGTGATATTCAAATTCAGATCCGCACATGAATTCAAAATGTCAGAGGTGTTGGCCGGGTTGACCTTAAACCCTCCTGCAAGGAATGCAAAGATTCAACCGCTAAATCTATTTTTTATTTGGTCATAAAACAGCTACTTCGATTGCTATCTCGTTGGCACTATGTAAAAGAATATACATAAAGGTTACATGCAATATAGTTTTGGGAGATGTGTCACATTCCCAATTGATCAAATTGATGCTGCATAACCTTTCTCGCTACTTTTCTGTTGTGTATGCTGCGACAAACCTGGTCTCGGAGCCTGCTGATGCTTTTCTAATTAGCTTCTACTCTATGAACCTTGAAGCATGGTTCCATTGTGGGCATCTAGTAAAACATTCTCATCATGGCACTTTGGAGCAGAATACTGTCAAAATGCTAACGTCATTTTAATTTCATACATTTGATAACAGACAATTATGATTATCAAATAAATCAGGCCATCATTATTATTAATTAATTCTTGAAACTTTATCAAAACGACACCTATCTAGTATTAATTATAGTTCTCATTGGAGAGCTCTTTCTTAAGTGCGGTTTTGATATGACATGAGTTGACATGCTGACTCAATAAAAAAAAACAAATATATGAAATTCTATATTTAATAGCCCCCAAGGCCGCCATGTTGAGAGGAGTTTATTAATGCGAGCCTAAGATCGATCTCTTGAATGGAACGATTTATTAATACGGGCCATAGTTACCTTAGGAACTTCTCCAGCCAAACATTACATTTATTCTTCTTCTTTTAGTGTGGTTAGTGAATAACCTGGTGTCAGAGTTTATGCCGCACATGGGCCTCTGACTTGGCTTCACATGCCGTCGAGAAATATCTCTCAGGCATGCTCGTTTCCTCACGATGTTTTTCTTCTACGTTTTTAAGCAAGTGATGATTATACAATACGCACATGAATCCGAAAAGTCAGAGGTGCGTGCCTTGGGTTCGAACTCGAGACCTATGACTTGGCAGTCCCACGGTCACACCACTAGGCTATCACTGCTATTACATTATATTTATTCTTAATTGGGGATCTATCAGAGATCCGTATACATTTAGAAGAACTTTACGTATAGTTCTGCCGTTTAAATTTTGTATAAACAATCATTTAATCGTGAAACATTCATTTTGCATAAATACTTTTTAGAAAACATAACGTCAGTGGAAAGGTAAAAAGACTAAAGCGCCAATATACCAACTTTACAGTAGAGAAATTCAAAGTATTTTTTAAGAAAATCAACATAGTTATTTTTCTTAGAGTATACATATTAAATAGATAGTTAAATTATCTATTTAATATGTATACTCTAAGAAAAATAACTATGTTTATATTCTTAAAAAAATACTCTGAATCTCTCTACTGTAAAGTAGGTATTTTGGCGCTTTAGTCTTTTTACCTTTCCACTGACGATAAATAATTTGAAGAATAAATGTTAATGTTTTTTTGTTAAATGTGTGTGTTTTTTTAATGGAATCTTAAAGCAAAATGAATGTTTCACAATCAAAGGTTTGTTAACCTTTTACACAAAATTTAAATAGCTAAACTTTAATTTGGATGATGCTGGAGTATGGGTGTCTCGAATCAATTCTTCGTTTCCATCTTTCTGCACAAACTGCCACATTTCTTTCTCCCCAGGGTAAATCTATTCCGGCGAGAGACGTGATCATTTGAACAGGTGTCAGTACCATCGATATGATAACACAATCTAATTCCTCAAGTCTTGTTTCCATTCAGGTTGCAAAGGGACGGTCGTTCCGTGGAATTTTAGGATTTTTAATTAGGGCACAAGTTAATCGAGAATATCACTGTGATGCTGGTTGCTAGTTGAACGAAGCGGCTACCATCTGATGAACGCAGGTTTTTGCAAGAACCATAGATACATATTCTGTGGCCTAGAATAATACATAATTCCATTGAAAATACTAAGCTTTCAGCGATATTGAGCGCTTGCTTTTCTTGAAAAGTTTTTTTTTTACTTTGTGTGGCACTGGGATTTTTTCTATATCATTGGTGCGTTAACGGATACTAATCTTACATGTACAAACACCCACAACCGAAAAAACTGTCTGTAGGCCATATAAATATGTATTATGTGCGAGAATCGCACCCTACTTACCCTACAAGAAGCCAATCGTTCAGGCACTCGACATCAGCCGAGTTACCATCAATTAATATTCCAAATGAGAAGCTCCCAACACACTTTTTATTTTTTATTGCTTAAAATTTTATAGGAACTTTACCGCGTAGCGTATAACTGTCCCATCGTACCCTAAATACTTATAAGTTACACGATACTTAAACTATATTATCTGGGCTCCAAATATTTAAGAAGATACATTTTACTTTTTTATCAAATATCATCCATCATCCTAATCTGTTACATTACGTGGTCAAGTAACAAATGTCCATCCAAACTTTTAAATCGGATTTATAATATGAGTAGGATAAACGGATACGTAGTATAACGCCTACTGCCGTCCTTAGTCAACTATTTAACCATCGATATGAGAAAAAAATTACATTGCGTTCTCTTACCAATGAGGATAAAGCAGCTCTAGGTACCTACCTGATAAATAATATAAGATAAAAAATACTTACATAGTCTTCAAAAGAAAAATTGTATGTAATTGTCATACCTAAAGTGATTATACATAAATCTAATGTATTCAAACATAAATGCAATAGGTATAGGCATTTGACTAAAAAGTTCTAAAAAAATCCTTACTACGAAACAAGATACCTCTGATCTCGTCAAAAAAAATATTATTATATAATCTTACTCCGAACCATCGCTTTCATCCAAAGACACTGTCCAGTTATCAGTCTTCCTCAGTTGTTATTCGCTATAAACTTCAACCAAGTTCGTTTAAAGCCATTTAAACGGGAAACTCAAGGCTGAAGCCAAATTGGAAGAGTATTTATCTTTCCCCGGAGTCGATTTAAAAGCAAAATCACGCAAGCACACGACGCCATTATCGGCGGCGCCCGATCCGCAGGCCGCGGGAACTCTATGAATCTAATCCAGAGGATTTACTTGCTGATTTACAGTCGAGCGAGGCCAAGAAGGGCGCGAGTGCTCGAAAGAAAAGTGATAATGTCTTAATCCTACCACACTCGAGTTTGCTCGTACCCCCCTCACAGTTTTATGGTCGCTAGCGCAGACGGCACGTTTTGATTTATGATTTCAATAATTAAGAATTCTAAGGTGCAATTTGAATTTGGAAGCCGCCACGTCGGAGGGCCCGCGGGAGGCCGACGCGTGTTTATTATTGCTCCAGGGCGGGAAAGGGTCTCAGGGCGCACCGCTTACCTCACGTTTTCTAAGGAATTATAATAGAGTTTCAAGGAATTATGAGAAATTATGAAAATGAGATTTTCAACAATAGAGGCTTTCTTAGAGAGCGTTTGTTATGATAGATGTGTGTTGCATTGGCGTATAAATAAATATTTTAATATAGATAGTATATTGAACAAGTATTATTTCGTATTGAATACAAGCCTCAAGGGAAAAACATCTCCTAAGATCAGAAAAATACAAAAACCGTCGCTACGAAAAACCACGGTAAAAACTTAAAAGCCCTGTATTTTTGGTTGTAGGCCAGAATATGTCGAATGCTTAGGCGACGTTATAGTCTTGAAGCCTAGCATGTTTTATTTTTCATTCCGTATCAGCAGTAACTTTTATGAAACACTAGCTGTTTCCTCACGGCTCCGCCCGTAGCCTATGTTACTCAGTGATAATGTAGCTTTCTAACGGCAAAAGAATTTTTGAAATCGGTCCAGTAGTTTTTAAGTTTATTCGTTACATACAAAAATACAAATCTTTCCTCTTTATAATATTAGTATAGAAAACAAAAAGTTCTCCTAAAAAAAACTCAAAGATTTTGTTTTGCTTTACTTATTCTTTTTTGGTACAAACTATGAACAATTATTCTCTCTTATTCTCGATTTTTACAACATCATCATTATAATTTCTATTATATATTTTCTCATCATCCTTAGCCTTTTAAGTACGATGAAGTCGAGGGGGACCGCTAGAAGTCAGAAAATGTTCACATTACATGAAGCGACTGCTTTTTAAAGAACTTTTATTGTATTATTAATAGCTAGCGAGAACCAACTATTTATATAATTTAATCCACAAAAATATTTCTACTTCTAGCCCAAAAAGTTAATAATAGTGTTCCAGAACCAAAACAGTATCAATTCTCCATATAAACCAGTCACGTCTCATCTCGGCATCTTCCCTAATCCGGCCACGTTCGGTACCGCACATTCGCGCCGCGACCGCCCTTATATCGCGCCCTAATCTCCAGGCATTACAATTAACGCGGCCCCGAGATAACCCGCCACTCGCCACCCGCTGATAAAGGTCCGCACGAGCACTAGTTTAAACCGGTTAAGCATCCACCGCCCTCAGGGTTTATCTAATTACCCTACGCCAACATACGAACAACCCGAACGCGAAAACCAACGTTCCGTCCCAATCCCGACGCCTGAAAACGCTCCACGTTTACGTAATTTCGGTTTACATCGGTAGAGAGTAGAGGGTGCGTCACGTACGTAAATGTTTGCCGGGTGTCGTACTATCGGTATTTCGGCCTTCCGGTGGGCTCCCCCGAAGGTACCTCCGTCAAGGACCATCGATTACTATCTCGACTCGAGTCGGGCGCATATTGCACAACTTTGAGAGAGAATATCGCCGATCAATAAATCAGGCCCGATTGCTTTATGGAGTTATGGCTCTAACTTTATTGTAGGGCTTGGAAAACACGATTATATTGAGGACGATATTGTCTGTTGAACTCTAATGTGTTATTCTAGTCTCGGTAATGAACGTGAATTGAATCTTGACACGAGTATCCACTAGGAATCTAAGGTAGTTTTATTCAAAACGAAATCGTATTTGTTTGAGATTTTCTGATGTGTTTGTGTGTGTGTGCTTGTGACTATTTCGTAGCGTAATATGATTCGGATGCAAGGACTGAGTTTGTTGCTAAAGATAAAACCATATTAAGCTTAATTATTCCTTTGTTACTCAACGAAACCGTAACCAGTGTATTTGAAGTCCAGTAAAAGAGATTAAATGAATTTGGATATGTTGTAGTCTTCTTTACATAAATGCCTTATTTATTATTTACTTATTACACGATACGTGAAATATTAGTCAAAAATATAACAAAAAGAATTTACAAAAAACGTTCAAGTTCACTTTATCAAAGTCATTATGTCATATTTTAGCTATACAACCTCAAATAAAAACAATACTCAAAGCCATTAAAAACAATAAAAAAGTAAACAAAAATAGTCATGTTGACACACTTACTTAAAAAACTTTTCTGGAAAAGTTTTACATAAAGTTTAATTTTACTGATAAAAGTTTGAAAGCTAGAAAATATTAAAAATAAACCGTGGTAAATTAATCTGAAATGCGTGGTGCGACGTTCCTTGGCTCTCACGGTAATCACTTGATATTCTATAACTCACCATCGATCACTTAGGCAACGCGTCGGATAGAAAATATGCAAAATAACCTATAATTTAGCTTTGAAAACTTAAGTTACGGCCTGATGAATTTTAAATTATCTTGACCGCATACCATCTTCGATTTCTACTTTGTCTTACGCCTTAACAATGTCAAAATTATATATTATTTGGTCTGAAAGCTCTTGAGTGAAATGGTTTTTACGTGGGAACGATTTTTGTGCAAATAAACATAATAACAAAGTGCTTCTAATGTGATACGTCGATTGGAAACGCCGAGAATCATTTCCGCGTAAAAATTTCTGATTGTGGATGGAAAATCGAATCGCAAGTACAATAATCATTTATATTTTTGGTGTTATTATTCGACGTCACTGTCGGGGTCCGGGGATGTTTCTGACTGTGCCATTTGTTTCAGGACGGTGCCGCTAACCACGCAAGCCTCCTTGTCGCAGATCAACAAAAGGAGGCTGGAGTTTGGCGTGGATGTAGAAACTTTTAGATCGAACGACAGGCACCTGGAGCGCATCAGCAGTGAGGGCTCCATGGAAGAGGAGGAAATTCACGGCAAGAGAAGACGACGGCTTCTTGATGATGAGAGAAGAGATGAACCCGATATGCGTCGCCGACCACTTCCCATGCACAGACCCCAAACCTTGCGACAAACCGAAGAAGACGACGAAACACTTATTCGGGAAACACAGGCTGCGTTAAGAACTCTATCCGGCAACTGGAATCGGGAACAGCCGCAAACGCATAGTGGTGACGAAAACGAAGATACCGACGGCTTCGAAAACCTATTTGATGACAAAAGATCAGAAAAAATACCGTCTTCCCCTTCACAGTCGTCGGACATGTCCCAGAAAAGCTTCTCCACGCGTCATCAAATCCCGCACATAAACGGCGTTTCTGATCACGAAACCAAAAGTAACCTCATTACTATAGAAATAGAAAAATGCGAGGAATACGATAGACTCAGTAGACAATCAACTCAGTATAGTGCACCAAATTTCGATGAGCTCGTCGATTCGTCTTCCAACGAACTAGAGATAGATATGTCAGATAGATGTGACGATAAGTACGATGACGACAGAGATATTAAGCCAAAACGTAAAGGTGAAATGGTGTCTGTAAATAAACAGTCTTTGTACAACGCTTACAAAGCGGCGACGGCAGCGTTGCCGTACTCTACGCAGTCAGCCTTCAAGCCGCCTGCTGAAGTGAAACACAGGATTCACAATTCTTCGTTGCCGAGTGAACCTTTCGGAGGATACTCGAATGATCACGAAAAGAAAGAACACAAGGGTTCGAAGCAGTACACGGTGTTGCAGCCAGCGGGCGCGGGGTCTCGGGCCGCCACGGCGCTGCAGGAGGCGCGCGCAGTGCCATCCGCGCAGCCGGCGCGCGACTCGCGCCCGATCAACGCGCTCTCCCCGCCGGCACGAGGTACCGGCCGCACTACCCTCAAACAACGATAGCCAAACTTTCTTAACGACCTGGCCATAACATAGAACTCCACGCTATGAACTAACTCCAAGTTTGTTTCAAGGTCGTCTCGCGATATCTCATAACGTAGCCGGGTCGATGTTCAGTACAGCTGTCATGTAACATTGCATTATTGTGTAACGTGTTTACTTTTAATAAAACTTAAATAAATCGATTGCCATACCACGGGATTATCTAGCCTTAATTCGGTATTATTGTTTGAAACATTCTGCGTCAGCTTGTAGGTACAGATTCGAATTCGTAACAAAAGCTGGCTACAAATCATCTCTCATTTGTAAGACGTCTCCACAATTTATTAGGAGACGGTCACAATAAGGTTATACTCCCACCTATATAAGTCGATAACGTATATAAAATACCTAAGCGTTTTCCTCGTGTTGCTGGGCGATAGCTGGGTTTATGTCAGGGCGACGAGCAATAAAAACGGGTCAGTACGTTGGTGGGCGGGGCGTTGGCGCGCCGCCCCGCAACTCCTGAAAGAAAAATTCGTAGTCCGCGCGCAGCCGCTCAACGTTCTTTATTTTTTCTTTTAAGTTGTGCGTGGGGTGGGTAGGACGCGGGGCGGGGCCGCGCAGGTACGCCCCGGTCGCGGCACGCCCGTCGGTATCGATCGCTCGCGCACGCCCCCGCCCGCTCATCAGGAAAACACTAATTTGTGCACCGCTCGATTTGTTCACAGAAGGCAACAAGTGTCCCACACCCGGGTGCAATGGGCAGGGCCACGTCACCGGCCTATACACTCACCACAGGAGGTGAGTCGATGATTCAATGATTTTCAGTACAAACCGACCGAATCAACAGATACAAGCCCGGTACGAGAGAACCGTGGTACATCAGACTACATAAGCGTTTTCACACAATCTCAACGACATGCATTTTATTGCCAGTAATAATATCACTATCATTTCCATAGTTTACGGGTACAAACGCGACAAAATGCTCTAAATAGCTTAGGTTTTCCTTACACCTCAAGATAAGATAAATACATGACAACCACACTACCATAAATTATTATCTACTTACTTATGTACATGAAATAGCTCTATACTGATGATCATTTGTTCCTCCAGTCTGTCAGGATGTCCAAGAAAGGATAAAGTCACTCCGGAGAGTAAGTAGAACACAACATTAACAAGTACCTACAGCTTCACCGTTTGAGTTGCGTTCATTTTGTTTTAGCAATGTTGTCTTTAGATTTTGTTCAGCGTATTCTGTAGTTTAGGTGTTTTAGTTCTCTTTCGTTTGATTTTGGCGATATTTTTAGTTGAAACTTAGCTTTTTCTAAAGTTTATAAGATTATTACGTGGATAGAGCACAATTTATTTCCAATAAGTTCTATGTACGCTGATTTAGTTGTTCTCATTAAATATGAAGCAGCTTCATTGAGATGGTTTTTATTGAATTTATTTATATCGTTAACCATTTTAAATTTCTGCAATTTACTCCAGCATTCTACCAGTATACTATTTTATCTATAATAAAATAAACAATTAGCGTAACAGCTTCTTTGAATGAGAACAATTAAGTACTAAGCGTTATTTATTCCAACTTTTGTCAGAACCTTCTACATACGATCGAAATTCCTAATTTACACAAAAAAAAAACCTAATAACTGACATGTGACGTCACTGTACAGTCTTGGCGTTGCACGAGACGATATTGAAGTGCCCCACGCCGGGGTGCAACGGGCGCGGCCACGTCAGCTCCAACCGAAGCACGCACCGCTCCTTATCAGGCTGTCCTACAGCCGCGGCGCGCAAGGCCGCCGCTAGGTCGCAGAGAGCAAGACCCTCAGGTGAGAAATACCTAGTACTCAGCTCCAACAGCTCCCTCTCCTGTCCCACAGCCGCAGGGTGCAAGGCCGCCGCTAGGCCACAGCGAGTCAAAACTTCAGGTGATACACACGGGCTAGTGTATCTAGTCAAGACCAACTGAAGTACGCACCGCTCCCTCTCAGGCTGCCCCAGAGCCGCGTCACGCAAAGACACCGCTAGGTCACAACGAACAAACCAGATAGATGATCTGTTATTAGTAAACAATGAGAACGTCTAAACTCCTTATAAGTTTATCAAATTAAACATTTTTAGGAATCAAAAACTTCCACACCTTTATTTATGCTGTTTCACGATAGGGGCCCAAACTGTCAATAGACGATTGTAAAATATAACAACAGCTTCTAACATCTTCCCATTGTCCCCAGTATCCCACAGTTCACTATCCCAACCTGCAATCGCAATCAGCCAGGAAAGCGTAGCGAGTTCGTCGGGTAGCGTATCCCGGGAACGCGAGGCGTCGCCTCGCAGCCCCGCCGTGAAACGAGAGGGCGAGCTGCTGGTGCCCAAGCGCGAGGCCGCCGAGCCCGAGCGCGACTCCCCCAGCATGGAGACGCGCCACGCCGGCTACGGCGCGCCGCCCGACCAACGGTCACCCTACGAACGACCACCAGACGACCATGTTCGATCGTACAGGTAAATACATGAATAATGTACTGTATCCACAAATGCAACGTGTTTTTTTCTTTTTCTATGAAAAGTATGTACACTCACCAACTTGCATCGGAATACAGGGTTACTGGTAACTCATCGTATTCCTTACAGGACATTTTACAAGGGTTGAAATGAAACAAATTAAGCCACCAAATATTCTACCAAAAATCAGTAGTTTTTGAGATTTTTTATTTTTGTTAAAAAGTCCCAGATTCAACCATTTGAAGTCTAATTCAAAATAATGTACGTTGCAAATGTATTGTTTCAGTTTTTATCATAGCCGATGCCATAGCAGATCTCTGTGAATAATTAAAAGTTCAAAAATACCAAACACTTTTGCAAATATGGTTGAAACTGGGATTTTTCAACAAAAATCTAAAATAATTCATATCTCAAAAACTACTGAATTACGGTAGAACATTTGGTGGCTTAATTTGTTGCATTTCAACCCTACTATAATGTCCTGCAAAGAATACGTCGAGTTACCAGTAACCCTGTATATGTGGCCGTTACGGCGTGATGATGTAACAAACAAACAAACTTTTGCATTTATAATATCAATACAATGTATTGTATTCTATAGGGGTTCTTAATATTAGTTTATGTCACTGTATCAACTTGGTCCAACGCAGTTCTTTGTAGGTACTATTTATTACTCCAAGTAGGCATCTACCACGCTGAATACGAGAGTTGGAATAGTCAATATGTCCTTTTAAAATTGTTAGTCAAGTCCTACATATAGCGAATAACTCATTAATCAACAATATTAATTAATTCCTTGAGCATCTGCCTAACTAAATTAATACATAAGTAGACTAAGTGTAGCCTGTATATAATGAAGGTATAATTTAGTTAATTTCGAGGTTAATTTAGAGAGCGTTCATAATTATACTAATTGTATTACTTACATACATACCTAATTAGGTAGGAGTTACTGCTAGTGCTACAGTATTATATCTTTTATGTGATCTACATTCTACTATAACTTTTTGAAACAAAACTCAAAATCAAAAGAAAAAGGAACTTGAAGTTCAAGTAGATAATACTGCCTTTTTTGTGCTTAACATTTGTGTCCAGAGGCGTCCACGGCACAAGGAACTCTTAGTTAGAATGTGTAGTGATTTTTTGGGTGCCTTTATTAAGATGTACGTCATCATTTCGTTCGTAGTCAAATGAACGAAACGCGGTACGGCTACGAGTCGCGGTGCTACGAGGGCGCTCCCGCTTTCGAGCGCTACGACCCGGCGCAGTGCCCGCAACGCCCCTACGGCTGGGAAGAAGAACGCTACCATGACCCCCACCTGCCCACCCCCATGAAAACCGACCAGTCCGAACAGGAGACCAGCTCCGGACCCATATACCCTAGGTAGGTCACAAACAACCAGTGTCGAACGCTTATGTGGTAAACGGGATGCTTAGATCCTAACATGATTCTATTGAGATTTAGTTAGCTAATTTCAAAGACAGTTAAAGTACGATGTAGATTTTCGGTTTTTGTTTTACCTCTTGTAAAATGATCGAAATTGGCCGTGTCCCACCAGACCAATGTACCACTACGAGGCTGGTAGCGGTGTAGGTGCCGTGGGTGGCGTGGCGGCGATGGGCCCCGGCGTCCCGCCTGGGTTCTCCGCGATCAACCTGTCGGTGAAGATCGCCGCGGCGCAGGCGCAGCGACCTCGCAGCCCCACGCCCCGAGATCCGCGCGATCCTCGCCCCGCCATAGATCTTTCCACTTCTAGTGGTAGTCCACAGGTGAGAATAGAAACAATAAAAAAGGACTAGACAAAATATAATCGGCCCTTTTAAGTTAATTGCCCAAACTAAATAAATTTTCATAACAGGGTCCATACGCATCGCCGGTGTACACAAGCGCCGGTGGTGGCAGCGGGGGCGGAGCCCGAGGCAGCCCGCAGCCGGGAGCTTCGCCCCAGCTCACAGCCAGCCCCCAGGTGCCCAGTCCACAGGGCCAAACCCTCGACCTTAGCGTGTCCCGTTTACCACATAGGTGAGGCAAATTATTCAATAGGTTTATGATATTGAATTGATATGATAATGAATTAAAAATGTATGTTTTTCAACAGTCGAGGCTTCCCCGGAGGAGTATCCTACAGTCGAGAATCAACTCCTGACAGCGGCGGCAGCCATCCATACCTCGAAGCCTACCATCGAGACACCGCCGGTGAGTCCTCATTACGCAAATTATTATGAGAACATACAATTTTCTTACCTCATTTTGCTTTAATGTAATCCTTTATACGAGCTATCGTATGTCCCATATTCGCTACATGTTACCCCTCGTAAGGGTACGTACACATCGGTGCCGTAAAACACGTCATACAAATTAAAACGCGACCGCGGTAATCACTCCCATGCGTTCTACACGCGCGCTAACGTCGGTAATCCGGCCGAGTGCCGACGTGCGGGCCCGTCGCCGCACGATGCGGTTACATGCCAGTGTACACCGCGGTTTTTGTGGATCACTGTGTACGAAGCTTTAATTAAAATTTATAATAGCTACTGAATTCTCACGGCGCTCAACGTGTACCGTACTGCGCCGTAGGTAAAACATGAGTGGGAGTAATTTTATAATGTACACACAAAACTTTGCCTTACGAGGTTTTTGGAATAATTATAATTCATGCGATCTCGTATCGTAGGGTTGAAATAATAATTGCTGAATAAATTAATTACTCAGTAAATATTAGAATAATGTAGTCTATCAGTATGAAGTTATCTAAACGAATATTGCAATTTGTTATTTATTTCAATAAGCAAGGTACCTCCTTTACCACACTGACTGTGTGTAAACAATGATAATTACCGTATAAAGCACGCTACACATAAACATTATCTGAAGTGGATCTCTTTCAACACTTATTGTTACAAAAGAGCTCCCCCGTTCAAACATGAACACTAAGGTTCTCTTTTACCATTTATTGTTACAACTAAGCTCTCCACAAACTAGAAAATTATAATCTAAATTCAAAATGTAGCCCGTCGTAGGTGATTTGCTATGTCATGTGGTGATTACTACGTGGTATGTTTAGGGCCAAGCCACATCTGACGGAAGATACGTCGCCGATCTTGCGCCGGCCGACACATAATTCCATACAAACATCTCATACCGTAGGTACACATTTGACTGAAGATGCATTACTAAAATTCCTCGAGTAAATTACGCGACGGAAGATCGGCGACGTATCTTCCGTCAGATGTGGCTTGGCCCTTACTGCCCCCGGAGAATCACCACATGGCGTTCTCGCGAAACTTACATGTCTCTCACACTTACGTGGTTGTATTTATCATTGTCGCCGAGTTCTATTGAGCATCTAGACTTAATTATAATGTTGGTAACTTTTACTACCTATCACATAAAACAAGGAAGAGATTGAGGAAAGTTAGTTCTGTTAATTTAGGTTGAACTAAAATTTCGAAACAAATTAGGACGACACCTTAGAATCCGTCGCTTAACAACATGCTGAAGTTTAACGTGTAAACTAGTTTTATAGCTAATAAGAATTAGCAATAGGTATTCTTATTAATAATTAAGTTCAGTCGGTGCCAAACAGTATTGGCGCTAATGTGTTCAGTTAAAAAAGCACTAAGAGCCTCACATCCCAACAGGTTACGGCGGTGTAAGTCCACACCCAGTCGCAGGCTACGGCCTCGCGCAGCCGGACTACGCTGCTGCAGCCGCGGCGGCTGGCTACGGCGGCTACCAGTACCAGTGCGGCGCGTACCCCCCGCCACCCGCGTACCCCCCGCACGCACCACCATACTCCCCGCCGTGCTACATGCCGCCGCCTCACGCGCCCCACGACAAGCCGAAAGATAGCAGGTGAATATAAATACGATAATATTCCTATAGGATATAAAAGAGGTGGCTAAATACGGCTAATGTGCATCTCGATTGATCGAAGTTAAAGATCGTGCCTCAGTCAAGCCTTGGATCCGTCACATCCCTAGAAAGCCTAACAACTCGTGCTGGTGACGCTAATGTCCCGTCAGCAGCCGTCGGCATCGGTCGTCAGAGCATTTCATTCTGCGGCAATTGACGTTTAGGTCTCTCCATGTCTCTGAAACCAGCACTAGTCCGTTGGTCTCTGCTGTCATGAAAATATAGCTTAACAGGCTCGCGAGGACGGAACAATAGGAGCCAAGCAACGTGGATTCCTCGCAAGCCTGAGCGGTCTATAGACAATCAGTCATAGCAATCTGACATAATATAGGACTAGCTTTAAGATGTAGTACCTATCCCTTATGAGTTGCGGAGGTCAGACGGCAGTCGCTCCGTGTAAAATACTGATTTTCATCTAATCATATTCGTTAATCTAAGTGAAAAAACTAGAATAACTGCCAGTTCTGAAGGACTGATCAACACAAAAATTAACGTCAGCTGTCAAATCTCACGTCATATGATGTGATTGGTTATTCATATTTTGGTCAACCAATCACATTCATTGACATGAGATTGACAACAGATTAAATTGATCAGCCTTTCCGAAACCGAGTGTAAGTCAGCCAGATTAATGACAGCAATATGATATCGTCAGTGTCTTGTATGAAACGCAATGCTGGCTAGCAACCCATTCGACATTGACAATAGTAATTGACATACATACATAATCATTTGAATATGAACAAAAATAGCCGTGGACTTCTTACAGTTAACCTCTGGTTGCATCTGTATATTAATAGTCGTTTCTTGTTCTTCTGTCGTACTTAATTTATAATACGACAAAATCTATGCGTGTGAACGAGGGTTACTGTTGTTACTATGCTGAATAATTATAAGAGGCGCATGTCAAGGTTTTTTAATCGAGATATAGCTTAGCAGATAACTAATAGACAATCTATATACCTTTTTATGCGGTATTGTTTTATTTTGACGCGGAAAAAAACGAAATGTGTTTTAAGGCACATTGAATTAATTATTAGAGCTTAGGTATAGGTTAACTATTACATATAGAAATTTTAAAAAGTACAGATACAAACTAGGAACTATCATATTGTTAAGTATTTAACCTTTGATACTTATAAGATACTAGCTGTGTCCTCACGGCTCACCCGTAGCCTATGTTACTCAATGTAACTTTCTAACGGCAAAAGAATTTTTGAAATCGGTCCAGTAGTTTTTAAGTTTATTCGTTACATACAAAAATACAAATCTTTCCTCTTTATAATATTAGTATAGATAAATGTCTCTTTCTTCGTTAAAGTCGGAGAATAAATAGAAAACATATGCATTAAGCCTGTCTCTTAAAATAACAACCCCCATATAAACCGACATATTATGATACTACAGGTACTAATATAGGGCATAGCAGTGCATTTGCCGCAATATAAACAGTGTAGGTATGCTGAATCTATAAATAGCAATAATATCATTTTCAAAACAGTTGATTATTAATACTAGTGATTAGTGATAATTGATTCTTGACAATTCTTGAACTGACGCCGACATCAAGTGTGATTACAAAATTGTATTTAAAAATGTTTAGTCTGTAGTTGTACATGGCAGAGGAGACACGTCTGTTCATCCATACTGTCTGTACGTACATTATTATTAATTGTAACAACATCTGATTAAAAAAAATCTTTATAAAAGACCCTACTGCCCTTTCGCAGCTGTTGCACAAGTGTGCTCTGCTCGTATTGAATTCTCATAACGTGTTTTCTTTTGTTGATCGGCACAAAATGAGTGACGTAAGTGAAAACATTCAACACTTGGCTGCCTTGGGTAGTCGTATTCTGTACACGACGCGTTCGGATACACGTACCAAATATTTTTAAAGATTATGTTTTGTGATGACAGAATCATTTTATCGATTTAAATGTGTAAAGTGTATAAAATAAAACAACCACAGATAAAAACGTTTTAGTATTAAATTCAAGCACAAAATGTATAATTATTTTTATTACAAAAAAAAATACTTAGAGATACAATATTTTATTTATAAATAGGTACCTACTTGTTAATTAACTTTGTATTACGTGCACAATTTACTGTCAAGGTCCAGTGATTGAATATCAATTATCTAACAATAGATACAATTATTATTTGACATTTATAATAAAATGTCAATATGACAAATTGTAACGGTTATTTATAAGACTAACTAATAAAAAACTTGCAACAATATAATTATAATGCTACAAAAAATAATGAAGAATAAAAACTGTTTCTTAATGAGTTTTTTTTACACAGACCTACAATAAACACTAACAAAACTGAAATAGCATACGTCTGTAAAACTTGCTCAGATAACCCACACGTAGTTAATTTTTTCATGAAGAATAATTAGTACAACGTGAAGTTATTTTAGGTTAGAATAGCTCTATTGCAAGTTTTCGAACGCAACACAAGTCACACTTGGTGGATCAGTCTAAATATACCGGCGGCGGCCGCGCAGGCGCGCCGTGCGAGCAGCGCGCACGCCAGATAACTACACACGAACGATAAGATACACACACTTTAAATTATATTCGTGCCACTTTCCTGCCGTAAATATTAACGACGACGCAGATATGCGGCGGAATAGGTAAGAACAAAAATTGTTAAACTACTTTTGTCGTGTTCTAAAAACTTTTTATAGTTTTTCTATCATCCAATACGTAAACACAACAGCAAGTAGCTAATAATACCAACTTTGTAAACATTCAAAAACTTCGCTTCACGTATAATGTAGATAACGTTTTAGGAGTTAAAGTTTTTAGTTTACAAATAAAATTGTAGTTGTGTTATTATGTATTGGGTTAATGCCATCAATCGTTACGGGAATTGGTAACAATTAAGATCTTGGTTAATATTTTTATTATAGTTTCTTTTATTTTAACCAAATATTTTGTTTTTTTTTTTGTTGTCAAATACTGTTACGTATTGTATTTATTCACGCTAGCTATCACCGCGACGACTTTTATGGGAAACTGAGTTACCGGATACGGGAGTCGAGGGAGCTCATCCAGTGTCCAGTCGAGAGCTGCGACGGCTCCGGCCACATATCTGGCAACTTCGCGACGCACCGCAGGCAAGCGGGAAACACTGGCTGAATACGATTTCGCGGTTGCAATAAATGCGGCTGTGCAAATTTTGAACATCGAACAATATTTTTTTTCCTTTTAAATTTTCAATGTTATTGTATTTTAAACTAACAGTTTTTTATGTACCTAATGATTTTTTTTATTATTGGCATATAAAACATTTTAAAGACTGTCTTTATGATCTTAAACAACAGATAATTACAGTTTTCACGATTGTCAATAAAATAGCTTTATACTTTCTTTAAAAAAATTAAAGGACAAAAAAATGATATTGCATTAGCTTAATAAAGTTTTCAAACTATACAAAACAAGGAGTGTTCGATGTTTTACGTTTGTACGGCTATGTAGAGCGTCTACAATTGCGCCCCTGAGCGACAATTTGCGCATTTCCGCGCCAATTGGCGGCGTCCCACGGGATTTTGATGCAAACTAACCGCATGCCTTTATTAATATTCCTCGTCACAGGTCGTGCTATAACATTGTTTTACGCCTTGTTACTCTAACATTATATTGCGTGTTTCTTGTTTGTGTGTGCAAATAATTACAATATAAATACTAAATAAACAAAAGACGGTGATAAAAGAAACGTGGAGGTAGGGGTAACGACGTAATGTAATCTTACTATAGCTACGTCACATGCTCGTATAACTATGCATAAATCCAAATATCTATTATCGCCCACCTGATAAAAATTACATTATATACAACAGTTACCTACAATCAGAGCAAAAACTTTTTATCAATTTGAAATCTTCTGACGTACGCGATAAGGTGTGTTTTTATGAAGCAGACCTCGTCCTAATGGCGCATACGTAGGACGCCTGCATCTTTATTTACATACGTACGCAGTGTATGACAAACTACCTCGTGAATTCATTAGTCCACTTTTGTTTTCAAAAGATTAGTACCTACATAAACGATGACAAAAGAATGTCCCAACCAAATAGTTATGTAAATAGTCCACGAAGAGATTTCACATTCAAATCTCTTCAGTCAGAGAATATGTTTTTATACTTCGATGTTTGAACTGAAGTAATATCAAAACTCCGTCAATAAACTTACTTGTACAATCATTTACTTACATCTGCTGCCTTGAATTATTTTGTTTCTCCGTTGATAACAAAATATGGTTGGGTTTTTCTAAGAAATTCTCATTACGAAAACGAAATTGAATTATAACTTATTATACAGGGTTACTTCTTGGGGAAACTTCACAGGGTTACCAAGTTTCATTAATAAAACACCAAAACAAAAATACCTAAACTTTAGTTCCGTAGATATCTAGATAACTAACTTACAGTAGCAAAGAGCGCGCACGTAGTACCTAGGTATGTTTTATGTAATTAACTAAAATTAAGATATATTTTTATTTGAATGTGTTCTATTAGTAACCCTTTGAAGTATCGCCAGTTAATGTGAAGTAGGTACCTTTGTATAATGACTCGCTTGATCCATGAAAAGCGGAAAAGCGTGATGTGGCATTTAGTATTGCCATTCATCATTTTATTTTTGTCTGACAATGATTATCATATAGTTTTGTATTTATTCTATTAATAAAAAATAAAATACAGTTAACATTATATCTAATACAAAGAAATATGACGTCATTGTTTAACAGATGTAATACTTTAACACTGAAAGTTAAAAGATCTGTGTAAGTAGGTACCTACCTACAGATTTTTCAACTTTCTTAAATACATCTCTTCGCACATTTGCAATAAATCCGACGTCCATATAACTCTCTAATTTTGACTTTCTATCAATTAGCGCATTACAAACGGATACGTGCTAAGAATCTTAATTATCGTAGGTGTTTATACATATTAAGTAATGATTTCATACCTGTTCGTTTAAAACCACAGCTAAATCTAGCGTCCTTAAACTTATATAGGGGCGGTTTAGGGACGCTTGTTTTAGTTCGTATATCTTAATGTACCAATCCCTATTCAGGCAAAAGCTGCTAGCAATATAATTATATGAGAATAGACAATTGCCGCGCGTTAGTCACGCATAAACTTGAAAATGGCTCGACCGATTTAATTTTTTGTTTTTGTTTTATTCGCTGTTTTATTCGCCTCACTACTGAGGTGGTTTAGAAGAAAAGAAATCTATGAAAAATTAAAAAAATATTATTATGTGGCAAGAACTTCACCGAGCAGCTAGTCATAATATAAATCATGCATTCGTCTCCTTATAGCATCCATGGAAAGTTTCTAGATAAAGTTTCCATAACAGAGACCACGTGACAAATAACACCTACATATTTATGGATATTTGGAATATGAAAATCTCCGTGAGTGTTCTATAAATAATTTTAAATGCGTTAGAACGAAACCAACAGATGCATGCCAGTCGAACTACAAACTATTTTTACGATTATCCATAAACTGTAAAAAGGAGTTTATTTCATACACGAAATGTCGTATTGAATAAGACGGAATGGAATATGATAATATATAGAGCGAAACTGAATTTGTTTTACAATTGGCTCGTACTAACTCCAAACATTGGTTAAGTAACGTGTTTATTTACAAATATTATCGTTATAAGTTCATTAAGATATCTATGAATCAAGAAAACGTCATCGAATCATTAGGCATATTTCAATTCTTTGAGAGGACCTGGCTGAAGAAGTCAAATGAAAAGTAGACAACGAGATACCGTGCTGTACTTAAGTAGGTATATCTAGATAGGAAACATGTGCACTCATGTAACCCATTTATAAAAAGTAATCGCACTATAGACATATAATATATTGCATCGCACTTATTGTAGCTATAAAAACTGATTCGTGCACCTACAGCCTGCAGACGATCTAAAACACTGGCGACTCTCCAGCCACCAGCCAACCTCGACACAATTCTACAAGCTCCAGTAATTTCAATAGAATCTTATGATGGAATAGTTATTTCACAACACATCACAATAATTACTCTTTCAAATAGGTCGGTATTTTAAACTCGACGTTGTTGTATGTTGTTTAATTAACGCATTAAATATATTTGCCAATTAGATGTAATGGGTAACTTTACACATGAAAATACACTTTAAAGACTATAAAACAATATTATCGTAGAATTAACTTCAACTTTCATCTTGTGACTGATTGTACTGTTAATTATTCACAGAAATTAAAACAAATTAGTATTCTACAAACATTAAAAGTAATTATGATTAATGGATGCATTATTTATGTTTATGCACGTGCACTCATCAGAGACCTATTAGATTTTTCGAGACTTGAAAAAATTTACGACAAGTAGGTAGCTTGCCGAACAAACTAAAATAATATCACAGAATTTATAAGTTATTCAATTTAAAAAATCGTTTCAAGTACTCAATTAGATCGTAGGCAGGCACATTATAAATACTATAGTGGAACCAGTTCTGCTTGTCCTAATACGGACACAGTTTGTTACTTAAGCGAATCACGACCATAATATTTGGTATCGATGACTTTATATGCTGTACAAAAGAATCTACCAGGGACCTCGTTCACAATAACTGTTGCACGTGTTGCACCTAAAAGTCTCCAAGAGACATCTTCACCATAATACCATAACTTGAAAGTATAAATCGGATTTCGCCAGTCTCTTCAGATGTTTGACAAGTTACCAACTTGAAATAGAAGATTTGACTCGAACCATATTGTAAAATGCATCCAGCAATAAGTCCCAAAATCGAGGGCTCAATGGCTTCCAATTTGTGTCAGTCCAGAGAAAATTCATAGTCCAGTCAAAATGACAATGTCCACTATGCAACCCGCTGCAAGCTACAGTACGCTGCGCCGGCACGCCATTGTAAGCAGTCTGTTTATGTGCAGCCTGTCCGGTTGTCCGCGCGCCGACCGCTCCCAGCTCCAGCCGCATTCGCAGGAGCTCAAGTGTCCCACGCCGGGCTGCGACGGGTCTGGACACGTCACCGGCAACTACTCCTCGCACCGTTCACTCTCTGGCTGCCCCAGAGCTAACAAGCCCAAGAGCAAGCCTAGAGACGGACAGGACTCCGAGCCACTGAGGTGAGTTCACCATTTCGTCATCTGATTTTGTGTAATGGTGCTGGGAGCAAATTAAAAATAACTAGATTCAAGTAAATGGTCGTGGTCGGGTTGAAATAAAACTGCTAACGCGATTGAACATTTGGACCTTTGGGGTTTTCTATAAGAAGTTAACCGAATTAGTTTTAGGAAACGACAAGTTTGGTGGTTGTTTTATTCTCTCTACTGTCATCTATTCTCAATACTCAATACTCCATACTTTATTGCATTCCATTTGCATTATATTTCTAACATAACCTCTAACAATAAAAAGTATATAAAAATATGACAATAGACAATTTAGTAACAAATCAGCAAGTTACTTACACGAGTAAAGTAATTTACTGTATTTATATCTATTAATAATCACAGTTTGTCATCCGACACTCGACATCTGAGCTGGTTCCAACTAATTATATTCAATGTATTGTCGTAATTTATGTACGGCATTGAATTTCTAGGACTTCCACAATAAACACGTGCATAGCTTTCATACCTCTGACCTTCCAACTCGGTACAAACTATTGTTTAACAAGTATTTAGAGAACACCGCATTTCTTCTGTAATCCAATAAGTTTCTTGGTTATTTCCACGCTGCTTAGATGCCCTATACCGGGCTGTGATGGATCTGGACACGCTACAGGGAAATTCTTATCACATCGAAGGTAAGACTGATTCTCAGTGGAAAGTAGATGTTTGTGTAGACAATAGAGAGTACGGTAGAGTGAAAATATAGAGAACAGTTCTCGTGTTAATGTGTTTGATTTTCGTTCTCCAGTGCCTCGGGGTGCCCGATCGCGAACCGCAACAAAATGCGAGTGCTAGAAAGTGGTGGCACAGTGGAACAGCACAAAGCAGCGGTGGCGGCGGCGGCCTCGGCTATTAAGTTCGACGGAGTGAACTGCCCGACGCCTGGTTGTGACGGATCTGGACACATAAACGGGTCATTTCTAACGCATCGCTCGCTGTCTGGATGCCCGGTGGCCGGAGCTGCGACACCCACGCCGCAACCAAAAAAGCCCAAATACCCGGACGATATCACGCCGTTGTACCCAAAGCCTTATACAGGTGTGTAGCACTTATGTACTTTATAGCTAAAACTTTACAAGCAAACTTCCCTATTATCTAAGTAACTAATTAACAGACCAAAGATTTAAACAGTAAACTCCTCTCCTCAACTAGAACTTATTTTAAATTTACCTCTTATGAAAAAAAAACATATGCTTAAATTAACAAACTTACTACAGATAATGTTCTGGAATTCAGGGATGGAGATGAATATGCAGACGGGGAACGGCGAGGACCTGATGACCCTCGAGCAGGAGATTACGGAGCTTCAGCGAGAGAACGCGCGCGTAGAATCACAGATGATGCGTCTCAAATCAGATATCAACGCTATGGAGACACATCTTTCACATGGAGATAGGGTAAGCTACATTCAAATACTAAACAACTTCGTATAAGGGGGACAAGGTCGCAAATCATACATTATTGATTGATCAAGGAATTTTTATTTTTATTCCATATTCTTGGCTATAAAACGCCCCAGTATAAATCCTACCATGAGCTATAAAAATCTTGATTCATCTCATGAAAGATTATAACCCAAAATTTTTGTCTGATAACTTAGATGGTACTGTCATGGCTCGAAACATCCAACTTTGAGTGCTACTAACACATCACACATTTGTGAGTACCAATACCTTTTTATAATTTGGTACCACTATTGATATTAGTAGCCACTCAAATCCAAAAACTTATAATTTGCCCGGTTTACTAAAATAAGTACAGGACGACAGATTTTGAATTTTATAATATTGTTTGTTCTTTCAGGAGAACCAGACATTAATATCACGCAACAATAATCTGAATGAGTATTATGAAAGTCTGCGAAATAATGTGATCACATTGTTGGAGCACGTGAGGATCCCGGGCGGGGGCACGGCGCCCGTGAGCACGGCCGGGGGCACGCCCGGGGCGCCGCCGCCGCCCGGCCCGGGAGAGAAACCGGCCCACGATAACTTCGACTCGTACCTCACCAAGCTACAAACCCTCTGCTCCCCCGACGGCTACTGCCCCGACGAGAACCGACCCATCTACGAAACCGTCAAAAACGCGCTTCAGGACTTCACAGTGCTCCCTACGCCCATTTAAGGTTCACAAAGCGCCGCCGAATCGGAGCGACAGTGAAATTGTACTTAACCGACTTGAGTGCCATCGGCGGAGCTTATATTAGTGATACAAACTATGTGATTTTAGTACAATTTAGTGTTCGTTATAGTGCGACTGCAGTTTCGGAGCTACTCACCAAAGATATTAGACAAAGACAATGACTGCAAAATATTACGTGAATGGACTAAAATAAAATAGTTTCGTGATATGAGACTGTACAGCATGTCCTTGTGTGAGGACATTCGGACAGGTATTTGTGTTCTACTAAATATTAGGTAACGATGTCTGTTTTGTAAACCGTTGTATACGATGTGTGACTTCTTTATGACATCACGTTAACACTCGAAGATTCGTTCGAATTTTAATCTGTAAGCTGGACTATATAGACATAAAATAAATTTTAAACACTGTTACTCATATGCTTAAAATTAACGTATTTGTTAGGTGAAAAATTTATACTATTGTATGTAAGCGATTTTAGCCACACAAACGCATAAAAATCAATTGTGTAAATATTGTACCTACATTTCGATATAAATAAAATTTAATTCATTGGCTGCGTAACAGTGGTCTGTTTAGAAAAAATATAATTTCAGATGCAAACTCAGATTTTTATCAAACAGAAGAAAATAAAATAGCAAATAAGTAAACTGTTAATCTGTCTTAAAAAGTTGATAATGCTGGGAATGTGCCAAATGCTTCAGAGTCACAGCAGCTCCCAAACGCTGACCTATTAAGACTAAATTAATGAGATAGAAATATAAACGATGTAAACAAAAAAATAATGAACTCCTTAGAGGACTTTCTAGTCAGTTTGTAAATAAAATTGTGAATAACGATAGTTGTCACGTCATAGAGACGTTTTTATTTGTATTAGGAAATAATGAGATCTCATTAGATCGTGTAAGTTAATAATTCAGTCACTAATTGATAATCAATTTTAGGGATAAATGAATACCTACTTTCTTTGTTAGCCAATGTTCACTTTGCTGTGATTATGTTACATGTTACTTATTTATTGTTAACTTTACGGAATATGTGATAGCTTAATTAACTCAAGTTAATGTTAATTTGCAATAAATTTAGTTAATGCGCTTTACACAAAAACATGTGCAATTTTATTGTTTAGACACAACTCTCGTTTTTGTTATGACTGTAATAAAACTTTTTATCGAAACACTTTTTTTTACGGTATCACATTGGTACACAAGAATTAATAATATTCGCATTTAAATACTAAAACCTATTACTATGTTACTACTCTGATTGTCATATACGTTTCTGTAAAATATTGAGTATGTGTTGTTAAAGAGAATAAAAATAATAAATACCAAGATTATTTCAGTTGTTTTTATTTTCCTTAACGATAGCTAATGGCACGTAATTAATATAATTCCCTTTTTCCTTTCCTGTTACTTTGTCCTACTGCATTCGGCGGTAGCAACGGGTCACGGTCAAATACATAATATCCTAATCATAAAGAGGGTTTAAACCAGCCTCGTGTGATTGGAAACCGCATCCGCTTATGACTCTATCCCCTCACCAAGCAAGCAGGGATAAAAATCGCAGGACGCCTTCTGCCCGTGACTGAGACTGTTGTTAGGTACGGAAGCTAGGAAGGATTCGGAGGTGAACTTCCTTGCCGTCTTCGCCCCTAAAATACATGTGATTTTGTTAGTTAGCCTATCCAATGCGAAATTTAAGCCTCGCAGCAGCCACTTACCTACAGGTAGGCTATAGAAGGGATGACCCTTTTTATTATTATTTGGTACCCCACACAGTCATATTACGACGAAATAGTCTAGAGGCTATCCTTTAGGCTTCAGCGCAGACACACAAACATATTATGTAATACCTAACGAAACTCATAAGTAAGAAACGGTAGCCTTATAGCATTTAACCAAAATGCTCTAAGATGGTAGCAAAATAACTCTATAAATGATACTAATCGACTTACCTACATGTTTAAAATACTAAGAAATAAAACTGGATCTTACAGCCTAGTCTGTGGTAAAAATCGCTGTCATCTGTATGTCAATGTCAAGAACGTCAACTGCGCGTGTTAAGTTGTCAAAAAAGATAAACCAACCACATGTGAAGGAGATACAATAGAAATAAAATAAAAGTTTTTAAATAAAAAGTAGCATTATTTGCTTTAAAGTAACACTATAATGAAGACCCCAAAAAAGGTAATTGAAATCTTAACTACTCCACGCATTTGGGCCATTAATTTACATAATAATGGCTAAATATTTTTTAATACCATTTACAGAAAGCGCCAAAACGCTATTTCGACACTGAAGACAAGAAATCAGAACCAAAAGCTAAATCACAGAATCAAAATGTAGAAGTATACAAAATAAAGATCACCCCGGATTTATTAAAATCACAAAAATTCAAGGTAAGACGAAAACAACTGCCTTCCTTGCATATGTAAACAAAATAGGTTAACTGTATAAATATATCTTGAAGGCTCCCTTGCACTATCTGGTGTGTACATATTGTTGGTAATTCCAGAGCAACAATAGAAGAAATGAAAAAAGACCAATACAGAAACGTAAACCTAATAAAAAATTCGAAGGCAAAGCGCCCATAGATCCTGAGAAATTAGAAGCACATTCTCGAGGCGAGGGTGTAGGAAAAGGTGTGAGACACCCACTGCATGCTGAGAAATTGAGGAAAAGGGAGAGAAAGTTCACTTATGCTCAAGAACAAGCAGCTAGGGCTGAAATATTGTTAACAGAGGATCAGGGGTAAGTTATGATTAACTTGTTATAGGCCTTTGTTGCGCTGGACATTTATTCAGTAAGGACTGATTAGCACAGGCACAAAACCATTAAATTTAGAAATCAAGGGAGGAAGCTTTAATGCAACAGTGATGTACAATAGACCAATAGTTTTAGTGCAGCCTGTAACTATAGCTTGTTATCAGTGGCATAACTATAAGGTGGCAGGACTGGCAAAATGCCACGGGCCCCCGGCCCGACGGGGCCCCCAGCCCGATAGGGCCCGCAGACTGACGAGGGCCCTGACCCAAGAACAAGTAACCTAACACTTAACAAAATTAAGTAAAAATTATAAATTTGTAATTCTGTTGAGTAACTACTTCAGTGATTTGTTAAAATTAAATTACATGATATAGTTACGCCACTGCTTGTTATTAGACTATATTCTGTTTTTTATTTATTTTTTTATTTTACTCCCATATGTTATTACAATCAATTTGATTTTTACAGAACTACTTACTTTGAAACTCATTTTACGCACAACTTCTAACATTTCAGTGGCCTAGAAGTAGATGATGACAGTAAAACAACAGCCATATCACAGAAGATCATAGCAGAGAATGTAGACATTTCTGCTGCCTCCAAGATATTTGAGTTGAACCTAGATTTTGGACCATACAGAGCTAGGTACTCTAAGAATGGAAGGCATTTGCTATTGGGTAGCAAGAAAGGTCACTTGGCGGCTTTTGACTGGGTCACTAAGAAATTGCATTTTGAAATAAATGTTATGGAATCTATTCATGATATCAGGTATGTGATTCTTTTTTTTTGTATTATTTTCCTTCTTTCTAGTTTTAGTTGTAAGTATATTGTAGACGGCCAAGCGACACTGTGAAGCTAGCTGGTAAAATGTGGATATGGATGGTACACAACCATTTAGAGTTGCATAACAGAGAAGAGTGGATACAGACTGAAATGATGACAAAATCGGAAAAAATAAATTTAAAAAAAAACTGAAATAAAACAGCATAAACTAAAGTAAAGGTTTTTATTTAGTATAGCTTGTTCAACGTGTGTTTGCCTAATCAATTCATGATACATTGATGCATTTCTTTTAACATTTCCTTGAATTGAGAAAAGTACTTCTTTTTTTCATGACACATTCATATTTATGATCATTAATGGTTTTACTCATGTGCACTCTCGGGATTGCCTGATTTGACAATTCAACTAAAATTTAACTTTTTTTGCAGTTGGTTGCACACAGAAACAATGGTAGCAGCAGCTCAAAAAGAGTGGTTGTACATGTATGACAACACTGGGACCGAATTGCATTGTGTCAAGAAAATGGATAAGATACTGAGGATGGAGTTCCTACCGTACCACTTCTTGCTGGCTGCTGTTGTAAGTATTAAAATAAATAAAAATTGTTAAAATAAACTTAGTACTTACTAGTTACATTTGGCACTAGCTTCCACTCTAGAATTGCTTATTAGTAGATTCCTTATTTGTTTTCCAAAAGAGTTCAATGAAAAGTTTTGCTTGAAGTTAATAATAACCATATTATTACACAGAATTAAAATATAGGTATAGTGTTATAGGGTAATTTTGAACATAGGAATATTCCGAAAATTACGAATTTATACTAAACCAGGCAATAAGTTTTGCTCTGGCAACATTACATTAGACTGCATTATACATTCTAGCATTATTAAGTTTCCAGAGCAAAAAATATTACCTGGTTTAGTAGAAATTTGTAATTTTCGAAATATTCCCATGTTTGTAGTCACCCTAAAGCACTACATTTCATTTTTTTAAAGAAAAAAATTTTTGACTTGCTGATATTATTTTATTTCCTTAACTTTTGCTTGAAATAGCTTATTTAATCTTTACAAATATGGGGCGATTCAAGTATTACGTAGGCACGAAAAGGGGGTAAGGGGGACTTTGCTTAGCTTATTTTTTAATGACATGGGGGACGGGAGTGTTTGGATGATGATTACGTCAGCAATTTTTATTTATTTACTTATTTTTCTAGACTTAAAACTGCTGCTCATGAATAACAATAAAGAAACCTGATCAGTTTTAAAAAAATATATACCAATGTTTACGTAAGCATAGGAGGGGGGGTAAAAGCTTTGCTTAAGTGCTTATTACACTATTCGATTTTTAGGAAATCGGAAGGTGTGGATAGATTTAGAGAGTTAGACAGTTAGATTCCGATTTAGGAAGGTCCCGATCGAAGGTTCCTAAATTGTTTACGATTTAGATAAGTGTAATCGCATCGCTACGATTTAGAGCAGTGTTGCCAGATCGGATTTGTAAATTTACAGCGGTTTGAGTATATACTTCAGTATTTTAGTATAAAAATACAGTATATCGTAAAGTTAAGAGCGAAGCGAAGAGCAATAAAAAGTATATATGGAAAAGTACATAATGATAAAAAATAAATGTATACATTTTTTTCCCTGAATTTCTCAAAAGTACTATATTATTTCTGCATCATTTTTGGGAAAAATGCTAAATTTGATCAAAGAAAAGGTGGCAACCCTAGTCGTCGCTCCGATTTAGAATTCAATTTAGTGTAGTGTGATCACTAGCTTCTAACTTCCTAGTTAGAGTGTTCCTAATTAGATATCCTAAAAATCGAATAGTGTAATAAGCACTTTACTTTTGCTGACAAGGGGGAGGGGTGGGTCGAAAATTACTAAACTTCTGCTTACGTAATACTTGAATGGCTATGACTGAAGTGAATATTTATAGTCTATGTTTTTTTTATCATGTTATTTACAGAATGAATTCGGCTTCATGACATGGCTAGATATTTCCATTGGAGAAGTAGTTGGACACTATAACAACCACCTGGGAAGGACCTCAGTAATGGCACAGAACCCGTACAATGCTACTTTATGCATAGGAAACTCTAAAGGCGTTGTGTCTCTCTGGTCACCCACAATCAAGGAACCGTTAGCAAAGATATTGTGCCATAAGACACCACTAACCGCTATTGCTGTGGATAATAGGGGAATGTAAGTGTTGCTATAATTAATTTTTATTACAATAAATACGGTCTACGTGTATTTCTAGGAGTTTTTGCATTTGATTTGCTCCTAGATTTCTTTGGATAGTTCAAAACCTTTTGGTGGTTTTGTATATCTGTGACCCTAATATATAGTAACTTGAACATAAAACACTAGAGCCTTGGCCTTCATAAAAACAAGTTCCTTTCGAATGAAACTCCTACGCCACGGTACACCCTGTTTTGCGCACTTATCCAAATGATGAACACAATATTTTTATCTAGCTAGGGGTTAAAGACGTAGAGAGGGCTTGCACTACTATAACAATTCCTATTCATAAACAGGTACATGGCGACATCAGGAGTGGACAGAAGTATGAAAATCTGGGACATCAGAAACCTGGATGGACCTGTGCAAGACTACAGACTGAGGAGTGCCCCAGTGGACCTGGAGTTCTCACAGAAAGATATGCTCGCTGTTGGCCTGGACGAAGTTGTAGAAATATACAAGTATGCTACAAAACATTTATATAAATATACTTTTATCTATATTATAAAAACATATTGCTTGATAATAACTCACGCAAACAGGCTGCTTTCTTGTTGTGAATTAAATAATTCTGATTATGGTAATGCTCGAGTTTCTCAGAGAAATGTTAGCTAAACGCAAGCAGAACATAGCCTTAATGAACGAGCTAGTTGAAAACACAACTGCGCTTTTTTTTGTGTATTTTAAAATATACCTCTTAGCAAAACACTTATTTTTCAGTAACTGCTGTACACAAACAACAGAGAAACCTTACTTGAGACATAGAATGGCAAAGACAATCAATAATTTCAAGTTCTGCCCATATGAAGACGTGTTAGGAGTTGGAACTAGTAATGGATTTACAAGCATAATTGTACCAGGTAAAATTCAAGCTATATACCAATATTTTGTAACAATATAATTTTCAATGTTAAAAAGAAGAAAGAAGAAAATATTATATTATTATAATTAGCCTGTACTGTCCCACTGCTGGGCTAAGGCCTCCCTTCATTCCTTCCATCTGTCACGATTCTGTGCAGCTTCATGCCAATTATCATGAAAGGCATGCTACTCGTCCCGCCATCTTCTACGCGGTCTGCCGCGACCCCGTCTCGCTGTCTCGGGACTCCAGTCTTGTGCTATACGGGCCCACAGCTCATTCGGTATACGGCAGATATGTCCTGCCCAGTCCCACTTCAGCTGGGCAACCTTTTGAGCCACATCTACAATTTGAGTTTTGGAGCGCAGTATTGTATTTCGAACACGATCTGTTAATTTAACACCAAGTATACTGCGTTCCATAGCCCTTTGGCAAAGAAGAAAAGCAAATTTTAATATTTTTGCATGTAATTATGTTATTTTATTGATAAACAAGACCATTTCAAAAGATAGACCGAAATCTAATCTCTCAACTAGACTATTTAATCTGAAGATTTAAAAGATTCCTAATGTATTTTCCAATTTACAGGCAGCGGTGAGCCCAACTTCGACGCGTTGGAAAGCAATCCCTTCCAGAATAAGAAACAGAGGAAGGAGGCAGAGGTCAAAGCTTTACTGGACAAGATACCTGCTGAGCTTATCACACTCAATCCGTTTGATATTACTGAAGTTGACGTGCCTTCCATGCAAGAACAGATGGAGGCTAGGAAGAAACTTTTGGTAAGTTACGAGCGATCAGTGTCGTGCGGTGCTTGCTAAAGAATACGCCACCACTAAGTTTTTACTGTGGATCTCACAATATCAGCAGCATCTCTCTCTCAAAAAACTTTGTACCAACCTGACATCAATTTATTATAAATAGCTGTGTCCTCACGGCTCCGCTCGCGTAAGAAGTTTTATTCCAGTAATAAATATAGCCTATGTGACTCAGTGATAATGTAGCTTTCTAACGGCAAAAGAATTTTTGAAATCGGTCCAGTAGTTTTTAAGTTTATTAGTTACATACAAAAATACAAATCTTTCCTCTTTATAATATTAGTATAGATAGATATTTGCCTACAGCTAATTATATTATTACCATTCCAGTATCTCAAACCAAAGAAAATGGACTTTACTCCAAGGCATAAGAAGAAAGGCAAGACGCAGATAGCGAGAAAGAAGATTATAAAACACGTTGCAAGAAAGGTAAGTTATTGGAAGATGTGAGACTACTGCCTGTATCCAGGGGCGGCCTTAGCCATTGCGAGGCTCTGGGCGGATAGATCCTTGCGAGGCTCTGGGCGGATAGATCCTTGCGAGGCTCTGGGCGGATAGATCCTTGCGAGGCTCTGGGCGGATATATCCTTGCCAGGCTCTGGGCGGATAGATCCTTGCGAGGCTCTGGGCGGATAGATCCTTGCGAGGCTCTGGGCGGATAGATCCTTGCGAGGCTCTGGGCGGATAGATCCTTGCGAGGCTCTGGGTGGATAGATCCTTGCGAGGCTCTGGGTGGATAGATCCTTGCGAGGCTCTGGGTGGATAGATCCTTACGAGGCTCTGGGCGGATAGATCCTTGCGAGGCTCTGGGTGGATAGATCCTTGCGAGGCTCTGGGTGGATAGATCCTTGCGAGGCTCTGGGCGGATAGATCCTTGCGAGGCTCTGGGCGGATAGATCCTTGCGAGGCTCTGGGTGGGTAGATCCTTGCGAGGCTCTGGGTGGATAGATCCTTGCGAGGCTCTGGGCGGATACATCCTTGCGAGGCTCTGGGTGGATAGATCCTTGCGAGGCTCTGGGCGGATAGATCCTTGCGAGGCTCTGGGTGGATAGATCCTTGCGAGGCTCTGGGCGGATAGATCCTTGCGAGACCCTTGTTTTTGTGGAATTAGTTTTAATGATGATGCTTGACGAGAAATGCAGTATGCGCGGCGTAAGGCGCGAAATTCAAATAAACATTAGTACCTAATATGTTTCTACCTGGGTTGTTGCGTGAGTGCGCTAGGCCCCTGCAAGAGCGAGGCCCCGGGCGGTTGCCCTGCTCGCCAGCCCCAAAGGCCACCCTTGCCTGTATCTTTGTGTGACCTATTGCGAGGATTTGTTAACGCATAAATGCTAAGCACCCATGTGAAAGAACAGGACACTATTCTACACCCATAGGTGTCTTAGAAGGTGACTCGGAGTTATGTCAAAAAGATGGAAAAGAACATCTTTCTGTGTGCAAGTAATGACTTTGACATACTGCGAGCGATCACCATTGCAATCCGCCTACGAAGCGTAGTGGTTACGTTCAACCGGGTTAATATGGATGATGGGAGGCAAGTTCAGCACTGGATGTTTACGGGCGTTTGTGTTCAGTGGATGAAAGAAATACTTCCTTCAAACCTCGTGATGTACTGCTGACAAAGATAAACCCTGCAGGAGATACATTTGGACTCAATAAACAAAAAAATTACAAAAAGTAAACAAGTGTTCTTAAGGTGAGGCCTTTTAGCGCCCCTAGTTACCGCGCGGCGAGCGATAGCCGCGCAATTCGCTCGGGGAGCTAGAATGCCTCACGTTAAGAACACATGTTTACTTCTTGTCATTGTTTTATTATTGATTCCAAAAGTATCCCATGCAGGGTTAATCTATGTCAACAGTTCATCACGAGGTTTGAAGGAATTACCTACATGATTTCGTTTACACCCTGTATGTGAATAAGATATTCAATTATGCCTCGTTTTCTAGTGGTGGCAAGCGCAACTGCTGATCTTTCCTGTCCTGGGTTCGATCCCCAGGTTGGGCAAAATGTTATTGGGTTTTTCCTTGTGGAATTCTTCAGAAGCCCGGAGTTTGGATTTGTGCCCGGTTGATGGCAATAGGCTCGCCCCCTATTTGGTGGGACTTAATCGACGGCGAAATGAAGGTGTTACTAAACACCTCTGCCTAATCCTTCGGGGAATACAGGCGTGATGTTATGTTATATTCAATTTTGTACTTTTTCATTTTAGGAATACATAGAACAAGCAAAGGAGGCGACACAATTACTCAATTTCCCGGAAACCCAAAATACAAAGAAACAGTCATTTGGTGTACTTGACCGATTTGTGCCAACAGTTAAAACTAAAAAATAAAACAAATACTTTTTATAATATAAACTAATCATTTATTTCTTTCTTTCCTTTCATCAATTTTAAAACGATTTTCCTTATTTACACAATTTATTTACAATTTAGTCAATAAACTTCAACATGATCAAAAATACGAGCAATAAAATGTCTTTCGAAACAAGATTATATAAAAAAAAAGACTACTGATAACCTACAGCTAACATGGGATATCATATAAATCACACAACCCTTCTGATCCATGTAAAGAAAATGAGAAGTCGTATTTAGTTACTGGCGGGCTCAGTCTCAACAGGTAATCTGAAATTAGAATATTTTATTGGGTCAAGAATTTTTATAATACATCAAGGTATAGTAAGACACAACTTAGAAGTCGCATTAGCAAACTTGATCGAACTACAAATGGCAGGCGCTCATTATCGTGCCATTCAAACTTATTTCGTCAGTGTAAAGATCATTTTTAACTGCAGTACTAATAAACATTCGAGATCTTGAAGTCGCACTCAGCTCGGGAATGATTGGTTTTACGAAGTTTGCTGATACGACATCTTAGTTGTGTCGAACTATATATTATGTAGCACTCTAAAATCATTTCAACTGAACTAAACCATTCACAAAAAAAGGTTTACAACAAAGAAGATAATTAATGTGGTGCATCTATTTTTAAGGTCATTAGCCAGTTACAAACAATAGAAAGGACCTTAGTACACAAAAATCGATCAACATTTCCTATCAAAGTCCTCTGATAGCCAAAGGCTGGACTAGCTAGACCATTATATCCTAAAGATATTATTATTGTCTGGGAATCTGGTAAATTTGTGATGAACACTGAATCTTTTTGTTATGTTTGCAAGCTAACCCTAGAACAGAAGTGGCTTTAATAAAAACTGGTTTACTTAAATTCTTATAAGAAATACAAGAATGCAGTATTTGTACTTACTGTTGGCATGTATACTATCCCCACTTCTGTTTTCAGTGAAGCCCTGTACCTCATTGTCCTCCTCCATACATGCATCGTCATCCTGTAAGTAATAAAAATGCATGATAACACACAACAAAACAACTGCATATAACAATAATTGCTCTATTAGGGTCTAAAATGCTGCAATTATTGGTACTAAGCGAAGCGCGTGAAACCGTTAGGCCGGCCGCACTTTGGACGCGTTTTCGTACAAATTTGACTCGTGCGTACACGCACGAACAATCCCGACCTCCCAAGTACTATGAAAAAACACGCAGACTGGGTGCGAGTTAGGGCGATGCCTCATTAGTGCGTTGCGTTGCGTCGTCGCAATGGATCAACGCATTGTATGCCACACCTGCGTTGCGATGACGCACGACGTCGCAGCGCAAGAGGATGACGCAGGCATCTCTAGCAGTGGAACACTGTCCGTCGTCGCACCGGAGCTCCGACAGCGCAGCGCATCACCCTCCCCCCGCTTCGTCTCTCGTCCGCTGATCGGTTGAAAAGTCGCGTGCGACGACGCAACGCTTTAAAGTGGCATGTCATTTAAAATATATGGAAAACGACGCAGCGTTGACGATGCGACGACGCAACGCACTAATGAGGCACAGCTCTTAGTCGTACGTAAACGTGCGTGTAGTTCGGACGTCCGAAAACAATCCGAACTTATTGGGATTTTTAATACACTTTCGTGCGTTGAAGGACTTCATGAAAGCGATATTACTGCCTACCTATTTGACGGAGAAAAACGTATTCAGTGTGCGCACTCAATTCGTACGACCAGTATTCCTACGTACGACACAAATTCGCATCCAAAGTGCGGTCGGTCTTAGGTATATATCAAACCCTGCCGGGGTTGCTTAGCCGGTAAGAGTCCGGCAGATCCCCTCGCCTTCCCCGGACGAGGGACAACCATGAGGATTTTCCAACAAGAAAAAAAAAGCGCGCCAGTAAAGAGCCAATTTCACTAGCAAGTTAAATTGCATAAATTATTGCGGCAAGTGCTCGCTTAGTTCGTAAAACTTCAAATTCGACTTGCAGCATGTATGTCCCACAGTTGAAAGTCGATTGTAGAAGTCATCATCCGCAATAATTTAACTTACTAGCGGATTTGGCGCTTAAAACAAAAAAAAACAAATGGCAGAGCGACGGCAACAACCGCTCTTGGTGGTTATTTTTTTCATCGTGTCTCGCATCTGTTTACCAGACTGTTCAAAGAATGTACCCTACACCTTTGTCTTAGCTGGAGTTAAGTATGTTTATCTGGAGTTCTGCAGGATCAACAACACCTTTTTTTTTATCGTGGGAAGTTCCTCATGGATGTCCCTCGCCCGGGGTAGGCGAGGGGGTCTGCCGGACTCTTACCGGCTAAAAACCCACGGTATTCCTCCTTTTGACCGTCGGCCGGGGTCGCGGGATTCGCCTAAGCATAAGGTTTTTTTAAATGTGTGGCATAAAAGTATACAGAATGAGCTGAAGTGCCTAACTAATCCACGATTGGCAGTGAAAATCTTTTTTTTTTTGCAATCTTATGCTATGATATCGCAGCAATAATCTAATCACATATAAATAAACAATTATTGTGTGTACCTTTTCATTCTCACTATCACTTAAAAGTATAACTCCAATGGATTCAGTTGATTTTAAATGTAAAAAATAATGTTTTTCTTGATCCTGAAACAAAAAATAAAATAAAATGTTTGCTATGGTTTTGAAAAAAAATATTACGGAAGAATATTATTATTCTGGCAAGTAGCAAATAGAAAACGGAAGCTTTTGAACTGAAGAATTAACACTAAATATTATGGTAATCAAAATTATAAATAAAAAATATGAATGTATTTAAAAACATGGAAAATATTAATATATTAATTTTGTATGTAAGTACTTATAAACGTAGTCACCAAATATAATATGTACAAAATGTAACAAATTAAAAAGTGTTAAGTACTTACATTTTTGTTGTGTTTCATCACACTAACTTGTCGATTATCACCACTTACACTTGCATGTTTCTGCTTATACTGCAAATATAGATAATTTATTATTTTTCAATAAGTCTTCATCATAATAAACAAGAACAAAGATTAAGTAAACTAGCTTCGCCTGTGGCTCTGCCTAGGGAATGCAATCTTGAGTTGACATTGTTATTGCGAGATCTCACAGGATTAGAAATTTCAATTTCACAAGATCTAGGTAATTTTGGGATCTCACATGCACCTGCTAAGTACCTAGCAGCTAAAAATGCCTTTTCAGTGTCAACATTGGTTGGGTCCAATGAAGCGTAAGTAAGCTATTAAGCACCAAATCCACTGGCAAGTTTTTGTGCATGTTATTTCTGCAACTGACTTCCAAACTGTGGGCATACCCGCAGCAAGTCGACTTGTGCAAGTTTTATGAACTAAGTGAGTAATGGTGTGTAAAAACTTGTACAGTAAAACTCAGTAGTGGGTTTTTATACAAAGTTTTGATGGCCTCACTATAAAAATAATATGTTGGGGATATTGCTACATGACAACTACTTGAAATTATGTGTTTTGTCACACCTGCATACAAAGCACTTTAGGCATTTTGTAGTTTCTGCCTATTACAGCAATTGCAGGAAAAATATATCGTCAGTGGAAAGGTAAAGACTAAAGCGCCAATATACCTACTTTACAGTAGAGAGATTCAAAGTATTTTTTTAAGAAAATAAACATAGTTATTTTTCTTAGAGTATACATATTAAATAGATAATTTAATTACCTAATAAATAATAAGATAATAATAAAAATAACTGTTAACTTTCTTAAAAAATACTTTGAATCTCTCTACTGTAAAGTAGGTATATTGGCGCTTTAGTCTTTTTACCTCTCCACTGATGATATATTTTAAAAGTATTGTGAACGCAATAAGATTTTTCTTCAATGTAAGCAAAAAAGCTGTTAATGCAATATGTATTATTACAAAATCTAAAATATACATACGTAACTTCTGTAAAATTAGCATGCTTACCTTATTACTAGGTAAGGTCCCGACTGATAAGTTGGCACCTAAAGGGGCTTCTAATACTAAAACTTGGCTATCCTCGAAACACTCATGTATGTCTTTATCAGAAACAAAACATAAGTCATTATTTTCCGTGTCGTCCAGTACATTCTTTATACTTTGTTCAATCCAATGTAATTGCCTGTAATAAGAGGTATGATTTATTTTATTTCTTTAGAAACAAAAACTAGATGATATTTTAATCAACGGATGAGTACATAATAAAACTGACAATTAAGAATGGTCATGTTTGGATATAAAGTTGTTATTTCACAGTAATTCTTACATGCCATATTGCAATTATTACCAAACTGAGTTGTGTTGTGAAACAAATAGTTTAAGTTTCCATAGCCACGTGAGCCAACAACCAAAGTGAATTCCTTTCTTTTATTATTATTGCTAATTTTTCATACAAGTTACAGTAATGATAGATATGACGTAAATTTAATTACCACTCACTTATCAAGTAATCTTTCGTGTTCGTCAAGACGCCCTATTTGTTTTCTTAAAACCATAACTTTTTGACCAATATCACTTGTTTTGCAATCTGGACCTGCGCCTCTGGAATAGATTTTAGTAGTTATTTAAAATTACACAAACAAATGGCATCTTAAATTATCACGATTTACCGGAAGGTAAACATAAACACACAAAGATAAACCGTAAAATTTTGTGTAGCACTCACTTCCATTGTATACTGTTCTTACTTCTTTTCTCAATCAAACCGATGCCTTCTAACACATTAGTGATATCATATATCCTCCTTTTTTGTCTAACAGCTAACAAATTAGTCGCCTGAAAGTATTACAGCAATATTAAAATCATGAGTTTTGTTTAAAATATTTATTTTTCGTGCCCAATTTCACTTGACAGATCAATGGGAGGCAAATCAAGCTATACTTACGATTTTCAAATCCAAAACACCATCCTTGGCTTTTTGTAGTAAAGACACAAATTTTGTTGTGAGTAAACCCAAAGACTTTTCATATCTTTTAGATTTCAAGTCCGTCATTGTCAAATTCACAGTAAAATTTTATAATTCCTCCTGAATAAACGGAGATTTCTGTAGAATTTTGCGTCGCGGCGGGATATTATGTTGGTAGCCTTGCGACATAAGCAGTTTTTTTTTAAACCATAGTGAAACTATGAGCTACTTTTTGCTTTACTAGAACACTTAGTCGATTTTGTTAATTACTAATTACACTACAAACGTTATACATTAATTTTGATTAATTAAGTTCATTTTATCACCTTACGTAGCGAAAACAGAGTTAGTCATGTTTACCCAAAAAAGGGCACTAGGCCCTTTTCGACTACCCATACTACTCAACACGGAACTCCAGCTGTCCAATGAAGTCAAGTACCTCGGGGTAATCTTGGACAGCAAGTTAAAATGGAGAAATCACTTAGACAACAAACTAAACAAGGCCTGTATCACCTTCTGGCAGTGCAGAAGAATGATAGGTAAGAAATGGGGACTGTCCCCCAAGATTATACTATGGCTGTACAGCGCGGTGATTCGCCCCATAATTGCCTACGGGGCTGTGGTCTGGTGGCCTAGAACCAAGCTGATTACAGCTTCAAACAAACTACAGCGCATACAAAGACTTGCCTGCATGGCAATTACGGGCTGCATGCGGACTACACCGACTGCAGCACTAGAAGCCATGCTGGGACTGCCACCGCTTCACTTCTTTATACAGCAGGAGGCAGCGGTGGCAGCTATACGCCTAAAAACACTGAATCTTTGGAGCAAAAGCAGTACACGACATACCTCATTGCTAGAGGAACTCGCTAGCGAGTTCCCTCTTATAAGAGCTATCAACGACAGGATACCAAAACAGTTCATTTTTGATAAAAAATACAAAATCTAACTGTATGAAGACCACCGATGTGAGGGCCTTTGCCCCGCGGAGCTGCGGATTTTCACAGACGGATCCAAGACAGATACAGGCACAGGTGCCGGGATCTTCTCGGAGGATCTCAACATACACATAGCCACACCATTGGGGGCCCACAACACGGTGTTCCAGGCTGAATGCTTGGGCATCTTCCTGGCTGCTTCAGCAATCATTGCCAGGAAAGTTGAGGACCACTCAATACGTATACTCTCGGACAGCATGGCGGTCCTGCAAGCACTAAGCAGCCACACAGTTAATTCTGGGCTGGTACACGAGTGTCACCAAACTCTAAACCAAGTGGGTAACCTCAATAATATAACCATTCAATGGATCAAAGGACACAGTGGTTCCCGAGGCAACGATGCAGCGGATGAACTCGCTAGAAGGGGATCGAGCATGGATGCGGTGGGTCCTGAACCCATAGTACCACTCCCCTTCGGATACCTACGCACTCTGGTAAGAAAACGCACCAGAGATCAACACAACGAATCATGGATAAACCATGGCGAGTGCAGGCAGGCCAAGGAGGCGCTTCCCGCAATTGACGGTCGCCTAACTATGAAAGCTCTCCGACTGTCAAAGCAACAACTACGTACAGTCACGGCAGCCATCACTGGCCATGCTTCGTTTAACAAACACCTCTTTGTCATTGGAGTTACAGACAACCCACTGTGCAGAGCATGCATGGAGGAGGACGAGACGGCAGCCCACGTGCTACTAAACTGCCCTGAGGTCGCCACATACAGGGCCAAGTACTTCGGAAACCCAGGTACTCTCCGAGAAATTGTCAACCCTTGATGTTGGGTGTGCTGGCCTTTTTCGAGGACTTAGGGTGGATCGAGTAACTATACTTACCACCCGTTACGCAAAATACACGCTCAGACGTGGAGTTGCAGACACCAGCCCGTTATACCTTATCACCTTACGTAATCGCATCCACCAGGTCAGCTTCGTGAACACGAGCACAGACTTCTTTCTTGGGAGAAGCCCACCTTGAGAAGTGGACGACATTATGCCGAGAAGCCGGACAGAAGTTCACAAAAAACAAATGTTACAATATTGTTAATGATATTTAAAAGTGATTTATATGGTGGCAGACCTTAATTATAATATAAGGTGGTAGAACTTAAAAATTACCCACACGTTCCCCATCCTTCTCAGGCGACAAGAGCACAATAACTGTACTCTGCAGGTGTGTTTCTGCCAATTATTATTGCGTTAAATTAAGATTCAACTTCGTAATGAGGGGTGGGGCGTAACTCTAATGCAAGGCTACCAGTAAAATAATACGCCAGACCTGAAAATCGAACCTAGGGTAGGGTCTCGTATACATACCTTGCAACTCTGCAAAAAAAAAAAGAAAAACGGGGGCGCCACTAGTCATAAATTCTCTGGTAAATTTTTGTCAAACCTATTTGATAATAGTTAGCAAACTGTAGTTTTCAATAACCATATTTTAAATTTGAATGAAGGAGTTTTAAGGATAATAATACAGAAATAGTTTTATTTTTAATATAATTTATTTTCCTAGTACCTTTTACTAAATATTTCCTTGAGTAATTCACATTTCTCCCTTTCAATTTGCAATGTTTCTCTATATTCTTTTTCTTTTAATTGAATCTTCTTCAATTCAAGTGTTTCTTTTATTTCTAATTCTCTTTTGCGCAACTCTAATTCTTCTTCACGCAATTTTAAATTTCTATCATAGATCTCGTCTCTCCACTGTTTTTGTTCTTCTTGCCTTCTTAAGTATTCTAACCACTGTTTTTCTAATTGTATTTTTCCTTGAGACCTATCACATTCTATTCTATTGGCTAGTCTTATTTTTCTCAATTCAATTACAGCTTTACTTTCCTGATTGAGTTTAACATTCTGATCATTAGTTGTGATGTTCATTTTGTTAATATCTTTCTTTTTATGTAACAGTTCAGTTAATGTGTATGAATCACAATCAACATGGTACTGTGCATAAATATCATTCATTATTTTAAAATATTTGAATTTATCATGTTGTCCGCTGTCAACACACTGTTTATATTTCTTTGTAAGTGCATTTATTTTCCATCTGACCTGATCTGGTGTCATCTACAACATAAATTATTTTAATAGGACACAAAAAATATTAAATGTATTGCTTGTTGTTTCATTACCTCTATGCCGTATTCACTCAAGCTTTGTGATATCGCCATCCAGATTCTTGTTTTCTTTTTTGGTGTTTCTAGCATTTCTAGTTTGTTTTCATATAATTTTAACAGAGTCGTTGTAGCATTCATTGTCCAGACTGCACCTGAAAGTATCACAAAAGTTTTGCATAAGACAAATAGATTTTATTTTATATTATAAGTTGATAATAACATTATACGTACAGGGTTTTTCCGAACCATCATTAGGCTTTCCTTCAGCATTAAGAGTATTTACATCACTAGTACTTTCGCAAATTTCCAAGTTATCTTGAGAAGCTAGAAACAAACAAGTTATGATTTAACTTTAACCCATACCATAGGTACATACATTATATATGAAGGGTATATTTCTTATACGTTTTTACTTACCTTCTTCTAAAATACAGTACGTATCAGTGGCTTCACACACCTCCATTTGCATCCACTTTTATTTAGCACGATTATCAAATTATTGTTAAAAGTCGTAATGATGAATGCAAAATATTCTTTTCCAGTCCAATGTACCAGAATTCGCTTAGGTATAATATGCTAGGTATTAGACACGATAATATATTAAATACAATAGTTATGACAGAACACAGGACTGTAGATGTAGTCTCGTCTTCTTCACACAGAACTCAAAGATATTTATGATCAAGTACAATGTAATTTAATGTAAAGAAATCATTTTATTGTAAGTAAATAAAAATAAGTTATATCAACATAGAAATAAAATCAAATTGACAAATGCTGTCAGCTGTCAGTCAGGGTCAAAGGTTTGTTTGGTTGGTACACTCTATATCTATAAACTTGCCATTCGAAAATAATCGTTTTCCAAGTATTCTTTGTACACATTTAACACATTTTAAGCATAACTTTTTTCTTTTTCTACAACTTAAATGTCACACTTGAAATGACAAATGACAATTATGTCAAATGGAGTGTCGTCAACTGTCAAAACTTCTTGTCAGATCGAGTTAATGATAATTTCGAGGATAGTAAAATAATAATTTAAATTAAGTGAAATACATTATTATGATTGTGAACTAGACTAAACTTAATATTAAAATCATGTATGTAACGAGATAAGAATATTGTTGTATAAAATGGATAAACAAAACCTTGTTCTGTGGTTAAGCGAAACAGTAGCAAGTAGTGATGAAAGTGATTCAAGCGAATGGAGTGATGTTTGCACTGTAAGACAAGATATTTCAGAAGATGAGGACATTAGCGACGAAGACGAAGATACACTGTTTTTTCCTCTGATGCAATATTTAATAAGACTGAGACGAAAGCGAGTAGATGATTATTTACATATAATAGACTCTTGGACAGATTCTGAATTTAAAAATCGCCTAAGACTATCAAGAAAAACGGCTTACCGGCTTATTGGTAACATTAAAATTTCTGCAAATATATCAATGGTACAATGGTAAATACCTGCTACAGCCAAAAATACTTTGTTTCAGATGAATTGGAGAAGTCAGGATTTATAGCATCACACAAATTTGGATTAAAACCATTGGAACCAAAGCTTTGTTTTTACATATTTTTGTCATTTATTGCCAATACAGAACCACTTACTCCAATTGCAACTAGATTTGATATTTCTATTTCTTCAACATTTAGAGTTATAAGAAGAGTAGTTGCTTGGATTCTAACAAAATTAAATGATGCTATAAAATGGCCTCAAAGTTTTGTTGACATAAGTTATATATGTGATTCATTTCACAGTAAGACTGGAATTACACATATGGTCGGAATAATTGACTGTACACATATAAAAATAGAAAAACCTAAGAATGCCAGAGAATATTGCAACCCTAAAGGATACTTTTCAATTATCCTACAAGCTACAATTGATGCAAATTTAAGGTTTACTAATGTGTTTTGTGGGGAACCTGGTTCTTCAAATTGTGCTCGCGTTTTGAAAAAATCACCTCTGTACAATACAGCATCCCAAAACAGAAATTCTCTATTTCCACATAATACTTTTCTTGTAGGTCATTCAAGTTATCCATCTTTACCATGGCTCATGCCACCGTTTCGAGAAAACAAAAGATTAACACCGCAGCAGAGGGAATTTAATTCCTTGCACATATCTACTAGAAAATTAAGTGATAAAGCCTTCAGTCTTTTAAAGGGAAGGTTTCGAAGAATCAAACTATTTACTGTGTATAGAAATATAGCATTTATAACTGACACCATTGTAGCTGCATGTATTTTGCACAACTATTGTCTTGATGAAAATGACCATTTAGAAGAACATGAATAATGAAACTTATCTCGATTTTCAAGGTTTGTTGAAATTATATTGGAAGATATTAGTGGTCATCCATGGCAGATCCAGCCTTTAGCTCAAGTTCAAACATTGGTTAAGGATGGCCTAAGTGGCCTCAGCCTGGGCTCATGCTCTTTTGCTTGTAGGCACCAGCTTCGGGATTGACATGCCCCATGCAACTGCCACTGGTGGTCATAAAGAGGAGACTTTATGATGTATAAATATTGCAATATTGATATATAACTTTGTATCAAAATTTGGATTTCATAAAATACTAAAAAAACCATGTTAAAACATATTTATTTGTTAAAAATATAAAAGATGGCTCAGCCAAGTTTGTATAAATTACTTTTATTGCCTCATTAAATCCTGATCAGCTAACAATTTCCTTAAGAGTGCACATTTTTCCCTTTCAATTTTTAGCATTTCTTCTTGTTTTTTCTCTTTGAGTTGTAATTTTTTTAATGCTAAAGATTGTTTAATTTCCAATTCTTTTTTTCTTAATTGTAATTCTTCTTGTCTCAGCCTTAAATTTCTTTCATACCTTTCATCTCTTAATTGTTTTTGATCTTCTTGTTTCCTTAGATAATCCAACCATTGTTTATCTAATTCTATTTTTGCTCTCCTTTCTGCCCTTAATCTTCTAAAAGGGGTTGAACCTTTGAGTGTAATATTTCTTTTATTTTTATCTTTGTCTAAATCATCTGGGCCTTGCATAACACCTGATGCTAGTCTGTAAGTTCCTGTATTATCACTGTAACGCCCCAATATTTGGTGCATTTCATTAAAATATTTGAAACTCATTGCACCTTGTCCATTGTCGATGCAGTCTTTATACTTTTTGGTAAGAGCATTTATTTTCCACCTAACTTGATCTGGAGTTACCTGAAATACAGAGTATGTTCAGTGTTTCTTTTTAAAAGTGTACTGGTTCTGAAATTTTTTAATCATTCAAATTATTTATTTGCTTGAATATGGTATTGTTACAATGACTACCTCGACATTTAATGATTTCAATTCTTCTGCTATTGATAGCCACATTTTAGATTTCTTTTTTGGATTGTCCAACATATGCATTTTTGTTTCATATAAACTTAATAGCATTAGTGTTGCATTTTTTGTCCATATCACATCTGTAATAAGAAAATTATTTTGATAATAAACCACAACTGAGTTTACAGACCCACTGGCTTATTTATGATTTGGCAGAATGCCGAAAAGGCATTGATAGTCAAATTCTGTTGCCTGCATGGCAAAAACCTATTGTATTTGATTTTTATAAAATAATACCCAATGTTTAGAACTTGTATAAACTACACAAATAAATTAATTCCACATTTTCGTAATTACGAATTGTTGGCCAAATTTAGATGAGACTCATCATAATTAAATTGTATAAAAGACAGTGAGAGACTAAGCAATTACGATAGAGACAGCTACCAATGACTTGGATGCTGTAAATATAATGGTCATAGATAGTCCATTGCTTTATGGGTACATATTCCTAGTTTTTAATGCAATTAATATTTTACTGAAAAAATTGGCAATTTTGTGACAGTGGCAATCTCCACTTAATGCACAGATAATTGGTGGGTTTATCTATACAGTATACAGAAGTTAATCATGTTAAGAATAAATTGTTATTTTTCTAATGCTTGACATACTTTGTTTATTGCTCTCATTTACATCTGTTTCTTCTTGAGTTACTGTTATGGTATGGCTATGATTGTAGTTTGTCATGGTCATATTTGGCTTATATGGTGCTGCTGAAATAAAACATAACAAAGAAAGTTAGTAAATGAATAACAGAGAATCTATAAACATGTCCATAATGGGACGAGTTTAGTAACAACTTCATAAACAACATAATGGAGGTGGCTAATTTCCATATTTGACACATGTTTGTTTGTTTACTCACATTGATTATCCAAAATAGCCAAGACGGCAACATTGCTATCAATGTTTTCATCCATTTTGTGTCGACAACTTGGGCGTTTTCCAACTAGTCAAGAGACGGTACACAGTAATAGTTTACAGTCCCATTTGGGACTCACAGTTTGCAATAAATATATGCGGAGGCCCCCTGATGTGACAAAAATATACTAGCAAAACTTTAGTTTTATTGTGGGGAGAGCGTGGAAATGGAAATTGCTATTTATATTAATTTCATACACCGCGTCCATCAAAACACAAATGTCAAAACCAAAATTGACAACTGCCAATTATTTCAGCTTTCGTTTCAGGTACAGAAATATTAACATATGTAGCATCTTTATAATTACAAACCATTCGGACCATTCTGCATGGCCGCTGCTCCATACATCATTGAACGCTAAACTGGGGGATGATTTACCCCCAAGGGAACAAGAGGGGGTGCATAGACGTATTATTTACGCACGTTAATGAATCTATATTATTAATTTAGCCAAAAGGTCTATAATTATTATGTAGGATATAATTTTGTTTGATGGTAATTCCGGAATGGGAGATAATTTTTGACGTTAAATATCCGCCAGGTAGCGCTATTTTCTAGCAAGGTGAAAAATGACAAAACCGATATTAAAATTGATCTGAAATAAAATTTCATTATTATGACGACAAATTGCAAGGAATTTGACGAATTTGAGTTTTGAATTTTTTGCGCCCCGATCCAAAGTGTTACTACAGAGCTTCAAATTAACCCCCATCTATTGACTTGACAGCACCCATACCCATTGACAGTTGGTTTGGTTTGATTTTGACATTCGTTTGCTCGTTCGTTGACGTGACGTGACATCGGGCGATTAGTGCATTCGCAAAATTGCATTTATTATAATTATAAATAAATGATATTTCTATTAGTAAATTTTTGTTCACATTGATCGTACAAAAATGGCTCATTGTGGTGACTTTATCAAAAGTCAATTTCCACTTATTGATGAAGAATTGATGAAATATGTTGAAGGTACGTTTTGTATAGGTTATAAAGAATATTATTTTTATTTTTGCTTCTTAAATGCGTTAGTTACGGTCATTTTTTACGGTGGAAATGAAAACATTTTCAAGTATATACTTTACGGCTAAGCGCTGAGTTCTTCGTATAGCCATTGATAGACATTGTTTTATAATGGACATGAGTGGATCTTATCCTATTAGTTAATTATGCTTTACAGATATTTTGGATAGCAGTGCCGGCGAGTTTGAGGACACAGAAGAAATCTATGAGGCAGTTGGAGAAGTACTTCAGGGAATCTCACAAAAATCTGAAAAAGATATAAGGTTTATTTTTTTCTCTTTTTGACTTACAGCAATGTAATACCATAATTATTACGTTACATGTCACCATGATAACTTGGTGGCTATAGGCGTTACCTTGCTCTATGAAGGCTATAAACAGTACTGACAATAGAAATTGATAATTTAATGCCCATAACTCTCAAACAGGCTTAGATTTTTTTTCAATGTTTCTTAGGAGTACAGCTATTATCTAAACTCACTCAGGATCATAATAAAGTAGTCAGAAAATATCATAAAAGATCTCATTAGTTTTAAGTATATATTTTTTACTACTAGGGATATATGTGAGAAGCTGCTGCATATGCTTCAACCAGATAAGCCAGGCAGCAGTAATGGGCCTAGAAAAGTACTGGATGCACCAATACACTTGGCATCTATGACTACGACTGTCCCAGAAACGGAAGATCTCAGAAGTATATGGATAAATACTAGGGATGATAATTTGGTAAGTGCACATTAAATTATTGCTACTTTTACTTACTTTTTTACTTGGGTGAAAAAAGGGGATGGTGGTATGAAGGCAAGTTTAATAAAAACCTATGTCCGTAGACATTACAGCAGAAATCATGATTTATCAATACCAGCACCCTAATTAAACACTTGCAATTTCAAAAGATGTTATTTGGACAATTCAATCATATTCATTGCATGGTGCATAATTTTCGAGATGACAGGCTGTTAAAACATATGGTTTAATATTGCAGCTATTGAGATTGCGTATGTTTCGCAATTAGGGTGCTGCACATCAAGTTCTTTAAAGTTATACAGACAGACTGGGACCACAGGGTACCTAAGACTAGTTAGTATGTGATCTTCTTCTCTTTTGTCGGCATGAGCTATATTGAATAGCTCATGCTATGGTGAAAAGGTTAGTCAGTCAGCAAGTTTGGCCACGGTGCTAACTGACCAAGGTGTGTCCAACGTACTTAAGTATTGTCACTCATGGAGGCTCTTTTCATGCACCCCAGACTGTGTTGTTACATCCCTTATTTCCGAGTTCCTGGCTACATACTGGTTCTTTAACAAAAACATTCTTTTGTTTTGGTACCTATCATAGCTTATTGTCCCAATTTTCAGACTACTAATTAGCTTGTCAAAAGCAAACCAGGAAATATTTAATTCATTTTGATGTGTTACTTACAATCTAACCTTAGTTTAGTAGAGATTGGTTAAAACTTCAACTTGAGTTTTGATTTGCTGAAACGCTCATAGTTATCAAGTACTATAATTTTAAACATTTGTTATAATGGAAACTGAACTGAATTAATGAGTCACTTATGATTTACAATTTTACATTGTGTAACTTTTTTGATCACAATTGTGAATATTCTGTGTAGAAAGTAGATGCAAAGAAATTAGAAAAGGCCGAAGCAAAGTTGCAACAGAAGCAGCAGAAGCAGAAAGAATTGAAGGTGCCAACATCAGCACCGGTACTCCAGACCGCTACAGCGTCACAGGTGACCTCGAAGAAAGACAGCAAACTTGAAGCAAAGGGAACTAATAGAACCCAGGACATTAGGATAGAAAACTTCGACATTGCTTATGGTGATAGGTATGATATTATTTGTATATTCCATTTTAATGTTTATAAGTTGCTATTATAAATTACTTCATGTCACCTGAATGGTGTCGTAGACACATTCTGTTCTCCGATGATTATGTTTCATCATTGGTAAACTAAGGATATAAGCCGAGAATGTAAGCTGTCGGCTTCAGTGATCACAGATGTTATAATTACATTGCTTTAAAGCCTCACAGATTCAGAAAAAACCTTTATTCAAAGAAAAATACAGTAAAAATTAATTACAACAATATAATACCCATTAAAGGCATTAATTACAACACATTTTCTTACAGAGTGTTACTACAAGGCGCTGACCTAGTTCTAGCCTTCGGTCGACGGTACGGTCTTGTGGGACGCAATGGACTTGGCAAGACGACACTCCTCAGGATGATTTCGGCAAAACAGCTGAAGATACCCTCTCATATATCAATATTGCATGTTGAACAAGAAGTGGTTGGTGATGACACTATTGCACTACAAAGTGTGTTAGAATGTGATACGGTCAGAGAAAATTTATTGAAACGTGAGAAAGAAATCACTGCGCTTACCAATAATGGGTATGTCTATTTATAAGAGATTTTCTAATAATGGGTATGACTATTTATAAGAGATTTCGTCAAATTTGTTTGCCAGATGTTTGAAAACGGTGGTAAAACCGGTCGATTTTTGTAAAGTTTATACGTTTCTAGTTCTTTGAATAATTAATTTATGGACAAAAACAAATCATGGGGACATAGTGGTGGTAGATATATATCATATGGTAAAAAATATTTGCTCTAGTGACATTATCCAAGGAGGAAACTGAAGAATACGTTTATATGGACTAAATACTGACCGAAATTCCTCTTAAGAACCGGAATTTTGCAAAACCGTGTCTTTTGTTATAGCGAAACTTCGTTCTAACGGTCGAAATGCTTTATCCCTATTAATTGCGGTGCAAAGTCGTTGGCCATGAAGCTAAGTACGGTTTAGTTTAGCTGTGTAGCCTCAATAGATTTCCTTGTCTCATGTATTTACTTATTTAGCAAATAAACAATATTTATCACTATGTAGTTGAAGAACTTGTTAATGATGCAATCTGAAAGGAAGATTTAATCATCAATACCTGTATACCTGTTTTCTTATAAACATAAATAGCTGAACTTAAAATAATTCAATTGTACTTCTGAAAAATAAACTTTATGATAAATTCTACTCGCAACTCAAGTAACAAAATATTTTTTTAATTGTTTATGTGGGTATTAGCTTTTGCTCTATACAGTGTTAATATTTGGTAACCTAATGTTATTTTATTTTGTAATTTTAGGTTCAGGACTAAACCTATTCAAGTTTGCTTGATTGTAAAATGTGTCAACTTATATATTTTTTTATTATTGTCGTCTCTTTTTTTCCTCTCTTAGTTCAACAGACCCCGCGCTGTCCACCGAACTGAGTGAGATTTACGCGCAGCTCGAGAACATTGAAGCCGACAAGGCACCGGCCCGTGCGTCCATTATACTGAGCGGTTTGGGCTTCACACCAGACATGCAGGGGCGAGCGACCAGGACCTTCTCCGGTGGTTGGAGGATGAGGCTCGCGCTGGCCCGAGCTCTGTTCTCCAAGTAAGTATTTTCAAAAACAAAGTGGCTATTTACGAGGGTATTGCGTTTAAATATAGTAGTCCTACCATAACTATACAGAATGTTAGGATAAAGGCATGCAACATTTGGAACATCAGTTTAAAAAACCATATCCAAGACTAACATTGGCGATGATAACTAATTCTCAAAAAGAAACAAGTGTGTCTATATAATTTTAATCCTATTTTCTATGTTGTCATTGAAAAAAACTGTTGCATTTAAATAAACAGTCTGTATAATATTTAAAAATATTTTGTTGTTGTTGTATTTTTGGCAGTGACGCAGTGATACCCTAACGGTTGAACGCTTGCCTTCCATGCAGGAGGGTCTGAGTTCGATACCAGCCCGTACCTCTGACTTTTCGAATTCATGTGCGGATCAGAATTTGATTATCACTTGCGATAATCGTGAAGAAAAATCATCGTGAGGAAACCTGCACATCTAACATAGCTCCAAAAGTTCTCGATGTTGTGTGAAGTCCGCCAGCCCGCACCAGGCCAACGTGGTGGACTAAGGCCTAAACCCTTTTTATTCTGCGACTAGCGGCCCGTCCCGGCTTCGTACGGGTGGACATTTTTCCCGTTTTTGCAACATTTTTCATTTATGCTCCGCTCCTATTGGTCGTAGCGTGATGTTATACAGCCTATAACCTTCCTCGATAAATGGATTATCCAACACAAAAATATTTTTTTCAATTCCAACCAGTAGGTTAGCGCGTTCAAACAAACAAACTCTTCAGCTTTTATTATATAGTATAGAAGAGGCCCTCGCCCAGCAGTGGGACAGTAATGGGCTAATTATGTTATGTATATTTGGCGATGATATACGTCAAGTACATAGTCGAGACAAGTTTTACCAAACTTTAATATTTCTTTCACAGACCCGACCTTCTACTACTCGACGAGCCGACGAACATGTTGGACATAAAGGCGATCATCTGGTTAGAGAACTACTTACAGAACTGGCCCACCACTCTACTGGTAGTTTCCCACGACCGCAACTTCCTCGACACAGTGCCCACAGATATCATGCATTTACATACACAGAGGATAGACACATATAGGTATGTACCACAATCTATCCATAATTGTATATCTTACCAGGCACCTGTTATTCCGCGTTTATATATTATGAACTAGCGACCCGTCCCGGCTTCGCATGGGTGCAATGTATATACTAATGTGGGGCATATAAACCTTCCTCTTGAATCACTACTATTGCTGAAAACTGCATTAAAATCCGTTGCGTAGTTTAAAAGATCTAAGCGTACAGACAGCGGGAGCGACTTTGTTTTATACTATGTAAAAAAGATTAAGTACCTACTTCGCTATACCGTACGACTTATTACGTATCTTGGCAAAAATTACGCCATATTTGCTCTTAAATCGCAAAATCCTAATCTTAGGGTCCCGACCCCACACAATTTGAATGCACTATAGCAGTACCTATCCCAAACTGTTATACTGCAGCTCGGGATATGACATTCTGGTAAGGGCCAAGCCACATCTGACGGAAGACACGTCGCCAATGTTCCGCCAGTACACAATTCCATATAAACATCTCACACCATGCAAATTTAACCGAAGATGCGTTACTAAAATTTCTCGAGTAAATTCGCGGAAGATCCGCGATGTATCTTCCGTCAGATGTGGCTTGGCCCTAAATGCGTCCTGATTACGTCATGATCCGTCGTGTTCTGATCGTTTTGCTTTATCATTTGTATCATCAGGTGACGACCTTTCGAAAATGCAATATTTGTTTCAATAAGAAAGGCGATGAACTATTATTTGTACTAAAAGTTTTGTAGTAGTTCGTTCTGCTGTATACTATAGGAGACAGGCGTTCTCTTTCCCTCTTATTACGAAAGATGGACTAAGAAAAACCTCGGTTTTAAAATAGCTCCATCTCTTTTTGTTATATGACGTTAGCAAGTGATGGGTATATTATAAATCTGGGTTTACTTTAGTCTTGGTTTAAACCACTTTTTGTAATAAGCGCCATTAGGTTTAATTGCACTGGCAAGGCGACAGTCATTAGCAAAAATAATAATTTCTCATTTCGTATTAGCCTTGTAGCCATTAAACCAGCCTAAAATTTGGTATTTATTTAAAACGATTAAAATTCAGCATTTTCCATTTAAGAACGGCGATTGACATCACGTAATCACGTTTCATGAAACTGTGCTGTAATCATTTATATGAACTCTCTAATTTACCGTGGCTGCCATGAAATATCAATTTTTCCAGTCAATCTTTAGTTTACCAGATTGCAAATTAGTATCCGATTCTTGATGTGAAATTAAATAGGTATGTTTAACGTAATTGAACAATTTGAATCCCAGATTAAATAAGAACTATAACATTCTTCATGTTACGGTGGTAGTTTGTCGTGGAAAGTGATAACTGATGGTCACTTGTTTCCGGAAAAAAAATCATTCGCGTAATCATGAGCATTTAATAGAATCTACCATTAGAATCGACTGCTATGTTTAACTAATCACAGTGCAAAGAAAAGCGTCCTATTAAAATTTGACAAACCATGAGATGCCCAATAAAAAACAATGGTGACTGTAAACTGCTCGTTATTCCAGAGGTAACTACGACCAGTTCCACAAAACCAAGACAGAGAAGCACAAGAACCAACAGCGGGAGTGGGAGGCCCAACAACAGCATCGTGCGCACACGCAGGAGTTCATCGACAGGTTTAGATACAACGCCAATCGCGCGTCTTCTGTGCAGAGCAAGATTAAGATGCTGGACAAATTGTGAGTATTGTTATAAGTTTTTCGGTGAATCTTAAAAGAAAGACAGTGAATTGAGTTGAGAGAATGAGTGAACGGCAATTAAAAAAATGAATTTATAAGGCGGATGTTAATGGAAACGCCGGTAGGGTACGTCCTAGAAGGACATACATCGATGTTATTGGTGATGTCCTTCACAAAGGTCAGGTGCGTAGTACTCTCAACCGGCGTGCGTGTATGACAAGATGTATGAATGTGGATGAAGCGAAAGGGGTATGTAAGGGTCGTAGCATATGGTTTTATAGTTTCTGCCTACCCCCATGGGAAAAAGGCGTGAGTTTATGTATGTATGTATGTGAATTGAGCAGTATACCGTTCAAATTGCATGGCGTATAAAACTCAAGAATACCTCTTGGATGAATGGTGACATCGACAACTTCTTCAGCTTAGATATATTAAGTAAGGAGTATGTAAGGAGGACAATAAAAACCTTTCGTGCGTTCTTTATGGAATAATTAACGACACGATTGGAGCAGTCGCTGAGCGTTTGGCTGCTGTGTAACAAGTCGCGTTTTCGATACCCGTCCGGAACAAGTATTAGAACAGATAATTGTTCCGAGTTTTTATAAAAACATACATACAAACGTACATTGATACTAATTACTTTAAACAAAGTTGACTGACATATGGGACGATACTAAGATAAATCTATCGAATTAAAGCTAATAAATACTAGTGTTCCATTTATGCACTTGATCTGCTATAGGTATAGTTTGTTTCTTTCTGGGTTCGATCCCCAGGTCGGGCAAAGTGTTATTGGGTTTTTGCGCATGGGAATCCTCAGTACCAGCTCGGAGTTTGGATTTGTGTCCGGTTGATGGCAATAGGCTCGCCCCCTATTACATGTGACTTACACATAACGGCGAAATGAGGGTGTTACTATACACCTCTGCCCAACTCTTCGAGGAATACTGGTTTGATGATATATTATTTTTGCCCACAGGCCAGAGTTAAAACCAGTTGAGAAGGAAATAGATGTAGTCCTCCGATTCCCTGAGACGGAGCCTCTCTCGCCCCCCATTCTGCAGTTGAATGAGGTCGGCTTCTACTACGCTAAGGACAGGGTCATATTTTCCGACGTCAATCTTGGAGCGACGTTAGAGTCCCGGATATGTATTGTAAGTATCTATAAACGGATTTGGACGAAATTTGGCACTCAGATAAACCGTGCTCTCTAGATCAGGGATTCCCAAACTGGGTTCTGCGGAACCAAGGGGGTCATCAGGGTTCCGCCAAAATGATTTATTATTAGCTATTAAATAATACCACGGTAAATTTCAGTGTTGATTTATAATCTTTTGATATGGGGTTCCATAAAATAAAAGGTACTTGGTTGGTGTTCCGTTATCTTTAAAGTTTAGGAATCCTTGCTCTAGATAATATCCCTTTTCCTTATTAAACATTAACATCTGCAGAAAGATCAAATGGTATGGAAATGACATTTGCTCGAGCGTAAACAAATGTCATTTCCATGTGATTTTATCTGTCCGCAGGCGTTAGTGTTTAAGGAAAAGGGATTTTGTGTAGGGGGGCATGTCCGGCATTAACACATAGCATACTTTTTATCCTGGTAGATGAAATAGTTTCCCTAGGATGCGAGTGAAACCGCGAGCAACATAGTTAAGTAATAAGAATTTCCTTCCTGCTCCATGTTCACTACAGTCACAAGTCATGTGTTATGTATTGACTCATATTTTTACGACACGAATAAAATCTATTTGGTGCTTTTTTATTACCCTTAGCGTGCACGAAAGGACGTAACCGTATTGGGTCTTCTGACGTGTGTTCAAGCAGTAACTATCCATAAACGACTAGCATTTTATTGCAGTCCCTGTTAGCATTATTATGTTGACACTGTTGCAATAATATAGCTTGGATTTTTCCTAACCAGTGTAGGTCGGCTCCCATTTTAACTAGCAGGCGTAGCATGGCCACCGTACACAAGGGTTTTGTCGACGAAAGACTGAATAGACAAAGTGACATATCGTCGCTGTGCAGTGAAAACCTCGTAATTGCAATGAACGTGATTTTACAGGAGAATTTAATAACTCTGTGAAAAAAAAGTATGAAGTGCAAATGTAAGATTCTTCGGTTTTATTATCTATTCATCAATCTATTTTATCTTAGAGCTGTGCACGTTCGTTCTAAATTGTATTACGAGGTTTTCTACCCAACAAATGAATAACAAAATATAAAAATGAATTTGTGCTTTACGAGGTTTTCACTGCACAGCGACGATATTCACAATGACAATTATGTCATTTTGTCTATTCTTTGGTCGTCAAAACCCTCGTTTACGGTGGTCATGCTACACTTGTTGTTGCGACAGAATATCAGTACTACGCGATTACGTAATTAAAGAATGCGATTAGAAATGGCGGCCCCGTAAGCGAGAGGCAAATAACAATAGTAACACCGCCATTTCTAATGCCATTCTTTAGACAATCGGGGAGTACTTCTGTGCTACCCATTTTAACAATCAAATGTTTTTTTTCTTGCGTTCATAATCATCATATTCTGATGAATTTCCTCGAACTTATTTATCCGTGAGAAAAAGTTTACAATGAGCGGTCGAGATTGACAGTATAATGACTTGGCAACACGAATCTCGAATAGTTTAGTTTTTACTACTGAAATAATTACAGGGACTATTATCTACTATTATGTACACAATTACATGACGATTGGATAATTCAGTCTGTATATTTTACTATATAGATAAGAAAAATCTTGGTTAGTGGGCGTTATTATAGAAAACTTGTGTTATACGTTATTCATAGGAATCTAAACTAATATTATAAAGAGGAAAGATTTGATTGTTTGTTTGCATTGATTAGGCTCTGAAACTACTCGACCGATTTGAAAAATTCTTTCACCATTAGAATCCTACATTAACCCTGATGAACATAGGCGATAGAATATTTAAAAAATATTTTTTATGAAAAAAAAAAAAACTTCTTACGCGGGCGGAACCGCGAGGGCACAGCTAGTGGTTTTATAAATAAGTAGTATGTGATAGTGAACGCTTGCCTTCCATGCAAGGGGGTCTGAGTTCAAGCCCCACCCGCACCTCTGACTTTTCGAATACGTGTGCCGATCAGAATTTGATTATCACTGGCGTTAACGGTGAAGGAAAAACATCGTGAGGAAACCTTCACACCTGAGAAGGGTCCAAAAAGTTCTTGATATTGTGTGTGTAGTCCGCCAGCCTGTACCAGGCCAGCGTGCCGGATTAAGGCCTAAACGTAGAGGCCCGTACCCAACAGTGGGACAGTCTTCTTCTTTTCGTGTGGTTAGTGACAGATCTGTTGTCAGAGTTTATGTCGCCAATGGGCCTCTGACTTGGCTTCATATGGCGTCGAGAAATATCTCTCAGGCATGCCGATTTCCTCACGATGTTTTCCTTCACAGTTTTTAAGCAAATGATAATTTATACAATACGTATATGAACCCGAAAAGTCAGGGGTGCGTACCTTGGGTTCAAACTCGAGACCTATGACTTGGCAGTCTGACGGTCACACCACTAGGCTATCACAGCAGTAGAAACTGCTATAATGTCGTAACAAGAAGTCAAATCTAATGGAGTCACAAATATAACCCCTGTATTAATTTTCCTTGTAGGTGGGAGACAACGGTGCGGGAAAAACGACGTTACTAAAAATAATCATGGGCATCCTATCACCTACTAGTGGAATTCGCAGCGTGCACAGAGGACTGAAATTCGGCTACTTCTCCCAACATCACGTCGACCAACTGGAGATGAACGTCAATTCTGTAGAACTGTTACAAAGGAGTTATCCAGGTATGCACCTTATTGTCTTAGCAATAGAGCTCATTTTTGATGTTTGTTTTACTGTTTGCATATAAAAAGGTTGATTAAATTCGCGTCTCGATGCATGCTGAATGCTGAATCATCGTTATTAATAGCTTCAAAGTTTTTATACGGACAGTTTATGTGTTTATTTTGCTCTCTGGTGTTTTTTACTTAAGTTGTTTGTTTGTAGGTAATCGAATTAAAGAACTTGATGGGGTTATGTTTTTGTTTGTAACAAATCACTTTTTTAGTATATAAAAACCTTTATGCAATTAATGTTATGTTGGAAAAACCATATTATTATGAAAAAGAAATTAGCTAACAAAAAGTTATTATTATTTATTAGCATCATGTCCGGATTATATACACATGTTTTCCATAGATAGCAAAATTATGCAAGTAATATTTTTTAGTCAATAGCATTACTTTTTTCGGTTTTGGCTTCTGTTTCTGTAAGTGATGTAAGGGGCGACTTAGAAGTTATATAATAATTCAGGAGGAGATAAAACATCACGTTATTTTTACTAGCAACGTATGAATATATCAGCACTATGCTGCCGTCCCATTTCGGCAACCTTCCCGTACATATCTACGGTCCATTGTGACCGATATCTGGGGAGGGGTCTAGATTTTCCACGCTCTCTTTCGTCCTACTCGTTGTAAAGGATCAAGAATGACTGCAGCATCTTCAAGTGCTCTTATAACATCTTACTGCAATCACCCATCGACCTACTAAGCTTGGTTATTATCCCAATATCCCATATGACCGTTCAAGAAAGCCTAAGCAGTAATCGGAGTACATTTACGGGTAATTCTTATCCAATTGCGCGACAGCAAAGGTAGGGTTATGTTTTTCGTGCGTATCTTCTGTGTATGATGTAGGTATGTATATGGGATTCTTTATTCCCTCGTGGCCAGTGCCGGAATCAGCCAGGTCCGCGCGTCCGGCGTCAGCGTCCGGTGCGAGTTTCTATTACTGTGCCCGTTAAAATGCTGTAAAGCAGTACCTACCAAGATTCTTGCAGCTCCAAGTCACAACTGACAGAAGATACGTCGCGGATCTTCCGTCCCGTAATTTACTCGAGGAATTTTAGTAACGGATCTTCGGTCAAATGTGTACGGTATGAGATGTTTGTTTGGAATTATGTGTGGCGGAAGATTGGCGACGTATCTTCCGTCAGATGTGGCTTGGCCCTTAGCCGTATTTCAGAGTGGAGGCGGGCGCGTGTAAATCAAAATGTATGTAGACGCCTGTTGCATTCACAGTGCTCCCGCGAGCCGCGCGCCTGCATGTGGCGGGCGCGAGCGCGGGTGGCGCGGGTGTTTCTAATGGCTCAGTCCGCTCGTATCATTCACAGTAATATAGCGTCTATTAGGTGACTGCGCGTGTGGTTCTAAACCATTTTGATACACCCGCCGAAGCGTCGTCATGGATATCAATACGGAAGAATTTATATCTTTGAATTAATTTAGAATTAATTTAAATTGTGTGTACCAAACTTCATATATTGCAATTTTCATTTCAAGTACAAATTTTCCATCAATAAAATCAAATCGTCATCCATGCCTTCTAACTACGCAGCAAAGTTTGAGAACGACCAAACACACGCACGCTACGATAGCTCGTTCGAAACTACTGTGAACACGCAGACGCCAAAACCCGAGCGCCCGCGCCCGCCCCGCACCCGCTAGTGCAGTCTGATTGACCACTTAGGGTGTACGCCCTGTGCGACCGCACCGGCCTAGTTACAGCACTGCTCGTGGCATCCCAAAGCCTGATTGAATTATTATTTAATACTTACATAAATTCCTACAGGTAAAACAATAGAAGAATACAGAAGACAACTCGGCAGTTTCGGCGTGAGCGGCGACCTTGCTCTGCAGACCATCGCCAGTCTCTCCGGAGGTCAGAAGTCTCGGGTAGCGTTCGCGAGGATGTGTATGGGCAACCCCAACTTCTTAGTACTCGACGAGCCTACTAATCACTTGGACATCGAGACGATCGAGGCGTTAGGGAAAGCTATTACTAAATATACGGTGAGTTTCACTCATATTAAGCGGTATATTTATGTTATTTCTTAAATTACGCCATCTTGGCTTTTTGCTCTGGAGAAAACATCATACATAATATCACGTCTGTATTCCCGAAGGGTTGGGCACAGGTGTATAGTAACACCCTCATTTCGCAGTTATGTTTAAGTCCCATGTAAGAGGGGGCGAGCCTATTGCCATCAACCGGGCACAACTCCAAACTCCGGGCTGCTACTGAGGAATTCCACGCGGAAAAACGCAATAATACTTTTCCCGACCCGGGAATCGAACCCAGGACCTCTCGATCAGCAGTCGCGCTTATCACCACAGTTAATCACTACTCCAAGTCAATTCAATTATGTACAGAGATCTTTAAGTGTATACGTGGCGGCTGTAATAAAAATCAGCTATATTATTATGTATGTAATGTTGTCGTTTTAATATTTGAATTCATAACAATTGTCATTGTTCTGTCGGGTACCTGTTTAACCTAAGTACATTATTACTTTTGTTCTATTAAAAAGTATATAATATACACTCAACCGTTGCATAACTGATAATAAGTTTTCTATTCTAGGGCGGTGTTATCCTGGTTTCTCACGACGAACGGTTAATACGAATGGTGTGCAAGGAACTATGGGTGTGCGGCAATGGATCTGTTTCTAGTATAGAGGGCGGCTTTGACGAGTACCGCAAGATCGTCGAGAGAGAACTAGAGGCACAGAACAAGTAGACAAATACAGCTGGAATCGTAGTATTGTGTCGTGTTGTGTCCACGTGCCGCCTTAGCCATTGCATTCCGTTTTTTGTAGGCTGATTATAATATTAACGTGTGTTGGGGGTGTGAAGCGCTATCGCTTTCTCCTTTTTGATGGTTGACATTGTCCAAGACGGCACGTCGATACAACATGACACAATATTGTAATTCTCGCTTATCGCAATTTTCACACCTACCCACATGTATACAATATATCCATGTAAAAAGTAACCTTAAATTATATCGTTGTAATATACTTATAGTCTTTCATTGTGTAAGTGCGCCAGGTCAAGTTTTCTCAAAATTGACCGCGCGCACTGTGCAATATTTATATGAACCATTACGATCCTTTCCGACCCCCGTTTATCTCAGAGGCTGATTTTAGATTTATTTATTTATTTCATTTTAAGTTTCAAAAGCAAAACTTTGTCTTGACTAAGAATTGGTAGAATTTCTTATTTTTTTCGATAGCAAAACTCCTTACTAGAATTTGTTTTTTTATATGTATGTTGGTGGGATTTATTTATACTTGCTTGTATGGTTCACTGAAGGATAAATGAAAAACGTATTAATATCAATGCAAATTTTTATTTATACCTTCAACCTCTCTCTCACTTTGTCTCCATTAAATACCTTCAGCATACATGAACGCGTTGTTCGAAATATTCGAAAATATCGATGGCAATTAAAAAAATATAATTAACTTAAAAATGCATATTTACAAATCAATGATCAAATACATAATATACAATTAAAATAATGACTAAAATAGGAAGAAATTAAATTATTCAGTGGAAAATAACAAATTGAACTCAATTTCAGGCAGTACAACATCTTGAGACATACAAAGGTGCTCTGGTTCTAAATGCAAGTATATTTCATATGAAATACGTTGGCGATTGTGATATCGGAGGGAAGGGTTATTATTGTGAAAGATCAATAAATTAAAAATTGTATTACAGGAGTATACATACATAAATATACTGGTATACAATAACTATACCGGTTTTTATGGCAATTTATGATTGTGAATATATAGGTAAAAATTAAAAAGTTACACTACCAGATCACAAATACTAATCTAAATTACTTATGTCCAGTTGGCAAAGACAAATGGCTGTTGGATCACTCGACTCTTACTACAAGCAAGAGGGGTCGATGAATTAAAACTTATACTTATTGATGTTTTTTGCGCCTGGGTTTAGTTTTGTCGGCGTTCCTCAAGACTTCTGCGTAGGAAAGCTCTAGTTTCCTCAGTTTGTGTATTTCTTGCGACGCAGTGCTTTGTTTGATGTCCCACGAGTCGGTCTCCGGGTTCCATCCTTGGTATATTTTACCCGTCCGGCCGCTTGCACTTGGTGTTGGCGAATTTAAATTCCTGTTGTAGAATTGTAGCGTGGAGCCGTTCCAGTCGCTTTCCGCCGCTCTGACGAGAGGACTGACCTCAATCGGCCTGTAGTCCCTTCTTTTCTTGTTCGATGATTTCTGATAGGTGATTTTAGGCGGTGATGGGAAAACTGGAGAATCTGCACCCTGGCGGTCTTGGCTGTGTTTGCGATTGCGATGTCTGGACTTCTTTCTAGTGGCCGCTATGTACTCTAGTGGCTGACGCACCAGCGGAGTGAGAACACGTTCCTTCTCTTCCTTCCTTTCCTTCTCTTTCTCCCTCTCTCTCTGGCTCTCAGTCTGGTCTTTTACGCTGGCGTGCTCCTTGGGTTGGCGTGCAGGGCTCGGCTTGGGTTTCTCCGTGGTGCTCTCTGCCACTGGTTTGTTTTCCTTGTTTCCATTTTCTTCTTTCTTGGCCACTTCGGGCAGAGATTTCTCTTTTTCTTTCAAAGTTGGTGTTTCTGGTACGGTAATATCAGACACTGGAATCGACTGTTCAGACATAACAGACGAAAATACACTCTGAGTATCATCTGTAAAGTTGCCGGGCGCCTCCTCGGTCGCGGGTGTTACCGGTGGTACCTTGCCCGCTGTGGTGTCATCGAGAAGCGGCAGTTGTTCTCCGTCATCCTTGTTCTCCGCCGCCTTCTTGAGGATAGTAAATATTTCTTTGAACAGTTCACGGTACTCTGGTCTGTTACGGAATCGACTGTCCATGGGGCTGACGTCGTCATAAATGCTGAAACGGTAGTCTTCTCCGTCAGCGATTGTGCACAGGAATGAGCCTGGTCGCTCACGTTCAGTCTGTGTTGCTTTGTTGCTGGTTTCATCCGAAAATCCGGAACTGGAAGTCTCTGCTTCCGAGAAGTCCGGAGTTTGGATAATCTTCTTTCGAGAAGTGGTTTCAACTTTCTTTGTTTGGTTGACTCCTTTCTGCTGCTCCTCGCCGTGTCCGCTTTCCTCATCAGTATCTTTGACACTGAACTGACTGTAGTCTCCAGATGTTTGCAGTTCGTCCTGGAGAGACAGAGGTAGACACGGATTCTGATTACTGGGCAACGCTATCGGTTTCGTCTTTCTGATGTTCTTAACCTGTGACAGCTGAACTTCTAGAAGAGCCTCGTACTTCTGCACCAGTTCTCTGTAAGGGTTATCATGGCCATCTTCTTTATTCGCCCATATACCCTGAAGTAACTTTTCCTTGGCATTCTGAAATGTAAATAGTGGTTATTCGTTATTATTATGAACCCAGTGAGATTGTGACATCTACTTGCGCTTGTGATGAGTTTTAAAACAGTGTAATGCTTGTTATTTCAGTGACTAAGTATTATTTTTGCATGAAGTTATTCTAAAGAAATGAACGTCATAAGTTACTGAAAAAGAATTTCAAGTTAGGTTTACAGGAAGTAAAATGAATTTAGAACATGAATTAATGATCTTTGGATAAAAAAAAACTTATGAATAAGAAAAAAATTATAAATATGATTAGTCAAATATACACCCATTACTCCACAATTAAATTATTTGTTAGACATAATATTGATAGTTGTTATCACTCTGCATGTTAGAAAGACATTTATACATAATAACCTATTGAATCCTTTAAAAGATGAATTACTTTGGTTTACATATACATTAGCATGACTTTAATTGTGAATAATATTAGTATTAATATCCCACATCCGTGTTGTAAACGATTTAGTATTACACATTTAAAAATCATATACAGAACATGCGTTTGTTACGGAGTGATTGTTACAACTATCATTCATTCAGATCCCCGTCACCATTGAGTCGTTTAGCGTGCACTATTCGCGTTTAGTATAATAACGGCTCGGTAATGGACGTACCTTCGACTACATACGATATATCCAAAGAAAACTACTGCAAATGCGCTTCATAATGCATATGCAAAGCGTGATCAACAACATCAGGGGCAGTTGGAAAAACTTTGTCGCCTAGAAACGAGCGAAATTCATATGAGATTGTTGGCGAAGTCCAATGCCAATGTTTTATTTATCCAACACGATGATCTCCAATGGAAAGGTGTGAAAGTAGTACGTGTATTGATTGCTGAACAATATCCATACAACACTTGCGAGTATAATTTGAATACTGAATGATCATTCAATGGAATTCCACATTGTACTACACATTGATTAGTTTTAGCGTGTTAATGATGTTAGTCGATTTGCGTATTACGCAGAACTGTGAGTTAATGTTGTTACACAAGACAAGAGATAAAAGGAAAATTAAATATACACATTGTTAATAATAGAAAAGAATTTCTACAAAAAGGAAATAAAGCTTCAACAGAATAATTAGAGACGTGCAAAGTAATTTTTTTAGTACTTACGTCGAATTTGACAAGTTTGTTAGTGACGAGGTCTTCCCGAGGACTGTCTTGGCCAGACGGAGGGAGGATCAGAGAGCTGATAGCGCTTCTATCATCATCATCTCCATCAAGCATTGACGACATGTCGTCTCCTCGCTCCACGCCCCTCAGACATCTTATGCACAGCTGTCCTTGTCTGTCACATAAAAATAAAACATCAGAAATGCTGCTGTGTTAAGAATTTTGGAAGCATTTAATAGATCGTTATTTTACCTGACTTCTTCAAGGATAGAGAATTCCTCATGCATTGACTTCGGCTCATCTTCTCTTTGTTGCCAATTCCTAAACTGGTCGTGTATTCTGTTGTTCTCTTGGACCATTGAAGCCAACTGTTCCTCAAGTTCCGTCACCCTCCTCTGTTCTTGTGCGAACGCCACTTTGCTCTCTCTGAGCTCATCACTAAGCCTGAGTAAGTCCTCATCCTCTTTGGTCAGTTCTGGGAGAGGTGCTACCGTCTTAGTCGGTGTACTGTTTACGTCTGGCTTTTTGATGCTGAGAGTTAGTTCGACAGTTTTTTCTTTATCTTTGGATTTTTCAACTTCTGGTTTCCGTTCTGCCCTTCGCCTGGAGATTTCCAGCTGCGCGTTCAGGTCGTCGACAGTCTTTTGTAGTTCCTCGCATTTACCCTCGAGCGTTTCGATGTTGGCGCACAGACTGTAAACATACAAAGCTGTTTTTGAAATCGATCATAATAAATAAATTCGTTTTAATAAGATACAGTGAAATGGCAGCTAAAAATACATCACTGAAATGTCTTTTTAGCGACATCAGTGAGACAAAATTCCTTCCCATAGAGCTAGATCACAAAAACTGCACTATGAATTTATACGGAGACGCAACACATTCACGAAGGCTATAATTTTCCTCAATGTACTCACGTCTTAATGTGTTTCTTCTCGGTGGCATGGTCGACGGCTAGCCTGTGGTTGGCGCGCTCCAAGTCTTGAATGCTCACTTCAAGTTGTTCATAGATCCTCAGCCGGGAGTCGTTCACCTCGCGGAGTGCGACCGTTTGTTTCGTTAAGTACTGAAATAATATAATTTGCATTTAAATAATGTTATGTTACTTTGTTTGCGAGGTAAATTATCTTGACGGCTGATCTTAGTACGATATTGCGTCGTAGTTAAAATAATTCTGTAATTTAATTTTAAGGAGTTTTTGTCTCAATGCTGGTTTGCATGAAATGTTTGTTTATGATAGTCCAATTGTTGTAAGTGTCTATAACCACAGTTGGGTAGTACAAACAGTGATTTAGATCGTCGTTATGATTTTCTATAGCGAAAATTATGAGTACCTACCATAAATGTGCTATTAACTACCAATTACTGTAATGCGTTATCATGACTGTTGAAACATTTTTGGAAAGATATTATAATTTTTTTTTCTAATGGTGCGTCCAGACCTGACGAACGCGCTGCGAATGCGCCGCTCGCGCGCCGCTCGCGTGCTTTTCATGTTCGTACAAAGATCCGCGCGCCACTCGCGCGCAGCTCGCGAACGGCTCGCGCGCTGCGCGCGAACGGCGCGCGTGCGGCGCATTCGCGGCGCGTTCGTCAGGTCTGGACGCACCATAAGAAAACGTTGCCCCACACTAGGATTTCTCCTGTATCGTGGGTGCGTTTACAGACACAAATCTTCACATGCACAAACACCCAGACCCGGAACAACTACCTGTAGGCCATACAAATATTTGTTCCGTGCGGGAATCGAACCCACGACCCGCAGCGCAGAAGCCAATCGCTTCGCCACTGCACCAAACGCGTCGTCGTTAAGTTTTTCATACTCAAATATTTTGTCATATTGAGATATTGAGACAATTCTAACCTCAATTTCCTGTGTTTGGTCTTCGATAACATTCTGGTGTTGACGAAGAGCTGTTTCAAGTTCCTTGTTTCTCTCAAGTAGGGTCTTGCCGAGTTCCGCTGCCAGCTGCAAATCTGAAATTAAAGATAAAGTTTTTTTATTACATGATTTTAATTTTTATGTTCGTAGTTGATGTAAAGCAGGCGTTTAATATTTTACGGCCCACAATTAACAAGCGTATAAGACGTAAGATAAGACATGAAATGGTATTTTCTTGTTTCGTTCGGAGTGACAACCTTCTTTCTGACTTGAGCAACCTTCAACGTTTCTACAAGTCACGTTACTCTATCTAGACTGGACTGTTAATAGCCGAGACCAAATACGTCAGTATTAGAGTATTCATCCATTTTAAACACTTGTCTATCCACATCTGCACGTCCGCGCATACGTCTAGCCCAGACATAGACACGTTAAGACATTGGAATGCAAAAAGTGAAAGACATTACATCTAAAGATAAGGCAGCGAGTTGGCCGAAGTAATTAACCTATCAGAACACCATCGCGGCGTTGCTGCAGTTGACTGACTGCCGGCCGCCTTGTGCGTTGCGACAGCTGTCAAGTACCCACGGGTAACTGAACACCTGCAGACACCTTACACGCAAGACAATACATCGCTTGCTCATAAACAACACTGTCAACCTTAACTAGAACAAAAGTCGCGGCGCATAACGCCTTCATCGATCCGTCCGTGAAAGGTTTTTGCCGTGTAACCTTGCCCGCGCTCAGAACAAAACGCTAAAATAATAATATAAATTTCGTTTGAAATTCAGGTCAATGAGTATGTACGGAACGCACGTAGATGAAAGTTGATGGACATATTAGGGAAATTGTGATTTATTAGCGATTTCAATGTCAGGATTTTGATGAGGCGGAACGGTTTCTTTAAGAAATAAAAATTGCTATAATTTTTAAAAAGGGACATTCGCCATTTTGGCACATGAATGTTTTGAGGACGATAGACATTTTGGGAAAGGGACGTTTTGAGAACGATAGACATTTTGAGAAGTGGACGTTTTGAGAACGATAGACATTTTGAGAGGTGGACGTTTTGCAACAGAGCCATATTAAGACCAATGTGTTGTTACGGTGTCTTCACTCCCCGTACATTGTTGAGCTGCATTGCAGCAGCAGCAGTTACAAATAAAATATTGCAAGAAACATTGATGTTGATGTTTATAAACGAGATAAGCCATTTCACATTATGATATGAGCTAGGAAATATTCTTCGCTCTGAATAGTATTCGCTATGTAATGTTGAACACTTGTTTCGAGTTTCATGGTAGGAGGGACATAGGTACAGTAAACAACACACTAGTCAATTTTAATTGGAGGCACTCGAATGGGACGTTGAATTTAAAACGTATACATAATAAATAATAATTCATGGACAACGCTCTTTTTTTTCGAGATAAAAAATAGTGTTTTGTTTCAGTAAATTCATGCAAACCTGTTGTAGTCTTGGTTTTTTAACGCAAAGTACGTATTTGCCAGTCAGGCTGAAGTATGATATTATAATGGTGTTACAAAACTGGTTTAAGCCTTCTGCCGCACGCACATGCGATTAAAAAGTAAGAAAAACTGACGCGCGTTAGTTATGCACCAATGAAATTCAAAAATTGAATATTCTATAACCATCGCATGCATATTTACTGCGTAACTTATCTGGGGATTGAATTTTATCTAATCGAAAATTCTTTTTATTCTGCTAACTGGTCACGGCATCAAACCAGTATTTTTTTGCGCTGTCGTTTTTTGCGAGTAACTGGAGTTGCAAGTCAGCCAGTTACTGGTGAAAGATATTTATATCTTCGCAACTTCGTTTCTAAACTTGCCTCCACACGTTGGGTGACCATAGACATGGAATTACGACGAGTAGCAAAGGATATAAGTATCTAATTCTCATAATGCTGTCGGGCAAACGTGAGGAGCAGTCGTAATTTAAAAAAAGAAGTTGTTTTAAATTCGCAAGCTGTTTGTCAATTTCTTGGTAATGCATGGATTGTTATTTTAAAATGTAAATTAAGCAGAATTTACATTTTTCTGCGGTTAGTCAGTATTTTTTCTTTGTTTCGACTGATTTATTGTTGTAAAAACTCAAATCTATTGCTATGGAAATGTGAACGTGAAAAATGTGCAAGCATTTTTCTTTGGTAATATCGAAAAAGCACAAGAAAATTCCTAACCATAGAAGTAGAGGCACTATCGAACTCGCATTAACTTTTCGCTTGTGAAAGTATATTAAGGTCTCCCTGTGATAGGGGGCGATCCTATCGCCATTTATCGGCAGATCAAATAATGACTTTGATACTATTGTGTTAAATCTGAACCACAGATCTAAACGATCCGAAAAGTGTTAAGCAGAGATAGATACATATAATTATTACTAACACTTAGCCCGCGACTTCGTCCGCGTGAATATTCATACAAACTTCCATCCCCTATTTTACCCCCTTAGGGGTAGAATTTCCAAAAATCCTTTCTTAGTGTATGCCTACGTCACAAAAGGAACCTACTGTCCAAATTTCATGTTTCCAGCTTCAGTGGTTTAGGCTTTGCGTTTATGAAACAGTCAGGACAAGTTATTATATAAATGTACTTATATAGATATAAGTACTCAAAGTTCGACGATGACCGTACATGTCCCACGGTGGGAAAGACTATTTCTATAGCCACAAACGTTTTTTTCCTAATGGGAAAAGCCGATCCAGAATTAAACCAGACAATAATTGAGGCCATTGGTTTGATATGATTATTTTTGTAATTACTACATTATCTTCAACAGTCTACCTATTGAGTAATTATGTCAGCTAAAAGCTGCATACATCATACTTTCCATATAATTTGATCATGGACTCACTTATATTATTACACTGTGTTATTACACAGTAATTTCGTTGCACCATCTGAATTATGGAAACAATACGGCTCTCTCTTGGCCATCGAGTTTTTGCAAAGAATGTAATCTTCTGTAACATAATGCGAAACTTTCTCGCACGATGATATTCAGATCAGCGTACTGATTTGATGATTGGATCTTCAAAGAGAAAATTATGAGTATGAACAGTTTTTACAACAATATAACAATTGGTTTGATGTTGCTACTAAAATAAGTAATTTAAAATTGAGTTAAGATAAAGTTAAAAAGCATGTAATTCAAGTCTTCATGGTTAAGTAAGTTTAGATGAAGCAGTAGTTGTTAAGCTGTAATTAACATACCATGACGCCTGTATTCCCCGAAGGGTTGGGCAAAGATGTATAGTAACAACCTCATTATATATAATAGGGGGCGAGCCTATTGCCATCAACCGGGCACAAATCCAAACTCCGGGCTGCTACTGGGGAATTCTACACAGAAAAACCTAATAACACTTTGCCCGACCTGGGGATCGAACCCAGGACCTCACGATCAGTAGTCGCGCTTGCCACCACTAGATGAACGAGGCAGTTAAGTTGTAATTATTTTATGGTAATATTAATAACATAGCCATCATGCTCCCAAGGGACTTAATTCTAATCCATTTTTCAATGTTTAATTTTCATATTGTTATTCCCATAAAACAAACGACAATAGGGCAATGATCTTATAATAGAACTCTTTAGTTTTAGAGTTTTCATTGAGCTATAGCTAAGAGCTTCTTATTTCATGGCTAGGAGTATTAAATCAGGGAACTATTTTAACGTTTATAAGCAAATTCTTCGACAAATACAATGACTTACGAGTTATGATGAAGATCGCATAACTTACAAACTAAAAGGGACAAAAACTCTTCAATTGTTTGCATTGTATGGCATACCAACCAAATAGATTGTCACACATCAATTACAGTTAATGTGACAGATGCATGACAGTGACTCACTCATACAATGAAAGACCTCTAACTTATGACGTGAGCAACTACTTACATGTGGGATGAAGTTCTTTTTCATTGGGAACTTAAGAAATAATTCGATTGAGGAAGATTTAAAAAATATATTTTGCATAGGTTGATTGATAGCTACCTACTTTTTTAAGTTACGGTTACTATTCACATTACCGAAGACGAAGATTTAAAAAAAGAAATATAAATTCGACATTCAAAAATATTATTGGCGCTTAAGTCTCGAGAAGTGAATTTCGATTCTACTTACTTAATGCGATACTAATCGCGATTATTAGTAACTATTGTTAATGTCTTGATAAGACATTTTGGCAAACAGTCAATTAGTGACATAATTAAAATATAATGTTTGTTGTTGTAAACGAATTACGGGGAAAACCTCAAGATATTAAGATTTTGTTTATTGTATTTTATAACGAGTATTCCCAAGGAGGGTTGATGTCAGGCAGGCGACCCGTCATAAAACAATAAGCCAAAACTTCTAACAACATGGATTTATGAAATACATGTTGTGCCGACCCAGAGATGAGATGATGATTTTACTACAAAAAAAAGAGTTAAAAAAAGAGTTACGGGTTGTTAACCGTAGAGCCAAGATTACACTTCGTTAAGTGATTCTTGGTCTAGAAATATTTAATCGTACCAACGCAAGAACTTATCCCCATCTATTTAATATAAGTTGGTGCAAGATATTCTCAAACAAGAACAATGTATATCAGAGAAGATGTTTATTCTCTGGAAATATTCTGATTCTTATTCACTAATGATGATCATGGCTATTCAACCAAATAACTTAGTAATACATTCATTGATTTCTTTACATAAAACAGTGTTATCCTACATTATCACACGTAATATTAACACCTAACAAACTTCTGCCTCATTACATACAATAATTACCTAGTACCAACGACCACAATGATACCGCTTTTTGTTCGTTTCTACGGGCAGTTTACTCGACGTCATAAAAGTGCGTAATAAACGTGTTAAGTGGTTATAAAAGTTATTTTACTGTCGACTGCTTGTGTTGTTGCGAAAACATTGAACAGTTGCTATACGAGTATCCATGAGGAAAAACAATGACGGTTTAGTTGCGCTGGCGCGGCTAAGGGAGGTCGGTACGCCCCATTCTCTATGCGATGCATGAGTAATTGTTACCTACTTTTAATGTTACTAGTGGCATCACCAGGAAAACGTACCTAACATACAATTTCAACTAGAGTTAAGCCATTTTACGCATATTTAAGTATGACAAAATGATTTCGAATGGGTTTGTACTGGTAGTACTTACTACTAGACTACTACTAGACGATCATGACGCCTCGTTACGATGGATTTTGTTTGCATTATTTACAAACATCAAATACTGTTCGAAATATATCTAGACATAAAATATCTGATTGAAATAACTTTTAGAAATGTTTTTCCATTACTATTACATGTAAAACGGCGTTGTCTTCGCTCTCTTTACAATATTGGAGCCAGGAGCCTTGTTCTAGAATCTGCTCCAAGTTTGGAAGAGTACTAGCACAATTAATCAAATATACTCACTATTATTAATACCCGCAATGAATTACACACGTCTATTAACTCTATAGACCCGAGAGTTCAAGAGCAAAGTCCGAAGGTTGCTAAGAAAATGTTAGCAGGTATTAAAATCCATCGCCCCTTGGTGTAGTCATCTAATGGCAGTAAGAATCGGTTATGGATTTTGAGGTTTTAGACGCCTACATTTCTTTTTTGTTTGATTTCAAACGTAGAGCCTGGTAACAGCGTTCCAAATGGAACTGTCAAAATATAAACGTAGGAATTTCATACATTTGACATCATATTTTTTTTATTTACCAAATAAGTATCTGCTTTAGAAATGGCACTAATGTTCCCCCTAACATAACATACATAGCATCACGCCTGTATTCCCCGAAGGGTTGGGCAGAGGTGTTTAGTAACACCCTCATTTCTCAGTTATGTTTAAGTCCCATGTAATAGGGGGCGAGCCTATTGCTATCAACCGGGCACAAATCCATAGTCTGGGCTGCTACTAAGGAATTCACACGGAAAATACCAAAAAATCTTTACCCGAACTGGGGATCGAACACAAGACCTCACGATCGGAAGTCGCGTTTGCCACCACTAGACCAACGTGGCAGTTAACTAACTATACTTCTCATTTAAATCTGAATTTAGTTACTCTGCATTATCTGTGTAATAATTTAATGTCTGTATTGTTTTATGATTTATTCTATAGCGCTATTCGACATGGATCCATGATAATTAAAAGAATTATCCTGAACTGGTTTATTTCATGTTCTATTGTCTTTTACAATGAGTTCTATTTATAGACTGTCTGCAAATTACTTATTAGTAGATATTAAACCAGCAACTTTGTTTCACTTGGCTTGCGCAGTAAATTCATGGTATAATAGTTGTGTATGTACCTATTCATAGTTTTTCAGTACATTGTATTATTATACGATATTTATTCTGTATATATTTACTTACATTACCATATCAGGTATTTATAAGCGTACATAATTTTAAAAATATCATTATTCGAAAGGAAAATTGCACGTAATTACAGATAATGACATTTATCTATATATACGTAGTTAAAATAAATACTTTTACCAAATTCGCTTACCTTCGCTTAGCGATATCAGATGAGATAAATATTATATCAAGTAGATAATTAAGCCAATATGAAAGAAACGATAACGAACAACGCAATTTTATCAAGGTTGGTGCAATTTTCACATAGTTAACTTTAAAATTTAATATAAATATTTAAGTTAGATACTCTATTCTTGAATGCAATAGCATGACAAGCTTGATAAACTTTAGTACCGTTATGATTGAAGACGTACGTGCTCTGAGGTGTTAAACACGTCGGTATAATCTGTAACATAGTGTAACATCTCCAATAACAAACGCAGACTCAATGATACAATGATTGTGTACACTAAGTTTTGAACACTGTTCAATAACAGCCTCTGGAAAGCAGCACGAGTCACCCTTAAAGGGAAACGTTAACAAATAATTGCTACAATAAACAATACGTAATACATCACAATAAATCTCTCCTGTTGAATGCTCGCGACCATAAATATCCTTTAGAAAATAAACCATGACATTAATCGACGAAGATAATCTAAATCTAACTAGAAAGGAGGATCTATAGAAAGCGGTACCGCAAACGTTAGCGTAACAGGCGTTATTCAAACAATTCCAATTCCATGCTTCGATTCCATTTAGTTTTGTTCTTTGCATTGCGAATTGTTTGGTGAGCGCAACGTCTTGGGCGACCGCTACGCCGCTGCCGCTCACACAGCCTTGCGAAACTAACCTTCGGTTCCTTGCAAGCACTCCAGCTCGACCGTGTAGTCCCATAGATCCAAGGAGTTCAAGCCGTTCAGCTCCCACGAGTTGAACGAGTCGCACTGTTCCTGTTCCTCGCTCATTGTCCACTCACTTGTTAGAGGTCACTCACGAGAGTTTATGTGTCGGCGCTTACGGCCATTGTAACTAATTCATTGTTATGTTCGGTGATCGAAGTGTTAGGAGACGCGGCCGGAGCGGCGGCGCAGAACGGACTGAGGCGAGGCCGCCGCACCGCCGGCTCTCGGCAGCCCGCAGCACGGTGCAATTACCGCGCGCCATCGCCCGTCCGTCCCAATCTAATTTAAATCTTATTTCTTTCGATTACTCGCCCAGAAGAAGAAATTAACAAATGTCGTATAGCCGAAAGGTCTAAAGTAATCGCCGGAGAAAGTACGCGGCTCGGCAATGTGCCACTGGCAATCAATCAAGGAGGATATCGGTATGGAAATATACTTGATGTAATTATGAGCTAGAAAGTGTTTACTCTGTAGGTACACAATGCTTTCGCACGCTTAACATTTGTTACCGTCATTATAGATTACCATCGATCATAACAGCGGTGTTTTTAATCTGTTCAGTGCAATTATGGGGGAATCTGGGTGATATTCCGCGATGTACCTGTCAAAGTGACATCTAATATAGAAATCCCGTTGCTAATATTCAAAACAACTATAGACTTGATTACTTCGTAGAGGTACATGTAGGAAGCGACGTCGGATGATGCAGCAGGTGCAATACCCGCGACATTTGATCGCATCGGCTGATCGAATGCGATCAGTAGACCGAAACTACGCAGCGACTGCTTGTCATATCGAATAAATGGGACATTTCGTTACGCAATTGGTCATAATCCCACGACACTAATATCTTGTTACTGGGTAACTTATAGTTTATAAATAAAATAAGAAAACTTTTAAGACTTCAAAAGCCTAAGCCCAGCACGAACGTTTGAGGTACCTACCTATAGTATAGTAGGCGAAATTTAAAACGAAAATACAACTGTCCTTTAACATTTTGGATTTTTTTTTATTTGTCGACACGTTTGGTGCAGTGACTGAATGATCGGTTCCTGCGCTACGGGTTATGGGTTCGATTCCCGCACGGAACAAATATTTGTATGGCCTACAGATAGTTGTTCCGGGTCTGGATGTTCGTGCATGTGAAGATTTGTGTCTGTAAACGCACCCACGATACAGGAGAAATCCTAGTGTGGGGCAACGTTTTCTTAAAAGAAAAAATAGGAGGATTTCTGATCCAAAATACACTTATATTAACATTACGTTTACGTTAGTAACTCGACAGCATTCGTACTAGGCCTACAGACAACGCTTAAAAGTTAGAGAAACGCAGTTTTAGTAAAAAAAAAGAACTTTGGAATTAATTTATTAATCTAACAAAATGAATTGGATACATTAATGTTCTTAGTTGACCGTAGATCCGTGTTCATAATCTAGTGTTTATACTTATCTTTATGATCAGTTTTTTTATTTGATATCGAATTTCCTCTGTCCTATCGGTTTGAATAATTTTAAAAGTAGCATACAAGGTGGTCCAAATAGTGACGTCCAGAAGAAAAATCTGCATTCCTTTTTACCAGTGGTATTCGAAAATACCCCATATGGGTACCGCGATTTTTTGTAGTTTTCGATTATTCTTTTTTTTTGTAATTTTTCATTTCTTTTCGGTGGGGGCTTTAAAAATTCATATCATTTTTATAGTGGGTATTTTTCAGATATTATTTTTGTGATATGATTTTCTTGAATTTACTTTCATACGTAAAATAATAAACTTCCTAACATTGCTGTTAGTTAGTCAAAAAAGTATCTACAATGTTAGTTGGAAAGGGGGTACTAAGCCGCGTGCCACTTAAAGTATCACTCATAACTATTTTAAAGCAAATGTTAAAATTTAAAAATTCGATAAGTTTTATTTGCATGCAAAAGTATTTTTATTTTACATTTTTGAAAAAAATATCAGTCCTGCTTTAGTTATGAATTCAGAATATTAAGTTTCTAATCCATGACCCCAAATATGACCTAAATTGCAAACACAGCTGATCATAGCTATGGACAGATAGATTTTAGCATATTTTTACGAAATCTTTGAAGTTATTTTTCTTAAACTATCGAGTTTTGGGGAAAGTTGTAGAACAAAAGTTATCCCTTATTATGTTTACTTTAATACCCTTTCGGCTTAGTACCCCCTTTCCGACTAACCTTGTATAGTAAGGAATTAAGTTTTTATTGGGATATTTAAAAAGAAAATGTAAAAATTGAAAATTACACAAAAACCGCGGAACATACATGGGTTCGAATACCCCTGTATGAGAAATTCTGATTTTTCTTTTGGACGTGACTATTTCTACCACCCTGCATAAGTTCTGACATTGAATGTTTCGTCCTCCAGACAGGGTCATCACTTGCTGTGGGTCAGCAAGAAATTGCTCCGTCGAGTGATATGAAGATGAAAATAGAAAGTGAATACCTACCAAAATACTGTAATTAATAGTTCTCAGACGAGACACGGTGATTGAGAAATTCAAACATTGAAATGTCTTGATTTATATGTTTGAAATGATATGTTTGATTATTGCTATGCTCACATGGTGTTGATAGAAATTTAACAAATCATTACATTCATAAAAGTACATACTGAAGGTGTTATCTGCTTCGAATGTTGTTTGTGCAAGATTTAAAATTCAACTGGAGCACATTCCTGGTTACCTACTACGAAGTCTTGACTACGAAATCATCGTCGACGTAAAGTCACATAATGGAAGAGGTAAAGCTGTTTTCATGGAGAAGAAAGGATTGCCCTAATGTTTTGTTTCTCCTAATATTAATTATATTATTTTAGATTGATGATATCGGGTTCGCTTATTTGAATTTTTTAAAGTACGCTCACACTAAGGCGTCTAATCTGCGTTGATCAAACCAAACAGAACGCATTTGATTTGAATACGTAAATACAAAAACAATTGCAGTAGCTGATCGCCAACGCGGCCGCCACCGTGAACGCAGTTTGGACGCCTTGGTTGGAGCATACCTTTAGGCTCATAATTCCATCCTTGACTACGTCCAAGGAACACTTAGTGCTGTGAATTAGTTTTAGCTTCTATGTACAGAAAACTATGTTTTCTCCAAAAATATGCAATGTTATGGCTATGTTAATTTCAAAGTTCTAACTATTTACGTCACTGTCCTACAACTGTTCCGTGGGAACTGCATTACATCTACACCCGTAAGAATGAATGTGTGAATAAAATGGTCTTTAACATGACGTGCTGACTGAATTGTCTTCGTCTCATGAATTATTCTCAAACAACGGTTGTCGGTTGCCCAACGTCCGTGTCGGCTTGCAGCACGAATGTTTGGGTGCGTTGACACAACGAGCAATTTATCTCAATTATCTGCTACCAGACGTGTTTGTTATAATAGTTACGCTAGCTGAAGTCCGTGATGCATCTTTCAACACCTTTTTTACCGTCTCTTGCTAGAGTCTACATAACATAATCAGCTTGTTACTGTCCCACTGCTAAGCACGGGTGTCTTCTCAGAATGAGAAGGGTTTTAGGCCTTAGTTCACAACGCTGGCTTGGTGCGGATTTGCGGAATTCACACACCATCAAGAACTATTTGGAGCCCTCCCAGGTGTGCAGGATTCCTCAGTTCTTTTTCTTCACCGTTCGTTAACGCCAATGATAATCAAATTCTGATCCACAAATGAACTCTACAAGTTAGAGGTGCAGGCCGGGATCGATTTCAGACCGCGTTTCAGACCCTCCTGCATGGAAGGTAAGCGGTCAACTATTAGTATGCTTTGCTTAAATAAGTAGTATGCTTAGTTAGACATGGAAAACCATAATTTAACCTTAATGACTTTGCACACATTTACTAACACGACAAATTGCAATGTCTCAACGTGTTTTAAATTCATTATGACTGCGTTCGTCCCTAAGATTTTGGCAAATAATAATTTAAAAATCTCACAAAATACCAAGAAGATTTCTTGAAAGAGCGAGAATAACCTTTCTACAGGTACGAGTAGGTAAATATTGCTAAAACCTTGTGGCCTATTCGTGCGTTTAAAATTGATTAGACCCCACAGTTTCTAGCAAGATAGTCATTACGCGCTCGTTAGCCTGTAGCCAGCGATGATTTTTTACGTTTTACATTTTTAATAATCATGCATTTCGGTGTCTAAAGGGGGCCAGGCCACGTAAACGTTTTGGCAGAACCTCAATACTTCTTTTTTTAATTCAATTTTTTCTTATGGCATTTGTTCACTTGTGGTTTCGTCTGTACAGCAAGCTTAACATAGGCAGCCCGACACAATACGAGTTATCTCGTCTCGGCAGGAGATAATGTACGAGTTATTTCATCTCGGCAGAAGATAATGTACGAGTTATCTCGTCTCGGCAGGAGATAATGCCATGTTAAAATTATGTCGTGCTGCGCATGTTAGGTCGGTAGGCGACCTTAACCCGTCAAGTCGTACTACCTATACGTGCATAACCTCCTTTATTTAGGCGCAGTGCCAGTACTTGGTAACGAAATACTTATTTATATTCATTCATTCAAATATTTAATGTTATTGCCTGATTAAATCGCGTGCGAAACGCCATTATAGAGCGATAAATATGACAGATTAATGTGGGGGACTCCACGGTGATATCACATTCAACCAATCACTAGCATAATGAGGCGATGAATAATATCTAGTTAGCTAATATCATGTTTAATTTAGTTAATAAATGTTTACAAAAATACCTACAGAGGTCAAAGGAAAACGTGATTTAAACTTTTTTGTAACCTTTTCTATGTAAAGTCACACCAAATCTTTTTGTAACGTTCAGCTTGCCAACTTCGAAATTGATTAGTGATGCTAATTCACAGAAACGTAAAAGATTGGAAGTTTTTGGGTTAGACAAATTTGTAGCTTAAAAATTGTTAGATAATTGACAGCTATACTAATACATAACATCACGCCTCTATTCTCCGAAGGGTTGGGCAGAGGTGTATAGTAACAACCTCATTTCGCCGTGCAAGCCTATTGCCATCAACCGGGCACAAATCCAAACTCCGGTATGCCACTGAGGAATTCCACACGGAAAACCCCAATAACACTGCCCGACCTGGGGATCGTACCTAGGATCTCACGATCAGCAGTCGCGCTTGCCACCACTAGACCAACGAGGCAGTCTGTAATTGATTAGTGACGCTAATTCACAGAAACGTAAAAAATTGGAAATTTTTGGGTTAGTCGAACTTGAAGCTTAGAAGTTGTTAGATAATTGACACCTATACTAATACCTATCTACTGGGTGTAAAAATAGCCTTAACGAAGCCGAAGTCTACGCATACTGTACATTAAACTAAGTAACATACAGAAAAATAATTGCTGGGAAACGACTTTTATTTTTTGGTATTAGAATACAGCTTTTAATTGTAGCGCGCAATGTAAGCGCGCGCGCAGCAGACTGTGCCTACACTTCGAATATGTTGATAATGTTTGTATAGAAGAATGTTTAGTAATAACATTTAAACTTAATTTTCGTGAAAAACGTTAAAAAATATGGTGACTTTGACCTTCAATATCTCCATAACCTGTCGGTTCCCAATACCAAAAAATCTTCGTAATGATGGAAAGAATACGTGGCTCTCGGCTTCGTTTTACACCCGATATAATATATGATTACTTTGTTAGTCAGGCTTGTATGGCTGTGCGACGAACTTTCTGTTACGGCCAATGAACTGAATTATTTCATCTTATTACAAGAGTGGTTTCTGTCGGAATATTAACAGTTTATTACCAATTTATCGTAATATAGCTTCTGGGCCTAATCTGCCTAGCCTTTTCCCAACTACGTTGGGGTCAGCTTCCAGTCTAACCAGATGCGGCTGAATACCAGTATTTTACACGGAGCGACTGCCATCAGATCTATGCAACCCAGTAACTGAGCACTGCCGATATCGGTTAGACCGGTTGTCAGACTTTCGGGCTTTTGACTACCCGTAACGACTGTCATAGGAATTCTTATGACATCCGGGACCGACTGTTTAACGTGCTCTCCGAGGCACGCTTCAATATTCCAGGTTTAAATTGAGAAAAGCGGAGACGTATCAGTTTAGATCTAAATAAAAATTATTAGGAATGAGTTAGTTTTAACCTTGCAATACTGAGGGAACCCTGAGCACGTCCAAAGGCCGTAAAAATGAAAGAATTTACGCATGCGTCACTTTAGGAAGGTTGTATAAAACAGATAAGTTGGTTTAATTAGTTCGTTGGTCTATTGGTGGCAAGCGTGACTGCTGATCGTGAGGTCTTGGGTTCGATCCCTACTTCGGGCAGTGTTATTGGGTTTTTCCGTGTGGAATTCCTCAGTAGCAGCCCGGAGTTTGGATTTGTGCCTGGATGATGGCAATAGGCTCGCCCCCTATTATATGGGACATAAACATATGGTGAAATTAGGGTGTTACTATACACCTCTGCCCAACCCTTCGGGGAATACACGCGTGATGATATGTTTATGTTAAGTTAGTTTGAAACTTTATTGTTCCAACCCTGATTGCGTCTGCGCAGTGGTGTTAGTTACAAGTCTCAGACCCATCAGTGGTCGGAAATCAAATGTTACCCACCGTTACATAAATAGCGTTACAAAATATTTTGCTCAATACACGTATCAGTGTACGAGGGCTATAATCAGAGAAACGTTTTGAAACTGGTACACTTGCTCAGTTTCGTAGTTGTGACAAAAAAATCTTTTACATAAACATGTGTGTGTGTTCATTGAAATAAAACCGACTTTACGGTTATTTGGGAAACAAATTTGCAATAAAATGCGATCATTAACGTCTACAAAAGGTTTAAAGCGCCTGGAAATGTGGGTGGTCCATTTTTTTAATCATCGATTCTTTTTACTATTAGTGTTTAAAACAGTGATGAAAGAGAGTATTTTATATACAGGCTGTAAACAAAATCATGTAATTCCTTCAAACCTCGTGATGTAACTGCTGACATAGATTAACTCTGGACGGGATACTTTTGGATTCAATAAAAAGAAAAAAAAAGTGTTCTTAACGTGAGGCATTGTAGCGCCCCGAGTTAAACGACCACGCAGCGAGCGATAGCCGCGCAATTCGCTCGGGGCGCTAAAATGCCTCACGTTAAGAACACATGTTTACTACTTGTAATTTTTTTTATTGAATACAATGATATCCTGTTCAAGGTTAATCTATGTCAGCGGTACATCTCGAGGTTTGAAGGAATTACATGATTTCGTGTACACCCTATATTACAGTAAAGCGCAAATACGCTTATGGTGTAGGTACTGGTCCATTCGCCACTGGTTTAATATAAAATTAAACCGGGATCTTCTTTAACTCAGCAAGGGCAATGTGTAATATCTGAAATACTTACTACAAACCATGCATATAGATATTGATATTGCATGATTGATAGTCGGGTTTCTGACTACCCGTAACGACTGTCATAGGTATTCGTATGACACCCGGGACCGACGATTTAACGTGCTCTCCGAGACATAGAGGGGTCACGATGTGTAACGAACAGTCACCCATCCACGAACTGACCGCGGCAAGCGCTGCTTAACCTTGCAAATCGTGCGATCCGCGCTGTTGTTAATTAACCACGAGACGGGTTGAATGATGTACCTATGAGAAATTAAGTGGACCACTTGCATAAGGTCCCATAAGATTACGAAATTGATTTTACGAACGGCCATTTCTATGCCTTATTTATATAACATAAAATAATTCCCACCAATTTGTGGTTAAGAGAAAGTATTCCAGCCTGGATAAGAAACAGGAAGGGCACGGTTGCGGCCACAAATGTCAGCTCATCGTTCCCATAGTTGCGCGGGCGCATGCCGCAATCTGTTGAAAGTAGAATCAATTTGTTTTAGAAAGTAGATTGTTCTATAGCCTCGCCTTTTGCGAATGCTTTGCGAATTATTTTTATAGTTTGCTGTTTTATAGAGAGGAAGGTTCTAGCTTCAAAAGTAGATTGGATTGTCTTGGACTCTAATTGTAGGGGCAACAACCTGTTACCTACTTATAAACTAGAGCGGTCTGTGAACTTGAAATATCGCTAGACTAATTATAGGTACTAATCGCGAATTTGTTGGGGTCGGATTTCCTTATAATTACACTCGGGAGCAATGAATCCGGGTCACCAATATAAACCTTAATGTCATGGAAATCATTGTCACTTAAACATTTTTTAACATTTTCACATTGTTTTGTTTATGTTGGTGACCCAGATTTATTGCTCCCGAATGTATTTTATCTCCTAATTTGCTCTATTCACTATATTAGTTTTACCCCGTGTGGGGACGAGATAGAATATAAAACTTCCTCACCGCACGCTGGGAATGGACGCGTGTTGTAAGATTCAACAAACCCCAGCACGCTTGGTGATAGGTGGTAGGATCTAGCCAGAGGGGTATAGGGGAATCCCTCTATATAGGTATATCTGTTCATTGGATTCGTGTGCTTCATCTTAGACCCTGTCTGCGCTCGCCATCAGGTGATATCATCACTAGGGCCAAACGCGACCAAGTCAGGAATAAAAAAATCAGTGCCTGCAACTTTATAATCAATCGTGGCCTTGTGCTCTACTTCTGTTCAAATGGTTTTAGGGCTCCTAGTGGGCGTAAGTTTAATGTTAATGAATACCATAGCGTTTCTTATTGCCCTCGTAAGAATCTCAGACAGTTGGTAATGAATGTTGTACGTATACATATATGTAATAAAACAATGAATATGCATTACGAAGTTAGCGCTGCGACCCTGAATATATTTACCAACATTCTGATAAAAAAGTTTTTCAAAAGCAAACCGCGTACTTGTTAGAATTCATAGATGGAATTTTACGGTATGCGCGCGTGCGCAATTGAGCTACGTAACACATGACATGACGAAACGTCAAGACCGAGACGACAAAATGTTGGTAACGAAATGCAACGCCTTTTGACGGTGACTCATGCGCATGATACCAAAAGCCTTTATTGTTATGAAGCTACCACCAGGATATGTATTCAATAATAATTACAATATTAAACATAATGTTTTCAAATATCGCAGTGCTGTTGCAGCAATCAAATATTTTTGCATTCCAGGATAAACATTGCTGCATTGCTATATGAGTATTCTGTACTCTTAATACGAGTTTACAAACGGCAATAGTTTTTGTGAGTTTCCTAAGCTGAATAATACCTATATTTGTATCCTTTTCTTGCGAGTGTGTAAGAGAGATAGAGTTTAGTAAGCTCACAAAACCTTTTGCCGTTTACGTAATGCAAACTTGACTAGGGGTACTGGTGTTTGACTTTACTTGGTTATTTTTTCAATCATTATTTGCACGTAGTAGTCACGAAGTTCCAATTTCGAACCAAAATATATATATCTGCCTAGCCTTTTTCCAGTTGGAACATAGTTATGTTGGGGTCAGCTTCCAGTATAACCAGAAGCGACTGAATACCAGTATTTTACACGGAGCGACTGCCGTCAAACCTCCTCCCGCAACCCAGTTACTGGGCAATGCCGATACTCTAAGATTAGACCGGTTGTCAGACTTTCGGGCTTCTGACTACCCGTAACGACTATCATAGGTATTTGTATGATACCTGGGAATTTCGAATCGAAATATGAAGTCACAAAATACAAATTTCATACCTAGATGTTGGGACGTCCAGTCGGTTATTCTGAATTTCAAATTATACTCCAAATATTGATTGATCTGACAGTGGTTTTAGTGTAGATCTGGAAAGTCTCTAAGGACTGTATGTTGCTTGAGTTGCAACAAAGATTGAGTGACATGAAGCTGTAAGATTATTCAAATTAAACCGCTATAGATATCTAAAGCAGAACAAAGAACGCATCGAGTCGTGTTCTACTTTTATCTTATAATCTTCTTGCAAATGTCGGCTTATCGGTGACATTATTACATACATTACTGTCTGTATGACCAAATCGAAACTGAATGTTATTTCGACTAGATTTGTATCGTGTGAAGTAACTGTTCAAATAACACTTGCATCACTTTACTAGGTACGTAATTAAGTGTTTGTTTACTCGTATTCATGTGGATGTTATGAGGTCACTTCTTGCTCGACTGAAGATCACTTGGGACACAATTATGTTACATTTTATTAGCTCCTGGGGGCTGCGTAGTCATATATTAATTTGACTATATAATACCCACCTGATTTATGTTTGGAAAGTACTTGGGATTGGTGGTAAAAATGCTAGATCCCGTATAGGTTGATGTATACTAAAGATAAATTACTAACATGTGTTTTCTTTCAATGAGTATTAATTGGAAACAATTGAGAGTCATTGAATATACTTGCATGTAAGTACTTTAATTGTTTTATCCTCTAATACTTGGTCAAGAGCTTGAAGATAAGCGGAAAGGGTAGGTAATCTTTTCTCAATTTAGGACTCTATTTCAATGTATCTAAGGTTATATATATATTTATTTTTTATTCTTGGTTTGGTGCGTTTGACCTTAGTCTCACCTAATTGTAAGCGCAGACAGGCTCTAAGATGGAGCACACGAATCCAAGGAACAGAAATATATAGAGAGAATTCCATATACCCCTTTAAAGTACCTGCAGTTACTTTATATTTTAATACCTCGGCCGGGAAGGTGCCAACTTGTTCAAAGGTTGGTTGGTCGTGACGCTTAATTTGCGCTCAAAACCTACTGAACTCAAAGTGGCACTGCAATATGTCATAATTATAAAGACTTCTTGTCATAGACAATTATATTTTAGTATGCACGAGTCGCCCTTCTCACACCATACGATTAATGTATAAGTAGGTACTGCAAGTAATAATATCTTGGATTTACTGCATGCGTTCATAGCTGTAAATACTAACTAACAAGATTTAGTAGAAGACACGGGTCTTACATAAAGAGTTTGTAATCTTCAATGACATCTTATTGTCTTTTTTTTTCTATTTTGATTTACATTCTTATCTTTATTTATACAAAAACAAAAACAAATTAAGTATGTAATTTACAATCTCGTTTAGTAGATATTATCAAAAAGACCACATTAGCAACTTAATGTTTATTTTTCGGTGTTTGAAAAGTTCGGGACTAGTTAATCGGTTATTGACAGATCAACAAATTGATATTAAATGGTCGAGAAATTATTTTATTTAATGTTCCGAGTGATTTTAGTAAAATATCAACATCAACTAAACATAAAAACCTGTAACCCTGAAAAAATTGTAAATTTTTACTTGGTTGACAATAACTTTAACGGAAATAATTACTTAGTACCTACATTTGTGTTGCTCTCGACTTGTTTTGACATTTAACCGCCCGTTCACACAGCTGATCCGTTTTAACGGATCCATCGATACTGGATGTGTCGTTCACATCTGTGCCGACGGATCAGTTAAACAAATGACAACTGCGTCGTATTTGGCAGACAGGATACGATAAAAATAACGGATCCAGTATTTTTTATTGGATTCGGAATACCTACTGTCGTATTATGAACTCGCTCATGCAACTACAGGCGCCATCACCAAAATAAAAACGGTTCCGCTAAAATGGATCCTGTAAACAGTTTCTGTGTGACCTAGCTGTAACAAAATCAGTCTTCCAGAATTATAAAAAAATAGGAACACCACTCTTCTGGAATCTACTACTCTCTGTTCAATTAAGAAGATTCTGCTTTAAATAGGAACACCACTCTTCTAGAATCTACTACTCTCTATTCAATTCACACAAAGCTTTAAGAATCCTTCAGCAGATGTGTTGAAATCTTCTCTATCTCTATCCCTCTGTTCAATTCAAACGAAACTCAAGAAGTCTTGCTTTCAGCTGATGTGTAGACTGAAGAATAATTTGCTGTAGGGCCAGCCCTAGCCCTAGCATCCTTGTTAGCTAACTGGGCCACGTGTCGTGTGAAGTGGAATTAACGTTCATTAAACACAACGGTCGATGACAGTCCCGGACCACAATATTATGTGTAACATATCTCCTCACTGTGGGAGTTACTTGCAGGATTTTATTAGCACTGTAGGAGTTAAGGGAAATGTCTTATAAGTTAGTATTACCCGTAATCGACTCCTACAACTTGTAGATGTGTTACTTGTCTTTATTGAGATAAATCTAGGGCCGACTCTTAATAGCATGTTACAAGACTTATTAAGCGCCATTTAATTTTATCGCTGCTGTCAATACTATCAATAATAGTATTGACATACAAACCTATTGTATGTATTGGAATTTATAATTGCTAGGTATATTACTTGGAATGTTTATTTAGTTTAATTATTTTTTTGATTAATTTTATAGGCAATTAGCTGTGTCCTCACGGCTTCGCCCGTAGCCTATGTTACTCAGTGATAATGTAGCTTTCTAACGGCAAAAGAATTTTTGAAATCGGCCCAGTAGTTTTTAAGTTTATTCATTACATACAAAAATACAAATCTTTCCTCTTTATAATATTAGTATAGATTAATAGAATGATGTGATGACACGCCACGTTGTTAGGCGTCAACGCAATATGTACCTCATTTGATTATATTATGAAGTGAAACACCGTACAGCGAAATCTGTGTTATAGTTTCATATCTGGGAATATATATAATTCATATAATTTCATATCTTTCATATCTCGTAGCTATTTAACGACCGCGGGGTTAATGATTTGCAAGGTTAACCTACGCTTGCCGCGGTCAGTTCGTGGATGGGTGACCGTTCGTTACACGTCGAGACCCCTCCGTGCCTCGAAGATCACGTTAAACAGTCGGTCCCGGGTATCATACGAATATCTATGACAGTCGTTACGAGTAGTCAGAAGCCCGAAAGTCTGACAACCGATCTAACCTTAGGATATCGGCATTGCCCAGTTACTGGGTTGCGGAGGTCTAATGCTACTTGGTCCGTGTATAATACTGGTATTCAGTCGCATCTGGTTAGACTGGAAGGTGACCACAACATAGTTGGGAAAAGACTAGGCAGAACTTTACATAAATGCTGTAACAATTTGAAACGTTGCAGTGCTTCTATATAGCACTCTATTTATCTATTTGGAACTGGTTTACATCAATTACGTCACAAAGGGTTCAGTTGAAAACCAGCGTCAGGCACTAGTGGTCTGACATTTATGCTGAACTGAACCTATTTGGCGCAGCCCCTAGACACACAGCTACTTTATTTTTTTATTTTGTTTTGTCTCCTATGATTTTTTTTGTCTATGTGTCTGACTGCTTTCGTGCCAAATAAATTTCTTTCTTTCTTTCTTTTCTTTCTATCTTCTTATCACTAAATAATGACTTAATAACAGTAATTGGCACTCTATCCAAAGGCAGATGTGATTTTTCTCTTCCTAGCGTATCCAGTATGCAGGCGAACTCTTCACACAAATAAACAGTAAGTTCCAAAGGTACCTCATTAGTAGACAATGCTATAATAACTGCTATTTGTCAATTAACGCCCGAATAATATCAGAAATTCGAGCTCTACGGCGCCATTCTGATCTAAAAGATTATTTACACACGTGGCGACTATGTAACACGGATCAAAATAAATTAGATGAATATATAAACGTCAGGGATTTGAACTGAGGACTTGTTTCTAAATTGCAAACATTTAGACCAATTTTGATACAAATTCCCAGCGAATGGAGCGAAAACCGAGCGGGTCAATGGTTTCAATGTCCTCTCGGGCTTTTCATAAAATAGTAAAATATTGGGTATTAATAATATTGGTATAATATTGGTATTCTTAATTGGTCTGTTTTTTTTCTTATCTCATGATCGATATGAGAATAGCTTATGCAGTGGTGAAAAGATTAGCCAGACAGCAAGGTTGGTATAGTGTGCGTCAAATAACTTGAACCAAGATGGCGTCGACTGCGTGTTCTATGTGAGGTTCGGGTCATATGATTTGTTTTGATAAGTCCAATAGATTGCACTTGGTGTTCAGGGTCTGATGATGGAGCTAGGAGGTGGATAGTGGAACTCTTCAGTGGCTACTAGTAAACCCCTCAAGTTTGGCAGTCGACACAATCTTGGTTCTAGTTATTTGACGCGCACTGTAGCGGGGCTGACTGCCCGTGTGCCGGACGTACTTAAGTATCGTTCGTTATTCGTGGAGGCTCTTTGAATGCGTCTGATTATATCTAATATTCATTTTCTTATTTCATACGGTCTTGAAACAAACTGCTTATTATATCCCAAAATCAGTGGTAAAAGTTTTAGCAACGGCAAATACTTAATTACATTTCTAAGATAAGCTTGCGAATATTGCCGAGTGTCAGCAAGTTTAAAATTTGTGTTTTGACCTTTGTAATTATTGTAGATAAATAATTTATTTGTGTAACTTTGTATTTATCTATGTTATGACTTATGTTTTTATGAGAATTAATAATTCTGATGTCATATTATTATCTATTATCTGCTTGTGTAGACAACGTAGGTATATATTAAGGCATTACACCTACGAAAATTGTCATAAAGCATTTCTTTTTTCAAAAGATTCTCCATAGAAGTTCCTGCCGGTTCTTCTCAACAGGACCTCATAGTATTTGGTCCCGTGCACGTAATATTGACGTTCCCCTGACCTTCCTTCGACGTGTAATCAAATCTATTTAAAATCAAAATAGGGGTTTGACTTTGTTAGGTGTATCTTTCCATCTTCGAGAACGAATAGGGCAAAATACCGTCCACTTCAATTATAATATCCTACGGCGCCACACATATGTTAACCAAAATAATAATTAAGTTATCTACTCATAATTATCTCTATTCTTGCTAATGGATTAATCCATCGCTATTATCGTTAATCTGAACTTTGAATTCTAACCAATCCTCTTATCTCTTACACAATAGTTTACGATAGAGCACCGGGTAGATGCTAGCTATAATCAAATGCTCATCAACGTAATTGAATTACCTTATACACTGTATAATGCGCAAGCGCCAATCAGACTTAACTCTTAACGCAATACGGGTTATTGTGCTCTTAATGGGCTCTGTTCAGCTCTGCGTACACCAGTAGCACTTACGACTGCTTGAGCATTGCGCCGGCGCGGCGCTAAAAGCGCCTTGAAAAATTAATCCGCTGACTTGATCCAGTGGCGCCTGCGCCTTTAATAAATACTGGCAACTGTCACAAGTGCATTGTTGTAACTTATGTTCAATGCTTTGTGGTTTAATTTTTTTTTCTTTTCGACTGCTTGTAGCTGGTCTTGCGGACCGTTTCTACGTAACCGGGCAGTTATTGGCGAGACCTGAAGGGTCTCCAACCAATGCTTTGTGGTTTCGGTGTGAAGATCTTATTTATACATAGTATAGTCGCCAGCACATAACTTTGCAAAGTTTTGGCGTAGTGGGAGTAAGTTCGCGCATGTACACTTAGTGCAACAAAATAATGGTCACTTTCATTGCTTGTGATTATTTTATGGTTATTGCCATAATTTACTATTAAATATGTCTGTTTAGAAGAAAGAAAGAGGAGGAATACTCTTCTCTACTCTTGCCAAGTTACGTGCCAGCGACCATACCTACCTACCTATGTATTTCAGCAACCAGTCTTTGCCACGTACATGCTACTTTGATGTTCCTTGTTTGTGATTGTCGTTGTTTACTAGAATTGCTAGATTGATACTGCGTAAAGCTACAGAAAAAAAACAACATAGTAGGAAGAACTGTTAACCTTAAAACTCTTAAACCATCATTTAAACTGCCAACAAAAAGTCAATAACACAGCCATCTCAACTTCCTGAGCTTTATATTTTTATTTTAACTTACAATGTGGTAAAATTATTCACAAAACCGGTCGTTCCATCACAACCCAGGTGCTCGGTTCAAGGGCAGGTTCACATCCATATAAAGAACGTTAAAACGGAAACTTATACATTAAAATCTATAATTAGATCGGTACTTGAAGGCTGAAACATGCACTCGAAGACTGCAATTATCTTAACGAATTTATATTTAAGTAAAGCCAAACAGAAAACACAATCGTTCATTCATTTTTAAATACTCATTCAAATTTTCCATTCCATTTTGGTACCTATTGTTCTGCCTTAATTTCTATAGGATGACGTTTCTATAGTAAGTATGGAAGTTATATGCTTGGTAGAAAGTTGTTTGATACAATATAATAATTGCGGATATAACAACCCATACACATACCTACCTACTATATAGTACAGCAGAATAATTCCCATGGCATTCCTGAACTATGAACTTATGGAGCACACATGTCTCTGACTAACATACAGAACTCAAGGCCTGCCAACGAGCATCGAGCGCAGTAGGTATAGTAAGTGTTAACAGATCATGTTCAAAACAGTAAACTGTGCTCCATAACATAGAGAGCTGACGTGGCTCAAAAGGCTGCCCAGCTTAAATGGGACTAGGCAAGACATGTCTGCCGCATGCTGAACGAACTGTGTGACTCTGAGATGAAAGTCACACCCGGCCTCGAAAGAGATGGCGGGACGAATTGAAGGAAGTAACGCAGAATCGTGAGAAGTGGAAAAATGGAGAGAACCCTTGTCCAGGAATGGGATGGCATAAATTGACAAAAAAATCTTGTAGATTTCAAATTACATAACATAACATCTTGCCTGTATTCCCTGAAGGCTTGCGCAGAGGTGTATAGTGACACCCTCATTTCGCCGTTATGATTAGGTTCCATGTAATCGGGGGCGAGCCTATTGCGATCGACCGGGCACAAATCCAAACTCCGGGCTGCTACTGAGGAATTCCACACGGAAAAACCTAATAACACTTTTCCCGACTTGGGGATCGAACCCAGGACCTCAAGATCAGCAGTCGCACTTGCCACCGCTAGACCAACGAATAAAATAAATAAAAATAAAATAATATTTAAAAATAATAAATCAAGAATTGTTTTTGCGGACCGAAACATATTCGTACACGATGAACCAAATATAGAAAGTAGCAATACTAAGTAGAAAGTTCATCAGTTAGAGCCAGCAATAGTTTCTAATTAAAATATTAATTTATTTTAATTTGTTGCACATTTAGAAACTAGTGGAATACAAAATACAATTATGGGATTTTTAACGATTTTTCGGGAAATTTTCCTGTTCCAAATTCGAACTTAATTGTAATAATCAGCCTGATCTATGAATTTAAAAAAAAAGATATAAATACTTTTTTAAAATAAATTTATTGATTCTAAGTAATAGGTATACAGTTGTTGGTTTATGTCAATTTAATGTGTCATGCATTGTATTCAGTCGCATTACCTAAACAAGTACCAGCAACTAAAACCGCAAGTAACATGAAACTTTGGGAATGTGAACGTAATACACATTATTTAGTATCGCACGGGTTCGGTTTAACATCAATCTGTCAATAAATTCAAATGCAATCATTTTGTGGAGAATGGCTATGTATTTTTATACTTTTTCCTCTTTTTCTTTCCCTGTGATTCAATCAACGCGTGCAAATGAATCGTTAAAACTGATGGGCAAATCGATTTTATGTCAAGTTTATAAAATAAAATTACCTTAATTAACCATTATTATTGGGTTGCAAAACCCTCTAAAGATATCGATTTTAAAACCCTATAAAAGTTTATACAGAGGGGAACCGGTCAACGCCCTCGTCGACGCGCTACAATGCAAAAGTTTGCCAAAACGGGGCGCACTCGCGTCCTGCCTGACAACTCCAGTTTTCAATGTCATTTTATTAGCTTCCTTAAGAGTGAGTCACTGGTTTATCAGTTTTGGCTTTAAAACGAGGTCATGGACTCATGGTACTGGAATTTGTGGGACAATAGTGACTAAATAAAAGCTAGTGTGGTCACCGCATAATAAATACTTTCAAAAGTTGATTTATTTGTATTGCAGACTTCAGATTCATATGTAGCGCAGATGTCTCGAAGACTGAAGAGCTGACCACTTTCAAAACCACGGCCTATTATGTATCTAAGTCACGTGATAGTACGGTGATAATTTTGGCCTAATTCAAACATTGATTAGCTGTTTTAATATTAACGGCTCGACCTCGAAACTTTGTTTTGTAAGTCGATGTTGTAATACATATAAACGACATTCATACACACATGTTATCCACGTTATCAATTGGTAACTAGCCTAATTATTTTGTTTGGATTAATAGACTTAATAATTAGATAAACATTTATTTCTCATAGGATAATAGCTGCTTAAAATTCGTAGGGGATTTCGTTATCAGAATTTTATGATAATAATATTATTTTCGAAACTTATTAATAGTGTTCAGGTTTGTAGAACAACTAAGTAAATTAGCGAAGTAACTTTTAGTAACTTTAAGTAACTTTTAGCAAATTAGCGAAGATTTGTTTGAGACATCAAATGTGTTAACCGGCGCCGTCGCTGATGTCCGTGGGGAAAATCAATAAGCATTTCCACTAATCGACGCGTCTGTCACGTCATCGCATACAAGATCTTTGTTCCTACTTAGAATATGTTTTGCACAATGCACTTCATACAAGATGTATTTTTTATGCTTCTAACAGTATTATGACGCATTAACATTGCATGTATTGATTGAACTCACCGTCTAACATGCAGCGTCGAGACGCAACATCATCCTCGTCAAACTCCTCGGCCCCTGCGCTCTTCTCTTTAGCCACTTCCATGATTAATCACCCACTTGCACTCTCAACACTGTTTACATCACGCAAACCTTAGGTGCACAATATTTATCACAGTATGAAGCCATGCTGAATTCACGAGTTTCACCAGCTGATCGCGAGGTGGTGCCTCGCGTGGAGTCGCGCGGTAGCGCCTTATCTCGATAGCCGTAAGCAAATAACTGGTTGTAATCGACCGGTCGACCGCCGCACATCGGCCGTTCAATGTCAGTATCGAATGGACAATCAATTATGCGACAGTGTCGCGTAAAGAGGAGTCGTGTGTCGCAACTTGGCTGCCCCGTTGTCTGGTATTAGGCCGCACATGCGTAGTGCGGGGGTTCAGTGAAGGGCGCATGCGTGGACTGGGAGATATGGCGGTATCGACAAGCTATGGCTATGGCGACGGCGGGACGCCATGGCTGCGACTGACCGGCGCGCTACGCTCCCTCTCAAATGGAATATAATTAAGCAATTTGTTTGCAGCATCGATGCGAGCTCACTCAAGGTCTGCAACTTATTTTGTTGTCACGCGTTTCTGCAAGTCTCAATTATAAGTTAAGAAATAAGTGAAGTTGATAATGAACTTTGTACTATTTTAACGGAAGTTCTTTATACTAGGCATTTGGTAGGAAGTAATTAATTCATCTCATTAAATTATTTGAATAATTTATTGCAACCGGTATAATATGGGAAGGTACCACAAGACAAAAATCTAAATAATAAGACAAGTATTATAGATACTACCTATGGGTAGGTAGTTACCCGCATTCACCCAGGAATATCTACATAAATGGGTATTACATACAGGGATCATTTTTTATGACGGGCAATAAAGTGTATGATTACAAACCCATCTAAAATTGTCATATGACTAAATAATGAAAAAATATCGCTAATACTTTTCTTCCTAAAGCCAAATAAAGGTGAATTTTCATCAGTCTTCGAAACACCATGCATAATTTTAAAAAAACACTATTTAAAAATTGTAATAACTCATGGTGAATAAATGTATAGTAAACAAATATTAATAACAACCCATCAAGCATAAATAATGATAGCTTTTAATGAGTTAGTTAGTTCAATTCCGCACAAACGCCTATGAAATTATAAAACAACAACGCAGCGAAAGCGTTTTATTGCGTGAAAGAATTTGCCAGGCGTTCATATATCAACTAACAGTCAAGCACAAAATAATGAATACCTAACCAAATAATTGAATTTATTAGCTACTTTTAAATTATTATAGTCATTCGAAAAAATATTAATAAAGCGATAAAATTAGGTTTGAGTCACGAGACCCAAGACTAATGGTATTGACATTGCCCAAACTGGCTAAACGGCCAAAATAACAAATTGTGAACAAGTTAAAAATGACATCATTTTAGGCCCGGCCGAAGTTCAACGTTCTATCCGGTTGATTTGTACCATCATCGCAAAAATTGTCAATGATGCAAGATAGGTGATAAGTAGACATTATTATTCTAAGCATGCTAATTCGCATTTGATCGAACGCTGTGAACTGTATAAGTAATACTCGTAGATATGTGCGACTAAGTTGCTAATTTTATTTTAGTAGCACTAGAAATATGTAGGTTTTATGAAACTTTTTAATTTGGAATGTAGGAGCTCTTTGGAATATTTATCTGATTGTTAAATTAAGCAGTGACACCCTAGGGATTAAACGCTTGCCTTCCATGCAGAAGGTCCGAGTTCGATCCCAGCCAGTACTTCTGACTTTTCGAATTCATGTGCGGATTAGAATCTGATTATCGCTTGCGTTAACGATGAAGGATAAACACCGCGAGAAAATCTGCACACCTAAGAGGGCTCCATAAAGTTCTCGACGGTGTGTGTAGTCTGCCATCCCGCACCAGGCCAGCGTGGTGGACTAAGTCGTAAACCCTTCTCACTTTGAGAAGAGGCCCGTGCCCAGCAGTGAGACAGTAATGGACTAATTATGTTTTTATGGTAAATTATTTTGAATGCAAAAATGCAATTAACGAAGAAATAGAAAGTGATTCATCATTCTACTGGACACCCTCATGACCCTCATAATGGCTGGGCGGTCTGACATTGTTGGGTTACAGCCCCAATATGATAAAGTATTCTCCCTTCTCGCAAATGTCGGGCATGTTTCCAACTATCGGGCTACAGTTAAGAACATAAACATAGGTACAGTAACATAACAGGGCAAACCTTTTGTTGGCTACAATAAAGACCGAAACTACCGAAAGAATTTTTATTAGGGAAACTTAATTTCACATCGTCCGATCTTTGTATTGGCGTTGTCCATCAGCTGCCTAGCCATGATTGTGACTTGAATAGTACTGGACGAATGAGGTGGCTGATTGAAAATTAGTGTTCATATAGGTACTCAAAACTCTTTTATATTGTGCCTATGCAGCCACTTTGGCAACAGATAATAACGTATATCATATCTGCCTAGCCTTTTCCCAACTATGTTGGGGTCAGCTTCCAGTCTAACCAGATACGGCTGAGTACCAGAATTTTACACGGAGCGACTGCCATGAGTCCTCCGCAACCCAGTTATTGGGCAATGCCGATATTCTTAGACCGGTTGTCAGACTTTCGGGCTTCTGCCTACCCGTAACGACTGCCATAGGTATTCGTATGACACCGAGGACCGACTGTTTAAAGTGCTCTCCGAGGCACGGAGCGGTCTAAATGTGTAACGAACGGTCATCCATCTTCGCACTGACCGCGGCACGCGTAGCTTAACCTCATAGATCGTATGATCCGCGCGGTTGGTAATTAGATTAGATTAATAATTATTGATTAGATTAAATTGACTGCCTTGTCGGTCTAGTGGTCGCAAGCGTGACTGCTGACCATAGGGTCCTGGGCTTGATCCCTAAGTCGGGCAAAGTGATATTTGGTTTTTCCATTAGGAATTTCTCAGTAGCAGCCAGGAGTCTGGATTTGTGCCCGGTTAATGGCAATAGGCTCGCCCCTTATTACATGGCACTTAAACATAACTGGCGAAACGAGGGTGTTACTAAAACACCTCTGCCTAATTCTTCGGGGAATACAAGGCGAGATATTATGCAATAATAACGTAACCTACCTAAATACTTGCAGTTATCAAATATATATAAGTACCTACTAGAAAAAATAGGGAGCTATTTCCTCTTAATGTTATGATAGGTATTGAAATTTCTCATACCTCAATGAAACCAAATTACCTAATTACACTTCCGGGCAGTGCATGCCTTATATGCAATAAATGAGAAATCTAAATAAAAATTACGACCAAATAATGGTTGTGTAACCAATTTGATAGCACACGACAATAAAATTAATAGTAGGAAAGTGTGCAAAACGATTCTTGCCTCCTACAACAAAGCTCCATTCACACTGAACAACAATGGTTACATTATTTTACGGCTGAGCAGCGAAAGCACTTGCGCAAGAGCATGTAAACGGCGATTGAAATAATTAATGGTTAAACCTAATGACTTACATCACAGCGCCTTCTTTGATCGGCCGTAACAATGCTGCTTAGTCGCTCTCATTAATAAAATTGCCAATTAACGGACTGTTCTTGGTGCCTTTCTTAATTGTTTTGATGGCGCATTGATATCAAAGAAAGTAGACTCTAGAACATTCAACATCTAAGGTAAGGTAGCTGAACTCAGGTACGTAGTGTCCTATTTATTTTTTGTCTGTACTAATCCCGTAGATGCTACGTCGTAGCTGTAGCCCGTAGACGCTCCGGCTACGATCATAATCAATAATTTATTATGTAGATATTGTAGATTAGTGTTCGCTCAGCTTTTGTAGGGTATTCGATTCGTAAGCCTCGTTCAATCAATGTCGATAGTAGCAATAACTACGTAATGTGTATCATAAAGAATATTTTTATACGGGGCAATTTTTTATGGCTAGTCAAAAGTAAGTTGACTCAGCATTTTTGTATGAAACTCATGTACAGCACTTATTCAAAATTACTTCAAAATTAACAAACTGCCTCGTTGGTCTAGTGGTGGCAAACGAGACTGCTGATCGTGAGGACCTTGGTTCGATCGCCACGTCAGACATTGTTATTGTATTTTTCCGTGTAAAATTCTTTAGTAGCAGCCCGGAGTTTGGATTTGTATTTTGTACCCGGTTGATGGCAATAGGCTCGTCCCTTATTACATGGAACTTAAATGGGTGTCATGGGTGTTACTATACACCTCTGTCCAACCCTTGTAGGAATACAGGCGTGATGTTATGTTTGTTATGTAACAAACAAACTTTATTAGACTTTTTACTACATTATTGCGTGTGCTAGACGTCTCTACGTCCTCCGTAAAAAGTAGGTTAAGCAAGTAAAAAGGTTTATCTCTCTTTTTTTTTAGTATTTTGAATTTTAAATACTCTTTGGATTAAGTCACTGTAATCAATGCAAGCCATTGCAAGCTTTGCATACCATTGCATTACATGGCGGATAGCCTCAAGATGGGATCTGTGTAGTTAATGGTGATGATGGTGTTTTGTGCAAGTAGCCGCCATTCGCACGGTACTGGCTCCAGTACTATCAGGCACACAAGTGTTACTCGCAAGAAAAAATTATATCCATCCGTGTCTGCTTAGGATGGCAGTTTTAGCTAAGTGAAATATGTAAATGCGTTTGCACATTCACTAAGGAATGTTGAGTGTGTGTAAAATTTACATGATATAGAATAAGCGGTAACCGGCTTTGAAAATTATTTCATTCAGCAAATAGTCGTGCTGATGTGACGTCAGCGTCGCCGTGCGTGTTTAATAACAGCTGTTACCTATTATGATACTACGTAGATTTGTACTGAAATATATGTACGATGTTGTAATGTTTACAAATTAATACTTTTATATTTTGCACTGATTCTGGATATCTTGTAATAGAGGGCTACATCCCATTTTGACATCTTCCAGCAATCGATTTTGAATGAGATTAAAAGGTGTCGAATCTAAACATTGATTAGGTAGGTATGAAACGAAGTTATCGAAATGGGATGTAAGGCTACATGATAAACAGATGTTAATTTACAAAAAATAAACTTCTAAATCTAACAAAACATAAAATAACATCATGCTTGTATTCCCCGAAGGGTTGTGCAGAGTTGTATAACACCCTCATTTCGTCGTTATGTTTAAGTCCAATGTAATAGGAGGCGAGCCTAATGCCAACAACTGGGCACAACTCCAAACTCCGGGTTGCTACTGAGGAATTCCACACGGAAAAACCCAATAACACTTTGCCCGACCTGGGGATCGAACCCAGCACCTCACGACCACTAGACCAACGAGGCAATTACTCGTAAATCTATTGTAGCTTATATTGTAATTAAAACTTGGAATAATCAATCACTTTTGCAAGTTACTGTACCTAGTACTGCAACACATCGTGTCTTATCTTCAAATCTGAATAATAAGTAGGTATGCTGTTGTTAGATAACAATACACAACATGGAGACGGCTTCTATTCACGTCCATTCATTTTGTATGTTGATAATTAACACCTTCGGCTTAATTCGCTGGTTTACGTAATCTGTGGGTACAACCATCAAATGGTTGGTATATAGATAGATAGATAGATATACTTTATTGTACACTAAAAGAAATAAAACAGAAGGAGTACACATTATTAAGAACAGTACAAATGGCGGTCTTATCGCTTAAAGCAATTTCTTCCAGACAACCTTTGGATGGAAAAAATTGTCAAGAAAAATATATACGGCATATAATGCAGTATTAATGAAACTAACATAGGTAATGGTTCCTGGCAAATAATAGGTAGGCCATAAAAGACGAAAAGTCTTCCGGCCATATCTTAAACGGGGTTCAATTTTAAGTTGCCAGTTTCCAGAATTTTACGTTGTTGTGAGAAGTCCGAATGTCTGACAACCGGTCTAACCTTAGGATACCGGCATTGCCCAGTAACTGAGTTGTGGAGGTTTGATGGCAGTCGCTCCGCATTCAGCCGGAACTGGTTAGACTGGAAGCTGAACCCAACATAATTGGGAAAAGGTTAGGCCGTGACAGCACGAGGCTTAACGGCAATTTACAATTGAGTATCATTTGAGTATTTAGCCGCAAGGTATTTCGTCAAGAGGATGGGCAGTAGCGTCCTTCTGTCTGCCAATAATAACACACAACGATCAACAAACCGTCTGCCAACCGTGGTGTTTATTGCAATATGATCGTTTACTGCCTCGTTATCTTATGGTGGCAAGTGCGACAGCTAATCGTGGGGTCTTGGGTTCGATCCCCTGGTCGGGTATAGTGTTATTGAGTGTTCCTCAGTAGCAGCCCGGCGTTTGGATTTGTCCCGGTTGATGGGAATAGGCTCGCCCCCTATTACATGGGACTTTAACATAACGGCGAAATGAGGGTGTTATTGTACATCTCTGCCCAATCCTTCAGGGAATACAGGCGTGATGTTATGTTTATGTTTTTATGATTGTTTATTACAGAGTGATCACTGGGAAGCTCATGTTTATCTGTGGACGTTTACGGTCTAACATAATGAACGAAACGCCATATTACGATCACAGAAATGGAGATATTATAAATTGAGTGTAATAAGTATGTTTAACGATAAACTTTATATAATTTCTAGTAATTTTGCTGTAATGTACCTTTAACGCGATTTTCATAAGCTGTCAGAGGCAGACTGAATAATTACAGCTTATGAAATGAAAATATTCGATGATGGGTTTGTAATTTATGGTAAGTATGTTTGTTGTTATTTATGTAAGTAGCTTATTCGTGTTTAAATCTAATTGATGTTTGTATGAATGAATTTGATTACGTTGCAAGTGAAAGCGATTAGAGCATTAGGCATAAGTATTAGGGTTAGTTGACACGCGACACATTATTTATCATAATGACACTTCATTTTTTTATCCACATTCATAAATTATAATAGTTACATCAGAATGTTGTTGTAGTGTTTATGTTGAGGAGATCATGGCTAATTACCAACCGCGCGGATCAAACGATTTGCGAGGTTAAGCTGCGCTTGCCACGGTCAGTCGGTTGATGGGTGACCATTCGTTACACATTCCCTCCGTGCCTCGGAGAGCACGTTAAACCGTCGGTCCCGGATGTCATACGAATACCTATGATAGTCGTTACGGGAAGTCAGTAGCCCGAAAGTCTGACAACTGGTCTATCCTTAGCATATCGGCATTACACGGTAACCGGGTTGCGGAGGTCTGGTGGCTGTCGTTTCGTGTAAAATACTGGTATTCAGCCGCATCTGGTTAGACTGGAAGCTGACCCCAACATAGTTGGGAAAAAAGCTAGGCAGAACATCAGAATGTTACAAAGTCTATGTTTGTATGTGCATTTACCTCGTAATTGCCTTATTGTTTTTTTAAAACTAGTATAGTAACGAATTATCCCAAAATGTTATTTGTTGTAGCTATTTAAACATCTTTACGGAGTAAAATAGTAATGATTCTTAGATTAATGAGGTTTTAAGCTGCTCGTTGGCATCTCTCACATCCACGTTATATATCATGCAAATAGATCGTAATAATATTTAACATACAACAAAACTATAGCCATTCGATGTATCGTTAAAAAGAATGTAACAAGACACACGACACACGGCTACCCTCCGAATTTCAGACTTACATTTTTGTATTTTTTATTATCTTTGCGTATTTTTTCCTGTCAACAGACAAAACTGATCATCAACGGGTTATGCTAAACTACTAAAGGTGTGTAGGAGCTATTGGACAAGCGTGGGTGATGGCCCATTGGCAACTAGGGCAAATCTACCGTCATTTACCAAACAATATCACCTCGTACTTTTTCTACCAGATGGTTTCGCAATTCGTGTCTCGGAGAGCACGTTAAACAGTCGGTCCCGGGAGTCATGACTATGACAGTCGTTACGGGAAGTCAGAAGCCCGAAAGTCTGACAACCGGTATAACCTTAGGATATCGGCATTTCCCAGTAACTGGGTTACGGAGGTTTGATGGCAGTCTCTCCGTGTAAAATACTTGTACTCAGCCGCATCTGGTTAGACTGGAAGTTGACCCCAACATAGTTGGGAAAAGGTTAGGCAGAACAGTTTCGCAATTGGAACTCTTGCAGCTTGATTTTTCTGGGTAACAGGTAGGGTTGGCCCACACACCATGGACGGAGTATTTGCGAGTCGCTGTATAGTTATCCTTATCGCGAATACCCGTTCACGGTGAAAGGGGGTGCTGGATTGAAACCTCACGCACGGCTACCAATCGGTCTAACTACCATTACCACTGATCAGCGGTTCTATTTTTTCATCTATCTTCGCACAACCACTTTTATCGTGACATGGAAACCTAGCTCACGGCATGATTCAACATCAACAGATTAAGATCGTAGATAAGATGCGGTTAGTGATTGTGTATTTTTTCGCCCGTCGCGTGCCCACGCGTGCTACTAGAAAATTGTTATTGTCATACTTAATTTTCTCAGGCTTCGAAGAATCGAAATTAGTTTAACAAAGTAAGTAAACGTGTTGAGAATCGATTGAGTGATTTTTGCATTTTGGGTTCTTATTTTTTATACAGCGCATTTATTTGTAACCTTTGGTGTTTTTTTTAAATAATTAATGATGTTTACTTGGATATTACGTGCTTATTTGTTCCATCGTTACTAAATTATGAGTCAGTGTTATTTTTAGCAAAGTCTGTGGATTATTGATTAATGTCTTCAATTATTATTTTACAATATTTTCTGTCTCTTTGGTCTTGTGGTAGCAAGCGCGACTGCTGATCGTGAGGTCCTGGGTTCGACAAAGTGTTATCGGGTTTCGATTTGTGCCCGGTTGATGGCAATAGGCATAAACACAACGGCGAAATGAGGGTGTTACTATACACCTCTGCCTAACCCTTCGGAGAATACACGCGTGATGTTATGTTGTTAATATTTTCGATACAGAATATTAAAATTACTATCAAACTAATGTTATATAATCATTAGACAGTAACCTAAAAATATTTAATACAGCCATGTCTAAAGCAATTCCTGTTGTGTAATGTAATTGGTACTTTCTTTCCTTTCAGCTAACATTCGCCGCCTTAATAATTTATTATCTCACTTAAAACAATAAGATAAAGTCACGCTCATATTTCCTAGGTTTTGTTCTGTGTTCCTAGGATATCTAGAAACTTGTCACCTGGCTAACATTTCGAGTATTTCCGGAGAAACTAAGTGAACATTACGTTACAGTTAATTACGTTACCCATTATACTTACTTAGATATAATTGGACGTAGCTTAGCGAAAATGAACCAACCCACACAGTTATGAGATATTCAATTTTGAAGTTTAGACTGTATTTCTTCATTGGTTCTTTGATTTAAATTTCTTGGTTTTATTGTAATTAAGGGACAAATGTATAATATTTTACTTGTTAAAATGTTATTATGTGTAGTTTGGCTTAAGAAGTTTAAGGAGTACTTTGGTATAAATAACTCATTTTCGATAATTTTGTGGGTTGGATCCTTTTCGCTAAACTACGTCCAATTATAAGTAGGTATATCTGCCTAGTTGATCTAGTGGTGGCAAGCGCGACTGCTGATCGTGAGGTCTCCGGTTCGATCCCCAGGTCCGGCAAAGTGTTATTGGGATTTTCCGTATGAAATTCTTCAGTAGCAGCCCGGAGTTTAGATTTGTGCCCAGTTGGTGGCAATAGGCTCGCCCCTTATTATATGGGACTTAAACATAACGGCGAAATGAGGGTGTTACCTACTATACACCTCTGCCTTACCCTTCGAGGAATACAGGCGTGATGTTATATTTTATGTGTTATGTTATGATAGGTATGTTGTGAGTATATAAATCATAGAACAATAGTTAATTGATGATCAACTTTTTTACTCAGAAGCTCATCAATCAACAACGAATAGGGTCATGTAATCATTACTAAGTTTTATATAATCGTAGGTAGTTAAAATACATAAGCTAGTAAATGACAGGAAATTATTTGCATAAACAATAATAATAATTGACTTTACATACATAGGTATATTATTAACGCAGTGCAGGTATAATATTGTGGAATTTATCATACCTATTTAATAGATGGACGTTATTTCTTTTTTGTTAATCTAGTATAATCTTGATCATTAAGTAGGTCCTTAACTATTATATAAAATTTATTTTAAGTTAAGATCATTCTTATGCAGTTCTTATAAACAAAAACGAGTCATTTTGCTTATCAATGGTAGCATTTTTTATTACCAAACCGGGCATATAAAAATGCTAGTAAGCTAATTTTACCTGTTCTAGCTACTTTCGCATGGGAGGGTCTTTTATGCAAAGCTCTTGGGGTCTTTGCTTCACTCTTCTTCCTACCCTTATCTCACACTAGTTGTGGTCGGCACAACATTACCTATTTCATAAATAACGTTTTCGCTTATTGTTTTATGACCGGCCGCCTGCCTGACATCAACCCTCCTCCTTGGGTCTTTGCTTCACTATTGGTAACAATACAAGTCTCAATTTTGACCAATAACGCTCCGTAAATTATAGGAACCGGCCATTATTCAGTTAAAGCTGTGCTATTTTTAGCAATTTCTATCTAGAAAACTACGGGTTAGAAGTTTTCTGTTAACCTGCGTGTTATGTGATGCAGTAACCGCTATCCAGTAATGTTATTACTTAGAAGACACCGGTAAGTTAAAGTAACCGACATATTTCCGAGAACAGCCAGGAAAGCTGTCGAGAAGCTATTCACGTTTTAAGTTCTGTTTTCATTCCGTTTATTTCTTTATCCACCTATGTATAAAACTATGTTCTCTACTTTAATAAAAAAATCACACTTCCAAGTATGTTTTTGGAACTGAAAACTGTTAGCAAAATCATGATACACAAACATGTATTGTATACGCGTAGCGAAATTCAAGGGTGTATCTCCCTAAATACTGTTTTAATTCATGAAATATTTGACACGTCAAATATAAGTAGGTTCAGATGCTATGCAAATAATATTTCAAGATTTTTATTGTCTTTCATGGCCGATCCCTATAATTAACTGGGCGTTGTTGGTTAAAATTAAGACACTTGTTTCTTCTTCTTCTCCCTGCCCTTATCTCACACTAGGTGCGGTCGGCACAACATGTAATTCTTAAAGCCATGTTGTTAAAGGTTGTGGCTTATTGTTTTATGACCGGCCGCCTGCCTGACATCAACCCTCTTTGGGAACACTCGTTGCGCCGTCGCGCGGATGACCCAATGTGCTTGCTGATATTTTCACTGGGTCCCAAAATGGTATGCTTGGCAATCTTATTGCCGACAACTAAGCAGACTATGGTGGAGTATACTTGAAGTTCCTCGACCCACTCATTCAGTTTTGCTAGGTACTTTTGTATCTTTATCATTATTGAAGCAAATACCCCATAGCTTTTTATAGTAGACGTTGCCATTCGCTAGTAGCTATCACAGATGAGCTTACGAGTTTTTTTAAATGCCTAGTTTAGCAATCATAAATGCTACCAATGGGACGCAAAACATTTCGGTATGGCCATAAGAATCGGATATCAATAAATTCACTTTAAATAATGCTACTCATATTACTTATATTAGTGCTTACGACTGTACTTCAAGGCAAGAAATAATAATGTATGTTGCGTAAAAAGCTCAAAACAGATTTAACCAGATTTGAGTTATGAGCGTTCATAAAACTATAATCGTTCGGAAACACCCGACATGTTAAAACCAAAGATACCTATGTTACAACTGTTACAAGGTAAGTAAGGGAATGTTAAAATTGGACAACCGACAAGCCAGTTAATTTTAACCAAAACCGGTGACATTACATAACACTGTACATACGAGGTTTGTTAATATCATTAACGATGAATCATAAGTACTTAATTTAGGGTTGCCATCTCTAAAATTTGGCAACCAGGACAAGACGCGTGAAAACCCCGGATTTTAGAGCCCAGAACCCGGACATGTCAACATGTTTTTCGGTTCGTCGGTTGATCGCGGCGTGTGGGCACAGTGCGTGTGTCGCGTGCGGCCCAAGACTTTAAATTTTTAAACCCGGACTACAAATGAAGCCCCGCCCGGACGCTCCCCGGATGCCCTCTAAACTAGGACAAATCCGGGGAAACCCGGACGGATGGCAACCCTAACTTAATTGATAATAGTAAACTTTTGTCATTAAACTTTCACAGCTAACTATTGCGGGTAAAATTAACTATACGTAATTAATTGACCCACGTTTAACGGTCATTAGTTTTAATAGGCACGTGGAAGGTACAAATGTAATTGATTGCACATGAAGTGTCGTATTAAATGTGTAAGGAAACCAGTGTGAAAGATTTATATGTCCAATATTTTTTATTGTAATAACTTTTTTTTTCTAATTCATATTAAATTTAATGGGACATACAGTGAGTATTTGTTCCGTCTAGCTTTTTCCCAACTATATTGAGGTCAGCGTCCAGTCTAACAAGATGGGGCTGAATACCAATATTTTGCACGGAGCGACTGCTATCAGACCTCCAACCCAACTGGGCAATGTCAATATTCCAACTAACCTCAGTTGTCAGACTTTTGGACTTCTGACTTCCCGTAACGACTGTCATTGGTATTCGTACGACACCCGGGGCCAAATGTTTAACATGCTCTCCGAGGCACGGAGGGGTCTCGATGTGTAACGAAACCCATCCACAGACTGACCGCGGCAAGCTCAGCTTAACCTTGCAAATCGTATGTTCCGCGTGGTTGTTAATTAGCCACAAGCCCCTCTTTCTTTTTCTAATTATTATCAAAGTAGATTGTAGGATGAGTAATTAAACAATTAAATTCTACAACTCAACCAAGAAGTTCACTACTGGATATACACAAGGGCTTATTCCAAAGATGACGTCTTTAACGCCTAAACTGGGTAAGCAAGGTGGTGATCACAGAACCTTCATTACTATTCAGTTGTCTAGAACAATTTGTAGCAGAGAGAGGTGCTTTAAAAGAGCCTCTACGAGTAACGATACTTAAGTACGTACGGCGCTCCTTGGGCAGGTCAGCCCCGCATCCAACCTTGCTGACTATGGCTAATCTTTTCAACACGACATGATCTATTCCCATAGCTCGTGTCGACACGAGAGGAAGAAGTAGCAGTAGGCCCAGCACAAATGTTTGACGCATAGTGTTGTAAACGTAAAGCTAATCTAAGCGAATTTCAAATCGAAACTACAACTGTCCTTTAACATTTTGGTTTATATTTTTACGACATGCACAATTTGTATCATACAATACCTATATATATGAATAAAGTTTTCAATTTAATTAAATAGTCTGTGCGAAAAGAGTATTTCCGATTCAAACTCACTTACATTAGCGATTATTTATTTATTTATAGCTTTATTTCCTTACACAACCATTGCTTCCTTAATTTATGTATTTGTATGTATTAGTATATCACTGTATTTTATTTTAGTTTTTTTTATTTATTGTAAGGACCGCCTTTAACGGTGAAAGCCTCCTCCATTCGTTTCCATTCTTCCCTATCTCTAGCAACTCTACTCCACAAATTCCCTACTGTTTCGGTGATGTCATCGGTCCATATCTTGCGTGGCCTGCCTGGTACACGTTTCCTATTAATTGGGTACCAGTGCATGACTTCCTTGGACCATCTTTCGTCGGTTGTCCTCTGAATATGTTCGGCCCATTTCCATTTTAAACGTAGTACAGACATTGATATTAGCGATAAATTTACGATACTATACGTCAAACGGTCGTAGTAGGCCTACTGAAAAACTACAACAAAGTTTATTTTTCTTATGATTTTTCCCCCACTCTTCCTTAAAGGCTTGCAACAGTTAAAACATGCGGTGAACAGTGAATAATATCTAAATGCATTAGCACGACTAAATGCGGCAGTAACGTGAATAAATACAATGTTATGTTCTGTGACGTAACTGTGCATAGTGATGGGTTACCCAGCACTCGAGCACGTAACGATATGGAGTATCTCCATAATTATGTCAGTTCCTCAATTTACGGTCTTACAGTTTGTTTGGAATGTGTTTTTACGATAAACAATTAACAACAACGTATTTTCAAAATATATATTTTACCAATTTGGTATAGGTACTTAGTAAAATAGGGCAATTATTATCAATATATTATCAGGAGACTTTTCGACATTTTTTTTTAAACTAACTACATTTATTTTTTTATCTGCCTCTTTTTCTTGTGTTTTCCCGTGTGGTAATCCTCAATAGCAGCCCGGCGTTTAGATTTGTGCCCGGTTGATGGCAATAGAGTCGTCCCCTATTACATGGGACTTAAACATAACGGCGAAATAAGGGTGTTACTATAGGTATACACCTCTGCACTTCCCTTCGGGGAATACAGGCGTGATGGTATGATAGCTACAATTTCAAATATTTACAATAACATTGAAATCGTAATTCACAAAACCTTTGACCATAATGGTTTAAGAAGCACGTTCCTAACTGAATACCAATAAGCCCCGTGGTTATCAAATAACCCATTTTACCGGTAACATTCACATAGAACTATCAACTTAGTATGAGCGTTTCTACTTCAACCGCAAAATGCGCACGCAATATGTCAACTTAGTTTTTAAGAAATCGATATCAATTATTACATCTTCCTCCAGGAAGTTAACTCGTGTATTACAAAACACGAACAGGCTTATAAAGAAAGTCGGTGATTAATCCCAAATATTATCACCAGCGGCTATGGTGATTAAATGTTGGACGATTGTCTATCACAACCCACATCTGAATAGAGGATGAATTATATCCACGAAACACCTACAACCGATTATGTAGTTCATACGTAACTAAATCGATTGTTCGTGACTCGATAACTTTTGTTTGTTTAGGACGTCATTCGATTCAATGGTCTGTCGTTAGGTAAATTGTATTTGATATTTAATAATAGTGTTGTCTATATTATTTGAACTTGTGCAAATGGTTTTACGAGAAGTGTTTCTCCCATACGATTTCGCGATTACAGCATTATTATGGTTTTCATGTGATTGAGAAATAACCATAACTTGGCTTGGCACACTGCTGGGTCTAGGTTTAAGATTCAATCAGGGTACAAAGGTATCGCTGGAGACTTCATTAGCCGTAATGTTTTACAGCATATTCACGGTGTAACAATACTTACGTATTAATAAATGAGACCCTTTTATTAAGAAATTATCAGATGATCAGTTCGTACCAATGTACCTTTCAATAGATTTACTTCAGAGATTTACGATTTGCTAAAAGATAAGTATTTACATTGTGTTTTCTATAATTACCTCTTAATTGAGACTTGTAATAAAAATTGAAGTGCTTAATAATAAAAGTTCCAATTACAATTCAAGAGGTATGATTACCTAACATTAAAAAACCTTATTAGTTTGATGACATAATTGATTTATATATTTATTATGATCGTTTTTGATACTTAAGTTATTACTTAAACCATTAATAATGGCTGTTATAACACATACATTCGATTAACAGTTAAATGTATTACAATAAATCCGCCTCACAATGAACGCGCACGAGCTAAATCGATATAAATGGCACCGATTAATCAGGTTGCATCCATTAAGGCGAGCATTCGATAAATATGAATATCGATCGCACTCGCATGCAATAAATAATCGATTACGTAAACTATGTCACCTGTCGCAAAGCGGCCGGCGACCTCACTATGATATAACGGACGCAACCCATGAAAAGTAACTGGCAGTTAATTTAACAGGAAACGTAATTGGATACAGGCATGCGGAATAAACGCAGCAGTTTAAAACACATCTGCTTCAGTACGTAATATGAAAGGAGGTGTTCATATCTGTCTGTCGATGTCGGTTTGATTGAACGTGCTTATGATAGAAATGACTACACTGATTTTGGTTAAGCTTTAAATATTTTAGAAAAGTGGGTTATTTTTTATTCAAATTTTTTCTAGGAATTTTTCACTCACTCACTTCACTTTGCGTGACTATGGAAGCCTCATAGATACCTCCTATTTCATAACTAAAAAATAACATACAGACCTATAAAACAAATTATACTACCCAGGAATAAACATTAAATACCGAATATAAATAAATAAAAAAATTGCACGTAAGTTTAGTTTTTTATTTTTTTGCTTTATCGAACATAATTTCTACAAGAAAACTATATGAATAAATTCTCAAATTGAAAATGGATTAAAAGTTAAATAAATTTAATTATAACTTTAATTTTTTAACATTATTTTAACTAATCATTCTTCTCCCCAGTTGTTAACGTTATAGTATTGTCAGATTGTTTTTATTCTTGTCTTGTTGCTTGACGGTAGCGGTATAGTTTGAGTTTTCATTATCATAATTATAGTATTAAACATCTGCATTCTTAACTTTGGGATGATGCTAATGACGTTCTCAATTTTTGTTAATATTTTTCGAATATTCTCCCTATTAATCTTTACCCCACGCAGCTAAAACATAGTGCGGTTAATGTTATATTGTGTGAAATTGATTCTGAAATGCCAGTTTGAAATGTAGTAGGTAGTATAAAAGAAGTTCCTTGTTTGACATGTGGCAATAATAATAAAAATGTAGGCAAGCAAATTGTTCTTGATTGCGAACTGGACTAAATTGGAAATAATTACAGAATATTTTTATCAATATAAAAGAGAAAGTACGGGACCATCGTTGGATTAATTTTGATAATTGTTTAGCATCGAGTAATTAGCGAATATCGATTTAAACCTATGTGTGTAAAGTAACTGCACTTTCAAAGATGTCGATTTATTTTTGGAAGCTCGTTTATACATTTACCAGGTAAATGTGATGGGTGTCAAAGTTCGAGACAGTCATTAAGATGAAACACTTATGGAGATTCGATTTTGCCGAAAAACCCAGTATCCTACTTAAAACACAATGAACCCAGGATAATGTTTCCATTATTAAGGCCAAACTATTAATTTGCAATTGCAGATGCCAAATGCATTTTACGAAGATTTCAGCACTTTCTTTCAACAAAAAGTAGTTAATTGAATTGGAGAAATTGCGATGCGATTCTCTTTAAAGGTTTACTGTCGAGACGTTATTTGGGTGTTGAAGCATACAGGACTTTTTGCGAACATTTAACCCACCACAATTAACCCGGTTTCATTTGCCATATTAAAAATCAATTATTATTATGATCTCGCGGAAGTTGCACGCGACGATTTGTAATCATAGATTACCGTTGTTTTGCTGTATCATGAACGCATATGCATATTCTGTTTACTATATATTATGTTGATGTCTATCTTTACATAGTATAAAACAAAGTCGCTCCCGCTGTCTGTACGCTTAGATCTTTTAAATTGCGCAACGGATTTTAATGCAGTTTTCAGCAATAGATAGAGTGATTCAAGAGGAAGGCTTATATGCCCCACATTAGTATCTATTACATTGCATCCGTGCGAAGCCGGGTCGACTCGTTAGTAATATATATAACAGGGTTTCAACTCTTCTTCTGTCGTGGGAATAGCTCATGCCGTGGTGAACAGATTAGCTAGTCAGCTAGGTTGGTCGCAAGGCTGACTGCCCAGGGTGCGCCGGACGTACTTAAGTATCATCACTCGTGGAGGCTACAAGGTTTCGTGAGTCAACCGTATTCTTTAATGAATTGACAGAAGCGATCATCGATTAAATAATATAACATATAACACGCCTGTATTCCCCGAAGGGTTAGGCAGAGGTGTATAGTACCACCCTCATTTCGCAGCTACGTTTAAGTCCCATGTAATAGGGGGCGAGCCTATTGTCATAAACCGGACACAAATTCAAACACCGGGCTACTACTGAGGAATTCCAAACGGAAAAACTTAATAACACTTTGCTCGACCTGGGGATCGAACCCAGAACCTCACGATCAGCAGTCGCGCTTGCCACCACTGGACCGATGAGTCAATTATACAAATTATACACTATTTTGATCAGTGGCGTGCCTATAGGGAAAACCCGATATTTTTTTGGTACTTATTTTGATGTGCAAGGTAAATTATGACAATATATTTTATGCTTATCATTACTAAACCATAATTCGATCTTAAGATCTCCAACTATTTGTTATCAGACGAATTATAAATATCAAAATAAGTACCAAAAAAATATTGGGACTGCCCTATAGGCACGTCACTGATTTTGATCTTAGCATCGTCTCGTGTCGGTGGCGTCGACGAAAGAGCTTTAATAGCAGTTCTAGCACATACAATTCATAGAAACTTGAGACCATCTCGTCTCTGCCCAAGTGGACATCCTGAAGTAGCATTTCAATACACGCATACACAATGGCCTCTACCACTGTTACAATGACAATGGCCGCTTCAATGGAATTCTTGTTCGTGCGAATGAAGAGATGAAAGTTGACGTATGTCCTCCGTTTCCTATTGTGTGTGGATCTATAAGGTAATAGGGCCAAGTACAAAGATGCATTAGTGAGAAATGTGTTTTGTTGTTGGAGTATAGGAACGTAGGTACGTTACAGAATGTTCATGACATTGTCATAACCATTTTTTTCTTTTTATATCCTTTGAAAATCCTCATGGATGTCCCTCGCCCGGGGTAGGCGAGGGGGTCTGCTGGACTTTTACCGGCTAAAAACCCACGGTGTTCCTCCTTCTGACCGTCGGCCGGGGTCGCGGGATTCGCCTAAGAATGCACTGCAACCCCGGCTGGTCTTGGTCCACCAACTGCTGGTGGACCTCTCCCCAGTGGGGCCCCGCCCCACGACCTCCTGAGAGCCGCAGGGAGCACCCCACATCACCGGTGCACCAGAACACATGGCACGGCGTGACCACCCCGGGACCAAATATTGTCATAACCTAGCCCTTTTCCCTATAAAGATTGGTGTACTTAAGTATGATCGGTTATTGTTCTGCCTAGCCTTTTCCCAACTATATTGGGGTCAGCTTCCAGTCTAACCAGATGCGGCTGAATACCGGTATTTTATACGGAGCGACTGCCATCAGACCTCCGCAACCCAGTTACTGGGAAAACGCCGATATCCTAAGGTTAGACCGGCCGTCAGACTTTCGGGCTTCTGACTTCCCGTAACGACTGTCATAGGTATTCGTATGATACCCGGGACCGACTATTTAACGTGCTCTCTGAGGCACGGAGGGGTCTCGATGTGTAACGAACGGTCACCCATCCCCAGACTGACCGCGGCAAGCACAGCTTAACCTCTCAAATCATATGGCGGTTGGCAATTAGCCATGAGCCCCTCTCTAAGTATGATCGGTTATTGTCGTGCAAAAATACGTCTTGGATTCCCTCCGTCCTGAAGAAAACGGAGGGCTATGTTGGACTTTTAACATCTTAAACTTTATGGTGTTTATTGTTCCACTTGACTGCCTTGTTGGTTTAGTGGTCGCAAGTGCGACTGCTTAGCATAAGGTCCTGGGTTCGATCCCCAGGTCGGGCAAAGTGATATTGGGTTTTTCCATTAGGAATTTCTCAGTAGCAGCCTGGAATCTGGATTTGTGCCCGGTTAATGGCAATAAGCTCGCCTCTATTACGTGGGACTGAAACATAACTGGAGAAACGAAGGTGTACTAAAACACCTCTGCCAAACCCGTCTGGGAATACAAGGTGTGATGTTATGTTATTTTATGTTCCACTTCATTTTTGGGACCCGTAGATATCACCTATGTGTGCAGTCGTCCGCCGCCCCGGCAGTTGTTGATAAACATCACAATACCCTCCAAATTCGTGACATTTGACAAAAATATAAACAAGGTATATCTCGTCTCGCCATCGGTGTCCTCTCCATTCAATGAAGGTCGTGTCCGAAGTCTGGGCTGTATTGCTTTCGTCAAGTTGTTTAGCTTCACAAAAATATCCATAATTATGTAGAATAAAAAATATCAATAAAACATAATATTATTGTTGTATGGGGGTAGATATAAACATAACATCACGCCTGTATTCCCCGAAGGGTTGGGCAGAGGCGTAACAGCACTTCACAGTTGTTTCAAGTCCCATGTAATAGAGGGCGAGCCTATTGCCATCAACAGGACACAAATCCAATTCCGCACGAAAAAACCCAATAGCACTGCCCGACCGGGGCTTCGAACCCAGGACCTCACGATCAGTAGTCGCGTTTGCCCTCACTAGACCAACAAGGCAGTTAGTAAGGAAATAAACCAGCCCACAGTATAATTATTAATCAGAGTGAAACCTAACTTCGTGACCATAAATCTAAAAAGGAATTAACTACAACCAGCTTAGAATACTGCTTGTAAATGGTAGAATACCACATCCTATTACGTTCTAATTGGTTATTCAATGAACATTCCTTACTAATTATTTATTATGAGTTTTATTGTGCGATGGTATTGGTTTTTATACTGACGATAAAAATCATTACTTCCCTAAACATTAAAACTAAATAATTTAGGAGAATATACCTAGTACTTGTTTAAAAACATCTGGAGCTTAGAACACGATGTGTCTCCCTTTATCATGAGACTAGCGGAACGTCCCGGCTTCGCCCGGGTGGACATATTTCCCGTTTTTGCAACATTTTTAATTTATGCTCCGCTCCTATTGGTCATAGCGTGATTTTATATAGCCTATAACCTTCCTCGATAAATGGACTATCCAACACAAAAATATTTTTTCAATTCCAACCAGTAGTTCCTGAGATTAGCGCGTTTAAACAAACAAACAAACTCTTCAGCTTTATATATTGGTATAGATTATCACAAAAGCATACACCTATCCTCCTTATATTGTAGTCAGGTAATAGAACAAAAAAAAGGAAACCTACTTTTAAAAAAACCATGAAATAATGATCACTTATCCCTTAAAAAAACTTTTTAGTTAAACGGTTTTATCTTGCAGTACCCCCGCAGCATCAGGATTTGAGGATTGAAGGTTGAAATTATGCGAAGTTTCAGGAGAATCTGTTAAGCAGAAGTAGTTGAAAAATCTGTCGCAAGATTTGAATCAAACAAACAAAAAAATATACGAACTGACGCCAATTAAAACCGTTTATAATTATCATTTTTTGTAATGACTGCAGTCAGTAATAAAATTGTATCTAATAAGTAAAAGCTATCGAGACAATATAGACACATTAGATTTTATTCTATGTATAGATTAATTATTGGCTTTAATTACCACTTTATCTAATTAAAAGATGTCGCAAGTGCAAAACTAGTGAAGGTGTAATAAGTGATGTAACCACGTATCTAAAGTTCAGAAGAAATATTGTTTCATAATACCATTTCACACGGAATGAATCAAGGATGGAGGGCATTATGTACACAGTACGTATAATCAGGAAAAAAATAAGTTCTTTCATAACAGTATGTCGTCGGGCCCTTGCCTTGTACGGCAGTGGAACTTTTTACGTAACCGACCAGTCGCAAAGGGAGAAATATTTCGCTCTAGTCGAGGATTTTATAAAATGTTAAACTTTAATCTTTAGCCACAAAACAGATAGGTACAGAAGTCAATCTACATACAAGTGCGCTCGAGCAACACACACATAGACACTGCTCACTGACACGATATCTCGGACCGTTTGGGACCAGAGTGCGAGTGAGTGCGAACGCGAGTGCTATGCGCTTGAGAGAGATAGATATACAAGGTTAGTCGGAAAGGGGGTACTAAGCCGAAAGGGTGTTAAAGTACCCATAATAAGATATAACTTTATTTCTACAACTTTCCCCAAACTCGATTGTTTAAGAGAAATAGCTTTTCAAAGATTTCGTAAAATATATGCTAAAATCTATCTGTCCATAGCTATGATCAGCTGTTTTTACAATTTAGGTCATATTTGGGGTCACGGATTAGAAAAACAATCTTCTGAATTCATAACTAAAGCAGGTATGTTCTTTTTTTGAAAAGACTAAATTAAAAATCTTTTTTCATGCAAATAAAAATTATCGAATTTTGAAAGAACAACGGCCATAATTGACCTGACCAAATTTGCTTAAGACCCGTAACGAGTTATACGTCAAAAAATAGTCAATTAAAGGAGCATTAATTTACAACTATTCAATTATTTATTAAAAGCCGGAATAAAATATTGATATTTTTAAAAAAACCTTACTTTTTTACGACATTTTTACTAATTTTGAACGCACCTTAATACGTTTCATCGTGTACTGGGTACACGTTTAGTTTTAGCACCAGCATTCAAGCGTTTACGATTTTTAAAATACCAGTTTTTTTATAAACATTATAGATTATGTTGATTGTGTCGTTTTTATTCTTACAATGTTGTTATTTAATGGTTAATAACAAATAGATCAATTACTGGGCCAAATTATCAAATATATTTAATGCTTCCAATAGATGGAACGAAACGTATGACATATTGACATCCCGGTAGCTATCAAAGCTTCTCCCGCGCAGTAAATTGAATAGGTATGGCCAAACACTAAGTCTGAAATAATTCTTTTCATCAAGAAAAACTGTCAATGTTTATTATTTTCGCACAGAAGTGAGACTGTGGGTGACACAGAACACGTAACTAACAATGATTAGCATGATTGTAGTTGTGGTTGTCTAGTTTCCGACTTGTCAAATTCCAACCTCCATAAGAACAAATAAATATTTTCATCCGCTTCTTAAAAAAATATTTTCTTTAAAGCATGGATTATTATAAGTAGGTGAACCAATTAAACCATATCCCATCAAAGGTCGCGATACTTTATAGTCAGGTCATAGCATGTATGGACCGTGGCCGACGTTCTTTTAACAATTGCGTCATAAATTATAATAGTCATCAGTAATACTTTAGGTGGCCCGCGGCTCAATACCCCCTTTCCGACTAACCTTGTGTAGATAGAGCGACCGCCCGAGCGTAGGTATGAAAAGTGAAGTACATGCATGTGATTGACTTCTGTACCTATCTGTTTTGTGCTTTAGCTTTGTATTGGTTGAATGACACCATTCTCTGTATTGCATTACTTTTTTTTACTGTTATATCAAATGGGCTTTTATAATACTTATGTCTGGGAAAGAAATATATGAAACGTGCAGGAAATAAGTTATGCATTTATTTCCTGCGTAATCTATATTATAATCGAATGAGGGGAAATTGGCCAATGTAATGATATTAACAGGCCAGTAATACACTTATGTGGTGCACTTGTCGGTCTGTATAAAGTAACGCTTAGTCATTATTTAGTTCGTTCTGCCTAGCTTTTTTCCAATTGTATTGAAGTCAGCTTCCAGTCTAACTAGATGCGGCTGAATACCAGTACCGTATTTTACACGGAGCGACTGCCGTCAGAAATCCGTAACCCAGCTACTGGGCAATGCCGATATTCTAAGATTACACCAGTTGTCAAACTTTCGGGCTTCTGACTACCCGTAACGACTGCCATAGGTATTCGTATGACAACTGGGACAGACGGTTTAACGTGCTCTCCGAGACACGGAGGGGTCTCGATGTGTAACGAATGTTCACCCATCCACGGACTGACCGCGGCAAGCGTTGCTTAACCTCGCAAATCGTATGATCCGCGCGGTTCTTAATTAGCCACGGGCTCCTTAATCATTATTTAGTACTCGATCATAATTGACTCTGTCAGGAGTTTAGTTTCATTGTGTTTTATTTTGTGACCTAGATTTTTTGTTAGTCCAATTTAAAAAGTCTACGTTATTATCTTTCCGCTACAGAAGAGACTGTAAAATTTTCTTAAAAATGTCCATAAGCTGCTTTCACAGCAATTTCTACTGTTTGTTGTTCTATTTTCCCCGTGTGGAGGAAAGCTTGAACGACACTCACACATGAAAGTAATTGACATTTTATTAGCGAAGAAACTGAAAGTATATCAAGAGGAGAACGAGTTCTAGAAATAAAATCGAAAGGCCTGTCTTAAGGATCGACAAATGTAATTTATTATGCAAACACGGAGCTTTGATGAGTGTTGATGATTTTAAAACTGGGTTATGTCAAATTGCAAATTGCGTTCATCTTTTGTTTAGAGGTTTATTAATGCTTCGTCAGCTGAATTGCTGGGTAAATAATTTGAACTCGGATATTCAATTTAAAAAGCCAATTAAGAAGTATAAATTCTTTATTTAAGTCTTCCTTCTTCCAATAACGAAGTAATGCTGATCCACTCAAACGCTTCTCGTGGTCATACGCAAGTCGAGTCAAATATTTTAGTAAAGTAAGGTCCTGGGTTTGATCCCCAGGTCGGGCAAAGCGTTATTGGGTTTTTCCATGTGGAATTCCTCAGTTACAGCCCGGAGTTTGGTTTTGTGCCCGGTTGATGGCAATAGGCTCGCCCCCTATTACGTGGGACTTAAACATAACGAAGAAATGAGGGTGTTACTATACACCTCTGCCCAACCCTTCGGGAAATACAGGCGTGATGTTATGTTGTTATATTAAATGTGTCTAAGTATCAATTTACCTGAAGATTGAAGAAAATCAGCAGCCGATATTTATGAGCTAATCTAATCTATACTGATATTATAAAGAGGAAAGATTTCTATTTTTAGATTTTTATAAGTAACGAATAAACTTAAAAACTACTGGACCTATTTCAAAAATTCTTTTGCCGTTAGAAAGCTACATTATCATTGAGTAACATAGGCTACGGGCGGAGCCGTGAGGACACAGCTAGTATAACTATAAAGTTAACTAGTAAAGGTAGTAGTTATCGTGTCTCGACAGCTCTACAAAACACTATGTAAAGTTAAAGTTCAAACTGTGACATGTACAGCATTCATTATATTTGAAACAAATAAACAAGACGGAAGGTGGTGCTAGTCGCGCAGTTGGAGCGCTGATAAGCTGTACGTGATCACCCGGAGCCCAGGAAGGAAAGCAACCAGGGCAAAAACTAGGAAATTGATCCGCGATCGTGCAATGAATCAGCTGAGGGCACCGCGCTTGAACTGTGCTGATAAGGAGTTTAATAACCGCAGCATACATATAAGAGGGGTCTGAGACAGAATTGAACTTATGTAATATTTTTGTTCTTTTCGTTAGAAAACGAATCGTGTTGCTAACCAATGGTAGCATTTTTTAATGCCAAACTGAGCACATAAATAATTGACTTGTAGGCTAGTTTAACTTGTAATAGCTACTCACGTATGGAAGGGACTGCTATGCAAAGTTATGGGGTCTTTGCTACACTATTGATAAAGATACAAGAGTCTTAATTTTAACCAATAAAGCTCGGTACATCATAGGAATCTGCCATTAGTGCGATAATATTAGACGGGTTTGACTGTCATCCACAGTTGTAAAGAGGTCTCAATATCTCTTGTTTTCTATGGACAACATCATCTAATCACGTGAGAGTCGCCTTACGTTCATTTTCAATAACCCATCTATCGACGATTTGCTCTAGTAGAGATAAAAATTTGACACAAACTCCATAGAACTAATGTCAAGGGCAATGGATAGGTTATTGAAATGGCTGTAAAAAGGGTAGCAGTAATAACAAGTTTATCTAGTATTACATACGCCAGGCGGTAGTAGGTCGAACCCGATAAAATGGAACGTATTACGACCAAAGACTACAGTAGTATACTGGTCATAATGGTGACCTTCTAGTCAAGTCCTACTGTCTTATCGTAGATTATGACTAGACTGTAAAAACTGATAATAAAAGTTTTCGCTCAAATCAGAACAGTATTATCATTCAATGGTTCCTAACTAAAATAATAATTTCTATTTCTGAACCCTGATTTGAAAGCCAAGATCTCAAGCATGAGACACTCGACAGCGTTGTAATGTTTCAGCGCAGAAACAGCGATGAAGGGCCCGATCGGCGCGCGCGCAGCTTTCCACGTCTCGCTCCTCGGATATCTGTCCCTCTAGACATAACAAGATAAATCGACTTACATTTGAAAGGTAAGCAATTTGTATAGTTGTCTCTAGCTTGCGTGAAAGCGAAATCAGTTGTTGAATGTTCATGTATAATGTGGGTAGGACGTAAAATCAAGTAAATGCCCCTCTATAGCTACTAAGCGAGATGTTGTGTGGGTGGTGGGATATTGCGTGTTGGAATTTAATCTATGATTTTTTGAATTATGACATTGTTTGGCTACGAAGATTTATTATAGTTTGTGTAGGTATGTTCGAATGGCTTGAATGTGTACATAAATCATTATTTATTTATTTATTATTACACAAGCGACCCGCCCGGCTTCGCACGGGTGCAATGTAGATACTTATGTGGGACATATAAACCTTCCTCTTGAATCACTCTATCTATTGCTGAAAACTGCATTAAAATCCGTTGCGTAGTTTAAAAGATCTAAGCATACAGACAGCGGAAGCGACTTTGTTTTATAATATGTAACGAGATCGATTTATCAGTATGAGTAATAATAATAATGACAGATATTTTTATAGAAAACTTAGGGGTCTAAATCTTCTATAAAAAATAACTGTCATTTCATTTCAAATATTTTTTATAAATCAATCAAAACTTTGCCAAATTATTACCTATTTTACTCCTTCAGTCGTAACACTCGTAACATATCACACACTTCTCGGCAGTGATGAAAATTTTCGTGCCATAAATAATTCTATTGCAGTGTCAAAACTCAATAAAATGTAGCCGCATTGCTAATTTATAGTAGAAGTTAATAAAAATAGATATCCTGGAAGGCACTAAAGTTTATTATAAAAATGTATGGAATACTTATAAAATAATATTAAAGATTTATCTTTTCAAGGAAAAGGTGTTTATTATTTTACATTTTCCACTGGTTTTTAAAAAAACGAATCCGATAGAGAACTCTCTTTCCTTTATGGTAAACATAGATAAACAAGACAATAGACAAAGACGTGCGTGTTTGATAAGATGTATGAATGTGGATGAAGCGAAAGGGGTATGTAAGGGTCGTAGCATGTGGCGTTCTATAGTTTCTGCCTACCCCATGGGAAAAAGGCGTGAGTGTATGTATGTATAGATAAACAACTTAGATAAACAACTTAAAAGAAAAGGTCTAATCATCTGTTTCCCTTAGGACGGCAGCATTTTGAATAACGGCCTCGTTTGAACGCACTTTCCTAAATTAACCTGGAAAAGGCTGAGGTGAAGGGTCATTAGGATGACGAAGAAAGATACGTACGTTAGAATGAAAGTGCTATTTTCATGAAAAAAGGTGACAGGTGTGGCCCCGGAGCGTTAATGCTACTGAGTTTTATAACTCCTCGTGCCTCGTTTTAAGGTGCTCTCATGCTAATATTATTCCTACAAGTAAAAGGCCCCACTTTCAGTGAAAGCTGAAGTTACAAATGTATTCATTTGTTTAGTATTAATAAATGTAGTAATTTTGCCTTTGAAACCGTGGGTCTTAAATCTTATTTAACGACCCACGGTTACAGATTTAAATACTCCTTTCTAACGTAATTTAATTCCATGATCCTCCCAACTTTCCCCACTCAGGCGCACTTGTTAACAATCGAGAGCTCCGACCAGGGATCGGTCACGAACGAGTGCCCATAGAGATGCCTCCGCGACGGGAATCGAGTGATAATCGATTCGATACACTCGGGATAATTTCAGTCTCGGCACTAGCTTTGATCTTCGAACGTGAATGTCTATGGTGCCATTAAGATGGTAAGTACCTCAACAGGTATTTGAAGTAGAAATATGCCATTATACCGAGCGTGCATGGTATGCGAGACGGAGGCCTTGAAACTTATTACAGCTTTCGTTGCAAGATAATCAGGGCAACGCTCCTAACCTGATCGGGCTTAGGAATTGCCTTATTGACTCGAATGGAAGGCATTACATCAAGGTATTAGACATGCACCTTTCGCATTACTGAGTGAAATACGAAGGATAAAATATTGAAACGTAATAAAAAAATGCTTTTATACTTATAGCAAACTAGACCCAAGACTTTAAGTCGATAATATTTTTAATGGTCCATTCAACTCAGCTAAATATGCTGCCTCTAATAGGTTCACACGACAATTCAACTGAAAATTTGTACTCACGACCTTCCGATCGCCATTTTACTTTGCCGCAGTTTCCAAGGAAAACCACATTTTTGTTTGTTATCTCCGTAATTAAATTTTATTGTTATACTCCCTAATTGATATAATGTACTTCAGTTAGATAATGTTGTTGATAAATGCAGCATATTTGCTTGTACCCGGTCGTGGGAAACTTTCGCGCGTTGTTTATATTGAAAGTCTCTAGACTCTAGTAACGTACAAATAGGTCCGATTAATTAGTTCGATAGGTGCTTACACCGTTACGACGTACAATTAGATCTTTTATCTTCTTCCTTCCGACATGGAACAGCTAAAGCTTCGTTCAGGTGGTCCCGTGATGTCACAGACAATCACGTCACCAGATAGCGCGGCGCGTCCCCGCGTTTTTGTCGTGCGATTTTCCGTGCTTTGTCGTCAAGCTATGTATAATTTAACGTGCTGTGTAGCGCTTCATCGCTTTAATATGAACTAAGCCTTAATGTTTGAATATTTTATTATAACAGAGCGCTAATCGCAGTGCAGTGAATGTGCACTTTATAGAGTTGATACGGATCTGTGCGTGCATTACACATCTTATGTAATCATGTCGACATAACGTTTAGACGTAATGATTAGTGTCACTCATGACTGATATCTCAATTAGTTTAGAAAAGAACGGTTTTATCTTTCAATAAGTTAGCCTGTATAACGACGCTCGGCAGTGAAAACCTCGTAAAACAAATTTTCTTCAAAAGCGTTTTATATGTTCTTTAGATTGATAAACTCGTCATACACGTACAGTCACGTGTAATAATATGTATAGGTACACATAGCGAACTTAAAAAGCGAATTTATTTTAGAGAATAGTTTGTATTTAAGAAATATTCGATACCATGATTCGTATGTATTTGTAGAAACTAGGTGTGTAATATTTCATAATTCTAATATATATTTTAGAAGAAAATCACCTTGAAATATGGCTATGTGTATACGTATTAGTACACGTGACTGTACTAGTTCAACAAACTTTCAATTCAAATACTTCTACGGTATTTATGACGTACGATGACAAACTTGTATTATTAACATTTGATCGGCCATTTCTTTTTCAGGAGACAGTTTTTTCTATATCTTTTAAAATGTTGTATTTTACACATACGGGATTTTCACTGCCGACCGTCGATAACTTGAGAGCACGTATAAAAATAGTCTGTTCTTAATACTTGGCAACGGCTAACGCAACATTTTCTATTGACATAATATTATGTTAAACGCTGACAGTAAGTGCTCAATTACCGATCATTACATTACCATACTATCTCAGCTTGATGTAATTCAAATGTTAATAAATTCATAATAATCTCAGTACCGAAACGCGGTAAATGTCAGTGCTGAATTATCTAAAAAGAGGCCAAATGATCGTACATTGGACTTTCCCTGGCCCATCGGAATGCGCAGATACAAATCTAGTACCTACACGGAATGCTAACTTGTTATGTGCTACTTTTGTTTAAGAACAGCAGACGTATTTACATAGTTCTGATTGTGCAACCCGGAATTAAATTGAGTTAGTGTTGTCGATTACTGGTGTTTAGGTTGATGCGAAATAGCTGTCAGACTTATAGCAATTAATCACAAAGATTAATGAAGGAATATTAGCATTTCAATAGGTTATTAGTTAGGTACCATATTCTACAGAATGAAAACGAAATCATGTAATTCCTTCAAACCTCGTGATGTACTGCTGACATAGATCAACTCTGCCCGGGAAACTTTTAGATTAATTAAAAGAAAATTACAAGAAGTAAACATGTGTTCTTATCGTAAGGCATTTTAGCGCCCCGAGCGTATTGCGCGGCTATCGCTTGCCACACGGTCATGTAACTCGGGTTGCTAAAATGCCTCACGTTAAAAACACATGTTTACTACTTGTAATTTTTTTTTATTGAATCCAAAAGTATTCCATACAGAGTCAATTTATAATAAAGGAATTACATGATTTCCTTTATACCCCGTATAGGTAAATGTTACAAAATTTAACACACATGGAACCTGTAGAGGTACCTACCTAATTAAATAACAAAAAGACGTAGTTAATGAACCAAAGCTACAAAACAGATAGGTACAGAAGTCAATCTACATACAAGTGCGCTCGAGCAACGCACACGTAGACACTGCTCACGGACACGATATCTCTAACTGTTTGGGACTAGTGTGCGAGTGAGTGCGAGTGCGAGTGCCATGCGCTTGAGAGAGATAGATATATAGATAGAGCGACCGCCGAGCGTAGGTATGAAAAGTGAAGTACATACATGTGATTGACTTCTGTACCTATCTGTTTTGTGCCAAAGCTCTGCAATCTGTCATTAAGCTTTATGTTCACTAAAGCGACGTTTAAACTGATTGTTAAATTGATTGCCAGGCACAATAGTGGTGTAATTGATCGCTAACTCACCAACTTATACGAGATAAATCGAACTCTCTGTTAATTAACGTTTACTCTTGCGTTTACGAAATTAAACAATAGGATTATTTTGTTAGGTAATCCTTTCTCTGCCAACACGTAAAGCATTCGCTTTTCTATAAGCAGTGAAGACAGAAAATCGACGTAAAATCAAAATGGCACGTATTATGTAAATGAATGTTAAATACTCTCCAAGTTTGTTGTTACCTCTAGCTTTTAATACGTAATAACTAATAACATATTAGGTTTCTTTATGAACGTATGTAAGAGACTAATTCAGCGTTTTGTAATTAGTCATTCATCTTTTTATCTATACTCTCTAATTTTAATGGTTATTACTTTAAAGAAATGAGCCGATGTTTGTGAATTGAAATAAGATTTTATTCATGATGCCGGAGCCACACGTGCGCGTAACGCCGTTAGGGACCGTACCAATACTACGTGACCCATTTTTTACAATTTATTAACCCCCTCCCCCCTCGGTGAACGGGTCACGTAGTATGGTGCGTTCCCTTAATTAACGTATTAAGTGACAAATATACAAGGGGTTTGTGCAAATTAATGGCGTTAGGCGTTAGTGTGGCCCCGGCTTGGCGGCATGACAGATGCAGGATGTATTCTCACGAACGCACATGTGCTGTACAAAAAGAGGCGCACGCGCAACGGCACAAGCACCTGCCAACGCTTTCTTCCGCACCAACGAACTAATCCACGACCAGCTGTCATAATGAAGACTTCAGCCAACAAACCAACTGTCAATTCCGTCATGTCCTAGTCAAAACAATCACATAGAGTACTCACATTCACTGACATAAATAGCCATCGGTCACTCTGTCAGATATGTAATTTCCAATTTCGATTATTACCACAATAAAGGTGAAAGTCGCCTTTCTATGGACTTTTTTTAAGTAAACCATATCTCACATGGATTGAGATGTGTTAAGATGAATTTAACACGCTGTCAAATCGTGAACTAGGTATCTACGTAGAGGGTAGTGACCTAGCGTTACGTAATGGTTCGTTAACCAATATTCTCACGCCGAATATATTTTAAAGGAAATATGTAGTTGGAATAAAATTGAGAACGGACCTTTGAGTCTTGCCGCTGATAGCGTTTAAGATAGGAGCAAAGTGTGAATTGTTTTCGAAAGTCAATAGGTACTTTAACAGCAAGTAGATATAATATGATCAAGGGGTTTTTAAGTATATTAGCAGAACCAACATCTGATGCTGCAAAATGTATAGTGGAACATGATTCTGCACCAATAATTCTTTCCCTTTTCAATCGACTTCCAAAAAGCAGGAGGTTCTCAATTCGACTGTATGTTTTTTTTTGTATGTTTGTTCCGCGATATCTTTGCTAATTGTGAACCGATTTTAATGATTCTTAATTTGTCTGAAAGAGTATTCTTTCGAAATGGTCCCTTTTAAATTTGGTGAAGATCTGATAAAGAACTTCGGAGATAGATAATTTGAAGTCGGTTTTTTTTTGTTAAAAAGTTATTTTAAAATGTTTGTTAAGTTTAGGTAACGTTTGGGGTTCTTTTATCCTTGGAGACATATGCCCCTAAATAAAATAAAAAGTAGATATAATTAATTGATTATTAGGTATCATCATTCTGGTGTCAAAATGACCTCAATTTTTTTTAAATGACAAACTACATTTTCGTAGAAAACGAACGAAATAAAAAATCCCATGCGACATTCAATGCAGGAAACAAAACGTTGACACATGACATTGTGTTTATTTCCCATTTTAATTAGAAACTTAATTACCACATGTAGTAAAATAGTTTTATTAGGTTACATAATTAATTATTTGGTACAAGACAATGGACGATAGCTCATTTAAAACAATGGGGCGCCGTAGGAACAGAGTTTTGCCTCCATTCATCACGACTACACGCAAACATTTAACAGCTGTACTAGCTAGTTGAATTATAATCATTATTGCAATTATTATGATAAATTGTTTCGTCGTGGACCTTATGAAACAAAATTAAAGTTTAAGAGGGTCGAATCGTCTCTCAATATTCTGAAATAATTTAATAGCCTCTCATTCCAAAGTACTTTCTCTTAAGAGTATCTAATTTATTATTTTCCCACGTGAACTTGAAGAACAAAAGGTCCTAGTAAGTTATCTTATCTAAGGCCCAAGCCACACCTGACGGAAGTTACGCCGATCTTCCGTCACGTGATTTACTCGAGGAATTTTAGTAACGCATCTTCGATCAAATGTGTATGGTGTGAGATGTTTATATGGAATTATGTGTACCGGCGAAAGATCGGCGACGTATCTTCCGTCAGATGTGGCTTGGCCCTTAACCCTAAAATTACCTTAACCACCTTAACTTTTAATGATGACGTTTTCCTCAAGAGCATCGACATTTCACATACCTGTAACAAACAAAACATAATCAATTAGTAGGTACAACCACAAAAGTAAAATAAATCTTACGTTTAAACTTCCGATTAACAACCCTTTTACTGCGCGAGCGCATTGCGGTAAATCTTTTACTTGTCGATTCGAGATCTGTATGAGTTACGGCCCTATCTCAGCGCAGTTTGTTCCCTAGAACTTTCATCTCCATTTTAGGCATTGGATACGGACTAAGGCTCTAGTCTGACCACAATCGACTATTATCTCTCTGTTTTGTTTAAAGTAGACATTTATTTACTTCCCATTATTAGTTGTGAGTTTAACGCGCTTTAAATGTGCCAATATAAATCTTTGCTTCCTTGTTCGTTTTATAGCGTATGAATTTCATTTACTATTCAACACTGAACAGTATGATCTCGAAATTTAGTTAGAGCGACTTTTGAATGTGCAAAGACCTCAGAAAAGCGGGATAATAATTCCGGGAAATTGTCAAAACGTTACCGCGCCGCGGCGAAGAGTAATTTCTATATTTCTAGGTTATGAAGAGTTTAGCAAGAAGATATTTTTTATCTTTTCTTTTCGCGTGGTTAGTGACTAACCTGGTGTCAGAGTTTATGTCCAAGGGCCTCTGACTTGGCTTTACATGCCGTCGAGAAATATCTCTCAGGCATGCCGGTTTCCTCACGATGTTTTCCTTCACCATTTTTAAGCAAGTGATAATATAATTATACAATACGCACATGAATCTGAAAAGTCAGAGGTGCGTGCTTGGGTTCGGATTCGAGACCTATGACTTGGCAGTCCTACGGTCACACCACTAGGCTATCTCTGCTACGATATATATATTTTTTGTTATTTAATAGCATCCGTACCACCTGCAGGAACAGAACGTTTGTGTTAAGAGATCGTGTCTCGATTATGTCGTGACTCTGTTTTGATATATTTATAGCTAAAGTTTTTTTTTTTTAGATATGCTTCGCAGAATTACTGCCGTCGCCTTTCTATTTGAGGCTTTAGTAAACAGACAGAACAATAAAATTGGAGGTTTTTCCACACGTCCGAAACATGTTCGAAATACAACCTACTAGTCTATATATAAAGGTCTGAAATAGTATGGCAACATCTTTCATATATCCTCCTAGCCTTTTCCCAATTAAGTTGGGGTCAGCTTCCAGTCTAACCAGATGCGGCGGAATACCAGTATTTTATACAGAGCAACTGCCATCAGACCTCTGCAACCCAATTACTAGGCAATGACGATATCCTAAGGTTAGACCAGTTGTCAGACTTTCAGGCTTCTGACTTACCGTAACGACTGTTATGTATGACACCTGGGACCGACTGTATAACGTGCTCTCCGATGCACAGAGGCGTCGATGTGCAACGAACGGTCACCCATCCACGGACTGACCGCGGCAAGGGCAGCTTAACTTCACAAATAGTATATTCCCGCGGTTGGTAATTAACCTCGAGCCCCTCTAGTCTATATACAAAAGTCTAAAATAATATGGCCATAACTTATATGTTCGCGGGAAAAACGCTAAATTCTATAACAAAATGAATTTAAAAATGTCTATTTTTTTAACTTTTGACACTCGAGGACATGTCGAGGATTGCGGTTACTGAAACGGTGATAAAATGTAGTGTTTAAATGTTTGTTCATCATCACATATATGTGTAAAGTTTCGCTATACAAAGTTGCTAAATCATCGCAATCCGTCATCTTGAACACACAATAATTTCTTTACTATACGAAATACGAACGTGCAGTTAAAGTAAACAGTGTGTAAAACTGATTTACTACGCAATAGTAGTTCTAGTAAATAACCGTGTTTGGATCTTAAATGAACCAATGTATTTAGGTTTTAATTTTACTAAATGCTGTGGCGAACGCCTAAGGCCATCCCACATGCCAAGCGTACGTAGCGATTAGACTATCTATGGATTTTACCTCCATGTTTAGCAGGCTACATAGTTTCATCCTATTTCGACAACTTCTTAGGGCCAAGCTACATCTGACGGAAGATACGTCGCCGATCTTCCGTCGCGTAATTTACTTACTCGAGGAATTTTAGTAACGCATCTTCGGTCAAATGTGTACGGTATGAGATATACTGGCCTGCAAAAATAAGTACTACACTTTTAATGATATTTACTTTTAAAGTGTGATACTTATTTTTGCAGGCCAGTGTATTTGTATGGAATTATGTGTACCGGCGAAAGACCGGCAACGTATCTATAGTCAGATGTGGTTTGGCCCTTAGTTTGACGGTATTTTTCAATCCATAGGTCTACATACAATGTCATTTTGTTAACATATAATATTTAATTTGAGAGATAAAATGAAGTTACCTATTAACACTCCATTTAGACAAAAGTTGCCCATCAAGGCAATATCTTTTGAAACATTTCTTCAAGTGGACTTTCAGCTCATCTTGATTAACCCTTAAGATTCATCTATACTAATATTATAAAGCTGAAGAGTTTGTTTGTTTGAACGTGCTAATCTCATGAACTGGTTGGAATTGAAAACATATTTTTGTGTTGGATAGTCCATTTATCGAGGAAGTTTATAGGCTATATAACATCACGCTACGACCAATAGGAGCGGACCATAAATGAAAAATGTTGCAAAAAAGGGAAAAACGTCCACCCGTGCGAAGCCGGGACGGGCCGCTAGTATAAGCATAATACTGTATATTAAAACCTCGCTGAAAGCAAACATGTTACTTATTTCTATACACCTCCTTGCTATAATGCATCTTATTTGTCTGTTGTTGTATTAAATAGAGTATAGCTATTCAGCATTGAAACACACATACATACATAAACTAACGCCTATTTCCCATGAGGGTAGGCAGAAACTATAGAACGCCACATACTACGATCTTTACATACTCCTTTCGCTTCGTCCAGTCATAAATCTTGTCATACACGCACGCTGGTTGAGAGTACTTCGGTTGTAAGTAGAAACTTCTCCACATAAAACCCTAAAATGTTATTTCCTAAAACATTGCAATTAGAGTTAAAAGCACACAAACGCTTTAAACAGCTCAAACAATGTACGAAAATATTTACTGAAACAACATTTCTCTTTCACCAAACACAATGCGTTGTACAACAGGTGCCCAACACTAAATAGATTTCAAACGACTATTACTTGGCCATAAGCTTTTAGCGACACTCAAAACTTGGTCGTTAAAGTAAAACATTGGGCACAATAGGGTACAGTGTGCTAAACACATAAGAGCTTGAAATTGCTTGTAAATAGTGAATGGAGGCTTTTGGAAAAGCGTGAGGTGTATTAGCTTTGGATTGCTTCGCGTTTTTGCAGGCACGACTGTGTTACTTAGGATTTTAGTATCCATAAACAAAAACAATTACTTAGACCAGGGATTCCCAAACTGGGTTCCGTAGAATAGACATCAGGGTTCCGCCAAAATTATTTATTATTAGCTATTAAACAATACCACGGTAAATTTCAGTGGTGATTTGTAATGATTTGATATGGGGTTCCATAAAATAAAAGGTATTTAGTTGGTGTTCCATTATCTTTAAAGTTTAGGAACCCCTGACTTAGACCATTACTGTTCCTATGCTGGGCAAGAGCCGCTTCTCATAATGAGAAGCGTTTAGGCCTTAGTCCATCAAGCTGACCTGGTGCGAGTTGGCGCTGGCACTGACACTTAGTATCTACATCTATACATATAATAAAATCGTAACGATGCTAAAACTGTACATTTTTTTGGAACAAAGTAAGTGCAACGCATCCTACGAACGATACTGATGCCAAAAATGTCGTGTGTTTTGTCCGTTTGTATGTTTGAGCTTCCCGCCGGTGCTACCAGACAGATTCAGTTGAAATTTGGCAGTCACATTCGCTAAAGAACGGGTCAGGTTATAGGGTAGAAATTATCACACTATTGAGTGTGGGTGATGAGCAGTAACCTCATGTTTCCGTAGGCAAAGCCGCGGGTACAGCCAAACATATTATCACGCCTATATTTCCCGAAGGGTTGGGCAGAGATCTATAGTAACACCCTCATTTCATCGTTATGTTTAAGTCCCATGAAATAGGGGGCGAACCTATTGCCATCAACGGGCACAAATCCAAACACCGGGCTGCTACTGAGGAATTCCACACGGAAAAACCCAATAACACTTTTACCCGACCTGGGGATCGAACCCAAGACCTCACGATCAGCAGTCGCGCTTGCCACCACTAGACCAACGAGGCAGTTACAGGGTACAGCTAGTTACGAATAAATTAACATTATGTGATATTGAGATGTAGTGGACCTTTCCAATAAATGCATACTCCAAATATTGGCTCGGAAAATCTTACTGAAACGATGACTGTGCGAGTTTTTTAGCATATTCTGGTAATTTGTGTACTTAAATTGTATTGTATTCGTGTTATTTAAAGTGAAATTAAGTAAAGTTATTTAGAACTGTATAGTGATAAGTAAAATAACCGGCAAGCCGGTTATTTAAGTAAGTATGTTTAACTGTTTTACAATGCGGGTACTTTGCATTAGTTTGCTTTGTTATTTCCGGAGACAACAAATTTTCTAAAATCCAACAAAAAAGAGAGAATTTAGAACGGAAACAAACATATTCCGACTTTCGCAGCTCAAGGCGTAGGTACCTAGTAAAAGTAACGGTTACTTTTGAGAGTTAGCAGATGAGTCAACTAGGCTTAATAACATGTCATCAAACGGAGCATAGAGTCCGAACAATCGCCATCGAACCATCCCAGAATAAATAATTAAACAGTAATAACAGTTCCAAGTAAACTTTACGTCTACAGCGTATAAAATGTGTTAATGCTGCGCCTGCGCATAAAGAAAGTGAAATATACATGCAAATTGGTGAAATTGTATCTAAGCAAATATTATATGACTTGCTGTATGTAATAATGGGCGGCTATGGTAATACTGACCTTGTTGGAATGTTGTGTTTATTGCATGCGTACATTAATGACTAGCTGTGTCCTCACGGCTCCGCCCGTAGCCTATGTTACTCAGTGATAATGTAGCTTTCTAACGGCAAAAGAATTTTTGAAATCGGTCCAGTAGTTTTTAAGTTTATTAGTTACATACAAAAATACAAATCTTTCCTCTTTATAATATTAGTATAGATTCGTAAATACAGTAAACAAAATCATGTAATTTCTTCAAACTTCATGATGTACTGCTGACATAGATAAAACCCGAACGGGAAACGATTGGATTCAATAAAAAATAATTACAACAAGTAAACGTGTGTTTTTAACGTGAGGCATTTTAGCGCCCCGAGTTAAATGACCGCGCGACGAACGATAGCCGTGCAATTTGCTCGGGGCGCTAAAATCCCTCACGTTTTTTTTTATTGAATCTAAAAGTATCCCGTGCATTGTTAATCTATGTCAGCAGCACATCACGAGATTTGAAGGAATTACATGATTTCGTTCTCCTTATACAGGTATAAGGAGAACGGAATGTTCGCTATCTATCGTGGTGTAGGAATGAACGTAGTAAAGGAACGGGTTGGTCTGGAATGCAGAAGTGAATAGCGATAGGTCTAACGTTATTGCTACAGCTTTCTATGACGTTGTGGAATGTCGATAATGGACCTAGGTGTCTCACAAGGGTGGTATCAAGTGGGGGGGGGGGGGGGGCATGGATAAATAGAGATTAGGTCCCAATAGCTTATTAGGAAACTAAATACCCGTCTGGCTCTTGTAACCAGAAAAATATCTTGTATCCGCCCTCATGGCAAATTCATTCCATCCAATCCCAGCACATGACATACCTACATAACATAACACCACGCCTGTATTTCCCGAAGGGTTGGGCAGAGGTGTTTAGTAACACCCTCATTTCTCCATTATATTTAGGTACCATGTAATAGGCGAGCCTATTGCCATCAACCGGGCACAAATCCAGACTCCGGGCTGCTACTGAGGAATTCCACACGGAAAAACCCAACAACACTTTGCCCGACCTGGGGATCGAACCTCAAGATCAGCAGTCGCGCTTGCCACCACTAGACCATCGAGGCAGTTGCAATCCTAGCACAATCTCTCTCAAATAAAATGAGTTCTTTTTTAACGAGGGATATAATCCTCATAGATATACCCCACCCTGAAGAAGGCGGGGGTTTATGTCGGATTTACCGACTAAAATCATCACGGTGTTCCACTGAGGACCTATTATGGCCTATATACGATCATATCAGCCACGTTCACTGCTGATCATAGGCTATTTCATAGACCGCAACAATAAATGGTCGCTACGAAGTTTCTTATTCAGCCGACGCTTACGCATATATTTAATCGCCCATCGTCATTCATCCGATGACTTAACTTTAGCCACCTATGTTATGACGGACGGAAGTGAGACCCGGAAAACTGTCAACATAATGATGATTGTTATAAACAAGCATTTGCTACTACAAGTAGGTAACCAAAGGTTACTGCATTTATCAATTTCCACAGTAACCTTTGAAGTCTATAGAAAAAAAACTTTCGACAGATTTCTCGTGTATCATATTTGAAGCGTTTAAAAATGTTAAAACAATAATGTATAACAAGTTGCGTAACGAACGAAGACCGTAGGTGTCGGGCTACGATGATATCTATCGATTGCACCTGTTTCATGAACAATAGCGTTCGTTCACTTTCGTTTGCGTCTGCGCAGCTCGTTAACATTTTCGTAAAATCGAACGCGAATCGTGACTGAACGAGTGCTCGCTCCCTTTCGTCCGTCACGAGAACAATGATAGCAACCTTTGAGCTTTTAAAATTAAATCAGTTCAGACCCTAGCGTGTTCACGTAATAATTTCCCACGCTAAGCACTGAGCATTTAATTTCACTGCTCATGTGCTTACATTTAAGGAGTTTAGCAATACTAGCGAAAAATATAGAGTAGGTAATACCTACACAAACTTTTTTACATAATAACTTTCATGAGTGATATTCATGCTTAAGGACGTAAATGGTTTAAGTCACGTGTCTATTTCTGGAGGGCTCGATTAATTTCGGACTCGACCGGAGTCTTTAATCATGAACTCCTTAAAGCATTGGATTCACCAAGGGACAAATGGAGCAACATGCCATGGAACTTGATGCGGGACATCTACATGAATGTCCCGGGGACGGTGTCGCGGAACAATTCGCTCGCACACACCTGCGCCAGCTCTCGAAGCGGTGGCTTGCAACATGTCCCGTGTCACGTAGAAATGCGGCACAATGTTACAGCGACACGTAGAGTCAATGTCGGGCGTTATATTGGGGAACATTTTGTCCCGTAGTGAACCCAAGGCTTACGCCTCCTTACGTCATCGGCTCGCGACATTACCGCGTAAGGAGCTCATGATTAAGGGTTCCGGTTGAATCCGAAATTAGTCGGGCCTTCCCGAAATATGCACGTGATTTAAACTGTTTACATCCATAAGCAATATACATAGTTACACACATAAATATACCGTATAATATGTAATGAATAGTCAACAGATGGAGATTGGATAATTCCTTATACGATATTGATATATGCAAATAAAAAAAATGTTTCGGTCTAGTGGCTATAACGGACTTTTCACAGTAAGAAGAGACACTTAAAATATGTATGTGTACCTACCTATAGTACGCATGCATGTCAGCACCTTTATTATAAAAGATTTTATTATAGTTGGTATACCAATAAAAAAATAAGTACGTAATATTGTAATTCCGGCCTTTATTCTACGGAAATATAAAAGCACAGCACTGGCTGAAAAATGGAAGCAAAACGAGAACCAGAACTCGAGTTCTAAACACAAGGGAAATTAAATAATGAAATCAAGAGTTAACGAAAATATAAATTTGCGATAAGTAATAAAATTTGCGGAAATCCATGACAAACTAGTTGATCAAGTTTGGATGCAGTATGCAGACCCGTCCTCCCACCCGCAAATACATAATATATCGTCGCTGGGCAGTGAAAACCTCGTAATTGCAATGAACGTAGTTTTACAGGAGGAGTTAAGGACTGTTAAAAAAAGTATAAAGTGTAGATGTAAGGTTCTTCTGTTTTATTATCTATTCATCAATCTATTTCATCTTAAAGCTGTGCACGTTCGTTCTAAATATGCATTACAAGAATTTTTACCCAACAAATGAATAACAAAAAATAAAAATGAATTTGTGCTTTACGAGGTTTTCACTGCCCAGCGACGATATGCGAATGCAAAAGATGCGATTAATAAAATATAACATATAACCCAAACCGATACGAGAGATATTTCTCGACGGCATGTGAAGTCAAGTCAGAGGCCCATGGGCGGCATAAACTCTGACACCAGGTTAGTCATTAACCACACGAAAAGAAGAAGCCTCGTACGTTGGCGTGCGTTGGCTAGGTGTACAGGCTTGCATGCTTTTACGAATCCCGCGACCCCGGCCGAACGGTCAGGAGGAGGAACACCGTTGGTTTTTAGCCGGTAAGAGTCCGGCAGACCCCCTCGCCTTCCCCGGGCGAGGGACATCAATTTTCCAACGATAAAAAAAAACAAAAAAAGGTGTACACACTGCATATGAGAATAACAGTATCCATGGAGATAGTATGATTTGAAAGCGTTTACAACGTAACATAGTCCGCATCCGTCATTTGTAACCTATAGAAGGAAATATATACCGAATCGACAGGTCGTGATCACAACTTATTTTGCAATAAATCGTTCTTGTAAAACGGTAAGAAACGTGGCATTTAAAGGCCGTGGTCAAAGCGGTTGTATAATATTAAATGTATTATAATAATAACGAGTATGGATTTGCGCTCGCGCAATCGCTCTCAACAGGTTCATTAAGAGGTACTTAAAGGGAGTACTCTTTGCTTTTAAATGGATATAACGTTCGTTTGAGAGATGATAATGATGCTGGTTTGCAGGTGTAGTTATGTTAAACATGGAAAGTAATTAAACCTGTTTTAAGGTTGTTTATGAGATTCCACTTGTCTGGTTCAATAAATACATAGAGCTCTATGTGAAACTAATGAGATTGAAATAAATCACAATGATCTTAAGGTCATAGAAGCCCATGGTTCTGTCCGTGACAAGTAACCTGAAAATAGTTTTGTACTATTTTTAAGGGACTCTTAAACTAAAAAGTGCAAGCTGCCTCGTTGGTCTAGTGGTGGCAAGCGTGACTGCTGATCCTGAGGTCCTGGGTTCGACCCCCAGGTCGGGCAAAGTGTTATTGGGTTTTTCCGTGTAGCGTTTCTTAGTAGCAGACTAAGTTTGATTTGTGCCCGGTTGATGGCAATAGGTTCGTCCCCTATTACATGGTACTTAGATATAACGACAAAATGAGGGTGTTACTATACACCTCTGCACAACCTTTCGGGGAATACAGGCGTTATGTTATGTTTCAAGACAGTAAAAAAGTCCCTTTTTTATATATCCTTATTACAAAGGACATTTTTATATGTGGATTCGCAAATTGTAAGCAAATATTTACACCCAGGCTTATAAATGGTTGTAATAAGATTGCCTCTGTCGAGCGCTCCCTGCTAGAAATCTCATCACGATCGTGAAAGGTAAACCAGTAAATAAATATTAGGTCCCCACCTATGAAATCAGCGTTTTGTATGGAGAATTTTAAAGAAGTTGCATTTTTCATACTAACATTTTCTTAATTTATTTAACAACTATGAACACTAATGTTTTAAAACTTTTATGCACTAATGTTTAAAAACTAAGATAACGTATGCCACTTAGATTATGCGACAAAAATCAGTTTTGGCTAAGTTAAAACAAACATAGTGTTCATTTCTGCTAACAAAAAGAGGAGGCATTTTTAAGTTATTTTTTATGTTTAGAAAACTATAAATAATAAGGTTTTTTTACTATTGGTAGTTGTCTATGATGGTCATTATTCGATATAATATCAAGCAATTGATTAATATTTTAAATCATAGAAGTGACGAGGTTCTCTATTTGTGAGAAAAAAACGCCAATTTCATAGGTAAGGACCTAATACTAGTGACACATTATGGATTGCTTGCTATCGTTAGCTATCTGTGACACTACGACGAATACTGTCACGTTAGTGATATAAATGTAAAGTTAATATGAGTGAATTTTGAATTTGAAATAATCGTTTCACACGTTCTTTGGTCTGCCTATTTTACAACTATAGGTATGTTGGGGTCAGCTTCCAGTATAATCAGATGCAGCTGAATACGAGTATTTTATACGGAGCGACTGCCTTCAGACCTCCGCAACACAACTCGTTACGCATATACTATTTAATTAAATTGAAAACTTTACTCATATCTATACAAGGTTAGTCGGAAAGAGGGTACTAAGCCGCGGGCCACTTAATGTATCACTGATGATTGATTTAAAGAAAGTGTTAAAATTTCAAAATTCGATAAAAAAATATCCATGCAAAATGATTTTTATTTTAGTTTTTTCGAAAATTCTTCATCCCTGCTTGAGTTAAGTATTCAGAAAATGGAGCTTCTCATCCGTGACCCCAAATATGACCTAAAATGTAAACACAGCTGATCATAGCTGAAGATACATAGAATTTAGCGTATTTTTCATGAAATCTTTGAACAGGTATTTCTCGTAAACTAATGACTTTTGGGGAAAGTTGTAGAACAAAAGTTATCCATTATTATGGGTACTTTAATACCCTTTCGGCTTAGTACCCCCTTTCCGACTAACCTTGATACAAATTTATGATATGATACACATTTTGTATATCGCAAAAAAATAAACCAAATGTTATAAGACAGTTTTATTTTTAGGCCTGCTATTTCAAAGATTAAACACACACTGTAAATGAAAACAACAGTCAATTACTATTATGTTTACAAGAAATAAAACTGTGCCTTTTTTTCGGGGCTGACTTCATTTTATTATAATCGTAGGGTTGTCTCAACCTTGGTTCTTCGCTAAAGGGTTCACAGCAAACAACTTATCGTCAAGCCACAACTTTTTGAAAAAATATCGTAGTCGTGGAATGCCTGGCACATTGAAATATCGAAACAAATTTTGTAAAAAAAAAACTGGTCGAATCAAACCGAAAAGAACCGACGAGTTACGAAGATCTGCCGTCGTGTGTCTGCCATCGCGAGCGTCGCCACGCAACGGCCGCTCTCACACCCGTACCGCCGCATTAGATGTGTCACATCAATAAGAAAAAAACTTTAATTGTAGCTCTGAAAATTTTCCTTGGCACTAAATAGGCATGCTGTATAAGGAAGTATCAAATGGTTCTAACTTCAAACAACTGCCGACTTCTCGAGTTATCCTTCGAAATATAATAGTGTGACGTTTGCGTCAGTGGACTGTTTACATTATTATAATATACGAACTGATACAAAAATACACCAAGGTATCATATTTCTCACACTTCTAATAATATTGTATTTTTATTAACATAAAAACGTGATCCAAGGAATTGCCGATGCATTAATAGAATATTCTCCGAAATTGTGTAATACGATTCTTGCCATTGTTTTATACCTACCTAATTATTTTTTAGTAAAACTGACCTAAGAAAACTATGTACAGAAAATACATAAGCAAGCCTCGAGACTTATTTACATAACAACATCACGCCTGTATTCCCCTAAGGTTTGGGCAGAGGTGTATAGTAACACCCTCATTTCGCCGTTATGTTTAAGTCCCATGTAATAGGGGGCGAACATCAACTGGGCACAAATCCAAACTCCGGCTTGCTTGTAAGGGATTCCACACGGAAAACCTCAATAACACTGCCCGATCTGGGGATCGAACCCAGGACCTCACGATCGGCAGTCGCGCTTGCCATCACTAGACCAACAAGGCAGTTGCATAATAATATACAATAATGTATAATTAACATAGATCGGATAATTGGATGCATATTTACCGAAAGTTAATTAGTCTAGTGGTCGCAAGCGCGACTGTTGAGCATGGGTTCCTGGGTTCGATCCCCAGGTCGGACAAAGTGTTAATGGGTTTTTCCATTAGGAATTTCTCAATAGCAGCCCGGTGTCTGGATTTGTGCCCGGTAAGTGGCAATAGGCTCGCACCCTATTTCATGGGACTTTAAACATAACTGGCGAAACGAGGGTGTAGGTACATACAAGGCGTGATGATAATATATGTTATGTTAATTTTTCGCTACGAAATTATGGAAATGGCTTTTGAAAATAATTTATTAGTAAAACAAAACCCGATATCACGGGATTGCATAACTAATCGAATGCATATAATTACTTTAAGTTAATTATTAACCCTCGATGCAAATTTGTGTGTATGTAGGGTAAGAAAGAGAGGAGTGCATGAGTAAAAAAAAGGTTCAACTTTAGGTATGTAAATAAATAAATATGCATCCAATTCTAGGTAAATATCGTCAGTGGAAAGGTTAAAAGACTATAGCGCCAATATACCTACTTTACAGTAGAGAGATTAAAAGTACTTATTTAAGAAAATAAACATAGTTATTTTTCTTAGAGTATACATATTAAACATATAGTTAAATTATCTATTTAATATGTATACTCTATATATTGGCGCTTTAGTCTTTTTACCTTGCCACTGACGATATGATTATATTCTACAGAACACTAAATTTGACGATCCCGGAATCGCTAAATTTTTTCGATTCAAAAGTAGATTCCATTTAACATTCCAAAACACCTGAACTTTAGGTAAATATGCATCCGATTATCCGATTATACTTATTAACTAAAAACTTATTAATAAGATAAAGGTCGTCAAATTAAACACTAAATAATATCTACTATTGGATTATTGCACAATAGTATGTTATTTGGGATTCGTCTAGTATAGGAATGCATTCAAGAATTACATAATTAATTTGGGGTGTATTAAAACTTACGAGTAAAGATATTTTAGTACGCCAGCGCACCCTGGACAGTCAGCCCCGCTACCAAACTTGCTGAGTGGCTAATCTTTTCACTTCAGCAGGGATGCGCAGACTTATTAGGACTAGGAATCACTCGGGCAGACTATCAGCTAAAAGCGGGCCACAACAATTAAAAACAACCAAAAGAGTTGAAATAAAGTTTACTGAAAACATTAATAATACTTTGGCCATAAAAAATATATTTATTATCTTAAACTGGTCCCTATTGTTAAAAATTAAACGCATAAAAGAGTTTAGGGAACGTACCTGTACTACGTGACCCGTTCAGGGGGGAGAGAGGAGTCTTCAAAATACCACGCTTGGTCACAGGGGCACTTGGTCATATACTACGGGTGGTCACCGAGGGGGAGAGGGGGGTAAAAGATTGTAAAAAAATGTGTACGTAGTATGGGTACGTTCCCTTAATTCGCTCGGAGGCCGCGCGGCCGCGGTCTGTGCATCCCTGCACTACGGCATAAGCTATTCTCGTATAGCCAGAGAGAGCCAAAAAAGACGCGAATTGTTACAATAGGTGTAAACTAGGATTTTGTGAGTGATTTTTGAATTGAAAATACTCGTTTTATTTACACAATTCAATTAAATGGAAAACTTTATTCATATCAGTCTATGTATGACACAAAGTGTGTGTGTAACAAAAAAAAACGTTATAGGACAGTTGTATTTTTGATTCAACATTCGCGTGCATTAGCGATACGTTTACGATATTATACGACAAAAATTCGTGCTACGTCTACTGGTCTATAGAGATGAGAGCTAGCCAAAGCGAACAGTCGAGAACGTAGCGACATCTCCCTTCAACTCCTTTTCCGCGTAAATAAATGTGATGACATAATCCTATATACATTAATAATACATATAAATTCCATTTTTAAATATAAAAAATAATAACCCACCGGCATCGGGAACAGGGTTCCAGCTACCGGTGGTAAGGCCCTCAGAGAGATGAACCTCTTAACAATAGGCGCCGTATCCAGAACTATCGTATTCTGCATCAGGTTCTACATCCAGCCGCCCAACGAGAGCCTCATCAGATGTTGGTCGAGGCTCTTGGTCATTAAGCCATTAGCCATAACAACTATCGGCTCAACGACTGATGATGACATAATTATTTGTCAAAAATCAATAATACTCATTTATCCGACAAACTACTAGAATATTATTAATATCTATTGAAATAATTATGTCACCACACATGTTTACATATATGAGTGTAAAAAGCTATCCATTATGAGAACAAACAATGGCTATGCATTTGTTTATAAGTAGAGCGTAATTTCACAATCCGATTTATTCATACTTCAGTCATGCATCCCGCCACTTCAGTAAACAGAGTTCTACGGAATACATGTGCGTGTTTAAGTATATCATCCGTGTTTTACCATAGTAAATAGTGTTGTGTTGAATCGGTGACCGAAGCTTTCGCGGGTTCGTGATACAGTTCGATTATTGAGTCGATACTTGACCCTGATTTTAGTCGATTGCGTGATACTGCCGTATCTTAACCTTTAACCGCTTGAGTCGCATTTCTGCGACAAATATTTCCGTGCCCCTACCGCGTGTGTCGTATTTCTGCGACAGAGAACGTGCATGGTTTTTTTGTTCTATTTTCGTCCTATGAACTACGTGGTACAACTAAAACGATTATTCAATAGAGATAATTATGATTTCCAACAATTACTTAAAGTTGTTTCATAGTTCTAAGTATTGAAATAGCTTAATATATTTTAAACTATTTGTAATATATGTTTATAATATAAGGCAAGAGCGGAGCCTTCAACTACAGGCATTTTCTATGCCTAAATGGAGACTTCTCGACATGCAATGATAGCCTAAATGATATGAAATAAACATTTTGATTTTGATTTTTTTTTGATATTTATTGTAGGTATTATTTTATCGATTCGTAGTCGCGCGCTAGGGGCACGGCAATTGATATTTAGCCACGCGCTTAAAAGGTTAATTGTCAGAAAAGATTTGCTAAGTATTTTATATTAAAATCGTTTAGCATAACCATGGCGTTAAATTTAGAGATTTTAATATCAAATGCAGAATAAGTAAACGGTTTTGTACCGACAGTTATTAAATAATAATTATTTTCTTTTACAGTATTAATTGCGTGCGTGCTATCCTCTCAGACTGAAAACGTTGTTACATCATTTTGCCCGATAAGTTACCAAATCATTGGGCCGGTATGTGGGACTGATGGCGTCACATATCTGTCAATGTGCGACTTAGAAGCCGCAAGACTCCTCGACGACTCTTTAGACGTCGCTCTTCTTAAACCTTGCAATAATTATTGCACCGAAAAATGGGATCCAATATGTGGCTCTGATTTGGTCACATACGCCAACCTTTGCTTGTTTGAAAATGGTGTGAAAATCAACGAGAACCTCAAAGTGCTTCATGTCGGCCAATGTTTGACGCCATTGGGCGACGATGTTAGAAAACACGAAATAGCTGTCAATGAAATGACCCAGTATTACAGTAATTATGTATAAATAGAATATAATATTTTGTTGGTGCACCTACCATGTCCCTGCAGGACCCTAAGGTCAAAAGGTAGACGAGGACTTCTTTGTCAATTTTATGTGTGCATAAGACACTAAATGAATAAAAATGAAGTAAAAAAAAATGTTTTGTCTTAATTTTGTGTTTGTTGACTTTGTCATTTATCAAATAATGTGCAGTAGGTAAATGAAAGTCGTTCGTATCGCGAGACAAGCTGCGACAGTGCAATCAGTGCAACTTGTTGCCTTGACATAGCATGTTAAACCAGACTCCGATTCGGTATCTATGTACACCTTTATAACTGATATAACTATGTAATCGACTTCCAAAATTGAGTCATGAATTAAAAATAAACATTAAAATGCTAATATAAGAGATACAGAGCCCCAATAACGCAGCGATCGCTTATGATGATGAAACTCTCAAGTAAATTGTATATTACAAATAGCACCCGTAATTAATATTTATTTTTAATAGACTGTTAATAATTCAGGTGAAATTAGTTATAATGAATACATACAGAACCATATTTTCCATTAAATCTTACTTATATGAGTACTGGTACTGGTACCAGTACTGGTTTCATGTTTTAACAAAATCATCGTTCGTTGATTGAGCAAGACATGCAATATTTCACTTTACATCAGAACAATTTATCTAGTCATGATGAATCGTTTATGTGATCGACTTCTGTTGTGCAAATTTTACCATCCGTGCCCTGCTGAGTCGTGATTGAGTAATACTAACAATTGTGGCAAGGGAACATACGAACAAACAGATTTACCACGGAGTTACAACACCGTCCAACGTTTAAATGCGGCCGGTGCACGCAGGGTTAGATTACGGCTTCGTTCCGTTTTGAGGAACACTATCCCTCGCCACATGACGCCGTATGCTTTAGGATTAACCTGTCGCCTGCCGTCTAATATTTTACCGGTAATCGGCAATGGAAGTATCGCATTACTGACAAGCCATCTGACGTAACGTGTATTTGTAATATGTATAAAATTATTGCATTATTTCTTTATTAAACAAGTGTGTTTTCAACCATTTTTATGTGTCGTTGGTCTAGTGGTCGTAAGCGTCACTGCTGATCGTGAGGTCCTGGGTTCGATCCCCAGGTCGGGTAAGTATTATTGGGGTTTTCCGTATGGAATTCCTCAGTAGCAGCCCAGTTTGAATTTGTGCCCGGTGATGGCGATAGGCCCGCCCCCTATTACATGGGACAAACATAACGGCGAAATGAGGGTGTTACTATACACCTCTGCCCAACCCTTCGGGGAATGCAGGCGTGATGTTATGTTTGTTTTTGTATACGCAGGTACCGTATAGTTAGTGTAAAACTTGTAAAGCTAAGAAATGACAAATAACTGAATTTTTGGCTGCCAACAGCGTACGCCCACCTTAACCTACATCTGTAGAGCTAAATTTATCTGAAATTTTTCATATTCTTGACCGAGAACAGACTGCAATTTTACTGTTAATTATACTTTAGGTACGCGAATAAACGGCATTGATTTATCAGATGAAACTCAGATCAGTCAACAATACAATCTGTTAGATGATTTCGACGAAGAACATTTAATATATACCCTATACATAATATACTGTTTATTAGCAGAGTAATACGGTCTTCTTCTTCTTTTCGTGTGGTTACTAACTAACATGGTGTCAGAGTTTATGCCGCCCATGGGCCTCTGACTTGGCTTCACATGCCGTCGAGAAATATCTCTCAGGCATGCCGGTTTCCTCGCAATGTTTTCCTTCACCGTTTTTAAGCAAGTGATAATTATACAATACGCACATGAATCCGAAAAGTCAGAGGTGCGTGCCTTGGATTCGAACTCGAGACCTATGACTTGGCAGTCCAACGGTCACACCACTAGGCTATCACTGCTTTTAGGAATACGTTATAGGCCTGGCATACAACCACAAACTAAGTAATAGTTCGTACAATTAGGAACTCGTCATATAATTAACTAGCGACCCGCCCCGGCTTCGCACAGGTGCAATGTAGATAATAATGTGGGGAATATAAACCTTTCTTTTGAATCACTCTATCTATTGCTGAAGACTGCATTAAAATCTGTTGCATAGTTAAAAAGATCGAAGCGTACAGACGGTGGGAGCGACTTTGTTTTATACTATGTAAAGAAGATATCAATACAAGACGTAATACTACTAATTAAGTAGTTAACGCAAAATTAGAAATGTAATCGTGTAACATTCTCGGAATATAATTATTTGAATGTGATTTCTTGAGTATCAATTCTTTTATGAAACATACTTTGTTTTAATATTTTCTAAATCACATGATTGGTTTCAGGTAATTTACCTTCTATGTAAACAATACAAATTGTTGTTCTAGTGGTGGCAAGCACGACTGCTGATCGTGAGATCCTGAGTTCGATCCCTAGGTCGGGCAGTGTTTTTGGGTTTTTCCTTGTGGAATTCCTCAGTAGCAGCCCGGAGTTTGGAGTTGTGCCCGGTTGATGGCAATAGGCTCGCCCCCCTATTACATGGGACTTAAACATAATGGCGAAATGAGAGTGTTAATATACACCTCTGCCCAACCCTTCGGGGAATACAGGCTGAGACTAAGAGAGTGATGAATATGAATGTTGATGGATGGAGGGGGAGAGGGAGACCTAAGAAAAGATGGATGGATTGTGTGAGGGAGGATATGAAAGATAAGGGAGTAAATGGTAATGAGACGGCTGACAGGGAAAATGGAAGAGGAAAACATATTGCGCCGACCCCAAGTCACTTGGGACCAAGGCAGGAAGATGATGATGATGTGTGTTGACGTTATAATATGAAACACTATCTGTCAGGCACGCATTATCTCGGCGGCCCCACTTTAAGAGGACACTGAACGATTTTATTATTCACACATACATTATTTGTAAATTCAATACCTAATAATGAATGTGGTGTTCTGAGACTCAATTATTACATTTGAAACTAATAGCTAACAAAATTGATTTAAATTGTTACATGATATCAATAATTACCTCTGTGGAGAGTTTTATTTAAATTGAACAATTACCGACTTATTGATACGGCTCGGCGAATTCCGATAAAATGTTTCTTATTGGTAAGTGGATTTTATTTTATATTTCAATATCAAGGCGGCTGGTCCATCTTATCTTGGCAAGATTTGAAATTAATAACTTTAGGAAGAAAAAAGATTACGTAAAGTTAATAGTAACTTAACTGTGAGTATAATCCTCTTGTCAGCCTTTTTTAAAGTTAGGGCAAGTATTCAGTTATGTGTCTGAATCTCTTTGATTTATAGATTTTGAAGTAAATAATCCTAGAGTCTCGTAAAAGTGCTAATTAATATCTTAGAGCTCCCAGTCCCAAATATTCACGTTTAGTAAACAAATCCAATTTTTAGGTACGTAATGTAATTAGCCCATTACTGTCCCACTGCTGGGTACGGGCCTCTTAGAATGAGAAGGGTTTAGGCCTTAGTCCACCACGCTGGCCTGGTGCGGGTTGGCAGACTACACACACCATCGAGAACTTTATGGACCCTCCTGCATGGAAGTCAAGCGTTCCACCGCTAAACTATCATTGCTTATTTTTTAGGTATTTGTAAAAAAAATACCGTGTATTTTATCCACACATTTAGGTAGAGAGTTAAGAGACATACTTTCCCAAGGGTATATCGTAATTTTACGGGACATAAAACCTTATGAACCTTTTCTTGTTCCAATATTCTTTATCGAAATTCCATTACGGTAGGTACATTACTTCGGTACATATCAGACTTTCATATTACTTAGGATCTATCACTAAAATTAATATTTAGTGTTCTCGTATCACGCATATTATTTAAAACAATAGTCTTGTGTAGTTCGCGAACGAACTAGTTCGTAAGATCGGTCCCACAGATGAATTACGCGAACTAGTTCCGCCATTCCCCGCTCCATAGTTCGTTAGTTCGTGACCGATATAAAAAAATTGATTAAAGTTGATTATAACTTGTTTTGCTTTTGTATTAATGTGTTAATCTGTCATTGATTATTTTCAAAACTTCACCAATAAAGCTAGAAAAAAAAGGTCGCCCAACTATCGTTTGGGAATGAATCAAAGCGGGGAATTTCGGAGAACGATCTGCCTTCCTCTGATTCGAGCTGGGAGCTGACGAACTAGAAGAGCGAACTAGTTCGTTTAGGACCGGCGAACTAAACAGAGCTATCTCCGTCGCGAACTACTATGCGCAAGACTAAACAATACGCATGTTCAACAGGACTGTTAATAATAATACACGTTACATGGAGTTCCGCCCGACAGGGCGCGTGCGACGAAACGGGTCCCATATGCGGTAACGATGGGAAGACGTACGAAACCATGTGTCAGTTGATCTGGGCGAGGTTCGAAGACACAGACCTTCAGGTGCTGCATGAAGGAAGCTGCAACGCTGAGATGCTCTCCGGCTTAGATCCGTCAAAGGGAGAAGGTGATAATGAATATAACAATTATTACTATGGTTCTTATAATTTTGTTTTGTAACTTCATAACTTTCTATACTTGTGGGTATAAAGGCTCATTTACACGGAGCAATTTTCTTGAAGCAAGTCTCATGCTATCTTTGTCTATCTCTACGACAAAAACAGAGATAGCATGAGACTTGCTTCAAGAAACTTGCACCGTGTAAATCAGCATTTAATTACTGTCATAACGTCGACCTGACAAAATGTTCTTAACTGACTGGACTGGATAAGGAATCTTATTTAAGGTCCGGTTCGTATGGGCAAAAACGAATCGTTTTGCTTACCAATCGTAGATTTTTTTATTGTCATATAAATGGACTCATAACCTAATTTTACTCTAGATAGCTACTAACGTATGGAAGGGTCTACTATGCAAAGCTTTGACTTTGCTTCATTATTGGTACACATACAACATTCTTAATTTAACCAATAACGCTCGGTAAATCATAGGAAGGCCATTAGTGTATTAAGCAATAACTAAAACTCATGGTTTAAAAAAAATATGTTTCCAGTACATCGCAAAACCGTTTCTTTGACACTATTTGTATGTAGTAAGTAGGTTTATATTAGGTGTAAACGAAATCATGTAATTCCTTCAAACCTCGTGATGTACTGCTGATGTAGATTAAATCTGAACGGGATGCTATTGGATTCAATAAAAAGAAATTACTTACAAGAAGTAAACACTGCGCGGCTATCGCTCGCTGCGTTATTCGTCCGGGGCGCTAAAATGCCTCACGTTAAGAACACACGGTTACTACTTGTATTTTTTAATATGAAATCGAAATTATAGTGTTCGCGGTTGTTCGAGGTCTATGTCAGCAGTACATCACGAGGTTTGAAGGAATTACATGATTTTGTTTACACCTTGTATAAGTATATAAAAATCGATTGCTGTGCGTCAGTCTCGTAAAAACTCGAAAATGGCTCGACTGATTTGAGCTTTTTTTTTATTCGCGTCAGTACTTGGACGGTTTAGTAAAAAAGAAAATTAGGAAAAAAAAATGGTGGTACGAAGTTCACCGGGTCATCTAATCCAAAATACATTTTGACACTATAGTATGTTAGTAGGTAAAATTATTTGGATATGAAGTAGATACGATTTAGGGCATATGGGAAAAATTTAAATTAGGTTACGGAGGTCTGTAGGCTGTCGCTCCGTATTAGATGCTGGTATTCCGCTGCATCTGGTTGGACTGGAAGCTGTCGTCAATAGTTGGGAAAAGGCGAGACACTCATATCATAATACTGCTTTTTATGTCGCAGTGTTTTGTTTTTATGTCGCAGGTTTCTTACTTTCGCATCAGTCTGACAATCAACTCATATAATCTTCCTTTCTGAACAGCCAATGTGATGGTCTGCTTTTGTTCTATGCCGTAGTTTAACCATATTTCGAATAAAATTTTGTCTGTACATGCAATAGTTTTATTTCCTTTTGTATAATCCCAAGTCCATCTCTTTTCAGCATTCCATACTGTATCTACACCCCACGCGGTAGCTTCAACCCACGCTAAGCCGACGAAACATCAAAAGAATTCAAGTTCAAAGCATGATAAAATAAAATCGATCATGCCTTACGGATGGCCTCCCTTGGGTCCTGTTGTAGCACATACGACCCAACTGGACAAAGCTGACCAAGAGAGAAACAAGAGATTTCATGTTAAACTTACAAACGTGTAGAGTTGTCGCGTTTTGTCATTCAGAGCATCTTGTAATTATACAGGGCTACTGGTAACTCGACGTAGTCCTTGCAGAACATTATAGTAGGGTTGAAATGCAACAAATGAAGCCACCAAATGTTCTACCGAGATTCAGTAGTTTTAGAAATATTTTTTTTTAGATTTTTGTTGAAGAATCTCAGATTCAACCATATTTGCAAAATTGTTTGGTATTTTTGAACTTTTAATTATTCACAGAGACCTGCTATGGCATTAGATATGATAAAAACTTAAATATCAATACATTCGCGTCTTACATTATTTTTAAATAGGTTTCAAAAGGCTGAATCTGGGATTTTTCAACAATAATAAAACTTAATTAATCTCAGTAACTACTGAATTTCGGTAAAACATTTGGTGGCTTAATTTGTTGCATTTCGACCCTTTTATAATGTACTGCAAGGAATACGTCGAGTTACCAGTAACCCTGTATATTATGAAATAAGTGAACATTTAGAATTATTTAAGTATGTTGACTTCTAATACATTGCGTCTCTCATTAGTTAAATGTTGCTGTTAACAATAAAATATAACTGAAAAATGTATAATTGGATACTGGATATTGTAATTGCCGCTATAAATTATAAGAACGCTAGCGATTACTATTATTATTATAATTAGCCTATACTGTCCCACTGCTGGGCAAAGACCTCCCTCCATTCCTTGCATCTGTCATGATTCTGTGCAGCTTCATGCCAATTAACTCGTCCCGCCAACTTCTCCGCGGTCTGCCGCGACCCCGATATTATAATAAAATTAAATATTCAATATTATATTGAAATTAGACTAAGATATTAACACCCCTATTCTAAGACGTTCCTCCAAAACTTACTCGACTCATCTTCGACTCAGGACGGCCTCGAAAACACCTTCAAAATTGTATTCTTAGTCGCAATTTCGAGTGAACTTTGAGGTTCCTCGACGGAGTCATTACGTCATAATTTGAATTATCTGCATCGCGCAAATAACGCCGCGATAAATAGTTGTAAGGATTATCGTAAGCATATTCGTCTTCAAAATTTTTGTTTTTTTTTGTTACATACGAACTTTGACACTTTCTTCCTTAAGGTAGGTTCCGAGGTAACTTGAGTTTGACAGATGATTCCTTACCTGGACTGAGGAAAACTCTCGAGTCGAGGACGATTATGTCAACTATACGCTGAGTCGAAGTGGAGTCGAGTCGAGTAAGTTTTGGAGGAACCTCTTAGAATATGGGTATAAGTATAATTTTGCTAAACACTCTTAGCGAAATTTTCAGGTGGCAGTAAAGCATTAGATATAAATAACACAATATAACGTCACGCCTGTATTCCCCGAAGGGTGGGGCAGAGGTGTATGGTAACACCCTTATTTCGTCGTTATGTTTTAAGACCCATGTAATAAGCCTATTGCCATCACCGGGCAAATCAAAACTCCGGGCTGCTACTGAGGAATTCCACACGGAAAAATCCAATAACACTGCCCAACCTGGGGATCGAACGCAGCACCTCTAAATCAGCAGTCGCGCTTGCCACTACTAGACCAACGAGGTAGTTAGATAGAGATATACATAGTTAAAAAATTAAAGTCATCCAATAATCAATCTAATCAATCAAATAATCAATCCAATAGTCACGTTTGGTGCAGTGGCTGAGGGTGTGTGGGTTCGATTCCCACACGGATCAAATATATGTATGTCCTACAAATAGTTGTTCCGGGTCTGGGTGTTTGTGCATGTGAAGATGTATGTCTGTATAAACACCCACGATACAGGAGAAATCCTAGAGATTAAAAAAAGAAAAAACCACCTTTATCAGTCTCATCCACACCGCTTTAACGCATGCCGCACTGCCGGACGCGTAATAATGCACCCAATTATTATTGAACTTCCATATTTCACCGAAGATAGTAGCAGTGATAGCCTTGTGGTGTGACCGTCGGACTGCCAAGTTATACGTCTCGAGTTCGAACCCAAGGCACGCACCTCTGACTTTACAGATTCATGTGCGTATATTGTATAATTATCACTTGCTTAAAATCGGTGAAGGAAAACATCGTGAGGAAACCGGCATGCCTGAGAGATATTTCTCGACGGTATGTGAAACCAAGTCAGAGGCCCATGGGCGGCATAAACTCTGACACCAGGTTAGTCAATAACCACACGAAAAGAAGAAGACCGAAGATAGTACTAAGTCCATTGCAAGCAAGCCTCAGATTCAACGGGCAAGATTCCAAGGGTATTAAAAGAGCCTCCACGAGTGGCGATACATAATTATGTCCGACGCAGCCTGAGTTGTCAATCCCACTCAACCTTGCTGAATCAAATAGGGATCTGACATGGGCGCAGCAAGGATTTTGTCCACGGTCTGGCAAAATCAGTCAGACAGTAAATATTTGTCTTTTAAATCAATAACATAACATCATGCCTTGTGTTCCCCGAAGGGTTGGCAGAGGTGATTTTAACACCCTCATTTCGCCAGTTATGTTTAAAGTCGAGTCTATTGCCATTAACCGAGCGCAAATCCAGACTCCGGGCTGCTGCTGAGAAATTCCTAATGGAAAATCCAATAACGTCCGACCTGGGGATCGAACCCAGGATGCTCAGCAGTCGCGCTTGCGACTATTAGACCAAGGCAGTCTTAAATAAATCTAAGTGCAGAATGGGATTATGAGGCAATTTGGCCCCATGTACCTATTTTTAAGTAGTTTCTAAGTTTAAGTAGCGTTTGAGTATTTGGCCATTAGTAGGTTTATTATTGTTTGTTTCTAGCATAGGTAATAAAACTGCCTCGTTGGTCTAGTGGTGGCAAGCGCCACTGCTGATCGTGAGGCCCTCGGTTCGATCCCCAGGTCGGGCAGTGTTATTGGGTTTTCCGTGTGGAATTCCTCAGTAGCAGCCCGGAGTTTGGATTTGTGCCTGGTTGATGGCAATAGGCTCGCCCTCTATTACATGGGACTTAAACATAACGGCGAAATGAAGGTGTTACTTTACACCTCTGCCCAACCCTTCGGGGAATACAGGCGTGATGTTATGTTGCATGTTGCTGTTGTTGGTATTAAAAAAGAAATCTAATGGTAATGGGAATTAAGTCGATTAGGTTCATAAGTGTAATCCTATATTTAATTACTAGCGGCCCGTCCCGGCTTCGCACGGGTGGACATTTTTCCCGTTTTTGCAACCTTTTTCATATATGCTCCGCTCCTATTGGTCGTAGCGTAATGTTATATAGCCTATAACCTTCCTCGATAAATGGACTATCCAACACAAAAATATTTTTTCAATTCCAACCAGTAGTTCCTGAGATTAGCGCGTTCAAACAAACAAACTCTTCAGCTTTATAATATTAGTATAGATTTATAATTATACAAAGTATTAGTGCCAGTATCGGTTTTAATTAAACTGTTATCGTTAATCGTTGTTTTAAGGTACTAGCGTTCATTTGTTTCGCTTAATCAGTATTCCTAGCATTAATTAAATCAACATTTAAAATTAAAATATTGTGAGCTATGAGCAGCATAGAATGGTTGTGGTTATTAACAATAGGTGTGTATGTGAAAATCTATACTAATATTATAAAGCTGAAGAGTTTGATTGTTTGAACGCGCTAATGTCAGGAACTACTGGTTGGAATTGAAAAAAATATTTTTGTATTGGATATTCCATTTATCGAGGAAGGTTATAGGCTATATAACATCACGCTACGACCAATAGGACCGGAGAATAAATGAAAAATGTTGTAAAAACGGGAAAATATTAAATAATTATGATTCAAAAACCAGCCTGTTTAAAAACGGGACGGAAGGTGATGCCGTGGCGCGGGCCTAGGAACCGCTGGCGTGATGACTTTGATGTCTACACCAAGGACAGGTTGGAGATAGCAACGCAACGAGAACTGCCATGTGAACATGTTGGAGAAGACTTTTACCTCACAGGGGGACAACGTAAATTCATAATAAACAAAGATAACACAATCTTTGTTAATAGCAATTCTATAATCAGCAATGTTGGTAGTGTCCGGTTTTACGTATTTGGAAAAGAAGGTACGCAACATAAGAGGGCTGCATTAAGAGCCTCCGCGAGTGTCGATACCAACCTTGTGGACTGGCTAATCCTTTAGTTTAACAGTGGACTTGGCTAGCTCGTGCCGATACGAGAGGAGGACGAGTAACAATAGAACATAATTTATTTAAATAATCTGTCAATAAACCTTTTCCGGCAGTATTTAGGTCAGTGCTCAAAACTAAGGCATCAGATTGGCAAACGAAATCTTTACTGTAGATAAATTAAAGCCCGTTCCTTCAAGAATTTGTTACACTAATTACATTTTAATGTTTTCAGTTTCCCTTGCAGTTCAGACTGCATTATCAAGAGTAATAAATAATGATAGAAGCACCAAATATCGGAATAGACATACTCGTACAAAAAACTTAGAAACACAAACGGTTAAAGGCCAAGACAATGGTGCTCTTCAGTTGGTACATTCGAGACCTCTATTCTTCCCTATTTATGAAAAACATATAAATTCGTCGAGCAAAACAAAAATATTTAATTTCATTGGATAAGTATTTTCACAAAAATGTCTTACTTATAAATACGTCAGTAAAGTGGTTAAAAATAAATAGTTATTTATTTTGTAACTGACTACGAAATATATAAACAGCAGTGATAGCCTAGTGGTGCGACCGTCGGACTGCCAAGCCATAGGTCTCGAGGTCCAACCCAAGTCACGCACCTCTGACTTTTCGGATTCATGTGCGTATTGTAAAATTATCACTTGCTTAAAAACGGTGAAGGAAAACAACGTGAGGAAACTGGCGTGCCTGAGAGATATTTCTCGACGGCATGTGAAGCCAAGTCAGTGGCCCATGGGCGGCATAAACTCTGACGTCAGGTTAGTCAGTAACCACATGAAAACAAGACGAAATATATGAATTATTGACAGTGATGTGAATCCTTAACGAAGTCATAACTTTTACTGATCTATTATTAACTCTGTTTAATAATAAGCAAGTAAAAGCAAACGGCTCAAAACCGTTCGACGTGGAAAAAGGGGAGGCCTATGACTAGCAGTGGATGAGCAAAGGCGGATATGATGATGATGATGATAAAGTAATCTTTAAGTCGTGTATGCATAAATGAGTAGTAGGTATATTGTTTAATCTTTCGTCTCTATAATACCTACAGAAGGAAATGTTGTTTTTGGGACCAGTAAGGTATAGATAGAATTGCCACAGATATAATTCCAAATTCAGTCAAAACCAGACCAGCCAGTACAAAAGAAAACAATATTAGTGGCGGAAGAGAAACAACTATCGGACTAGAGACGGTTCGATACCAGTTCCAGCACCAGTCCCAGAGACGAATTAGATAATAAATTACACGTAGAATATATTGATTGGATCTGAGAACAAAACTCTGACTGAACCTCGATTTCCAAACATACTAAATACGAACATAGAAATAAATAATCTAAAGATCAAGTCATACTCACAGCACAATCGAAACGCATAACACTAGCATCACTAAAATCAAAGTAGCCCCACTAGATGAACAAACAACTTAATTTGGGTCGCGAGTCAAAAAAAAATTTAAATAGAAAATTTATTAATAATAGAAAATTTTTCGGCTGATGTGAAAATATTTACCAATTTGGTACGAAACATTAAAATGCTCAGGTTAAACTAAATTTTGACCAATTGAAAAGACCTGAAGTTAGTTAGTGTAGATCTGAAATGGATTTCAAATTGTATCTTAATTTAGGTCTTATGAACCGTGAATGGTGCTTCCTTAGTATTAACGAACAGAATACTGATTGGAAATAAACCGCTAGAAGATTCTTGGCATGAAATTTTTGTCAAATTATTTGCACACATACATAATATTTAAAAGTTAATTTAGAGACGGGTAATTATTTTAATTGTAGCATTTTTCGATGCCATTTTTTTGTTGATACTGAAATCTCGATTGGATGGATAAGCACAACCAAAATTAAAGGGTAGTTCGGTAGTTTTCTATGAAGAAAGAGTTTTAATAATTGCCTTAAATAAACAACGTAAAATGTTTACTTCATTATGCATAATATTAATACAAGCGTATTTTATATATAATTGCCATAAAATTAGAAGTTATGTCCAATTACAATCAATTACTTGGTTGAAAGGTACCAATCAATATTTGATAGCGGTAGTACGCCATACTCATAGAGAGATTGTTTTATTTTCACGATTTTTTCTTAACTATTCAAATACTTATTAGGTAATAATTAAAATTGTGTTCAAATACTCACATATAATATGTCACTGTTGTTATAATATCAGCAGTATTATTTAATATATTCATGGTATATACAAACGCTATTTCAAGTGATTGTCCTTTGACTCAAGGCGCGATACGTGGCACAAAATTAAATGGGAAGAAATATACCTAATACCATAGACTTTATGAACGCACAGAACCGGAATCCTAATTTAAAGGTACACTTTGGGGCGTGCTTAATTGAATCTTCAATTGTTTTTAATAAGGCCGCGGCATGATAACAGAAAGACTTAAACTTATAAAAAAAGTAGGTTGAAAGATGAAACAGTTCTATTGAGGATGTAACGTGAAGAAACTACTTAGTAATTGATTGTGAGTCTAGTCATGTGTTTAAAAACGAGGTGATTTTCTATTCTATTGCGCTGTGTTTGTTATTTTTGCATTTGCTACAGTTTCTTAAAGCATTACGGAGGGCAAACGATAAAGCCACAGATTATAGAACTCAACTTCATACTTAAGTAAATTTAAAATCTGGGCAACCATAAGGCTCAATCTATCAAAGTTCAATTTAGATCTACATGCGTTTCTTTAGTTCCACCTCAACACCGATTGTCCGCCTTCCACATCATTGTTGATCGTAGCACCCTACCCGAGTTTTGAGACGATTTGACTAATATGAGCAGTATGTTTCCTCTGATGGTAGGTACCTCGAGGAACTCCTTTCCATTCGGTGTTTGCCTTTTGTATCTTGTGTACCCTATCCTATAATCGACATCTAAACCACCGTTGTATAAATACACATTTCAATTCTTGTTTGCATTTTAATTTTGATATCAAAAAGAATCAAATTTCTCACACTTTGTTGATAGTGTACACAATGAGATTATATTACGCTGCAAAAATATACTAGCAATAAGCATTAATTACAGTTTTTACCAAAAAAGAAATAAAAACCTTGATTACTTTCATGTACTTAATGTTACATCTACTAAGGATCATTTCATTCTTGATGTTATTTCTGATTGCTTTAGCGTAACATCAGTTCTTACTTGATACTCAAGCATTGATAATGTAAGAAAATATTTCGAATACACGAACGTGATGAAAATTTTTGCAAGTAAGTTTGGTTAAGTATTAACCATTTCTCTTCGTTCAGCTACTTTTAATGTACCTGCTCACTTATCTAGAACTGATGTGTAGACAGCTCGGTCAGGGCCGCACGTTTCAAAATATTTTAATAAAATCCTATGCGGGAAATCATTAGCCTAGATTAATATGTAGTGTATTTCACTTTGTAAGGAATTTTGAACAATTTGCTAGTTCTATTTATCATTTTGTAATTTTATTTTACAGTGACGGTGCTCCTTGTGCTTATTCCATGTTTATACGGCAGGGTTTTTTGCCCGTGGAAACGAGCCAGGACATATTATTGTGGATCTAATGGAATAACTTACGACACATACTGTCATCTACAAGAGGCTATACCTGAAACTCCTGGTCTAAGTATAGCTTACAAAGGAATATGTGAAGGTGATAACATAAGCACTACCAGTGAAGAAAATCCAGATGGTTCAAAATATCACGAACATACTCCTCAAAAGGAACAAGATTCTGAAGAGATAGAAAATACATCTGAAGAGGAAAGTACAGAGGATAGGAGAGATCCAGAGCCAGACAGACCAAAACCAAAGACCAAAAAAAATAAAAAACCGCCACCAAAAAGAGGAAAAACAAACAAAGGAAAAACAAAAAAGAAACCAAAAAAAGACTCCAACGGTATAAGTATTCATAATTCAGTAAATAACGAAAATAGCATAAACATTGGAAAGAATAAAAAGCGACACCGGATTAAAATTAAAAATACTGTAGACAACAACAATATTATAACTATACATATTTAAAGAATTTTTAGTGCAATATAATTACACAAGGTGAATTTCATTGTATAATAGTGTAAGTTGGTGACATATTTGAGTTAACCTAATAATGATAAATAAATCGACTTTAGTGCACAATTAATTAAAATTATTAACAAAGAACATAACTTAATAAAAAAAATATGAAAATGTACAATAGGCTATCGTAATGTACTTAGGCGATCTCTTCCAGATAACAGTTGCATGAACTGGAATATTTTGGAAGAGTCAAGGGCTAGGTAGCCAGTGGTACAAAAGTAAACAGTGGGACAGTTATATTTTAAACAATATAAATATACATCAAAAAACCTATTGGTCACTAGAAAACATGTCACCAGAAGAGTGTTAAATATTTATGTGGATGGATATACAAGTAGAGGTAGGCCAAAGAAAAGATGGATGGATTGTGTGAAGGATGATACGGGTAAGAAAGGAGTGAGTACTGAGATGACGGCTGATAGACGAGAATGGAAGAGAAATACATGTTGTGCCAACCCCACCTAGTGTGGGATAAGGGCTGGAAGATGATGATGATCAACAAACCTATTAGTAAGAAGGTCCTAAAACTTTCATAGGTTTACATTCAGGCTAGCAACGACTCGATCAACTTGATTCTACTTGATGTTTGTGTGACAAATAGTTAATAGGTGATCAATATTTACTTTAAGATTTTAATAACAAGTAAAGATGTTTTCCATTCCTACTAAAAATTCCTTCAGTAGATAATATTATTCAATATACTCACAAGAACGCATTTTACAGGGAAATTTACCAGTATGACGTTGGATCTAAAATTTAATTGAGTAACGATTTTGTAATCGTAACATTAATTATATTGCTGTAATATTTATTGTATGTACATATTATATCATATCATAATTCAGGCTCTGACCGTTCACTACTGATTGCTATGACTATGGATTGATTACTATGTTTTGTATACTAACTACACCGATTCGCTAAAAATAATTCGGACTATTTGTACAACTATACACGATTCATATCAGTAGTCATTCCTTTCTGAATCATCTCTTGTTATCTATATTAAAAAAACGCTCTCAACATTTCGGCATGAGAGTAGCATCCTAAGTAGAGCTGTCATAATATAAACGTCATCTAAATTTCATACATATGACATTTTTTTATTAAATAATAAAATTAGCATCTTAAGTGATATCAAAACGGTGGCATTTTCTTATCGAAATATTTAAAACAGGCTCTAAATTGAGGTACTATGATACATCAAGTTTGTTATCAATTAACTTTTATTTTATTAACACAATATTAATGCCAGTTTTGTACATAACACATTCATCCCTACTGACCCAGTTAAAAATGCTTGCTATCCATACAACTAGTTTGGTTTTATAATACTCGCGTGAATACCAGTAATGATTATGTAATTATGCTAATTAGTTATCTGATAGCATGCAAGTATCGTTAAAATCGACAGTAACAGCAAACGCATCTTCGTGTTGACATCGTTCAGGGTGTGGGAAAATAATTGCTTACGAGTACATATTACCTATAGCGTGATCTTTGGTGTCAAATGTCACGGAAGCAACTACCCGTTTTTCTTCTAATGATATAAAGCCTATTTTTGGAAATGTTTCTAAATTTATATTAACTTCAATTTTAAGTTGCCGTTAATTTCATGCTGTCACTGTCATTTCACCTTCTTATGACAGAGACAGCACGAGACTTAACGGCAACCTAATTAAAAAGCTTACGACGAACATTTGGAAATGTAGAGAAGATAACTAAACCCTAAATTGGATGAAGCTAAATATAAATCAAGTAATAGGAAACTCCTAAAAAAAGGGAGAGAAAAGGAGCTTAAGACTCAACAGAAAATGTATGTGAAGCCTTGGACACTGCAAAGTTGAATAAAAATTTTGAGTTTTTCATGTCAAAAGGGTGAAATGTAGAACAATTTGCAAGAATACCTACATAAACTGTGCACCAAAAACATTATCTAACTTTATGACACATCAAAGTCGTGATCACTTAACTGAGGTTCCCACAGCACATTAAGACGACGATAAACATCTTTCACGATTAGATTCTACGAGTACCTAATAAAATAACACGTGATCTTTGATCCTGGAAGATGTAACGTTTAACGTGAAATATGTTAAGCAATGAGGGACGGTAGATCCGGGTTGTATGTTACTGGTTGAGGGTGTAGAGTGTCGATTTAGCAATAAAGTTACATAACTGTTTCTATAACTACCAATAATTAAATATCTTGTAGTAACAGTTGCACATATAATGGGGACGCAATTAAATGAATTCTGCGCACGCGCAGTACTATCGATCTGTCTCTGAACTCTTATGCCGCGCATGCAGCTTACATTGGGACCCCGAATACTAGGTCCAGGATGCGAAATGAACATCTACGACAATCGGCAATCAGAATCCTGATAGCTGATATAGTTGTGGATATAACAAATTTGAGAAAAGGAAAACCTGATGACGATGATCCGTTGAGGCAACGTTGAACGTATAATTGATGTGAAATAACTAAAAGAGACCCACAAAACTACGATTTGTTGTGCACTGCAAGGTGGACCGGCAATAGAACGGAATGCGGTCCGCGATTAGCAAGGTGTCGCTTACATGCGCGGGCGCAGCGACCTGTTTGATACTCCACTCCGCATCCTGCCAGTCTCCCTAGCGATAGTACTACGAGTACACTATACTTTAACTTTTACGAGTCGTGAAGTTACTTGAGTAAAATTAATAAATCGACGTCATCCCTGAGTAGTGACTAAACACGTACTAATAATGCTCATCCTTGTTTTTGATCGAAAACACGACACGAAATACATATAAGCAGAGAATACACAGGCAACGTATAACCAAAACTAAATAAAAACCAAATTCTGGAAACCGGCTACTAATAATAAACTTTTTCATCTTGTTGAAAAAGAATGTCTTTTTACTGGGTGCGGCGAAGTCAAACGAAAGGGAAATGATGCATATAAAAAAGCAGCATTCCTTTTTAACGAGATTAGAAATGTAACTTTAACCTCAATTTGACAGTTTACTCATTTATATTCATGTCAGTAGACACGCTATTTAGATTACCTAGTTCCAACGAGATGAACATTATGATACCTAGACAGAGTTCGCAAAAAGATAGTATGTAACAATTTCTCTAACAAATAAGACCAGCAGCTGAACTGCCATAAAACCTAATGACGAATAAAAAATATTCATGATGAGGGTATAAAAAAAATGAAGCCGTCACGAGACGCATGGCAGATGTGAAACATGGAAACTCATTTTGTAAAAAAATAAATCTGGCCGAACCAAACCGAAGAGAGCCGACGAGTTACGAAGGTCTGCCGTCATGTGTCTGCGCGTCGCCACGCAACAGCCGCTCTCACAACCGTACCGCCTCATTAGATGTTTCAAATTAAAACCTATTTTATCGCCCAAAGAAATTATGAAAGCAAACTGGATCCAAACAGGTGTCACATAGTAGGGGCAACTAGATATTGCATGGTCATTGGCATCACAGTGGTTTCGCAGTACCACAGGCCAGACGGACTCGGCCGACAGCACACGAACCCTGGAGCTCTCACGAGTATAGGGCGAAAAAGGTTCAGGTTACGCAAAACTTCATGGGAGAGGACATTTAAAACTAAAACAATGGACACATAGACAAAAGAATGACCAAGAAGTTTTTTGTAAAGCACTGTATCACACCTGAAGACAATAGGATCTATTTATAGTGAGTATATGATACGTTACACATTTGGTATTCGGTGACCCCAGCCGTGATGAGATTTATGTGTGAACTTTTGTTTCAGAATACTCGTGTTTGTTTTTGTTCAACGCCTGAAGGTTATAAAAGCTGTAAATGTTATTCAAGTCTTATTTCATTCACCCCGACCGGTCTTCCATCGTGGAACGTGGAAACTTCCTCTCTCAAAATTCGTCAGTCGTCGAAATCATTGTAAGTAATTTTCGGTTGAATATACGACGGTCCAGAAAAGCAGCAGGGCAATTCTAAGATCCTAGAAAATAAGAACAGATACGGAGATTTTGTGTAAGTGAGACCACTCTCAAACCTGACACTTTCAACCTTGACAAAGAGGTATTAATGCATACTTCCTATAAATTGTAAGTTCAAAATAACAAATGATGTGTGCATAAAACTTTAAATTAATATAATAGCTGTTAGGTTAGTAGGTATTAAGTCCGTGGAGAGATAGATTAAGAATAAAACCCCCCTCCGTCTTCGAGCAAGCGATGCGAAGCGACAATGAACCTGGCATCAAAATTGTGTCCGAAAAGAGGCAATAAGCTCGCCACCTTTTACATAAGACAATACTAGAGGCGAAACATGCGTGTACAGACTACTGTAATAGCAGAACATCTTCGATAACATCTTCAGGAATTACAGGCGTGAGTATATGTACATATATATGTACGTAACTATTAGGTAAGGAAAACGGGCTACTTGAAGTTGGATACTATTCAAAACTAGATCCAGTAGAAAAGTCTTCTCCAAATGCTGTATTGCTAACATTGTAGTCGATACTATTATGTTTCATCGTTCTGCCTAACCTTTTCCCAACTATGTTGGGATCCGCTTCCAGTCTATTTAAATGCGGCTGAATACCTACCAGTATTTTACACGGAGCGACTGCCATCAGACCTCCGCAACCCAGACGCTAGGCAATGCCGATATACTAAGATTAAACCGTTTGTCAGACTTTCGGGCTTCTGACTAGCAGTAACGACTATCATAAGTATTCGTATGGCACTGACGGTTTAACGTGCTCTACGAGGCACACTTATATTATGTTTCATAGTAAACATAAATAACCTACATTTACAATGTTATGTATACTTTTCACGCGTATCTTAATTGAGATATTTACTTACGACATGACATCTCACAACATCTCACAAGTGCGTTGGTAAATCCGTGACTATATTGTTTGCATTTTGTTTTGAAAGGCATTTAGTAAGATTACCACCTTTGGACATCTCGCAACATGTCAGATAGGCAAAGAAAGTAAACATAAAGATTATACTTAAAGTTACTGGCTGTCATTATATGTTAGGTAACCGTAGAGCGATCAATTGGCAATTGCTTATCGCACTTAGTTAAAATGTTATATGAAGTGGTTAATAGAAATTGACAACGGCGTCTTTAAAAGCAATATACACAATTTATTGTATCGTGTATCATATAAAATATATTTCTTTCTGTAGACGGCGTCAGATGCTATTCATGTATTTCAGGTATTATATCAAAAAGACCAAAAGGCAGTGACTAAGCCCCAAACGTTTACTGAACACTGACAAATAAAACTGCAATAAAATAAGTATTTACTAAACTCCATAAGTGCGCCAACTATGATGCATCGCAAGATACTTCGTGATAGCTCTCTATTAAAGACGTCTACAAACAGATAAGTGAAGCAGTTTTTACGTTCAATTCATGCTCTATCTTTTATATCCGGTTCCACAAATACAATTTTCTAAATACATCAAAAACTCGCAAAGAAATGTAAGTGCACCATTACAGAAACTTCATGAATAATTCAGAGAACATTAAAACATTTACTGAACCACGAACTACGGATATTTGTTTTTTTAATATTAGCCGAAGAATATGTATACTTACTGCAAATTACTTAGAATATACATTCACGATATTAATTACAATTTACAAGTCATCGGCTGCCGTGACCAACGAAGATATAAAATAGTTTTATTGATTCGTAATATTAATTTTGTTGTTTCCTTTCGTGCGATAGTTAGGTAAGTCTTATTAAATATTAGATTATTATTTGACTGTTATCTATAAATACGGTAATATTACTTACATAATTCCGCAAGTGTAACGTTATCTGAGTATAATGAGGCAGACATGAAAAAAACTAAACCGATGAAGCGTGGACACTCATAAGCAAATAGATTGTATATTCACAATTTTATTGATTCTCATATTACTGTTGCAATCGACTGTCTATTTAAATATTGGCAGTTTAGACAGAGAGGGATTTTTATTTTTATTTATCTTGGCCTGGTTGTAAGAAAAGTTTTCTTAATAGCTTTAAGCAATCAATTCTATATAAAATTTTATTAAACGATGGGAATTGAAGAAAGAGACGTATGGATATAAAGACGAAGAAAAAATTGTTTGTCGGATTATTCAATATTATTTGAATCGTCGACCAGTGGATATAGACCATATGGATCCTGAGGTAGAGGCTATATTACATAATCAGCCCATTACTGTCCCACTGCTGAGCACGGGCTTCTTCTCGGAATAAGAAGGGTTTAGGCCTTAGTCCACCGCGCTGGCCTGGTGCGGGTTGGTAGACTACACACCATTGAGAACTTTATGGAGCCCTCTCTGGTGTGCAGGTTTGCCCACGATGTTTTTCCTTCACCTTTAACGCAAGTGATAATCAAAATCTGATCCGCACATGAATTTGAAAAATTCAGAGGAACGGGATCGAACTCCGACCTTCCTGCATGGAAGGCAAGCGTGCAACGGCTAGGCTATCACTGCTGCTATATTACCAACGGTTTATAACAACCATAAGAGGATAGTCACGACATGACCTGAAATATTTATTCGGCAGCTAACCATACATATTATAACGTTGGAATTAATAAAACATCTGAATGCATAAAACTTTTAAGGTTAATACAACTTTTTCAACCAGTTGCGAGACAAATTGTTTAAATAATGTCGAAACCAAACTTTAATAACAGCGTGAAAATTGTACGGAATGTGTATCATTTACGTAATAGGTCAGAGGAAAGCACAGGTTTTTGTAAATTCCAATAAAGAATAGCTGGAAGCGCAACATTCCAAAAGCGGATCTCATAACACTAAGAAGAAAACGTTGACTAAATAAATCTCGAGTAGGTAGGTCAGGCAGGTAAGTACAAAGAATTAGGTCGCTTAGAAGAAATCGATACATCGATCGAGTTCATAATAAATTGTAAGACAAAGTCGGTCAAAGCAAAGCAATTTCTTCAAAGAAAGCACCAGGTAGAGATGCAGGTATAAAGCTTGATACAAAAAACGATATAAAAACAAGAGCATTGACTCGAAATTACTCTCAGAGCTATCAGAAGACAATCGTAAAAACAATCATTAACATTGCATTTATGACCGACGCTGGAGATCTCATGTAAATTACCATCGCAACGGTCAACATAAGAAAAATAAGATCGTTTTATACACACACGATAATTTCAATCTTCTAATGAATGCATTATTCAAATTGCTATAATATGAATAAAACTCTGTAGTTACGTTAGAAATCGCTTCAAATGATTTGGAGTGAATGAAGATCTGAGTTACAGCGTCTGCTTTTTAGATAATATTGTAGTTTATAAAGGTAATGCTTCGTTTAACGATCTATGCACCCGTCGGATTAATACTACGAATAATTGTACGAATATAAAATGTTGTAGACACTTCCGTTTTCTTGTGATTTATAACATAACATAATTAGCCCATTACTGTCCCACTGCTGGGCGTAAACCTCTTCTCTGAATAAGAAGGATTTAGGACTTAGTCCACCACGCTGGCTGGAGCGGGTTGGCAGACTACACACACTATCGAGAACTTTATAAGCCCTCTCAGGTGTGCAGGTTTCCTCACGATGTTTTTCCTTCATCGTTAACGCAAGTGATAATCAAATTCTGATCCGTACATGAATTCGAAAAGTCAGAGGTGCGGGTCGGGATCGAACTCAGACCCTCCTCAGAGTTATATAGAGGTTAAATGTTCAGAGTTGCATTTAGTTAGTTTTTTAAATATTCTGTTTTATCTCTTCAAAGAAAGGTGAAGAAACGCATCAAAAGAGTAATTTATTATTGATCGTATTCTGGTTATTAAGTTTTCTAATAGATTCAAGAACCATCATACTTTTTACTGTCCGTGAGAACCATCTCTTAACTAATTTGTATAAATAAGCCATTTGACAGCTTTGTTGTTTGTCAGTGCATTGTCATATTATTTCCAACGATGTGCCCATTACACTAAAACATTTTCTGAAGCTTGGTACTTAAATATTTGTTCTACTTTACCAATAAGTTGTCATGCAAGGCAGTAACTTAGTGTATTTGTGTCGAGGCCCTTAAGTAGGCGACTCCATTGATTTAAAGCCATTCAAATGCAAATGTTTATATTCAGAAGCGATGAGCTAAGAATTCGGATACACTTACATTATAACGGTTGTTTGACCATGTCGAATTGCTATTTGTCATTCCAGTGACGTTTTGTCCCTTTTTGGAAACAGTAAGTAGAACGAATGATTACTTAGAACTGGTAATACGTTTTTGAATGTTGAACATCCATTTCATTCTTTCGACGTTTTAACAAAGAGGTCAGTCAACGGAAGCGAAGCGGACGATGTCAATAGTGACAAAAGTCTGACAGTGAAATGACACTCTATGAAACATGAAATAAGTACATTTGCTGTAACCTTCTTTTACACAGTTATTTAAAAAACTGTGGAACATAACATATCACTTGTAGATGTTAAAGCAGACAGCTACTTATTTGTTCCGTGAAACAATTATTTATTGTCACTGGTACGATACAGTTATAGGTCTACCAGAATCTGATGGCAAATAGGGAAATTAAATGTTTTTGTGGGTAACACAAGGGTAATTTGAATAAAAAATCTTGATACTTGTAATTTTTTTTCTTTAATTTCTTCTCGATCTTCTTCCTGCCCTTATCCCACACTAGATGGGGTCGGCACAACATGTATTTCATAAATCCATGTTGTTAGAGGTTTTGGCTTATTGTTTTATGTGACCCAATGTGCTTGCTGATATTATGCACTGGGTCCCAAAATGATATGCTGATATATGGTTTTTTGCAATTTTATTGTAATGGAAAAGGAAACCTTGTTAAAATAAGTAAGTATGTTTATTAAAAATGTTTGAACAAGAAAACATTAATCAGAACTGGAAAATGTATCAACTACAGTCATACTCGTTTTGACAAGTGACATGTTGACATTGCCATATGAAAACCACTGTTTGTTATTAATTTTTAATGCCATGAGATTCTGGTTGACATATACCAGTGTCAAATGTGTTTTTTTTATTAAAACTTCAGTGGGAAAGATCGTTAGGTCAATTAAAAATAAATATTGTAGGTTATTTCCTGTGTTGAGTATACCTACAGGTAAATTATTGTTTTATTAAATGGCATAAACGTTTTAGCTATACATAAGTACCTATAAGTTTTATTCGTAAATATTATTCAAATATCAATGCATCTTGAATATGTTATCAATTTTTAAAAATAAATTGTGATAAATTGACTGTGATGATTTGTTATTCTAAATACTATTTACACATAAGTGCATGTTAAATTAGGTTAAATTAAATAAAATAAAATATGTACTTAAATTAAATCTAATTAAGTAAACAATTTGTCTTCAGAACAACACCGAAAGGTGCTTTGTTTTATTTAAAATTTAATTAACGTAAACAAAGAAATCATGAGCAATAAACGTTCTTACAATTCACGAACAAATTATTAGAACTTAATAACTCTGAACAATAATAACATTGGTATATGGTCGGAGCTCATATAAAGTTATGGGTCCACTAATTCTTAGGTCAATGACAGGCCCACCGATCACTTGCAATCGTGAGAACGTATAGGTACTGGACCGTACGGGAACCAAAAGAGAATGGTCTTACATATATTTGATATTATCTTTAATATTTTAGTTTTTTAGGTTTTATAAAAAGTCTCGTAAAGATTGTAATAAACAGAAAAGTTAGTGAAAGTGCAGACATAAAATATAACATACATAAAGTTAAGTGTGAGATATTTTCGGCACCTGTTTATTGTCATATTAACACTTTTATATGACGTTTATGCTCTGAAGCACAGATTATTATCTAACAGTCTGTATCGCCGACAGTTCATTCACATCGTTAGCATAATCGAAAAGACAGCGGCGCGTGTTATTTACACAGTAAACTCTATCATTGAAAGCATTCCTGTCAAGAAACGCACGCAAAACAGTACACAAAAGGTGTTTATCAAATAACAAAGTTGTTCACAAAGAGACATGAAATCACATTGTTCACAAACGGATAATATATGAATAGTTCAGGCACAATCAAGACACAATATTCCTCTTTGGCTAACAATGTAAAATATCAGTAACTACCAAATTAAGTTCGTAATTGAGTCAACTAAACTATTATTTTGTCTCATTCAATTCATTTTGCCTATAAATGAAAATTGTGCCATTGACTTAATAGTCCATTTGTTGACGGCCCACGTAGGCTGTTAGCCTAAAATGCATTAAATTCAATTTCAAGTTAACAACCTACACAAAATGCCCTTAAGAATCTATTCGGTAACCGAAAAGTAATAGTTATCTGATATAAGGTCTTAAGTCAATGCCAGACACAACCGTGTGAACTAAAGCTGAGTTTAATTGAATAAGCACCATTTGGCGCCCACCATGATTGGCGTAAGAACGATGATTGTTCTAGGCAAATAAATTACTACCTTTGGGTGTGAATCGAAAGTGAAATGGTCTCTAGCAATTATAACGTGTACCTTTCAATTATCTCATCAACAGTCAGTGAGCTCAATCATTATTTTGTAAGAATTATCGAATAGTTGAGCGTGGAATTACCGATTGGTTTGCGATCTCATAATGAAATTATCGTCGGTTTTATGAGATTATTGACAATTACCGACAAATGGTCGATACCTATAATTTACGGAGTGTTATTGGTTAATATTGAGACTCTTGTATCTTTACCAATAATGAAGTAAAGATCTCAAGGCTTTGGATAGTAGACCCTCAGTAATATGGAAGTAGCTATCACAGGTAAAATTAGCTTACGAGTCTATTTATATGCCCAGTTTAGGGATATAATTTCTTTATAGCCAAACTAGGCAAATAAAAAAAAAGCATTTATGCTACCATTGGTAACACAAAACGATAGCAAAACGATTTGTTTTTATTTCTAAGAACCGGCAAAAGAGAATCAATAAATTAATCGGAAGATAATATCTGGATTAAAAAGCAAGTTTTGTTGCATGTATTAAAAATGGATATAAAAAGATAACATTGTAAGATTGTACCAGAAAACGGAACTTGTCAAAGCTAGCTCATCACGCTACAGAACAAAAACTTGCACAAAACGAACTTTTCTGTTCATGTCAAGATAGAAAGTTGGTTTCCCACCTGATCGTACAAACTTTTTAATTAATAACATTAACTTTGCCTCATTAATAATAAATGTTAAATAGTATCTATCTAGTTCTTATTACGGAAAATCAAAGTTGATTTATCTTATATGGTAGAAGCAAGAAGTCCTGACGATGACTGTTAAGGAAAGGCGACATGATATCGAACTGTTACGTAAACGAACCATTATATCTGGAGGAATCTTAGGTAATTAAGGAGTTGAAATTCAATATATAGCCTCTTTTGTTGTTGTGTCTGTTTTATTTGGTAACTAGCTGTGTCCTCACGGCTCCGCCCGCGTAAGAAGTTTTATTCCAGTAATAAATATAGCCTATGTTACCTACTCAGTGATAATGTAGCTTTCTAACGGCAAAAGAATTTTTGAAATCGGTCCAGTAGTTTTTACGTTATACAAAAATACAAATTATTCCTCTTTATAATATTAGTATAGTTTAAAACCGCCGTGTCAGTTTTTTTTAAAACGTAATTTCGTTTTTATTTGCCAAAAGATAGCACGTTTTTTTCAAAAAATAAAACCTGAACTAGGTAACCCTGTGTTTCAGGCGAGAAGAGCTAATTTAGTCCAAAATAATCACATATTTATTATATAAAATAAAATAATAATCTAAGGTAATGGTTACGTAAACAATGTAATAAAAACAATTGACAAAGTAACATAATCCCTAGTGGCTTTAATCTTAGTTTCTTAACTTAACTAATTACTTAATGTATAATAAAAAATACAAACAAACAAAAATCGGACACGGCGGTTTTAATTATCAAATAAAACAAATAAGAATCGCTCGGACTTATGACGTTATTGGAGCAAAGAGACGATATATAGGTCTTGAACAAATCGATGGTCCCTACGTATACTATCGAAACTACAAAATATCAGTTTTTATTTTATTTGCTTAAAATGTGTGAAATTATGTTATCTTAAAGGTTATAAAATAAAAAAGTTAAAATATCATATTATTTCGTGTTTTGCAAAACGTAAAGTTGAAAATATTCAAAGAACAAACTTCAAAACGCTCTCCTCAAAAGTTAGTCATTTTCGACTTTCGGTAGTTTACGTAGGGACCGTCGAAATATCCTTCAATTTCTCAATGTTTCAATTTTACTTCGGACTTCATCGTGAATTAGCTTCTTACTTTGTATTTTATCAAGCGAATGTTCCATCAGTTTTTTTATCACGTATAGACGATTACCTGAGCTCATATAAGTAATAATTATGCGTGTTTTCAAACCAGCTTCAGCATCTTACTAAGTAAATACATAATTATTGTAGGAAACTGGAAAACGCTCGCTGTGAGAAAATTTACACGTTAATGATAATTAATTTTTGTGAAATAAAACGGTTATAAGTACTACAAAATCTTACATGGGTACTGTATACAGAGTAAGCAAATCTTTGAATGAGTTCCAACTAATGTGCGAAGTAATTATACGAAATTATAAAATTTTCATAATTTGATCATGAATTGTCCGCAGAATCACGTTTCTTTTGATAAATTTTGTGCTTTTAGTTATCTCATAATTATAAAATAATAAGAATTTAATTACTTTTGTTTACTAATTATTTCTCCTTTTGGTAATTTAGTTATAGGTTTTTCTAATATCATCGTTGATATTAAGTGGGGAGGTATTCTACCTGCCTCTCGAAAAATACGAGATGACAATGTCCTCGCTTTAAAAGTCGCGTGCCTTTCTGCACACGGGCCGCGTCGCGTCACACGAATAACCTTAAGCACATCTTCAACCTTCTTGTTAACATTTTGGATGCAACATCCTTGTGCATTTTTAAATAACAATGCACCAAAAAACAATAATACTGAATCAAAGTAAAAAAACTCAATTAAGTAGTAGTGTTTAGAATGCAATGATGAGTATTAAGTACCAAATAGGTAAACAAGTAAGTGAGTAAATAAATTTGAACTGCGTAGTGTTTTGGGACGGCTTCCAGTACGTTGCCTATCGACAAATTGAACTTTTCGTCACTCGCCTTTAAGGCTCAGTTGCACCAACTAACTATTATAACTGTTAACTTGCCATATTTATGTCAAATTTGTACTAATTTGACAGAAATTTTGATATGGTTACGGTTATAGTTAGTCGGTGCAACTCAGCCTAAGACTTTCGACTGTGACAATCTGTAGTTTTCCATCTATCAATCTATACCTACAATCAAATTAGGAACCCTTGTTAATGACATTGATTTGCAGTCCAAAGTGAAACTGACAGTCTTGATAACTCTGATTTATTTAATCACCTCATTAAAATCAAATTAACTTGTTTTCATATAATTTTCTCAAGGAAAACGACAGCCGTTTATCCACGTTCAACAGTTTTTAGTTTCACTACGTGTAGTGATGATTAATTAAGTTTTCTTTACATTATCTTGAGAGGAAGAAAGCGTTCCGCAATGATTATAAGAGCTGTTCTTTTTGTATATTCTTGGATGGAAATAGAATTATGCTTAAAACTGATTAAATAATTTATTAAAATATTAATAATAAATTAATATTTGACTGCCTTGTTGGTTTAGTAGTCGCAAGCGCGACTACTGAGCATGGGGTCCTGGGTTCGATCCCCAGGTCGAGCGAAGTGTTAATGGGTTTTTCCATTAGGAATTTCTCAGTAGCAGCCCAGAGTCTGGATTTGTGCCCGGTTAATGGCAATAGGCTCGCCCCCTATTACATGGGACTTAAACATAACTGGCGAAACGAGGGTGTACTAAAAACACCTCTGCCGAACCCTTTGGGGAATACAAGGCGTGATGTTATGTTATGTAATTTATTAAAATGCTGAATCCACTGATGTTCTGATTGCTGTTTAAATAAATATAAATCAAAATAAATATTAGGAAATTACATCGTAAAATCAGATCAGTGGTTCCACTGTTCCAGTGGTACAGACGTTACTTACATTTCAATTCACAAATATTCTGTTGAGAAAAGCTACGTAATTTAGTAAATGAAAGTATGTACTGAACTTATGTTAACAAATCAAAAGCTTTCTTGATTGAATTTGCTAACATTGTAACTTTATACCGGAAATTGCAACCCGACCTTAACTTTCTACCCCTGCTTTGTGGAGGTTTCAATGGTAAACTAGTGAAACATTACCTATTGATGTTCCACAAGATCCATTCAAGATTGACCAAAAATTCATCAGTCGAATCAACAGGTTTTGACTTTGGAATTCGATTAACGGCCGAAATCAATAATCGATCTCAATACAAAATGTCTGGATCGATTGATTGGATTTCTGTCAAAAACCAACATCAACGCAGAGGTTTTGAATTCAGATCAGTTATTGTCTCTCTTATTAACTGTCTCGTTGGTCTGGTGGTGGCAAGCGCGACTGCTGATCGTGAGGTCCTAAGTTCGATCCCCAGGTCGGTCAGTGTTATTGTGTTTTACCGTGTGGAATTTCTCAGTAGCAGCCCGGAGTTTGGATTTGTGCCCGCTTGATGGCAATAGGCTCGCCCCCTATTACATGGTACTATATACCTCTACACAACCCTTCAGGAAATATAGGCGTAATGTTATGTTATGATATTTTTTTATTGAAATCTGTTTTCTAATGATTCTCGGACATGCATAAGAACAGCTTGACTCTGATCCCGGACTGGTTAAGTTAGACAGAGATTCAATTAATTACAGCAAGTCTTGAAATCACGTTTGCCATAAATATGATAGGTTAAAAGTTAACTAACTTGCACTATGGTGTGACAGGTTGTCAACCCGCGTTTCTACAAGCGTTACAGCTAGATACTCTTACTGTAGTCAAGTTTTGAATAACGATACCTGTAGGTACCAGGTACGCTAGTTTTAATTTATTTATTTTCTAATAAAATCAATGAAAAACTCGAATTAAATCAAGACCCCAAGGTAGTAATTTATAGGTGCATCTTCAGCAGTAGATACTGCAGGAAGGAAGATTTTAATCATTTTAATCATTAAAAAAAATGTAGGTAAGTACTTTGTATTTATAAATAGCTTTATTTCTTGTTTACATTATAATACAATGCGTTGGAATGTTTGTGTGTGAGTAATGGATAATACTTTTTTCTTCTATTCGACTGCTTGTAGATGGTCTTGCGGACCGTTTTTACGTAACCGGGCAGTTATTGGCGAGACCTGAAGGGTCTCCAACCAATGGGTACGAGAGTAAAATACTTAACCTAAGCTAACTACTACTGGATAAATACTCAAACACTACTCACTTTTAAGTTGCCGTTAAGTCTCGTGCTGTCACTGTCACTTCAAGGCGAAATAACAGAGACAGCACGAGAATAACGGCAATTTAAAATTGAGTAGTGTTTGAGTATTTCGGCATAATGTCATACACATTTATTTGTGTAGTTTATTCATAGGTTCGATGAACGAGAAAGAAATAATATAACACAGCCTTGCATTCCCCGAAGGGTTCGGCAGAGATGTTGTAGTAACACCCTCGTTTCGCCAGTTATGTTTAAGTAATAGGGGGCGAGTCTATTACCATAAACCGGGCACAAATCCAGACTCCAGGCTGCTACTGAGAAATTCTTAATGGAAAAACCCAATATCACTCAGGACCCTATGGTCAGAAGTCAAAAAATGTAAAGAATGTTTTCAAACTTTCGCGATTTGTACACATTGTAAAAATACTGATTCGGGTCTAATCACATAGAAAATTTATATGGCAGAAAAATACCTTATTTAACCCGACGTTTCGACCGAATTTCACCGGCCGTTGTTACGGGCAGAGGTAGGGGTCAGTCTACCCGTGACCACGGCCGGTGAAATTCGGTCGAAACGTCGGGATAAATAAGGTATTTTTCTGCCTTATAAATTTTCTACGCGATTAGACCCGAATCAGTATTTTTATAAATGTAAAGAAATAATTCTATGCACCTGAAAATGAGCAGAGATGTCGGAAAGCGTGACCAGTGCAACTGTTAACAAACATTAGACGCAACACGTAACCAAGGTCGACGTACCATTATCACACACGTTTCTTTTTCACGAAAGTCGAGCCGCGGACCGTCTGTACAAACGAACAGACGGTCAGCCACAAAACAGATAGGTACAGAAGTCAATCTACATACAAGTGCGCTCGAGCAACGCACACATAGACACTGCTCACGGACACGATATCTCGCGCTTGAGAAAGATAGATATATAGATAGAGCGACCGCCGAGCGTAGGTATGAAAAGTGAAGTACTATGCGTGCCAAATAAGAATAGGATCGCGCTTGCTACAACTTCACACGATAGCTGTCGAATTAGTACGGACAGCAAAAAAAAAACTGTAAAAAGAAAAATGTTATATTTTTTTATTCATAGATTTCATTATTATTAATATTCATTTTTATAAAATGGTATTTCTCGAATTCCATAAATAGATAATTTTGGATAAATTAATAATATTTGAAAACAGTATTCATTAAAGAAATGAACCAATAATATAGTTAACTTCACGAAATGCTACTGGTCACCCTAATATGTCGCCATAATAATAATATAATTATTGTATAATTAATTTGGCGTAAATTGACTAGAAATACCAAAAAATTAAACTAAAAATAATTAAACTGAGTATAATTTCTTTATTTATTTTTATGCACACCTTACGCTTTGATAATGAAGTTCACGAGTATTGCGGAACAAAATGGCGTCTTGACAGTACTATTCTTATTTGGCACGCATAGTACATACATGTGATTGACTTCTGTACCTATCTGTGTTGTGGTTCAGCCATGTTTTATTTACCTCGTATAAGATAACCGCACCTTAGGACGTGCAACCAATGAATAATGGTAGGAAATAATGAGTTGTTCATGTGTACCGGTCAGGAAAAGGTTTTCTTATAAACTAGTGTCTAATGGCCAATTCGTATAATTTACGATGCGTTATTGGTTAAAATTCTCTCTTGTATCTTTACCAATAATGAAGCAAAGACTAGGCTTTGCATAGTAGACCCTCGCAGAAGTAGCTATCACAGGTAAAATTAGCTTACGAGTCTACGATGCCAAGTTTGGCAATAAAAAATGCTACCATCGGCAAGCAAAACGATTCGTTTTGTTAATAGGAACCGGGCATAAGGAATTAAATCCAATAGAAGAAAGATGGATAGACTCTAGGTTCTTTAATAATATAATACTTTCATCGGACCTATATTTATAAGTTCGTTGTTCGTCGTTGATTGTTCTACCTTCAAGAAACATTTTGTACCTACAGAACTTAAAATTTAATGTTCTGTTTGTACCAATACCAAGGAGGTTATCTACATGTTATATGGTAAAATATCAATACCTACATATCTTTAAGCTGCCGTCATCAATCTGCATGTCAAGTGCAATAATTGGGAAGACGACATTTTTTTTTCAAAAAACATATGCAACAAAGAAGAAACTAATGAAATATAATATAATTAAATGCCCACGTTATAAACGATTTAAAATTGTTATTAGACAGAGACCGCACTATTAAACGATGACGTCATTGTTCAAAAACTTCATAGGAACTTGACATTACTTCGTACAATGTCCGTTTCGTGCGACAAAGACACATATTCGCCATTCAAAAACTTGAAAAACGTGTAACTCCTCCATTTTTATATTGATTTTTTCAACAATCGTCTTCTTTCTATTCCTTTCTTGATATAGGTACCTAATAAAAATTCAATTGAATTCTTCCTAATTTTTTAAAGTAGTCATCTACCGAGTTATGGTATTCTGCTCCTAGGTTTTAAATTGTATCGGTCGATAAAGGCCTATATATGTGTACGTCTATGTGTTTTATGCATTCAGCAGTATGCATAATATGATTATGCATGATATACTTACTCAATAAAGATAACTGTATCTGCGTACGTGCAATCAATAAAAATTACCTGGCATAAAACCATCGAACATAATATGTAAATAAATGAATTTAAACAAATTATTTATTAATTAGTTTTTGTTAATGACACCCAACACTGCATTGATAACGTTAGAGGCAGTGCAAAGCCCATTTCTTCAACGCTTAATTACCAATACCTTCCTGCTACTTACACCTCCAGAATTAAGTTTAAAATTCAAGATGCTAGATTCTAAATTTTAGATGTATGGCCAATGTATGACGATCGGTGAAATTCTTCAAATTATTTCGGAACGATTGCCTTAACCATTATCGATAATTAAGATTCGACAGGAAGAGTCGTGTGGGGGACTTTACTTGCTTTTATAAATCTTTTACCACGAATAAAACATTGTGTCGTGAACCATGTTAGATAGTGTCGACACAATGATCCATCAGAATTTATAAAATCTTGCTAACCATTACAGTTTCCAGTATTTGAAAGTGCAGCGCAATTACTGTTCATGAAAAAACGACACAGATAATTTGACAAAATAAGACATTATTACATTAGCACAGAGAATGCACGAAATTATCTATTTCATGCAGACAGACACATTAACGTGCTAGTCGCCATTTTATGTCATTTTTATTGTTCTACCTACATTTTGACGTACAGTGACGTCTTATCGATTCTGTTTCAGCGGTTAGAATATTTATACAATTTTTATTATCAATCAAAATATTCGGAACTTAAATAAAATGAAATTAATATTTTTTTGTCGTTCTCGACGTGAGGTGAATTTAATTTAGTTACTTTTATTTAATTATATAAATGACGATAGACAGCAAAATATAAATGTTCAAAAGCATTGAAAACCTATTGTTATTTGGAAGCAAGTGATGATTTAGTTTACTTTGCACCCGCGCGTTGCCCTTTTCGACCCGCATACATAATTAAATACCTACCAACCTGCTTAGTTACAAGAACAACACAATTTTATACGTATGCACTAATTATAATTCAAATTTGCTCTATATACTAACCAAGGTGCATTACCTATCGCAACGAAATATTTAAAGACTCCAAAGCGCTAATTAGACACACCTAGACAATTCCGCAAATGAGGGTAGACTACCAGCAAATTAGCGAAGTGATTCACGTTACAAAAATTCTACAGTTAATGTTAAACTTTGATTCACGTCTCAGAGTAACAGCTAACGAACTGTAAACATGCGTACAAAAAAAGATAGACACGAATTAGAGGCGGTTGTCAAAAAGGTTCGTTTACCTGACTGGGTCCAGCATTCCGGGCAATCCTGACAGAGCGACGCCCAGTCGAAGGCAAGGTCCTCGAAGCTCGCCATGGCTACACCCACTTAATCAAGCCAGTCCACTCCGCAACATACTATCAAACGGCTATTCAAATTGCCGGTTGCACAAACACTTAACACCATACGAATAAGTTTTTATAATCAATATCTTTGTAAATGTTGATTGTTATTTATGAAAGCACTGGTAGTATCGTTTAGTTGTAAATAAACGTTATCTGCAGCGGCTTTGGTGTAAAGTTCGCGGCGGTTGTTTCCCGCGGTCGTTCGTTAGGTATCGGATGTGCACGCGCACGTAGATAAGCGGCCGGCGGAGTACTGCGCGGTAACCTCGCGGACCACTCGGGATGTGTCGCTGACTCGCTGCTCGCTCGCCACTCGGAACCTGTTCTCGTGCCGAAGTACAGGCGTTCACTCAGCTAGTACCTACACTCTTTCGATTTCAATGAACCGTTAACGTTCTTTTCTTGTTAGGTGTGTCTTATCTACACGACATCACGTAACGTTGCACCGGCAATCCGTTGTCGAACAATAGCCGAGCGCCAGATACAAGTCAAACCAGATCTGAGTTTGGAACTCAGTGAAGATAATAGATGAAGGTGTTGCAAAACTTGTCGAACTAAAACCTTTGTTATTTGCATATGTAAATGTTGAATATTTGCTTTGGAAATACATTCGAGGCACGTAGAATGGCCGTTACTGGCGGTCGTCCTTATGCAAGCCCACGCACAATTCAAGTGCAAGCCACAAGTCTTCGAAGTATAATAAATATTTTGAGTCTGTTGTCGATATTATGGGCATTTTATTGTCATGCATATTCCATATAGGTTGTTAGATTTTCTAAGAACATTTTCAAAACATTCTTAGGTGAGTCTTATTAATTTATTATGGTGGGTTATTGTTTACGCTGCAGTAGAAGGGCAGTAAAGTAAGGTGTAAACATTTCTTGAATAGTGAATACATTAGGTTTATTTTATGTTACGGACAATGTTACCTTATTTGAGTATAATTATTCTGTTGACCGACTTTACCTTACATAAGGGCGAAGTGCCGAAGAAATTGAAAACAACCTTATTTTAGTAAAAGTTTTGTCGTTCACGTAATTTTATCAATATTACCTAATTTTCCTTACTTTATCCTTATTTTGATAGCGCGTGCGTAAATGAAGGTTAAAATATTATGATCTTTTACTATTATTTTATGTTAAACTTGCTAAAACAGTGTACTTACCTACTTATTATAATTTCATATTTTAACATGATAAGTAACATGTTCATGATATCTTCAGAGTTAATAAGAAAGATTCGTCTAAATAGAAACTCAATTTATTTCATTGTAATGCTAGATACTTCTATTTGAATGCTAATAACTTAATTCTTTTTGGCATAAAAGTGGCATTAATTGCGAAGCATGTTCGTCGTATTATAATACTTAATTAAAGCAGAAAGCGGCAAGTGAGAGTATTTGACGAACATTAAGATAGTCTGAGGTATACCTACTAAGAGAGACAGATATTTTGAGATTCGGCAGTAGCGTGTATAACTCATCAGAACCAGTGGCGGTCCGAGGGTGGGGGGGGGGTCATGGGGTCATGAGTAATCGTACAAGTTAAATTCCCAAACCTCCTAAAAATAAATAATTTACAAATAAAATGTTTGTGCAATAAATTCTAATGTGCTCAACTTATTTTTTTACTGCTAATATGACCAAGTCTTTGGATGCGACCGCACCTGATCAGAAACTCTTAAAACAAAATTGTTACCAGTACCTAAAGACCAAATATTCTAAAATGATCGGAGACTCGTAGTATATCTTCAGCTCAGGGTCTGCCCATTTCAAGTAAGTACATTATTTGTGTTGTTGTTATAAACAAGCGGGCGTAGGGCAGTTAATTAAACGGATCATGGCTGAACGGCTGGAACACTTCTCTCGACACGTGCTCTGTTCAAAGTACGGTTATTGCGGTAGATCCTCAAGTACACGGAGTTATAAAATATTATTATCTATTTCAGGCGTTGCTATCTTTCGATTTGTATCGTTTTATAATCCTTTTTTTTCACTAAGGTCTCTCCCATCATCTTCTAGACTTGCATAGGCGGTAACTACTTAGAATTAGAATTTAGTAACCATGGAGTTACCTGTCGCCTCTTCTCCATACGGCATAATTTGTGGAACCGTTCACCTAAAATCGTGTTATAAACAGCTATAGTCTTTGCAGTTTCTATCGGCATATGGTCGTCCCAATTTCACGCCCCTTTTGCAAAGGTAACAAATTGAATCCAACTTCGTCGGCTGTTAGCACTCCAATTTATATTGTCGTACTCAAAATTGAGGGACCCAGATCAGTCTGTAACATTACATTCCGAGATTCAGGCCAGAAAATAGGTTTGACATAAGCAAACATAAAAAGATAAGATAATTAAGAATGATGATGAACAAATATCAAAAATTAGGTCACTAATAGTCGCTAGTTCATCAAGCCACATGGTTTAGGTTCTATTCTCATGATCGTCTCCGTAAAACTTCTGAATCATGTAATTATATAATTGCATGATGACGAGTTTCTACTACTTATACTTCTCAATTGAATTGGGTATCATCAAATCGATATTTAATAACCTCCTCCTTTTTGAAGTCGGTTAAAAATATCTAGGTGGGTACTTAAATCAACAACGCCTACAGCTCTAGATTCCACTCATCCTTCACAATTCACTGCCGGGCAGACAACACGCTCTAAAATCCGGTTCCCCGCCCCTCGGATCCAGTCAACCATAGCTGTCTGCTTCAGGTCGTGGTAGTCCATCTAGCTACAGAGCCGCCATGGTCGAGAATTACTGAATTTTGAAGCCTTCCTGTCCTGCCAAATAAGATCATGGATCTAAAAACTACATCCTCAAATTTTTGATCGAGGCCAATGATAGAAACAGGAAGAGTCATAATTACAAAATGTTCAGTTTTCTGCAATTAGTAATTACGTTGTGAAACACTAGAGTTCTCGATTGAATATATCTAGGCTTTCACGTCCGTTAGTTTTAGTGTGCAGTTATTTATGAACCGGTTACAAGGTTATGTCACATAGCTAGGTGTTTTGATTGATTGGTAGGTACCTGTTTTGAAATAATAACGCAACTACTTAAAACTAAAATATTCGATTGGAATGTTAACGATATGGTGACGAATACCTAGACTTGTAATTATAGGAAGCCTATATTTAGAAGGTAGGATACCAAGACTTGTTTAACCTCAGGATATCGGTATTGCCCAGGAACTGGGTTGCGGAGGTCTGATGGCAGTCGCTCCGTGTAAAATACTGGTATTCAGCCGAATCTGGTTACACTCGAAGCTGATCCCAACATAGTTGGGAAAAGGCTAGGCAGAAAGAAAGATAGCAAGATCTGTACTACGCAGATAAAATCATTCTGTGGGAACGTGATTTCTCTTGGAACAAGTCAGCAAATGTAAAGCCGGGTCTCCTGAGGCAAAATCTAACAAAACATTTTTAGTGAACACTCGGACCAAAAACATGTTAGGAGTTATTTCTAACAAAAACATACTGGCAGGAGACCCGGTTTAAAAACAGAACCATAAACACAACATACCTAGTAATTCTCGACTACCAAAACCAAAGCCTACGCAGACACACTACAACACACGCGGAAAAAATCACGAAGCCAATAAAAACTTAACCTACATACATAATAATCCTTGCATTCGTAACGAAGTAAATAGTAACGTAACAGGGCGTCCTTGAACTGCAGTAACACCGCGAAACAATGAACTAGACGAGTCGACGAGTTTTAATATACTCAACTCACTTGTAGACTCAACTCATATAATTGCATGATAGAAGCTTGGGGACACGTACTGTGTCGTAGAAAAGGGCGAAGGCTTTGGCGTAGGTGATCGCGAGTCTCGTAGGAAAGTTTCGTTTGTGACTGTTCGGCACGTACCTACGATTCGTTCCGGTCATTATTTTATCGTTTATTGCGAGTAGAAGATACGTTGGTGGAGCATGCGCATGGCGATAGTTTTGTCGTTAGGGGAAATAAGTGTGTTTTTAGTATTAGAAGCATTCCGTAAATTCTGTAAATGAGTCGTAACATCTGTGGATGGTTAATGTATTAAAATTTTGCAAGATATTTTAATATAACGTTATACTTTGACAGAACCTCACCACAAGATAGAATAAAAAAAAGTTTGTAAAAATATGTTAGATTTTTTTGGGTGACACACATTTTCGTCACCTATTCTGAGTTCCGCACTTCGGTTGTTAGCCAGAATCTTAAAACACCACCAATGCAATGACGCTCGTCGGGACTCAAGGAACTTAGCAAATTGTTTTGAAATGAGTCGAAATCAGAAGGAAAAAGAGGAGTGGCAAAGACGATTGGTTTTTATTTGAAATTCTATCACTTCTTAATAATATCGCATAATTTTTATCAAAATACTGTGAGTCTGTGAAGGCTGTTAAGTTAATCCGAAACAAAAAGAAATCAAATTACCTTTTTGAAAACGTTCCTTAGACCTTTAAAATACCAATATGGTATAGGAGGCTTAAAATATAAAAACCGTTTAAAATTGCTCTCTGAAATCAAATTCGTTGCTTCGAGGTCTTCGACATTGTAGTAGGTACTTAACTGCCTCTGCCAACAAAGTTTATGTAGGTAGGTACCTACTACTTCCCTATTTGGCAGAGGCTTCCGAATTTTCCGAAGTACCTAGATCGCGAAAAGCTAAGCAGAAGCACGTACCTATCCACAGAATGGATAATAACGAAGCTGACATTTAACCAAAGATCATTAAATCAAAATAAAAGTAGGCGTATTAATGCAAACATTTAATGGTTTATTCAATTAAATAAGATATGTAGGTGTTTCTATCGCTTTCTACTGTCCACTCGATAGTTTTAACTAGGCAGCGCGGGAGTTGAATACCTATGCGCGAAATTGATTGACACCCGCATTCAAATGCAGATAATTATTACCTACATTTTGCTTCCATGTGGTGTGAGTATTCATGTTCATTTTAACAGCCTGCTATATTCAACTGCTATTTTCATCGTTTTAATTAAACTTAAGTGATAACTTACACTTCAAGCTTTTCAAGTTTAATAATATAACATCACGCCTGTATTCCCCTAAAGGTTGGCAGAGGTGTAGAGTAACACCCTCATTTCGCCATTATGTTTAAGTCCCATGTAATAGGGGGCGAGCCTATTGCCATCAACCGAACACAAATCCAAACTCCGGCTTGCTATTGAATATTGGGTTTTTCCAACTTTGTCCGACCTAGGGATCGAACCCAGTACCTCACGATCAGCAATCGCGCTTGCCACCACTAGACCAACAAGGCAAGTTTAGTTATGATTATATTGTTGCCGATTTATTATTCTTGCTATTTTATGTCAGTTGTTTGCACTCGTAGTATCTAAAAATAAACTTTCTTGTATATACAGATAATAGTTACCTACGTAGTTAAACCACAAAAACTAAAAATCTCATTGTCCATGGAATCTCAAAATTTCCATCCAATCAAAGTCTCAGATTCTATTCAAATTCATGCTATCAAGAAACTTCCTCTTAGCCTTTTCCCAATTATCTTGGGGTCAGCTTCCAGTCTAACCAGATGCGGCTGAATACCAGTATTTTACACGGAGCGATTGCCATCAGACCTCCGCAACCCAGTAACTGGGCAATGCCGATATCCTAAGGTTAAACCGTTTGTCAGACTTTCGGGCTTCTGACTACCCGTAACGACTGTCATAGGTATTCGTACGACACCCGGGACCGACAGCTTAACGTGCTCTCCGAGGCACGGAGGGGTCTCGATGTGTAACAAATGGTCACCCATCCACGGACTGACCGCGGCAAGCGCAGCTTAACCTCACAAATCGTACGATCGGCGCGGTTGTTATTTAGCCACGAGCCCCTCTCATGCTATCAAGAAACGTTCCCTGAATATTTAGGTTGTCCTTGAATATATTTCACATCCTCTACACATCAAGCCAAAGCCTAAAATAATTATCACTCATTGAGAAACCGAAATTTATACACTACGTGTTATAAAATACGGGCTATTTATTATAACGATAAAGAACATTACTCGTCATAAGTATTAAAATGTATGGAATGTGGATAAGTCTGTGTGCCAATCTGTTTAGTAACACAGGCGGTCAGTGCATCTCAACTTGCGTAATACAAAATGAAACACAAGGAAGTGACAGAAGTAGAACGGACCTTTCCTTTGAATACTCTTCATAATTTATTGCTAAGCTAATGGACATGTGATTAGCGTTAAATGAATTATGTTATTAAATATTACCGCAAACAGCACAACTTTATTTTTAACTAGCTGCCCGGACAGACTTCGTTCTGTCAAAAGTTATTGGCCTGTGGTGGGAAAAGAAAAATGTTGTTTTTACTATTTTCCACGCGATTTTTATGTTTTTTCTCTCCATAAGAACCTTCCTTGTGCCTTAAGGAATCTATAACAAAAAAAAATAGCCAAATTGGTCGAGCCGTTCTCAAGTTTTGCGCTTAGCAACACATTTGGCGATTAGGTTCAAAAAAGTTCATTTTAATGTAATAGATTTCGAACAAGGATGGTCGAAGGAGGAGGAACAAAGTTGAGAGGATAGTGGCAAATCAACTACCGCGCGGATCATATAATTTTCAAGGTTACGCTGCGTTAGCCACGATCAGCCCGTGGATGGGTGACCATTCGTTACACATCGAGACCCCGTCGTGCCTCGGAGAGCTCATTAAACCGTCGGTCCCGGATGTCATACGAATACCTACGACAATCGTTACGGGTGGTCAGAAGCCCGAAAGTCTGACGACCGGTCTAACCTTAGGACATCGGCATTGCCCAGTTGGTTGCATTGCGGCGGTCTGATGGCAGTCGCTCCGTGTAAAATGCTGGTATTCAGCCGCATTTGGTAAGACTGGAAGCTGACCCCAACATAGTTGGGAAAAGGCCAGGTAGAACGAAGAAGTCGAACAAGGCCTTTGATTAAAATTCATCAGAATTCCCCAAGATATCCCGTACTGACCTTTAGAGCGTGTACAACTTTTAATCTTTGTGTGTAAAGTTTGAGAAACGGGTGACTTGTTATTGTAGCCGCTAAAGGTGTTCCTATATGATATACTTGAAACTTCGTACATGTAGGGTTGCCATCTATAAAATTTGGCAACCAGGACAAGACGCTGGAATACCCCGGATTTTAGACCCCAGAACCCGGACTTGCCAACAGGTTTTTTAAACATAGTCAGTGTAATAAAAACACGACACACAAATGTGTCGCGGGCGGCCCAAGACTTCAAATTTTTAAACCCGGACTACAAATGAAGCCCCGCCCGGACGCTCCCCGGATGCCCTCTAAACTAGGACAACTCCGGGGAAACCCGGACGGATGGCAACCCTAGATACATGCGAAGGGCATTGACTGAAGTAGATTCAAAACGATCAATCGTTTAGAACCTTCCGATTAAACCGAATTATCGCCTAATGCAAATGAACCATAATAATATCAACACTTCATGTTTCGTGACGACTGGCAACTATGAAACGGCAATAAAAGATTGCTAATGATAATAATGATGAACACTTATTATGCCAGTACTTACCGTTTATATAACTAGAATCTACCTATAAAGGGTTTTCCTTCGTGACTTTACAGAATGAACGACCAGAATGATGTTAATCTGTGATAAACATAGCGTTTGTGAAAGGTAGACCTTTGCTGATTGATTGTAGGTCAAATTTATCAATGCCAGTGATGGTGGGCGCTGGATATAGCTGCTGCAAGTTTGTAGGTACTTGTTTATGTTGGCCCAATGTACCTGTGAACATTGTTCTATTTCTGTTAAACTCACAATAGATTTATTCAATGAAGGATGGTAAGCTTTGGCGTGTGCCTTGAATGTTTTTGAAATAAATTCTTGACGCTAATAACCCATTGTAAAAACAAACCACAGATCGAAGACAAAAATATCTAAAGTTAGAATCAATGATAATTAATATAATATTATATTGATATTGAAGTTAGAAGCAATGGTGCAGTGATAGCCTAGTGGTGTGACCGTCGGAGTGCCAAGTCATAGGTCTCTAGTTCAAACCCAAGGCACGCACCTCTGACTTTTCGGATTAATGTGCGTATTTTATAATTATCATTTGCTTAAAAACGGTGAAGAAAAACATCGCGAGGAAACCGATATGCCTAAGAGATATTTCTCGACGGCGTGTGAAGTCGAGTCCGAGGCCAATGGGCGGCATAAACTCTGACACCAAGTTATTATTAACCACACGAAAAGAAGAAGTTAGAATCAATAAAACTATTACAACAAACAAGTATCTATAGGTCATGCAAACATTTGTCTTGGAGGTCAATCTTACTTGGTAACAAAATTGTTTAAAATCGCAATCGACTCGTAGCTGAACTTTGACCATTCGACTTTTATTCTAATAGAGATAACTATATATAAAACGGACGTGGTTCAGCTGCGGTTCGATTGCGATTTTAAACAGTTTTATTAGTAGAGTCAGCCTCCTGCTGCAATCGTATCTACCACAAAATCTGTGACCTGAAAATTATCACTTCTTAGATAGCACGACCATTGCACTAACTTTACGTAATACATCATCATTCTCCTCTATCAACCGTCGTCTCAGTACTACCTCCTTTCTTACCCATATCATCCTTCACACAATCCATCTTTTCTTTGGCCTACCTCTATTTGTATATCCATCCACATTAATATTTAACACTCTTCTAGTAACATAACTTCACGTAATACGTTAGCCACATAAGTAATACTATTAATAACCGATATATTTTCAAACAGATACAAATGTTTTAAATGGGTCTTTGTTCCAAATGTTGCTCATTGGAAATTGACGTTGTCTTTCACCATACAAAGTACAATACACGATTTCTTAAACAGTTGTAGCAAACTTTCTGTCATTGACTTGGCAATGTATTGTTAATTGTAATTAAAATTTATAAACACTCGCGGGTGCTTGTAAAATGTTTGGTATTCAAATGTCTATTTTAAACGTTGGATCATTTCTATTTGACAATGCACCGGTCTAAGTAAATTCGAAACACGAGTCGGGGTGAAATCGTTCGTATGGATACGCTCACGTTCTTCTTGGCCAACTTAGCGCTAGACTGGGTCTAACTAGGTACCATAATAAAACGGAGTTTGTTCTTAGACATCGCAATTTATTCACAAAACTTCTAATATAACACCAGGGGGATAGCAACTTGGGTCGTTATGTTGTGTCCTTGCCTACAGACAGAAATCCGGACGTGTTTGAGAAGTATTTGGCGTTTGCCTCGTTGAGGCGCGTCTCTGCAGCCTGCGGATTCACGATTTCGAGACCCTGTAACAAAAACAAAACAGTTTCAGCCTTTTAAGTCACTATAATCATTTTACTTATTTGTCATTATCAAGGATAATGCATCTGTAGTGGTCTAAATATAGGAACATGCATCATCGAAATACAAGTTCTATTAAAAACAGTTTATTAGATTTACAAGGTAAGCAACTACCATCGTCGTTATGTATCAATTAAGCACATTGTAAATGATGTTACGGCTTCCATGGAAATGCGCATTATATTACAAAGTAACACGCCATGTAATTTCTTTTCAAACGAGCTCCATAATATACGAGAAGTAAATATCTACAATCTTCCACACTAACAAGACGACTGTGAGCCGTGGTTAAAATCAGTTCGTTATTCGTGTCATTATGCAGCATTCCATTTGTTATTCTATCATTATCTTGCGATTGTAATAGCAGTGCCAACGCAGCAATAATCTACCTCGTACGCAAGTAGTCAAGTAAGGCAATGCCAAGTAATGATCATTCATTTAATTCTTGCTTATCATGCGTTAGATGCTTTTTGCGAAGTGTCGTGTCGCTTCATTTGTTGATACAAACGTTCACGCGATGTACGGCACGAGTTCTTTTATCATTTTACATAACAAGCCAGACAGACAACGCATCCATAAACAACTACAGACGTCCATAAAATTCTAAATTGAATTTCGAATAACTTCGATCCATTCAGTAATTTTATTTGCGCCGCGGTCAGACAATTTAGTTTCGCTAATAGGTTTTGTATTTGAGGAAACCATAAAGTGTTATGATCACTGTTTCTGAGGTGAGTTTGACCCACTCACTAATCGACGACAATGCTCATTTCTTTTCAATTACATCGAATGTGTGCTAGATATAAGTATCACTAATTGTAAGTTTTACTATAAACAATGATAAAATGGTGTTAGTATAGCCACTTTCACTAAGGTCGTAAGTTGTTATTGAAAATGATTCTCAACTATCTATATGTTCAAATAAATATTTATCATACTTTAGCAAACGTCTATTCCGCGCCAAGATATGGCGACCGCCGCGCCGCGCCGCTTTAGAAATTTGATTCGATACATAATAGCAATCGATGCACTTATCTACAGCTTTTACGGTATATCAGGTAGGCGATGCATTTGTGTGTAGTGCGATGGGGGCATAATCTCGCTGATTGCTATCAGGCGAGCTAACGGTCGCTGGATGTTGCGGGTTAACGCCGTGAGCCGCCGGGCGGAGGGCAATGGATAAATGCATCTATATTTACTGGTCTAGCTATCTGCGTGTGGTTTTGTAACAATAGGTAGCTCATAGCTGTATGTTTTAGGAAAGTGTAGACTATAGCACCTTATGGTATTCCTTTTTGATATATCTAGTTCTGCTGAGCCTTCTTCCATGTTGGGGTCAGATTCCAGTCTAACCAGATGCGGCTGAATACCAGTATTTTACACGGAGCGACTGCCATCGAAACCTCCGCAACCCAACCAACTGGGCAATGCCGATATCCTAATGTTAGACCGGTTGTCAGACTTTCGGATTTCTGTCTTCCCGTAACGACTGTTATAGGTATTCGTATGACACCCGGGACTGACTGTTTAACGTGCTCTCCGAAGCTCGGAGGGGTTTCTTTTTGTTATATTATATTGATTGTTTTTATTTAGTGTAATTTACTTTCGCAAATACGATTTTTTACTGTCAATAAACCTTAAGATCTATTTCGAGCGGCATTACAAGAACACTTAAAACGCTCAGCCAAGCAAGCGATTGCAATTAACTCATGGAAGATTTTAATTTTAGTGTCTAGATTAAATGCTGCTGCCAGACGATAACGTGTATCCCCATTATAATTGCCTACCATTATTATTTCATGACTGATAAGTATAAATATCAAAACATCTCCATTTCATAATCATTATAGAACGTAACACATATCTTAAACGGAGTAGTAACTCTCTAAACTTAATACAACTATTCCCATTTTGATGTATATCTAAAATCTAAACGAGACTTAACATCGTTTAACCTAAGGGCGTAGCCATTCCCATAGCACAAATACCAACAGCGAAATGTTAACGGAGAAAGTCTTGTCCTAACCCGATCGCCTGAAATACTAATAGGTAATTTTCTCGGCTCGCCTACATGCAAAACTTCGACCTTAGAGTATAAAATGGACAAGCTGTAGAACAATAATGTTATAGTTAAATAATAAATGATTTTTTATTTCTGTAAACAAATCTGTTACAGACACTTTTACAAGTCAATGTAATGTTTTTTTTTAAGACTAGATGACATTTCCTATTTGATAGCTCTGAGAAGAAAAGCCGAAACAAACTCAGAGATCAAGGTCTGTTTTAAAGACTAGACATTGTGGTATAAAAACTATGCGAGTGTAACAATGCAGGGCCGTCTGGAATGGCCTTTTGACGAAAGTGCCATAGCATAGTTGGTAATCAAATCAGTCCATAAAGTAATTATCCATTGCTGCTGAAAACATTTATTTGCGTAGCTGCCACCGATATACCTATCCTCATCGTAATGTGGTTGGGAATAGAAATTAGACTAACCCCTCTCATTCTGTGAGGGAGCAGCATTGTCCTGTGCCCTCAATCCGTGTAACAAGCGTAGTTTATTCAAACGATCACGACCGTTTACAGAGGTCTTCTGCTCATATTTTGCAGGGAATGTTTACGGGTTGGCGACAGTGAATCTCATTTGTTGCTCACTGTCTTGTATCGCAACTCATTCATTCTGCCTAGCCTTTTCCTATGTTGTGGTCAGCTTCCAGTCTAACCAGATGCGGCTGATTACCAGTATTTTCCAGGGAAGGACTGCCATCTGATCTCCGCAACCCAGTTACTGGGCAATATCGATATCCAAAGATTAGACTTGTTGTCAGATTTTCGGGCTTCTGACTTCCCGCAACGACTATCATAGGTATTCGTATGACACCCGGGACCGACTGTTTAAAGTTCTCTCCGAGGCACGGAAAGTACTCGGAGGGTTCTCGATGTGTAACGTACGGTCACCCATCCACAGAATGACCGTGGCAAGCGCAGCTTAACCTTGCAAATCGAATGATCCGCGCGGTTGGTAATTAGCCACGATCTTCTCTTGTACCACAACTATTGACAGGTTTACCTTTTAATCCCCATTTGTTTTTACTTTAGCTACAGCTTATGTTGATATGATATTCTGAAGGCGCGTTCTATAACCTATGTTCATACCCTAAGTTATAACTGACCACTATTATGTGCCTTCAATAAGCGTCGTACTAAAAATAGACCCGGGGTTACAAGCGCAAACGCACTATAATATGTTAAATTTCTACTTTCTATGTAACAAGATACCTATGTACCTATTTTGGTTCACGTTAAGCTCCTTAACGCTATTAATACGGCTGTATGTCTAAAGCAGCCGTATTTTTAAATAGGACTGGTGTGCCCATGGATTAAAATGTATTGATTCCGATAAAACACTGTCGTATTATACGATTATAGTAAACTGCTTTTACCTGCAGCGTCGCTTGCGTCTTTTTTTTTCACCCACTTAGGCGAGGAATTTTGAAGAATCGTTCCTTAGTGGAGGATTACGTTATAGAAGGTACGTACTGTCAATATTTCAAGTTTCTTACTCCAGCGGTTTAGGCTGTGTTGATAGATCAGTCAGTCAGTTTCTCCAGTATATACAGAAGAAAGGAATCAATAAATTATATATAAGAAATGAGAGTTATTGATGATATTTAGGTACTATTTTTATTCCAGTCATTTCAATGTTGTATTAAAGGTAAACAAACGTTTGATAGTGAAACATTCACAAGGCTCTAAGACTCCATTATAACCACAGAAAAAAGAAAGAAGGAGAAGTGGCAGATAAGGGCTAATATCTTTGATTAATTATAACGAACGGTCACCCATCCTGGGACAGACCGCGGCGAGCGCACCTTAAACTCGCAGATCATAAGATCCGCGCGGTTGTTAATTAACCAAGAACCCTCTGAGACTTCAAACATTCATAAAAAGGTTGCGATATGTATTTCTAATTAACAATACCATTCATTATGAAAATGAGATAAAATCTCAATTAATGACATCTTTTGAAAATGTTTTAACATTCATCTTGATTCCCATTGATGTGTTTGATACAGCGCAGATAACTAACGTACCACTAATTGGTTGTTGGACCGACATAAAAGGACGTCATGGACTCGTGCTTAAGAAACTGTGATCGTTACTTGATAACCGTAAGATGTTACATGGACTGTTATGGACGTAGGGTTCACAAATATCAGGATTTGTCCAGAAATGTCAGTATTTTTATACCTTTGTCAGGATTTTGGGCAGAACTTATTAAATCTATACTAATATTATAAAGATGAAAGATTTGTATTTTTGTATGTAACGAATAAACTTCAAAACTACTGGACCGATTTCAAAAAATATTTTGCAGTTAGAAAGCTCCATTATCACTGAGTAACATAGGCTATATTTATTACTGGAATAAAACTTCTTGCGCGGGCGGAGCCGCGAGGACACAGCTAGTCTATACTAATATTATAAAGAGGAAAGATTTGTATTTTTGTATGTAACGAATAAACTTAAAAACTACTGGACCGATTTCAAAAATTCTTTTGCCGTTAGAAAGCTACATTATCACTGAGTACCATAGGCTACGGGCGGAGCCGTGATATTCAATAAAATACACAAATATTTGAAACAGCGTTGTTATGTTACAGTGCGCGTTAAATAACTAGAACCAAGATGGCGCCGATTGCCAAACTTGAGGGGTTTACTAGTAGCCACTTAAGAGTTCCACCATCCACCTCCTGGCTCTATCATCAGACCCTGAACACCAAGTGCAATCTATTGGACTCTTCAAAACGAATTAATTGTCCCAAACCTCACATCGACAGTCCCTACGTATACTATCGAAACTACAAAATCTCAGTTTTTTTTATTATGTATGTAGGTACACCGATTACGCTGAGATTTATGATCCGATTTACGTGATTCTTCTTTAGTTTGATGCAGAATAGTTGCCATTTGGTCCTGTAAAAATTGATTATTTTATAACCTTTAAGATAACATAATTTCACACATTTTAAGCACATAAAATAAAAATTGAGATTTTGTAGTTTCGATAGTATACGTAGGGACCGTCGACATAGATCACGCAGTCGACGCCATCTTGGTTTTAGTTATTTGACGCGCCACTGTACGTCAGGTGCATTTGAGACTGTTTGCGGATGATTGGAAGAAGATTTTATTAGTATGCCTGAAGTATTGCGAGAGAGATTCATGAAAGATATCTAATTCACTATGTATTTTATATTCTGTTACTCTATCTTTAATTATTGTAATTGGTCCAAGACCGTTGTAATTAAAGTAAAAATAAAATAAATAAATTCAGGACATTTTTTTATAGAAATCACGCTTTTTGTTAGAATATTTGAGTTTTTTTATATGGTAACCCTAGGTGCACATTACTGTTACGGCACGGTGTATCGCAACCTGAAGATTAACGTGCTATACGCCGATTTATGGACGGTCTAGTCCTTTACAATTGTTGTGGCTTGTTTAGGATAAGTTATGTTGTTGTGAAAAGTGTGGGTATATATTTATGATGTATGGATGAGGATATTATGTATTCAGGAAAGCGGTACAAAAGGGCGTTTGTAAATTGGGTCGCTTTTGTAGGGATTCAGCAACAGCTAGCGGTAGCTAGCTGTTGCGTACTCAAACTGTTCCTTAAGGTATTAAGGAGCAGTTTGAGTACACAATAGTATTTTCGTATAATAAATTACTACATACATACATACATACATAAACTCACGCCTTTTACCCATGGGGGTAGGCAGAAAGTATAGAACGCCACATGCTACTACCCTTACATACCCCTTTCGCTTCATCCACATTCATACATCTTGTCATACACGCACGCCGGTTGAGAGTACTACGCACCTGACCTTTGTGAAGAACATATTAACATAACTTACTATTCCTTCATATAACGTTCTTACATCGTTTAGGGCCAAGTTTTCAATCGTCAGTTATCTAAGAAATAAATTTGACATTTTGACATATTTTCCACTCATAATCTGTCAAAACGTCAAACTTATTCCTGAGATACAACTTGATACAAGTCATTAGACAATTGAAAAACCGGCCCTTAGACAGGTTTCACTTACAGTATAAATAAAATAACTTTGCCCCTTTCAAGTGAAGAACAGCACGCCTAAAATCTGGTTTCAGAACGACAAAGTTATTTTACGCGTACTGTAGCTGAATCTATGGAGAGGCTCGTGGCTAATTACTAACCACGTGGATCATACGGTATGCGAGGTTAAGTTGCGCTTGCCGCGGTCAGTCCGTGGACGGGTGACCTTTTGTTACACATCGAGACCCTTTTCTGTCTCGGAGAGCACGTTAAGCAGACGGTCCCGGGTGCCATGCGAATACATATGATAGTCATTACCGAAAGTCAGAAGCCCGAAAGTCTGACAACCAGTCTAACCTTAGGATGTCGGCATTGCCCTGTAACTGGGTTGCGGAGGTCTGATGGCAGAGGTTCCGTGTAAAATTTTATCAGGTGTCGTCTCTCCTTACCTAAGGCTCACCTATAAGAACAACTATGATGCGACAATGTTTAGAACGGTAATGTAAAGATGTATGAACTCGTACATCACTCGTCCACTCAAGGGCGGAGATCTACGTGCGATACCATAGTAACGGCTTCCATACTTGTATGTGCTTAGGGTTTAAGGTTGCCAGAACTCTAAATTACATATTTTTAAATAAAATTTTGCGCTTTTTATATCCACAAATAACAGCAGTGATAGCCTAGATGCGACCATCGGACTGCCAAGTCATAGGTCTCGAGTTCGAACCCAAGGCACGCATCTCTGCGGATTCATGTGCATATTGCATAATTATCAATTGCTTAAAAACGGTGAAGGAAAACATCGTGAGGAAACCGGCATGCCTGAGAGATATTTCTCGACGGCATATGATGCCAAGTCAGAGGCCCATGGGCGGCATAAACTCTAACACCAGGTTAGTTACTAACCACACGAAAAGAAGAAGCATCAACAAATGCTTCTTCTTCTTCTCTCGTGTCGGCACAAGCTGAATGAGAATACCTGATGCCGCGGTCAAAAGATTAGCCAGTCAGCAAGGTTGGTAGCGACGCTGACTGCAGCGTGTGCCGGACATACTTAAGTATCGTCACTCGTGGAGGCTCTTTTCATGCAACCCAAAACCTAATAATAAGCATATACAAGTTGTAAATGAAATCATGTAATTGCTTCAAACCTCGTGATGTACTGCTGACATAGATTAACCCTGCACGGGATAATTTAAAATTCAATAAAAAAAATACTAGAAGTAAACATGTGTTCTTAACGTGAGGCATTTTAGCGCCCCGAGCGAATTGCGCGGCTATCGCTCGCCGCGTGGTTATTTAACTCGGGGCGCTAAAATGCCTCACGTTAAGATCACATGTTTACTTCTTGTATTTTTTTTACTGAATCCAAGTATCCCGTATAAGATTAACCTATGTCAGCAGTACATCACGAGGTTTGAAGGAATTGCATGATTTCGTTTACAACTTGTATATGTTGCCGGATTTCGTGAGACTTACCTGCCTGATATTTATAATGATACATAAGTTAATCACCAAATAATAAGTATGATATCAAACAAAAATAAAACATGCAATATTATTTCGTTTTTCCTGTACGATACTGACGAGTTTCTGAGGCAAGATGAGGTAATAGACCACAGAATTAAAAGATCCGGCAGTTTTTTGACTAGCAACCCTGACTCGGCTGTACACTGCTGAGGCGTATGTAATGGCGTTAATAATGGGAAACGCGGTGATGCGGAAAATATAAAGACATAATGATCCCCGCAGATGTGTAAAAATATATATTTTTTTTACTGTAATGAGCTACGAGCATGTCATGAAGAAGTCTCAAACAGGTTAGACGGTTATTAAAATAGAGAATAAAATATTTAGTGGCTTATAAATGTTTATTTGTATGTAAGAGAAAAACAGAATGTTTCAGATACGAGACACGAGAAACAAATCTTGGGGCAGTCGTAGATAACATACCATAACATCACGCTTGTATTACCCGAAGGGTTGGACAGAGGTGTATAGTAACTAGTAACACACCTTCATTTCGCCGCTACGTTTATAAGTCCCATGTAATAGGGGGCGAGCCTATTGCCACCAACCGGGCTGCTACTGAGGAATTCTACACGGAAAAACCCAATAATACTTTGCCCGATCTGGGGATTGAACCCAGGACCTCACGATCAGCAGTCGCGCTTGCCACTACTAAACCAACGAGGCAGTCGTAGATACAGAATGAAGAAAAAGTACTCTTGGTCTGCCCTCTTAAAAGAAGGGCTGGAGTAATGACAACATCGCTTAACTCACACAGTTCTAACAGATTAGTTATTTTATGAAGAGGTAACGAACAATGATGGATCTTCTTCTTTTCGTGTGGTTAGTGACTAACCTGGTGTCAGAGTTTATGCCGCCCATGGGCCTCTGACTTGGCTTCACATGCCGTCGGGAAATATTTCTTAGGCATGCCGGTTTCCTCACGATGATTTCCTTCACTGTTTTCAAGTATCTAAGTGATAATTATACAATACGCACATGAATCCGAAAAGTCAGAGGTGCGTGCCTTGTGTTCGAACTCGAGACATATGACTTGGCAGTCCGATGGTCACACCACTAGGCTATCACTGGTGTTAAAGATGGATGATGATTAAAGACGCCTTTGACGAGAGATGGAGAAAGGTTTAGGCTCGAAGAAGTAGTTTCCAGGTCTCTACATTATAATCTGTTACGAGTCATTTGCATCTAATAAATTAATATACTATGCGTGATGTAAATCTGACACAAGATTTATAGAGTCGCGGAAAGAAAGTTTTAATCTTATTTTGATCATGATTAGGTTCAAAATTAAGAATTCTTAAAGAAAGTTTTGTAATAGTAAATATAAATTAATTATTAGAATAGTTATTCGTGTTAGAAGTTCAATAATGATATCTAGAAAAACGAACGCAGCTATGAACCTTGAGTCCTCGGTTCTTTCACGGAATTCCCAAATAACATAACATAACATCACGCCTGTATTCCCCGAAGGGTTAGGCAGAAGTGTATAGTAACACTCTCATTTCGCCGTTATGTTTAAGTCCGATGTAATAGGGAGCGAGCCTATTGCCATCAACCGGGCACGAACTCCGGGCTGCTACTGAGGAATTCCAAACGGAAATACCCAATAACACTTTGCCCGACCTGGGGATCGAACCTAGAACGTCACGATCAGCAGTCGCGCTTGCCACCACTAGACCAACAAAGCAGTTATTAATTAGCGGATCTACCACAAAATTCTGTATAAACAAGATTTTTCTGTCTAAACTAATATTATAAAGAGGAAAGATTTGTATTTTTGTATGTAACGAATAAACTTAAAAACTACTGGACCGATTTCAAAAATTATTTTGCCGTTAGAAAGCTACATTATCACTGAGTAACATAGGCTACGGGCGGACCCGTGAGGACACAGCTAGTCTATATAAATAAAAATGAATCGCCAAATGTGTTGCTAAGCGCAAAACTTGAGAACGGCTCGACCAATTCAGCTATTTTTTTAAATATATTCCTTAAGGCACAAGGAAGGTTTTTATGGAGAGAAAAAACATAAAAATTGCGTGGAAAATAATAAAAACAACACTATTCTTTTTCCACTACAGGCCAATAACTTTTGACAGAACGAAGTCAGTCCGGGCAGCTAGTAAGTAATAAAAAGTGAGACTTCAATCTAATACCGTCTATGGCGACCCGTGGGAGTAAGACTAACAATATTACATTCCTTCCTAACACTTCAGACAAGACAAACAGGTTATGTATACCCAAATACAATTCCATTGTTTACATTTTAGGTCGCATCTAAAACAGCTATTGTAAATCGCAATTACGTATAGATAAGACGAAGAAAAATCTCAAAACTATTATGTATAATGAGAAGATGGCTCTATTCGTATTATGTACGTAAACTGGTAAATGAATACGTGAGACAATGTATTCGAACAATGCGCGTGCGCCTGTTAAGTGCGTACAACGACACAGATTTTTTACAATAGTCAACGTGTTGTTATGTAATTTAAAAACGTTTATTGTACTGCGTTTTTGTTTGCTTGCATGTCCGTTGGCTACGTGCATCGGGAGATGTAAGAAGTTTGATTGGAGTACCTAACTTACTTATACCTTTAATTATATAGTGAGTTTATAGGTATAAGAATACCTTTTTTTACCTATATCGGGTGAAAAAATACCCATAGCCGAGAGCCACGTATCATCGCACATCACTACGAAGATTTCTTTTTTATTGGCCCTTACTTGGGACCAGACTGGTTATGGAGATAGTGAAGGTCAAAGTCACATATTTTTTTACGATTTTCACGAAATCATGTTTAAATGTTATTACTAAACATTCTTTTAAACAAATATTATCAACATTTTTGAAATGTAGGCACTGCTGCACGTGCGCTTACATTGCGCGCTGCTGTTTTTTAATACCTACCGTTTATCTACCGTTTACCAGCAATTATTTTTGTTCTATATTACTTAGTTGGATGTACAGTAAGGCTCGGCTTCGTTAAGGCTATTTTTACACCCTGTACCTAGTCTGGCCATAAATACTGTTACAATTAAAAATAAGAAAGATATTATATTTGAATTTGGAATCTGTCATTTTTATACGATTGTTCATTGAATTTTCTAATTTTGGCGCCAATACATTGTACAATATTTTGCGATATTAAAATGGAGTGGGGTGATAAAGAGAACCGAATCGCTGTGATTGCATTACACAAAGTTGGTATGGAGCCAAATGCAATTTTTAAAACTCTCCATACTCTTGGTATTAGTCAAATGTTTGTGTACCGGGCTATTAATAGGTACAATGAGACCTCCTCTGTTTGTGACAGAAAAAGATCTGGCCGTCCACGTAGTGTTCGTACGAAAAAGGTGGTCAAAGCAGTAAGGGAAAGAATTCGAAGAAATCCTGTCCGAAAGCAAAAGATTTTATCTCGGGAGATGAAGATAGCACCCAGAACCATGTCGCGTATTTTAAAAGATGACTTAGGACTTGCAGCCTATAAGAGACGCACTGGTCATTTTTTAACTGATAATTTAAAAAAAATAGGGTGGTAAAATCGAAACAACTACTGAAGCGGTACGCAAAGGGAGGTCACAGAAAAATTTTGTTCACGGATGAGAAAATCTTTACAATTGAGCAACATTTTAACAAACAAAATGACCGTATTTATGCTCAAAGTTCTAATGAACCTTCGCAATTAGTCGACAGAGTGCAACGTGGGCATTATCCGACTTCAGTGATGGTTTAGTGGGGTGTTAGCTATGAAGGAGTGACTGAGCCATATTTTTGTGAAAAAAGTATCAAAACATCGGCACAAGTGTATCAAGATACCATTCTTGAGAAAGTAGTTAAACCCCTTAACAACTCCATGTTCAATAACCAAGTATGGTCCTTCCAACAAGACTCGGCGCCGGGTCATAAAGCTCGGTCCACGCAGTCTTGGTTGGAAGTGAACGTTTTGGACTTCATCAGAGCTGAAGACTGGCCGTCATCTAGTCCCGATCTTAATCCGCTGGATTATGATTTATGGTCAGTTTTAGAGAGTACGGCTTGCTCTAAACGCCATGATAATTTGGAGTCCCTAAAACAATCCATACGATTGGCAGTGAAGAATTTTCCCATGGAAAGAGTGCGTGCTTCTATTGATAACTGGCCTCAACGTTTAAAGGACTGTATTGCAGCTAATGGAGACCACTTCGAATAAGTTTTTTATATTTTAAATTGTTTTATATTTATGTATTAAACTAACACACTGCAAAAGTAATAAATATTAATTGCAATAAAAAAAAATGTTTTTCTTCGTGACAATATTTATGGCAAGACTAGGTATATTTGTGCGCCCTGTTTGGGTTAGAATATTCATTCCACTATTATTCCGTCTATTGCTATTTGCTAGTATATAGCAATCAGCAGCACATATGCGCAGCGCGACATATATTTGTCGTCGCATTATCTCATGCCGAGACGAGATAAGTCAAACATTATATCGTCTCGGCTTCCTCGATATTCTTGGTTTCCCACGCATGGCGTATGTATGCAAAAACTGTTGCTTGTTGCAGTGTTACCTGGAAAAAGCCTGCAGCAGGCTACAAAAGGCTGTTCGGTTTTGTCTGAACCTTAAGAACCACACAAACCACAGATTAAAATTAATTAAAAAAATGTATTAGCGCATCTACCTGTCATTATTTCTTGATGTTCTCCGATTTAATTTCGTCTGACGTTCGAAAAAATTATACGTAATTTAAAAAAAAATTGTATGTACTTAGTGCTTTTAAGACTTATAGCACATATAATTTTTATGGTCATTTATTACAACACGTGCCTATAGTAACATCTGGGTGATATTTCTTAAACACTGTTGAGCTTATATCCTTATCGATTTTTTAGTAGGTACTTACATGTATAAAATTAAATGGCGATGAAAAGGCTAAATTACCGATTTTAAGGTCCACTTAGCTCCAAAAAGGTAATAAAATGTTGAAATACATAATATCATAAATTCAATTATTACCATAAAATTCATACAAATAAAATTGCGCATTCTGATATTTTATTCACTTCAGTTTCGCCACACATACTTTAAGGAATATTGACCGAAACAGCTCCGAGATGTTATAACACCGTTGAACGAACATAATGAACTAAATCGACTGTGAATGTATCCCATCTGTTATATTTACACTTTACAGTCTTCGCGAAGACGTTAATGGTGTCTATAAAACGGCATGTCCGCATCGTAGAACAAGGTAGGTACTCGTAAATTACAAAGATATCGATGGGCCATAATTGAATATCTAATAGAGAGTATATTCGTGACCGACAAACGGAATTAATCTTTCTATACTTCATTTATCAAGGTCTTAATAGTTCTGTGATGATTTATATTGACCTGTAAGAAGGCTGGAGGGATAAACTGCCTTATTGCTCTAGTATGCGCAGGCGCAGCTGTTGACAGTGAGCTCTTAGTTACCATTCCCAGATGGGACAAAATGTTATTGGGTGTTTTAAACGGTTTTAATTAGCTTCACTTCGTATATTTGTTTGTTTGACTGAAATATTGCAACAGATTCTTCAACTACTTCTAGTTAACTGATCCTCCTGAAACTCTCCTCTATTCCCATGACAATACAACATTATAATAATTTCAACCTTCATTCCTCAAATCCTGATGCTGCAGGGGTACTGCAAGATAAAACCGTTTAACTTAAAACTTTTTTTAAGGGATTATTTTTGTTACAGGTTTCTCGGTTACAGCACAAAACAGATAGGTACAGAAGTCAATCATAAGTATGTACTTCACTTTTCATACCTACGCTCGGCGGTCGCTCTATCTATATCTCTCAAGCGCATGGCACTCGCGCTCGCACTCACTCGCACTCTAGTCCCAAACAGTCCGAGATATCGCGCCCGTAAGCAGTGTCTATGTGTGCGTTGCTCGAGCGCACTTGTATGTAGATTGACTTCTGTACCTATCTATTTTGTGGTTACAGTCTATTAGATCGGCGCTTACCATTATGGAACATAATATCAACTTCCATGAATGTTTAGTGAACTGTTAAAACTGATATAAAAAGCATATCTTCCGCTGCATGACTTCGTATCTAAGTCGTTTGTCATATGCGGTATGTAATAATCTGAAGCGACGGTGTATCAAATCAGACATAACTATGACACTAACCACCGTATCTCTGATAAATCAAGTGTCAAGCGTTTACCGCTCTGACTAACACTTTATTAAGTACCTCTGTTTACCCCATATACGTACATAGCCGTGACGATACTTATTTTTTTCCAGTTTTAACGTATATCACCGTTATGCCAATATTTCTGGAATTGGTAAATAGAGGTGTGCTGTTGCCGACACGCCATTAGTTTCCATGTGGTTATAATATAGGAGGCCATGAGGACCAGAGAGGCCTAATGGACTTTTTTTTGGTGTTTTAAATTATGAATATCGTAGTGCCTCGGAGAGCACGTTAAACAGTTGGTCCCGGGTGTCATACCTATGACAGTCATTACGGGTAGTCAGAAGCCCAAAAGTCTGGCAACCGGTCTAACCTTAGAGTATCGGGTTGCGGAGGTCTGATGGCAGTCGCTTCGTGTAAAATACTGGTATTCAGCTGACCCCGCCATAATTGGGAAAAGGCTAGGCAGTAAATGATGAATATTATAGAGCTACAATGACCTAAAAGTGATTCTATAATTTTTCAATAGATGGCACCACACACGCACACTTAGGCCATTGTGGCTATATTATGGTGCGTCCAGACCTGACGAACACGCCGCGAATGCGCCGCTCGCAAGTCGCTCGCGATCCGCTCGCGAGCTGAGCGCGAGCGGCGCGCGGACGGCGCGCGAGCTTTTGTACGAACATGAAATGCACGCGCTCAGCTCGCGAGCGGCGCATTCGCGGCGCGTTCGTCAGGTCTGGACGCACCACTACTTTCATCATTTACGACAATTAAAAGTTATAAACACAATTTAATAAAAATATCCGTTAGGCTACTCTGGACCTCATTAGATGAGTCTTTCGTCATTTTTAATGACTATGGTGCAATAAAAGTGCCTCCACAACTCATGGACGTACGCCAGACATACTTAAGTGTATGAAAACTGAATCTTCTTACATTCATTTTGCTTTGTTAATAACTTGTCACACGCTAAAAACAACTAGAAATACTTTAGTAATGGCCACCGGATAATTAAATCAATATAACACTGTGTATTTATTCGTAAGTGAAATTGTTATTTTGAATAAATAAAGAATCTTTAAACCGATGTGAGTTGAACCCACGAAGATATTTTTAAATCTGGAGATCAGACTACCAACACCTAACTGAAGTCGAAAAATTTGACCTTGAACATTTAGTTCGGTGGTCTATCTCTTTCTAAATATCCTATTTAGGAAGAGATACGATTTCCTAACTAAATATTCTATTTTTTTCTAAATAGGTTATTTAGAAAGAGATATCATTTTTCAAGGTAATTTTTTTTTAATTCAGTTAGGGGCCATTCAAGTATTACGTAAGCAGAATTTTAGTAATTTTAGACCCAACTCTCCCCCTTGTCAGCAAAAGTAAGCAAAGCTTTTACCCCCCCTCCTATGCTTACGTAAACATTAGTATATATTTTTTTAAATCTGTTCAAGTTTCTTTATTGTTATTCATGAGCCAGCAGTTTTCAAGTCTAGAAAAATAAGCAAAGAAATAAAAATTGCTGACGTAATCATCATCTAGATACCCCCGTCCCCCATGTCATCAAAAATAAGTTAAGCAAAGACTCCCTCGCCTCACTTTCGTACTTACGTAAAACTTGAATGGCCCCCCATGTTCGTAGTGTGGTCTCCATTTTTATCTACCTTCATGGTTGAACCACACCTCTTAACTGATTATTCGTAATCATTTGTTAAGTAAGCGAATTGCATAAAGAACAATCTCGCAATACTATTATGTTATACATGCATAATGTTGTTTTTTACTCAATGTGACATTTTGATATTTTTCAATACCTACCTAAATTTGGCAAATATTCAAAGTAACGCAGAATTACAAAATATCGATCAATATGCAACTTTTAATGGCGCGGCAGTGCAAGTATTTAAATAACGTAATTTTATATTTCAAAAACAAATTATCGTCCGTTTTATACTATTTAGGTTATTGTTAACTGCCTCATTGGTCTAGTGGTGGCAAGCGCGACTGCTGATCGTGAGGTCCTGGGTTCGATCCCCAGTTCGGGCAGTGTTATTGGGTTATTCCGTGTGGAATTCCTCAGTAGCAGCCCGTAGTCTGGATTTGTGTCCGGTTGATGGCAACATGCTCTCCCTCTATTACATGGGACTTAAACATAACGGCGAAATGAGGGTGTCACTTCTGCCCAACCGTTAGAGGAATACATGCGTGAAGGTATGTTATTTTAAGTTATTGTTGCTGTATTATCCACACGTGACGAATAACTATACTTACGTAATTACGTTCGGTGGATCCTGGGCAGTTAGCCCCGCGAACAACCTTGCTAACTGACTAAGTAATATTTTCACCACGCCCTAAGGTATTCTGGTATAGCCCGTGCTAACACGAGAGAAGAAGTAAATAATGTTCAGTCCGTCCAGTAGGAGACTTATGCACCTAGGTACTGAACAGCTGGAAAAAAAATATTTAGAGATTTTTGCTACATCACTACGTGGCTCGCGGCTACTCAACAACCGCGCGGATCATATGATTTACAAAATTAAGCTGCATTTGCCCGGTCATTCCGTGGATGGGTGACCGTTCGTTACACATCGAGACCCCTCCGTCCTTCGGAGAGCACGTTAAACCGTCGGACCCGGGTGTCATACGAATATAATATAAGCCCGAAAGTCTGACATCCGGTCTAACCTTAGGATATCGGCATTGCCGAGCAACTGGGTTGCCCAGGTCTGATGTTAGTGATGTTAGTCGCTCCGTGTAAAATCTTAAATGCTGTATTCAGCAGCAGATGCTGCCAGATGGTTAGACTAAAAGCTGACCCCAGCATAGTTGGGAAAAGGCTAGGCAAAACGGAAATGGGTAAACTCCTACAATAGTAATACATTTCAATAAACATACCTGCAAAGGCGTAAATGCGACTGATGAAGCAGTACCCGACACTTGTCTCCTAATACTAGTGGCGCCACCATACTGCTGTTGTTTCTGCAAGTTCTTCTGCAAAGTCTTACTGATGCGGACCTTCGTCTTCTCGTCTATTTGAGGTAGACGAACTCTGCCCGTGCTAGACTTGCCGATTGTGCCGCGAGAGTAGCCTAAATCTTCTTGGTAAGCGTCGTCTTCGATCTGTGAAAGAAAAAGTATTTTATTGTTTTTATTAATAGTTTAGCGTATACAGGGTGTAAACGAAATCATCTAATTCCTTTAAACCTCATAAGATACTACTGACAGATAAATCCCGCATGGATTTCGATTGGATTCAATTAAAAAAAAACAAGAAGTACCTAAGCATGTGTTCTTAACGGGAGGCATTTTAGCACCCCGAGCGAATTGAGTAGCTATCGCTCGTCGCGCGGTCTTTTAACTAACATTTCATTTAACATCACGAGGTTTGAAGGAATTACATGATTTTGTTTATATCCTGTACCTATTTAAAAATGATTGGGTAGAACTTGGGATAACTTCCAACACCTCGTCTAAAACATATTCCTAGGACGTTTTTGGCGTATTAATTTTACTATATTAGACAATACCGGCGGGCACTTTTATTTAAACTTATTTCTACGTCTTGTTGCAATAGATGATTTTACTAGGTATTTATATATGCGTAATACTTTCAACCGGCGTGCGTGTATGACAAGATGTATGAATGTGGATGAAGCGAAAGGGGTATGTAAGGGTCGTAGCATGTGGCGTTCTATAGTTTCTGCCTACCCCCATGGGAAAAAGGCGTGAGTTTATGTATGTATGTATGTTATATACACAAATAGGAGGGGCCAAACGTAGTGGCTAACTAAGCCCTGCCCTGGTGGCGGTGAATACAGCAGCGAATTCCGAGATCCCGGCCATAGGTCTTCGGAGAAACATCGCAGTGGTTTAACTCGGTAAAAGTCCGACTTAACCCTCCACCTTCCCTAGTGTGCAGGGTAGATATACGTGCGGCTTTCAAAAGATAAAAAAATATTTCAAAATGTATGTAAGAAAACGTACAACCAACCAGCATCGCAATTAAACATGGTAAAGAAAGTGGTTTTCCCTCCTCAGTTTAAGGTGACTGTTATAGTCACAGACGACAAAGAAAGTTAATTGACAGTAAACTTTATAACTTCTAGCTTCCTGATTGACAAGCCCACATGAGGAAACGTATAAACATCAAAACATAAATGTACAAAACAATACTATAAAATATCTGAAGTTTCACAACGCATAAAATAAAGTTGTCTTTACATAAACGGAAGACGTATCGTCACTCGTCAGCCTCAACTTTTCCTAACTATTGGGGAATACCGATATCCCTAAGTTAGATCGGTTGTCAGACTATCGGGGCTTCTGGCTCCCCGTAACGACATACACGGAGAGGTCAAACTGAACGGGCAAACCAGCGTCAGTTTGGCCTTATCGGATGCGTGCACATACACGGAACAAACTCATTAGTTCATTTCGATGTGCTGCTACGGCCGCCTTAGGCGCGTCGGTCTTCAGGCCAAAATACCCACACACGATACGAATTTTTATCCGGCCAGGAGAAACTGAAGGTTGTTCGTAAAGAGGGTCTTTAGGTATGGCAATACCTGGATCCGGGATCGATGGTTTTAACGTAAGACAGAGAAAAACACGAAACACATAACACCCTTATTTGTAAAATATTCATAGAAGTATGTATAAGGAACTATCTCATAGAATATATTTTATTAATAGTCCATAAATCTCAAACAATATTAGAAAACGCTTTGATTGATACTAAATGGTATGAATAATATTAACACAGATGGAATTATAATTGATGGGTTTTCGATCGGAGGTGGTAATTAAAGCGGGCGCCGCCAACGAAGTGCGCTAATACTTATGCAGCTTTGCGGACACACGGTCGTATAGATCAGACGATATGTGCGGGGAACTTTATGGATTTTTTGGCCTGAATGGCGAAGTACCGAAGTGCTTTCTGACATTTGCTACACAAACTACAGAATGGCGGGTCGGAAGGACAGATATGAAAGTAAAATCGTTGCGAGTTGAGTTGAACTAAGGAAATAACTTATAGGGCTGGTAAATGGCAATGGCGTGCATTGGTTTTCGGACTAGGTAGGCAGGCACTAGCGATGTCGCCTTTCAATTGCACGCTTAAACCCATTTCGATACGATTTTGACCAAAAGAAATCATAGCCATACACGTTTATTTTATTTATAGTAATAGATAAAGATAGAGTAGTATATTAAATCTTATGAGACAGGCACTGCTTAATTGCCTATATGCAATGTACGCCACTGGTAAACGGTTAATATTGTATGGCAATGTGTGGCCGGCAAAGATAGCTGGCAATGTTAATGCAATATGGTCGCATTACTCAATATTAGGGCAACATCGACAAGATGCCCGGCAATATTGCCGCTGGGCACTGCCGGCTATACATTGCTTTAAAATGTTGACCGTTTACCAGCCATAAAAGGCCCAGGTGCGCGACATCATTTAACCCAGAGCTAAAGCGATAGCCCAGTGTAGTTTGTATGATTGTGACATGGATTTATTTGGTTAGACCTGGGCTAACGGTGTTACGCAAGTCGGTCTAAGGTTCATAGTACAACGAGCATCTTCAGTGAGCAACGAACAGGGTCAGTCTTTTCACCCTCCAAGTAATTTATCGTACAGTGGCGTTTTAGCTCAACAGAATTAATATGACATAGTATTGCCATCTTAATAGCCCAGGCTTAAAAAATAAAATGTTGTTTGGTAATCATGCAAAATATAATTATACATAATTTAAATGATCCCCCGATTAACCAAGCGAATTTCGCATAATCATTATATGGCAGCCCGTAAACCTAAACCCACATAATTTTATACCCTACGTAATAAAAATAATTAACTCAATAGGGTTTTACTTCGATGGTTATAGACAGCAATTTAAAAATAGTATGTATTGTTTATTTCCACTCACGCACCAGATATTACGCGACTGGTCTAGATATTTTTATATGGATGACATTATATAACATTTTGTCATCTTAACATTCTCCATAGATTCGGTTTCAATTTCATTACAACACCCTCATTTCGCCAGTTATGTTTAAGTCCCATGTAATAGGGGGCGAGCCTATTGCCATTAAACGGGCACAAATCCATACACCGGGCTGCTACTGAGAAATTCCTAATGGAAAAACCTAATAACACTTTGCCCCACCTGGGGATCGAACCCAGGACCCCATGCCCAGCAGTCGCACTTGCGACCACTAGACCAACAAGGCAGTCAGTATTTTTTTGTAATCTGTCAAAACTCAGTCTTCATTATATCAGGCCAACTAGTATTCCTACTAAACTCTCAAACTAAGCCAAATAACTGTGTGTGCTAAAAAAATCAACTGTTTGATAACACTACCGTACCGTATGTACGCTAATCGCGGTAGGCGCACGCGCAACGGGGCCGGCACGGACGTCCGCGCGCTTCAACAGGTCGAGTTCCGGTCTATTTGAGCCGCGCGAAAAAACGGGCCACTTCTGCCGAACGATTTGAAATTCAACGCATCTGCCGCGGCTCGCCGAGCGTGACGTCACATTTACGGCAAGGATTCCGCGAACGCAACGCAAGCGCAGATAATGATACCATCAATTATTTCGACGGCTTTACGGCGATCACCGTATGTGCATTGTGCACTATTAGCTGCTCTCACTAGATCCGCTAATTATGGCGGTTTCTCTATCATGAAATGTAAAGAATTTTCGCCGATATGATACCTCTTTCATTAAAATGGCTATGTAATTTTGTTCAACACGGCAATACACAGAAGCCCGTTTCCTGAAAATTACTTTTCTAAGAGAGTATGCATTTGGAGTGTTGGAATTGGAACTATGTCGGGAGTCGGCTAGTCCATATGTATCCTATCGTTAATTTAGTTGACATGTTGTCGTTTCCCGGTACATAAGGATCCGATTACATAACGATTGAACCTCTGGTAATAACGAAACAATGTAACAGGTCGTCGTCTTTAAAATTATTTAGGTATAGAGTAAAAGTGGACTCTGTGGCCGAGATTCGTGACTTTATAAGCCCCTCCAGACTTTCGCCAGATTCTCTGTTTGATATTAAAAGGTAAGTACCTATAGACATAACGTCTCGGGTTGTCTCGGCGAGTGTGTAGCCGTCATATGAGTCATATCAATAAAACAAGGGCAGGGTCAGCAGGTTGGTAACCACAACTGCTGACGCTGTTGACTATACCAGTATTGATGAATCATGGAAATATTTTGAGGGTAGTTTAACAACTATCATAATTTATTACTCAATTTTTTCTTAAGAGAGACTAACACCCATATTCTAAGACGTTCCTCCAAAACTTACTCGACTCAGAACGACCTCGAAAACACCTTCAAAATTGTATTCTTAGTCGCAATTTCGAGTGAACTTTGAGGTTCCTCGACGGAGTCATTACGTCATAATTTGAATTATCTGCATCGCGAAAATAACGCCGCGATAAATACTTGTAAGGATTATCGTAAGCATATTCGATTAAAGTCTTCAAAATTAATTTTTGTTACATACGAACTTTGACACTTCCTTCCTTAAGGTAGGTTCCGAGGTACCTTGAGTTTGACAGATAATTCCTTAACTCGACTGAGGAAAAATCTCGAGTCGAGGACGATTATGTCAACTATAGGGCGAGTCGAGGTGGAGTCAAGTCAAGTAAGTTTTGGAGGAACTTCTTAGAATATGGGTGTATATCGTATTTTTACGAAGAAAGTATAGAAAATTAATTCGTACAGAAACTGTAAAAATCAAACGTTACACTCACGTCTGCGAAGTTAAGCCTGTTAGCGTTCTTCCGGAACTCTGTCATCGCGTATCGTTCCTTCATCTTCCTCACTCGCTTGCCACCCCTCTTCTTTCTGCTTTGCTCTATTGGCTTGGGTAATGGTTTCACAAACTTTACAGGCGGTGGTTCCTTAGGAAAAAAATTATAAATACATTAAAAAAATCAAAATTTTAATGAAATATGTAATTTTAAGAAAATGTTTTGGGAATCAACCCATCTTGATGGTTCATCTCCCAACATTGGTTAAATTTAACATAACGCCTTGATTCCCTGAACGGTTCAGCAGAGGTGTTTTAGGACACCCTCGTTTCGCCAGTTATGTTTAAGTACCATGTAATAGGGGGCGAGCCTATTGCCATTAACCGGGCACAAATTCAGACTCCGGGCTGCTACTGAGAAATTCTTAATAGAAAAACCCAATAACACTGCCCGCCATGGGGATCGAACCTAGGACCCAGGTCAGCAGTCGCGCTTGCGACCTCTAGACCAACGAGGCAATTCAAATTTGGTTTGGATATAATGCTTACGATTTGTGTGTAATGAAATGACAATCGCAGCACAGTGAAATTGCAATGTGTTAAAGAAGCTACTAGTTGTTGCTGAACTTGTTATCATCATCATTCTCCTGCCCTTATCCCAACTTATTTGAGGTCGGCGCAGTATGTCTTCTTCTTCCATACATCTCTATTAGCCGTCATTTCAGTAGTCACCCCCTTTCTAGCCATATCATCTTTCACACTATTCATCCATCGCTTCTTTGGTCTTCCTCTACTCTTATAACCATCTACATTCATACTCAATACTTTCCTCACGAAATGTTCCTCGTTCCTCCGCATCACATGCCCATACCATGACAACCGGTTTCCACACAACTTCTCAGTCACCGGCGCCACTTTCAGGCTCTTACATACTCATTTCTAATTCTATCCATTCGCATAATACCACACATCCCTTCTTATTCTTATTTAAAAAACGTTGCCCCACACTAGGATTTCTCCTGTATCGTGGGTGCGTTTACAGACACAAATCTTCACATGCACAAACACCCAGACCCGGAACAACTATCTGTAGGCCTTACAAATATTTGTTCCGTGCGGGAATCGAACCCACGACCCGCAGCGCAGAAGCCAATCGCTTAGCCACTGCACCAAATGTGTCGTCAAAATCCCTCTTAGCATTCTCATCTCAGCTGCGTGCAATTGCCTTTCATTTATCCTTTTTGTGGCCCAACATTCCAATCCATACAAGACAGCAGATCTAACCATGGTTTTATAGATCTTCCCCTTAAGTTTAAGGGGAATAAGTTGCTGAGCTTGTTATAAATATGTTCATTGAGAGGTTAAGCTATGTATTGGCTGAATTACCTGCATCTTGTCGAGTTTTTTCTCAACGGACTCCCGCAACATTCGTCCAATACTTCCGTCAGTACTCTCATGACAGGCGTCGACGCGGGCGGCTAGCGTTATTTTAGTTGATACCAGTTTCGCTGCTTTATATCTTAGCTCCTAAGGAGAGTAAAATTATTATAATGCGACATAATATCATTATCTAACACAATCATAATTTTTAATCTACTTTTTCTGCCTAGCCTTTTTTCCAACTAAGTTGGGGACATCTTCCAGTCTAACCAGATGCGGCTGAATACCAGTATTTTACAGTATTTTACTGCCATCAGACCTCGGCAACCCAGTTGCAGGGCAATGTCGATATCCTAAGGTTAGACCGGTTGTCAGACTTTCGGGCTTCTGACTACCCGTAACGACTGTCATAGGTATTCGTATGATACCCGGGACAGACTGTTTAACGTGCTCTCCGAGCCACGGAGGGGTCTCATTGTCTAACGAACGATCACCCATCCACATACTGACCGCGGCATACGCAGCTTAACTACGCAAATCGTATGATACGCGCGGTTGGTAATAACGTAATAAGCTATGAGCCCCTCTCTTTTTAATCTACCATATCTGACCATAAATATCAGTCATCATGCCACATACTATGTTGGGTATGTGATTCCTAATTGGACGAAATGCGACTTTAACTAACGTAAAGTAAAAAACCGGCCAAAAGCGAGTCGGACTCGCGCACGAAGGGTTCCGTACCATTATCTATAAAAACGGCAAAAGAAAACAGGTTTGTTGTATGGGAGCCCTCTTAAATATTTATTTTATTCTGTTTTTTAGTATTTGTTGTTATAGCGGCAACAGAAATACATCATCTGTGAAAATTTCAACTGTCTAACTATCGGTTCATGAGATACAGCCTGGTGACAGACGGACGGACAGTGGAGTCTTAGTAATAGGGTCCCGTTTTACCCTTTGGGTACAGAACCCTAAAAATATGGTAGACGACTTAGATTTTATATAAATTAATGTAATTATAATACATATACTTACAGGTGGTGTATCCTGAACTATTGTGGAGAAGTAAATAAAGCCAGTATGAGGCAGGGCCGTCGCCTGAGAGAATCCAGACAAGGTTTTCTTCTGCTGACCCAGGGGTAGAATGTTGCAGGCTGGCATCTTAGCTAACCTGGATAACCCACCTGCCACACCCAGGATCTTTGCTGCAGTTGATGCACCTTTTAAATGGAAATACGTAATTGTAATAACAAAGAAAATACAATCTTCTTCTTGTATTGGCGTGACCTGAACGAGCATAGCTTACGTCACAGTGTGAAAGGGATATTCAGTCAGCAAGGTTGGTAGCAGAGCTGACTGCTAAGGGCCTGTGCACATCACGTTTTTTAAACGCGCCGTTGACGCGCGTTAATGTGAAACACCATACTTTGTGTGTATCGTTTTTTATGTATGCAGTTTGACGTAAACGTGCGTCGTCGGCGCGTTATAAAAACGTGGTGTGCACAGACCCTAAGATACATTGGACGTGCTTAAGTATCGTCATTTATGTAGGCCCTTCTAATGCGCCACCAGAATTCAGAGTTGTAATTTAGTGATAACTAACATCACGCCTGTATTCGCCGAAGGGTCGAGCAGAGGTGTATAGTAACACCCTCATTTCGCCGTTATGTTGTCCCATGTAATAGGGGGCCAGCCTATTGCCATCAACCAGGCACGAATCAAAACTCCGGGCTTCTGCTGAGGAATTCCATACGGATAAATCCAATAACACTTTACCGAACCTGGGGATCGAACCGAGGACCTCACAATCAACAGTCACGCTTGCCACCACTAGACCAACGAGGTATTTTTCAAGTTGTGTACTTAATTATGTTATTTCATCAAGCTTACGTCATTTCAAATATACAAACACATATTATTTTAAAACAAAGAAATCAAATGAACTGTCAGTAAAATACATACACAGAATAGGTATTGTAGGAGGCAATTAAGTACAAGAGTGACAATAGGATCCTACTGATCATGATTAGGCCCAAGTTCAGAATCTATAATATAAGAATCAATTGCCGTGTTGTAGTCTCACAAAAACTCTAAAATAGCTCGACCAATTTGTTTTTTTTTAACATTTCTATACTGGGTGGATTTAGGAAAAAAGAAAAATAGGAAAAATAAAAATAAATAAAAAATGGTACACAGTGCACCGGGTCATCTAGTCTTGAATAAAACTTACCAACAATAGCTGTAATGTTTGGTGCAATGAAGGCCATTCTGCTTTCAACATATTCATATATTTTTGCTTTGAAATTATTCAGCTCTGCGGCCATGTCACAAGCTTCGTTTATTTCAGCCAGCTCTTTCTCAGTCAATAACTTCCTAAAATGTAATACAATCTTACATAGTATAAAACAAAGTCGCTCCCGCTGTCTGTATGCTTAGATCTTTTAAACTACGCAACAGATTTTAATGCAGTTTTCAGCAATAGATAGAGTGATTCAAGAGGAAGGTTTATATGCCTCACATTAGTATCTATATTGCACCCGTGCGAAGCTGGGGCGGGTTGCTTTATGAATTACCGTTTCATAAGAAGATTAAACTATGCAGGATGTCATTATTATTTATAATTAATTAATAACCCGTGGAGGCTACAAACACATCAGAATTTACTATTAAATATTCAAACAAGACAGACAACAAACATAACATAACATCACGCCTTGTATTCCCCAAAGAGTTCAGCGGAGGTGTTTTACTCCCATGTAATAGGGGACGAGCCTATTGTCATGAACCGGTCACAAATCCCCAGACACCAGGCTACTACTAAGAAATTCTTAATGGAAAATCCCAATAACACTGCCCAACCTGGGGAACGAACCCAGGACCAACAAGGCAGTCCAACAGACATACATCAAGAAAAGTAGATAACTATTGGATTCTATATTTCAGTAAGGTTAACTTCCAAAAATTCATGATTAAATGTCATTACTTGTGATAGTGATGGTAGAGATATATATATATGGCGCTCAGACGTGGAGATGCGGAGACCAGCCCGTTATACCTTATACCTTATAAGGTAGAGATAGACTATTAATTAACTGTTACATGCTACAATCTGTAACCCTACCCTTGAAATTTTTATTTTACATTCTCTATATCATCATTCTCCCGCCCTTGTCTCAACTTATTTGGGGTCAGCACAGTATGTCTTATTCTTCCATACATCCTGTATTAGCCAACATCTCAGTAGTCATTCCCTTTCTAGCCATATCATCTTTCACTACCCATCCATCATTTCTTTGATCTTCTTCAACTCTTAGCTATCCAAATTCATACTCAAAACTTTCCTCACAACATGTTTGTATGAATTTCAATTTCCTAATTTCTCTTTCTTACTTTAAAAACAAAAGCAACAACTCACCCCTGTGTTGTTGATGCAGTGACAGACACAATCATAATGGTAGCCTGTGTAAGGAAACTCTGAAGGATCTCATTATTCTTAGCTTGGTCCAGGTCATTGCCAAGCTCTCTGACTGACCGAATATAGTCTTGCGGTGATATGATCAGGGACTCTAACTCCGGGAACCTTTTCTGATACTTATCCCGAACATATCTGTGGATAATAGCTGAAAAATAATTTTCATCTCAAGTTTAAGTTCACCTAACACATTTTGGAGACAGTTAAAAATAATTTTCATTTATGCCACTATTCGTTGAATATACATATCTACTTGAATCATTTCCTTTAATTAGATAACTAAAAATCGATTAACATATATTGCTTAAAAGCAATGAGTAACATTGAAATGACACTATGGAACTATTATCTCATATAATTTAAATCCTTATATTACATAGATAAATCATAGAAATTGTTTTTTTTTTAACTTATTTAGAAATGTTAAACAAGGCAGCAGCAGAATTTGTCATCCTAGTTGAAAGGATATAAACCAAATAGGGTTTAATAGATAAGTACAAAAATTTAAAGGAACCTACCAATTTCGCCATCAACTTCAACAGCTATGTTGTTAGCTTCTACAATGAGCTGGTACTCAGGGTCCGTCTCCATTAGCCCAGTCACTTCAATTTTTTGCCTGTTGTTGCCAATATTGTGTTCTATTGATGTCATTACCTGAAAATAGAACTCTAGTGAAAACATTTTGCTTTCTCCTTAATATCAACATGAAAACATTTTTGTATGTACGATTTAACCTGTGGAATTTAAATAATAATGTTTATTACCCGTTTCAATCGATCAGAATGTCTTAGTTTTGCTAATTCTCTGATGGATACGTTCTTTATGTCTTCTTCCTTTGGAATTACAGGATATGGTACGGCGAACACATGGTCTTCATCCATTTTGTTATTTTCAATGAGAGCCTCAAGTTCTCCATCGTCATTTTCTTCCAAGTCGGCAAGCAATTCATCAGCTAGAGACATGTTATTGTATTAAATGGATTTGCAGATCTAAATATCAACAAACTAGCACAGTCGGGAAACAAAACAATTCATTCACAAATCAACATGAATGAAGCAATTTACGAATTGTTTGTCAATTGTCAAACAAACTGTCAAAGTCAATTCATTTCAATTTATAATTTTATTTTGTAAATCCACTTACTATGAGGCCCCGTCTTTTAGCATAGTTCAATAATAATGGATTCTACATCAGTCAATATTATTTAAAAAAATAATTGTAAATCTTTAATAAAACTCTTTTAACAAAATAAATCTTATACATGTTCATTATGAAGTTTTAAAATCAAGTATGTATTTCAGAGAATAGTTACTCTTTGATGTTACCTTCATGGCTATAGATCAGAGTCTGTACCACAGACTTATTAGGGCAAGGGGCCATTCGGGTAGACTACGAGCTAAATAAACGCGGGTCAACATAATTAAAAACAAGTAAAAAAGTTGAAATAAAGTTTAATGTAAAAGAAACGAAGGGCACTTAAAAAAAATATTTATTCAGTAATCTTAAGTTGGCCGCTATTGTTAAAATATTGCAGTATTTTCATACGAACACTGGGTTTAATTCGCGAGTGGGCTGCACGTATATTGACGAAGGGCCGCGGTCTGTGCATGCCTGCTTTAAATCATTACCGCCACAGGTGCTGTGTGCAGGTGTTGTAAGTCTCCTAAGCCATGTTTATGCCAATTCCAACCAACCCTATTTTACCCGGTAATTACTTTTAAGAAGACCTATAATATTATTTATTGAATTATTTTATATTGCAAAGTTGTCGATATCACAAATCCGTCGACAACTGACTATCGAAAAGGTTTTGAATCGACGTTAATCAAATCGTGACATCTGGAATATGCTTTACAATGTTACATCGTGGTGGGCGTGTGGGCAACATCAACATACCATACTATAAAAAATGTACTCTGTGGTCTGTCGCAAGGTGGCAACACCAATCAAACCAAAACGGTTTGCCATTTTTTCCCGAGCGGAAAAAGACAGCCTGCAGGGTAAGGGTATGCAAAAATCCCGTAAAAGGCCTGCATTTCATTGTTGAAAGTGTTTTTAGGTGGTTTTAGTGGAATTTAGTTAAATATTAATCGTCATTATGGCGCTCAATCCACAATACGATGCTATTGGTAAAGGATTTGTACAGCAATATTACACACTGTTCGATGATCCGGCACAGCGACCAAACCTAGTGAATATGTATAATGTGAGTATTTCCTCAAGTTACAAGTTGCGCAGTCTAATATCTTTGAACATGTGGGATAGAGTGAAAATAATTTTACTCAATTAATTTTTTAGGTTAACTGGTTGCTCCCGCCGAAAAAGAGTTTTCTTGCATGTCTATTTCACAAATTCTCATTTGTGTACATGATGTAATATAACCAAGAAGTTACTAATAACCAGGAGCAGTAAATTTGAATTCGTAGAGTAGGTAACCAAAACAAATGATGACTCACTTTGCATACCTAGTAGGAGCCCCAGTTGTTAGCTAAATTGATTTAATAATTTTATATTGTTGTTGTCTCTCTTTTCAGGTTGAAACGTCGTTCATGACCTTTGAGGGAGTACAGTTGCAAGGTGCAGTTAAAATAATGGAAAAGTTAAATGTATGTGTCTACAGTTAGTTTGCTGTATCAAATTATTTATCATAGTTCAATGACTCAGACTTGTCAGTATGAAAGAAATAACTTTATACTTAATGAATTAATTATCTTGTGCAAAAATTATTTTTGTCTTGTATCAATTCAATTATTTGGAAAAGTGGAATTACTATTACGCATTACATTTTTCTCAACTAGTAAAATTGTGAATAATAAGTACCTACCTATGTCTCACAAGTTGTATAGTTACTTTATTGTTTCAGAGTTTGACATTTCAAAAAATTGGAAGAATTATAACTGCCGTTGACTCACAGCCCATGTTCGATGGTGGAGTACTAATAAATGTTCTTGGACAACTTCAGGTAAATACTTCATATTTTTTCAATTAAGTAAAAATAACTCATTATCAGAGTCTAAATGATAAAATCAAATAGTGTGAGATTCTATCTAATTATCTCTTATGTTGTGTAATGCTAATTAAAATATGCTAAATTGCTCAAGTAATGACGTTAATCCATATTCACATTTTTGTGATTTGTATTAGAACTGCACAGATAATAACTGCAAGTTTAATAAATAATTTTGTCCAATTGGAACCACATTTCAAATCCTGTAGTAGTCATAGTCCATAATAAAAAAGACTGATTAAAACACTACATATTCTTTTTACATTCCAAAGGTTTTAAAATATGCTCCTATAAAAGTTCAAAAAGCAATGTTGAAGCCTACATAAATAATTTTATTGCATTTGGAACAGACGGATGATGACCTACCACATGCATACTTTCAAACATTTGTACTGAAGCCAATAGCAAACTCATTCTATGTAGAACACGACATGTTCAGGCTGGCACTTCACAACGTCTAATTACTTTTATCTACAGATACAAAGTAAGAGTAGACCCTAGTGCTTTTAGATTATGCACTATTACACCGCTTAGCACATGATCCCTTCTGTAATAGGGCTTATCAAGTCTTGTAAATAAGTAAAACTTACTACAAGTTTTCTTGTTTATACTAATTCATATTAGAACTTTTAACAATGCAACAAACTACCATACAAATGGATTATGAAAGTTTTTGTCAGCTGTATTCACTGAATAACCACACAATAGTCAATTGGATACCCAAAAATAACAAAGGGTGACCAAGATTAGGTCAAAAGATAGGTAGCTTTGTTACTTGACTAGTCCATAGGTTTAGTAGTGATGCAAATGTGTACAAAAATGGCATGTATTAGCAATCTTTTTTTAAATTATTCCAGTTCATGCATGTGCACCAAATACATTACTAATAAAAGGTTTAAAAGCACTGTATTTGTTTTCTGATTTGCGGTTGTGTGTGCCACTAGTATATTGACCTTTTTGTTATTGCTTTTTTCTGATAAGAATAATACTTTGTAATTGTATCATAACAAATTCTCGAATAGAATTATTTTTTACAAATCAATCAGTCAATGAAGTGGCATGCTAATTATTTTCTACTAAGATGAAAACTAATGTTGGCTTCTTATAACTCACTTCCTACCTATATAAAACCTGTACATGTAGATACAATTCTTTGGATGACGACTTACATCGTGGTGGACTCTATTGTAATGTAAATCTATGTTTATTTCAGTGCGACGACGACCCCCCACACCCGTACATGCAAACATTTGTTCTGAAGCCACTCGGAGACTCCTTCTTTGTACAGCACGACCTATTTCGCTTGGGCATTCATGACATAGCTGCCGCCTAATAACCAATCATTACTAAGATATCGATCAAGAACAACCATTCTCACTGACTCACTGATATGGTCGCCACGCTATTTTGAACAGCTATTGTTTTGGTTAACTAGGTATAAGTAATGATCAATTGCCTATTTTTGAAAATTCAAATTGTACATTATCATGTATTGAATATTTGGCATTCATTTCTGCTTAGATGTTTAAGATGGCTTAAGTGAAAGTACGGCGGACTCTTTCAGTTACATGTATACATTTTATAATAAATACATTATAATTTTTTATTTATGGTTCCTTTTATTCAATTTCCTTTTAAAAATGCTCTTGTCTTAGACCTCTGGGGTCAAATGCGAACTGTTTACGCCTAGTAGTAGTTCACGTTGGAGTCAGGAAAAAAAATACAAACATAGATGCTAGGACAATCATGTATTATAAATAGTCAAAAATTAACAAAAGAACCACTGAAAACAGGTACATTTTTTACCAATCTCGAATTTAAGACTTGCTCCTCCGTTTTAAATCCTTAGACGCTACGAACACTTAACAAGTTTATTTGCATGCACTACTAAACGAAATACACACACAAGGCCCCGACATCGCGCGAGCCAAACTTGTCTAAGTGAATGACTAGGTTGCAAAAGTGATACGCTCGTTGCAAGGCAGGCACGCCATAACCAGCTCTTGTCTTCGTAAACTTGACGGATTACGTGTACACTCCTTATAAATAGCAGCTTTATTGTTCATTTTGGGTAGAATACATTATTGCGTAGATACTCGACTATATTATTATTACCTCCGCTTCATAACAGTTATACTTGAAATTCGAGCTTGTTCATTATTCGAATATTATCAACTAGCTACAAATAGTATTTAACTATTATTGCTTACCAAAAGCATTTATTCCTGATAAAAATAAGAACAATCTTACCTTAAGATACAAATATATTAAACGAGAACGGAGCGGATTTATTGTAATCGTATTTTATAAAAGGTAAATATACTGAAAAGCCATTTTTAATATATTTCCAAACTGCTAAAAGGGTACACCACATCAGTATTATCGCGACGTGATGAAGACTACAAAAGCAGAGATCAAATAAGACATGGCAAGACCGTTCTGGTCACATTTACATAAAGAATATTTGTACATTAGCCTCCAATTGATAGTACTGTTCCATTAAATTGTAAATACATAAATATAATATTAATAAGTTATTAGCACAACCAGCCATTAACATTTTGTCGTAGCATCTCGAGTTAGTTATAATCACAACACAATAAGGGGTAGGAAATAGGTATATTGTCATCAAGTTAACTGGTCACATACATAATGCCTGAGTTTTTTTTTCTGTCTGTACTTACTGACACTTGGCAGTATCCCGTCATGGGCTGTAGCCACCTATGTCATCGATATAGTGCCGTCTGTGTGCATACGTCCTTACAGCTTCAATTATTTTGATCGCCGCGGCGTTACAAATACTGCCCGTCATTTTTCGGGCATAATACCGCTCAAGGCTGCGACGAAGTCGTTCTAACAGATCAACCCAATGATATTAAATACAAAAATAAGTAAATATGTCATAAAGGTGCAAGTGAGGACTCCGAAACACTCCAATTGGAAGATCTTCCAGATAGCTATCCTTTTCACTCTCTTACTACTTCCGTATCTTCGTCTTACTCATAACTTGTCTACTTATACAAGGTAGAATTAACCAGAAAATGGTTTGTTTAGAATGAACTACTTAATCGTAATTATAAATGTTTTTATTTTAATGTGCTTTTTTCGAACTAAGTCTCCCAACTGAGATACTTAAAGAAAATTAAGCCTTATGTTAAGGTAATTAAACTGAATTTTAAATGAGGAAGCAATACTAATTTAAAAAAATAAGATTAAATTCATCAGAGTTCAATTATAACTACTTATTGTAGTGTGATTTAAACTTGACAGAACAGATATTCTAACTAGATAATCTGAGCCGCCGAGCTTTCTCTTTTACACATTGTAATATTGTTGGATAAACCCATCACACTTTGTCCAACACCCCTAGACCGAAGCCAGGACCTCGGTCGGTCAAACTTATGAATACAAGACCAATGAGGTGGTTTATAAAGAAGTTGAAAAGGCAATCTTTAACAAATCCCGAACTTTATGGAGTTCTAAATATATTTTTCACGGTACTTAATTTATTTGTTTAGGGATTTTTTAACATACTACCTTGACACCAACGACGAATCTATTAGGGGTCTTTTAACTTTAGGGACTTGCTGGTGAATTTGAAAATTAGAAATCTTCACACCAATCTTAATCAAATTATGAAATATTCTTATACAGAGTTAACTTGACGAAATACAAAATGTTATTTTTGGTAAAAAAGAAAAATGAAATTTAACAGAACAGTACTACAGTAAATCAGTTTCATCCCACGGGTCACCAATAGCGATTATAATAAAAACATTGTAGATATACGACAACATCACTCGTAGTTTGTTTTATCAAGCCTAAAATATCTGTTTGTAATGAGACCGCTGTTCATACATCCTGAGTTTACAATCTCCATTAAAATAAAAAAAACAATGGATCCAATGGCGTAAAAAAATATTGCCAACACGGATCCTATTCATTTAAAAGAACTTAAGAACTAATTAAACTGGGATTTCAGTTTCTACTTGGTACAATTATCTGTGGACCTCGCTTTTCCCGCGACTCCCCTTCTGTCAACCCCTTTTGCCCGCTCAGCGCTGCTGATTGGCTGTCGCGGCCAAATATCGTGCCCACAGATATTCCCACAGAATCAATCAAAAACTTATCAGAACACAAAGGAAAACCAATATTTACACAATATAACATCACGCCTCTATTCCCCGAAGGGGGGGGCAGAAGTGAATAATAAGACGTTCATTCGCCGTAATGTTTTTAAGTCCCATGTAATAAGGGGCAGCCTATTGTCATCAACCGGGTACAAATCCAAACTCCGGGCAGCTACTGGGGAATTCCACACAGAAAAACCCAATAACACTGCCCGACCTGGGGATCGAACCCAGGACCTCACGATCAAGATAAGATATTGAGTATCAGCAGTCGCGTTTGCCACCACTAGACCAACGAGGCAGTACCAACAGCCAATATTTTGTCATAAAAATTTCGAATAGGTAATTATGTTCTGAACAGTTGAACACATAAAAAAAAATAACAAATCAATTTAGGAACACGACCAAAGATCATAAACTCAGGTTATCGCTAGTGATGGGACGATGTCTAGGAACCGCCTTTCTTGCGGCCGCGGGACCCCGGTAAGGCTACGCCGCGAAGTGATCGCATCGCCATCGCTCGGTTGAAATGCCTCTGCGTCTTGTGCTCTTCAACGTCACCACCACTGTCCACTGATGACAGTATAACCAACAGTACTCCCATGACCTGTAAAATATTTATGAAGATTCTTATTAGCAATTGCTCTGATTGCTCTGATTTCCGCATCAGTTTAACATAGAATACAGTCTAGGCATGTATTTCTTTTTTAATCGATCGGTCATATTATAGAATAGTAACGAAAAAAATATTTATAAAAAAAACTATGCCTACTTACGATATTCAAACGGCCGTATAATTTTAGTGGGCTTATTTCGTATCATAAACTAAATTCTACCAATCCCTATATTCACAGCGATCGTATCATGTGACATAATTAAAATTGGTTATTTCTTAAGAATTAAATTCAATAATAAATGCGTAATCTTTTTTATGAATTCGATTAGACATAGATTGTAAAAAAAACAGTAGATTTTGGATCTCGTGCATATTCTCTAATGAGCACGACAATCCGAATGGCGGCGGCGATTGGTCCACCCTCTGGGTTGTAGCTTACAGGTTCGATTCGATTTTAGAACAATTATTTTATGGGCTACCGATCTATAACGTACCTAAGTATAATTGCATAAGCATCAAACACAAAAAATTTGACACGAAAAAAAAAACTGTAAATTATACATTGACATGGAAACCTAATTCAATATTTCACAATCATGTGTAATATTTTATGTAATACAAGTGTCAATAAATGATTCACAACTTTAGCTTTCTCTACTGCAAATCAAGACCTACATTCACACTAGAAAAGTTAAATGATCAATGGGTTTTATTTCTGTAAATAAATCTGTTATTACAAGTCAATGTAATGTTTTTTTTTAAGACTAGATGGCGCCGGCATTTCCTGTCTGACTAGCTCTGAGAAGAAAAGCCGAAACAAACTCAGAGATCAAGTTGTTAGCAGAACTAGGAATAGAGACAATCGTTCTGCCTAGCCTTTTCCCAACTATGTTAGGGTCAGGTTCCAGTCTAACCAGATGCGGCTGAATACCAGTATTTTACACGGAGCGACTGCCATCAGACCTCCGCAACCCAGCTACTAGGCAATACCGATATTCTAAGGTTAGAGCGATTGTCAGACTTTGTGGCTTCTGACTTCCCATAACGACTGTCGTAGGTATTCGTATGACACCCGGGACCGACTGTTTAACGAATAGGATACATAGACAATATACTACACAAAAGCGACAGCCTGGGCTACTCTGACACGAAACGCGGACGGATGCATCTCGGGATAATAAATCGTAGTTGTGGTAGCATAGTGCTACCGTATTATAAACGGTGTAAATAGACCCTTAACGAAGCCGAAAGGCACTTATTCTCCACGTCATTGCGATAATTTTTTTGTTCTGGATTATGCTTTGGAACCTTCTAGTTACGGAGATATTGGAGGTCAAAGTTCCAACTTTTTCACAACTTTTTTTTAAATACTAGTTTTGAAGGTTGTAAATGTACTTGAAATACCTCCATTACCCGTTTACTACTCATTGCATATATCGGCACAGTGTTTTGAGTGCGTTACATTGAGCTTTACAATAAAACGAAATTTTTCAACCAAAAAAAAAAGTCGTTTCCCAGCGACAATTTTTGCGTAGGGTTACTTAGTTTGATGTACTGAATGCATGGTTGACGGCTTCGTGAAAGGTCTTTTTACACCTTGTATACTTATGTAGCATAACAGAAAATAACTAGCCCATTATTGTCCCACTGCTGGGCAAGGGCCTCATCTCAGAATGAGAAGGGCTTAGGCCTTAGCCCACCACCCTGGCCTTTTGCGGGTTGGGGGACTACACACACCATCGAGAACTTTATGGAATCCTCTGAGGTGTGCAAGTTTCCTCACGATGTTTTCCCTTCACAGTGAACGCAAGTGATAATCAAATTTTGATCCGCACATGAGTACGAAAAGTCAAAGGTACTTGCATGGAAGGCAAGTGTTCACCCGCTAGGCTATCACTGCTGTGCACTTATGTAGCATTAACGTTATATTGCTAGCAAGTTCCAGGAGAGTTACAATATTTATCTCCTTCTCAACTTCAGAAGTATCTCGGAAGTCTATCATCCATATTCTAAGATGTTCCTCCAAAACTTACTCGACTCAGGACGGCCTCGAAAACACCTTCAAAATTGTATTCTTAGTCGCAATTTCGAGTGAACTTTGAGGTTCCTCGATGGAGTCATTACGTCATAATTTGAATTATCTGCATCGCGCAATTAAAGCCGCGATAAATAGTTGTAAAGATTATCGTAAGCATATTCGATAAAGTCTTCAAAATTCATTTTTGTTACATATGAACTTTGACACTCCCTTCCTTAAGGCAGGTTCCGAGGTACCTTGAGTTTGACAGATGATTCCTTACCTCGACTGAGGAAAAAAATCGAGTCGAGGACGGTTATGTCAACTAAAGGCTGAGTCGAGGTGGAGTCGAGTTGAGCAAGTTTTGGAGGAACGTCTTAGAATATGGGTGTATACCTTGGATAAGTAATATACTTCAGAAGCCCTATGAATCGTTAGAATTACTGTCGTTAGCAAATAATTTGACTTCAGACGAAGGAATTAGGAACACTTTGTTAGAAAGCATTTCTTGATAATTACAGAACGATATTATATGGAAGATTTGAAACCAGAACATCGATTAGGATCTACAGAAGTCAAGTGACGTTTGCATTACGCTTTCAAACAAAATGTTCGTATTAACTATGCCAGAATTCCGCGGACATTTGCCTTTTAGTCAACAGATTCGGTTATTTGTATTTTGGGTTAAAACTACAATACAAGTGTTTATAAATCCGACTGGATGTTGCATGATGCTACTAGTTATAATAGTTGGCAAAATCAACATTACTCGACACACATATTTGTCATAATATCAGTAAACAAGCCGTGTTTGTGTGCAACATTGTGGTTTGGGATCTGGTAAACCTTGCTTCCGTCCGCTGCGGTCACGTAATGAATGATATTGTAATAAAGTATCTGTTATCTTCCCGCCAAACAGTTGTATACTGTTTTGTGTTCTATTCTTAGGCATAATTTAAAATTTTCAAAATATAAGGGCAAAGTCTCATCTGACGGAAGATGCGTCGTCGATCTTCCGTCGCGTAATTTACTCGTGGAATTTTAGTAACGCATCTTCAGTCAAATGTGTACGGTATGAGATGTTTGTATGGAATTATGTGTACCGGCGGGCGACTGGCGACGTATCTTCCGTCAGATGTGGCATGGCCCTAAGATATACGGCGCCAAATGCCTTTTAAGTTTGATCTTTTCTCAGAAGAATTTTGATAGCTAATGACGATTCGAAAAATTAAAGATAAACTTCGTCATTATGAAATCCCTATAAGGTCCTATTAAAGGGGCCAGACACATCAGTTAGCGTGGCCCTATACTAGGCAAATTATCTGCGTCAGCAGGAGTCACAATCTTTAGCAACGCAGGAATGACTTAGAATACAGAGTTAGAAGACATCGTAATAATACGGTGTCTGCACGTCCTGAACTCATGTAGTCGAGTCCTAGGTTAAAATAAGAGCCTAATGCTATATTTCAGTTGAAAAAACTCCTTGGCTTTGCGAAATCCGTTCGGAACTAAAAATGACAGTTATGTTGTGTTAATTAATAATTAAAGCTAGAACTGAAGCTTCAGGGATGTCGTAGTTGACTCAGTGAAGACTTCAAAGTTCGGGTAAAGATTACTCGATGAACCAATGTTCGGGACCTGTAGAGAAAATTATAAAAAAAACACAAGCTTACCAAACACACAATAATAAGGAGTGTATAGACATGCACTGATGCTTCCGGCGTGTTCTCGATGTCTTTCAATGCGGCCAGCGCAGGTTCATAATCCGGTTTCAAGTCGAGAGCGTGCCTCAGGTGCATTGCTGCTTCCTGAAGAAGGTTTTATAGTCACACACCTTTTAAAGCAGCAATGAAGTATGCGTTTGCAAATCCTGAGGTCGTATAATGCTGGATAAAGCAAAACCAAACTTTACATTTTCTAAAGATATTGTACATTTATTTCTAAGGTCAAACCCAAAACAATGTTTTATTAGTATAAAGCAAAATGGTTCACATTTCGTTTATAACACTTTTGAAGCATAATATGTGCTCTTAAAACAAATTGTGCGGTCTATCAAGGCAGCTTTCCAATCAAAGAAGTCTTACGAATATCGACGCTCGGCAGTGAAAACCTCGTAAATGAAATTTTCTTCAAAAATGTTTATTTGTTCTTTAGATTGATAAATTCGTCATACACGTATTAGTTCAACAAACTTTCAATTTAAATACTTCTAAGCTATCTATGACGTACGATGAGAAACTTGTATTAACATTTGATCGGCCATTTTTTTTGCAGGAGACAGTTATTTCTATCTCTTTTAAAAATTTGTATTTTACACATACGTCGTTTTGACTGCCGACCGACGATATACAATTCGGGATTTTGCATCTACTATGAACAATGAGATCCTTTTACCAAACACGGAAAGAAGGAAAGATTGGCAGTTAGTCGAACCAGGAATCTGGGAGATTTCTAACGTTGTATTTCATTTTCACCAGTCTCTAATAAGAATATGAAACAGGTAATATAATTGATCAGTGAATGGTGAAACAGAGTCTTTTCTTCAATAGCTTCCAACATACCTGATAGTGTCCATAAGCCTTGAATATCTCGCCGAGCGTGAAATACTGTTGCCACGCGCTGCGATCTGGCGGTTGTACTTCTAACGACCGCCGCGTCAGGTAGATGGCGTCATCCAAGTATTGCAGGGTGAATAGCACCCTTGCGAGGTTTAGCAGTACCTGGTATTATGGATTAATTGATATATCATCGTCAGAAAATGCAGTGGAATGAGAAATTGAAGGTTATGGTAGAGATCTTTGTCTGCGAACATTATGTCGAAACAAATATGCATCATCAGTTCTTTGGGACGGTGGTAAATATCAGCATTATACGCGGCTCGACTGTCACGTTGTTTGCGCAACCCAATTATTATAACGAAACCTTTAGATTCTTACGACAATGACATAGAATAGAATAGAATATACTTTATTGTACACCAAAATTAAATATCAATAATGACATAGTTAAATATCAATTAAAATATTTATCTTTCTTTAAGAATTGGTCATATAAAGTTCAATTATCTACTTTTGTGTGTAAACATAACTATGGATAATAATAAGATATTTGCACAGACACAACCTAGTGGCTAGGATTATCCACCAGCAACTTGCTCTGAAATACAACCTTGTGGACGCAGAAGTACCATACTACAAGTATGTGCCCGACCCAGTTCTCGAGAATGGTCATATCACATTGTACTGGGACCGATCTATCATCACCGACAGGACTATTGTTGCCAATAAGCCTGACATAGTGGTGATAGATCGATCAGAGCGTCTCACAATGATTGTTGATATCACTGTCCCACATGACGAGAACCTGGTGAAAGCCGAGAAAGATAAAGAAATTAAGTATCAAGACTTGGCACACGAGGTTGTCGACATGTGGGAGGTTGACTCAGCAGTCATTGTGCCGATAGTCGTGACGGCCAATGGCTTAATAGCCAAGAGCCTCGACCAACATCTGACGAGGCTCTCGTTGGGCAGCTGGGTCAAGGGCCTGATACAGAAAGCGGTACTTCTGGACACGGCGCGTATTGTCAGGAAGTTCCTCTCTCTGAGGCCCTGACCACCGGTAGCTTGGACCCTGTTCCCGATGCCGGTGGGCTACTATTTTTTATATTTTTAAATGTTTTTTTATAATTTTTATAGAAATATTTAAAAATGTAAATAATATGTACATATAGATATAAAATAAGCGGCCAGGCGGAATTATGAAAGTAATCAACAATTTTAGTCGACCTTAGAGACACGTACATTAGAATAATACATTAGTTTTGATACGAATTAGGCGTATAGTACGACACAACTAAGAAGTCGCATCGGTAAACTCGATCGAACAACCAATGGCAGTCGCTCATACTTATTGCGTCAGCGTAAAGAGGATTCTTTACTCCAGTTTCGAATAAACATTCGTTGTCTTGAAGTGGCACATAGTTCGGAAGTGATCAGTTTTACGAAATTTGCTGATGCGACTTCTTAGTTGTGTCGTACAATACTGGTCTTATTTTAATGATGAGTTGACCATCCCCATTATTTTATTTTGCAATTAAATGTTGCAGTGTTGATCGTCTTTGCACTTAAAAAACGTAGGCATAGTGATTAAGGCAATACCTAGTACTGTTTATTATTCCTAGCTATCTAGATAAACCCATGTTCATTAGTCAGCATTCACAAACTAATGACGAAAAAAAGAAAAAAAAAATTAAATATGTAAACATATATATAATGTGATGGACTCGCATAGCTTAAGTAGAATAAGTAATATTTATAGTAATATAAATAATACCTACATGTTGTACCTATTTCCGATACAGGAGTATCAAATAAGTAAAATAAAATAAAAAGTAAACAATTAAATAACAGCAAAAAAGAGCGCGGACGAAATGTCTGCGGTGAATAAACTCATAAAAAAAAAAACTAATGACGTATGCATAAAAACGTTATTCTTCTATACAGGGTGTAAACGAAATCATGTAATTCCTTCAAACCTCGTGATGAAGATAGATTAACCATGCAAAGGATACTTTTGGATTCAATAAAAACAATACAAGAAATAAACACGTGTTTTTAACGTGAGGCATTTTAGCATCCCCCGAGCGAATTGAGCGGCTATCGCTCGCCGCGCGGTCATTTGACTCGGGCCGCTAAAATGCCCCACGTTAAAAACGCATGTATACTTCTTGTAATTAGTTTTTTATTCAATCCAAAAGTATCCTGTGCAGAGTTAAACTATGTTAGCAGTACATCACGAGGTTTGAAGGTATTACATGATTTCGTTTACACCCTGTATATTGTACTAGCTTTTGCCCGCAGCTTCGCATGCGTGATTTTTTTCACCCCCTTAGGGGTTGAATTTCGAGAAATCCCTTCTTAGTGGATGTTTACGTCACAAAATGAACCTACTATCAAAATTTCAAGTTTCTAACCCCAGCCGTTTAGGCTGTGCGTTGATAGATCAGTCAGTCAGTCAGCTTCTCCTTTTATATATATAGATTGCTTTTACATGTCATTCCACAGTTGTTATTTAAAATATTCTGCTTACAAAAACAAAATATAAATGATTGTATTGTAACACCTGATTTCCAAAAGGTTGATCAACGCAAAAATTAACTAGTCCACTGTCAAATCTCATGTCCACGAATGTCAATAACGAATATAATTGAAATTCGTTGACATGAGATTTGACAAATTAATCAGTCTCTGAGAAACTGGGGTTTTGTTATTTTTAAAATTAATAGAAATAATATAACATAACATCACGCCTGTATTTCCCGAAGGGTTGGGCAGAGGTGTATATGTAGTGACACCCTCATTTCGCCGTTATGTTTAAGTCCCATCTAATGGGAGGCGAGCCTACCATCAACCGGGCACAAACTCTGGGCTGCTACTGAGGAATTCCACACGGTAAACCCCTATAACACTTTGTTCGACCTGGGGATCAAACTCAGGACCTCACGATCAGCAGTCGCACTTGCCTCCACTAGACCAACAAGACAGTTTGCCTATTGCATCGTTAGTACAAATAAATAACTTCAAGTATTATAACACCTTCTCGTCGCGCCGTGGGTGTCTAAGGACGGTCGTCGTAACCGAACCATCGCTAATAGCTTGCTTGGAAAATATTTTCCCAGCTGTTGGTTAAGTATGTTTAATTTAACTTAAATAAACAACAATCGGACTTGCAAATTGTGCAATTTCCAAGGGTTGCAGAGGTCAAACCGCCCATACTAATACTGTATTTTATACGACACACTTTTACACAGTATTCGCCGATCGGCTAGATGCAACTATACCTTATTCAACTAGGCTTGAGACAAAGTATAAACAATCTTACTGTATCCTTTTGTGGTGAAATACGAAATTAGGCAATGAAAAATTCAAAACTTACTTCAATAACTTCTTTTTGTTACACAAGAAGATCACACAATTTCTTTTTGTTAGAAATTAATGTTTTTTTTATATTTTACAGAATATATTTTTATTAAGAGTAGTCAAATGTTGTTTACTAGCTAAATAAACCGCGCCGATCGTACGATTTGAGAGGTTAAGCTGCGCTTGCCGCGGTCAGTCCGTGGATGGGTGACCATTTGTTACACATCGAGACCCCTCCGTGCCTCGGAGAGCACGTTAAGCCGTCGGTCCCGGGTGTCATACGAATACCTATGACAATCGTTACGGGTGAAGCCCGAAAAGTCTGACAAACTGTTTAACCTTAGGATACCGGCATTGCCCTGTTACTGGGTTGCGGAGGTCTGATGGCAGTCGCTCCGTGTAAAATACTGGTATTCAGCCGCATCTGGTTAGACTGGAAGCTGACTAAGAGGAGGAAAAGGCTAAGAGGAAGAAGACTGTCTCAAGCCAAGCTCAATAGAGTATAGGTATCCTCCTGTTCTTTTCGTAACTTTGTTGGGGTCAGTTTTAAGCATAAACAAATTCTACTAAATATAACTGTCTTGCTATTAACAAATATTACTTACTTCGGCATTATAAGGTGACACAGCGAGCGCGCGTCTGAAGCACTCAATAGACTGTCTTGTGTCGCCCTTGATCCTCCAGAAGTTGCCAATCTGGTTGTATAGTTGGACTGATTTTGGTTTCTCCCTCTTTGCTTTCTTTAGACGTTTCTCGAACCCGTTTATTTCGGACGGCGACAAACCGTTCGATTTCTTCTTTGGGAATATTAGCGAGACCTAAAAATTTGTATATTATGTGAAAGGCGATTTCAAAAGAGTTAAGCTACGTGCTCACAAGTATGCAGATTGTTCTGCTGTTTATGAGGTGATCACATCACAAGGCACATACATTGTAAACGTGCGTCAAGCACTTATCGTCTGAACTTAGCCTAATGGTCTGTGGATGCCTAATTACGTTTAAATAGTACCAGTTATGCATGTGCCCATATCAAGAAAAGTACCATATACTCTCGGTACAGAGTTACCCCTAATAGCGGGTTCACACGGTTCGATTTTAGTTGATCAACAAAAGTTGAAACGTTTTGTTCCTTCAATTTGATTGAAAGGCTGTTCAGACGGTTCAAATCGCATGCGATCAACCAGAATCGAATCGTGTGAACCTGGTATAAGCCAAAAAAATAATCAAATTTCCTGGTTTAATTCAGGACATATGGTCTATCCGTGTGTCAAAATTCATCCAAATCTATTAATGTTTACGTATGATTGAGTAACAAACATTCAAACTCACAAACTTTCACATTTTATAATATTACGGGGTGTCCTGCGTAAGCGACGAACGCGACAAACGCGATCAAGACAACGGTATTCCCTACTAGCGACCTATGTAGCGAGACGCGACGTAACGCGTATTTGTTCCACGTCGTGTCGCGTCGCTTCGCACCGCGTCGCGTTTGTCGCTTACGCAGGACACCCCGTTAGTGTGATACACGTGCAGATATATGTACCTACTAAAAAATATTTTTATTTTAACTTGAGGAAGGACAAATCCTAACAAATATGTACACTAACATAATACCTATTGTAATTATATATGTATTAAACAATATTTTTCCTGGTAAATGACTTGATTTGGAAGGAAAATAAGAAAAATAACATATCAGGAGAGTTATTGGCGCAGTGTGATATAGGATGGTTGGCTAGTTTCCTGCCACTGAAAAAGCAGCATTTCTCCGACATTTTGCCTACTTAGTAGATGTAGAGAGTAGACATAATTATCAGCATCAATTTGCATCTCACTCAGATAATTCACCTTTTTGCATCATCAGTTTTAGAATGCTAACAAACTATAGCATGCTTTCACAGCTGAAAGCATACAATCTCACAGAGAATGGGATAAGTGCGTCAACAATCAATCAGCATTTTTTACTAACAGATGCTGTCCCTATAACTTACTCATCCTAAGTTCAAGTTGAGATATACATAGTGCAATACATCTGCTTCAAGGCCATAGCCAGGAAATTTGTTAAGAAAATCGATTACAATAATGAGTGTATACATTTTAAAAGTAATTTAATTATCTGAGGTTGGGGGGGGGGGGGGTTGTACCCTTCCCCCCTGGCTACGGCCTTGATCTGTTTACCCCATTAAGGTTCATAAGGAAAACAGTATTATTGTGTGTATGTTTACACATGAAACGGTTTTCTATGGCTATTTCATGTTGTCCAATAAAAGTTACGATAAAATATAATCTTATCTTGTTTGACATCAAAATCAGATTTGCAAATATTGTAAAACTAATGTGTAGTTTCTAGATTAACTGTAATACTCTTATGGTCTTACTAGTAAACGTTGAATAAATCGTATGACAAGGTTGAAAATCGAAAAATGTAAAAACATTACAAGTTGCCTGTATTCCCCGAAGGGTTTATTTATTTATTTAAACTTTATGCAACAAAAAAAAGTACAAAGGCGGACTTAATGCCTTAGGCATTCTCTACCAGTCAACCAAAGGTGGTGAAGAGATAACATGGCAGGTGCAAATTATTGTTCAAGAATAAAATAACAAAAATTTGAGGTTAAAAAAATAAAAAAAAAAGAACTCAAGGCGTAAATAAAACTATAAATGTACTCAAGTACAAAAGGGTTGGACAGAGATATACATCTGCTATACAGTAACACCCTCATTTTGCTGTTATGTTCATGTCCCATGTAATAGAGCATGAGCCTATTACCATCAACCGAGCACTAATCCAAACTCCAGGCTGCTACTGAGGAATTCCATACTGAAAACCCAATAACATTTTGCCTGACCTGGGGTTCGAACCCAGGACCTCACGATAGGCAAGCGCGTGCCACCATGAAACCAATGTGGCACTTGACATGACATAACTATATTTAGTTTATTAGCAAGGGGGATAATGTTTAGGAAAGAGTTTGCATAATCAGTAAGTTATTGCGATGATACAGAATGTATTTTTATAATAAGCATCAAAATAATTTAGGCATTCTAGGGTTGTTACAACTTCCACTTTAAGTCTTCAGTTTTTACCAGACTTTAAAAAGATTGTGACATTCTTTTTCTTTATAAAATCTTGATGATAGGATTTGTACAGATAAATACCAACAGAGCATGAACTCAAAATAGAAAAATAATCATAGAGTGATATAGCAGTATGTAAATATAATTCTAAAACAACTTACCTGTGGTTCAGGTACATTTGGATGCCTATGACGTCTGGCCACGCCAACCAAGTTGTCATAGTATGTGAAATTAACAGCTTTACCACAATCTAAGTACTCATCGTCCGCATCACCGTTTATTTCAGCCGGTGTGGTCTCATCACTATTTTCTACACCAGCCCTGTAATACATGTTGTGAGATTACATTTAGGACAAAAAAACATACTCAGTAGGTCACAAAAACTTAATTTTACGTTCAGTATGGCTCAATGAACAGAAATGGAATATTATTTTTTATAAAGAATACTCCAAGGTAATCTATGCATTTATAAGCATTAGATAACTTAGGAATAATATAAACTAGAAAGCCATCAAAACAAGGGTTAAAAACCATTCATTCTTTAAAGTTAAAGATATTTTTTATGTGCAATGTTAGAGATTTTATAATACAAACTTACAAAAGACGAAAGAGTGAGCAAGCTTTAGTTAAATCAGCTTTTGTGTGATATCAAGCATATTAGTGTATTAATTTTGTTTCTTAATGAAATGAAAGTTAATAAATAAACTGGTTGTTTGTTAGTTATTCTTTCAGCCTAATATACGTACTATACGTAATATATGTTGATTATATTATAATAGACGTAAAATTATTATAGTCTGATGTCCGATGAATTTGGGGCAACACAGAGTTTTATAATGATTGCAGTTATATTTATTAATCACAATTAACATAAGTTATTGATAATTTTCAAATAATTTATAGGAAATAAGCTAGAAGTTTGTAAAAACTAAAGCTTCAATACTGAATTTACAACACAATAATTATTATAGGTACACGAAGGCAGTCTAAATTATTTTTGAACAAAAAACAAAATAATGTTACCTTTGCTGTTCATATATTTGACAATCTGTGCAAAACATATCAAAGCCATGTTTAGTCCATGTGTTTCCATAGTACACTGTTGATGTTATTATATTGAAGACAGGGTCCTCTTCAACCATTCTTGGTTTATCAGACTCATCCTAAAAGTAGTTCATTATTAAACTATATATTATTATAACAAAACAAAACCACACTAATCTCTGATGTTACAAATATCATCAATAAATTAAAGAAAATTAATTCAAGGCAAACGTGGGCATTATAAGGTCTAGAATAACAGAATGAAAGGTACATACGTATGATGGATATGTAGTGCATTGATTATATAAATGTTTACCGACATATTATTAGAATTCTAACTAACCTGAGTCAATGTACTGCCGTCAACAATCTGGTCCTCTTCCGCGTTCAATTTCCAAACATTAGAAGTGCGTGAATTAGTGACAATAATTTGGAATGAAAATATATACAGAACCAAACAAGTCAAGTATGGTGAGTCCCACATTTTGATCATTCAAACCGAAAATAAACATGAAAAGCACTTTTCTATATCATTTAACAATACAACTTTCACACAAATCACAAATTGTTCAGACACAGTATCCAGCAGCTACGAATTTTACAATAATCCACCAATAATCGTAATATCGCAATAGACCACCTCTTTCATTACTTTTTACTTCTCTTTCTTTCTTGTTTGACAGCTCTAGAGGTGACCGACTTTTAGTAATAGTTTACTATATCAATAGTAATTTGAGAACATTTATGACAAAATTTTAATTAAATTGAATTTTGTTTAGCAGATTTGCATAATATAATTGTCTTCAATGATGTATTTATTTTTATTTTTTAGATCTTCTGCAATCAGATTGCATTGGTTAGTTCGTGTAACCAAAAAAAATGCTTAAAATTTAAAATATTTTGTATATGAAACGTGAAATGTTATAAATTTCCTTCCTTCTTTTTTTCTGTTTTCTTTTCTTTTGATCTTAAAAAATAATTATGACTGTCAATCATGGCATTCATGGAGCAGCGGTTTATTCCGAGGTCAATATCATGCCAACAGTATAAGTCATAAGTCCCAGCTGAACAGCAAGTTGGCAGCCAACTTGCTGTTCAGCTGGGACTTCTGTCCGCTACAGATGACACGATTTGATGCTCGAATTGACTTGTCAAACAAATCGTGTTATGTGGACAGCATTCGGCCAAATCCCACTAACAAGTTTTACTGCGCAACTTGACTTGCGCAACTCATTTTCAAAGTGGAATTAGGCATGCAAAGGCTGCGGTCCGCGGGCTGCATGCGGCCCTTCTTCTTTATACGCCGGCACGCCCGCGAATGAAACTTTTATGCGTTCGTATGAAAATTACTGCAATTTTTTAACATTATGAGCCAACTTAATATCACTGAATAAATGATTTAATTATTTTTTTACCCGGTCTACGTTTTTTTTTCATAAACTGTATTTCTACTTTTTTGGTTGTTTTTAATTATGTTAGCCCGCTTTTAGCTCATAGTCTACCCGAGTGGCCCCAAGTTCTAATAAGTCTGTGTATCTCTGGGCTACACCCACAGCAAGTCGACTGCTCTGTAGAAAAGAGTATGACATTCGTAGATTTTGGTTATACTATTTATTTTAAATCAATTTGAGCGTCATAATTAAATTAATACACATTTATAACTATAACTATGATATGATTTATGACCAACAAAAACAAATAGTTCCGTTTATAGATTTCAAAAGGTTAATCAAGCTGTATCGCGTGTCAAATAGAGTCACTCGATTAAGAGTGGACTTGTTGAACATTACTCGAGTTGCATCACTAAAGCTGCTAGCTTCTTCTTCTTCTTCTTCTTACATAAAATAAGACTTGACTTAAAGGTCCAAATGGGTCATTAAAATCCAAAAATAAAGCTAATGTCTACAGTCTAATGTATTCTGTGGTCTAATGTCATTAATGTCATCAGAAAGAAATCACAGTGTCAGATGTGTTGCTGTTGTGATTTTTTGATATAATTTATTTTACGTAAAGTAAAATTATTAGTTTAGATGAACGTATTAACTGGAAAAATGATAAATAAAACAAACTAACAATGAAAAAGGAACGGACGGGCGACAATTGTCGCCCATTTAAATTATAAGTATCACGAAATTTTAGTTTGTTTATGACATGGAAAGTTCGAGCTAATTCTAATAATTAACTTGTATTTTTCTTTACAGCCCATCAGATTCTTAGTTTAACGGGAATCAGTTTCGAAAGGAGAAGCGTTATTGTAAGAAACATTAATTATTTGTAGCCCAACTCCATAATTTTGGATGTTAGAAAAAAAAAATCACATTTCTTTATTATTTTTAGGGATTTGTTGAACTAACCATCGTCCCACTGAAAGACAATCTACGCTACATTCGATTGAATGCAAAACAGTGTCGGATATACCGGGTGTGCCTCAACGACCAGTATGAAGCCAATTTCCAGTATTTTGACCCATTTTTGGACATTAGTCAAGCTGACGCCAACACGTAAGTCATATTGTGTGTTAGAAATAAAGTTATGCCGCCTTTCAATGAATCAATCAACTCTGCATATTGAAGTCCACTGCTGGGCAAAGGTCCCAAACTATACCACAGCATTCAATCATCTGCCATCCAAAGATTTCTACCATTTTTAGATTATACAATGCTTCATAAAAATGCTGTTATACTCTGAATAAATAAATATATTGCACCTTCGGTGGAACAAAGCCACAATAGCTCATTTTGTAATTTTACATAAGAGGACTTTTAAGATTTTTTCGCATTTATTTCCATATTACTGGATTACTATCTGTAGTAGGTTAAAAATATTTGGATAGTAATCTAGAAACAATAAAAAAAGAAAAGAAATGTCCATCATAGTTATAAATATTTATGTGTATGTATGTATGTATAGATATATAGGTTTAATATGTATTTTTATTGTAATATATAGATGTATATAAAGTATATATTTTGTTAGTACTTATGTATTATTTTGTTTTTAATTATTTTTATTTACCTTTTCAATATTTGTTTTAAATTCTTTTTTTGTACCTTTTTCGAAGTACTTAATTTTTGACCCAAAGGCTGACTGGTAGAGAATGCCATTGGCATTAAGTCCGCCTTATGTACCACCAATTGTACATGAAGTTTAAATAAATAAATAAATATGGAAATAAATGTGAAAAAAATCTTAAAAGTCCTCTCCTGTAAAATTACAAAATGAGCTATTGTGACTATGTTCCACCAAAGGTGCGATATATAAAACTTTAAACTTTGTGAAACTTTTAAGTAATTTAAAACAAGAATCTATTAACAAACTTATATTATTGTTTATATTCCAGGAGATCATTGGAAGTCTTCTCTCAATTCCATTTATCTGCTGCCCAAAAGATAGATCCGGATCACAATTCAGGAGAGCTTCATGTCCAGATCCCGGAAGACGCAGCTCATTTGGTGGGGGAGGGGAGAGGGTTGCGTATTGGTATTGAGTTCTCTCTCGAGTCTCCTCAGGGTGGAATGCATTTTGTTGTGCCTGAAGGAGATGGAACATTGGTTGAGGTAATTACAGTACAAAATTATGAATAATACTACCTACAATATGTCGGCAATAAGATTGACAAGCATATCATTACGGGACCCAGTGTATAATATCAGCAAGCACATTGGGTCACCCGTGCGATGGCGCAACGAGTTTTCTCAAGATTTGATGTCAGGCAGGCAGCTGGTCATAAAACAACAAGCCAAAACCTCTAACAACATGGATTTATGAAATACATGTTGTGCCGACTCCACTTAGTGTGGGATAAAGGCAGGAAGAAGAAGACTACACTTTGATTTGGGTATTTTTTTACAAAAAACCAATTTTATTTCAGAAATCAGCTCACATGTATACATACGGACACTCAGCAAGGCTTTGGTTTCCTTGCGTGGATAGCTTTGCAGAGCCTTGCACTTGGAAGTTAGAGTTCACTGTGGATGAAAGTTTGACTGCTGTGTCTTGTGGGGAGCTAGTGGATGTTGTGTATACTCCAGATCACCGCAGAAAGACATTTCATTACTTGGTTAACACTCCAGCTTGTGCCCCTAACATTGCTTTAGCTATTGGGTGAGTATTTCAGCTCTTTTCAATAGTAATTATTGACTTTTAGCATTTCTATTCAACAGTTTTTTTTGTTTTTTAAATCTTTATTAAATTAATTTGGGGTTTTTATCCATGTAGATACGTATACCCCATCATGCCTTATGCAATCTACAATAAACGAATTCTTAGATCTAATCAGTGGCGTAGCGTAGTGGGGGCGGCAGGGGCGGCCCGCCCCGGGCGGCACGTTTTAGGGGGCGGCAAAGTTTAACAATAAATAATAAAAAACTTTTCTATTTAAAATCTATCCTGTACAATGCAAAATAATGATAACTGTTCTTGCCGAAAAGCTCTCTATAATTAATGTATAGTATACATTAAATTGAAATACCTAAATAAGAGGGCGGCAAAATTGTCTTCCGCCCCGGGCAGCCGACACCTACGCTACTGGATCTAATACTAAAAGGAAAATTTTAATCAATGAATTATGTCAGTTGGTGTATACCAACTGACATAATCTTTTTGCAACATCGGATGTTGGTTGTGCTAAAATAGTTTGAATTAACCCATCCTCTAACATATTTAATTGAAACTCATTTATTAAAATTTCCCTTTCATTCTGGTTCCTAACACAATCCATCAACAAGTGCTGTACATCCTCAATCACATTATTCAACAGTTACTTGCAACAAAATTCTGATATTCATATATAATTTCATATTTATTCCATAACTTTTACTAAACTTTTCTTCTTAGCCTTTTCCCAACTATGTTTGAGGTCAGCTTCCAATCTAACCAGATGCAACTGTATGCCAGTATTTTATATGGAGCGCCTGCCGTCAGACCTCTGCAACCCAGACTTTCGGGTTTCTAACTACTCATAGACTATCATAGGTATTTGTATGACACCCGAGGCCAACAGTTTAACATGCTCTCTGAGGCACGGAGAGGTCTCGGTGTGTAACAAATGGTCATCCATCCACGGACTAACCGCGGCAAGCACAGTTTAACCTCGCAAATCTTATGACCCACACAGTTGTTAATTAGCCACGAGCCCCTCCCCTTTAATTTTTACTAAACTTACATACATATATTTTCTTCCAGTCCTTTTGAAACATATGTAGATCCTTTCATGAACGAAGTGACCCACTACTGTTTGCCCAACTTGCTACAAATATTGAAGAATACTGTGAGATATTTACATGAGGCGTTTGAGTTCTACGAGGAAACATTGTCTACTAGATATCCATATCCTTGTTACAAGCAAGTCTTTGTTGATGAGGTGAGTAAAAAGTTTAAAGCATTAGTATATTTTAACCACAGATTAATAAGTAAATGGAGTGTTCATCTACACTCACAGTAAAGTTATATTGTCGCTGAAGTTGCATTGTATATCGGACAGAAAAGTTTTTGATACTTATGATATTTTGGTAGTTATGGTTAAAAATACTCCCTTCTTTAAAATACCTCTGTTTACAGACTGAAGACGACGCCACAGCATACACAACAATGTCCATAATGAACACTCATCTCCTGCACTCCATTGCTATCATAGACCAGACCTACGCAAGTCGCAAGGCGATGGCCCAAGCAGTGGCCGAACAGTTCTTTGGCTGTTTCATCACAATGCAGAACTGGTCAGATTTGTGGCTGGCTAAGGGAGTACCTGACTATATGTGTGGTTTATACTCTAAGAAGTGTTTCGGAAATAATGAGTACAGATATATAATTCATCAGGAGTTGCAAGAGGTAAGATCTTCAATGTTTTTCATTATCTCTTACGAATTACTAAATTATTTTTATTTAAAACTTTTCGCAATAATTAATATACTTTTTTACTTGTCTTTTCTTCAATTTTAATAGATAATAATAGCCAATGATAACAATTTATTCAATAATATTTTCATTTGTTACTAGATTCAAAATACACATTTTTTTTTTAAATACTTTTAATGTAGGTAAGCAAGTTATCTTTATATTTTAAACAGGTAGTAGGGTACGAGGAACAATATGGCGGAATAGTCCTAGATCCTTGGCAGCCACCCACAAGTGGGGCTCGTGTTGAAGCCAAAGATGTATTTTATTTCCCTGTTCGGAATGTGCATACAATGTCTCCGCGATACATTGAGGTAATATTACAATAATTCCTATTATATTTATAGTGTGATTAGTATTTTATATGCAGATAAAGTAAAATATAAAAATAAAATATAAAACTGTTTGTTTGTTGTTGTGTGTTTTCAACCTCCAATTACCTCTATGATGAAGGTTAATATTCCCTTATTATTTCCAGATAATGCGCAAAAAATCTCACCTAGTATTACGGATGTTAGAACAACGTATCGGCCAAGAGTTGCTGCTTCAAGTGTTCAACAAACAACTGTCTTTAGCTACCAATGCGGCTAACACAAAGATTGGCAGTGGTCTCTGGGGCCATCTATTGTTATCAACCAATCTCTTCGTCAAGGCGATATTTACGGTGACTGGTAAAGACATGGCAGTGTTCGTGGATCAGTGGGTACGAACTGGTGGCCACGCGAAGTTTCAACTCACCTCCGTGTTCAATCGCAAAAGGTAAGCTTTCTAATTTGGCAATCTTCTTCTTACCTAACCTGGTGTCAGAGTTTATGCCGCCCATGGGCCTCTGACTTGGCGTCACATGCCGTCGAGAAATATATCTCAGGTTCCTTCACCGTTTTTCAGCAAATGATAATTATACAATACGCACACAAATCCGAAAAGTCAGAGGTGCGTGCCTTGGGTTCGAACTCGAAACCTATGACTTGGCAGTCCGACGGTCACACCAAGAGGCTATCACTGCTATTTGGCAATGTTGGGCCAAAAAGCTGGTTGTTTTTTGTAGGTGTATGTCATTAGAATGATGACATGCAAACGTAGAGAACATACTTAATTTCATGGATTTGTAATTATGACGCGACACATAATTATGGTCAGCCGATTACAGACACTTCGTTCCTCATGCGTACCTGAATTTTTATTTTGGGTTGGATATGTTTATATAATATGACTATAAACACTACATTTATTAACTATTTTGGTTCCAATTTTCATGCTACACCAAACTAATGATCTCACAAATTGGGCGAGTTTGACTAACGTTCTACTAAAGAAAAACTACAAATCTAAGAAAAATGACCTTCCCACAATTTTCAACTGCATTTAATTTCTACCAAAATTCTTTACAACAAAATCTTCCTTCCAGAAACACAGTAGAACTAGAAATCCGTCAAGACTGCGTCCACGAGCGCGGCATAAGGAAGTACGTTGGACCTCTTCTGGTCCAACTCCAGGAGTTAGACGGCACTTTCAAGCATATGCTGCAGATTGAGAACACGGTGGTCAAAGCGGACATCACGTGCCACAGCAAGAGTAGAAGGAACAAGAAGAAGAAGATACCCTTGTGTACTGGGGAGGAGGTTGATATGGATCTGTCTGCGATGGAGTAAGTTAGGATTTGCTATTTCTTTATTCCAGCAGTTGAGTTCAATTGCCGGAAGACTTCATTCTCTCACTTGACACAATTAAAATTTCGATAAAACGTTTGGCGTAGTGTCTGAGCGATTGGCTTTGTGCGCTACAGGTCGTGCGATTCCCGCACGGATAAAATATTATTACCTACAGATAGTTGTTCCGGGTCAGGGTGTTTGTGCATGTCAAGAATTGTGTTTGTAAACGCACCCACGGTACAGGAGAAATCCTAGTGTGGGGATAGGTTTACCATATCCAGGTATTGGACATCGGAACTACTCGGTCTAAAGAAATGTTTGCAGTTAAATTTTTGGCTCCCATGTCGGCTTTCACAAGACCCTTCGGCCAGCGCTTTTTGGGTTAGGTTAGTGTCTGTAATAGTGTCTCACCATTAGTTTCCCGACGTACTCTTTTACGTCGAACCATTTTATGCATTTATCCTCGATGTTATTTATATAAAACCATTTTTCCAGCGACTCACCCGTGCTATGGATCCGTCTGGACCCCGAAATGTCACTTTTGCGTAGCACGGTGATATCCCAGCCTGACTACCAGTGGCAGTACCAGCTACGTCACGAGCGTGACGTCACTGCCCAGAGCGAGGCCATCGACGCACTGCACAACTACCCTGAACCCGCTACCAGGAAGGCGCTCACTGACGTCATAGAGAATGAGCAGACGTATTATAAGATTAGGTGCAGAGCTGCGCATTGTTTGACTAAGGTAAGATTGGAGGCAGAAGTAGAACAGATCTTAGGCGTCTTATAAGTTTTATTGATACGAATTTTTAGATATTGAAGTGTGGTGTAGCTTTTATGACATTAACACAAGGTTCAAATTCAAATGATTCTGCATCCCCTCTTTAAACGCAACAATCAACTTTACTGTCCTTATAATTATTCTCAAAGATACCAAAAGGTTTTGGAGTGATCATCATCACTCTAGCAAGTGTTTGCTTTTATGCTATTTGCTGTTATGCTATTTTTTAATTACCATTGACCATTTATGTATTGTGGTCCGTTTTGTCTTTATGGGCGTGTCCGTTATATTATAAAATTTGTACCTACGAATTGCAGGTGGCGAACGCAATGATAAGTTCTTGGGCGGGCCCGCCGGCTATGTTGACGATATTCCGCAAGATGTTCGGCTCATTCGCGGCGCCGCACATCATCAAACAGAACAACTTCGACAACTTGCAGCATTACTTCTTGCAGAAGACTATACCGGTCGCTATGGCGGGTAAGTGTTTTGGAAATGCTAATATTAATAATAAAAAAATGTTATTGAACTTTGGAGGGACGTTGAGTGGCGAAGTGACACGGACGCGATGTCTCAAATGAGAACAGCGAACGTATGGTCAACCTGCTTTGCTGTTAATGCCAAATGTTAATCGTCACGTCCAAGTTACATCGCTGCGCCTCTTTGACGTTTTATTTCGGATCTCACGGCTTAAGGTTGAAATATACATCAGGTAGTACCAGCATAGCTTCAAATGAAGTATGATTCATAGGGTAACGAAAAAATTACCAACAATCTAGTCAACGTCAAGACTATATGATAAGGCGATGCTGATACAGTGCCGAGGTGATATGCGTGCGTAATCCCCATAACTTTGAATCTGCAGTTGGTGTTTAAATTATACTTCTTCTTATGTGTCTTAAATATTTTTGATTTCTACAGGTTTAAGAAACATTCACGGCATCTGTCCACCAGAAGTGGTCAGATTCTTACTGGACCTGTTCAAATATAACGATAACTCTAAGAACCACTTCTCGGACAACTATTACAAGGCGTCTTTAGTTGACGCCTTAGCGGCCACCATCACGCCTGTTATATCTGTACTGCAACCCGTAAGTAAATTAATTGGGTATAAAATAAAATAAATAATGTAATGTGCGGTTTGCGGTTATATTCGATGGTCATGATACTACGTTATATCGGATGTAATAAAAATACCCTTAACGAAGCCGAAAGCCACGTATCTTTCCCATCATTACGAAGATTTTTTGGTATTAGGCCATACTTGGGAACCGACTGGTTATGGAGATATTGAAGGTCCAAGTCCCCATATTTTTGTACGTTTTTAATCAAAACTAAGTTCAAATTAAATGTTATTACTAAACATTCTTCTATACAAACATTATCAACATTTTTTAAATGTAGGCACAGACCGTTGCGCGCGCGCTTCCATTGCGCGCTACAATTAAAAACTGTTTTTAATACCAAAAAATAAAAGTCGTTTCCCAGCAATTATTTTTGTTGTATGTTACTTAGTTTTATGGACAGTATGCGTAGACTTCGGCTTCGATTACATTCCACGATGAATGTGTACGCGATGCAAAATAAGCTTGTTCTTATCCAAATTAAAATGCTCTCCTCCTCAGGGTGCTCCTATAACAGCTGACTCACTATCAGCTGACACAAGACTAGTTTTAGAAGAAATAACGCGAGTTTTAAACTTAGAGAAAGTCTTGCCTTGCTATAAGAACACGGTGACTGTGAGTTGTTTGCGGGCCATCCGACGGTTGCAGCAATGCGGTCATCTGCCCAGCATACCGACCGTGTTCAGAGCTTATGCTCAGTATGGACAGTATATTGGTAAGTATTTTTATTTCTTAAAACTATCTATTACGTGTATAGATAAACCCGCATGGGGGTTTGCTTGATTTAATATTAAAAAAAATTTTGTCGTGCGGTATAGTACATTCCATCCACCGTCTTCTCATTAGAGTGAGAGAGAACACGTGATTTAGACGAAGAGTGGAGCGCGTCTTCGTGGATGGAACGTACTATACAAGGTTAGTCGGAAAGGGGGTACTAAGCCGAAAGGGTGTTAAAGTACCCATAATAATGGATAACTTTTGTTCTACAAATTTTCCCAAAAGTAAATAGTTCAAGAGAAATAGCTGTTCAAAGATTTCGTATCGATTTTGATTTGATTGATTGGATTTGAAAGATTTCGTAAAAAATATGCTAAAATCTATCTGTCCATAGCTATGATCAGTTGTGTTTACTATTTAGGTCATATTTGGGGTCACAGATTAGAAACTTAATTTTCTAATTTCATAACTAAAGAAGGTATGATATTTTTTTGAAAAAACTAAAATAAAATAATTTTTGCATGCAAATAAAAATTATCGAATTTTGAAATTTTAACACTTGCTTTAAAATAATTATCAGTGATACTTTAAGTGGCCCGCGGCTTAGTATCCCCTTTCCGACTAACTTTGTATAGTGTTTAGTGATCGTATCTAAACCACCAGAAAAGATTGAAAGTCGGGGCGCTAAAATGCCTCACGTTAAGAATACTAGTTTCTCTTTGGTATTCGTTTTTTATTAAATCCATACGAATCCCATGCAAGGTTAATCTGTGTCACCAGTAGACCGTGAGGTTGGAAGGAATAACACGAATTCGGATACACCTGTATACAACAAAGTCTCAGTAAACTCTAATGCTTAATAATATTCACAGACGTAAGACTAGCAGCCTTCGAGTGTCTAGTAGACTTCGTCCGCGTGGATGGCAAACCTGAGGACCTATCATCATTACTGACGTCTGTAGAAAGCGACGCGGACCCCTGTGTGAGGCACGGCTTAGCTCGCCTGCTGATCAACATGCCGCCTTTCGAGAGGGCTCAGCGACATAGACTTGATACTGAAGCTGTAGTGCATAGGTATGTAGAGATATTTAAGTTCAGATGACGCGCGTTTCAGGAACGCGTGTCATCTGCGCCGTAAAGTTCTAAAAAAAGCAGAGATAAGTATACAGGCTGCGTTTGCATCGCGTTTCCAAGTCGTGTTGGTTGCGTTAACGTGCGTCTTCTGCGTGGAGAAAAGACGTCGTGTATAAAGGCCCTAAGCCGCTTCCAAAAAGGGGCAAAACGCCTATTATCGTTGCTAGGCAAGCAGTTTAGTGACCACTCAGCCAGCCCAATATCGTCGGTGACACTAATGCTCATGGGGACGTTTCGGTGACACCGCGTTTAGGTTTTTAACATTTGGGAACGCGGCATTTCTGATTGCCCCTCTTACAATACAAATCTACTTCATAGTCAACAATGGCTGCGTTGAATAAAAATAAATGAACGCATTTAGTTCCAAAACTGTAAAGCCGGGTTTGCTGTGACAAAAGTCTAACAAAACATGTTTAGTGAACACTCTGACTAACTACAACTCAGTAAACAGTTAACCCACGCCCCAATTTTATTAGAAAAACGTATTAGGGGATATTTCTAACAAAAATATGGTTGTAGCATACCCGGCTTAAGAGTTTACTGATCGACGAGTGAATAATAAAAGATTTACCATACAATTTGTGGACTTTACTAGACCGGGAATTTTAAACATTAACTATTTTTTGGCACTTAGCATTGTTTGTATAGTCCACTTTCAGCAGTTTACATCTTTCTATTCCAGACTCTGGAACAATGTAAACAGTCTCCTATCAAACGACGCAAGACTGCGCTGTGATCTCGTAGATTTATACTACACATTATACGGTCTCAAGAGGCCCATATGTGTGCCGTTACCGGAGATACAGGCCATGATGAAACAGATGCACCACAAAGAACGGGAACGGTTAGAAAGAGAAAGAGAGAGGGAAAAAGAAAAAGAAAGAGAACGAGAGAGACTGAAGGAGTTGGAGGCGAAACCTGTGATCAAGCAGGAGATTGAAGACGTGAGTATAATGAAATCTCATACATGCTGTAGAATTAGCTACCTTAATTCCATTACCCATAGTTCAGTTTTCCTTAAACTAAAATTGTGTTATAAATTTTTCAATCGTTTTTATCTTTCCAAAATCAACTGAGTTTACATATCGTCAGTGGAAAGGTAAAAAGACTAAAGCGCCAATATACCTACTTAGGAGAGCGATTCAAAGTATTTTTTTAAGAAAATCATCATAGTTATTTTTATTAGTATATACATATTAAATAGATAATTTAATTGTCTAATTGACCTTTCCACTGACGATATTCTTAAAGTTGACATGTTATGGTAGCAATAAATGTATTTCAGTTTTCAAATTGGCTTTTATGTTTATTTATGCTCATCATGTTATAGTCGGCTAAATCGCGTTTTCGTTCAACTATGTGACTAGGTAGCGTGGACGGCAGGTCCAAATATATTTCCGCCCAGTAGAAATGACAAAGTCAAAGTCAAAGTCAAAGTCAAAGTTTTTTATTTCAAATAGACCAGATTTCAGGCACTTTTAAAACGTCACGACTAGGTGCACGGTTCCAAAAGGTAGGTTCTATGGAGAAGAGCCGGCAAGAAACTCCATGAATACTCTTTTTAAAATAGTAGTTCATTACAATTCCATTACAGTAGTATGAGAAATAGAATGAGAATAATGCAGGTTAATGTAACAAATAAACTCACATAAGAGTAACAAATAGAAAAATATGCCTTCTATGATTGCCATAGCAGTTAAGAGCTGACCAGTCCCGACAGACGGCACCCGTTCACGAGCATGACGTGCACATCCGCATCGGTCAGCTCAACCATATTATAGGGAACTCAACGACCGGATAAACAACGCCACCATCAGCAAGACATTTAAGTGAGCATGACAGACTCATATTACTAGACAATAGGCAGTAATATGATATGATTATAAGCGTATCACTAATAGCTGCATGATGCTCATACTTTACAGTTTGGAATGAAGTATTGTAAAGCGATATTATTAAAATAATAACTATAATACAAAAACCTATTTTGCCAGTCCAGATAAAGTCCAGACATTGTAGTATACAAACTATGCGAGTGAAACGATGTAGGGCAACGTTTGGAATGGTCTTTTGAGGAAAGTGTCATAGCAGTTTCGAGTTGACCTGTCCTAACTGACGGTACATCTGCTTCAATCATCGCGGAGCTCAAACCTTATTTTAGGGAGCTCAACAACCCGACCGCTGCACGACGCTATCAATCAGCTGGACATTTGGGTGGGTCACAAAAAAAAAAAAACAAGAACCGCCAAACGTTTACAAAATTCGTGTATATAGCTACCCTACATGGTACTCACATTCACAATTTATTAAAAATGTAACGTAAAAAATGAGGCGATGGTAAAATAATAATAATCATTGAAAAAAAATAATTCGATTATAAATGTCAAAAGGATAAAATAAAAAATAATAATGTTATGAAATAATTACAATGATGCGTCTGTGACAACAGCGAGCGGCTCAATTCCAAGCATTTTTATCGTCCATATAATCTTTAACGTTATAGAAACCCTTTTCGCATAGTTTCTGCTTTACATAGGACTTGAATTTATTAAGACTTAAGTCTTGAATATTGCTTGGAATCTTGTTGTAAAAGCGTATACTTTGGCACCTAAATGAGTTACTAATTTTTTGGAGCCTAGTCATTGGTAGGATAAGCTTATTTTTATTTCTAGTATTGACGTTATGGATGTCGCTGTTCTTAGAGAACAAACTGATATTTTTCTTTATATAAATCAAATTTTCATAAATATATTGAGATGCGACCGTCATTATACTAACTTCTTTAAATTTATCCCTCAGTGAATGCCTAAAACTAAGGTTATAAATTGCTCGAATAGCTCTCTTCTGCAAAACAAAGATAGTTTGAATGTCGGCAGCATTTCCCCACAACAAAATGCCGTACGACATAACACTATGAAAGTAACTAAAATACACTAATCTGGCTGTCTCTACATCAGTTAGCTGGCGTATCTTGTAGACCGCGTAAGCTGCAGAACTGAGTCTTTTCGACAATTTATCTATATGTGGGCCCCACTGCAGTTTCGAATCTAAAGTTATACCCAAGAACATAGTGGTGTCCACAAGATCCAACTCGTCTCCATTTATTACTACACTGGTTTTCACCGTCTTAACATTAGGTGTCAAAAATCTGATACATTTAGTCTTTTTCTCGTTCAAAAGCAAGTTATTAACATTAAACCAGTGCACTACTTCAGAGAGAGCGTTATTTACATCGTCCGTAACCGGCTGCTGCCGTTTAAGTTTAAATAATAGTGATGTATCATCTGCAAATAACACAATCTCCTGATTATCTTTTATAAGATAAGGTAGGTCATTTATATAAACGAGAAATAGGAACGGGCCGAGAATTGAGCCCTGCGGAACGCCCATTGTCACAACAGACCCCGGAGATCTCTTCCCATTGATGTCTACTTTCTGGATCCTATTACCCAAATAAGAAATAAGTAGATTCAGAGCAGTATTCCTAACTCCGTAGTGATGTAATTTCCTGACCAATGTATCATGAAAAACGCAATCAAACGCCTTTGACAAGTCACAAAAGATGCCTAAAGCATCATGTGAATCCTCCCAGGCATTAAAAATATTAGCTAAAAGCTCAACACCAGCATCAGTTGTAGAGCGACCTCTTGTGAAACCAAATTGTTTCCTATGTAACAAATTATTTTTATAAAAGTGAGTTTGCAGCTCATCAAGGATTAATTTTTCAAATATTTTACTGAAGGTGGGTAGCACAGAAATAGGTCTAAAGTTAGTGGGATCAGATGTGCTACCCGATTTAAATAAAGGTATAATCTTACTACTTTTCATTAAGTCAGGAAATACACCACATTCAACACATTTATTGTAAATTACAGCTAACTCAGGTGCTACTGTGTTGATAATAGATTTTGTGACCTCAACGGAGTTACCCCAAAGATCGGCGGTCTTTTTGACATTAAGGGTATTGAAAATTTTTACAATATCTTTACCACTTACATATCTAAAATTGAATTCATTGTTGCATATTTTCACATTTTCTTTCAATAGAGATTCGGCAACAGTGGGGGATGACTTCAAGGATTTAGTCGTTGAAACTGGAATGTCCGTGAAGAAGTGTTCAAATGCTGTGGCAACTTCTAAGTCTGATTTAACTGTCTTATTTTCAATTGAAAGGCTATAGTCACTACTTCGATTCTTGACTCTTCCAGTCTCATTGTTGATTATATCCCAAGTCGTTTTAATTTTGTTATTACTTTTCTTAATTTTTGAACTTAAGTAACGAATTTTGGCCATAAGACAAACTTTTTTAAATAATTTTGAATAATCTCTAACATACTGACAAAATTCTTCACTATTATTATAGTTTTTTTCTGCATATAACTCATAAAGTGTTTTCCTACTTTTATATATACCTATAGTTGCCCATTCACTGAAGGTTGCAGTACCTTTAACTGAGATCTTCTTGGGGATAAAGGTTGAGTTAAATTCTGTACAAAACATGTTAAAAAATGTATTGTATAACTCGTTAGGATCATCACTATAACACAAGTAAGGCAATTTGTTAATAAGTTTATTTTTAAATCCTTCCAAGCGACCCACAGTTTTAGGTACTACAGTAATATCCTTTTTTACCACTTTCTTATCTTCCGTAGGAAATGTTATCAACTGTCCACAGTGATCAGAGTTAAGTAAATTAATTATTTGTTTACTATTAGGCACAACATCTGTAAATATATTGTCCAAACAAGTAGCTGTAGTGGCAGTTATCCTCGTAGGCTCCAGAAAAAGATTCTCAAGATTATATGATTTAAATAAATTTTTAATTTTGAGGCACATTGAAGAATCTTCCAACAAATTAACATTGAAGTCGCCACATACAAGAACATTTTTATTCAATTTGCAAATTTTTCTTAAAACTTGATCCATAACATTCTCAAAACAATCATATAATGATGACGGTGGTCTGTACACACTCAATACAACAAACCTCTCCAGCTCCACACAGGCTATTTCAATTGTCCGCTCAACAGAGAGGCTCACAATATCCTTACGTTCTTTATAATTCAACTGTTTATTTAATAAAATTAATGAGCCACCATGTATAGCATTTTCTCTGCTGAACGAACTACCAACTTGGTGATTATTGAAATTGAATATGAACTGATAGCTTTTCAGCCAATGTTCTGTAATGCACAAAATGTCAATGTTGTTGCAGTTCACAAACAATTCAATTTCAAGGTCTTTACTAAACATTCCTTGAATATTTTGGTGCACCAGGTTGATGGTTTTATTAGTTATTTTTGAAATAGGTTTATCATTAAACACATCAGTAGTAATATTTAAGCTAGAGGTTGACTCCATTGTCTTAATTGCTAATTTAAATTATATTCAATGTCAGGCAATTGCTCAATAGAAGCAACGGTATCAATAGCCAAATTCTTGGCTGAAATATCAAAAAAATAGGATAGCGACTCAGCTATTTGTCGTTTACAATATTTTGTAAGATAGTAACTATCTTTTGTCGTATATAAATATTTACTAACATAGTTGTTAGTGTCAATTAAATGTAATTGGCTATTGTAACATGACCATGTATGTAACAACATGTTAAACTTATATCTAATATTATTTTCTTCCTGTGGCAAGTTGTTGCTATAGGGAAATGTGAACATAACAATTTTTCTTAAGTCAAGCTCACACAGTTTATTATGATACTGGAGCAGCATTTTTTTATTCACATTTCCTCTATTTCCAATTAATATTAACAAAGTAGTATCCTGGCTAAACTTAAAACTAATAATTTTTTCCATAATGTCAATGTAACTCAGTCCAGGCATACAATAATTTGTAATTGAATGTCCCTTGCAATAACTTGATAGCAACGGGCCCATATCTTTACCAATTTCATCACTAAATATCACAAGTTTCGGTTTGAGTGTAGGTGCCACACTGTGGGGGTTATTAACATTTATTGTGGTGAGTTTGAGGGAGCTACTATCATTTTTTTCAATGTCACACAATTGCACTATGGAGCTGTCACAAACAGACATAGAAAAGGCCGGTGAGAGCTTACCGTTGGGTGAGATGTTAGTCACTGAGTGTGAACACTCATGATTACAGGTACATGAGCCCACCAGCTCATTCATAGCCAGCATGTACTCCTTCATTTGCATTTCAGAACTTTTGTATTTAGTAGACATAGAAGTTAATTTTTCATGAAGACCTTCAATCTCTAATTCTAAATTGTGTGAATTTAATTTATATTTTAAATTATTACTTTTTAATTTTTGTGAATACATGTCTAATCTTCCTAGTAACTGAAGTCTTTCTCTATTTAATTTGACATTTTTAATAAAATACTTTTGTCTCTTAACTAATTTTTGTGTTTTTCTAATATATTTATTTATTTTTACATATTTTTTGAACTTGTTTTTGCTGCATTTAACTACCTTGATTGAGTTGTTAGACTTAATGTCATCTACACATGTCAGATCGATTGTGACTATGGGCTTTATGTTAATTGCAGAAGAAACCATACTCGGAGCATTGACTACCAATTCATTGAAGAGACTTTGGTTCAACGAGGCTGTGACATTAAGTTGTTCAGTCTCTAATTGTGAAATTTTACTGTTTGCCTCGTGTAGCTGGTGTTGTAAAGAATATATGTGATTAAGAGCTTGTTCATACTCGCTGCTACACTGGTTGAAACCGTCCACAATGAGTTGGAGCTTGTCCCGAGCATCTATTGCATCAGTGCATAGATCATGTAACTGAGCCATTTCATGTTTTAACAATTTATTTTTATCCAGAATTTCTAATAGCTCCCTCTCATTGTCATCTCTTTCCCTATTCAGTTGGTCACACAACTCCTTGGATGCCTTCAATTCGCTCAAAGCCTGTTGGAGTTTGGACTCCTCCTGGCGAGCGGAGGCTTTACGAGTCAACATGTTTAATGAGTAGGAAAAAAGAAGTAAAAAGTATAGGTTGAGCGTTAGGAGTTACTGATGAAGGTAAACCAGAGGGGTGATTTTAACAAGAGAATTGAAGTATAAAGAGGAAAGTTAAAAAAAAACAAAAATATGAGACGTTGTGTCACCCAACTAGAATAAGGTTATGTTTACGTTTTGCAAAGTGTACAAAAAGTACTCGTAGCCACACGTATTTATTATAAATACTTGACTGGTGTAAAAAAACCATGAAACCAATATAATAGTGAGCAGTTAAATACTTTTGAACCTGTTTTTGAGATGACAATTTTACAGTTCACGTGCCGGTAACCGTCACAAATACACAATGTTAATACACTTATTTTGCACTAATTACGCTAATATATTGCACGAATAACTTTTATTACCCCTTATACTTAGTGATTAATTGGTATTTGGCCTAAATTTATGATTAATTAACAATTTAAAATTAAAATTACGGGGACTTATTTAAATCAGCTGTTAGCTGTAGTGTTGCCACAGGAGGAAAAAAAAACACAACACAATTATCTAAATAAAAATTATAGGTAAAATACGAACCGGAGATACCAATGGACACAAGTCTGCCTCTGACGCCATTGGACAGGATAGTGGACTTGCCTCTAGAGGACATGCTGCCTGTACCGCTGTCTAGTATCAAGGAGGAAGATGTCAAGATTGACGTCACCAGCGTGCCCAGCGAACTGCCGATCAGAGTTTATAGCGTAAGTTATTTCTTGTTTTTGATCAAGTTTTCAATGTTTATTTTTTAGTTAGGATTCATTTGTCATACATGACACAACATTTTTTTTGGGGCGAACCAGCTCCTTCACTATGTATATAAGTCAGTCGTAGACCGATTTGGTTTGTTATCTTTTTTTATCTATAAAACCGAAATAAAGCGAATTGTTCGACAACTGACCTATCGAATAGTTCTGAATCGGAGGGCTGTTTCGGCTTTTTTTAACCGACTTCAAAACGGAGGAGGTTCTATATTCGATAGGTTTTTTTATGTATGTACACCGATTACGCTGAGTTTTATGATCCGATTTACGTGATTCTTCTTTAGTTTGATGCGGAATAGTTGCCATTTAGTCCCATAAAAATTTAACACAGTTTGGCCCAGTAGTTTTCATTTTATGAACATTTAATTTTTTTTATGAACATTTTAGTTTATGTGGACGATGTAATTATTCTACCTGATGTAATCTAGAAAAATCCTACTGTAGTTTACAGAACAACCTATTACAGACACTAAAAAGTAAACTTAATAAAGATTTAATTTAATACACCTCTTATGCAAACCTAATACCTTTACAGTTTCAGAAGTCGGTGCTAATCCACGCTGAACCAAATTGAAGGCACCGACTTCTGAAACTGTAAAGGTATTAGGTTTGCGTAAGAGGTGTATTAAATTAAATCTTTATTAAGTTTACTTTTTAGTTTTTGAAGTCGGTTTTTTTAAACGTAGTTTTTTTTTAATAATCTGTATTGCCTTCACTACATTGTAACAATACTAGGTGGATATAGATAAACAAACAATATCTTTATTTTTATGTAGGATGACAACAAACGCGAGTTCATGACGGACAACGCTGTTGCATTGCCTGGCATACCAGGCTCTTCGGGCCCGATCGGCTTTGAACCTGGCATGTTCCGACATGAAAAGGATGATATGGGGGCTCCTAAGGTAAGCAAGCAAAACATTGTAGTTTTTAAAACATCTTCTTCCTGCCCTTATCCCACACTAGGTGGGGTCGGGACAACATGTCGTCACCGGAAAGCCAATACTACATAAGCGCCATTTTTGGCCAAAATGAGTTATATATATCGTTAGATTGGATTTAACGATATATATAACTCATTTTGGCCAAAAATGGCGCTTAAGTAGTAATTGGCTTTCCGGTGACGATGTATTTCATAAATCCATGTTGTTAGAGGTTTTGGCTTATTGTTTTATGACCGGCAGCCTGCCTGACATCAACCCTCCTTGTAGTTTTAAAGACATCTACATTGTATTTTAGATAGTCGAAAAAAATAATTTCAAAGTCAATAAGTTAATGTGGGTCAGATATTTGCTAAACTATACAAGTTGTATTTAAAACTTCTTTCGTGTCGCCACGTGCTATACAACGATAGCTCATACCATGGTGAAAAGATAAACCAATGAGCAAGGTTGACTACCCAGGGTGCGCCAGACGCACTTACGCATCGTCACTCGTGTAGACTCTTTTAATGCACCCAAAAATACTGAGGGAAGTGGCATTACAATAAAAAATCCGATAAAATTTTCAGGCAAAGAAAAAGAAGAAAGACAAGAAAAAGCACAAACATAAACACAAGCACAAACATAGCAGCAAAGATAAATTAAAGGATCATAAAGACAAGGATCGGTCCATGCCGCCCCGACCTCCCTCGAGCACGGAGCATTTGAAGATCAAAGAGGAGACGCGGGAGACTCTAAGTTCGTTCAGTTCGAGCCAGAGCCCCTCTGAAGATATCTCGTCAATGCCTAGTAATATGAGTTTTTAATCGCTCTTCTAATTTGTAATTATAAGACACGGAGTAGTAAGTAAAGAAGGGATAACTATGGTAGAATTTTTCTTAAGGGTTGATATTTCAATCGTCAGATAACTTTTATCTGAGGAATAAATTCGACGTTTTGACAGTTTTTCTGTGCAATAGCTGTGAAAACGTGATATTTATCCCTTATCCGATGATTGAAAAATCTGTCTTAGAAGCAGTAAACTGATATGCTATCTCCTCGATGTCGCCAGATTTATGTGATATGGAACTTTTTATTCGTTATCCACGTGTTCCGTTCACACAAGGAGCAGTTCAAACGTTTTTAAGCTATTGATAGTAATAATTAATATGCTGAATTCTGAAATAAATACGGAGATAAGAACTGTCATTATACTTCGCCTAAATATGAGGGTATATGTGCCAGTCAATACGTATGTTGTCGCTTCGATTGTCGTCCAGAACGATGCTATAATTATACGATGTTGTATGTTACACCAGATATCGTCCAATGACATACGTTTAGTTTGCTCGCGCTCCTCACTTATTTGGCGACTTCGATCTCGGGTTGAAAAATATGTATAAGTTCTCCATTTACTTACTACTTAGTGTTGTATTGTTGTATATTAATAAAATAAAGTATGTCAGCGCAAAAGTTGTCGTTATCTTAATTTTAAGACTGTACATGCTTTGAATAACCGTGTGAATCCACGAAAATATGTTTAAAGACACTATTTGTATTAGATCGAGTTTAATTTGAGGGGGAGATGTGCGGGGCTTATATTTCTTGATTTGTAATTAAAGCATTTGACTGTTTGATTATAGTATCATTATTATTTTTGTTTATTATTTGTTACATTTGATTTAGATTGAAAGCTGACCACAACATAGGTAAAAGGCTAGGCAGAATATTTGTAACATTTGACGATCCTGTAAAATGTTAAAGGTCTGTCAATTGCTATCAATCACATTATTAAGAAGGTAGTTCCATTATGCTAAAAATCATAGTTTAAACTGATTAGGCTGCTTTTGCACTGACATGCGGTAAGTTCTTTTTAATTTTGTCTTTGTACATATCATGGACAACGACATAAGTTGTTTATAATGTATGAATATGAATGACGCAAAGTACATAGGTGTCTTGTATAATATTTCTGAACATTATGCAGTATGCCAACTTGGTTGTGCATTGAGCGCGAAAGGAAAGGCTCATTTACACGGTGCAAGTTTCTTGAAGCAAGTCTCATGCTATCTTTATCTTTCTCTACGACAAAAACAGAGATAGCATGAGACTTGCTTCAAGAAACTTGCACCGTGTAAATGAGCCTTTATTTAGTAAACAGGACGCGATGTAGGAAGTAAAATATCTTTTTCTTTTCTTGTGAAAGGCAGACAGGTCATTTTTGTGAACAGATTATATTTTAATACGAATATTTGGATATAGTTTTAGCGAGAGATGTTGTGGTATTCTGAACTTCTGAAGTTGGATTTTATGACGTGTAAGTTAAAATATGTGTGGACAGAAAACTTGTGTAATATTAAGTGAATAAAAAGTAATATGGGAAATTTTTGTCTTTTTTATTATCTTCCTAATATTGAACTTTAATCATAACCAATCTGGGATTCTTTTTTTTATAACGTCGCTGCGCCTGCAAAATCCGCTATGTTATTTTTTAAATTCTGTCTTTGATGCTATTTTATAATAGTTCTCAAGCCACGTGCATCTGTAAAATCAGTTTTTTAATAATTTATTTGGTTAAGAAGATAGCAAAATAAATTATTAGAAAACGTATTTTACAGTTGCACGTGGCTTGAGAAGTATTATAAAATAGCATCGAAGACAGATTTAAAAAAAAAACAGCGTATTTTGCAGGCGTAGCGGCGTTATTATCACATGCCTGGCTGCGACGCAGCAACAATAATTATAATGTTTGTTACGCAAATAAAGCCCTATCTCTAACTCGGAAAAGCCATTCAGTATTTGAGTTCTGAATGGGGTAGTTTCTGTATATAATGATAACACCTAAAAAACTTTTAAGTTAAACGATGTTATCTTGCAGTCCCCTGAGCATCAGGATAGGATTGAAGGTTGATCAGTCGCAAAATTTGAAACAAACAAACAAATATACGAAGTAAATGTTAAAAACTAGCATAATGTTACTAAATGCTAAGATTAAATAATTAAATTATATCCTAGATTGGTGACGGGTGGTTTACATGCGTTCATTCGGGATATACCAGTTTGTATCTAGCTAAAAAAACGCAGGTACAGCTCTAAAAATAAAAATAAAAAACATCCCGGACATAAATAACAAATCGAAAACATTCTACGCGTTCTTCTAAATATAGTCAAATTGGTAGTTTAATAATAGTTGTTTAAACACGTTTTTTTCCGTGACCGTGACCATTACTTGACAACTAACTTGCCTAATAAGTAGTTATTTGTATAGGTCACGAACGTAACAGTTATCTATCTTCTATACTTATAAAAGGAGAAGCTGGCTGACTGACTGACTGACTGACTGACTGACTGACTGACTGACTGACTGATCTATCAACGCACAGCCTAAACGGCTGGGGTTAGAAACTTGAAATTTTGACAGTAGGTTCATTTTGTGACGTAAACATCCACTAAGAAGGGATTTCTCGAAATTCAATCCTTAAATGGGTGAAATAGGGTTTTTAAGTTTGTATGTAAGTCCGTCATTTTTGAAGTAAGAAGCTTGAAATTAAATATTAAGGTTTTTGGTTATAAATAAACGTACACATGTTTGAGCATTTTTGGAAATTCAACCCTTAAAGGGGTGAAATAAGTGTTGAAAGTTTGTATGAGAAATCTGGTATTTTTGAAGTGAGAAACATGGAATTAAATATTTAGGCTTTTGGAAAGAAATAAACGAATAGGTGTTTGAGGGTTTTTGGAGATTCCACCCCTAAGAGGGTGAAATGGGGGGTTGAAGTTTGTATGTAAGTCCGTCGTTTTTGAAGTAAGAAAGATGAAATTAAATATTAACGTTTCTGGTTAGGAATAAACATAGATACATAAACTCACGCCTTTTTCCCATGGGGGTAGGCAGAAACTATAGAACGCCACATGCTAAGACCCTTACATACCCCTTTCGCTTCATCCACATTCATACATCTTGTCATACACGCACGCCGGTTGAGAGTACTACGCATCTGACCTTTGTGAAGAACATCACCAATAACATCGATGTATGTCCTTCTAGGACGTCCTCTACCGGCGTTCCCATTGACATCCGCCTTATAAATTTCTTTTGTAATCGCCATTCACTCATTCTCTCAACATGAGCAAACCACCTAAGCATACTCCTTTAAATGTTTGTCACTACATCATCTTTTAAACCGCAACTTTGTCTAATCTCTTCATTTCTCAATCTATCATTCAAAGTTACACCGCACATACTTCGCAAGGAACGCATTTCCACGGCATTTATTCTACTTTCATGCCTCTTCTGCTACGACCAACATTCACTTCCATACATAAGCGTAGGTACCAGCACACCATTATGGACAGCCAGTCGTGCCTTTTTGGACATCGACTGGTTAGCCACAACCGCATGCATAGCACCATTTACTTTATTTCCCGCATTTGCTCTTCTTTCCACATCTTCGTCAATCTTACCATCTCTTGTAAACATACTTCCCAAATAAACAAACTCATTCACCTGTTCAATACTTTCATCTCCTATCTTTACTTTACACTCAGATACATCTCCATCTCTTTCAAAAACCATTACTTTCGTCTTGCTTACATTAATTTTCATCCCTTTCATATTATATGCTCCATTCATCATAGTTAACATGTCTTGCAACTCTTCCGCCGACGATGCAAGCAAAACTTGATCATCTGCGTAGAGAAGACATTTGACAGGCAACTCATTCATTTTTAATCCACACTCACTCCCTTTTAAATCTGTCAAACAACTATCCATGTATAGGTTGAACAGCCATGGAGACGTACACAATCCTGTCTAACACCTCTGGAGATGCCAAACCAGTCTGTGAACGCCCCATTTATCCTAATACAAGCACTGGAATTCCTGTACAGCGATTTCAGTGCCCGTATCAAGCGCCAGTTCACCCCGTACAAAGATAGTGTCGACCACAATTCTTCCCTCAACACACTATCATAGGCCTTCTCCAAATCAATGAAAGCGCAGTACACTTTCTTGTGCTTTGCCAGATGTTTTTCGGCTATACACCTCAAGGAGAAGATCTGATCCATACAGCCCATCCCCTCTCTGAACCCTGCCTGAACATCCCATAATTTCTCATCTGTTATTCTTATCACTCTGTTAATTAAAACTTTCGCATATAGTTTGCCGACCACACTCAAAAGACTAATGCCGCGGTAGTTTTTACACTCCTGCTATGAACCTTTTCCCTTATATAGTAGTACGATTACAGCTTTGCACCAGTAGCCCGGCACTTGGCCGAATCTCCAACACATATTAAAGATCCGGTACAGCAGGCTTGCTACCACCCCGTCACCGCCCTTAAGCATTTCGACAGACACTCTGTCACACCCAGCAGCTTTTCCAACTTTCATACATTTCAGCGCTTTCACGATTTCATCCATTTCAATCAGATTTTCCTCATCTTCATCCAAGTCAATGTCTGACTCACTCGCTTCCGCCCAGTTACCCACTCTTTGCACACTATCCTGCCAACTAAATAAACTTTCAAAATATACCTTCCAGCGTTCCAACACCTTGCATTCTTCACTTAACAAGCATCCATCTCCTCCTCTAACTATATTCATATTTGATGTCCCCGAAACTCCACGAGCCAATCTTACTTGTTGCCAGAACAGCTTAACATTGACCCTGAAGTTGTCGGAGAACTTCCTATTATACTTATCTTCCATTTCATTCTTCTTCATCTTTACGATCTCTTTTACTTCCGCCTTTATTTCGGTGTATCTTTTCTTCACTCTTTCCAAATCGTCAATCATACTCGTTGCCTGATTCATCCTTATTCTAGCTTTAAAGGCTAATAAATTAAGCCAAGCTTCTTTCTTCTTACGTACGACCTCTTTAACTTCATCATCTATCCAACAATCATTCGTTCTCCTGTTATTTTTCCTCTTCGCCACACCGCATACTTTTGTGGCCACTTGCACCATGCTGTTTTTTTACAACATTCCATGCTTTTTTTTTTTTAACTTTGCCCCACACTAGGATTTCTCCTGTATCGTGGGTGCGTTTACAAACACAAATCTTCACACGCCACAAACATTCAGACCCGGAACAACTATCTGTAGGCCATACAAATATTTGTTCCGTGCGGGAATCGAACCAACAACTCGTAGCGCAGAAGCCGATCGCTCAGCCACTGCACCAAACATGTCGTCAAATTTTTCCATGCTTCTTCTAAACTATAATCATTCATTCCTTCTAAAATCTCATTTGTCTTCTCTTTTACTTCCCTCTTATATTCCTCTTTCACTTTTAATTCTTGCAACCTTTCTACTTTTATTCTCTCAAGTGCAATCACAGGAACCCGAACCCGATGGCATCAACGTTTAAACAGACCATGTATCCGGCACATGACAAGATAATGGTCGGTCCCCACATTGGCACCCCGATACACTCTTGTATCTGCGACCTTACTCTTCAGTCTTTCATCAACAACCACAAAGTCAATCATGCTTATACTATCTTGCCTTTCCCACGTATACATGTGAATCTCTCTATGATTAAACATAGTGTTCATTATAGAAAGATTCTTCCACGCATATTTCTAACAAACTCATTCCATTCTCATTCACCCTTTTATCCCCAAACGCACCTAGTGTACTTTCATATCCTTTCCTCTACACACCTACCCAACCATTGAAATCACCAAGCATAACAATCTTCTCATTTATTCTACACTCATTCACAATACCTCTTATACTATCCCAGAATGCATCTCTCTCCGAAAGGAGAGAGATGCATTCTGTTACACAATGTTATCCTAATCAAGTAAATTAATATACAAAAATCATTGTTTACCCAAAAAATATAAATGAATGAATTTATGCATGGTCGAGGGTGGGCTTGGTCGACGGAGCCCCGCCATGCGGGGCTCCTACTTCTGGATGGTTTATAAAAAAATAACCACGAAGGGGATGGACTTCTAACCTAACCTGTCCGAGTCGGGGTGCCCTAAAGTCCAGATTACATCCAGTTTCTCGCAGTAGTGATATATTTGGGTAGTAATGACACAAAACTTTGCTAGTTAAAATTTGGTGCACGCGTGGCCTTTTTGGGTTATGAAAAGTTTTTGTAGTGCAGGCATGACTTAAATAGCCCAAAAGATTTTGGTACAGGTTTCATTTATATGCACATATTTTTTTTTTGGATGAGGCTGTTTAGGGTAACGATTGTTTTTTTGGTGGTCATTCAATTTCATCCCCTAGTAAACTAGACTAAATGCAACTGTCACTTTCTTTTTCTATTGAAACAGAAAGAGACATACATACCTACATACATACACACATAAACTCACGCCTTTTTCCCATGGGGGTAGGCAGAAACTATAGAACGCCACATGCTACGACCCTTACATACCCCTTTCGCTTCATCCACATTCATACATCTTGTCATACACGCACGCCGGTTGAGAGTACTACGCATCTGACCTTTGTGAAGAACATCACCAATAACATCGATGTATGTCCTTCTAGGACGTCTTCTACCGGCGTTTCCATTGACATCCGCCTTATAAATTCTTTTTGTTAATCGCCGTTCACTCATTCTCTCAACATGACCAAACCACCTAAGCATACTCCTTTCAATTTTTGTCACTACATCATCTTTTAAACCGCAACTTTGTCTAATCTCTTCATTTCTCAATCTATCATTCAAAGTTACACCGCACATACTTCGCAAGGAACGCATTTCCACGGCATTTATTCTACTTTCATGCCTCTTCTGCCACGACCAACATTCACTTCTATACATAAGCGTAGGTACCAGCACACCATACAACACACATAGAAAGAGACAATTATCCTTAATTGAGTTTAGTCCTGTCAAAGTGCGCAAAAGAATCGAGACCAATGACAACTTACAGGTGTACCCAAAAGATATTCAGCCATTGTACCTATGAATGAACATACCAGTACGGCTAATTTATCTTGGCTGCCCTAAACTTTTTGGAGTTGGTTGCGCAATCGATTTATTCGGAACAAAATGCCTTATAATGAACATTTAATTAACTCTAAGTTAGAATCGGCCATTAGTTAAGCAAAGTTTTATTTAGTTTTCAGTAATCCTTGAGTATACCTACTACTTACTTCAAGGCGGCCAAGATAAATCAACCGTACTGTATCTATAGAGACCTATTTACAATGTACCTACTTAGTTCAGAATTCGATGTCAAAACCTCGTGCGGTTGGTTACCTACGCTGTAACATAAAACTGTGGCTTCATATCAAATAACTCAGTTCAAGTTTCTAAACTGAAACGAACAATAGGGAATTAGTCGGTTAGAGAAAAGAACATAAACATAATAAATACCATCACGCCTTGTATTCCCCGAAGGATTAGGCAGAGGTGTTTTAGTAACACCCTCGTTTCGCCAGTTATTTTTAAGTACCATGTAACAGGGGACGAGCCTATTGCCATTAACCGGGCGCAGATCAGACTCCGGGCTGCTACTGAGAAATTCCTAATGGAAACACCCAATATCACTGCCGGACCTGGGGATCGAACTCAGGACCCTATGCTCAGCAGTCACGCTTGCGACCACTAGATCAACAAGGCAGTCAAAAAAGAAAAGAAGTTAGAAATATTCCTTTTGTGAATGACAAAACAAAAGCGACTCTAGTGAGCTCAACTATTATGTTCATTGAGTCTTATTTGAATCCTGACAGGAGCGTACGAGCACTTCAAACTTCAAAGATTAATTTAAATAACTGTTGCGAATATATTCTATGACAATCGTTACGGGTAGCCAGAAGCCTGAAAACCGGTCTAACCTTACGATATCGGCATTGTCCAGTAACTGGGACGCGGAGGTCTGATGGCAGTCGCTCTGTGTTAAATACTGGTATTCAGCTGAATCTGGTTAGACTGGAAAGTGACCCCAAACATAGTTGGGAAAAGGCTAAGAGGAAGAAGGAGAACTGTTGCTGAAAGTATGAAAATCCCCTACGTAACTATATAATACCAAATCCGCTAACAAGTTTTATTGCGTAAGTTGACTTCTCCAACTGACCTTCAACTTTGACGACACGTTGGTGCAGTGGCTAAGCGATTGACTTCTGCGCTGCGAGTCGTGGGTTCGATTCCCGCACGGAACAAATATTTGTATGGCCTACAGATAGTTGTTCCGGGTCCGGGTGTTTGTGCATGTGAAGATTTGTGTCTGTAAACGCACCCACGATACAGGAGAAATCCTAGTGTGGGGCAACGTTTTTTAAAAGAAAAAAAAAAGAAAACTCTAGACACACCCGCAGCAAACCGACTTTTGGACATTTTACGAACTAAGCGAGCACTTACTACAAGATCTTGCGTAATAAAAGTTGCTAGTGGATTTGGTGTTTGATGTTCATTAAAACAGAAGTTATATTTGAATCCAGTAAGGATCCTACGAAAACAGAATTAATAAATTAACTGTATTGTTGCGAAAAGTATATGAACAGCTTTTAGGAAACGTTTGAATTGATTTGAAACTTTTATGCGATTTGGAGCCGGCCTGAGGTCATTTTCTAGAATGAGTATCCTAGTTACACTGTGGCACCATGATAATAGTTATAACTACTTATAGATCGTTATAGTTAAAGGGCTTTATTCAACAGACCAAAGATAAGTAAATACCTACCCCTTCTTCAGATACGATAAAATTTTGGGTAAAAAAAATGTTAGGAACAACTCGACAACTCTCTTTTAAAAATTATTATATATAATTTACGGAGCGATATTGTTTAAAATTGAGACAATGAAGCAAAGATCTCATAACTTTGCTTAGTAGACCCTTATGGAAGTAGCTATCACAGGTACAAGCTTACGAGTTTATTTACATGCCTAGTTTGGCAATAAAAAATAAACAAAACAATTCATTTATGTTAATAAAAACCGGGCATAAGTCTAACAATCGTTTATCTAACATTAATTTATTATTCGGTCGCGGACGTCATGGACGCAACTGAAATTAATTTCTTCCTATTAACGCACACTCCCCGCAACGATCGAATGTCAATTTATACCGTATTGAAACATATTGAAGCGTTGCCGGCGACGCAGTACAGTGCAGACGGAGGCTACGAGTTCACTCGCGTTTTGGACCACATCTGATAAACACCTCTAAACAGTAATTATGAGTTGTTAGTGTTTTACGAAGATAAGGACAATATAATTTTTATTTTGGTCTAAAAGTTTTGTGAACTCGTGTTACCATGGCAAACTTACAGAATGGACATTCTAATAAAAAAAAATTGGATGTGGTTATTGTTGGAGCTGGATTGGTAAGTACCTACCATATTTAAAAAGTGTCCATGGTGGTCTATGGAGTTTTTTGCCGGCTCTTCTCCATAGGACCCACTTTTTGAAATAAAAAATCTTGAATCTTGAAACATAAATTGTAGTTTGTTTTAAATAGCTTATATTCCTATTAGGAAAAAAGGAATAATAAGGAACGTTTAGTTTTTTAACACGAAGTGGACTCCTATTAGGTGTACTTACTTTAGTTATATCTATTAAATTAACATAGGGCAATATAACTCGTACATACTACCAATTTATTTTAATATTCTGTGATAAGTAGTTAATACCGTGAAATATTAGAACTTCAGTATTCCGCGGTTAATAAAGATAAATGTATCGAATAAACTTAAAAACTACTGGACCGATTTCAAAAATTCTTTTGCCGTTAGAAAGCTACATTATCACTGAGTAACATAGGCTTCGGACGGAGCCGTGAGAACACAGCTATTACCTACTAAAACGATAATTATTATTGTGAAATCTTGCGTAAGAGATGCGGATCTCGGGTATAATGCGTGAAACCAGATCCAGTCGGTATTTTATTATCAATCTTGATCTTGCTTCATAAGTTGCTGGTGGTCTAACGTTCAATCGTTTTAAGCAAAGTTAATCATTGCAAACATACCTACTTAGATTTTTATATTTTACTAGCGACCCACCCCAGCTTCGCACGGGCGCAATGTAGATAGGTACTAATGTGGGGCATATAAACCTTCCTCTTAAATCACACTATCTATTGCTGAAAACTGCATTGAAATCCGTTGCGTAGTTTAAAAGATCTAAACGTACAAACAGCGGGAGCGACTTTGTTTTATCTATACTCTATACTAATATTATAAAGAGGAAAGATTTGTATTTTTGTATGTAACGAATAAACTTAAAAACTACTGGACTGATTTCAAAATTTCTTTTACCGTTAGAAAGCTACATTATCACTGAGTAACATAGGCTACGGGTGGAGCCGTGAGGACACAGCTAGTACTATGTAAAGAAGTAGAAGTCCACATAGCATGATACTACAAATTGTCTACTGCGATGGTCTACTGTGGTGGTTGTAATAAATTATAAGGTCGATAAAACTACAAATCAAACATATTTAAGTATTTCAAAAGTAAAAAAAACGTGTTTAAATATGGGGGTGATTAGTAATTTCTATACCTTGTTGCTATTACGACAATTCGAATAGCGCTGCAGGGGACCGCTTTGCTTCCAGCACTACGGTTCACGGGTTAGACCACCGCATTAAATAAACGTTTGAATGGTTTTTTGTTAGTCTGACTGGCTTACAGATACCGCACCTATTTTAGGTGTAAACGCACCCTAGTGTGTGGCAATGAACAAACATTATATTTATGTTTCAAAGATTTTTTTAAAGCACTTTTTTATTATGCTATTAGCACTCTCTTACCATCAAGAAGAGCCCAAACTCGAAAGCTCCATCATCAGATCAGCTCAATGGTACCATCACATTGTATAGCCGGGACTATATTATTATTATTATGCAAAATGTCAGCCTGTTCGGATAATAGGGACAAGCTCAAAATTAACTTGCAAGATTTATAGCCGACAATTAAGCAATCGAAATAGAAGCTTTTAAATAAATAATTACTTGATTGTTAAGATTTGCATATCGTACCATGTTCTTCGTTTTTCTTAGATTATTTTATTAGATTAGGTATTTAGATATGCAATACAAATACCTTGCATCTTAAAGTCTAAACTAGTGTTCTATGAACAGGTTCCTGATAACATCAATCTGGTGGGTCACGAGGTTGGCTCGTGTCGTGGTGGCAGACTGATAACAATATTAAAACCATTATTTAATGAGGAGGGTAGGTAGAGGCGTATACTGTTACAGACAGTTCAATCTACGAAGACCCGCCTCACTTTATGTTGTAAGGGGTAGCTGCAAGGTGCGTCGTATGCAGAATAAATAATCGACACGTTTGGTGCAGTGTCTGAGCGATTGGTTTCTGCGCTACGGGTCGTGGTTTCGATTCTCGCGCGGATCAAATATTTGTATGACCTACAAATAGTTGTTCCGGGTTTGGACGTTTGTGCCTGTGAAGATTTGTGTCTGTAAACGCCCACGATACTTGAGAAATCGCAGTGTGGGGCAACGTTATTAAAAATATATGTATATAACTAGGTACTATTTACGTAGTTATGGTATGCACATTTATCTCTTATTATCGTCTTATATTAGTGTGCACATCTCTAATTAGTACGTGGCAATAGAACTAACACAATAGCAATTTATAATGCACATTGCACTGTGATTTAGACAAAGAGTGGGCGCGTCTTTGTGAATTAATCTTACAGTATCAATGTAGGTACTCTGTGGATTAAACTATCTGTAGGTACACTCATATTCTACAAATATTGTCATTGGGTGATAATCTATACTTCTATACTAATAATAATATTATAAAGAGGAAAGATTTGTATTTTTGTATGTAACGAATAAACTTAAAAACTAATGGACCGATTTCAAAAATTCTTTTGCCGTTAGAAAGCTACATTATCACTGAGTAACATAGGCTACGGGCGGAGCCGTGAGTACACAGCTAGCGTAATAGAAAGGCAATTTTATTAACACTGGTGCGTTGTGCTAAAGGTGTCAAGAAGCCCTTTCAAGTCAAAGCTTCTGCGTTTTCACTGACGACGTTGTAATTCAATATTTGTTCATAAGTGGTGACCCCTCTGAACTGCGTTCCCATTGGTTTTAGATAACCTTTGGTAAGGAAACACTTCAATTAAGCTATCTGATGGCGCTTATCTGAATTTTAGTCATTCTAATGATATCAATAATCAAAATTGGTATAATAATTTTATTTATATACCTATATTTGATAATAAATTAAATTGAGGATGGCAATAATATTGATAATTACAATTAGGTGTGTTTATATTCTCACGCCTTTTTCCCATGGGGGTAGGCAGAAACTATAGAACGCCACATGCTATGATCCTTACATACCTACTCCTTTCGCTTCATCCACATTCAGACATCTTGTCATACAAGCACGCCGGTTGATGATACTATGCACCTGTCCTTTGTGTATCTTGTATCTTATCAATTTAAGAGTATAGTAAACAGTTAACTAGGTACCAAACGTTATCTATTATACAATAAAGTTTATTACGTAATGGTGCGTCCAGACCTGACGAACGCGCCGCGAATACGCCGCTCGCGAGCCGCTCGCGAGCTGCGCGCATGCATTTCATGTTCGTACAAAAACTCGCGCGCCGTCCGCGCGCAGCGCGCGACCGGCTCCCGAGCGGCGCATCCGCGGCGCGACGCACCATTACACGCTGTATTTCTTATCTATTAACCTCAGTAGCTGTTATGTTTACCGAAAAACATGTATGATTCGAGGGATAATTTTGACAAATTGGGCAGCACATGAGTCCGCCTGCCCGTCGTAGTCGACGCAAGACGTAGGTAGGTACGTAGCACGCCTTGAAGAATTAAAAACTGGCGAAGTCTTGACGCACGCGCGTCTTGATGTTGCGTAAATTTTTAAATAGGTTGCCTATTGTCCAATTACTCAAATGCTACTCAATTTTATGTTGCCGTTAAGTCCGTGCTGTCACTGTCACTTCGCTTTATAGTGACAGTTTTGGAATTGAATAGCGTTTGAGTATTTGGCCATATACAAGTTTAGTCGGAAAGGGGGTACTAAGCCGAAAGGGTGTTAAAGTACCTACCTATAATAAGGGATAACTTTTGTTCTACAACTTTCCCCAAAACTCGATAGTTTAAGAGAAATAGCTTTTCAAAGATTTCATAAAAAATATGCTATAATCTATCTGTCCATAGCTATGATCAGCTGTGTTTTCTATTTAGGTCATATTTGGGGTCACGAATTAGAAACTTAATTTTCTGAATTCATAACTAAAGCAGGTATGTTTTTTTTTTGAAAAAAAGAAAATAAAAATCTCTTTGCTTGCAAATAAAAATTATCGAATTTTGGAATTTTAACACTTGCTTTAAAATAGTCATCAGTGATACTTTAAGTGGCCCGCGGCTTAGTACCCCCTTTCCGACTAACCTTGTATACCCAGTGGCGTAATTATAGGGTGGCAGGGCTGGCAAAATGCCACGGACCCCCGGCCTGACGGGGCCCCCAGACCGAGAGGCCGCGAGCTCAGAAGTAACCTAACATTTTGAACAAAATTAAGTAAAAATTATAATACGTAATACCTATGCTTTTGAAAATTAAATTTCTTAGATATTTAGCTAAATAGTAATTCGGTTGGGTAACTACTTCAGTCATTTATTAAAATTAAATTACAACGTGACGATTTTTACTGGGGCCCCATCCAATGAATTTGCCACGGGCCTCTGATGGTATAGTTACGCCACTGCATATACTTATATCTCAAGCAACTTATTAACTAACATTTTGTAAGTAACTGAAAAAAAAGCATCTACACCTACAATACTGGAGTATTCATTCCTGTTTCCTTTAATTTTATAGGTGGGGTCTCTCGAAGCTTTGTATCTAGCAAAGAGGGGACATCGAGTTCGCCTATACGAGTTCCGCGAAGGTTGGTATCCTTACTAATATTATAAACGCGAAAGTTTGTATGTATGGATGGATGTATGGATGTTTGTTACACTTTCACGCAAAAACGGCTGAATGGATTTGGATGAGATTTGGCACACAGATAGAAGAAAGAAAGAAGAAAGAAAAAGTATTTATTTTCCGCCCACGCGGACGCACACGGATAGGTACTTAAAATTAAAAATATAATGTTTCTTAAAATTAAACTTACACTTAAATTTAAACATAATATATAACAACATGGTAACACAAACACAAAAAAAAAGAAAACTATGGTTACTATTTAGTCTATGGTGCACGGGCTACCATAAATAGCATATACCATAAAAGATAGACTATGCCCTGGATTAACACAGGATCCTTTTTATCCGGGTATATCAAGTAGTTCCCCTAGGATGCGGGTGAAACCGCGGGCAACGGCTAGTTAGTTAAATAAAATATGCAGTTGTACAGTGTACATGGTTTTCTAAAATTTTATTTCACCTGTAACGCCTGCACGTGGTTCTATTACAGAGGCCAACCCCTTTGATTAGTGACCAATCTATCCAAGTATCTTGAGTTGAGCTGCAAACAATAAATCTAGTAAAAGTATCTCTCATCAGAACCGTATGACAATTCAGCAGCTACAGGATTGGCTCAATTTAATTGTAGTTTTGCCGACAAAAAAGTCAAGCTGTGACATACATTTTTAGAGAAATGGAAACAACAATGAAAGAGCAATGATAATATTTCCGATGCGATAACTTGTAGTGTTAAAAAAAAAACAGGACCAATTCAATTATTACCTTAGATGAAGGATAACTTAATCTAATCTTCATGTTGAACTTACTTGCCACCAGTTCATATAAGCATTGCGACCTTGATAACTGACCAACGCTAGTTATGATTTAATACAAAAATAAATATTATCTATATGACGTAACGTTCTTATCTAGGGTCAATGCCTTCTTTATTTATATAGGTATACAGCAATCACATGACAATCTGGACCCTTGTAGTAGACAATTTTCGAGATCAAAATTCCTTTTACTGTCGACTCCTAGAACACAATCTGTAGGGGGACGGATTAAAAATATAATTCCCTTTCACCCCCGGGCAAGAGAGTCGTAAGAAGCGATGAACCTGGTACCATAGGTAATCGTGCCTGGAAAATGGCAAAACGCTCGCCGCTGCTCGCCACCTATTACATGGGACTTAATACCAGTAATACCAGAGGTGAACCGTAGGTGCACAGACTCCTGTAATGGGAGAACACCTCTGCTCACCCCTTAGGGGATTACAGGCGTGAGTATAATGTATGTATGCTAGAACATTTCTATCTCTGAATAAAGCTGAATGAGAATTTAAAGAATTGACTTCAACAATGTCTAAATTTGCTACATAGATATTGTATGGGAGAGTCTTCCTTAAACTTCACTTCAGAAATCTCTATTAAACCAAAATCTTTTCATACTTATTTGTTTTCTTCTTGCTATAGATATCAGAAAAACTCCTCAAGCAAGGGGAAGGTCCATAAACTTAGCTTTATCGGTTCGCGGGAGACGAGCGCTGAAAGATGTGGGGTTGGAGACTCAAATGATCAAGGATCACGGGATCCCCATGTCAGCCAGGCGGATCCACAGGCCAGATGGATCAACCTACGCCATACCTTATGACGCGAACACAAAACAGGTTTGTTAAAGATCGAACTAATTATACTAATTAGTTCTTTTTTTTTATTATATGAGAAATATTTATAAACTTGTTGACGGCGAATTTTTATTGCCCAATAATTTAAAATAGAAGGCGACCACTGTGTAATATTGTGTAATTATACAAGGTTAGTCGGAAAGGGGGTACTAAGCCACGGTCCACCTAAAGTACCACTGATGACCATTTTAAAGCAAGTGTTAAAATTTCAAAATTCTATAATTTTTATTTGCATGCAAAAGGATTTTTATTTTAGTTTTTTCACAAAAAAATCATACCTGCTTTAGTTATGAATTCAGATAATTAATTTTCTAATCCGTGACCCTAAATATGACCTAAATTATAAAAACAGCTGATCATAGCTATGGACAGATAGATTTTAGCATATTTTTTACGAAATCTTTGAAAAGCTATTTCTCTTAAACTATCGAGTTTTGGGGAAAGTTGTAGAACAAAAGTTATCCCTTATTATAGGTACTTTAATACCCTTTCGGCTTAGTACCCCCTTTCCGACTAACCTTGTATACTGCTTGCTAATAATTGATGGTGAACAATTTTATGGTTTCATAACAAACAAGTAAAACAAGGAAAAAAATTAAAACAAGGAAGCGTTTCTTTTTTTATTGTAAATTTAAATCTCAACATAATTACGCTACTTATAGGTGTGGTTTTTTTTGTATAAAAAATAGTTGCTTTTCACAGACTGGCCCTATTCAAATTAACTGTTGACCAAAGGCGACTGTAGAAAATAATTCATTTGCAAAATTATGGGCAATTATTAGGTACTTCTATCTTTGTTCTGGACAGTCGGTGCTGTGCTAACTTTGTTCGGCCTAGCGTTTTCTCAACGATGCTTGGGTCGGCTTCCAGTCTAATCAGATGCGGCTGAATACCAGTTCTTTTTGCACGGAGCGACTACCATCACTCCTCCTCGACCCAGTTACTGGGGAATGCCGATATCCTAAGGTTAGACTAGAGTTTGATTGAGCATAATTATAATTATTGGAGCCTTTGGATAATTATGAGCGTTGATTGGTGCTGTGCTAACCTCGATTGAGCATAGTAATTATAGTAGTCTTTGGATAATTATGGGCCTCAGTGCAATGTCTGCGACCATAAAAGATTTTCAAGTCAAATTGTACCGGTAAGTATATTGAAATTACAAAATACTTCCAATGCAAACTTGACAAGCATAACGTTAATTTTGTATGGAACGATGATTTTTTAGGTATTTCGAAAAGTGATAGAACAATCGTACGTAAATTAAATAGCAACCAAGAGCCTCCTAGTATATTTTTAATAACCCTGTATTATTATTTATTATGGATAGATTTATTGTTGGCGCTCGTGAAAGGTTAGGGTTGACTAGGTTGGCTTGCGGGCGGCGGGTTAGGGGACCCGCCGCCCAATCAGTAACAGGCCCGAGAAGGCGGCGCGCAGTGCTCCGTGCGCGCTTCTCAGGAGGTTGTGGGGCAAGGCCTCACAGAGGAGAGGTCCGCTGAGAGTTGGCGGACCGGGGCCTGCCGGGGTTGCGGTGCATGGTTTTGCGAATCCCGCGGCCCCGGCCATACGGTCAGGAGGAGGCACACCGTTGGTTTTTGGTCGGTAAGAGTCCGGCAGACCCCTTCGTCTTCCCCGGGCGAGGCACATTCATGAGGATTTTACAACGATAAAAAAATAAAAGTGTTGACTAGGTTAGATTAGGTTAGAACTGTGACCTAAACACGCGTAAATCAAATTTTAGTTTACTGATAGCTTTGTTAACAATCGATTTTTGAGGACATTGCCCATAAATCCAATTCTACTAAAAAAAATTGTTTAAAATCGCAATTGAGCCGCAGCTGAACCATGGCTCTTTGAATGTTATCTTTATAACAAAAAAGACAAACATGCGTTGTTGAACTGCGGTTTGATGCGATTTTAAACAATTTTAGTAGCTGATTTGGCCTCCAGACCTCTATATCTGTAACGCAGACGTTCTTAGTAAAGTAGGGCAATAGGTACAATTATTGCTTTTTATCCTTATGTTGTTTAATACTTATAGCCTGTTTAGATGACGCGTTTTACGCGCGAGTTGAGTCGCGCGTAACCAATCGGTGGACGGATTGTATGAATTACAATCACGCGATTGGCTACGCTGGACTCGACTCGCGCGTAAAACGCGTCATCTGAACAGGCTATTATGTAAACTTGTGGTATCTAATCTTAAGTTTTCTGGTCAATGGTTAAAGTAAATAATAAGAGGATGTGTAAAAAATTAAACTTCATTTTAAAAAGTCGTATAAATAAATTAAGTGACCGTTCGTTGCATATCATTCCTTGCCTCGGAGACCACGTTAAACTGTCGATCCCGGATATCATACGAATACCTATGACAGTCTTTACGGGTAGTCAAAAACTCGAATGTCTGACAGCCGGTGTAACCTTAGGATATTGGAATTGCCCAGTAACTGGGATGCGGAGGTCTGATGGTAGTCGCTCCGTGTAAAATAGTGGTACCTATTCAGCCGCATCTGGTTAGACTGGAAGCTGACCCAACATATAATAGTTGGAAAAGGCTAGGAGGAAGAAGATAAAGAAATTACGAGCTGAAGTGATGCGACGATGATTGTTACATGATTGTTTTATTATTTATCACTTTTTCTTTTTCAGAGTATCTACTCAGTTGGGAGAAACTATTTAAACGCGCTGCTTTTAGAAGGTAAATTTATTCATGAATCTAGCGTAAATTGTAAGTGATTAAAAGTGATGGTAACTGGTAGAAAATAAGAAAATTTCGCTTATAAATAATTGTTGTGTATATTCTATGCACATATTTTATTATTAAAAAAATCAAGAGAGAATGATGTAATTTTAAAATATTTAGTGTAGATTATAATAATATGATGCACAAAATGTGAAACATTTTTACAAAAGTGTCAGAGCTTACAGAGCTGTTGCTCCGTGTTGAACAAATACTAGCATTACATGAATGAATAAAATCCTAGTTTACGACAGTATGCAGAATGACTACAGTCGTAAACATGTAATCACTGGTAAACAGTTGTTAGTAAACACTGCTTCAGAAACAAGAATGTACGTGTTTCCGAAGCGTGTGGTGGTAAACATTACATGAAACTGTTGGCAACTTAGTATCCTTGTATCCGAAACATTGTTTACTAGTTACATGACTTTACCTAATAAACAAAACAGTCTCTCGCAACGTGCTCGAAAAAACACGTGTAGTTTATATCTGAAGAAGACACACATTAAATAAGTATTTCTTTATTTGATTAAGATGCAGGTTATACATATCTATATATTATGCAATATAGTGGATATTATCAACATTTTATTCTTGGTGAGATAACTTCACGAGATAACAGGCATCTCATATAATACACATAAAAATAAATAAGTAATAAATAATTCATTATGAGAATATATCCCTGTTTATAATGAATAGATTTTAAAACAAGATAGTGAAATGTCAACAAATTACGTTGGTATTTTGTTTTTTTATGCTGCAATAAGTTTCAAATTAGTTTGATGTTTTTAGAGAATTACTTCATTGATGGATACAAAAACAAACTTGCTATATCTTGTTTTGATTAAATGAATATTTTGAATATATTCGGGCGTGATTATTATTAGGTACCATCAGGTACAGACTTTCAGATTTATACATTAGTCAGAACTCATTCTCTATACAAGGTTATTTTTAGTATACATGTGTATATTTTTAACATGTCTAAAAAACAAACGTCTAATGACTTCATATTCAAATCTAAAAATAGATGTGGAGCGACGTGGAAACTGATTAAAGGTGAACCGAAGTGTAGATATGCACAGTATATAAAAGAGATTAACCTAAACGGGATTATATTAAACAAACCTGATTACATGGCGGAGGCGTTCAATAATCACTTTATTAGTACTACAAATATAAATATAACTACTAGGAATAATAAAAGTATGATTAAAACTAAAAACATAGGGAACAGTATATTTTTGGAACCTTGCACTACAAGTGAAATAAGAAGTATAATCGGTTCCTTAAATAATACTAAGGCGGTTGGATATGATGAGCTTTCAACTCATATCATAAAAGCATGTGCTGATATAATATCTCCTATTGTAGCTCATCTTATAAATACAAGCTTTTTTGCAGGAGAGTACCCAGAAAAGTTAAAGTTTTCAATAGTAAAGCCTATATATAAAAAAAAACATGATTTAAAGAACTATCGTCCTGTGACTTTGATACCTATCATTTCAAAAATATTCGAACGAGCAATGTATAATCGAATTAGTTCATTTCTAAATAAATATAATGTCATAAGTACTAAACAAAATGGCTTTCAAAAAGGAAAATCAACTGCACTAGCTTGCTATGAACTAACAAAGTCAGTCACTGAAAACATAGACAAAAGAATACCTGTGACAGCAATGTTCTTTGATATGAGCAAAGCATTTGATTTTGTTAAACATGATATTCTGCTAAAAAAGTGTGAGTTATACGGTATCAGAGGTAAAGCTTTAAACTGGTTGAAAAGTTACCTAAATAATAGACAGCAATGTGTTGAAATTCTAGGCGTAAATGAAGATAAGGAAGTAATAAAATATAAATCGCGTTACATGAATAATAAATTTGGTGTGCCACAAGGCAGTATTTTGGGGCCTCTACTTTTTCTACTGTACATTAATGACTTGCCAACCGTCACTAAACATAAATGCGTATTATTCGCGGATGACGTTTCGTTGATTGTAACCAAAGGTAGTAAAGATGAAACTTATGAAAATAAAATAAATGCTGCGGTAGAATCTGTACTAAAGTGGCTTGAAGAAAACAATTTATATGTAAATATTTCTAAAACTAAATATATCAGATTCACAAATTACAAAATGATAAATGAACGAATCAAAATTATTGGACGTGGCAATGACATTGAAGAGGTTAATTCTACAAAGTTCTTGGGAATCATATTAGATAAAAATTTAAACTGGAAAAACCATATTCAGAACATATGTAATAGGCTAAACAGCTTTACATTAGCTTTAAGAAAATTTCAAAAAACAGTAGGAGTATCCGCCGCTCTTTTGGCTTATCACGGCTACGTTTCCTCTGTGTTAAGATATGGCATAATTATATGGGGTAACTCAACGGACAGTAAGAAGGCGTTTATTGTGCAAAAAAAGTGCATACGATCAATTTTTGGAGCTGGACCACTAGATTCTTGTAGACCTTTGTTTAAAAAACATAAATTATTAACCTTAGTTTGCCTGTACATATTAGAAATGGGAGTATTTGTCAAGAAATATCAGAACTTATTTGAGAAAGCAAATAATACTGCTTACAAAACTGGTAAAATATCAAGGGACCCGTCTAAACTAGCCATACCGGCGTGCAGTACAACTTTTTGTCATAAAAACAGTAGAGTGATGGCAGTAAAGGTTTTTAACATGATTCCAAAGGAAATAAGAGAACTACCCATTAAATATTTTCAAAAGAAACTCAAAGTATGGCTTACTGAAAAATGTTTCTACACTCCATTTGAATTTATGAATTATAAATGAAAGTAAACAAAATTAAAATTTTAATTTGTACTGACATGGGTATTCTTATGGTATATTTGACAGAGGTTTTTCAAAATTGTATTCTTGACATAGTATTTTTGTAATTTTAACATAATGTTGTTGTATTGTATTATTTATATTTTGACATTTTTATACGTATATTTGACATAATTATTTCTAATCCTTATTAATTAATTGAATGAAGTTTTGATAATTTTATTGTTGTTGTAACTTTCACAAAATGTCATTCCTAAATTTGCATGCTGAATTAAGTAGGCGAAATATGATGAACTGTAAAATTATTTAAGATCTGTTTATAATACCATATTTCAGGCAAATAAAGAATATTATTATCACCTTTATTCACGTCTTATCATATTATTAATATTTTTAAATACATATAAAAAGAAAACAAATATAAATATTTCAAAATATAAAAAAATAGGGGTCCACCGGCAGCGGGAGCAGGGTCCAGGCTACCGGCAGTTAGGGCTCCAGAGACAGGAACCTCCTCACAATACGCGCCGTATCGAGGAGGACTGCTTTCTGTATCAGGCCCTTGATCCAGCCACCCAACGAGAGCCTCATGAGATGTTTGTCGAGGCTCTTGGCCATTAGGCCATTGGCCGTTACGACTATCGGCACAATGGTTGCCGATCCCACATCCCACATGTTGACAACCTCGTGTGCTAAGTCAAGATATTTGATTTGTTTATCTTTCTCAGCTTTCACGAGATTCCCATCATGCGGGATGGTAACATCAACAATCATTGTGCGGCGCTCTGATCGATCTATCACCACTATATCAGGTTTATTGGCAACAATAGTCCTGTCAGTGATGATAGATCGATCCCATTATCGATATTATTATTTTACACTAAACCTGAAACTAGTTTGTTCAGAATCGACAGGAGAATCGAGTTTTTATACATTGATATATTTTTTCCAAAAATGAGGTCATATTTAACTTCTATTCAATAGGTTTTGAAGGGCTCGTGGCTACCAATCATGCGGATCATACTATTTGCTGCGGTCACTCCGTGGAAGGTTGACCGTTCGTAAAACATCGAGACCCCTTCATGCCTCGGGAGCCCGTTAAACAGTCGGTCCCGGGTTTCTTACGAATATCTATGGCAGTCGTTACGGGAAGTCAGAAGCCCGAAAGTATGGCAATTGGTTTAACCGTAGGATATCGGCATTGTCCAATGACTGGGTTTCGGAGGTCTGATGGCACTCGCTCCGTGTAAAATACTGGTATTCAGCCACATCTGGTTAGACTGTTAACTGACCCCAACATAAGTAGTTGGAAAAGGCTAGGCAAACAATTTAATAGGTTTCTACTTTTAGGACCGCAAATGAGGCTTGAGGCTTGAGACGATCGGCTTATTTTTTGTGTATTAGACAATCCCTACAAGGCAAACCTCACGCATTTCGTACTCTACTTAAAGCAACAATAAATTAATATGTAAACAAAATTTATTAAAAAAAACATATATTCATGCTGTTCTGATGAATATTGATTGAGTGTCTCGGTTTTTGTATATACTAAAAATTGCGTTGTACACATTAAATAATGTAGTTTTGCTTCTTTTTAAAAATAAAGGAATGTTTCATTTAAGGAAAATGGGCTATTTTCAGTATTAAGAGTAATTTCCCTCCAGTTGCGGTTAAAAAAATCCAGCCTGTATATACGAATTTCTATTTTTCAGAGTCTGAACACTACGATAGTGTTGAGAGACATTTCAACCACAAGTTAATCGAAGCAAATTTGAAGAAGGGGACGTTAATATTCCAGAAGTAAGTGTAATGTTCGTGTATAATATGTTTCGGCTAAAAGCCGAGCTACAACTAGATGTACAGATAAATACACATGTACAGAGAAATACAGATTACAATAACATAACATCACGCCTGTTTTCCCCGAAGGGTTGGGCAGAGGTGTATAGTAACACCCTCATTTCGCAGTTATGTTTAAGTCCCATGTAATAGAGGGCGAGCCTATTGCCATCAACCGAGGGCATATCCAATCTCCAGGCTGCTACTGACGATTTCCACACGGAAAAACCTAATAACACTTTGCCCGACCCGGGGATCGAACCCATGACCTCACGATCAGCAGTCGCGCTTGCCACCACTAGACCAACGAGGCAGTTATAATATGCGTTTTTACAGACACGCAATTACAATTAATTGTTAATTACTAAAGCCCGTATTAATAAATAGCTCTCATTTTAGAGATCTTCCAACAGCAACCACCATAAAGCAGAATTCCATACATTTGACAGCATTTAAAAAAAATACAAATCATGTTGAAACCAAAGACAATAACCCGAAATTTAAAATACGGTATGACGTCGTGCCTTTAAATTCTGGTTACCTGAATAATACGATACTTTAATATATTTCGGTACCGAAAACTAAACTCTAAAAATGCAAAACGGTATATTTCGGTACCGGTACCTAAACCTTAATAAAAACTTTTTAACAAAAATAAAACCGACTTCAATTTGTCTATCTCCGAGGTTCTTCATCAGATCTTCACCAAATTTAAATGGGACCACTTCGAAAGAATACTCTTTCAAACAAAAAAATAATCATTACAATCGGTTTACAATTAGCAAAGATATCGCGGAACAAACACAAAAAAAACACAGTCGTATTGCGAACCTCCTCCTTTTTTGGAAGTCGGTTAAAAAATAAGGGTTTTCTTTGATGAACTGGTTCTCTATCCTGTTCTATTTACGAGGCCCCAGATGGCACCAATGTTTCATTAGTATGGTTCACTCATCACTCGATGTTTTTCGGTACCGAAATCGTAAAAAGGTTAAATAAAGGTAATGCCCAACCTTTATCAGAAAACAGTAACCTTAAATTTTAAAGGTATCGTAACCTTGTGCCGTAACCGCTTTCAGTTCCTGGTTGAATCTATACTTAAGAGAGATCTCTCAAATTAGAGCTGTTTATTACTACGGAACTAAATATGTGCTCTTGCCAGGATGGACACTAACGAAACTGTTCACGTTACTGCTGACTTGATCATCGGAGCGGATGGCGCCTTCTCAGCGGTCCGCAAAGCCATGATGAAGCAACCACTCTTTGACTTCAGTCAGAAATACATTGAACATGGCTACTTAGAACTATGCATACCGGCTGATGAGAATAGCGGCGTAAGTGACTAAATTACTTAATGTTCGACGTTCACTTTCTTCTCTCTTGTTTTATGTAGTTGTACCATATTTCGAATAAGAGGCATATGAACGATAAGATATATCCTATAAGGAGGATGCAAAAGTGCATTCTTAGATCTAGAAGTTTCGTCTTCGTGAAAACCTTTGGGTGTCTCTGAAGGACGCTGTAGCTTCTCAGATTTATCGTTTGCAAATGGTTCTTTATTACTCCAGCTTCGTACATCCGATTAGCGTATTCCTGGAACTTGTCGATAAAAGGGAATCCACGCACAAGGTACATAACTATCACGTTAGTACTAGAAAACACCCAGGTATCCAATTTAGGTTTGCCAGTATCGTCTATGTATTCGTATTCTTTCAGTTTGTAGCTGTATTCCATTTCGATGGCATATGATTTTTTGTATAGTGCAACATATTCTAAAGAGCCATCAGTGTAGGTACAACTGTGAATAGCTTTACCTACTGGTAAACATTGATTGTAAGCATATTGGAAAAACAATCTTGAATTATCACTAATGCATGGTTCGTATGGTAATGTTTTCAAATTTTCCACGCTTATCGAATGCGGTTTCTCATGGACATGAACAGATATTAAACTGAATAAAGCCGTATTGTAAAAGTTGCTGATAAAAAATGTGAACCAAGCCCACCAAAAGATTATCATTCTAAACTTTTTATTTGTTGACAAACCTGTGTTTCCATTTCCAAAAAAGTATCCCCATAAATTAAGCAATGAAAACGTGTCGTCTAATAGTAGTCTTTTCAAAATCACGCAAACTAATGTAACGAAACATATGGTGACAGCTATCAATAACCATATTAATCCTCCAAATTCCCTGTATACTCTTGGCCATATTTGTTGTGGTACGGCCGGTGTATATAAATAGTAAGCAGCGTAGTTGAAACCCCAGAGGTAATCAAACATTTCGACTCTGTTCTGCATTAACACGTATCCACCAGCAGCTATGTCTGCTTTATCTCTATCTATGTAGTTTAGAAGTCCAGTAGCCGTACGATTTGGTAGCACGATCCCATTCGTTTCTTCCTCATTGAAAATATCATAATCTATAAAGAATCCTTCTCGTGTAGCAATAGTATCCAAAACGTATTGTTCCAAACCTGATACAAATTTGCCATAAACAGTATAGTTGCTCGATTTGGATATGAAATTTGGTACATCATCAGTTGCTACAACTTTGACTTTGCAGTTTTTCATTCCACCGGGGACTTTGTTCGGGAAATAATCAATGATATTTTCAGCATGCTCACAAGTGCCAAGGGTTATTACTTTATCAAAATGTTTTCCACAATTATGATTTTCAAATGGATGGTACGTGTAAATCAATGCATCTTCTTTTACACTTTGCAAAAGGACTACGTTATAAATTCTATACTTCAGTAGTGTCTTAAACACATCTTGAATAATTTCGTCGTCGTCTTGCAAGTTGTCCACTTCAATAATAAATTTCGCTCTGGGATTCCAAAACACGTCTCTTGTCAAGTCCAGCATACCAGCCCAGAGAGTGAGCATATCTTCTGCCGTGATCACGTAAACATTTGTCCAGATGAACCAATTGCGATCATCGAATGACCTTACAATAATACTGTGACAGATGTTGCCGCTGTTCGCAATTTTAATTAATTGATCCACATTTGCATTGGGATTCACAAAAGTTGTGAGAGTGCCACAAGGGAAATATTTTGTTAAAATATTATTTATACACCCAACTGTACTGTAGTTCAGATTTTTAGCAAAGTTATAATGATTCGGTATATTTTCATCACAACAGGCTAATTTAATTAAACATATATTTAAACATACAATAATTGTTCTCAGCATCATGTTTTAGGTCAGGTATGCTTTACTATTTTGTTGGAACTAAACTTTGTAGGAAATTAAATCTGTTGAAGTTTCGATGATAAATGGTGTCTCAACGGTGTATTTACAATGATTTATCATCATTTTAGTAGTAGAATATAATTAAAGGGATATTTATCATGCATAAGTAGGATCCATTATAATATTTTGTTTATAAATTAAAAGGTAAAACCATTTCTTGCTCTAATAGATTTCTGTGGCATTTTGTATGTGTAATTATAAAAAGATTGATAGCTAGTTTTGGTATATATATATAAAAGTATTGTACTAGTAAAACTTATATCTTTATTATTAAAATTTTTTGAAGTTTATATTTTTCTTCTCTAGTTTCAGATGCCAGCCAACTACCTCCACATCTGGCCAAGAGGCGAGTTCATGATGATCGCGCTGCCGAACCAGGATTGTTCATGGACGGTGACCCTATTCATGCCCTTCACCGAGTTCAAAAACCTAGACACGGAAGAAAGGCTTCTGGCCTTCTTTGAAAAATACTTCCCAGACTCGATCCCTTTGATAGGTAGAAAGAAACTCGTTGAAGACTTCTTTGCTGGATCACCGTCGCCCCTAGTAGCTATTAAGGTAATTATGCAATTACACATAATTATGTATCATCATAATTAGCCCATTACGGTATGTGATTTGAATTGGCCCATTACGGTCCCAGTGCTGGGCAAGGGGCTTTTCTCAGAATGAGAAGGATTTAGGCCTTAGTCCACCACGCTGGCCAGGTGCGGGTTGGTAGACTACATAAACCAACGAGAACTTTACGGAGTCCTCTCAGGTGTGCAGGTTTCATCACCGTCGATAATATTTTTCTGAACTGTCAATATTTTATTCCATAGTGTCGTCCCTACCACGTAGAAGACAAAGCCCTTATAATAGGCGATGCAGCGCACGCCGTGGTGCCCTTCTACGGTCAGGGCATGAATGCTGGCTTTGAAGACTGCACCTTGCTGGACCAACTGTTCCAAAAGCACAACGATAGCCTAGCTGACATCCTTAATGAGTACTCCGATACAAGGTGGGAGGATACCTTCGTGATCTGCGATTTGGCCATGTATAATTATATTGAGGTGAGTAGAAAGTTTATCTATAGACTATTCTATGTGAGCACCTGCTTGTTGGGACGTCTATGCAAGAAAAGACAATCTCTTCCTGGGGTTATGTATAAGTAACTATATAATTCTTCTAATTTCTATTTTCGTTTCGTTTGGAGAACGGATTTGTTACTGCATTAGCAGAATAGAGAATGTGGCTGCCTGTCTTCTTATCATTCCTTGATTGCTTTCTTCGGCATTCTGGGTTGTGGCATGTTGTCTATTTTCTACCGGGAATTTGACGGCCTAGCCAAAAGACCTACAGATATTTGTTGCAAATCTGGATGTTTGTGAACGTAATGACACGTACCAGATTTCTACTCAGGAAATCTTGGTAAGGTAAAGGTTTGTAGCGTATAAAAACAATTAAATCTAATTCTTCTTTATTTTCAGATGCGGGATCTAGTAACTCGTCCTTCATATCGTCTTCGGAAGGCGATGGACGACTTCATATTCTGGCTGATGCCGAACTTCTGGGTGCCCTTGTACAACTCCGTCACATTCTCAACAATGTCTTACAGTCGATGCGTGAAGAACCGTGAATGGCAGGATAAGGTGAGGAAATATTTGAATCTTATGATGTATAGGTACATTTATCTGAGTTCTTACATAGTTAATTTATCGTGTTCCCCATAATAGGCATGTTGGTATCGTGGGGAAATCATTAGTGGCTAAACCAAGCCGTTCATATCTTCAAACTTTAATAATCATTAGGCGTGTTTTTCGACATGTGAATGCGTCCGAATTTACTTAGGAAGATTGCAAGGTTGATTCTTAAATATTTAATGAAACAGGAATATTGAATACTTCCTGCTCCGTTAAGACCAATCGAATCAGGTAAGGAGTGTTTTAGATTTAGGTCTATTCTTGTTATATGTAGTTCTATGTTCCTTTGATCTAATTGCATCTTCAACCTAATGCCGTGGTTACCTTCAACGATTAAATGTACTGCCTAGCCTTTTCCCAACTATGTTGGGGTCAGCTTCCAGTCTAACCAGATGTGGCTGAATACCAGTATTTTACACGAAACGACTGCCATCAGACCTCCGCATCCCAGTAACTGGGCAATGCCGATATCCTAAGGTTAGATCGGTTTTCAGACTTTTCGGGCTTCCGACTTCCCGTAACGACTGTCATAGGTATTCGTATGACACCCGGGACCGACTATTTAACGTACTCTTCGAGGCACGGAGGGGTCTCGATGTGTAACGAACGGTCACCCATCCACAGACTGCCCGCGGCAAGCGTAGCTTAACATCGCAAATCGTATGATCCGCGCGGTTGGTAATAAGCCACGAGCCTCTCTCGTACCTTCAACGATTGAATACCTAACCTAAATATTATTTTTGTTTCAGATACTGAAGAGAACTTTGTCATTAGCTGGATTAGCAGCTTTGGTTGGAGGAGCATTTGCATTAAAGTTTAAACATTATGAATAAAAATACATTTTAATTTACGTATGTCTCTTCGTTTTTTTCTCTATTACCCAAAGGGTGCTAAAACTGCTAAGTGTTGGTCTTGTGAATTATTATGATAGATGCGGCGAGATGTGAGTAATAATTAAAAGAGCAAATTTTTTACAAAAATATTTTCAAAGAATACTAATTTATTTTTGCTTTTACACATAGTTGGTCAGTCTGGATAAAAAGTACATTCTATTCCACAGCTAGTAACACTGGTTCAATATACACCAAGCAACAGTCTCTAATGTCTCACTTGGAAACTCTTATGACGCGCTTCGTCAGGTGTGAATCACACGTAAAATCTGAGTAATACATTTTACGTTTAGACAGCTTTTGTATATAAAATGTGTCAAGGCGTTTGTAACTTATTTCTCAAATATAAGTTATCTGACGTTGGTAAAATCGGTCACGGCGACAAACCGCTGACTGAACAATTGATAGCTGTCAAATCGAGCTGTCCGTACTAGTTGTGTATATGAGACATTGGTGTCGACTCTGTTGCAAATTTTGACAGTACTATAGTAGACTAAACGGAACTGTCACTTTCTTTTTCTATTGAAACAGAAAGATAAACACCCTAAGTTTTGTTTAGTTCTGTCAAATTGTGCAACAGAATCGACACCAATGTTATTAGGTACATCCATTTAAATAGGAACAAGGAAATGCTTCGAGTAGAAAAAATAGATCCTCAAAACGGAAATGTTAAAAGATTTTTTTTTATTTTTTTTAAAAAAACGTTGCCCCCCGCTAGGATTTCTCCTGTATCGTGGGTGCGTTTACAGACACAAATCTTCACATGCACAAACACCCAGACCCGGAACAACTATCTGTAGGCCATACAAATATTTGTTCCGTGCGGGAATCGAACCCACGACCCGCAGCGCAAAAGCCAATCGCTTAGCTACTGCACCAAACGTGTCGTTTTATTTTCCGATTATTCTATTTGTTTCCATTTCAACGAAGATTAAAACTAAAAGCACTCGGTGTCGAAATGCAAGTTTGTTCAGCATTGGATAATAGCCGAGATTTTGCTCATTCAATATGCAGCAAAACTTGTGCTGGGCACCTCGGCATAATGGACGTACAGCTAGCTAGTGGGAACCGAAACGTGAAATGAGTGTGCCAGTCTATCCATATTTTGCCTTTAATTTTGATGAGTGTTTTGTTTGAAATATGTGTGTGTAGCACATTTAAGTCTTTAGTATTATGTTTTTGTTAAGGATTTGGGAGCTTATGTCTTTAATCCTATCCGTGTTTAGGAGTTTGGTGAACAAATCATTTGTTCATACATCGTGATTCGTGGTCTTTTAGATTTTTAATAATTGAGTAACAACGAAGGTATGTGAGCAAATCATTTGGTCATACATCGTGATTCGTGGTCTTTTAGATTTTTAATAATTGAGTAACAACGAAGGTATGTGAGCAAATCATTTGGTCATACATCGTGATTCGTGGTCTTTTAGATTTTTAATAATTGAGTAACAACGAAGGTATGTGAGCAAATCATTTGTTCATACATCGTGATTCGTGGTCTTTTAGATTTTTAATAATTGAGTAACAACGAAGGTATGTGAACAAATCATTTGTTCATACATCGTGATTCGTGGTCTTTTATATTTTTAATAATTGAGTAACAACGAAGGTATGTACCTTTTATACTATAGGTAGTCATTAATAACATAAAAGGAGACAATTATAAAGACAACTTAATTAAGAGCTGGTTATTCAAACTTTTTTATAGAAAATCTCTCAAAATCTGTTTTTCTTCCAAGCCAAGTCGAGCCAAAGTCGAGCAGGTAGGTCTGGTCGTAGGTACACCCTTTTCTCGAAGCAACTCAAGGCACTTTTAGGCACCCTATATCTTACAGATTAGAAACTTAAAACCCTGACAATTAAATTACAGGAGAGTACTTGTCTAAATATATTTGGTAATCGAAACCCTCTGTTATCGTAGTCCTCTGAATCCATAATCTAAATATGGATTTCAGTTATGGATTCAGAGAACTTGATAACGTGCGAATTGTCCTAATGAAGCTATACATTTTTATCACGTAATCTACATTAAGAGACGTAGTAGCAAGCGATGTTTATGATGGTAACCTTTAAGAAGCACTCAGACATTAGTCACTTACAAGTTCCAGAAAATTCAGAAAAAAAAAACCACTTTATCTTGTTTTAAGGCTATTAATTCTAGATTACATCGTTCTTTTCAATCTTTTTTGGTTTAAGAGTTTAGGAATGGATCCAAAATTTTGTTCATAGCGACAACTCTCTCCAAATTTTTCTGTGAATCGGTCTCAAACATCACCAAAAGTTACGTAAAATGCCTAGTCTGATGTGTACTTGTTCGACTCAAAACGGCAAACCGGTACCCTTCTCGCAGATACCCCAAAACATTCAAATTTATGACAAATATTGCTTTTTGTTCACTTTTAGACATATCTATGATCTTAGGTATTTCATTAATCATTTAGTAACGACCTCATATGATCGAGTTGCATATTTTTCCGATGTTGTCTTCAATCGTTGAAGTTAACGTTGGTCCAGTGTAAGAGTCATATTCACCGCTCTGCCTACCTTTTAAATGAGATAATTAGTTTTTACGACTATGTATGATGGACCAGATGGTCCTTGTCTCGTCATATTTATTTATGAGCCGAAATTCGTACTTAAACGGGCACCTATTTACAGCGTAGTGTTCTTATTTATTCCGCATTCAAGAAATTCATCACTTAGCTTTAGTCTGTGTACCCGTAAGTCTGATACCAAAAGTAATATAAAACGAAAGTATAGAAGCATCTAAAGAGTTGATGATTATAATGAGACTCTCACATATTTATGTTGATTGATACATATTTCGCAATAATCAAACATTTTACAAAAAATAAAACATGTTTCGGTAGAAAGTCATTATGCTAAAGTACACACTTCTAATGAAAAAAGAGAATAAACTAAAAAGTCGAATAACTATCTATTTGGTCGGGGCGTTCCCAGGTTTTACGATCGCATACCACATCTCTCGACGAATCGAAAGTTCTTCCCACCAAATTAATTGGATCCGATTTGACATCAAAAAAGAAAATGGCGAACTACTCTGACGTTAATGAAAATTTATCGGTTGTTGTCGGCTGGCACTACTGGTGGATGTCCTTCTGAATTTTAAGCTTAGATTTTTTTATTGTGATATTGCAGTCTACCTATATTATATTACTCCTTAGAGTAGAACGTAAAACATTTTCGCAGAGCAATCGTGCAGGGCGTTGCGGGGGGAAGTGGGCGAACTATTATATCCCGAGCCATCATTTAGTCATCATGGGTGTCAATTCCATGGTTTTCGAGTATGCTGATGTCGAAAATGAGGTTTATTCACAATTACCCAGATGGCGACTACGTTTTACCAAGTAAATTTCAATTAACTAGTAAATTTTCATGACCGCCATCTTGGATTTTGGAATAACTTATGACTCTTACCTATCGCTGCAAGCCTTATCCACTGCGACTATCAGCTCGGCAAAATTTGTACATTTAAATAAGGTTAGAAAAATGCCAGGATAAGATGGCTGGACTGATGTTGCCTTTGCATTATTTTGTCCAATGTCAAAATAAAGCTTGCGCGGTTTGGAGCTTTTGTTTTGGCGCCTCACTTTTGTTACAGAACGGTTAATTAATTAGGGCGTTAATTTTTTTTGTAATTTGTATTGTGATGTGACAACCCTTTGTTATGTGTTATAACTGATGAAAATGTTAAGACCTCTCAAATGTATGAACATTTTACCACTGGATGTAGGGTACACTGTGGTAATATTGTGCATTACAAGTAAATAGGTATGAATATAATTGATAAAATTATTATTATGGATAAGTAGGAAAAAGGCATAATAATTTCTCGGTTTAAGGATGTAGTAGGAAATAAAAATCATAATTATTGTTAAGTCTATACCTAAATAAAGTACTTAATTATACAAAATATTAATTAATTAACCACAATAAATAATAGGTATCTCTGCCCAGGAAACCTGCACACCAGAGAGGGCTCGATAAAGTTCTCGATGGTGAATGTTGTCTGTCAACCCGCACCAGACCAGCGTGGTAAAATAAGGCCTAAACCATTCTCATTCTGAGAAGAGGCCCGTGTCCAGCAGTAGAACAGATGGGATAATTATGTTATGTATGTCTGCCCAGGAACTGTCCCGCATTTATAACATCAACTAAGAAGTTTATTTTATCATACAGTAAAAAATAATTGGTCTATTGGCCGGTCTATGTACGTAATGGAAATACAAATTACGACAACCCTTTAATCCCTGACGAAAAAAAAGAGGTGTTATAAGGTTGAGGCCTTGTCTGTCTGTCTGCCTATGTGTTTGTCTGTGGCATCGTAGCGCCCAAATAGATGAACCGATTACAATACGTTTTTTTTATTTGAATGCTGGTTTAATTGATATCATTAGGCTATGTTTGATGGAAATCGGTTCAGCCGTTTCAAGTAATCAGCTCTTTTCACAGTCGGTGTAGAGATCTCTACCTTAATTAACTTGAAATTTCTAACATATATACAAACCTAGAGATAATACAATATTAGGGTACCATTGATCTGATCTGATTGAGGATTTGGATGAGAAGTTTGTTAACACTGCTCCAAAATATCTAATAATCAGGCAGACCCATTAACATTGCCTCGTCCTTTGTCCTGACTTGTCTAAATAACTGGCGACTTGGACAAGGACTTGAAATGTAGGTCAAGGTGGCAATCGGTACTCGGCAATGACTAGTTGCAGACTCATCGTATTTGAGCTCGTATGATTCTTTATGGAAAGTACTTTCTCATCGCATTCATAATAATAGCTAACAAGGATCGACAGCCACATTACAATGTCGGGGGTGTTTTAATTTTTTTAATTTAAGAAATATTGGTTACCCCTTTTGGTTCTAGGTCTCCTGCGCTTCTTCCCCGGCGTCCTCGTCAAACGCTGCAACCACAATTTCTGCGAGTCCGTCAGTCCGGAAGTCGTCATGTCCGTCTTCCGCTTCTTCCTCGGCGTCGTTGTCAAGCGCTTCTCCCACCATATCTCCGAGGACGTCAGCCTAGACGGCGTCGTACGCGTCTTCCGCCACTTCCTCGGCGTCCTTGTCAAGCGCTCTAACCACAATTTCTGCGAGTCCGTCAGCCCAGAAGTCGTCAGGCGCGTCTTCCGCCTTTTCCTCGGCGTCGTCGTCGGTGGGATATCAGTCACGTCATACTCCACGTCATATGTTTCCTCCTGTTGTGGCCTGTGCGTCATTTCGTTCGTCTCCTCGTATATTGGCCAGTGTATTTCCTCGTCCGTTGGCCTGTGGATCTCCTCGTGCGTTGGTGGCTTGTGGATTTCATCGTGCGGTGGCAAGTAGATCTCCTCATGCGTTGGTGGCTCGTGGATCTCCTCGTACGTTGGTGGCTTGTGGGTCTCTTCGAGCATTGGTGGCTTGTGGGTCTCCTCGTGCGTTGGTTTGTGGAACTCCTCATGAGTTGGCTTATGTATCTCCTCAAGGGTTTGCTTATGGATCTCCTCGTATGTTGGCGTATGGACCTCGTCAAACGGTGGCAAGTAGATCTCCTCGTGCATTGGTGGCACGTGGATCTCCTCGTGCGTTGGTGGCTTGTGGGTCTCTTCGAGCATTGGTAGCTTGTAGGCCTCCTCGTGCGTTGGCTTATGTATCTCCTCAAGGGTTGGCTTATGGATCTCCTCGTGCGTTGGGATGTGTACCTCCACGTGCATTGGCAAGCAGATCTCCTCGTGTGTCGGTGGCTTGTGGGTTTCCTCGTGCGTTGGTGGCTTATGGGTCTCCTTTTGCAGAGGCTCGTAGGTCCCCTCTTGAGTTGGCTTGAGCGTCACCTCAAATATTGGCATGTATGTATCTGGGTACAAGTCCTCGTATTTGTGTGTTGGCAAGTAGGAGTCCTCGTTCGCTGGCACGTGTATCTCCTCATGCGTTGGCTTGTGGATCCCATCTTGCGGTGGTGGCTTGTGGGTCTCCTCGTGCGTTGGCTTGTGGATATCCTCATGAGATGGCTTGTGGATATCCTCATGAGTTGGCTTGTGGGTCTCTTCGTGCGTTGGCTCGTTGATATCCTCATGAGTTGGCTTGTGGATATCCTCATTAGTTGGCTTGTGGATTTCCACGTGCGGTGGCAAGTAGACCTCTTCGTGCGTTGGTGGCTTGTGAGTCTCCTCGTACGTTGATGGCTTATGGGTCTCTTTGTGCGGCGGCTCGTTGGTCTCCTCTTGAGTTGGCTTGAGCGTCACCTCAAACGTTGGCATGTATGTATCCGGGTACAAGTCCTCATACTCGTACGTTGGCAAGTAGGAGTCTTCGTTCGCTGGCGTGTGTATCTCCTCATACGTTGGTTTGTGGATCCCTTCGTGCGGTGGTGCTTTTGGGTCTCTTCGTGCGTTGGCTCGTTGATATCCTCATGAGTTGGCTTGTGGATATCCTCATTACTTGGCTTGTGGATTTCCACGTGCGGTGGCAAGTAGACCTCTTCGTGCGTTGGTGGCTGGTGAGTCTCCTCGTACGTTGGTGGCTTATGGGTCTCCTTGTGCGGTGGCTCGTAGGTCTCCTCTTGAGTTGGCTTGAGGGTCACCTCAAATATTGGCATGTATGTATCTGGGTACAAGTCCTCGTATTCGTACGTTGGCAAGTAGGAGTCGTCGTTCACTGGCATGTGTATCTCCTCATACGTTGGCTTGTAGATTTCCATGTGCGGTGGCAAGTAGACTTCATGCGTTGGTGGCTTGTGAGTCTCCTCGTGCATTGGTGGCTTATGGGTTTCCTCGTGTGGTGGCTCGTAGGTCTCCTTGTGCGGTGGCTCGTAGGTCTCCTCTTGAGTTGGCTTGAGGGTCACCTCAAATATTGGCATGTATGTATCTGGATACAAGTCCTCGTACTCATACGTTGGCAAGTAGGAGTCGTCGTTCGCTGGCATGTGTATCTCCTCATACGTTGGCTCGTGGATAGCCTCCTGCGGTGGTGGCTTGTGGGTCTCCTCGTGCGTTGGCTTGTGGATATCCTCATGAGTTGGCTTGTGTATTTCCTCGTGCGGTGGCAAGTAGACTTCTTGCATTGGTGGCTTGTGAGTCTCCTCGTGCGTTGGTGGCTTATGGGTCTCCTCATGTGGAGACTCGTAGGTATCCTCTTGAGTTGGCTTGAGGGTCACTTCAAATATTGGCATGTATGTATCTGAGTACAAGTATTCGTACTCGTGCGTTGGCAAGTAGGAGTCTTCGTTCGCTGGCATGTGTATCTCCTCATGCGTTGGCTTGTGGATTGCCTCCTGCGGTGGTGGCTTGTGGGTCTCCTCGTGCGATGGCTTGTGGATATCCTCATGAGTTGGCTTATGGAACTCCTCGTGCGTTGGCTTATGGAACTCCTCGTGCGTTGGCTTATGGAACTCCTCGTGCGTCGGCAGGTGAACCTTCTCGGGAATTGGTGGCTTGTGGGTGACCTCGTGCGTTAGTTTGTGGAAATCCTCATGTGTTGGCTTATGTATCTCCTCGTCCATGGGCAGGTGGAGTTCCTCGGGCATTGGTGGCTTGTGGGTCTCCTCGTGCGTTGGTTCGTGAAACTCCTCATAAGTTGGCTTGTGGATCACCTCAGACGTTGGCTTATGGATCTCCTCGTACGTTGGCATGTATGTATCCGGGTACAAGTCCTCGTACTCGTACGTTGGCAAGTAGGAGTCTTCGTTCGCTGGCGTGTGTATCTCTTCATACGCTGGCTTGTGGATCCCCTCGTGCGGTGGTGGCTTATGGGTCTCCTCGTGCGTTGGCTTGTGGATAACCTCATGGGTTGGCTTGTAGATCTCCTCGTGCGTTGGCAAGTAGATCTCTTCATGCGGTGGTCTATGAATGTTCTCGTGTGTTGGCTTCTGGATTTCCTCGTACGTAGGACTATCGATCTCCTCATGAGTTGGCTTGTGAATCTCCATGTGTGTTGGCCTTTGGATCTCCTCGTGTGTTGGCAAGTGCGTCGTTTCACGCGTTGGCCTGTGGATCTCCTCATGAGTTGGTTTATGGAACTCCTCGTGCGTTGGCAGGTGAACCTCCTCTGGCATTGGTGGCTTGTGGGTCTCCCCGTGCGTGGGTTCGTGGAACTCATGAGTTGGCTTGTGGATCTCCTCAGACGTTGGCTTATGGATCTCCTCGTACGTTGGCATGTTTGTATCTGGGTACAGGTCCTCGTACTCGTACGTTGGTAAGTAGGAGTCTTCGTTCGCTGGCGTGTGTATCTCCTCATACGTTGGCTTGTGAATCCCTTCGTACGGTGGTGGCTTATGGGTCTCCTCGTGCGGTGGTGGCTTGTGGGTCTCCTCGTGCGTTGGGTTGTGGATACCGTCGTGCGGTGGCAAGTAGATCTCTTCGTGCGTTGGTGGCTTGTGAGTCTCCTCATACGTTGGTGGCTTATGGGTCTCCTTGTGCGGTGGCTCGTAGGTCTCCTCTTGAGTTGGCTTATGGATCTCCTCGTACGTTGGCATGTTTGTATCCGGGTACAAGTCCCCGTATTCGTACGTTGGCAAGTAGGTGTCTTCGTTCGCTGGCGTGTGTATCTCCTCATACGTTGGCTTGTGGATCCCCTCGTGCGGTGGTGGCTTATGGGTCTCCTCGTGCGTTGGCTTGTGGATAACCTCATGAGTTGGCTTGTAAATCTCCTCGTGCGTTGGCAAGTAGATCTCCTCATGCGGTGGTCTATGAATGTTCTCGTGTGTTGGCTTCTGGATTTCCTCGTACGTTGGACTATCGATCTCCTCATGAGTTGGCTTGTGAATCTCCATGTGTGTTGGCCTTTGGATCTCTTCGTGTGTTGGCAAGTGCGTCGTTTCATGCGTTGGCCTGTGGATCTCCTCATGTGTTGGTTTATGGAACTCCTCGTGCGTTGGCAGATGAACCTTATCGGGCATTGATGGCTTGTGGGTGTCCTCGTGCGTTGGTTTGTGGAAATCCTCATGGGTTGGCTTGTGTATCTCCTCGTACGTTGGCAGATGGACCTCCTCGGGAATTGGTGGCTTGTGGATCTCCTCGTGCGTTGGTTCATGGAACTCCTCATGATTTGGCTTTTGTATCTCCTCATCCGTGGGCAGGTGGACTTCCTTGGGCATTGGTAGCTTGTAGGGCTCCTCGTGCGTTGGTTCGTGGAACTCATGAGTTGGCTTGGGGATCACCTCAAACGTTGGCATGTATGTATCCGGGTACAAGTCCTCGTACTCGTGCGTTGGCAAGTAGGAGTCTTCGTTCGCTGGCATGTGTATCTCCTCATACGTTGGCTTGTGGATCCCCTCGAGCGGTGGTGGCTTATGGTTTTCCTCGTGTGGTGGTGGTTTGTGGGTCTCCTCATGCGTTGGCTTGTGGATACCGTCGTGCGGTGGCAAGTAGATCTCTTCGTGCGTTGGTGGCTTGTGTGTCTCCTCGTGCGTTGGTTGCTTATGGGTCTCCTTGTGCGGTGGCTCGTAGGTCTCCTCTTGAGTTGGCTTGGGGATCACCTCAAACGTTGGCATGTATGTATCCGGATACAAGCCCTCGTAATCGTACGTTGGCAAGTAGAAGACTTCGTTCGCCGGCGTGTGTATGTCCTCATATGTTGGCTTGTGGATCCCCTCGTGCGGTGGTGGCTTGTGGGTCTCCTCGTACGTTGGTTCGTAAAAATCTTCATAAGTTGGCTTGTGGATCTCCTCAGACGTTGGCTTGTGGATCTCCTCGTACGTTGGCATGTATGTATCTGGATACAAGTCCTCGTACTCGTACGTTGGCAAGTAGGAGTCTTCGTTCGCTGGCATGTATATCTCCTCATACGTTGGCTTGTGGATGCCCTCATGCGGTGGTGGCATGTGAGTCTCTTCGTTCGTTGGCTTGTGGATACCGTCGTGAGGTGGCAAGTAGATCTCTTCGTGCGTTGGTGGCTTGTAAATCACCTCGTGCGTTGGTGGCTTATGGGTCTCCTTGTGCGGTGGCTCGGAAGTCTCCTCTTGAGATGGCTTGGGGATTAGGTCAAACGTTGGCATGTATGTATCCGGGTACAAGTCCTCGTACTCGTACGTTGGCAAGTAGGAGTCTTCGTTCGCTGGCGTGTGTATCTCCTCATACGTTGGCTTATGGATCCCCTCGTGCGGTGGTGGCTTATGGATCTCCTCGTGCGTTGGCTTGTGGATATCCTCATGAGTTGGCTTGTGGATCTTCTCATGCGTTGGCAAGTAGATCTCGTGCGCTGGTCTGTGAATGTCCCCGTGTGTTGGCTTGTGGATCTCCTCGTACGTTGGACTATCGATCTCCTCGTGAGTTGGCTTGTTAATCTCCACGAGTGTTGGCCTTTGCATCTCCTCATGCGTTGGCCAGTGAGTCGTTTCATGCGTTGGCCTGTGGATATCCACATGAGTTGGCTTATGGAACTCCTCGTGTGGTGTTGGCCTGTGGGTGTCCTCGTGCGTTGGCTTGTGGAACTCCTCATGAGTTGGCTTATGTATCTCCTCGTATGTTGGCAGGTGGACCTCCTCTGGCATTTCTAGCTTGGGGATCTCCTCGTGCGTTGGTTCGTGGAATTCCTCATGTATTGGCTTGTGGATCTCTTCAAACGTTGGTCTATGGATATCTTCGTATGTTGTGTGGTTGTCCTCGTGCGGTGGTCGGTGAATCTCTTTGTGTGTTGGCCTGTGTGTTTCATCATACGTTGGAGTATGGATCTCCTCGTAAGTTGGCTTGTGGATCTCCTCGTACGTTGGCAGGTGAACCTCCTCGGGCATTGGCGGCTTGTGGATCTCCTCGTGCGTTGGCAAGTAGATCTCTTCGTACGTCGATGGCTCGTGGATCCCTTCATGCGTTGGTGGCTTGTTGATCTCATTGTGCGTTGGCTTGTGGATCTCCTCAAGCGTTGGATTATGGATCTCTCCGTATGTTGGCGAGTAGATCTCCTCGTACGTTGGCATGTGTACATCCGCATGCGTTGGCTTGTGGATTTCTTCGTGCTTTGGTGGCTTGTGGGTCTCCTCGTGCGTTGGTAAGTTGATCTCCTTGTGCGTTGGTGGTTTGTGGTTCTCCTCGTGCGTCGGCAAGTAGATCTCTTCGTACGTTGGCAACTGAACCGTCTTATGGGTCATCTTGTCCGTTGATCTGTAGATATTCTCGTGGCCTTGCCAGTAGTTTTCGCCAGTTGGACTGTGCGTCGTGTTGTTTGTCTCGTTATGCGTTGGCTCATCATGCGTCCCGTTTATTTCAGTGTTTGTCGTCCAGTGTGTCTCCTGAGATATTATGTTCTGCATGTCCTCGTAATTTGTCTCGTTTGTCATCGTAATATGATTATCGTCAGTCGTTGTTGTTTCGTCAATAAACCACAGCGGGGCTGCCGTTGTTTCTGGAGTTTTATTTTTGATCTCTTGGTGCCCATCCTCTACTGGAGGTTGGGTAACAGCGTTTGGAGATACGAAAATGTTGAACTTCTTCTTAAAATAATTTAAAGCTTTCTCTGTCCATTTAAAGCGTGGCTTTATATTGGGACCTGGTATTTCTGTTATGTCATAAAAAACTGGCTCGATGTTTTCAAATCTGCGAATTTGTTCTTGCGGTTTCCTTAATAGTGACCTTCCTCTCTCATATGAAATTGATTTCCAGGGCAAATTTACGAATATATTTCGCCTAAGTATCGCAAAACGGTCGTTTCTTCGCTGCTGCTGCAGATATGCAGGATAATATATCCATGTTAGTGAGTAAACATGGCAACTGTACTGCAGTATTAGCAACCAATAAACAACTGGAACAAAAAAATACAAATTACAACTTAAAATGTAAATAGCTGTTGCAAAAATTATAATATGAGTAGTTAGTCTTGAACGGCACCATAGTGGCGTGATAACAATTGTTCGATGTAGTAAAGTACTCAAATACATAATTATGCACACAGTGGTGGCCATCGAATTAGGTACAACTAATGCTTTTTTTATTAACGTTGTAAATTCCTCATGTATGTCCGAAGTATGAAGTAAATATGTATGAAGACGAGGGTGTCGTTCAGCCAGGGTCGCAGGATTCGCAAAAGCATCCACCGCAACCCCGGTAGGTCCCGGTCAGGCTAAGCCCCACGTCCTCCTGAAAGGCGTGCGCGGATCAAGGCGTGCCATCTCCTCGGGCCTGTTATTGGTTAGGTGACGGGTCTCCTAACCCTCCGCCCGCAGGCCACTAGCTACAGTGGCTGGAGATCGTTGTGTGCCCTCCGGCGCCCGGTGCATTTTGCGCGAGAAGGGACAGGGGCAGACATCTCCCTTTACTACTCCGCTTCCTCTTTGGTCGCCATCACCTCCTCGTAGAAGAAGGCGCCGGCTTCTTACGCACTCTCGCTCCCGACCATGGACAGAACCACGGCCGGAAGCGAGAGGTCACCCCCGACTGCCGCGACTAGTTCACGGCGCCGCGTCAGCGACGCAAGGCACGCCTATAACGCGAGCAGCGCCGTGTGCTCGGGGCAGTCGCAGTGGTAACATCTGGGCGTCTGCTCCCGGCCTATGCGACACAGGCACTTCCCGAAACAACCGTGTCCCGGGAGTACCTGTATGTACACAGGTACTCCCGGGACACGGCCGCCTCTCCAGCCACTCCTCCATGACGAGTTTTACCGCCGCTACCGCGGCGTGCCCTTTTCAACTAGTACCTATTGCACGCAGTATTATTATAGAAACTTGTTATTACTGACTTTTAACTACGTCATTATGTAGGCCCATCAATAGTGTTGGTTAATACATGAGAACAAATTAGGGCAAATAACAAATGACTAACTTTGCAAAAAGTGAGGTATTTAAAAAACAACAAATTTTAATATAATGTTGTCTTTGAATATTGGCGACTTTGAATATTGGAGGGGCTCTTGACCAACCGCCGATCATACGATTTGCGAGGCTAAACTGCGCTTGCCGCGTTACTGACGTCCGTGGATGCGTTAGCGTTTGTTACATATAGAGAGAGACTCCTTCGTGCCTCGTAGAGCACGTTAAACAGTCGGTCCCGGGTGTTATACGAATAGATAAAAAGAGATTGAAGTGTTTTTTTAACCTAAAAATAATAACGTTTTAATTTGAAATTGCCTGTACCCTCCAAGAATAAAATCGTCCATTTTTTATGCATCGACCGCTACCGGCGCTCGCGCGCTCCCCCGTCGCGCCGTGTTTTACCTAAACTGCGAAGTGAGGAATCAGTTTGTAGGTCCAGTAGGGAAGTACGCGCAACTAGCAAGCATGGATGGCTACAATAAGGGGTGAGCGAACTTTTGCCGAATAAATTGTTGAGAACCAACCACTTTATGAAAAACATATTATGATTCTACATTATTTCCCATCCCACTTTAGCAGGTTTTGGACTGTCTAATTTAGTGCTGAACTGGTATCAAATCTGCTATTGCAGTCATTTTTAAAGAAACAAGGGCCGCATACGGTTTGCCGCACGTTAGTGGTAGGTACATAACACTTGAAGTATAACAACCCTTACTGTTAAAGAATAAAGGCGCTATCAAGGTCAAACTGTTAGGTACCACTGAATGACGCGCGATTGTGTGTACATAGGTATCTATTCCATAATTAAATTAATTTCAGTTTTGAGCTTATGTAGTTAATATGTACCTAATGTTATTATGAATCTGTTTTCTAAACTTCGTTAACAGTAAAACAATTAGAGCCTGTCCAGATGAGGCGATCTGCGCGCGTGTCCACTCGCGCGTAGACACTCGCGCGTTCCCGAGATACTGGATGGTTAAGATTTGAATCAGCCCTATTTACAATAATTAATTAAAATACTATGTACAACTTATTGCATCAACTATTGAACGTGCTTACCGTTTTGGTTAATGCACTTCTAAACACGTTTAAATTGTTTTTTGCACTTTTGTGTTACTTTCACTTTTAATTTGTTCAACAACGAGGATGATTCGGGTACGAAGTTCACCCTCGCTGGCTATCAGGTGTCCATTTTCACCGTAAACTAGCTCCTTGGCTCGATCCTACAAGTGGAATTCTAGCAAACCACGTATCAATCTAGCGGTACCTAGGTATCGGCATTGCCGCACTGACTATATTCACACATCCGCAACTAGGTACCTATCTATTCAAATAATGTGCTGTGCACATGCAAGCTGCACGGTGTCAACTGGCAACTGAGTGATTGCGTCATGCTCATGCGCTGCGAGTGGGCGACAGGCTAAGCTAGAAAGAGACAGACAATGCGTAGGTGCCCTTATGTATGCGACACGGCCCAGCGCGGCGGCGATGGCAAGTGCCGCCGGCTCCTTTGTAGTAGGTATTAGATAACAGAAACTATGGATGTTTTATGCCATAACTAGCCAGCGTTTTCAGTGTATTTTTTTAACGGATTTTATTTTCTTCTTGTTCTGAATGATCTGTAAAAGTTTGTCCAGGTATTTTGTTGTGACCGTAGTAGCAGTAGGTATACCTATATGTTAAAAAAATATCTTTTTGTTTCTGTTTGTCTTCTATGCGTTCGCGCCACGTTCATTCGATTGAGTTAAAACTTTGTACAGTTATTGTTAACACTTGTGCAAAGGTTTCTGGCATAGTAAAAAAAACTTCTAACGCAGATGAAGTCGCGAGAGCAAAGCTAGTATTTGATATAGACAACAAATTATTTCAGAGCCGCGTGCGAATTTGAAAAGTTTTTATAGTGATTTTATACACTAAAATATTGTACACGCTGATTATTTAATCACTCTTTAAATTTTATCTAGGCATTAGGTGGAAACGGAGTTTTTGATTATTGTCTAAGACTCCATATTTTGTCATTAGTCTATGCCCTGCCATGTGGACGATGAAGAATACTTTTGTATTATTTTATTCCGCAAACGAGGTGACGAACGACTAACGAGTGACGTTTAAACTCGGGAGCGCTGGCGTACGCGCAGGGGCCGGGAGGTGTGGCCTACTCCTAGTGAGACATGCTTATTGGCTCCTAATTATTAATATGTGCAACCATTGGGCAATTTTGGAAACGTTGAAAACTCCACCAATCACGCCAAGGATACTTTCTTTCTAACACTCCATACCGCGTCGTAGTTATAGATATGTATAAGGTTTACGTTATCGTGCAGCCGTCTGTACCTATTAAACATATTATTAATTTTTATCATTATAGGTACCGAATACTGATTGCTTTTTGTTTTAGAAAATTTAATAGCCGAAATTAGCGACGACGAAGACAACCTAGGTACAGGGCCGCCGTAAGCGAGCGTGCAAAGCGTGCATCGCACACGGGCGGCACACCCAGGGGGCGGCAAATCGAGCGACTCATCACCAGCGCAGCCAATTGCGGGTTATAAGTCACTTAAGATACAGGAGTAATCGAAAGAGTGAGGGGAGTGTCTAAAAAAAAAGCTCGTCATCAAAAAGAACCGGGGAATTTCGGGGAATTGACAACACTGACGCGGGGAATCGACAATTTTTTATTGGCAGCACTGATCACCACGTAATTCAAGTCATTGTCATTATTTCATTCGGTATTGCACGCGGACAACGATGCAGCTAGCGGCGGGCCTGCCTAGGTAGTAAGCTAAAGAAGATTCATTTCGTTTTAAATACCTACTAGTATTCTGTATACTTTCACATAATTATTCAATTGACAAAAAAAACCGACTTCAAAAAAACGGAAAAAATAATAAAATAATTACCATATTATAAAATTTACCGTTTCAGAAGTCAGTGCTAATCCACATTGAACCAAATTGAACGCACCGACTTCTGAAAATGTTAATTTTATAATTTATGGTAATTATTTTATTCTTTTTTTCGGTTTTTTGAAGACGAGATTTTTGTTAAATGTGTTTATTTTTTTCATTTTAGTGACCTTAATTAAAACATGATTGGACCTACTAAAGACGCTGCTCGTAAACTAATCACATCACTATATTATGCGTACTGTTCATCATTTAGGAGTTCCATTGTCTATCTCCAAAGTTCTTCATCAGATCTTCACCAAATTTATATGGGAACACCTCGAAAGAATACTCTTTCAAACAAAAAATAATTTTCTAAATCGGTTTATAAATGACGGCGTTGTGTGGTAACAAACAATAAAAAAAAGTTAAATTGATAACCTCCTTCTTTTTTTTTGGAAGTCGGTTAAAAATAGCGTAAACTTTACACGTAACTGGGTTGGAACTGTCTCATTGGTTTAGTGGTGGCAAGCGCGACTGCAGATCATGGGGTCGTGGGTTCGATCCCCAGGTCGGGCAAAGTGTTATTGGGTTTTCCGTTTGGAATTCCTCAGTAGCAGCTCGGAGTTTGGATTTGTGCCCGGTTGATGGCTATAGGCTCGCCCCTATTACATCAGACTTAAAGATAACGGCGAAATGATGGTTTTACTATACACCTCTGTCCAACCCTTCGGGGACTACAGGCGTGATGTTATCTATACTAATATTATAAAAAGGAAAGATTTGTATTTTTGGATTTTTGTATGTAACGAATAAACTTAAAAACTACTGGACCGATTTCAAAAATTCTTTTGCCGTTAGAAAGCTACATTATCACTGAGTAACATAGGCTACGGGCGGAGCCGTGAGGACACAGCTATCTATCTATATATATGTATAAAAGGAGACGCTGACTGACTGACTGATCTATCAACGCACAGCCTAAACGGCTGGGGTTAGAAACTTGAAATTTTGACAGTAGGTTCATTTTGTGACGTAAAAATCCACTAAGAAGGGATTTCTCGAAATTCAACCCCTAAGGGGGTGAAATAGGGTTTTTAAGTTTGTATGTAAGTCCTTCATTTTTGAAGTAAGAAGCTTGAAATTAAATAGTAAGGTTTTTGGTTAGAAATAAACGTACATTTGTTTGAACATTTTTGGAAATTCAACCCTTAAAGGGGTGAAATAAGTGTTGAAAGTTTGTATGAGAAATCTGGTATTTTTGAAGTGAGAAACATGGAATTAAATATTTAGGCTTTTGGTAAGAAATAAACGTATGTTTGAGGGTTTTTGGAGATTCAACCCCTAAGAGGGTGAAAGGGGGGGTTGAAGTTTGTATGTAAGTCCGTCGTTTTTGAAGTAAGAAAGATGAAATTAAATATTAAGGTTTCTGGTTAAGAATAAATGTACATATATTTGGAAATTCAACCTCTAAGGGGGTGAAATAAGTGTTGAAAGTTTGTATGAGAAATCTGGTACTTTTGAAGTAAGAAGCATGGGGAGAAACTGACCGACTGGCTGACTAATCTAGCAACGCACAGCCTAAACCGCTGGGGGTGATAAAAGACGGACGTTTTGGATTTTAAAATGTCACTTTAAAATTGGCTTAACGAGGATTTCAAACTTCACGCAAGCGAAGCTGCGGGCAAAAGCTAGTGTTATAATAAAACGAGTCAAGTGCGAGTCAACTATAGTCTCATGAGTATTATGTCGTCTACATACACAAAATTAAATACGACTGTTTGATCGATCTTCCTTTTTCAAATGCTGCTTGGTTTCAAGAAATTTATATAAATTATTTTTACTTACATGGCTTAGTCTTCATAGTCTAAACAAAACATTTATCGCGACTTCATGGCATTTTGTGAAGAAATGTTCGTAATTGTTCATCTGTAACTAATTTGTTGATAATTACTAATTTATATTAACATAAGCAATGAACATAGTTCATCAATTTATAGGTGATTCGCGACGGTAGAAATTCAAAGAAAATGATAATGACTCAGTTGGAAAGCAAATCCCGTTAGTGTTTGGCCAGACTGGCAGCGCGGTGCGGGGAGCGGCGCGGGTGCGGGAACGCGCGCGATTTACCTGTCCGCAGTGGAGCGTGGCTTCGTTCTGAGCGTTGTCGTGTCCAGTGTTTGTCAAAATATCATATGGATGAAGAAGACTTATTTTTACTGGAAAATTCTTACTAAAAAACGATGTTTCGACATCCACAGTGCAGATCGTGCTTGAATAGCACTTATTAATTCTTCAACATTTAATTTTGAAGACGCCATCACAACAACGCGCGTGGTCAGCTCGAACTAGTTTGAGATCCCCCGCTCCCGCGCGGGTTGTCACTTGCCGCCCGCGCTCTCACTGCGGCCACTTGTATGAACGAGCTATGGCGTGAGCTACCCGCGCGCTCCCCGCGCCAAGTAGCCCGCGCCGCTTCCCGCGCCGCTTCCCGCGCCCGCGTGCCCACTATGGACACTCAAATGAAGTTCTTCTGTTTGAACTCGCCGCACCGCGCCCGCTCCGCGGCCGCGTTGCAGTCTGGCCAAAGGCTTAGACTCGTCTTTTATGTCGAGGATAAAAATACAACAAAAACAGACTGCTATGCCTGATCTTTCTCTAGCCACAATAAACACGTCTTTTTAAAAAGGCACGAATTAAGTCAGTTCCTAAGATGATCTTGCAAGAAGATATTTTTTCTTTCGTTGTGCGTAAAAACGTATCTTTTACAGTAATTTAATTTATCATACAAAATAATTCTGATTATTTGGGTTCCCATATGGGAATCATTATAATGTATGTAAACTATTTAACTGCCTCGTTGTTCTAGTGGTGGCAAGCGCGAATGCTGATCGTGAGGTCCTGGGTTCGATCCCCAGGTCGGGCAGTGTTATTGGGTTATTCCATGTGGAATGCCTCAGTATCAGCCCGGAGTTTGGATTTGTGCCCGGTTGATGGCAATAGGCGAGCCTATTGCCATCAACCCCCGTATTACATGGGACTTAAACATAACGGCGAAATGAGGGTGTTACTATACACCTCTGCCCCACCCTTCGGGGAACACAGGCGTGATCTTATGTAAACTATTTCTTTGTTCTTTTCTATCTACTTAATAAAGCTCTTACATGCGGACTTACGGAAAACGCACAGCTTTAACCGCTCGGTCTTTAAACATGAAATTTTACACACGAGTTCCTTATATTATAATGTAGTTGAGCACTAAGAAAGGATTTTTGAAAATTAATCCCCCAAGGGGATTAAATAGGGGATGAAAGTTTGTATGCAAGTCCGTCATTTTTGGAGCTAGAAATATGTAAATTGGTGTTTATGTCTCTGTTTATAACGTAGGTGAGCACTAAGAAAGGATTTTTGAAAATTATCTCCTAAGAGGGTTTAGTAGGATCCGATGGGAAATCCCATCTGGCACACGGTTAGTAGTCTACACAGAACGTAAACACATACCCTCGGCCCTCGGAAAGTAAGCAGTTTAATCTTTACTTTGATTATTGTGGAAAATAGTCACGGTCAGTCGAGTCAGTAGTATACAAAGGATGCTTCAGTTGGATGAAGACTACGTATTAAATATTAGAGATTTTTTTATGTACCTACGATGAGGAATCTTTAAACTTAATCATCATCAGAAGTGAATTTCGTCATATTACTAAACACTAGACCTAAGTAGGCCTAGCACGAACGTTTGACGTACGATAAATAGTTGTAAGGATTATCGTAAGCATATTCGATAAAGTTTTCAAAATTCATTTTTGTTACATACGAACTTTGACACTTCCTTCCTTAAGGCAGGTTCCGGGCTACCTTGAGTTTGACAGATGATTCCTTACCTCGACTGAGGAAAACTCTCGAGTCGAGGACGTTTATTTCAAGTCGAGTAAGTTTTGGAGGAACTTCTTAGAATATGGGTGATAGTCTTGTTAACGTACCTATCACTAATGTTAGTGAATTTTGAATTTTAAATACAAATGCCCTTAAACATTTTGGTTTTTTTTTCGCGACATGCACAATTTGTGAAATTATTTAAATGTTATATTATCATGGGATGTGTGTGCGAAGTTTAATGAGAATCGGTTAAGCAGAAGTCGTTGAATAATCTGTCGCACGATTTGAAGCAAACAAACAAATATACGAAGTGAAGCTAATTAAAACCGTTTAAAAACGGCTTAAGTTTATGTAGAAAGCCAGGGGCGGCCTTAGCCATTGCGAGGGTCCGGGCGGGTAGATCTTAGCGAGACCTTGTCTTTGTGGAATTAGTTTTAATGATAATGCTTGACAAGAAATGCAAAGTTTTATTATGCGCGGCGTAAGGCACAAAATTCAAATAAACATTAGCACTATTAGTACCTAATATTATACTACTTGGGTTGTTGCGCGAGAGCGCGAGGCCCCTGCAAGAGCGAGGCCCCGGGCATTTGCCCTGCTCGCTACCCCCAAAGGCCGCCTCTGTAGAAAGGTGAGAATGAACTTTATATAACGACGAACAGCAAAATCAGAAAATTTATGAACTGCACACAGCTAACAAGATACTTAATTTTCTATACAGCCCAAGAAAACGTTTTCGCTGCAGAGAAACGCAAACTCCGACAAACTATTGAAGAAGTTTTTGTTATAAACTGACTAACCTGGAACTAAAGTGGTCTATGTAACATTTTTGGCTAAATCCATCTATGAGCATCTTTGAACATAAAAGCGATAAATAAATCCGGGCAAAAGTGGTCTATGTGCCATTACGTCATCAAAATAAGGTTATCATTAAAATACCACTTTAGAATTTATTTGATATTTTAAAATTTTAAATTTCTAACGTGGATTTTTCTTTTGTTATCTGAAAATGTTTATTTTGTATCATAGACCACTTTAGTTCCAGGTTATCCAACTAGCCATCAAGTTACGTACAAACACGAACACTACGAACAACTTGTTTTATGATGTTAGTAAATGCAGCGGTGGTAGGTTGTGCTTCGGGCTAACTTTCAATTAGGCAGGTGTTTGAACGATCGAGAATTTTCTTGCATTTGATGACCATGCGTTCTAATTCATTAAAATTATGATTCAGGAGATTGCTTTCGCCTTCCTCATGAAATTCATTTTTTTAACCGACTTACAACAAAGGAGGAGGTTCTCAATTCGACTGTTTTTTTTGTATGTTTGTTCCGCGATATCTTTGCTAATTGTGAACCGATTTTAATGATTCTTTTTCGTTTGAAAGAGTATTCTTTTGCAGTGGTCCCATTTAAATTTGGTGAAGATCTGATGAAGAACTTCGGAGATAGACAATTTGAAGTCGGTTTTATTTTTGTTAAATAGTTTTATTTCGAGTATTTTTTATATTTAACCGACTTCCAAAAGGAGGAGGTTACTATGTTCGTCTGTATGTATTTTTTTTTATTTTTTTTTGTGTATGTTCATCGATATTTTCGCCAATTGTGAACCGATTTTGATGATTCTTTTTTTAATGAATGGGGTATACTTCGAAGTTGGTCCCATTTAAATTTGGTGAAGATCTGATGAAGAACTTCGGAGATAGACAATGGAACTCCTCAATGACGAACAGTACGCATATTGTGATGATGTGATTATGTTACGAGCAGCGTCTTTAGTAGGTCCAACCAAGTTTTAATTAAGGCCACTAAAAAGAAAAAAATAAAAACTTTTTTACAAAAAATTTAAACCGACTTCAAAAAGAACAAAATAATTACCATATAAAATTAACAGTTTCAGAAGTCGGTGCCTTCAATTTGGTTCAGCGTGGATGTTCCTCATTCCTCCATCACATACACCGATTTTGACACAACTTCTCAGTCACCGGCGCCACTTTCAGACTTCCTCTTACATACTCATTTCTAATTCTATCCATTCGCGTAACACCACATATCTCTCTTAGCATTCTCATCTTAGCTGCATGCAATCACCTTTTAGGCCGCGGCCGCACTGGTACGGCGACAGAGACGCGACGGCGATTTCGTGAACAAATAAATTTCGCTTGTCGCTTCTGCAGTGCGGCCACGGACATATTATGTTTATATGAGTTTGTTTTCACGAAATCGCCGTCGCGTCGCTGTCGCCGTACCAGTGCGGCCCCGGCCTTATTCATTCCCTTTTGTGGACATTTTCTGAAGTCGGTGCTAAGCTGTACCGTAACGAAGATGTAAGCCCAAGTGAAATTAAAGGCACCGACTTCAGGAAATGTTAATTTGAATGATCACTAATTGATGCTTTTCAGTTTTTTTAAAGTTATTTTGGTTTAATACCTTTATCGGATTATACGATAAGATTATACGCAAAGAAACAGCTTCGCTACTGAGGAGAGTTAGAGACAGTCGCAACAGCATTCTGAAAACTATAGCTGAGAGCTTCGGCTCCCGAGGAGGGTGATTAGTACCTTCTAATATTAGGTAAAAAGCTATATTATTTTACTAACAATCTATGGGTTCTTCGGCCCGAAATAAAACTTACATTATTATCATTTGATACTTTTCATTTTTATTGAAGTCTGTTTTTTTAAGCCTATTGCCATTAAACGGGCACAAATCCAAACTCCGGGCTGCTACTGAGGAATTCCACACGGAAAAACCCAATAACACTTTGCCCGACCCGGGGATCGAACCCAGGACCTCACGATCAGTAGTCGCGCTTGCCACCACTAGACCAACAAGGGTTTTTTAAGTTTGTTTTTTTTTCTTTTGTTTAGAGTTCACAAAATGATTCGATTGTGATCTTCGATTTTAACACAAATAGCAGTAACCCCGTCATAATTCGTGTGCTGTTCGTGGTAGAAGTGTTACATTCTCTATCTCCGAAATGCATCATCAAATCATGAAAAAGCTTATATGGGAACATCTCAAGAGTATACTCTTACAAACAAAAAATATCACGTAAATCAGCCCGAAAATGTAGGAGAAATCGACACAGGTACATAAAATCTACATCCCGTCGAAAAGAGAACCTTCTCCTTATTTGAAATGGGTTAAATAGAATAATTAAGTAGGTACTTACAATTCCAACAGAACGTAGTTGATGTCGATAATTTTGTTGCAACGGTACTAGGGAACGATATTTTTATGCCTATTTCACGGTTAGTACAGTACTGTACCTACCTAAGTATTTGAAAATTGGAATGTATTTTTCTCTTGAAATATGAGAGCAAAGAAAATGAAATAAAAATGCAAACTTGGGTTTTGTTTATTTTGTCTGTCTTGAATAAAATTATAATTTACCTTATTACTATAAGAGAAAAAAAAAGTTGTCAATAAATGTTAAACTATGATTGGGGTTACTATGATACCTTTTTTCTAAGGATTATCTATAACCAGTGATTATTAGTAAGATGGTTAATGTGTCTATATTTTAGGACATATCATCCGAACGATACGTTGAGCCTGTACTACTAAATTATTTACCTATAAAACTGAATTATCCTATATATACAATATAACTCTACTCATATTCATCTGTAGGCTAAAGTAAGGCCATTTTAATAGGCCACATTTGACATATGTGAGTCTATTGTCTGTTTGTCAAATTAAATCGTAAAGTTGTCTTCTTTTTTATTATTAAAATAAATATATATTTAAAACATGAAAAATGTTGTCTAACTGTAACTTCGAATTTTGAAGAAAAAAATAATTATGGTTGCCGTTGCAAAGAAGTATTTTGATAAAGTGTCAAATGTGGCCTATTAAAATGGCCCTACTTTAGTGTACAAGGTAGTCATTGGGCAAAATCAGTCATCTAGTACAAGATAAATTTAAATATTACTTAATTGAAACTAAAATACGTAGCCTAGGTATAAACATTGATTTCGATTTTATCTTAGCAAAGTTAGTTAAATTTCATTCTCTTCCATAAAACGATCGATTTAGGTAACTTGGAAATTTATCTTTTATTGGTTAACTTGGGGACATCGTGTGTGATAAAGGTTGTGTACCATTTAGTTGTTGCGTTTGACATTATTATACTTAATACGTACATTATTATACTTATGTACGATTTTATTTTCTTCTTGTGAATTTTCTTCTTGTGAACTTTCTTCTTGTGAATTTACTTCTCCTGAAACTATTTCTCCTGAATTGTCTTCGTCGCTCTTTTCTGTGGTAGTTTGTTCTGTTGTTATCATTGTCCGTTTTGTTGATGTCGTTTTCCGTTTTGTTGTTGTCGTTGTCTTCCCATTGGGTCGCTTTTTCTTTTTTTGCGGTATTTGCCCAATAATTTCAATTAAAGCTGGAATAATAATATTTTTTGCTGCTGCTCTACTTGCAATTGCTCCAACTATATATTTTATAATTAAACCTGCTGCTGGTAAAAGCTGTTTTTCTATTTCTGGTTTATGATAGTTTTGCTGCTTGCACCCAGTATAGATGCCATGTCTCTGCACGTGCGAACATGATTTCAATGGCGTATTATTTAAAACATTTTTCGGCCCTATCAGAATACGGTCATTTTTTATTTGCTTCTGCTGATTTGCAGATCTAACATGGTAACTGCACTGCATTATTAGAACCCAATGCACAACTGAAAGAGAATAATAATATTTATAAGTTAAAAGTTTTATATGCTCTGAAGATATTAAACAAAGCTATCGCAGACAGATTCATGGGATGGGTAACCGTAATCCTTCCCATTGATATTATAATTTATAAGCGGTTACATGGAATTAAATGCAGCAGAATCCACTAGTAATCATCACTGAGGGCAGCATGTTCCCCGACAGTGGTGAAATAGGCGAGTTACATTATTAGAAAAAGTATTTCTTTAGCCTGCCTCAGTTTGACCACAACACTAGAGGTTTCGTTTTTTGAATTCATTCTACCACAATTGCTTTCTAGTATTTAAATGACTACGCACAAATTAAGTAAATAAATAATTAACTAACGTAGTACAGTCCGCATAGTCCGAAAAACAGCGAACACACACCATCGAATAAATATCTTTCGTTAGTAACAATCACTGATTATAAGAACGATACTTTAGATTTCTATTTATATGTTTTACGTCCCTTCCATATTAAATTCGTTATAAAACTAAATTTTTCTCCTATCTTTGATTCTTGTCTGATTATTAACCACTTAAAGTAAAATTGATTGCTACAATATATCGATTGTTGGGAGTTAATGAGCTAATCACAGAGTACATTGAATATAGGGATATATTTGCATCACTTCGTACTTAGTTAATCCTCAATGAATCTATTTTCAGATTAAAACACTGTTAAGAAAATTAGAAACTGTTATCTTAATAACGTACTAATCAAATAGTTCAATTTGTTATGAAAGCTTTTTATAATCATAGGCGTTGCCGTTTTTTTAATAATCCATGAATAAATTAATTAACTTTTCGACTTGAAATGTTAAATGTTAATTAATTTATTTGTGTACTTGGAATGATACGGTGGGACCTTACCATGGGTACGCCATATTGGTTCTATTGGCTTTTCTACATTCGTTGGCGTAAAAATCAGATTAACTTAACCTAACCAGATGTGGCTGATTATCAGCATTTTTACAGCGACTGCTATCTGGTATCTACAACCAGACTAGGAGAAGGTACCGGTATTCTTAGAATAGACGAAAATGTTAACTTTCGAGGTACTAACCGTCCATGTCGTGATTTGCATTGCGACCGACGTCGACGTCAACGCACGGCGTTACCGTATGTTTTATTGCTGAGAGGACTCAACCTGTCAAAAATGGTGTTTTTCCTTGAGCAGCGACAATACAATTGAATAATCGAAAAATCCTGACAGTTCCTAAGTCCGGCCAGAATCCTGACAGGAGCCTAAAAATCTTGACATGTCAGGACAAATACTGACGTTTGGTATACAGATGGCGGAAAAACTTGATTGTTGCAACCTTTTTCTTTTATTATTTAGTAATCACTTACAATACGACATAACCTTATATATCTTAGGAGAGGCTTTTATCCAGCAGTAGACTAAGCCTATTGGGCTTAGTTAAAAACATAACATAACATCACGCCTTGTATTCCCCGAGGGGTTCGGCAGAGGTGTTTTTGGTACACCCTCGTTTCGTCAGTTATGTTTAAGTCTATTGCCATTAACCGGGCACAAATCCGGATTCCAGGCTGCTACTAAGAAATTCCTAATGGATAAACCCAATAACACTTTGCCCGACCTGGGGATCGGCAACCGGGCTTAGTTAATTTATTTAACAAAGTGGATCAATTTTAATCATGTTCGTCTTAACACTACATGCATGTCACTATCAAAGGACACGGAGAAATAATTAAGCCATAATTGATTAATTAATGGAAAATAATAACTTGAGTACTTACTGAATACTGCTGGATTGTCATTAATCTTACATTAGCAACGTAGAAACACATGAGATTAATTTATGATCATGTCAGGTAAGTAAATTATTTCATAGTTTTGTCTATTCCACTGCTTTACTTAAAGTAACATGGTTTGCGTTAACTCAATACCCAGAAGATATAACATCAGTTGAAAATAAAATAGAATTTGATTTAATTATTTAACCCGTCAAGTGTCGGGCGCACATACGGGTGTGCGTAAGAAACTCGGGCGCGAAGTGTTGGAGGCACACACAGGTGTGCGTAAGGAACGCGCTCCTATGGTAGCGGATTTTGTACGTTTTATTTTACTGTTTATACGAACCGAATTTATAAGAGCGCATTCCTTACGCACACCCGTGTGTGCCTCCGACACTTCGCGCCCGAATTTCTTACGCACACCCGTATGTGCGCCCGACACTTGATGGGTTAAGAAGCAACGTTAATGAAGATAGAATAAAATACAAATCACAATCAACATCAAAATAATTAAATTGTGTCAAACTTAGAATTTTAATCGAATTTATCCCTAAAATGAATAAATGCTGAGAATTGCTAAAATTGCAGCTAGTATATTTAGCTAGAGAATTAAGATTTTTGTGGCATACATCTAAAATGATGATAGATTCAGCCAAAAGACGGCTATCCTGGCCTCTCTAACCTAAGATCTATTCATGCAACAGTGTTCGCGCGATTTATGAAAAGAAACAATTAATTGGTCGCGCGACCTTCAACTAGGATACTTAACAATGTTATTATGTTTGATCGCACGATCACACGAATTATTCAATGATTGCATCGCACCATCACGCGAACGTCACTTAGGGCGATGTATAAACCTAGCCATATTCAGACCAGGCATTATTATTGATTTCAGGGGTTTGCTGGTTATTTTTACTGTTGTCTGCAGTTAATTTATCTGCATCAAATGCAGATACTTCTCAAGATCGCATCAGCGAATACTATGCCATTAAATCGGAAGCTTTGAGTCCATCGAATTTGATGCAGCAACCAGAACAAGGATTTCTTGCGATGCTTGGACGAGTGTTCCCCAATCGGAAATCATTGTCAAAATTAATGTGGCCTCCTGCTTGGAAACCAAATAACAACAATTATCCAAATTATTTAAAATTTATTCATAATCATTTTTATTCGAAACAAAAAATTATTTAATGTAGTTTTTTTCATTTCTTTTGTTTCGGTTTGTTTTGTGGTCAACTTGAACTTAAAAATTCGTTAATTTAAAACAGACTAGATTTTTTAACGTCAATGTCACAATAGACTGTTATCAAAGGTCACAATATTGTACGAAACATCATTTACAGAGGAGGTATCTAACTACAATACTTGTTGTTGTTAGATAAGGAAGACATCTGAAACAGTTCACTACGCTTCTTATTTTGACGTCTGACAGCAAAACTGCTTTGTAAGAACAGCTGTCCTATGTCATAGATTCCTGCAGATTGCTCCATCCATGCTGAGATATTTTGGGGTATTTTTGTAGGCATTCCATTTAGCGCACCAATTTGAACAGCAACAATTCGAATCACACCAATAGCAAAAGGAATAGAAATTGGAATGAATGGAATTGGTGCTATTAAAATTTTTGCGCTAAATGGAACACCTCATTTTTTTTTGTTTGAAACAATCCGAAAAAAAATCTTCCTTCTGATTCTAATTTATGTTTTATTGACGCTCGCAAGCCGTGCTCGCGGGCCGTAGTTTGGAGACTCCTGATCTAGGGCAGAGTACCCGGAGCAGGTGACACGACGGTTCAGGAATGCAGGATCTTGACGATCTTACGCCTCCGTATAATCGTAGCACCTAATACACCATAACATCTGTAAACTGTTAAAGTTCACAAGTTTTTTTAATGAATGCTTTAGAAATAATGCTAGCTACTGTTAATGTGGGAATGGGAATCGGAGCAGTAGTCTTCACGTCATGTTTATACCAAGAACCATTATTAAACTAAGCACCTACCTATCGCTTTTATACGAAGATTTGCCAGTTACAACAATCACACGGTAGGTATACTTATACCCAGGCAAGCATGGTACAAAAGTGGGTCGATTGGTGCAGTGGCTAAGCTCATTGCGCTACTATTTGTTCCGTGCGTAAATTGAACCTTACTATACCGTAGGCTATCATACAGATAGCTATTCCGTTCCGGGCTGTTTGCGCCAACAGACGGCACGGCATGGCAAAGGATTTTTAAGCTCAAATAATTTTAAACCCTATGCCACTACTATTAGTACCTACCCGTATTTACCGTACCGCCTAATGTTTCGTCGTGAGTTCTTAAGGGTATTACAATAAGGTTTAAAATTTATTTGACCTTAAAACAATCTTTGCCATGCCGTGCCGCCTGTGGGCGCAGGCTTTAAATGAACGATACAAGAGAAACCTAGTGCGGTAACGTTTTTTAACCCCCGACAAAAAAGGGGGGTGTTATAAGTTTAACGCGTGTATCTGTGTGTCTGTCTGTGGCATCGTAGCTCCCAAACGAATGGACCGATTTTGATGCGGTTTTTTTCTGTTTGAAAGCTGATGTAATCGAGATGGTTCTTAGCTATAATTTGTGAAGATCTGTTTAGGCGTTTGAAGACCATCAGCTCATTTCCTACTTGACAAAAGGGCCTTACCAACTTTCACAGGTCCGATTGATTTGGAATTTAGTGTACTGTTACGTCACGTCGGTGGTATTTCCAAGACATGGCAACCTTGAGCTGATGCTGCAGCATAAAGTGGTCTGCAGGATACCTAACCCCTCAAAACTTATAGCAGATATAGCATGTTTGGGCTCATAAGAATGGTGATGATGTTAGATAGATCATGGTGTATACTAGTAATTTAAAAAGTTTCAAATAAAAATTAAATTAAAAAATTAAAAAACCCCCGATACAAAAAATAACCTCTAAAAAGTAAAAAATAAAATGTGTTTGTTGGCCATTTAACTTTATTATAAGTACCTAGTAATTAAAATAACAAAATATTACTACTTATAATAAAGTTAAATGGCCAAAAAACACATTTATTTTTTTACCCTATAGAGGTTATTTTCTAAAAAGGAAAGAAAAACACCTTTCGCTTAAGGCTTCTTTAGACGATAACTACGTACTAGATATACTCGTAATGATTTTTAACGATTCGAACCGAGGATGGGTCTACCTTTTTTAAATAATAATTGATCGGTCGGATTGACATCGTCGCAAATAACATAACATAACATCACGCAACTATTCCCCGAAGGGTTGGGTAGAGGTGTATAGTGACACCCTCATTTCGCCGTTATGTTTTAAGTCCCATGTAATAGGGGGCGAGCCTATTGCCAAATATATGTATAATATATCGTCGCAAATGTGTTCATTAAATTAAATTAATAAAGAATAAAAAAATATCCATGGCTTAATCTTATTTTAATTAGAGGGGTTCGTGGCTTATTAACGTACCTACGAGCGGATCATACGATTTGCGAGGTCAAGCAACGCTTACCGCGGTCAGTCCGTGGATGGGCGACCATTCGTTACACATCGAGACCCCTCCTCTCCTAGGAGACCACGTTCAACGGTCCCGAGTGTCATACGTTACTCTAGGCATGACTTTTGGTGTGCGTGGGAAGCCATCGCCTCCTTTTGCGAGGAGGTGATGGCAACCAAGGAGGGAGCGGATAGGAAGAGGGAGCTGTCTGCTCTTCTCCCTTCCTGCGCCAGCCGCATCGGGCGCCGGAGGGCGCGCGTACGCGATGACCTCCAGCCACCCTAGTGTGTGGCCTGCGGGCGGTGGGTTAGGGGACCCGCCGCCCTAACAGTAACAGACCCGAGAAGGCGGCGGGCAGTGTTCTGTGTGCGCTTCTCAAGAGGATGTGGGGCAAGGCCCCAAAGAGGAGAGGTCTTGGGCTGGCTGACCGTGACCTGCCGGGGTTGCGGTGCATGCTTTTGCGAATCCCGCGCCCGCGTTAGGAGGAGGAACACCGTTGGTTTTTAGCCGGTAAGAGTCCGGCAGACCCCTTCGCCTTCCCCAGGCGAGAGATCTCCATGAGAATTTTTCAAAGATAAAAAAAGGCAAAGCGTTGATTAGTCGGGTTTAACCCTGCAAGTATGAAGAAGTCGATTAAACACATTAAAAAGCGAATTAACTCTCAGTTACACTTTTAAATTACGATCGGGTTTCACACAGCAACAATATTAGAAGTTCCCCAAATTAAAGAAAACCAATAAATATTGCCATACAACGTGGCAATGCTGCCAGCCTTCTGGGCACGTTACCAGTCGACAGCGATGCGGAGGAATATTTTGACGCCTTATTTTAGTTTATAGTTTTATTAGGTTATATTTTTCATTATTTCGTTAGTTTAGAAATAAATAGTTTAGATTTTAGATTATTATTATGTGTTAATTTATGTTTGTTATTAAAATTGTTTATATTCACATGTAAATTATTAAAAAGTTATGAAGAATTACTAATAAATTAAAAAAATAAATTATATTTAATACATATGATATTCTTAGCTACCTAAAATCTTATATAAATAGCTTTTGTAATCATTTTTATTTATTATAAATTTAATGAATATAAATATTTTAATACTCTAATTAAACGGAAATTAAATTAACTTATTTCATAATTAATGTAATAAATTTTATGCGTTAAGGGCTTGCGTGTCGTGTTTTGGTGCCATAAATCGGATAATAAACAATTAACACTGACTATCAATAATATGCAGTTAGGTTGTTCCCTCGTTTGGTCCTGGGGGAATCGTTTTGGTGCGGTGTCGGTACAGATTAACATAACGAGCGCCTACATTTCAATGAGCCCGGATCCCGTACAACTCAGAGACCTGAATGAAATATAGGCGCTTGAGTTTTCGGTACCGATCTGGTATCGGTATCGATACCGCATCTAGAATTGCGGGAGCACCCATAGAGGCCACAGGTGTTGAATACCTCTTTAAATACATTTATATTATTATTTATTAATAAAAAATATCATTAAACATTTTGTTTGTTTTTTAGGAACAAAGATGGAAGTGGAAGTTGAATATTTTTGCGTTACTTAAAATGCTTGATTTCTCTAAATTGACATTGTGACCATACGACGTTTATTTCATCATAACCAGCCTTAATATGGTCTGCTGACCAACGTTGCTGTATTGCTAGTCTAGTCATGCGCTTCTAATAAATTCCTTGATACACGATAGGTAATCTGAACAAGGGCCACGAATGAGTCTACATAATTAAGTTTAGTTTTCTCTCAACAATAATACAATTTGTTAAAATACCCATAATAATAGATAACTTCTGTTTTGCAACTTTCCTCAAAAGTCAATAGTTCAAGAGAAATAGCTGTTCAAAGATTTCATAAAAAAATACGCTAAATTCTATCTATCCTCAGCTATGATCACACGTGTTTACATTTTACGTCATATTTGGGGTCACGGATTAAAAACTCCATTTTCTGAATTCATAACTAAAGCATGGATAAAGAATGTTTGAAAAAACTAAAATAAAATTATTTTTTTATGGATTTTTTTATTATCGAGTTTTTAAATTTTAACTCTTTCTTTAAAACAATCATCAGTGTGATACATTAAGTGGCTCGCGGCTTAGTACCCCCTTTCGGACTAAACTTGTATAAAAGTAATACGTGAATAGGTAGCGAAAGTTTAAGAAAAATCACAATAAATTACTACGTACAATGGTGATACGTACATGATAGTAAAATGTGGGACCACTTCGGGAGTATCCTTTTAAAAATAAAAAAGAATTACGTAAATCGGCCCAGAAGTCTAGGCGAAATACACATACATAAAAAGCCCGCCGAAAAGAGAACTTCCTCATTTTTTGAAGTGTGTTAAATAGGATAATTTAATGCTTACAATTCCGACATAACCTAAATTGATGTCGATAATTTCGTTGCAACGGTAATAAGGAACGATATTTTTATGCCTATTTAACGGTTAGTACAGTAGGTAAGTTAGTACAGTACCTATTTATAAATACTTTAGTTAGTTATGATAACACTTCTTGTGTGTAGTATTATGGTCATGTAGTTCGAGTTTGGTTCAAGTTAATTTTCAGTTTTCAGTTTTTAATCAAAATAGCAGAATGAGTTTTTGTGTGTTTAACGAATGAAGACCAAGACGAATGATAGGCTGACATTTAGTAGAATTGGTCCCCGGGAGACATTTTTCAATACATATTTACCCCCTTACCAATACTCGTTGTGTGGAGTTATGGTTTGACGTTAAATAGCGTTATTACTTTACACAGCGATTATTAGTCAGGTGGTGTCTATATTTTTAGGACATATCATCCGAACGATTCGTTGAGCCTGTACTCATGTTCATCTGTAGGCTACTGTATAAGTAGTCATTGGTCAAAATCAGTGGTCTAGTACAGGATAAACTTATATATTACTTAATTGAAACTTTAATTCGTAGCCGTAAGTTTCGATTTTATCTTAACAAAGTTAGTTAATTTTCATTCTCTTTTATAAAACGATAGATTTAGGTAACTTGGAAATTTATCTTTTATTGATTAATTTGGGGACATCGTGTGTGATACAGGTTGTGTACCATTTAATGGTCGCGTTTGACAATATTGTAATTCTATGAGCGATATGTCCTGTAGGTTTTATTTTCTTCTTGTGAATTTTCTTCTTGTGAATTTACTTCTTGTGAATATACTTCTGGTGAATTTACTTCTGGTGAATATACTTCTGGTGAATTTACTTCTTTTGAATCTATTTCTTTCTCGTACTTTTTCGTGGTAGTTGTTTTTGTTGTTGTTGTTTTCGTTTTCTTGGGTGGCTTTTTATCCTTCTCCGGTGGCTTTTTATCGTTCTTCGGTGGCTTTTTATCGTTCTTCGGTGGCTTTTTATCCGTCTTCGGTGGCTTTTTATCCTTAAATGCATCTATAATTGTTGGAATAATATTTGCTTTTCGTATTTTATCAATTGTTTTAATTATAAATCCGAATATACTTAATGGAAGAATACTTTTATCTATTTCTGGTTTATGACGGTCTTGCTGCTTGCACCCAGTATAGATGCCATGTCTCTGCACGTGCGGACATGATTTCAATGGCGTATTATTTAAAACGTTTTTCGGCCCTATCAGAATACGGTCATTTTTTATTTGCTTCTGCTGATTTGCAGATCCAACATGGTAACTGCACTGCAGTATTAGAACCCAATGCACAACTGAAAGAGAATAATATTATTTATAAATTAAAAAAATTATAGGCTCTGAAGATATTAAACAAAGCTATCGCAGACAAATTCATGGGATGGGTAACCGTAATCCTTCCCATTGATATTATAATTTATAAGTGGTTACATGGAATTAAATGCAGCAGAATCCACTAGTAATCATAACTGGGGGTAGCATGTTCCCCGAGAGTGGTGAAATAGGCGAGTTAGATTTTATTAAAAGAAGTATTTCGTTAGCCTGCCTCAGTTGGACCACAACACTAGAGGTTTCGGTTTTCGAATCCATACTACCACAATTGCCTTCTAGTATTTAAATGACTACGCACAAATTAAGTAAATAAATAATTAACTAACGTAGTACAGTCCGCATCACTGATTATAAGAACGATACTTTAGATTTTTATTTAGATGTTTTACGTCTCTTCCATATTAAATTCGTTATAAAACTTAATTTTTCTCCTATCTTTGATTCTTGTCTGATTATTAACCACTTAAAGTAAAATTGATTGCTACAATATATCGATTGTTGGGAGTTATTGAGCTAATGATATTTGCATCACTTCTTAATTACTTTATCCTCAACGAATCAGTTTTCAGATTAAAAAGCTGTAATGAAAATTAGAAACTGTTATCTTAATAACATATTAATCAAATAGTTTAATTTGTTAAGAAAGCTTTTTATAATCATAGGCGTTGCTGTTTTTTTTAATAATCCACAAATATATTAATTAACTTTTCGACTTGAAATGTTAAATGTTAATTAATTTATTTGTGTACTTGGAATCATACGGTGGGACCTTACCATGGGTACGCCATATTGGTTCTATTGGCTTTTCTACATTCGTTGGCGTAAAAATCAGATTAACTTAACCTAACCAGATGTGGCTGATTATCAGCATTTTTACAGCGACTGCTATCTGATATCCACAACCAGACTAGGAGAAGGTACCGGTATTCTTAGAATAGGCGAAAATGTTGACTTTCGAGGTACTAACCGTCCATGTCGTGATTTGCATTGCGGGCGACTTCGACGTCAACGCACGGCGTTACCGTATTTTTTATTGCTGAGAAGGCTCAACCTGTCAAAAACGGTGTTTTTCCTTGAGCGGCGACAATACAATTGAATAATCGAAAAATCCTGACAGTTCCTAAGTCCGGCCAGAATCCGGACAGGAGCCTAGATATCCTGACATGTCAGGACAAATACTGACGTTTGGTATACAGATGGCGGAAAAACTTGATTGTTGCAACCTTTTTTATATTTATTATTTAGTAATCACTTACAATAATTATGACATAACCTTATATATCTTAGGAGAGGCCTTTATCCAGCATTGGACTAAGCCTATTAGCTTTTGTTAATTTATTTAATAAACTGGATCAATTGTAATTATGTTCATTCCAACATAACATGCGTCTCACTATGAAAGGACACGGAGAAATAATTAAACCATAATTGATTAATTAATGGAAAATAATAACTTGAGTACTTACTGAATACTGCTGGCTTGTCATTAATCTTATATTAGCAACGTAGAAACACATGAGATTCATTTATAATCATGTCAGGTAAGTAAATTATTTCATAGTTTTGTCTATTCCACTGCTTTACTTAAAGTAACATGGTTTACATTAACTCAATACCCAGAAGATATTACATCAGTTGAAAATAACATAGAATTTGATTTAATTATTTAAGAAGCAACGTTAATGAAGATAGAATAAAATACAAATCACAATCAACATCATAATAATTGAACTGCGTCAAACTTAGAATATTAATCGAATTCATCTCTAAAATGAACAAATGCGGAGAATTTCTAAAATTGCAGCTAGATTATATAGCTAGAGAATTAAGATTTTTGTGGCATACATATAAAATGATGCTAGATTCAGCCAAAAGACCTTGGCCTCTCTAACCTAAGATCTATTCATGCGACAGTGTTCACGCGATCGATGAAAATAAACAATTTGGTCGCGCGACCTTCAACCAATGTTAGTATGTTTGATCGCACGATTACACGATTATTCAAAGATTGCATCGCACCACCACGGGAACGCCATTTAGGTTTAAAACTAGCCATATTCATACCACCCATTATTATTGATTTCAGGGGTTTGCTGGTTATTTTTACTGTTGTCTGCAATTAATTTATCTGCATCAAATGCAGATACTTCTCAAGATCGCGTCAGCGAATACAATGCCATTAAATCGGAAGCTTTTAGTCCATCGAATTTGATGCAGCAACCAGAACAAGGATTTCTTGCGATGCTTGGACGAGTGTTCCCCAATCGGAAATCATTGTCAAAATTAATGTGGCCTCCTGCTTGGAAACCAAATAACAACAATTATCCAAATTATTTAAAATTTATTCATAATCATTTTTATTCGAAACAAAAAATTATTTAATGTAGTTTTTTTCATTTCTTTTGTTTCAGTTTGTTTTGTGGTCAACTTGAACTTAAAAATTCGTTAATTTAAAACAGACTAGATTTTTTAACGTCAATGTCACAATAGACTGTTATCAAAGGTCACAATATTGTACGAAACATCATTTACAGAGGAGGTATCTAACTACAATACTTGTTGTTGTTAGATAAGGAAGACATCTGAAACAGTTCACTACGCTTCTTATTTTGACGTCTGACAGCAAAACTGCTTTGTAAGAACAGCTGTCCTATGTCATAGATTCCTGCAGATTGCTCCATCCGTGCTGAGATAAGGGGCATATTTTGTAGGCATTCCAATTAGCGCACCAATTTGAATAGCAACAATTCAAATCACACCAATAGCAATAGGAATAGAAATACTATAGGTGTGAATGGAATTAGTGCTATTGAAATTTTTGCGCTAAATGAAATGCATCACTTCTTTTGGTTTGTACCAATCAGAAAAAAAATCTTCCTTCTGATTCTAATTTATGTTTTATACAACTGACCAGGCCCGGACTGGTCATACGGGCAAATCGGGCAAACGCCCGATGGGCCGGATGCCCGATGAGCTGGTGTGACCTGACGGGCCGGTCACACAGTCGGAGAAATCGAAAGAGTGAGGGGAACGTCAAAGAAAGGTCGTTCTACTATTGCAAATTTTTTGTGTTTGTTAATGCACCCAAGATACAGGAGAAAGAGAGAGGATAGCGTCTAAAAAAAAACCTCGTCCGTGTAATCGCTTGGGAATGATTTTTTTTTTGCCAGCACTGGTCGACCGGTTCTCAAATGCCCGGGCCGATTTCAGGTCCTAGTCCGGCCCTGTAACTGACTGTTGTTTTATTCAATTTTATTTGTCTTATGTGACTGGACCGCATTGTTGGTGCTCGTAGGCCGTAGTTTGGAGACCCCTGATCTAGGACAGAACACTTTGAGCAGGTGACACGACGGTTCGGGAATGCAGGATCTTGTTGACGACCTTACGCCTCCGTATAATCGTCATCACTAAATTAGAGTATATAGATTTTAATAAGACGATGAGGTACATAGCACCTATACACCATAACATCTGTAAACTGTTAAAGTTCACAAGTTTTTTTAATGAACACGTTAGAAATAACGCTAGCTACTGTTAATGTGGGAATGGGAACCGGAGTAGTAGTCTTCACTATGTGATGAACTGACACGTCTTAGAGACTAAGCGAAGGTATACACGACGACACATCAAGTTCTATATTTCCAGTTTATGCTGACCTCTCATTGTAAGGAATTTCCGTACAATGAGAGGTCAGCTTATATACTGGAAATGTACCATATAGCTTGTATATCGTCGTCTCGAGCTTTTTTTTCCAGAAAAACCAGGTTCCTATCTACTAATAATATGCAACTTTAGAGTACCTACCTATTCTAAAAAGCAACAAGTTTCTCTCCAGCGCGAGGATTCGAACTGAGGATGGGTCTACTATTTTTTAAATAATCGATCAATGGGATTGACATCGTCGCAAATGTGTAGGTACATAAAATCCCTTAAATTAATAAGGAATAAAAAAATATCGATTGCTTAATCTTATTTAAATTGGAGGGGCTCGTGGCTTATTAACGACCGCGCGGATCATACGATTTGCGACGTTAAGCACCGCTTGCCGCGGTCAGTCCGTGGATGGGCGACCATTCGTTACACATCGAGACCCTTCAGTGCCTCGGGGAGCACGTTCAACGGTCCCGGGTGTTATACGAATACTTATGACAGTCGTCACGGGTATTCAGAAGCCCGAAAGTCTGACAACTGGTCTAACTTTAGGATATCGGCATTGCTTGGTAACTGGGTTGCGGAGGTCTGTTGGCAGTTGGTCCGTGTATTATACTGATATTCAGCCGGATCTGGTTAGACTGGAGGCCGACCCCAACATAGTTGGGAAAATGCTAGGCAGAACGAGGCTTACACCCATATTCTAAGACGTTCCTCCAAAACTTACTCGACTCGTACTCAGGACGGCCTCGAATACACCTACAAAATTGTATTCTTAGGCGCAATTTCTAGTGAACTTTGAGGTTTCTCGACTGAGAGGTCCTCAAATGAGTCGAGGTAGAGTGGAGTCATTACGTCATAATTTTGTTTATCTGCATCGCGCAAATAAAGCCGCGATAAATAGTTGTAAGGATTATTGTAAGCATAATAATATTCTTCAAAATTCATGTTTGTTACATACGAACTTTGACACTTTTTTCCTTAAGGTAGGTTCCGAGGTACCTTGAGTTTGACAGATGATTCCTTACCTCGACTGAGGAAAAATCTCGAGTCGAGGACGTTTATGTCAACTATAACTACCGATGGTAGTGAGAAAGGCTAGGTCGAGGTGGAGTCCAGTCGAGTAAGTTTTGGAGGAACGTCTTAGAATATGGGTATTAGTCTTATTTAAGGGAGGAGATCCCTATAGAATTTTCAAATAAATGAATTTTGTTTTTTTTCTTAATTCGAATGTATAATATGTTAAAAATATACTGTTAAAAGGAAAAATCGAAATATTGAATATAAATGGAGTTATTGTCAAAAACGTCAGAGTCCGCGTACCGTCAGTCGGACAGCTGAGTCGGAACAATGCTTCTTTCACAGTACGTTTGTATATTCTTTTGTCTCATAAGTAGCTCAAAGATAATCTGCTTTTCGTGGAGGTCGAAGGTTTATTATATGGATCCGGAATCGCAGATTGATCGGTAAGTCAGTCGGTAAGACATCAAAAAGATGTCAAATGAATGATCAATTTATGTTATCACCTTGAAAATAATTCATTAAAATTGACTGATTTCACCCGTTCTAAATGTATCTCCCCCTTAAATTAAAGATGAGCACAGAAATTTAAAGTACTACTCTATTTATGGCGCTTTTATACATTTTGGGTGAACAACGGCGTAAACACTATCAATATTTTACAGTTAGGCCGTTCCCTCGTTTGGTACACGGGGAATCGTTTTGGTGCAGTATCGGTACCGATTAACATAACGAGTGCCTTCATTTAAATGAGCCCGGATCCCGTACAACTCAGGGAGCTGAATGAAATATAGGCGCTTGAGTTTTCGGTACCGAACTGGTATCGGTATCGATACCGCATCTAGAATTGCGGGAGCACCCATAGAGGCCACAGGTGTTGAATACCTCTTTAAATACATTTATATTATTATTTATTAATAAAAAATATAAATAAGCATTTTGTTTGTTTTTAAAAAACAAAGATTTAAGATGGAATTCGAATATTTTTGATTTACTTAAAATACTAGATTTCTCTAAATTGACATTGTGATCATACGACGTTTGTTTCATAATAATCATCCTTTATAAGGTCTGCTGATCAATGTTGCTAAAGGCTAGCCTTGCGCTTGTTAATAAATTCCTTGATAAGGGCCACGAATGAGTCTAAATAATTAAGTTTAGTTTTCTCAACAATAACACAATTTAACTTTTGGCGTATCGGTACAGTACCGATTAATTACAGTACCGATATACTTGTATTATTTATTTTGTTGAATCTTAATCAAATCAACTTTGGCACCATATTTGTTTACCAGACAGACAGAATAGAGAGCTTACATGGTTGCACGATCCATAAATAAAAATATTATAACCTTGTCATTTTTAATTGAGCGTGGCACGCGTCCTTTTCGTGTTGGCGTCAAGCCAGCGTCCCCCACCAATGACTCCAGGATTTTTGTTATATACACAAAATATTACCTAAACAGTGACAAATAGTGACCAAAACGAAAAAAATGGTGACTCAATAGTTTTCGAGATATGAGCAGCTATTAGCTAGCTAGTTGGACGTCAAGTCAGCGTCCCCATCTTGTAACTTAGAAACTACTAGTCTTGACAAAGGACTTAGTTCGAAAAATTGTGTCTAAATAGTGACTTGTAGATACAAAATATTAGAAATAGTGATCTCATAGGTTTGGAGATATTTCAATGTTTTGGTGGGACATTTTGACCGCCAGCGTACCCATCTAAATTCTCATAAAAAGCTGATGTAATTCTATAAAAATATTACGTCAATAAATAGTGCCTAAAAGAGTGACTTCACTAATATAAAAGTAATACGTGAATAGGTAGTGAAAATTTAAGAAAAATCACAATAAATTACTATGGGGAAATAATAATGGTTCCGAAAAACAAATTAATCTCCAGCGATCTGTGGCCGACTATTATTCTAATTAACCAGCGTTATAATGAATTACCGAAAAATTAACTAAACTAACGACGAATATTGATTAATAATAAAATCCAGAACGAGTTTTCAAAAAGTGGGTTGTGATTAATCCATTTCAGATATTAAAATTCTAGCCGTGCGACTAAATTACTAAGTGAGCGACTAGAAATACAGAGAGGGCAACTACAATATTAAGATAAAGCCGATCGATTTTTCCAGTTGAGGTTTTACATAACGTACTTTTTACAGTCAACAATCTTTAGACAATAAATAGTTTGTCAAATTCGTAACGTCTAGGTTAGGTTAGGTTAAAACTGCGACCACGCATTTTCTCTTTTGCAATGGCAAATATTGAAAAAAATGCAGGACGTAACGTTGACACTCAAGCAAATATTAGGTGGCTCAAATATTATGAAGCTTCTCATTTTGTATTTTAAGTAACTCAAATTAGTGGTTGTAAGTTGCTGTTCTGTTGATTTCTCGTCACTCGCAGTCAGTTGCTCACTTAGTAATACTATAACGTAAATTAATTATTTTTGTCACTTAAAACTTTAATTTACAGTCACTCGTTTATATACTACCCATTTAGGACCACCTCGGGAGTATCCTGTTTCAAAAAAAAAACAATCACATGTGAGAAATTCACATACATAAAAAAGCCCGCTGAAAAGAGAACCCTCCTCCTTTTTTGGAGTGGGTTAAATAGAATAATTGAATGCTTAAAATTCCAACATAACATAAATTGATGTCGATAATTTTGTTGCAACGGTAATAAGGAACGATATTTTTATGTCTATTTAACGGTTAGTACAGTAGGTAAGTACCTATTTATAAATACTTTAGTTAGTTATGATAACACTTCTCGTCTGTAGTATTGTGATCATATTATGGTGCGAGTTTTGTTAAAGTTTATTTTCACTTTTCAATTTGTAATCAAAATAGCAGAATGAGTTTTTGTGTGTTTAACGAATGACGACTAAGACTGAATGATAGGCTGATATTTAGCAGAATTGGTCCGCAGGAGACATTTTTCAATACATAGGTATTTACCCCCTTACCAATACTCGTTGTGTGAAGTTATGGTCTCCATAACTTTACACAGCGATTATTAGTAAGGTGGTTAACGTGTCTGTATTTTTCGGACACGTTGAGCCTGTACTCATTTACATCTGGAGGCTAATGTATAGGTAGTCATTGGGCAAAATCAGTCGTCTAGTACAGGATAAAAGGTCTATCCTTCATTGAAACTTTAATACGTAGCCTATAAACATTGATTTCGATTTTATCTTAACAAAATTAGTTAATTTTGATTCACTTCCATAAAATGAGCGATTTAGGTACTTTGGCAATTCATCTTTTATAGGTTAACTGGGCGATATTGTGTGTGATACAGATAGTGTACCATTTAATTGTCGCGTTGGACATTATTATTATTCTATGAGTGGTATGGATTATAGATCATATCATCTTCTTGTGAATATTCTTCTGAGCTGTGTATCAATTGGCTAGTTGTAGTTTTCTTTGTCGTACTCCTCGTCTTGGGCCTCTTTGTCTTCTTCGGTCTGGTTTTTGTCGTCATGGGCGTTACTTTAAAGGCTGTGGTGGTTACGGCCTTCGAACTTTCAGTTGTCAATATAACATCATTTGGAAGCGTTTTTGTTTTATATATACTTCTGAATTTTTCAACTATATAATTATATATGCTTTTTGGATATATGAAACAAAGTTTTTCTCTTTTTGGTTTATGACGGTCTTGCTGCTTCCATCCAGTGTGGATGCCATGTCTCTGCACGTGCGACCATGATTTCAATAACGTATTATTTAAACAAAGTTGTTCTATTTTTGGTTTATGACGGTCTTGCTGCTTCCATCCAGTGTGGATGCCATGTCTCTGCACGTGCGACCATGATTTCAATAACGTATTATTTAAAACATTTTGCGGCACTATCAGAATACGGTCCCTTTTTATTGGCTGCACCTGATTTGCAGATAGAATATGGAAATTGCACTGCAGTATTAAAACCCAATGCACAACTGAAAGAAAATAATAATATTTATAAGTAAAAAGTTTTATAAGCTCAGAAGAAATTAAATAAAGCTATCGCAGACAAATTCATGGGAAGGGTCACCGTAATCCATCCCATTGATATTATGAGTGACATGGAGTTAAATGCAGCAGACTCAACTAGTAATCATAACTTAAGATACCGTGTTACCCGACGGAGAGGAGAGAGTCAGATTAAAAAAAAATCGTTAGTCTGCCTCTGTTGGACCACAACACTCGGTGTTTCGGTTTTCTAATCAATTCTATCACAATTGTCTTCTAGTAGTTAAATGAATACGCAAAAATTAAGTAAATAAATAATTAACTAACTTGGTACAGTCCGCATAGTCCGAAATACAGCCAACATAGGTACACCATCGACTAAATATCTAAAGCCTTTTTTTCGTTTGTAACTACTTGATAATCACTGATTAGAAAAACGATGCTTTAGATTTCTATTTACATGTTTAACGTCCCTTCCATATTAAACTCGTTATAAAAATTACTTTTTCTTCTATATTTGATTTTTGTCTGATTATTAACCACTTTAAGTAAAAAGTATTGGCTACAATATATCGATTGTTGGGAGTTAATGAGCTAGTGATATATTTGCATCACTTCGTAATTACTTTATCCTCAACAAATCAACTTTCAGATTAAAAAACTGTAAAGAAAATTGGAAACTGTTATCTTAATTACGTACCAATCAAATAATTTAATTTGTTATGAAACTTTTTATCATCATAGGATTCATAGGTAGCTGTTATAGGGTATATATAGATTTTTAACCGACTTCCAAAAAGGTGGTTATCAATTCGGCAGTTTTTTATTTTTTATCATGTTTGTTACCTCACTACGTCGTCATTTATAAACCGATTTGATTTTTTTATATGTACAGTCAGCATCAAAAGTAAGTGATGATTACTCAAAGTTTCAAAATTATTTAATGAATGAAAACTTAAAAATTATTATTTTTGTCAACAATTAACGATAGAGGAGGGAATTCTTCAAAGAAAAAAATTATGATAATAAAGACAAGCAATTAGTTCCTAAGTTAATTAATATCGAAATTCCAAAATATTCATCGACTTTTGCTGTTGATTGTACGAGTATTCTTTTGAAGTGGTCCCATTTAAATTTGGTGAAGATCTGATGAAGAACTTCGGAGATAGACAATGGAACTACTCAACGATGAACAGTACGCATATGATGATGTGAATACGTTACGAGCAGCGTTTTTAGTAGGTCCAACCATGATTTAATTAAAGCCACTAAAATGAAAAAATAAACATATTTAAACAAAAATAAAACCCACTCCGAAAAACCGTAAAAAAGAATAAAATAATTACCATTTTATAAAATTAACAGTTTCAGAAGACGGTGCCTTCAATTTTTGTTCAGTGTGGATCAGCACCGATTTCTGAAACTGTTAATTTTATAATATGGTAATTATTTTATTATTTTCTCGTTTTTTGAAATCGGTTTAATTTTTGTTAAAATGTTTGTTATACTATGACGGTACGGAAACATAGCACCCATACACCATAATATCTGTAAACTGTTGAAGTTCACAAGTTTTTTTAATGAACGCGTTAGAAATAACGCTAGCTACTGTTAATGTGGGAATGGGAACCAGAGCAGTACTTTGCTTGTCATGTTTTTACCAAGAATCATTATTATAGTAGGTATTATCGCTTTCATACGAAAATTTGCGAGTTACAACATTTTATGACATGATCGCGAGAATCATGCGGTAGGTATGAAACAGACAAGCATGGTACAAAACTTGATCGATTAACGCAGTGGCTAAGCTCTTGTTTTTCTGCGATATGGGTCGCGGGTTCGATTTCCGACGGAATTATTATTTTTTCATACAAATATTTTTTTCTGTGAGTAAATCGAACGTTACCCTACCGTAGGCTGTCCTATAGATAGTTTTTCCGTTCCTGGCGGTTTTTGCATGTAAGATTTGTGTTTGTAAATGAACAATACAAGACAAACCTAGTGCGGTAACGTTTTTCTAAAAAGATAAGGAAAACACCTTTCTCTTAAGATTTCTTTAGACCATAACTAGGTAGGTACTGGATAATATCGATATTTAACTATTTTTTTTTTTATAAAATTAATTTTTCACTTTTTTACATTGATATAATTTGTGAATTATTTTATCAGTGAGTGCGGTGTGGGTAAATCCTAGTGTTCATAACGGGAGACTACAATCCATCATTCTCGGCTACAATCGGAGTTGACTACAAATGTAAAGTCATGGACGTGAATGGTGAACGAAAATCTCTAGCAAAACTGAATGAGTGTGTCGTGGAACTGCAAGTATACTGCACCAAGAAGAACACAGCCTGCTTAGTTGTCGGCAATAAGATTGACAAGCATATCTTCTTAGGACCAAGTGCATAATATCAGCAAGCACATTTGATCACCCGCGCGACGGCGCAACGAGTACTCCCAAGGAGGGTTGACGTCAGGCAGGCGGCCGGTCATAAAACAATAAGCCAAAACCTTTAACAACATGGATTTATGAAATACATGTTGTGCCGACCCCACCTAGTGTGGGATAAGGGCAGGATGAAGAAGAATTAGTTATCGCACATTTGTAAGAACTTGTATACATTGTATATGTTTGCAGTACCTACTTAATATACATATGAGCGGATCATTTTATACTTAGGTACTGCCTTTTGTGTGTGGTATGTTGGTAAATAAATTATATTGTTTTCCTACCCTTATAATTTACTTTCTTTGTACGTTTTCTATTATCAAATATGATTTATAAGCTGACACGGTTTGGAAACAAAGCGAAGGTAACTTTGTCTTGAACTTTTTGTTCCAGAAAAAACCAATATCCGATACCAAATAATATTCAGTTGAATTAATACAACACACATTATGCATTTAGGTGTTAAAATACTATGTACTAATAATATTCAACAATAGAGTACCTATTCGAAACAGCAAAAAGTTTCTCTCCGCCGCGGGAAATCGAACCGAGGATGAGTTTATTGTCTTCCAAGTAATCGATTGCTTAATCTTATTTAAATTAAAGGTAAGCACAGAAATCTATAGCCACTGCTCTATTTAGCATTTATTAGTAATAATCACTGAAAAAAGTAAATAACTTCAAGTTTATTACTCAAAAATATATGGTTAGCAGACGTTACTCTAGGCATAAGTTTTGGTCATCGCCTCCTTTTGCGAGGGGGTGATGGCGACCAAGGAGGTAGCGGAGAGGGAGAGGGAGGCCGCTTCTTCTCTCCCTTCTCGCGCTAGACGCACCGGGCGCCGGAGGGCGCGTGACGATCTCCGGCCACCTTAGTGAGTGGCCTGCGGGCGGCGGGTTGGGGAACCCGTCGCCCGACCAGTAACGGGCCCAGGGAGGATAGCGCGTCGTGTCATGCGCGCGCCTCTCGGAAGGATGTGGGGCAGGGGAGCAACTGCCCCACCACAGGAGAGGTCCACCAGAAGAAGCTGGTGGACCGAGAACTGCCGGGGTCGCGGTGCATGCAATAGCGAATCCCGTGACTCCGGCCTTAGGTCAGAAGGAGGGACACCGTGGTGGTTTTAGCCAGTAAGAGTCTGGCACACCCCCCTGTCTTCCCCAGACGGGGGATAGTCCATGAGGATTTCCCCACGCTAAAAAAAAAAAAAGCATACGTTTTGGTAAAGACTTTATTAGTAGAGGTTATCCCTGCAAGTACTATGCGTGCCAACTAAGAATAGGATCGTGTTTGCTACAACTTCATACGATAGCTGTCAAATTAGTACTGATAACAAAAAAAACTGAGTAAAAAAATATGTTATATTTTTTTATTCATAGATTTCATTATTATTTAAATCAATTTTTATAAAATGTTATTTCTTGAATTCCATAAATAGATAATTTTGGATAAATTAATAATATTTGGAAGCAGTATTCATTAAAAAAATTAACCAATATACAAGGTTAGTCGGAAAGGGGGTACTAAGCCGAAAGGGTGTTAAAGTACCCATAATAAGGGATAACTTTTGTTCTACAATTTTCCCCAAAACTCGATAGTTTAAGAGAAATACCTTTTCAAAGATTTCGTAAAATATATGCTGAAATCTATCTGTCCATAGCTATGATCAGCTGTTTTTACAATTCAGCTCATATTTGAGGTCACGGATCAGAAAATTAATTTTCTGAATTCATAACTATAGCAGGTATGATTCTTTTTTGAAAAAACTAAAATAAAAATATTTTTGGATGCATATAAAAATTCTCGAGTTTTAAAATTTTAACACTTGCTTTTAAATAGTCATCAGTGATACTTTAGGTGGCCCGCGGCTTAGTACCCCCTTTCCGACTAACCTTGTATATAGCTTCACGAAATGCTACTGGTCACCCTAATATGTCGCCATAATAATAATTTAATTACTGTGTAATTAATTTGGCGAAAAATTGATTAGAAATACCAAAAAGTGAACAAAAAATAATTAAACTGAGTATAATTTCTTTACTTACTTTTTTACACACCTTACGCTTTGGTAATGAAGTTCACGAGTATTGCGGAACAAAATGGCGTCTTGACAGTACTATTCTTAGTTGGCACGCATAGTACAAAGAAGTGGATTAAAAAATATTACACTATAGATTTCGATCGTTAAAATAATCTAGTAAAGATATTAAAAAGCGAATATCTGTCAGTTAGATTATCAAATTACGAACGGGTTTCACACAGTAACAATATTAGAAGTTCTCCTAATTAAACAAAACCTATGAATATTTAAATACTCTAATTAAACGGAAATTAAATTAACTTAATTCATGATTAATGTATAAATTCTTGCGTTAAGGGCTTGCGTGTCGTGTTTTGGTCCCATAAAGCGGATAATGAACAATTAACACTGACTACCAATATTGTACAGTTAGGTCGATCCCCCGTTTGGTCCACGGGGAATCGTTTTGGTGCGGTATCAGTACCGATTAACATAACGAGCGCCTACATTTCAATGAGCCCGGATCCCGTACAACTCAGAGAGCTGAATGAAATATAGGCGCTTGAGTTTTCGGTACCGATCTGGTACCGGTATTGATACCGCGTCGACAAATACGGGAGCACCCATTTAGACCCCACGTGTTGAATACCTGTTAATATACATTATTTATTTACATACATTTATATTATAATTTATTAATAAAAAATATCACTAAGCATTTTGTTTCTTTTTTAAAAACAAAGATTTAAGGTGGAATTTGAATACCTTTACATTACTTAAAATGCTTGATTTCCCTTAATTGACATGCGACCGTAGATATGACGTTTGTTTCATCTTAATCAGCCTTTATATGTGTTATGTTTACATTTTTTTAAATGATTAATGCCTTTTACTACCCTACACCAAAAAGTAAGAAGTAGGTACCTAATCATAGACTAAAAATTATAACATAAATAGGGGTGAGGAGTGAACTTACTAGTGTTGTGCCTCTATTAATCGTTATAACAATAAGGTCTGCTGACCTACGTTACTGCGTTGCTAAAGTCTAGTCATGCGCTTCCTAATAAATTCTTTGATACACGATAGGTAATCTGAATAAGGGCCACGAGTGAGTCTACATAATTAAGTTTAGTTTTCTGAACAATAAGGGGCCATTCAAGTATTACGTAAGCACGGGGGGTGAGGGGGTCTTTGCTTATCTTATTTTTAATGACATGGGGGACGGGGGTGTCTAGATGATGATTACGTCAGCAATTTTTATTTATTTACTTATTTTTCTAGACTTAAAAACTGCTGCTCATGAATAACAATAAAGAAACCTGATCAGTTTAAAAAAATATATAACAATGTTTACGTAAGCATAGGAGGGGGTAAAAGCTTTGCTTACTTTTTTGCTGACAAGGGGGAGGGGTGGGTCAAAAATTACTAAAATTCTGCTTACGTAATACTTGAATGGCCCCCCTAACACAATTTTTCTTTTGGCTTACCAGTACAGTACCGTCTAATTACAGTACCGATATACTCGTATTGTTTTTTTTTTTTAGCGTGTGAAAATCTTTATGGACTATCCCCCGTCCGGGGAAGACGGGGGGGTGTGCCAGACTCTTACTGGCTAAAACCACCACGGTGTTCCTTCTCCTGACCGTTCGTCCGGGGTCGCGGGATTCGCAAAAGTATCCACGGCAACCCCGGCAGGTCCCGGTCCGCCAACCAATGGCGGACCTCTCCTCTGTGGGGCCTTGCCCCACGTTTTCCTGAGAAGCGCGCACGGAATACGGCGCGCCGCCTTCTCGGGCCTGTTACTGGTCAGGCAGCGAGTCCCTTAACCCATCGCTCGCAGGCCAACACTTTATCCGACCTGGGGATCGAACTCAGGACCCCGTGCTCAGCAGTTGCCCTTGCGACCGCTCGACCAACAAGGCACTCATATTCTTTTCTTTTATAAAAAACGTTGCCCCATACTAGGATTTCTCCTGTATCGTGGGTGCGTTTACAGGCACAAATCTTTACACGCACAAACATCCAGACCCGGAACAACTATCTGTAGGCCATACAAATATTTGTTCCGTGCGGGAATCGAACCCACAACCCGTAGCGCAGAAGCCGATCGCTCCGCCACTGTACCAAACGTGTCATTATTTTCTTGAATCTCAATTAAATCAACATTGGCGCCATATTTGTTTTCAAGACATGACCGAACACGGTTAGCTAGGTTTAAGATTTCTCAACATAAACAGACTTCACCAATCTCTACCACAAACAAGCACGCAGTAATTGGAAAAAATATCCAAGCAGTAGGTCAACGAAATAGGACATCGCCCAGTGGAACAAATTATAAGGAAAAGATAAGATTAAAAACATCAACCTCAAAAATGGAGCAGAATATTATGATATTTGCAAAGGAACTTTCATATCCGTTGCTGGCAAACTACGGCGACCGAATTCAACTGTTTTAATTAAACCGGAATCTGATTACTTGATGCGAGTGATGAAATGGAGGCAATATGTTTGGCGAATATAATTAAAGTTTTAAACCAGTTACGTCGATTTGTTATCGACTATCAAATGTAATGTAATGATATTGGCGGTTTAAGAATACTGTTTGCGATTATTAGTGTGATTGTAAACATAGACGCAGAATATACAAGGTTAGTCGGAAAGGGGGTACTAAGCCGCGGGCCACTTAATGTATCACTGATGATTGTTTTAAAGAAAGTGTTAAAATTTCAAAATTCGATAAAAAAAATTCAATGCAAAATGTTTTAGATTTTTTTCAAAAAATTCTTCATTTAGTTACGAATTAATTAGTTACGAATTCATTGATTTAGTTACGAATTCAGAAAATGGAGTTTCTAATCCATGACCCCAAATATGACCTAAAATGTAAACAGCTGATCATAGCTGAGGATAGATAGAATTTAGCATATTTTTTATGAAATCTTTGAACAGCAATTTCTCATAAACTATTGACTTTTGGGGAAAGTTGTAGAACAAAAGTCATCTCATATTATGGGTACTATAACACCCTTTCGGCTTAGCACCCCCTTTCCGACTAACCTTGTATACTCTCTTATAAACGACGCGACACAACAAACCCACAACGTATTCACTATCTTACCATTACCTTTCGTTACCTTTACTTATATTCTAATATAGCAATGATAGCCTAGGTTGAACGCTTGCATTCCATGCAAGGTCTGAGTTCGATTCCGGCCCGTACCTCTGACTTTTCGGATTCATGTGCGGATGAGAATTTGATTATCACTTGCGTTAACGGTGAAGGAAAAACATCGTGAGGAAACCTGCACAACTGAGAGGGCTCCATAAAGTTCTCGATAGTGTGTGTAATCTGCCAAAGCGCATCAAGCTAGCGTGGTGGACTAAGGCCTAAACTCTTCTCGTTATGAGAAGAGGCACGGACCCAGCGTGGGACAGTAATGGGCTTATTATGTTATTATGTTATATTCTAATGCTAGAAAACCTATCTATTTTTTCAAATCATTATTGTCTTCTTCTTTCTTTTCGTGTGATTAGTAACTAATCTGGTGTCAGAGTTTATGCTGCCCATGGGCCTCTGACTTGGCTTGACATGCCGTCGAGAAATATCTCTCAGGCATGCTAGTTTCCTCACGATGTTTTTTTTCGCCGTTTTTAAGCAAGTGATAATTATACAATACGCACATGAATCCGAAAAGTCAGAGGTGCGTGCCTTGGGTTCGAGCTCGAGACCTATGACTTGGCAGTCCGACGGTCGCACCACTAGGCTATCACTGCAATCATTATTGTAGAAACCTAAAATTATCACCTGTTACTAAAATCACTTAAAGAAAAATATCAAAAGTCCGACCCCACCGTGGGAAACTCATGGATGTACCTCATCAACTACAAACCTAGCAAACATTGTTCCAAACTTGACTCACTCGCAACAATAGAGTACTCATAATATGTTTGTAAGTTCCATAAATATAAATATAATAAACGTGACATTTTTAAGTGAGTGTGGCACGCGTCCTTTGCGAGGGGTGTACGGGAACGGGTGAGACAAATAATTCCCACAGGATGCTGCGACCCTTCACATTTCCATGGAATATTTGTGTTGCGAATTGGCGTTCTATTTAAAGGGCTGTTCCAACTTTTAATGTATCCTTGGTCTGATTATGAAATGTTAAGTGAAAGAGAAGGGGGTTTATTTGGACTATTTATTTATTTATTTTAGGATCTCCAACAAAAGATATACACAGAACATAAAATATTGTTAACTAGCTGTATCCTCACGGCTCCGCCCGTAGCCTATGTTACTCAGTGATAACGTAGCTTTCTAAGGGCAAAAGATTTTTTGAAATCGGTCCAAAAATACAAAAATCCAAAAATACAAATCTTTCCTCTTTATAATATTATTATTATAGTATAGATACCGAACAAAGTATTTCGTATTTTGACTAGAATATAAACAAAAAATTCAGTACGGACAGAGACAGCACAAAAATTGGAATAAAAAAAAAGAAAAAAGTAGTATATGCTTCGTTGGTTTAGTGGTAGCAAGCGCGACTGCTGATCGTGAGATCCTGCGTTCGTTTCCCAGGTCGGCCAAAGTGTGATTGGGCATTTTCGTGTTGAATTCCTCAGTAGCAGCCCGGAGTTTGGATTTGTGCCCGGTTGATGGCAATAAGCTCGCCCCCTATTGGGACTTAAACATAACGGCGAAGTGAGGGTGTAACTATACACCTCTGCCCAACCCTTAAGGGACAGGTGTGATGTTATGTTTATAAAAAAATAGCAGCAGTACTTAACATTAAAGTGAGCTGTCGGGCATGCCCGTGCCGAAAGGGTTACCGATTCAGCATTGTTCTGGACATGAAACACCCAGTGTTATCTATTTATTATTTATTTATTTATTTATACTTCTATGCACTATTGTGGTACATAAGGCGGACTTAATGCCATAAGGCATTCTCTACCAGTCAACCTTAGGGTTAAAAAGAAAAGCATCAAAATACGTAGGTACAGGAAAAAGATGAGTTGACAATTTTGGACTGAATATATCAGGAAATCAAAAGTTAAATATAAATTACATAAAATACATATATACAAATAATAAAATATATAGATATTACAATATATATGACGAAGACTAAATTAGATGATTAGGAGTGCAGCGACTTCAAGTAGTGTTTCCTAACTTTGCGTTTGAAGGAGAATTTACTAGGAGCTTTTTTAATATCAAGGGGGAGCACGTTCCAAAGTTTAATTGCTGAGACAGCGAAGGAGTAAGAAATGAAACCTGTGCGATGGGAAGGTATTTCGAGAAGTAAATTTTCAGAAGCACGAAGGTTGCGATTGTGAGAATTGTTGTGAATCTATCATACTGGGTGTAAAAATAGCCTTAACGAAGCCGAAATCTACGCATACTGTACATCAAACTAAGTAACATACAGCAAAGATAATTGCTGGGAAACGACTTTTATTTTTTGGTATTAAAAACAGATTTTAATTGAAGCGCGCAATGTAAGCGCGCGCGCAGCAGATTGTGCCTACATTTCGAAAATGTTGATAATGTTTGTATAGAAGAATGTTTAGTAATAACATTTAAACTTAGTTTTCGTGAAATACATTAAAAAATATTGTGACTTTGACCTTCAATATCTCCGTAACCAGTCGGTTCCCAGGTATGGTCCAATACCTTAAATCTTCGTAATGATGGGAAGAAGACGTGGCTCTTTTCACCCGATATAAGTAGACGGGTCTTGGTTTAAGTTTGCTGACCATATAGGCGTAGGTAATCATGTATAATAACTTTACATAGTATAAAACAAAGTCGATCCCGCTGTCTGTACGCTTAGATCTTTTAAACTACGCAGCGGATTTTAATGCAGTTTTCAGCAATAGATACTGATTCAAGAGGAAGGTTTACATATATATTCATAGGTCTATATATGCCCCACATTAGTATCTACATTTCACCCGTGTGAAGCTGGGGCGGGTCGCTACTCGCTAGTGTATAATAGTTCACGTTTCCATATTTTTTTTCTATATTTATGGTTTTCGTGTTTGAACTCAACATCAGTCCATATAACAGAGTTATTTATGACCATCGTAAGTTTAACATTTTAAAATCGGCCCAAAGTTGTGGCTATCGATATCATCGAACTTATCGATCTGTTCCAATTTGTTCTAGAAGAAATGTTGACACTTCTACTACTAAGCATCATATTGAAAGTCAGTTTTGCTAACACTCAGTCGACGTTTGCCGAAAGCCTTTATGAAGTCAATAAGAGAATTGGCAGGGAGGCTACTAACAATAGATTCGCCGCTTTGTCCATTTCGACGGAGGGCCTATCGTTGAACGGCACTCAATTCAATTTACTGCTGGTATTTAGCGCAGCCGATATTAGGGACGCTGGAAATGTGCTTTAGGATTCATTTAATCGTTATTGGAGTGCTTCTGGTCTGGTAGTACTTAATTTCGCTAATGATTGAAGTAGGCATACATTGTTTATCTGAAGATTAAACTGATTTTAATAATGTCTTTTAAATATTGTTTGTAGTTTTAGATTCCTTTCCAAAGAAGAAAATATAGTGGAACGCTACTCAAAACAAGTTTTTTTTTATTCTTAACTTGGTCGCGTTTGGCCCTAGTCTGACTTGTTGGTAAGCGCAGACAGGGTCTAAGATGGAGCACATGACTCCAGGGAACAGAGATATGGAGGGATTCCCCTATACCCCTCTGGCTCTTACATGCACACAACGGAACACAGTAAACTACTTGGCGCCGGACTTTAATGTGAGGGTGTAGCTAGTTAGGCGGAGCGTATAGATTCTACCACCAAGCGTTCGGTTTTGTTGAATCTTACAACACGCGTCTATTCCCAGTGTGTGGTGAGGAAGTTTTATATTCTAACCCGTCCTTACGCGGGGAAAAAATGTTTTTATAAGTTCTATTTCATAGTTTTATATTAAGCAGTTTGCTAAAGTGCCTTCATCCTTACTTAGAAATAAGTTATACATTTTGTATGATCCTTTCTAATGCATCACTCAAAAGGTTGACATCAAATAAATTGAACCCAAAGCCGGGCTTGTTCCAATAAACTTCTTTAGCGGGATGAAATAGGATTATATCCGGAGGTTTCACACAAGAATATTTTAATAAAATCAAAAAATATGTTGCTTGCCCCGAGTTTCATCAGCTAAGTGCTTACCTCGACAGTACTTTTTCACGATATGTTATTTGCGAGATGATATTTAATGGGAATCCATTTTGCGCTCATATTTTAATGGGGGTTATCGCATTGTAATTATCGGGACGTAGGGCGTAACTGATTAAAGCAAAACGAACAGCATAATTAACGATACGTTTTTCATATATATCTATAGTAATATTATTAAGCTGAAGAGTTTGTTTGTTTGAACGCGCTAATCTCAGGAACTACTGGTTTGAATTGAAAAAATATTTTTGTGTTGGATAGTCCACTTATCGAGGAAGGCTGTAGGCTATATAACATCACGCTACGACCAATAGGAGCGGAGCATAAATGAAAAAATTTGCAAAAACGGGAAAAATGTCCACCCGTGCGAAGCCGGGTCGGGCCGCTAGTTTACTATAAAACGTAGACAAAGTTTATGAAACTTTTACACTAGTTATTACTTGTGCTGCATGAAAATACATTTATTATTGGGACTAAATTAACTCAATAATAAATGATAATAAGATAACTCAGTTGCCCGTCGCTAACTAACAACCACGCGGATCATATGATTTGCGATGTTAAACTGCGCTTGCCACGATCAGTCCGTCGATGGGTGACCATTGCTTACACATCAAGACCCCTCCATGTTTCGGAGAGCACCTTAAACCGTTAGTCCCGGGTATCATACGAATACCTATGGCAGTCCTTACGGATAGTCTAATCTTAAACCGGTCTAATCTTAGGATATCGGCATTGCCCAGAAGTCTGATTGCAGTCACTTCGTGTAAAATACTTGTATTCAGCGGTCAGCCGCATCTGGTTAGAATGGAAGCTGACCCCAACATAGTTGGGAAAAGACTAGGCCGAACGATTGGGACTAGATAACTGAGATAAGTATTTATGCTTCATTTTTTTATTTTTTTTAGAAAGATATTGAATATTCATTTCGTATTAGTATATAACAGGGGTGGCCAACTAGATTCGACCCAAGATCTACTACCAGATTCTGTGCGATCTACCAATTACATAATCAGTACCTCTTCATTCAACTTATATTAAACTTATATTTTTCTTTGCCTTGTCATGATCGACTGGATTAAGAGCCGCGATCGACCGGTCGATCGCGATCGACTGGTTGGCCACCCCTGGTATATAGTGATTATATAACCTAGTGGTATGATCGTCGGACTACCAAGTCATAGGTCTCGAGTTCAAACCCAAAAGCACGTACCTCTGACTTTTCGGATTCATGTGCGTATTGTATAATTGTCACTTGCTCAAAAACGTTGAAGGAAAACATCGTGAAGAAACGGCATGCCTGAGAGATATTTCTCGACGGCATGTGTAGCCAAGTCAGACGCCCATGAGCGGCATAAACTCTGGCACCAGCTTAGTCACTAAGCACACGAAAAGAAGAAGAAGATTTCTTATTCTTTTATTTTATTAATCACATAGGTACTACAGATTGTTTTATCTGCCTGTCCACGTCTAATAACAGCTCAAACGACACGAATCTAACACAACACTAAAGCCACAATTCATCCAATTTCACTGTTCATTTGCCGGCGCATAACAATCTGGAGTCCCTGTGGGCGACCGTTATCCGTGCTGGTTGAATGACGTCACTGCAATTGGAGCATCTGCGAACTGGGCACCGGGAGGTGGTGCCTGCAATCTCATGATACGAAACACTATGTATTATCTTCTAAACTCACGTAACTCTTGATGCATTGCTTTAGTTTCCATGTTAAAAGCTTCGCATAACTTTGTATTGACTCGGCGAAGCGTGAAACGCGTTTCTGTATTACGTTAGGTGTTTGACTGTTTCGCTTTGTTGAAATGGAAATTTGGGCGCAAGATATGTTTGCTTTGTGGAATATTAGAGCGTTTTGGAAATATACAGGGTGTAAATGAAATCATGTAATTCATTCAAACCTCTTGATGTACTGCTGACGTAGACTAGCCCTTCACGGAATACTTTTGGAATTAATAAAAAACAATTACTAGAACTAAACATGTGTTCTTAATGTAAAGCATTTTAGCGCCCCGGGCTAATTACGCGGCTATCGCTTACCGCGCGGTCGTTTAACTCGGGGCGCTTAAATGCCTCACGTCAATAACACATGTATACTTCTTGTCATTATTTTTTTATTGAATCCATAAGTATCCCGTGCAGGTTTAATCTATGTGAGAGTTTAATCATGACGAGGTTAGACGGAGTTACATGATTTCGTTTACACCCTGTATACAATATTTCTACTTATCTTTACTTTTATAAGTGCCTCGTTGGTGGCAAGCGCGGCTGCTGATCGTGAAGTCTTGAGTTCGATCCCCAAGTCGGACAAAGTGTTATTGGGTTTTGATGTGGAACATCTAATGTGGCAGTACGAGTGTGAGAGCGGCTGACGCGTGGCGACGCTCTCGATGGCAGACACACGACGGCAGACCTTCGTAACTCGTCGGCTCTCTTCAGTTCGATTTTGGCAGTTTTTTTTTACAAAATGTTTTTCGGTGTTTCACATCTGCCGAGCGTCCCGTGACAACTTATTTTTTTTTCATGTGGATTTCCTCAATAGTAGCCCAGAGTTTGGATTTGTGCCCAGTTGATGGCAATAGGCTCGCCCTCTATTACATGGGACTTAAACATAACGACGAAATGAGGGTGTTACTATACACTTCTGCCCAACCCTTCGAGGAATACAGGCGAGATGTTATGTTATGTTTTTTCTACTTTATTTTGAAATTAAAAGATACTTAAAATTTCCTGTAAGAGTATGTTCTGTAGGTATGTTAGAATGGTGCCAAAACAAGTGTGGTTCCCGGTAAAAAATACGCCACCCGTTCTCTTCTAGTCAGTTTCATAAAAGATAAATAAAGTCTAGTTCGAACTATGCCTGTAATTTGTGTGTTTTATAATAATAAGTCCATAGTATATTGTTAGTAACAATATACTTAAAAACTAATGTTAGTATTGACTACACAATTACACTGCCGCATGAAGCCGCACCCACCTTTGCAGCATGGGGGACTCCCACCGATCTGCAAAAACACCCAGTATAGTGTTGGTGCTACCATGCTGCTGTTTTATCACGGATATTGACAAAACAATGTCGAAAGCATAAAGCCGAGTGCGACCATATTTTTGTTAGAAATAGTTACATGTTTTTCGAACAAAATTGGGGCGCGGCCTAAGTGTTTACTGTGTTGTAATTGTTCCGAGTGTTCACTAAACATGTTTTGTTAGATTTTTGTCGCAGTTGGCCCGGCTTGATCAAACTTGCAGGGAATGGTCACAGCCTAAAAAAGACAGAGACCAAACAAATATCTACACAATGCGTGCTACTGAAGTAATTCATGAATAAACTGGTATTTCAGAGCGTTGGTATGTGGAGCACGTCTGAATGCGGACATGCTTGTTTGTTCCCGCTGCAAAATCTAATGAATTCCAAATATTGTGGCTGTATCCGCGTTATTGCGAGAAACTTTATACCAAATGCACGATTTATTGACTTCGTATTGTTCAGAGAAGAAACTGGAGCTAGTTCCCCCCCTTTTTTTATCGTTTGATAATCCTCGTGGATGTCCCTCGCCCGGGGAAGGCGAGGGCGTCTGCTGGACTCTTACCGGCTAAAAACCAACGGTGTTCCTCCTCTTGACCGTTTGGCCGGGGTCGCGGGATTCGCAAAAGCATGCACCGCAATCCCGGCTGAGCTCGTTCCGCCAAGCCTTTTCCCAACTATGTTGGGGTCAGCTTCCAGTCTAACCACATGTGGCTGATTACCAGTATTTTACACCAAGCAACTGCTATCAGACTTCCGCAACCCAGTTACTGGGCAATACCGATATCATAAGGTTTGACCGGTGGTCAGACTTTCGGGCGTTTGACTATCCGTAACGACTATCTTAGGTATTTCATGACACCCGGGACCGACACTTTACCGTGCTCTCGGAGACACGGATGGGTCTCGATGTGTAACGAATGGTCTCCCATCCACGAACTGACCGCAGCAAGCGCAGCTTAACCTCGCAAATCGTATGATCCGCGCAGTTGGTTAGCCACGAACCCCTCTCGAGAAGAAACTGGTGTTACCGACAACGAAGCTGAAGCTGCAGTGGGTTGATTAGTCAGTTGAATGACCGATGGCTGTTGGAGCAGACGAGTAGCGATCGCGAATCGTGACGCTCATAAGGCAAATGGAGCGTCGTCCTTTAGAAAGTCATCTGGGTTTGACTGCATGCAAGGGAAAGAGGACAGTGTGTGACGGGTGGTGGCCGACTGGCGGGGGACCAGGCCTATAAAAGGTCGGGCACACTGCAGATCGCCCTCTCGCGCCGCTGCAGTTGCCAAGCTAAGTGTTCACCTGCTCAAGAAGACCCTGGACTCCTCATATTGTATGAACCACGCCCTGTTGTTCTCTTTGTAATTCTTAATTAAATAGGTATATATAGTGTACGGTTACAAGTGTTATTCTTTATCCTCCCGTTAGTACACGCCTGCTAAATTTTATGTACACATGCTAGTTGAGGGTTGACTCCTAAAGCCACCCTAAAGTGTTACAAGTGTTTTTTTATATCGCACTTTTTATCTTTTTTTGTCTCTTTGTGCTGTATCCAAATAAATGTTTCTTTATGTTTGTTTCTTTATCTTCGTTATGGTGCAAGTTGGGAGAGGCCGAAGTCCACCAGTGTACTGCGATATGTTGATATGTAGAGATAATCAGGTAGTAGGCTATCATGCCGTTTCAACTTGCATTGCTGATTTACAGCTATTTACTGTAACTGCCTCATTAGTCTAGTGGTGGCAAGCGCAACTGCTGATCGTGAGGTCCTGGTTTCAATCCTCAGGTCGGGCAAAGTGTTATTTGAGTTTTTCCGTGTGGAATTCCTCAGTAGCAGCTTTCAGTTTGAATTTGTGTCTGGTTGATGGCAATAGTTTCCCCCCCCCTATTACATAGGACTTAAATATAACGGCGAAATAAGGGTGTTATTATACACCTCTGCCCAACCCTTCGGGGAATACGGGCGTGATGTTATGTTACTGTAAACTTTGCCTTACTATGTTTACGATGTTTTTGGGTAAGAGGTTATTGTAAGAAAATCCTTTGAATATTTACTACAGAAACGCCCCCTCATTAGTTTGCAACTCGAAGACCACGGAGAGAGCAGTGGACCGGACGTTTTATATTCTTCGCCAGTTTCCAAAGATATTTTCACTTAAAAGTTTTTGCTCTTTTAATATCACAATATTGCATAGTTGAAGGGGGTGGGGGAGGTCTGGACCAACTGGCTGTGTTTAACTAATGATGCCGGTGAAAGATGAGGGCTATTTGTTAAGGGGTTGACTATATTACGGGTAAAGGCTGTGTCACACTAAGTTTCGCGTGTCAAACCCGGCTGTGCATTAATCGTCGAATGTCAAGAAAATATAGAACATTGAATTTAATAAATAATGATTGCCATTTAAGTCGAGCGCTAGCAAAAACAGTTGTGCACTTAAATACTTGGTTAGATTGACTTTTTAATTAAATAATCTCAGTTCGGACTTTAGATAGTGTTCGATGAATGTCGATAGGTTTGCCCAATGGTACATACATATTATCTAGTACTTTCTAATCTATATCTATACTAATATTATAAAGAGGAAAGATTTGTATTTTTGTATGTAACGAATAAACTTAAAAACTACTGGACCGATTTCAAAAAATCTTTTCCCGTTAGAAAGCTACATTATTACTGAGTAATATAGGCTACGGGCGGAGCCGTGAGGACACAGCTAGTATGTAATATTTTATTAAATTGTGGATGTACACCTCTGCCTTTTTGGGAACCAACGAAATGCAACGGAGAAGTAACATGTCAAAAATAATTAAATATCTATGTGTTGTTACTGAATTACAATTACAGTCGTTACGGGAGTAATCAGAAGCCCGAAAGTCTGACAACCGGTCTAACTTTAGGATATGGGAATTGCCATGTAACTGGGTTGCGGCGGTCTGCTAGCAGGCGCTCCGTGTAAAATACTGGTATTCAGCCGCATCTGGTTAGACTGGAAGCTGACCCTAACATAGTTGGGAAAAAGCTAGGCAGAACCGTGTTGATACCGAATTATAAAGAAATAATAACCATTACCACAGCACGATAATCTTTATATATAGGTATATAATTCGACTATACGTGTGTATGTCACTGAACTCCTCCTAAACGGCTGGACCGATTTGAATGAATTTTTTTGTATGCGTTTGGGTGGCGTCCTGGATGGTTTAGATTCACAATTGGACCCGGTAGGTGGCGCTGCTGTCAGTATGTCACCAATTTTTTAGGGCAGGACGACGTCTGCCAGGTCCGCTAGTGTAAATATAAAATTATTTGTGGTTTTGTTTGATTTATAAAAACATTGGACATTATTGTCACGTCATTACCTAGTTCTTCAATATACGTTGTCAAATTTTGACAAAATAATAACAAGTATGATTTAATATGTCGAGCGACACAATTGGGAACAAATTGCTCGTGGTATTTAATATCCGTCCAACACTTTCTCTTTTACTAAGTACTTAGAGTGTCCAGTTCTGATATTACAATTTCTGTCGGATATTCATTACACCAAATTAAGGCGAAGTTACCGCGGCCGTATGTAAATATTTACGATATTCTTTTTACAAATAAAATGTTTACAGTTTATTTAAAATGCATATTTGGATACAATGTTCATTATTATGGTAATTTGATTACGTGTCTCTGTTAATTTTTTCGTTTTTTTCGTAATTTTATTCTTTCCCATAATCTTGGTCGTAAATTGGGCATTCAAAGATAGTTGTAAAATGAATGGTCGCAATCATTATTATGGTGTGGCCGTTGCGGTGACCGCTGACTGTGCGGCGACCACATTTCTTGTTTTATAGCCGGGTACAAGCATTTCGGCTAACAAGTGGAGGTTTGGGTGCGGACATAGTAGAAGCGGTAGCGGGTTTGAAATAAAAATGTTTTCTGCTCGAATTATAATAAAAAGTAAAATTATTTATGTACGCATAGAACTTTTACTAACTGCCTTGTTGGTTTAGTAGTCGCAAGCGCGACCGCTGAGCATGGGGTCCTGGGTCCGATCCCCAGGTCGGGCAAAGTGTTATTGGGTTTCTCCTTTAGGAATTTCTCAGTAGCAACCCGGAGTCTGGATTTGTGCCCGGTTAATGGCAATAGGCTCGTCCCCTATTACATGGGACTTAAACATAACTGGCGAAACGAGGGCGTACTAAAAATACCTCTGTCGAACCCTTTGGGGAATACAAAGCGTGATGTTATGTTATGTAGAACTTTATATTTAGCTTACTAAACACCCTGTGTCACGTTAGAAGTATCTTTTATCAGTATTTGCAAAACATGGTAAGGAGTAGCAGTGCATTCCAGCTTTGGCTCAGCGTTATAATGACCTGGAGCTACCAGGATCTCAACCACGGCGGTTTGACCTTTATCTTTATAAGAAAAAAGTCAGATAGTCGTAGTTCAGCTGCTGTTCGATTGCGTTTATAAGAACTTTGTTTGAACAACTTTCCAAAATCGCCCTCGCTAATACCCGCGTCTGCGCCTAATATGGTCTCTACCTAACCGCAGTTTGTGTTCAATTGTTCGGAACGGTTTAGTTCCTATGGTGAGTTAATACGAAGCATTGTTTATGTACTCCCATGTTTATGCACTTATGCACGCCTCCATTTTATTACCGTAACGTTGAACATCAATAAAACGCTAATATAATGTTGTATAATTGTTTTCTTACTGCTTCGCGATACTTTATTAAACTCTAGTTTTATTGAGTACGAAGTTTCTACGATACGCTGAGGAAAAAGCCTTTTATTAATATAGCCCGGTATTACGGCGGTGAATGCACTCGCGAATACCGCGACTCTGGCCACAGGTCCTCTGAGGAACACCGCGGTGGTTTTAGTCGAAAAGAGTCCGATATAACTCCCGCCTTTCCCAAGGAGAAGCGTATCGATGAGGAGTTTCCCATGTTCAAAATAGGTGATACAAATTAAATTCAGAATCGCGAAACATCGAAATAGTTGGCATAACACGGATGAAATCCCATACTGCTCAATGATGTGGTATATTTAATAGATATCTACAACCCGATTACTTATAGAATGGGTTTAGAAACGGCGTATCAATTATTTGCTTTCCGTTCACAGTGAACGTGCGAGAGCGAGAGGTAAACAACGACAACGTTAGTAGGGCCGCCATTTTGTAATTTTTTTTCTATTGGACTGCTTATGATGGTCCTTGCGGACCGTTTCTACGTAACCAGACAATTATTGGCGAGACCTGAAGGGTTTGCAGATAAAGTAGCGTCGCCATTTTAAATCTCATTCTGTAAATATTCTGGTACCGGATAGGTAGGTACATGATTTTTTTTGGTTGATAAAATGATGACCGCAAGGATAGTTCTATTTTTTTTAATTAATAGTTTTTAAGAAGCCCCTATCTGAGATATTTAATATCAATACTGATAGTAACATAGAAACACATGTGTGAGATACACAAAGGAGAAAATGATGGGGAGCAAAGTAATGATAGGTACAAGTAGTTTGGTATTCAAATCGTTGTATAATTAAAGCAAATAAGAATTGTAAATATTGACCGAAGCCTATTAAATACAATTTATTCATAGCCTACCTGTTTTTTATTTTACTTTTAATCAACACTACAATTATGTATGCCTTTAAAATTTTGGTATGTAATGAGATACCTAATTAATATCCTATATTAGCAGAGGTATGTGGAGACAGCAGAACTTCCCATACCGGTTTGTAAGCAAATAAAATATGTATGAAAGTTAACACAGCGGGGTAACTGAATCTTGGGTGTCAGTTTTTATTACTGTTTTAAGGTACCGTACCCAAAGCTTCTGGACGGAACCCTAATGTTCTGGCAACCCTAATGGTTCGACTGTCAGGGGTTTGTACTTCACTTAACAAGAAAAAATAGGGAATTGAAATAATTTATTTATGTATGAAATTCCATGCAAAAATAAAAATTGTTTTTATTGTATAACTAGCGACCCGCCCCGACTTCGCGTGGGTGCAATGTAGATGCTAATGTGGGGCATATAAACCTTCCTCTTGAAACACTCTATCTATTGATGAAAACTGCATTAAAATCCATTGCGTAGTTTAGAAGATCTAAGCGTACAGACAGTGGGAGCGACTTTGTTTTATACTATGTAAAGATTATGTTTGCAGTACCAGTGCTTGTGGCTAATTACCAACCGCGTGAATCATACGATTTAGGAGGTTAACCTGCGCTTGCTGCGGTCAGTCCGTGGATGGGTGACCGGTCGTTACACATCGATACCCCTCCATGCCCCGGAGAGCACGTTAAACAGTCGCTTATGTCATACGAATACCTGTAGCATTCGTTACGGGTAGTCAGAAGCCCGAAAGTCTGACAACTGGGCTAACCTTTGGATATCGGCATTGCCCAGGGTTGCGGAGGTCTGATGGTCACTCCATGTAAAATACTGGTATTCAGCTGCATCTGGTTAGACTAGAAGCTGACCCCAACATAGTTGGGAAAAAGCTAGGCAGAACAATTATGTTTTCAGTCTTAAGTAAAGTTGAGTTAGTTGACCACAAATGTTTGTGTTGTTTTATTGGTATGGAACCATCATTGGGTGATATCGACAGGCGCGTGACCAGTATCTATTATTTATAAGTAATCAAACCATAGCAGGTGAATCGTAATTCATTAATATTAATAACATTATTTATAGCTTGTGGTACAGATCGCATGTAAACAGAGCTTCTGCAATTAAAAGATTTTTTAGGTTGATTAACTCGTGGATAAAAATAAAAATGTAAGGGGTATGTTCGGAGTTATCATTGGTATTGCTTTTTTATGTTTTCTATTGTACTGATTGTAGATGGTCATGTGGACCGTTTCTACGTAACCGGGCAGTTGTTGGCGAGATCTGAAGGGTCTCCAACCAACGGGGACGAGTAAAATACTTAACCTAAGCTAACTACTACTACCTACTAACATCATGACTACGAGCAACAACTGCACTTAGGGCGACCCCTAATGGGAGATGTTTTGGTAGTGATGTAATGTTATGTGAGATGGCAGACGTACCAAAGAGGTTAGCATATAACGCAAGCCAGCAGAAACCTATCTCCGAAAATGATTAGACACGAAGATTCTTATATTGCAGAATTCTATGCATAATTCTATAATCTATTCTATACTAATGAAATAGATTTCTATTGTCTTTTGGCCATCGTAATAAGTTGACGTTCCTTGGATGAGTTTTCCACCACGATTTTGTTCAAGTACATTTTCATACCACTGAGCTGCTACTAAGAATTAAAAAGCCAAAAAAAAGTAAAAAAATTGCCTAACTTGGTAATCGAAGCCAGAACCGAATACTTGGCGGTTGCATTTCCGGTCACAAGACCGACGCAGTCTAATAAGTAAGAAGATTAAATTATAGACAATACCTCCGTAATCATTTTTTTTTTTTTTTTATTTATTGAAAGGCTTTGTCGCTTAGCGACGATATCGCCCAATGAAAATATTATAAATAGATAGTAACAATTTATCTTATAACTAACTTATACAAAAGTTTAGCTTTGTCTGACATTGGAAAAGCTAGAATCGAATTACAAATGCCAATGTCATACATTTTGTTTCGGCCAAACACACTAATTCTTACATTTTCATTTCGGACACATTCCATTATGATATGAAAAACTCCGTAATCATGATAATCGTACTATTTATCAACAGACATACCGACTGTCATAGCCTTTAAAACTTAAGCCTTAGGGAACAATTAAAGTCAAAAGCTCGCCCAGACAAAAATATATGGGAATACCGCAACTCTGCCCGCGGGTAAATGGTAACAATACTCTTTTTAATTTCAAGTTTGACCATGCACATGCAACGTAACTGTTCTAGATAAGATCTAAGAAAGTTCTGATCATAAAATAGTCGTGTTACTTGAGGCTCTTAATATCAATTTAGTTTTGACAAGTTCATTAATTTTTATGTTATTAATGTACCGGATGTGTTGTGGAGCGTGAATTTAGATTGGACTTTTATTGAAATATTCTATTACGTTATGCGTATATACAATGTTACAGCTAGTTCACACAGGAGCTGTTTACAGGATCCGTTTTAGCGGATCCGTTTTTATTTTGGTGATGGCGCCTGTAGTTGTATCAGCGAGTCCACATACACGACAGTATTCCGAATCCAGTAAAAAATACTGTATCCGTTATTTTTATCGTATCATGTCTGCCAAATGCGACGTAGCTGCTGTTTGTTTAACTGATCCGTCGGTATAGATGTAAAACCAGGACCGACGGATCCGAAAAAACGGAGCCCGTTCACACACCGGATCCGTTTTAACGGATCCGGTGTGTGAACGGGCGCTTAGTCGGAAAGTACTAATCCGGAAGGGTATTAAAGAACCCATAATATCTAATTACTTTTAATCTACAACTTTCCCCAGAAGTCAACAGTTTTAGAGAAATAGCAGTTGAAATATTTCACAAAAAAAAAATGGTACAGCCACTCTTTAATCAGCTGTTTAAATAAGTCATATTTGGGGGATTAATAGCTCCATTTTTTGAATTCTCGACTATACCAGGGTTATTGATATTTTTTCTCAATATAAACATATTTTTGAATAGTAGGTTGTACCTACTTAATAAAAATAAACCTTTTTATTTAACACTTCCTATAAAATATTGCTGGTTTCTAGGCTCAGGCCGTATTTGTATAAAGGGCATAAAAACACAGACAATCTAATAATTGATGTATTTGTGCAGATAACTGTATCAAATTCCTGGAAGAGTAAACAATAACACGATACAAAATTCGATTAAAAGATTTAATAAAATAAATATTTCAATAAAAATATTTTACACCGTTCCCAATAAAACATAACATCACGCCTCGTATTCCCCGAAGGGTACGGCAGAGGTGTTTTAGTACACCCTCGTTTCACCAGTTATGTTTAAGTCCCATGTAATAGGGGCTGAGCCTACTGCCATTAACCGGGCACAAATCCAGCCTCCGGGCTGCTATTGAGACATTCCTAATGGAAAACTCAATAACACTTTGCTCGTCCTGGGGATCGTACCCAGGACCCACAGACTACCCCCTAAAAACTGTGCTAGGACCCCGTGCTCAGCGCGCTTGCGACCACTAGATCAACAAGACAAACATAATTATATTCAATATACCTACAGGTCTTGACATGCGTTAGATACGGCATTAATTAGAATGCGCTATTTTACAAACCGTAAGCTGAAAAGCTTTATAATGGTGTCGATTGTGTTGCACATTTTGACAGTAGGTACTAAACTAGACGGAACACAACTGTCACTTTTTTTTTCTATTAAACAGAAAGAGACAAACACCCTTAGTTTAGATTAGTCCTGTCAAAGTGCGCAACTAAATCGACACCAATGACGCACTTGTAATGTCAAAAAGTCATCAAAAATGCCTCATTATTGATCCTCATTCTCATGACCGAATACTCAAACGCTACTCAATTTTTAGCTGTCATTAATTTCGTGCTGTCACTGTCACTTCGCCTTAAACCGACAGTGACAGCACGAAATTAGCGGCAACTTAAAATCGAGTAGCATTTGAGTATTTACACCCATATTCTAATACGTTCCTTTAAAACTTACTCGACTTGACTCCACCTCGACTCAGTCTTTCTCACTATCATCGGTTGTTATAGTTGACATAAACGTCCGCGACTCGAGATTTTTCCTCAGTCGAGGTAAGGAATCATCTGTCAAACTCAAGGTTCCTCGGAACCTACCTTAAGGAAGGAAGTGTCAAAGTTCATATGTAATAAAAATGAATTTTGAAGACTTTATCGAATATGCTTACGATAATCCTTACAACTATTTATCGCGGCGTTATTTGCACGATGCAGATAATTCAAATTATGACGTAATTACCCTACTCTACCTCGACTCATCTAAGGATCCTTCGGTCGAGGATCCTCAAAATTCACACGAAATTGTGACTAAGTATACAATTTTGAAGGTGTTTTCGAGGCCGTCCTGAGTCGAGTGTGAGTGCGAGTAAGTTTTGGAGGAACGTCTAAGAATATGGGTGTTAATATAACAGAACACTTTTGTCTACTGAACAAGTTTTCACTTCACTGCTGGTAGGTGCCCGATTTCTCAACACGTATTGCAGGGAAAAGTGTGTTTTCGCACGTATCGAGACTAATAACTTATAGTGTAGACTGCTAAGTGCGAACTCAACTGACCGCTATCACCTGCGGTGAAAGTAAGATATTAACAGTTAAAATGTTGCTACTTCTACTTTCTCAGTGACTTGTACTGTATCGGATCAGATAAGGGAGCAATCAGTTCCATTAGCTGAACTGTTCGCCTTTCTTTACAATAGGTACTTGTCTTTCTATGGACAGTTAATCGTTTTGTTGTTTGCTTGTCGGAGATGGTTGGTTGGTTTACGTCTAAAGAAAACCAAACTCGAAAGCAACGTTTGACTGTTTAGTATGGACACAAATTCAAATTGAAATGTTAACTATTCAATTTGTTATTTTGGGAAAATTTTCTGGAAAGTAAAAACATACAATATCTTGAAAGCAACAAAATTTCGGACAATATTCCGCCTAGCTTTTCCCCAACTATGTTGGGGTCAGCTTCCAGTCTAACCAGCTGCGGCTGAATACCAGTATTTCACACGGAGCGACTGCCATCTGACCTCCGCAACCCAGTTACTGGGCAATACTGATATCCTAAGCTTAGACCAGTTGTCGGACTTTTGGGTTTCTGACTTCCCGTAACGACTGTCATAGGTAGGTATTCATAGGTATGGAGAAGCCAAAAACAAAATATATACAAGCTCAAAGTCTTTGTAAAATAAAATGTAGATATAGCGAGTCTCAAAAGATACAAACAAAATGTCGTTGTCGTAAGGCTATGTTCAGATGACAAGCGTTAAGCGCGCTCTTTCACGACATCCGGGACCAACTGTTTTGCGTGCTCTCCGAGGCACGGAGGGGTCTCGATGTGAAACGAACGGTCGCCCATCCACGGACTGACTGTGGCAAGCGCAGCTTAATCTCGCAAATCGTATGATCCGCTTGGTTGGTAATTAGTCCAATTTATAATACACCTATACCAATACCTATTTAATCGATAACATATTACTCGATATACTATGTTGTTTTGGTTCTAGTATGCTTAATTAAAAATATTGTGTATTAAGAATAACAATAGTCAAGAATTAGGAACTATGTACCAAGTAGACACATAAGTAAATTTATAAATATACTTTTATATAATTAGAGCCCTCAAATATTGCAACATCTGGAAAAGGTTACTAAGTTGTACCTACTCTATATAATAAGATCTGTATTATTTTACCTGAGTGTGCAAATAAATATTTTGAGTTTAAGTTTTTTTGAGTTTAGTCTACACCCTCTAAAATTTCGGATAATATACTAAAATATTATAATTATGTAGACTACTGTTTGTATCATTATTTATCATTTCATTAGACCCACTAGCACGCTTTAAAAGAAATATGTCAAATTACAAAATAACCTCTGTATTCATCACCACTTACAAGCTTCTAAGTTTCTTATACAGAATACTCCTTGTCCTATCCAGATTCCGACTGCATTCTCATTCGCGCCAAAAAGTTCGCCAGCCCGTTATTCACGTACAAATAATTGAACCAGTTGGACCAAGACGGTAACTACAAGAACCAGAAGTGTCGTCACTGCGCCTCGTGAGAAAAATTTGACGTGATTCGTGGTTGACAGCCGAGCCGTGAGATGGGCGAAAATTTTCAGACAAAAACATGATGTGTCTGTATCGTGGAACTGAACTCGGGCTGAACCGTGCGAAACGACAACCTGATATTGTTAGCTACTGTTAAACCAACGTGGTTTTGGGGAATCAGAGAAAATTATATAGATTTTTCGGAGTTTTCTACTTGAACTTTATTCAAGCTACAGTATGTTAATAGAATTGAATAATTCGTTTTAATCGATCAATCCAATCGATTGCGACCAATGTTTTCGGTGCTGTTAAAGCAACTTGGTTTTGGGGAATCAAAGAAAATTGTACAGATTTTTCGGGGTTTTCTATTTGAAGTTTATTCAAGCTACAGTATGTTAATAGAATCGAATATTTTGATTTAATCGATCGATCCAATTGATTGCGACCAAGGCTAATGCCTTCATGTGCCATTGGCACATAACATAAAATAACATCACGCCTATATTCCCTGAAGGGTTGGGCAGAGATTTATAGTAACACCCGCATTTCACCGTTATGTTCAAGTCCCATGTAATAGAAGGCGAGCCTATTGACACCAACCGTGCACATATCTAAACTCCGGGCTGCCTCTGGGCAGTTCCACACGGAGAAACTCAATAAGACTGCCCGAATTGGGGATCGAACCCAGAACCTCACGTTCAGCAGTCGCGCTTGCCACTACTAGACCAACGAGTCAGTCACTATTGGCACGTCCAGGGTAAAAGCAGGACGTGACCATTACGTGCTGCTGTCCTCCCCAGGGTAGCTTTATAGACGTCTAGTAAGACTCTCACTGGAAGATATGAGGTCGCCTACTTTTCGGCGTTAACTACAGTAGAGTACTATAGAGCAAAGTTTCAGTAGGTATATCTGTCGTTATTTAATGAAAACATAGTCCGATATTTCATTGATATCACAAATAAACTAATTAGATTATTAATCTAAACGAGACTAATCAAACTCGTTATATTTTGACATAATCATATTTTTCCTGATTTGAAAGTTTATCAATATATGGATACGAAATGGTGTTTTAAAAAAAAATGTAAATGGTAAAGAAAAAAATATTCTAAAGCCGGGTTTCTCAATTACACTGACAGTAGTGGGTGTTTTCACACGCCCCGTGCATCTATCAAAAATAACGGAGCGTGGACTATATTTCCTCAATGCCTTTTTGAAGCCTAAACGCGACAAGCAGCGTCTGATCAAATTATTCCCCTATCTATTCGCAGACAGGCAGACGTGTGTTATACGAACACCTCTGGCAGACAGAAACTGGAAAGTCTGAGATCCAGTCGAATCTTCTCTCTCTCTTTCGCATGTCGGCACGAGCTATATGAGAATAGCTCATGCCGTGGTCAAAAGATTAGCCAGTCAGCAAGGTTGGTAGCGGGGCTGACTGTTCAGGGTGCCTACTAAAGTATCGACGTTAAGATATCGACATTTCCCATTGGCTTGCGGAGGTCGGATGGCAGTTGCTCCGTGTAAAATACTGGAATTCAGCCGCATCTGGCTAGACTGGAAGCCGACCCCAACATAGACTTGGTGGCAGAACGGGCAGAACAAACAGGATACATCCAACTATTTTCCAATCCTCATCATCGGGCAGCAGCATGGTATAGCTACTGTCAAGATTTGAGCAGTAAAAGGCCACGTAAACGAAGATGCGGAAAAACACATAACATCACGCCTGTATTTCCCGAAGGGTTGGGCAGAGGTGTATAGTAACACCCTCATTTCGCTGTTATGTTTAAGTCCCATGTAATAGGGGGCGAACCTCTTGCCATCAACCGGGCACAAATCCAAACTCCGGGTTGCTACTGAGGAATTGCACACGGAAAAACCCAATAACACTTTGCCCGACTTGGGATCGAACCCAGGACCTCACGATCAGCAGCCGCGCTTGCCACCACTATACCACAGAGGCAGTTAATGCGGAAAAAGCTACATAAAATAGTACTTATTTAATCAAATCAATGTGTTCATATCCATATTCACGTCATTATTTGCTTTATCTACTGAAACGTTAATTAGGTTCATTAATTAATGCCTACACAATCTGAATAAATAAAAGGCCAGAGCACTATATATTTTGGTGTATCGGGTCCGTGGGGTTCTGGGCTTCACAATGGCGTCGTTCGTCTGGTTCTTGTTTGGGCTGGTGGCGATCACACAAGGATTAAGTGGTGAGTTTCATTTTTATTTTCTGTAGCCTGTTTTATGTCCCACTACTGAGCAAAGGCCTCCTCTTCTGCCTTCCAAACCTCTCTATTTTATGCTGTTTCTAACCATGTTAGCCCCACAATACATTTCTATAGATCGTCACGCCACTTACGCCAAGGTCGACCTCGACAACGATGTCCTTCTTCAGGCGTCCAGTGAGTGATGATCTTTGCCCATCTGTCCGGGTTCATTAGAGCGACTTTCTTTATTTTAGCTTTTATAGCCTTGCTAACATTAAGATGTTATGTTCACTGTTGAACAAAGGCCACGTGATGATCTCCTGGTGTTTGTCAAGCATGGGGATTATAGAACAGGGTACCTTTTTATTATTATTATTTTTCTTTTCGAGGACAAATCTAATGGCTGCCTCCTAGAAGGGAAGCCGGATAGTGTGGGATTTTTACCGCACTAAAACTCCCGCGGTAGCCATCATCAGCACAATAGGAGGAGCTCCTCCTATGTTCATGTAAGGCACTTCCCAAGGGAGACTATTTAGTCTCTCTCTATACCTTCGCAGTGCGGTGTACACGGCCCACATGGTCACTACGTAACGTTTCCTAATGTTACCTTACGCCCTAAAGTTAAACAACGGAACTTTACGAACTAAGAAATGATGATGGCAAGAAGATACTTAACCACAGTAATATAAGCTAAAGCAGTATGGAAACTACGTGCTAACGTCCAAAACGGCACAGTCACACACCGTTTTGGGGTCTCGTCTTTGCGCGTGTCTTCTGAGTGTGCCGTTTCGAACGTTTGTAGGTACGTAGTTTCCATACTGCTTTAGCTTATATATTTACTATCTTCACATGCACAAACATCCATACCTGGAACAACTATCTGTAGGTCATACAAATATTTTTTCCGTGCGGGAATCCACGACCCGTAGCGCAGAAGAAGATTGCTCAGCCAATGCAACAAACGTGTCGTCAAAAAAAAAAAACAAAAATAAATGGACTGTGCCTTAACTGATAAAATGCGGTGCCTTATTCTTAGCCAGAGATCATTTTATTCAAATTGATTTTACCAATTGTATATACCTACTTACTTTCAGTGAAAAAAGTTAAAGATGACGCTGAAGAATTGAAATGGCCCAATCAATACAAATTAAAAGCGAAGAGAATGTCACTGACTTCCAGCTTGGTTGAAGACTACGCCATCTGGTGAGTGTATGCTTATTTTATTTTTTAAACTTGTGTACAGTCATAAGTAATGATAGCCTAGCTATTGAACGCTTCCCTTACATGCAGGAGGGTCTGAGTTCGATCCAGGCCCGTACCTCTGACTTTTCTAATTCATGTGCGGATCAGAATTTGATTATCACTTGCGTTAACGGTGAAGGCAAAACATAGTGAGGAAACCTGCACACCTGAGAGGGCTCCATAAAGTTTCTATGGTGTATGTAGTCTGCCAACCCGCACCAGGCCAGCGTGGTGGACTAAGGCCTAAGTAAACCCTTCTCATTCTGAGAAGAGGCCCGTGACCAGCAGTGGGACAGTAATGGGCTAATTATGTTATGAATGTATACGGTCACGATCATAAATATTTAACTTCGTATATGTCTGTTCGTAGAATCGGTGTAGATATCGTGATGCGCCTGGGCATACCTATAAGGACGAGCGTCATTTCATGATATGGCTATCATGTCATTTATTGTTTATCATAACATCACGCCTATATTCCCCGTAGGGTTGGGCAGAGGTGTATAATAACTTCCTCATTTCGCCGTTATGTGTAAGTCCCATGTAATAGGGGGCGAGTCTATTGCCATCAACCGGGCACAAATCCAAACTCCGGATTGCTACTGAGGAATTCCACACGGAAAAACTCAATATCACACTTTGCCCGACCTAGGGACCTATCCCTAGGTCGGGCAAAGTGTGATATTGAGTTGTCGACTGCTGATCGTGAAGTCGTGGGTCTTAACCCACGACTTCACGATCAGCAGTCGCGCTTGCCACCACTAGACCTATGAGGCAGTTACTGCTTATCGTTTTTTGTAAATCCAAGCTTCACTATAGATAGCGGAAACCCTTCCAGCACATATATCTTTTTTTAAACTTTGATTCATCATCAGGATGCTTATTTCTAATAGAAAGCTTCTTCTTCTTCTCTCGTGTCGGCAAGAGCTATACGAGAATAGGTCATGTCGTGGTAGGGTTGCCAACTTTTTTTACAAGAATTAAAGTATATTTAGGTCTGAGAAGGAAAATAAACAGTATTTTAGATAATCACTTTTTAACAAAAATAAAACCGACTTCAAATCGTCTATCTCCGAAGTTCTTTAACAGATCTTCACCAAATTTAAATGGGACCATTTCGAAAGAATACTTTTTCATACAAAAAAAAGAAACATTAAAATCGGTTCACAATTACCAAAGATATCGCGGAACATACAACAAAAATAAAAAAAAACATACAGTCGAATTGAGAACCTCCTCCTTTTTTGGAAGTCGGTTAAAAACTGAAGAGTATTTTATTTATTTAATGTTTTAAAGACATATTTTTTAGTCCTTCTCGCACAACTTATCAATTTAGTGTAATTTTTAAAAGCTTCAAAAAGACACTTAGTTTTAGACATTTTGATGCTGAAAACAGTATTTTGTATATTTTATTTTTGTTCAACAGTAAAAAGTATGATGTAGTGAAAAACAGTATAATACTGTTTTTATCAGTACAGTTGGGAAGCCTATGTCGTGGTGAAAAAGATTGGCTAGTCAGCAAGTTTGGTAGCAAGGCCGACTGCCTAGGGTGCACCAGATGTATTAGATTATCATCAATCGTGGAGGCTCTTTGCACCCCACAGTAGAAACCTTTAACGATGGGCTGATTAATACTAAAATGTTTTTCTTTTCAGGAAAACCTCTAAACAATCGAGGATAGATTACAACAATGGTTACGTGAAGTCTTTTGTGAACTCTAAAACCAAGCAATATCGTTACGGTATTAAATATGAGGTATGACTTCAATTTTTTTAAACTTTTTAAACAGACAGAAATTATAACAGAAATAACTTAGATCCATGAGAAATAAAATCCACTATTTAAAGTTTCTTTACAATTATATTTTCAAGTCCAGGATTCATTAGGTATTTTTTAAAGCATTCGGTATTTAAATCTACGCGAGGATTTCTAGAGGATGACAACATCATCCCACATACTACGACCACAAATCTGTTTGTCAAGTGTGGTGATAACAAGATAGGTACTTCCAAACATTCATAAGGACCATGCATAAAAGTCCATTAAGAGGAAACGCGGGCTGCAAAATATTAATAATTTGTATAGATTTTTGCGATCTATTTCCATTCCATCCCTCCCGCAAACCTTCCCAATTGAGTGCGAAAGAGACACCTGCATCTCGGACTGATTTCTCCGGTGCAATATTAGCGAAATCGTACTTTCTATTTCCCTGTTTCCTTCTTCAAATCTGGACTGATTTTAATATTTTTTCTGTAATAATTTAAAAAGAATGTGATTATGTCTGTATGTTTTATTTTTGCCAGATGTTTGAAAAAGGTGGTAAAAACGGTCGATTTTTGTAAAATTTAAACGTTTCTGGTTCTTTTAATAAAATTAATTTATTGAAAAAACAAAACATAGAGACAGAAAAGAAAGAAGAAAGAAAGAAATTTATTTGGCACGAAAGCAGTCAGACACACAGACAAAAAATTCATAAGAGAGAAGACAAAATAAAAAATAAACAAAAAATAAAGCATCTGTGTGTCTAGCGGCTGCGCCAAATAGATAAAATAGTGAATAGTAGCTAGAATAGTGATAGATATATATATGATATGGTTAAAAATATTTGCTCTAGTGACATTATCCAAGGAGGAAACTGAGGAATACGTTTGTATGGACTAAATGCCGACCGCATTTCTTCTTAAGTAGGTTTCTGTACTTATCATTCAAACAGACTATTTGTAGTTTTACTAACGAGTCCTTCGAAAAAGTAACCAAAGATGATTTGTTACAACAGATTCACCCTGAAGCATTAAAAGACCAGGAAATAGAAACGGTATGTAAGAACATGGAAGGAGACCGGTGGGACCGACAGACTCCTGAAACTATTCTTCCTGATGTAGACGGATTTGAGCTCGAGGGTGAGTGGAAGTTAAAAATTGCGAATAATAACTTGCAATGTGAATTACATAACATACCATAACATCACGCCTTTATTCCTCGAAGGGTTGGGCACAGGTGTATAGTACCTAACACCCTCATTTCGCCGTTATGTTTAAGTCCCATGTAATAGGGGGCGAGTCTATAGCCATCAACCGGGCAAAAATCCAAACTCCGGGCTGCTACTGAAGAATTCCGCACGGAAAATCCGATAACACTTTGCCCGACCTGGGGATCGAACCCAGGACCTCACGATCAGCAGTCGCGCTTGCCACCACTAGACGAAAGAGGCAGTTAATGTGAATTAAAATTTTATTTTATTCCAAATGTATTTATTACTGGAAAAAACTACAACAATTTGCAGATACGAGCAGCAATTGTCAATCTAAGGTCATTTTCACGTCTTATAGCCATTTAGTATAGACGAAGTAAATGATGTAACAGCATTTTGATTTTTATCAACCATTCGTTCTGCCTAGCCTTTTCCCAATTATGTTGAGGTCAGCTTCCAGTCTAACCAGATGCAGCTGAATACCAGTATTTCACATGGAGCGACTGCCATCAGACCTCCGCAACCCCGTTAGTGGGCAATGCCGATATCCTAAGGTTAGACTGGTTGTCAGAATTTCGGGGTTCTGACTACCCGTTAAAACTATTATAGTTAAGTGCTGTGCACTCCTGTAAGTGACAAGTTCACCATAACCCAAAACCCTATAGTTAATTAATGTATGTGTATTAGTGAATAAGTTGTTGGAGCGCCATAATAAATAAATAAATAGGTAGTCATCACCCGGGACCGACGGTTTAACGTGCTCTTCGAGGCACGGAGGGGTCTCTATGTGTAACAAATGGTCATTTTCACGGACTGACCGCGGCAAGCGTAGCTTAACCTAGCAAACCAACCGTTGTGTATTCAATATGTATTTTGATACAGGTGAGGAAGTCATGAACGACAAAGACTGCAAAAAGTTCATTTTCAACAATAAAGATGAGTCCACTGATACACGGAGTGCTATATGGGCATCTTACGACGAAGGCGATGCAGTATGGATCCCCGTCAGGTATGAAGCAAGTTTCAAAAAACTACGCCCGTATAGATTAGACGCCGGTTCCTATGATTTACCGAGCGTTATTGGTTAAATTAAGACACTTGTACCTTTAACAATAACTAGCGGCCCGTCCCGGCTTCGCACGGGTGGACATTTTTCCCGTTTTTGCCAAATTTTTCATTTATGCTCCGCTCCTATTGGTCATAGCGTGATGTTATATAGCCTATAACTTTCCTCGATAAATGGACTATCCAACACAAAAATATTTTTTCAATTCCAACCAGTAGTTCCTGAGATTAGCGCGTTCAAACAAACTCTTCAGCTTTATAATATTAGTATAGATGAAGCACAGACCCCGTAGCTTTGCTTAGTAGACTCTCCCATTTATGTTAGTAGATATCACAGGTAAAATTAGCTTACGACTCTATTTATATATTTAGTTTGGCAATAAAAAATGCTACTATTAGTAAGCAAAACGACTCGTTTTTGGCCTTATGAACCGGACATTAGAGGAGTAGGTATCTAACCTAATTCTTGGAATCAGGATAAATGGAATGCTAGTCAATTTGAGACCGAGTTGATAAAGAACTATCTCAACAAGTAAAATATTTTTTATTAGATTTACATAACATCACGCCTGTATTCCCCGAAGGGTTGGGCAGTCGTACTATACAGTAACACCCTCATTACTCCGTTATGTTTAAGTCCCATGTAAATGTGGGCGAGCCACATCAACCGGGCACAAATACAAACCCCGGGCTGCTACTGAGGAATTCCACACGGAAAAACCCAATAACACTTTGCCCGACCTGGGGATCGAACCCAGGACCTTACGATCAGCAGTCGCGCTTGCCACTACTAGACCAACGAGGCAGTTGGTTGGTTAGATTTATTTATTTAATACGTTAACCTCACCAATTAAAATTTAAAATGATTTCTATATTATGAAAAGGAGTGTGGTATGAAGCCTGATTTAATCTTTACTAATATTATAAAGCTGAAGAGTTTGTTTGTTTGTTTGAACGCGCTAATCTCAGGAATTACTGGTTAGAATTGAAAAATTATTTTTGTGTTGGGTAGTCCATTTATCTAGGAAGGTTAAAGGCTATATAACATCACGCTACGACCAATAGGAGCGGAGCATAAATCAAAAATGTTACAAAAACGGGAAAAATGTCCACCCCAAGCCGGGACGGGCCGCTATATGTATAATAATATTAATTAAACTTTTTTTTAGATACGAGGTATTGGAATTCAACTCTTGGTTGGGATCAAAGGAGAAGCACGAAATTTGGGACTTCTACGATTACGACAAAGAATTCTCTTTCCGCAGTGTCTTCAGTGTAGCTGATTGTAATAAAAATTACTTTATTTAATCATGTATATCTTAGATTTTTTATGGAAAGAATATTTTATGAAACACATTCTTTGTTTTCAGACGATTGTCCAACTGAATCGACCACTCATACACTCGATAGTGAAGATGTTACTAAGAAATTGATGTTCGTTGATCCTGAGAAAGACAGACATGTCGACCGTGCCTTTAAATCGTAAGTAATTTTTTTATTTTAACTGCACTTATAAAATCACATAATACAAAGATGATGATTAAACTAAGAGATTAAATTGACATAAAACTTTTTTCAGATTCAAAAAGACCTTTAATAGAAAATACGCTGATGCCAAAGAGCACGCATTGAGAAGGAATATTTTCAGGAGCAATATGAGGTAATTTCATATTAATTCATCTATCGATTTGAAAGTCTATAAATACATACATACATAAACTCACGCCTTTTTCCCATGGGAGAAGGCAGAAACTATAGAACACCACATGCTATGATCCTTACATACTTCTTTCGCTTTGTCCACATTCATACATCTTGACATACACGCACGCCAGTTGAGAGTACTACGCACCTGTCCTTTGTGAAGAACATCACCAATACCATCGATGTATGTCCTTCTAGGGCGTCCTGTACCGGCGTTTCTATTGACATCCGCCTTATAAATTCCTTTTGTTAATCGCTGTTCACTCATTCTCTCAACATGACCAAACCACCTAAGCATACTTCTTTCAATATCTTGTTTCGCAGTCTATACTTTATTCTTATAATATTTATCCTTTACAGACACGTCGTTCAACACAATCGTCAAAATCTGGGTTACAAACTTAGCATTAACCATTTCGCTGATAAGACTCCCGAGGAAATGAAAAGACACATGGGTTTACACAGGCGTCCGGAAGGAAAAGTTGGAACTGTACCTTTCCCTTACGTAGGAGAAGAGCTTAACGATATCGCCAGTGATTTGCCGAAAGAACACGATTTGAGGCTTTTAGGTCTTGTTTCAAACGTCAAAAGTAAGTAACGTTACGTTTTGAAGTCTAAATTTTATATAGCATACAAAAATTTAAGGGAATTGTGCTTTGATATGTTATTTACTTAACCCAAGAAAGGAAGGGTTCTGTGAAATATGATACAGCTAAGGAAGGAAGTGAACACTGAGGCTGAGAGAGATGTTTGGAAGAAAAAAGCATACTGCGCCGACTGTAAATTGGGATAAATGTAGGAGATTGAAGATGATTTTAATAGTTAATTTACAAGGTTCATACCTTTTCTGACAGATCAAGAGGACTGTGGTTCTTGCTGGACCTTCGGAACGACTGCTGCAGTGGAAGGAGCACTGGCGCGAATCAATGGCGGCAGGCTGATGACTCTCAGTAACCAAGCCCTCGTTGACTGCGCTTGGGCGTACGTAATTTCCCTTCTTTAAATTTTATAAAAAAATGTGTTGTTGTGAGAGTAAAAGTTTGTACCTGACGTATTTAGAAAGCATCAGCGTCATATAATTCAATGACTGAAGAGTCATCCCTCTTTCATAGATTTTGATTCCAGATAGATTTTCTTATTAGCACCTCATTGTTTTACTCATCTGGGTTTTTATTATTATAACAGCTGCTTAATTACGCTGACCTAGTGTGAAATGCTTTATTAGCTCTCTTTGGACCATTTCAAGATCTCTCGTTGATCGCAGTACGATATCGTAGTTAACATATAAAAGCTACTGCTTATCACGATTTATATTATTAATAATTAGCCCATTACTTTCCCACTGCTGGGCACTGACCTCTTCTCAGAATGAGAATGGTTTAGGCCTTAGTCCACCACGCTGGCCTGGTGCGGGTTGGCAGACTACACATATCATCGAGAAGTTTATGGAGTCTTCTCAGGTGTGCAGGTTTTTTCACGATGTTTTTCCTTCATCGTTAACGAAAGTGATAATCAAACTCTAATCCGCACATGAATTCGAAACGTCAGAGGTACTTAGACCATCCTGCATGGAAGGCAAGCGTTTAACCGCTAGGGTATCACTGCCATGTTTTTATTATTCCTAATTCTAAAAATACTGTAGGCACTTCAGAACCTCCCGCCTTATTCAAACTGTGTTAATATTAGTTACAACGTACAGATTCGGTGCTCAGGGCTGCGATGGCGGCACTGACAACGCGGCCTACGAGTGGATGATGGAGTACGGTCTGCCGACTGAAGCAGAATATGGGTCATACACTAACAAGGTACGTACGAAATTAATAAGGTACGTACAGAAGGCACATAGGTCTAAACTGGGATCCATTTTCAACTTTTCTTCTCTAAGTTATAGTAGACACAGCCCTAGCTATTTGCTTGACAATTATACTAATTTCAATTCTTAAATTAACATTGTAATTTTGTACTTTAATTTGGTCGTCCGCGTATTTTCCCATATTCTTGGTTACCTCTCCGGAGTTAAGACTATTCTAGATTGTTTTACGATAGTTTATAATATATTATATTTCAATTTACAGGATGGCGTGTGTCAAATCAAAAATATGACGAATAAGTTCCCGATCCGTGGATTCACAGATGTTACACCATTGAGCGTGGGAGCTCTGAAGGTAAAAATGGTTTTATTGCAAATATTTTTTTGTGTACCTACATGCATTTTTTGCTCTATCCCTAGGCGATAGAGTAATTGTATTTAGTTTATGAACTCATTGTTTTCCTAGGTCGCCACAGTCAACCACGGTCCGCTGTCCGTGTCAGTCCACGTGACCCCAGCATTCTCCTTGTACTCATCCGGCATCTTCTACGATACAGAATGGTAAGTCTTTTTGATAAATCATAAGTCAATAGCGCATTGTCTGATGTTGATCGAATAAAAAATAATGCAACAGTCTCGACAAAAGTTTAGTTGAATTGAACATGACATTTGCTAACGTTATCTTCATTGATTAGGTTCCCAAATAAAAGGAAATTAATAAAAATAAGACTTAAATCTCTTTTGTTTTTGATAAGTATGGAAAATCGTAAAAAAATCTTGATATATTTTTTATATAGTAGGTATTTTTGGGAAAACCGATGTCATATATTCGAACAAAGTTCCTCCTTTTTCGTATATCTACAAAACATTTATTTTTTATTGCCTTTTTGCAATTTCAGTGATCAGCTAACTCTCAACCATGAGGTGGCCCTGGTCGGGTATGGAGAGCGTGATGGTGACACCTTCTGGATCTTGAAAAACTCCTGGGGTCCACAGTGGGGCATCGGAGGGTACATGTACATATCAGCTAGGGACAACAACTGTGGTGTTGCTACTGAACCAACTTATGTTGTTTTCTAAGATTTTTTGACTAATTTGCCTGCATCGACTACATTTTTGACTACTTTGACTGCATCGACTACATTGACTGCACTGACTACATTGACTACGCTGGCTACTTTGACTGCATTGATTTATTCGGCGAGAAAATGGCTCTGAGATTAAATTGTATATTATTGTAAGAAGCAAATATTTTTCAATAAACACGTGGAAATTTTGCTATAGATAATAAATTCTTGAAATTACTCTTGTTTTTCTTACATTAATCTCCCGAACGGGAATCACTAAGTTTCACGTACATGCAGAAATAATGAGGTGATAACTTTTTAATCCCTAGTAACTGCCTCGCTGGTTTAGTGGTAGCAAGCGCGACTGCTGATCGTGAGGTCCTGAGTTCGATCCCCAGGTCTGGCAAAGTGTTAGGGGCTTTTTCGTGTGGAATTCCTCAGTAGCAGCTCGGAGTTTGGATTTGTGCCTGGTTGATGGCAATAAGCTGGCCCCTTATTACATGGGACTTAAACGTAACGGCGAAATGATGATGTTACTATACACGTCTGCCCAACCTTTTAGGGAATACATGCGTGATCTTATATTATGTGACTTGTTAGTCAATGGTTAAAATGATCCATTGAAATAATTTAATGGGGTATCCCAATTATATAAAAGAAATCAAACAGTGGATAAGAAATTCTTGGAGGTTACTAACCCTAGTTTTGAATGCTTTAATTATTTTAATGCTGAGTTTCCTGGATGTGGAAACGATCAGATATCCACCTTATAAGGCTCTTTCGTATCTCTTATGTTCTACTTCATAAACGTGAAATGGTGAGGCATCTTTTGTTTCTCTGTAACCACAGCCAGTCATTATCTCGAGTAACACTGCCAAGTACGATTTCGTATTCCGGATTCGTTGTCCGTCGCCTACGTGAGGAACCTGCGCCAAGGTGTTCCAACAACGTTACACTTGCGGGTAACGTACCCTTCACACATTGGAACAGGGTCCAAAACTCATTGTTGATAACAGAAGGCTATACAGACAAATTCATCCAATCTGACGCAATGCAGTCATGTAATTTATGAGGTTTATTGTTTAGATCTTGTTTTATAAGACCGCGAATATATCAGGGCGTTTTATAATTAAAGTACCTGTTAGGGACAGAGGGGAGACTAGGTATAGTTCTGTTGAAGTAGAGCACCGTCGCAGTTTAAACCTATTGGAGTAGTGTGCAATGGAAGTACTGATCAATCTGACGGATTTGTGCATCAGAATTCTGAGTGATAGTCTACAAGGTTAGTCGGAAAGGGGGTACTAAGCCGCGGGCCACTTAAAGTATCACTGATGACTATTTTAAAGCAAATGTTAAAACTTCAAAATTCGTAAATTTTTATTTGCATGCAAAATGATTTTTATTTTAGATGTTTCAAAAAAATATCATACTTGCTTTAGTTATGAATTCAGAATATTAAGTTTCTAATCCGTGACCCTAAATATGACCTAAATTGCAAACACAGCTGATCATAGCTATGGACAGATAGATTTTAGCATATTTTTTGCGAAATCTTTGAAAAGCTATTTCTCTTAAACTATCGAGTTGTAGAACAAAAGTTATCACTTATTATGGTTACATTAACACCCTTTCGGCTTAGTACCCCCTTTCCGACTAACCTTGTATAAGGAATGAGGACATGAGCTTTACACGCAGAAGCCTGTAAGATACTGTGACAGCCTGGCCAGCTGACCTAAGCATAAGCTAGGAAGCGGATCATACGAATTTTGGATTTGATTGGAGTGATCATGTCTCATAGCCAGGAAAAAGCGCAAGATTTTTGTATTATGTGTCGAGGTCAAAAGATTATCGTTAATGTTATTATTCAATTAACATAAACATCAGGCATTCTCATAAACAATTCAACTGTTCTGAATGAATTTCATACTCCTAGTTAGTGCCATAACCGAGGCTACATACTTTCCTATGATTTATCCGTCCAAACATTTCTCAGTGATAAATTGGTATGACGAATGTGTGAACAAATTTTCGTCTACGCTCATACTAGGTTGATTTATCTGCATTAGATCCAAACTGGATTGCATTGTACGTGGAACTAACTATATTTGGGAATTGAGGACGGTTCATGTAATTTTATGCGCTTCAAGACTGGACGTGAATTTAGATGAGTTTGTTGTTGAGAGTATGAATTTTGGGATTATAGTTATTGCCTTATTTATACCCTACTTCTTCATCTATGTAGAAGGTCGGATCAGTCATATTTTGACTCTATCTAAATAAAACTTCCTCGTTGGTCTAGTGGTGGCAAGCACGGCTGCTTATCGTGAGGTCCTGGTTTCAATCCCCAGGTCGGGCAAAGTGTTATTGAGTTTGTCCGTGTGAAATTCCTTAGTAGCAGCCCGGAGCTTGGAGTTGTGCCCGGTTGATGGCAATAGGCTCTCCCCCTATTACATGGGCCTTAAACATAAAGGCGAAATGAGGGTGTTATTATACACCTTTGCCCAACTCTTCGGGGAATACAGGCGTGATGTTATGTAGTCATATTCTCGGTAGGTGCACTGCAAATTTGTACTGTTCGCTCAAGCTTTTTATTGTTTTTGTGAATATCGGCCAGGAAACGATTGATGTAAAAAAAACTATACAAACTACGCATAGAAAAAGTGGTCACAAGCTTTAGTAATAAATGGAAGTGTAGCTCCTTTAACCAAGTTTAAATAAATCGGAAAAATATTAATATGAGGAAGCCAATTTGTGCGGACGAAAATATCCATATACTCGTTGCGTAAACTATTCCAATCGTAATCCAAAAGGTTCTAGTAACACGGTGCACATTTCACAAAGTAAGCCTACAAATTACTTATCAGATTGCTACCTCATCAAATTATATAGGTAGATATAGCGGGCAATTGCCATCACAGCCGCGGCGCATATCGAGAGCAATGTAGCCGTGAATAATTCTGGAACGGGTAAAGTTATACCTACATCGAGACCAGTTGTTACTCTATACAGTCGTTACGAGCAGTCAAAAGCCTGAATAAATGCAATTTAGAAGTAGTAAAACTCCTCATGAAAAAATTCGCGCGGGACGTACTACCACGAGAGCAGTGGTAACAGCCCCGTCTTACGAGTTATATGTCGTGGGTTCGAACCCAGCCAGGCGCATTACTTTGTGTAATTTATTTCATCACCACTGCTCTCAAAACGGTGAAGGAAAACATCGTGAGGAATCCGGCATGTCCTAGAACCAAACATTCGAAGACGTGGAAGACGTGACATCTACCAACACGCACTGGGCCCGCGTGGTGGATTACGGCCCATTCCCTCTCACAGAGAGGAGGCCTGTGTCCCGGCAGTGGGAACATTATAGGCTGATGATGATGTACTACCACCATACCAATTCCTGCCGCCTAGCAGTGTGGACCAACGAGGTATGGTGTTCCTCCAACAAAAAGGGAGGATCCTCCAACTAGGCGGGTCTTATGCCTGGCGGGCTACTGCCCAACGGTTGGTGTTGGGAAGTTGCATATACGAGTATACTATCTGCGTCTCAAATCTTAATTTCGCGATGCAGGATTTGTGACGTCATTTTTGAGAGTTGTTATTATTTGTCGCTGTAGACTGCTAGATCATCGTCGTGCTGCGTAGTTCGCGTGTGGTGTTGTAGATGTGGTTACAGCAGCATTATTGTGTTCCGATTTGGAGGGTATAATGGGTGCCGGTGAAATTACAGGCACAAGAGACTTTCCATCAACTTGTTCTCTAAGGTTGGCAACACATCAGTAGGTAATCCTATTGGTGTTTTTGGTGTGTATAGGCGGCGGTCACCAGTTTCCATCAGGTGGGCCGCTGGCGTGGTTCCCAACTTATCAGATTAAAAAAAGTTACCCACTGTACCAGCTACACTTGTAACTAAACTAGGGTCATTTTAATAGGCTACATTTGACATATGTAAGTCTATTGTCTATTTGTCAAAGTAAATCGTAAAATTGTCTTCTGTTTCATTATTAAAAAAAAAAAAAATAATAGTTGAAAAATGTTGTCCAATTTTGCCTTCAAACTATGAAAAAAAATGGCTACCGTTGTAAATAAGTATTTTGATAAAGTGTCAAATGTGGCCTATTAAAATGGTCCTAATTTAATAAACAAATGGGGGCTTAAACATTATTTTTTAAGCCACCTAATACAGAGGATATCTGTGCTCGAAAAAGCTACTACTATTTTAAGCTACTAATGGCACAGGGTATTGGAAGTTAGTACTACGCGTATGGCGCATTCGAATCTAGGCACATTGTCGGTTAGCGTCCGAGAATTTCTATTAGCATTAGAAAGGTGTTCCATGACTCGATAGTGGTAGGTTGAGCAGCTGTTACTCTGTTCTCTGGTCTAAGTTATAACAGTAAGCGTATTTTACATTTGTAATTATTTTTTTATCAATTGACTTGTTTAAGTTTGTCCCTCGTCGCCAGTGTTCCCAACCGTACGATAATTTCATAGCTTAGTATCGTACGCAGAAAGTACGATAATTTCAGTACACTGTCAATTCCCCGAAATCATGCAAGCGATAGTTGGACGCCTTTTTTTTTAGGCGTTCCGCCATCGTGACAGAAACAATATGGTATGTTCTAAAAAAAAAAGCTCGTCAGTCTATCGCTTGGATGATTTCGGGGAATTGACATCTGATGGTACGATAATTTTTATCGTTTTTGATCCATGTACGATAATTTTACGGCCCTGGTACGATAGCTTCCTGGCTTCAGGTTGGGAACACTGCTCGTCGCACCTGATGATGACAGAGCCTAAGATGCACACGAATCCAAGTAACACATATATAGAGGGATTCGCTAACAATTTTTCGCTAATTAGGGCCTCTCTGGCTCTCACAATAATACGGAACATGGTAAACTGCTTGGCGCTGGACTTTAATGTGAGGTGGTAGCTAGCCAGGCGGACCATATAGATCAAGCGTGCTGGGTTTTGTTGAATCTTACAATACAACACGAGTTTATTCCCAGCGTGTGGTGAGGAAGTGTTATATTCTAGTTCGTCCCCACTCGGGAAAACGTAATCGGTACATAAATAGTTTACACAGTATGGCGTGGTAAATTGCCACGTCCTGATTGACAGCAGTGATTGAGCAATTGGCTTTCTGCACTGCGGGTCGCAGTTTTGTTCGCGCAGAACAAACAATTTATATGGCCTAAGTTCTTAGTTGTTCCGATTCTGTGTATTAGTGAATTGGTTATTTGTGTCAGAAAAAAACCAGAGAGAAAAACCCAATGGAGTATGATTGGCAAAAATATTTTGAAAAAACATGATTAGACTAGAAGCCGCACTGCAGTTGCAATACTTATTTTAAAGCCCTGGGTTGGATTTAGTTACTACGTTTCATTACAATAAATATCTTCTCGATATCTTTTATATTCTATGTACTTGTACCACGCGATATCAACGCTCTATTTAAATCAGCCGGCCCGTGGCGACTTCAGCACGCAAATGCAAATTTCATCTCGATTGGGAGTGGAACTGTCCACAGAACAGTCCCTGCAACGTTTCTACTGTCCGCTACAGCCGAGAGAAATGTGAAATCCTTTTATAATAAGCTCCATCTAGAATTCTCTAGAGGCTTCGAAGTTGGATGAAAGTTCGAGATTATGATAAACATTGCAATTGAATTAAGTTTTCTTAAGGCATCTTTGAAGTTTAATTTTGCGGTTAAGTTTTGTTGGATGTTGCACATTATAAATGTACATTGGGTCAGTCTTAAAATGTCCTATGATAAACTCATATTATGATGTTATTATTTTGCTGTCAACCTTACTGAAAATTCACTACATAATATTGGATCGAGGACAATAATTATTTGGATTTTAGTAATCATAATCAATTTATATAGGCAGCTTTTAATTATGTTCCCTGGCGTGTTAAAGAGTAAAGAAATGATTTGCTAAACTTTGTTCGCGCGCCTCTTCGCTATGCTCGGCATAACATCTTTTTACCCCGTGTGGGGACGGGTTAGAATATAAAACTTACTCACCACACGCTGGGAATAGACGCGTGTTGTAAGATTTAACAAAACCCAGTACGCTTGGTGGTAGGATCTATACGGTCCGCCTGGCTAGCTATCTAGGACTTAGTGTGAGGGTGCTCACATTAAAGTGCGGCGCCAAGCAGTTTACCGTGTTCCATCGTGTGTATGTGAGAACCAAAGTGGAGTCCCCATATAGGGGAATCCCTCTATATCTCTGTTCCTTGAATTCGTGTGCTCCATCTTAGACCCTATCTGCGCTTACCATCAGGTGAGACTAGGGCCAAACGCGACCAATAAAGAATAAAAAAAAAGTTTATTATCCTAAAATAGTCTCAATCAGTTTTTCCTGAAGTGGGATTTTTGACTCCGGTTTATCTCGAAATATATTGCTACCGTTGTAACAAGTATGTACACGTGTATAGTAGGTGTATTTATTCTGTGTGTCAAAGACAAAGAGACATAGGTTAAGCAAAGCCACGAGGAACAGTGCGTTCACGCTGCGGATCCGTTTTAACGGATCCGTCGTTACTGGATGTGTTGTTCACATCTGTACCGACGGATCAGTTAAACAAATGGCAGCAACGTCGCATGTGGCAGACAGGATACGATAAAAATAACGGAACCAGTATTTTTTACTGGATTCGGAATACTGTCGTGTATGTGGACTTGGAGTACAGGCGCCATCACCAAAATAAAAACGGATCCGCTAAAACGGATCCTGTAAACAGTTTCTGTGTGAACTCGTTGTAAAATGTAGCTGTTAATATCGAAAACAGGCGTATCAGAATATTAGTGTACCTACCGAGATTCATTTAGCGAAACCGCTGCGCTGGTTATAACGTAGATAAGGTCTGTATACATATTCCAATATACCAGAATTTTAATTAAATCGTTAATAATGAAACTCGCGCCGTTGCGTTATATTAAATTTTCAGGATGAGGTATAGGAACAGAGTTAATTTAGCCACCGAGGCAATTTTTCGAAAAATATTTCTTATGAAAATTCTACGGAAATTTATTAATTAGATAACAAAGTTACGGCAGTCAGGTAAAAGTTAAGTTGTTCCGTTCTAATAAGTCTGCTAAACGGATTATGTTCTGAAAAATAATTAACTTAATAATATTAGCCTAGGAGGTAGTATTTAGGTACCTACATGGGGTTGTAAATGACGAAACTTGATAGTATCTAGATATCATGTAAACGAGGTTCGTGGTGTTTCCAGGGCAAAAATATGAAGAGAAGTTCTGAATACAGATCTGTCCTGTTCACCAACATTTGGAATACGGGTCAGTGGACTGACATCATAGTGAATTATAAAACGTCCGCTGGACGCTTATTCCGCTGCATTGTGAATCACGCCGCTACGTGATTTCGACAAACTCAAAAAATGCCCGATACACGAACAAAAAATGCCTCACTTTGACTCGTACAGAAATAGTGGCACGAGACACATTGACCGTTCCATTGTGTAGTTTTATTATAGCCGAGCGCCCGATCATTTCGTCACACGAAAACAAATCCTTAAAACGACCTATCATCTGAAAAAGTGTCTAAACTTAAAGCGATAAGGTCCAATTTGTGATAGGGTCCGGAACGATTTTACGTTTTAACGTTTATGTTTTCTTTTAAACCAGCTACGGTAAATGTGACTTTAAGACAATGATGTAAAGTATGAATTGCGTTATCGTTTTCTCTTATTCTTTTTGTAGTAGTTGGGATGAGATAGGAGCAAAGCGCACCCGCGGGCTGTCACGCGCCGCGTATTGTCGGTAGGTACGGCGGTACAGCGATACTCGGCAAAAACCGATGCAACGATAAAAAGGTGAGCCGGCCCGAATGGATATTGATGTGGACGCTATCACGCTACTCATAATAAATCGTTCATGGAATTAAAACGGTGAGACGGGAAATAATTTCGAACGTGCGTATGGGATGGGGCCATTTCTCAAAGATGCAGCAGATGATATTTTTATTATGTACTGGAATTATTAAATGTTATTCATTTATTTGGCCTTGCCTTGTTGGTCTAGTGGTCGCAAGTGAAACTGCTAAGCATGGGGTCTTAGGTTCGATCCCCAGGTCGGGCAAAGTATTATTGAGTTTGTCCATTAGGAATTTTGCAGTAGTAGCCCGAAGTCTGGATACGTGCCCGGTTAATGGCAATAGGTTCGCCCCCTTTTACATGGGACTAAAACATAACTGGCGAAACCAGGGTGTACTAAAATCACCTCTGCCGAACGCTTACGGGAATATAAGGCTTGATATTACTAATTTATTTATCATGAACACAATCAATAATTTTTAAAGAACTTTAAAAGCATTATTTTATACATTTTATGATTTGCTACGTCTAAAAGAAATATTTCAGTCAAAATTATCAAAAAATATCGGTCAAGAAAAGTAAAATTTATTAAAATTTAAAATTAAATTAAGTAGCAGACTATCTTGAAACAGTAATAGGTAGGTACTTTACGGCCCTTATCTTTAATCTCTGAACAATTTTTTCTTTGTTGTAACTTTTCTTTGAATTTTCACCTTATTTGTAATATTACTCTTTTTGATTACAAGAGCCCTGAATCACGAAGGCCTTTATTTCCAAAAAGTTGAGTTATTAAACTCATTTTGAAAGTAGCAAAGTACTTAATTAAAAGTTGTGTGATAATTTTGTTGCTTCGGACTTTATAAGCAATTAGAATCTGTTGCCCCCGGCTATGGAAAGAACACCCTTTCTTTTCCCATCAATGTTTTAAATGGTGACTCCGTGTCTGGCGGGGGCCGGGGGAAGGGCATCGTCATCAAACTACGAACATCCGGTCGAGCGATTGCCGTTTGACCCAAAGGTTTTGGAACCTTGGGTCGAACAGCAACTTCTTTAATAATGAGGACAATGTATTCTTTACTGTTGTTATATCTACTGAGTTTGAGATATAACCGAGTAGTAGTACGTAGTAGTAAGTAAGTAGTAGTAGTTGGTAGTAATAGTAGTTAGTAGTACGTAGTAGTTGGTAGTAATAGTATTTAGTAGTACGTAGTAGTTGGTAGTAATAATAGTTAGTAGTACGTAGTAGTAAGTAGTTTCTGATCAGTTCTTCCTCGTACATGCACGATAACTTGAGTCTTAACTTAATGCTTCTTAAACATCTAGGTATAAGTATAAGGTTTATATGACTATTTTTGGTTTTGCGCAGTGTAAAACTACAAAATGTAAAAGCTCGCGGGTTTGCAGAATCTGAATCAACAATAAAAAGAGAACCTCTTCCATTTTTGAGGTCACTTATAAAAAGATATGAATATAAAGAAAATTGATAGGAGTCCGAATCTACCATATTTAACATAACATCACGCCTGTATTCCCCGAAGGGTTGGAAGAGGTGTATAGTAACACCCTCATTTCGCCGTTATGTTTAAGTCCCATGTAATAGAGGGCGAGCCTATTGCCATCAACCGGGCACAAATCCCAACTCTGAACTGCTATTGAGAAATTCCAAACGGAAAAACCCAATAACACTTCGCCCGACCTGGGGATCGAACCCAGGACTTCACAATCAGCAGTCGCGCTTGCCACCACTAGACCAACGAGGCAGTTATCTACCCTATTTATTTCCAAAAAACCCAATTCAAGCATTCCCATATCTAATTTCTAAATTATTTTTGGTTACACAATCTATTTTGCATATACCACTAAACGTCAAAATATTAACTGTTTAATATTAAATACAGAAGTAATATATAGTTTCTCAGATTACTACACAGGGTCAACTTAATTATATAGACGTTAAAAGTTGAGTATTCCTTGACTATAGTGAGTTGCACCTATCAGTTGATAGATCAGCCGTAAACACTAGTACTGGGGCCTCTTCCCACAGCTACCGTACTGTATCAGATCGTAATAAACAAATACAACGGGATTTTTACTGCGACTTGCCATAGATTAATGTAATTAACGCCCACTTGTTGATATTTTGTGTGAATTTTATTGAATCGTGGGCGGGAAGTGCTTGGTGAAAGTCTTTGGCCGGAGAAGTTTGTTACTATTAAGTTGTTGCGACCTACGACAAAACGCGCCTTTAGTAATGGAAGGGCACAACTCGAAAATATCAACTTTTGGGAAAACGCGTTAAAAGATTCAGGGAACCCGATGTTTTCACGGTATTTCTTTACAATATAATTACAGTATTTGCTATAATATTGTCTGTTTTCTCTTTCTGTGAAAGCCAAGTGGTAGAACAGTTGATATTGAGACCATCTAACACAGAAACTCAAAATCTCAATATTTCGAGTTGTGCCCTTACATTACTAAGGTGCGAAAAGTTGGTTTGGTATGCAGAACGTTATTGAGTTATTAGGTCATCATAGGGCTTGTGGCGACATCTATCACGCCACATACGTAGCACGCAGATTGTGTAGCAGACTACAGCGACAATAATGACAACTCTCAAATACGTATAACGTCACAGAATCCTGCATCGCGATATCAAGATTTGACACGCCGATAGTATACAGGCTGTAAACGAAATCATGTAATTCCTTTAAACCATGTGGTGTACTGCTGACATAGATTAACACTGGACGGGATAATCTTGAATTGAATAAATTAAATGTGTTATTAACGTGGGGCATTTTAGGGCCCCGAGTGTATTGCACGGTTATCGCTCGCCTCGCGATCATTTAACTCGATGCGCTAAAATGCTTCACGTTAAGAACACCCGTTTACTTTTTTGTAATTTTTTTAAATCTAAAACCAAAAGTATCCCTTTCAGGGTTAATCTATGTCAGCAGTACCTACATCATATGGTTTGAAGGAATTACATGATTTCGTTTACACCCTGTATATACAACTAATCAACGTCATACGTTGGGCAGAAGCCCGCCAGGCATAAGACCCGCGTGGTTGGTGGAAGATCCTTCCTTTTCGTTGGAGGAACATCTCGTTTCCCCACGAACTCTAATATAAGGTTCGTGACTAATCATCAACCGCGCCGATCATATGATTTGCAAGATTAAGTTGCACTTGCCGCGGTCAGTCGGTGCATGAGTGATCATTCGTTACACATCGAGACACCTCCGTGCCTTGGAGAGCTCGTTAAACCGTAGGTCACGGGTGTCAGACGAATGCCTATGACGGTTGTTACGGGTAGTCAAAAGCCCGAAATAAGACAACCGGCCGTGTCTATCCTTTGTATATCGGCGTTGCCCAGTTACTGGGTTGCGGAGGTGTGATGGCAGTCGCTCCGTGTAAAATACTGGTCTACAGCCGCATCTGGTTAGACTGGAAGCTGACCCCAACATAGTTCGGAACAGGCTGGGCATAACGAACAAGCTGTAGCCTAGCGGTTGAAGGCTTGCCGTCTTTGCAGGACGGCCTGAGTTCAACCCGGCCATACGTCTGTCTTTTCGAATTCATGTGCGGATCAGAATTTAATTATCACTTACGTTAACGGTTAAGGAAAACATCTATTCTCTCATTTTAGTCGTATCATTTGTACTTAAATATTTTTTTCTTGAAAATGAACAATCTTTGGAGAATTTGTATCTTTGCAGATATGAAGTACTTACATTAAATACTACTAAATTAAATAGCACATAATATCAAAACTTCAAAGATTCCGATCTTAAAACATAAAGATAATGCATATCCTTTTGAATTACGAACCCTGTTAAAATTCTTCAAGTAGGTATGTTAAAATAAGTAAAATTGAACTGACTCCTGGACCGGTCCGCGTCTAATTAAGAAAGCAATTTGCAAGTAATTTATGACCAATAAAATAATAAAGAGGTGGACCCGGCTTATCGACTGAGTCACAGGAAATTGGTGGGATGCAAACATTATTTAAAACTGCAGTTTATATGGGTAGGCTGATTATATTTTTGTAATTAAGCATTTAAGTTTTAAGCTTGGTATTTGGGATACAGCGGGACAGGAGCGATACAGAACACTGACATCAAGTTTTTACAGAGAAATGGGTCGAGGAACTTCAAGTATACTCCACCAAGAAATACATAGTCTGCTTAGTTGTCGGCAATAAAATTAACAAGCAGAGCATAATATCAGCAAGCACATTGGGTCACCCGCGCGACGGCGCAACGAGTATTCCCAAGGAGGGTTGATGTCAGGTCAGGTAGGCGGCCGGTCATAAAACAATAAGTCAAAACCTCTAACAACATGGATTTATGAAATACATCATGTTGTGCCGACCCCACTTAGTGTGGGATAAGGGCAGGAAGAAGAAGAAATTAAGCGTTTAAGATTAAATTAAACAGGGCAAAAATGGCACAACCTGTCAGCTACTCGGTAAAGCACAATAATTCGGTACTCAATCTAACTGCCTGAACAGGATTTCAAGGTCCGAAGGCGAGAACACCCAATGAAACACCAACTGTTTTCAATTAGGACAATTTTATTCACAAAGAATCGCATTTACAAAAAAGATATACAAAACTATAAAGGTTTGCTCGGTAACGAAACCATAGCGCGATCTATTTCTATCCTAACGCCATCTAGGGAAGCGTCAGATAAACTTTTGCACATATTAAATATTGGACACTGCCTCATTGGTCTAGTGGTGGCAAGCGCGACTGCTGATCGTGTTCGATCCCCAGGTCGTGCAAAGTGTTATTGGGTTTTAACATGTGGAATTCCTCAGTAGCAGCCCGGAGTTATTTGTGCCCGGTTGATGGCAATAGGCTCGCCCCCTATTACATGAGACTTAAACATAACGGCGAAATGAGGGTGTTACTATACACCTCTGCCCAGCCCTTCGGGGAATACAGGCGTAATGTTATGTTTAAATATGTTTCTGTATGGATGGTATTAAGGCCTCATTGAACAGAAAGCGCTCTATGTGATTGTCATGTACTGTCATAGAACAATACAAATGGCGGCAGAGCGTTATTACGTAAGCACGCCCTGACGCGCGTAAAACAAGCTTTCTGTTTGGCGAGGCCTTTAATTAAAATTGCAATAAGATCGATATTGATAGTGTTAATTTAGTTTACCCTTTTATATATGCTCGTGTATAGATACTTAATATGTAGGAGTAATTCAAGGCAAGTACTATAGTATCAATAACAGACTAAACACACTTCTACTAATTATAAAGAAAATTGGCATTTTGTAGTAAAATGCGTACGCATGCTTTCAGCTTTTCGCAAAGATTCAGCTTTTGCATGCGTTAGCACACTTACGCATACTGTGAATGATGTAGAAGGACACGATTCAAAGCTGGTGCGTATAATTGTGCCCAAAAATCATTCAGCTTTTTGTGAATCGATTCGGTTCAAATGATATACGAGGTTACATCATCGAAACAATTGCCAACCAACCACACATATAATTATGTAGTTATATATGTATACGAAGTGTCAAAAAGCCACCTCACTATTTTTTAGAGCGTACTTACGCAAGAAAACAATGGCGCAGAGACAATGCGGAGTGGTTACATATGCCTGACGTGAGAAGACAATAGGACCTATTAGAAAACAATATCAGCTGTAGTGAACCCGCTCACAAATGATAATAAATCGATCATAGATTACAACAACGGCATCGATACAGATGGAGGCATGGTATTGACATCTTTGTGATTGAATGTCTCGATACCGCATATCTCTTTTATAAACAATAACGATTTTACTCGATGATTTACGATTTACGCTAAGTGCACTCTGTATGTACTCGGAAAACTTGATTTAATTTTATGTGCATTCTGCTTTAAACTGTTTCTCATAAACCGCGAGCATAACACGCGGCGTTACTTTTACGATCCCTGAAATATGCCGCTTATTTTGGTGAGGTAAATATTCGAAAAAAATATACGAACAGAATGATTTTAGTATCACATTGATTACTAATCAAATAGCTTCGAAAGAGCTTCTGGACACGCTGGTCAATTCCAATGCCAACAATTTCTTCAATCCGATTTTATCGTTGTTTGACAGTCGACGTGGACGTCGGCAAGTGGCCAAAGAATGTCTGCGTGTACTTCAAGTTTCATGTTTTTTACGACCATTAGCTGGTTTATGAACGGTGGACAGTCTGAGATTCAGTTGATAGTGACCTCTTTTACGTGACAATGCCGCTTAACTAAATTATGTAGGATTTGTCGGCTACTGAATAATTTCCTTAAGAATCTTTATAAAAACAGAACACGTCTTCTATCAGTCTAGTAGCAGGTTTACAATCAATCAGGTTACGATAATACAATCTTTCATCTAAAGTCTTGATTGTTTTATAAATTCCAAGAGCTCTTATCGAAGACAGCCATCCAGTTTAAATAATAATATGACGATAATAAACTCTGCAGTGCACCTGTTCTTTACAACAGGATTTTCTTGTCTTGCCCTCGTACGAATAGCCTTTGTCTGCTCCATAGAGTCATAGAAAGTCTTCGTTTCTTGCTTATCTTGGTCGCCGTATACAGTGAGTAAAAAAAATCCTGTCAGTGGAGGAAAAGTATCTCAAATATTGATGATTAAAGACATTTGACCCTCATCGTTGACTCTGTCGACTGATGCCATAAAATAAACGTTAAACACTTTTGGTATTCTTGCCGGTCCGAAACCCGGATGAGGCAAGCAAGTTTTCAAAAATCTTTGAATGCAGTTATACTTATTTTTAAATATAAAGGAATGTTTAATTTGAGTAAAATCTGAAATTATCAATGTTCTTACACTGATAGCCTTTTTTCCACCCTGTTGTGACTAGCCTTTTCCAAACTATGTTGGGGTCAGCTACCAGACTAACCATATGCGCTTGAATACCAGTATTTTTACACGGAGGGACTACCATCAAACCTCCGCAACTCAGTTATAGGTCAATGCTGATATCCTAAGCTTAGACCGGTTGTCAGACTTTCGGGCATCTGACTTCCCGTAACGATTGTTATAAATATTCGTATTACACGCGGGACCGACTGTTTAACGTACCTTCCGAGGCACGGGGGGGTCTCGATGTGTAACGAACGGTCATTCATCCACGGACTGACCGCGGCAAGCGCAGCTTAACCTCGCGAATCGTACGATTTTTTTTTCTTTTTCTATTCGACTGCTGGTCTTAGTTTAGTTTAGTTTACCTGGGCTGTATCCGCACTTAGCCTCTTGATTGGGCCATTGTGCGTGTTCCGTCTTACCTTCCTACTCCAACCAACCTAGGTCGTCCCAGAAGGTTAGCAGCCTTCTCAGGCTGCTACAGGCCTCCGGGGGCGATGCTGGTGATTGAAGAATCCGTGCCCGTTGTTCGGCCACGCTCCTGCATTCCATAAGCACGTGCAGCGGCGTTTCTTCTGTCTCCATGCATCCTCTGCACAGGGGACTATCTGTTACACCTATGGTGAATAGGTGCTTGTTTAGAGGACAGTGTCCTGTTAAGATTCCAATAATCTTCCGGATGTCGCCCCTTTTAAATCTGATGAGGTTGCGGGACAATATTTTTGATGCTACCGGAATCGCATTTTTACGACTGCTGGTCTTGCTTCGAATCGTACGATCCGTGCGGTTGCTAATTAGTATATAAATTAATTTTGATGTACTGATTTTGGGATATTGTTGCGTTTTGCCTTTGCAACCAGTGCTATATGCGATACTGCCAAGATTTATGGAGCGCGCTGTATGTAGACACAATATTATGCAAACATTACTAAAACAAAAGGAATCGGTGAATGAAGATTTTGGCTTGCAACTGATTCAGAATGAAGATACAATGCTTTGAGGATGCCGCCCCTTATAAAACAACATAACTAAATAAGGAGGGGAAGAGTTATTTAGTCATTGACTTCTTGTTATGTAAACAAGTCGAAAGCTGTTTACTGTGCTTTAGTATGTATCTACAACAGATAATTGTGATATGGTTGTATCACATATTCCTGATAGTGAAACAGATGTAATAACTTATGATGTAACGTTGGTCTAGTGAGGGCAAGCGCGACTGCTGATCGTGAGATCCTGGGTGCGATCACAAGGTCGGGTAGTGTTATTGGGTTTTTCTGTGTGGGATTCCTCAGTAGCAGCCCGGAGTTTGGATTTGTGCCCAGTTGAAGGCAAAGGCTTGCCTCCTATTACATGGGACTTAAACATAACGGCGAAATGAGGGTGTTACTATACATCTCTGCCCAACCTTTCGGGGAATACAGGCGTGATGTTATGTTATGTAATAACTTATAATACAATTTTATTCAGCGAAAATATAATTACGTTCTGTCTTTTGAACATTGATTTATTATGTCACGTCTCTGGTTTTCCACGGAACCACTGGCGTTGAAGTTCAAGTTTATTTCAAACTAGCTGTGTCCTCACGGCTCCGCCCGTAGCCTATGTTACTCAGTGATAATGTAGCTTTCTAACGGCAAGAGATCTTTTGAAGTCGGTCCAGTAGTTTTTAATTTTATTCGTTACATACAAAAATACAAATCTTTCCTCTTTATAATATTAGTATAGATAGGTATTTACAAGCAATTAGGAAGCGTTATGTAATTAGATGCATCGTTGTTGATTGCCAGGTTAGAGTTGCTTGTTATTGGCTAACAGATGTATTTCGCTGCTTTTCTGTACAGGTAAATTATACGATTCCTAAGTAAACCCTTGCAGACACGGAAAAGGATGAGGTGGTATATTCTTAGGCCAAGCAATTGCACATTGGCAACATAATATTTTGCGTTCAGATGGTTTGGGGGTTGTGAATGTGTAATAGTTCCATTATCTTCAGATCTTTCACAAATTACCTAGATAATCTCGAGATTCAGAACATTTCAAGAAGTCAGCTGTCGAAAGATTCGGTTTGTTATTTATTTTTCTCTTGCTACGAGAATTGAGGACAAAACTAGATAACAAGGCGAATCGGTCGACAATCGAAACATTCTGAATCAGGGGGCTGGTTAGATAGATGGTAGATTGTTGATCTATAAATTCTAACCCTACCTTCTACGTAACAGGCATAGACATAACAAAAGAAGAACCGATAGATACTACCATACATGTTTAATTTCAAGTTATCAAAGCAACATTGTTCGTTTTATTAAAGCCATCTCAGTTCAACTTAATTATACATTTTTTCTTGCAAACAGGCTCTCCAAAGGGTAACATGCATCGTTGGCGCTATTTATAAACGTTCCGCTTAACTTTTTTTCTCGTCGCTTCACTTCTGTGCGTCTGCGCACCTGCCGTCGCCCGCGCAGCTCATTGGTCGGGTGTACAAGTCAATAACATCTAACAGAGGCCACCCTTACGGCTGTTTTCTTAGCCCTTATCTCCTGTTGTTCAATCATGCACCTGATTTTGTTTGGCTGTTGAGTAGTGTCGGTTTATGAGGTTTTGAATTTTAAATTACTTACTGTTTATACTTGTTGTTTTATCTTAAGAATTTCAGAACATTTATTTGCTTACTTTTTCATATGGAATTGTACGAGATTTATTATTTATGTACTTCACTATAATTGAAGATTTCAGTTTGAATGGTTTTTAAGTATTTCATTAGATTCTAGTTGCTTGAATTTTTTTTCTTTTTTTTTGGGGCGATGAATTTAGCTGCTGTCGCTTAGTTTTAAGGGTTTTGAAATCAAAACCAAAGCCATAATTATTCTATGAAACAGATACAACGAAATTGAGCATGGCCAGACTGTCTACATATTAAATTATTAAAAATCTTGTTCTGCGGAGTCAATCACATCTTACTTCACAGAAGTCTTCATTAATATGGGCATTTCCCACCAAGATCTTTGATAACACGTGCGCTAAATAACAAAATATTAAAAAAAAAACAACTGGACTAATAAATAATACAGAAATGCCACTTCAAAACGTACCGTAGCCCGTAATGCATTAGTCAAGTCAGTTATCACAACATCTCTGTCCAAATTCCGTACTTAAATGGAACATATTATAGCCAAGTACGGCCTGGGACGGCTACTTTAGTAACACGCGAGGAGATTGACAATCGCTGATAACATTTAGCTGGTGCACTGTCTATAGTCGAGCCATTAAACAAATGGACGGCCTTAAAGCAAATTGATTGTTGTGATAAGTCACTCTGACTGGACGAGGTCTTTCAAATATTGTAATTAATTTTTCATAGTAGATTTAATTCAGCAGAAAGTTAATAAAGTACTGGGTCTGAATTAAATTCCTCTCAGCTTCCTAGTGTTTTACATAATTACGTTTCACTTTACATAGTTGTTTTACATATTTGCTCATCTTGGAATAAGCGACTATGGGTAATCTATGTTGTTGTAGGCGTTCGAAGAAAACTTTAATAAATCAAAACTGATTCTGTTTTTTCTGAATAATAAAAACGGTTGATGTTGGGAAGTTGTTTATACTATCTGCGTGTCAAATCTTGATATCGCGATGCAGGATTCTGTGACGTCATATTTTGAGAGTTGTCACTATTGTCGCTGTAGTCTGCTAGACAATCATTGTCCTGCGTAGTTCGAATGTGGCGTGGTAGATGTCGCCACACTTCTATTCAGCTCAAGTCAGCTTTCGGTCTAACCAAATTCCGTTTAATACTTTATTTTATATTTGAACGTTACTCTTCCTCCTAGCCTTTTCCCAACTATGTTGGGGTCAGCTTCCAGTCTTAGGGGCCATTCAAGTATTACGTAAGCAGAATTTTGGTAATTTTTGACCCTCCCCTCCCCCTTGTCAGTAAAAGTAAGCAAAGCTCTTACCCCCCCCTCCTATGCTTACGTAAACATTGGTATTTTTTTTTATCTGTTCAGATTTCTTTATTCATGAGCAGCAGTTTTCAAGTCTAGAAAAATAAGTTAATAAATAAATATTGCTGACGTAATCACCACCTAGACCCCCTCGTCTCCCATGTCATCAAAAATAAGCTAGCCAAAGACCCCCCCACCCCCCTTTGGTGCTTACGTAGGTAATACTTGAATGGCCCCTAACCAAATTCGGCTGAATACCAGTAGGTATTTTACACGGAGCGACTGCCATCACACCTCCGCAACCCAGATACTGGGTAATACCGACATCCTACGGTTAGACCGGTTGTGAGACTTTCTGACTTCTGACTATGTAACGACTGTCATAGGTATTCTTATGACACCTGGAACCGACTGTTCAACATGCTTTCCGAGGCACGGTGCGGTCTCGATGTCTAACGAAAGGTCACCCATCCACGGACTGACCGCGGCAAGCACAGCTTAACCTTGCAAATCGTACGATTGGCACGGTTATTAATTAGCCACGAGCCCATTACATTTGAACGATATAATTTCCATTTAAGTTTCCTTTTAACACTGGAACAATCATCATTTATCTTCAACAAATCAGCTTCAAGTCAGCTCACAGCATGTGTAATCTCGAACGGTGGTTGACAATTAAATGTAACAGCTACGGCGGTTTTAAGAAATCGTAATCAAAGTAAAAAGCCCGTCTTCTCACGATTGCGGTCCAATAGTTAGTCGCGTGTGCAATTAACCGTCATTATTGGGAATTAACTTTTTGCGTTAGAAATGGCTTTCGATCACAAATGCGCTATAATTAGCGATCTTCTTGAACGCGTTTGAGAAACTTTGCTCAGGTGGTATTACAAGCTTTTCCGATTGAAATTGCTATGAATTTATCTTTGATGTTATCTATCGCATAGTGCAGAAACAGATTTGTATTTCATTATTACAAATACAGTTGACCACTTTCCCCAAAAAGAATAGCTTAGCTTCAAACAGTATTTTGAATTTCGAATAGTTATCATCATCTCCCTGCCCTTATTCCACACTAGGTGGTGTCGGCACAACATGTATTCCTCTTCCATTCTCCTTTATCGGCCGACATCCGAGTACTCAATCCTTTCTTACCCATATCATCCTTCACACAATCCATCCATCTTTTCTTTGGCCTACTTCTACTTATATATCCATCCACACAGTGGCGTAGCTAGGTAACCAAAGGCCCTGGGGCAAAAAATAAACTAGGGCCCCAACTAAACTATTTAAAATCGTTTGTTCCGTTTTCGTAGTTTTCTGAATTCGACGTACTCCAGATTTGTCGTACTCCAGATTCGTCGTAATACAGTCGACTCCATAATACAATTAAAAGCCAAATACAAATTGTAACCTATTTTAATGAACAAATTAAAACTATTTTATGAAAATACAAGAAAATATCTTCCTGTTACCGTTAAAAAAATACAGTCCCGTGACAGACACACACAGACAAATAAGTTGCCATTATTAAAGTCGCGTTCCTGGAATCTGGTTTATTTATATTCCGAATGTGGGAGAAATTTTCACTAGTTCAATTTATAGTTTGTAAGTCCAAGGGGTCTGAGGGGCCCCTGAGCTTGGGGGCCCGGGAGCACTGCCCCGTCTAGCCCTCCGGTAGCTACGCCACTGCATCCACATTCATATTTAACACTCTTCTAGTAGCACGACTTTCTTCCCTCCACATAACATGTCCATACCACGCTAACCTATTACTCGTCAACTCTTCAGTCACTGGCGTTACTTTCAAACTTCTTCTACGAATAGTATTAATGTGAATTAAGGTTGTGGCGCACAACACCGCCGCCTCTGATTTAAATAAATACAATGTATCACTGTGTCGCAATCGCAATAAAATAGGAGCAAGTAGCAGCCTACGCCACAAGCAGTAGGTACTTGATATGGTAACTCGTTTGGACCAGTCGACTTAAATTACACCTTGCGTTCAATCGCAGATCTGCTTCGAAACTATAAAGCCGGGTCTCCTGCGATTATTTTTTTGTTATAAATAGTTACGTGTTTTTCTAACAGAATTGGGGCGTGACCTAACTGTTTACTGTGTTGTGATTGGCCCGAGTATTCACTAAACATGTTTTGTTAAATTTTTTTGCTGGACACCCGGCTTAAGATTATAATTTACTTGATTTTTTGTTGTAAAACATTTTTTACAAAAAATTTAAACCGACTTCAAAAAATAATAAAATAATTACCATATAAAATTAACAGTTTCAGAAGTGCGCGCTGATCCGCGCTGAACCAAATTGAAGGCACCGACTTCTGAAACTGTTAATTTTATATGGTAATTATTTTACTCTTTTTTTTTGAAGTCGGTTTAAATTTTTTGTAAAAAATGTTTTTATTTTTTTATTTTAGTGGCCTTAATTAAACTTGGTTGGACCTACTAAAGACGCTGCTCGTAACATAATCACATCATCACAATATGCGTACTGTTCGTCATTGAGGAGTTCCATTGTCTATCTCCGAAGTTCTTCATCAGATCTTCACCAAATTTAAATGGGACCAACTTCGAAGTACATCCTATCCATTAAAATAATAATCATCAAAATCGATTCACAATTGGCGAAAATATCGATGATCATACACAAAAAAAATACATACAGACGAACATAGTAACCTCCTCCTTTTTGGAAGTCGGTTTGTAATAAGGATTATTATGTATTGCATCTCAGTATAATTGAAGTCTAAAGTACTAATTTGAAATATATTGAGTTGGATAAACATACTTAATCTAAAATGTCAATTAATATAGCGATTAGACTGAAATGCACAAGGCACTGGTCTAATAAATTTTGAAAGTAAATTGAAAATAATGACCCCATATTTAATTCATGACAATAAAAATAAGAAAATATTATGGTGAGACCACAATTTGTATTTTAAAATTTACAGAAAATTATACGCATTAACAAAACACGAGTTTAAATTAATCGAACGAATTAAATGTTTCAAATGTGCCATTAAAATAAAATGCTTAAAATATGTTTCAGATCATTATTTACACTTTTTATTTTGTTTTGAATTTGTTAATACTTACATAATTTAATTTGCCATCATAATGACGGGTTATATTGAAAACGTGACCGGTTGTAATCACCGTGACTGATTGGTAAATGTCCCGTGACCACACAATTTTTTTATTGTCATTTCGCCTAACTGGAGCTGTTTTGATGAACAAAAAAAAAAAGCAACCAGGAAAATTACATACAATTTAATTTCGGTAGGTATTATAATCAACATCCCGAATAAATAATCTATGTTGAAATGTGAAAAAAGTTTTAAAAACTGATTTACTACTTCTCTCAAGTTTTTGGCGTGGAAAAGGACTGTATAAATTCTCGGCGTAAAGAATCGAATTTACTCGAATCCTAACTTTCATAAACCTTCATAACATCACGGCAGTCCCATAGGTTGAACTCCACCCTTATAGCATCAAGAAACGAGTGCACGTAATAGAAACAAGTGGCTTCCGGATTTCAGCTCTTTTCAAAGTAACACACGAGGACAATACAAACAAAACGAGAGCTGACACGGTGTTTCCCTTTGCCCTAATCCAACTACTTACTCTTTTGTCCGACAAAATGTCCTCTCACGCCAAAATATCCTTTATCTTTATGTTGCCACGATCTAAATTTATGTCACAACATTTACCTCCAAATTATCTCTCTATTTAAGCGTAACTTAAAATGGTCTCTTTCCTTGGTACGCGAAAGTGCCCTTTAGGTTTATGACACTGTGAAGCATTTTACCATGACGCTAATGCGACAGGTGATTTTATTTTTTGGTGAAATGTGGCGGCACCCCGCTGCATTTAAATATAATGACACAATGAAAAGGCTGAATTTGTCGCTATACTTAGGGGATTCTGCTCTTCCCTTGTACCTTTTTGTATGAAAGTGTTGACGTGTTTAGAATAAAACGGTAGTAAACGCTCCGTTTTGCTACGCATAACTTAATTGTATAAAGGTAGAACACTTGTTTCTGACATCTTGTTCTAGTTATGTAACATACAGTACCTACATTTTTGTAGGTATCATGTATCCCATTGCAAGATGATATGAAGATATTCTTACCATCTAGTAGTGCTACAACTCTCTATTGAATGTTTTTAGACAGGACGCCAGTTGTTATTCTACTAAAAAAATTGTTTAAAATCGCAATCGAACGGCAGCTGAACCACGGCCTTTTGGTTCATCGATTCTAAACTATTTTGTTAGTAAAATTAGTCTCCAGATGACAGCATCGTCTTCCTAACTAGAACAAGTGTTCAAACAAAATAAACAGCGGTGCACACGACCAAAACAAAAGATTCTGCTTGAATGGACAATATGACAACCGTTACATGTGATGTACCGTGGGAACTTGCAAGACATCATATTACGGGGTCGAGTAAACAAGAGTTCACGGTAGCAGCGATAGACAATGGCAGGAACCATCTTCGTTCCAACGATTTATCACGGAACGTCCGCGTACTCTGCCCACAGTTGTCTTCGTCGCATCATTGTTCTACACACAATTACGTAGGACCGATGAACAGGTAAAAGCTAAGTGACCCGTAAAATCCGAGAAAAATTATCATAATAGTACGACATTCGTTTTAGTAATATGAAGCTTTTAGAAAAATATGAGGCAAGAAGAGGTAAAGAAGAAAGTATTGTCTCTGCAGTCATGTATGAATGTGAATAGACTGCTAATATACCACTAAAAACTACTTTAACAGAATTTGTTTTGAATTCTGCAAAGACAAGGCTAACAATACACAGCTTCTAAATGACTCATAGTTACACCTATATTCATAACGTCACTTCAAAAAGGCAAATTCAAATTAGCATTCATAATCAAGAAGACAAGAAAGGGGTTAATTAATTTTGATCAGACAAAACAAGATAACATAGAATTAGAAAGGATGTTGATGTAATAAAATTTTACGGTGATTGACACTTAAATTGATAAACTAAAATAGCATGCACATCAACTGTCTCAAACGTTTCAAATAAAATGGTCTAGATCAAGTCTCAAGTCAGATCCGTCACAGATACCGTGGCATTAGCGTGTCAACGGAATAATTTAATTCGTCCATTCTAAATTGAACTCCGTTGACCTTTCAATAGGTCATTCCGTAATGAGAAATAGGAAGGATTAGGTGCTCGTTTAACTGGTCGTGGTATATCCAAAGATAAGGCGTTGGGAGGTGCGGGCGTGGTCTTCAATGCAATGTTGAGCTTAGTAAAACAAACAAAGACACACGTGTGCCTTTGTGTACATAAGTTTGTCCTTGGTGGTATAAAGGGGTATCAACAAAGCTTTCAGGACAGATGTGCGGTTCATGTCATCTGATTTGGGTTATCTTTTCGGACCGAGTTGGATTCAGTTTGGATCTTATGCGAATGTGTTGATACGCAATTCTATTTAAGGATTACTAAACACGTGTTTGTTTGAGATCTGCCTGTAATTTTTTATCAGTTTGCTTTTTCTTTATTTCGGAAATCAGAATAAAATTCGTATTAGGTAAATGACTCCTCAGATCTTTCTTATCTTCTCCATTTTACTGAAGTTCCAAATAATATATCAGATTTATCAATAATGTTTTGTTCTTTTTGTCAAAATGTTCTGATTCTGAATTTCTTGAAAAAAAATGCTGGCATGACGCGTTTTTTTATGTACTTCAAAATTATTTCCTAACAAGTATTCAACCATACTCTGCAGTGTTATAAGAATTCTTACACATACTTCAATTGGTATGTACCGACATACTTCTAAATCTAGTTAAACCTTACATTCCAAAGTTACACAAACAATATCATGGTCATAGCCAACAATTTGTAGTAGCAAATAGCAATTACATCAATGTCGTGACTTAATGTCGTTCAACTATTAGCCTAGTTTCTAAAACTGCCGCGCTGTTTATCTACTAAATTGAAACTAAAAGGGCTTTGGAAAGACATATTCAATGATCGTGGGAAGAGCTGAGCGTCTGACGTCTTCATCGAGACTGACTCGATCCAGATGTTCGTCCCTATCTATAATAAGTTCCTTCATACTGTTTTAAGATAGCTCCACATAGCTTTTATGTGTTTTTACATCCATATGCTCGGCACTTATACTTAGAGATAGTTTTAATTGGTGTTTATCTTTGAAGGTTTAAGTCGCTGAGTCAGTTCCAGAAGTGGATTGGTCAATTATGTTTGACGTCATTATTTCTATATTTATTAGTTGGATGGCCTTTATATCTAAATTGTTGGTTAAATCGATGGAAAACGTATTCGATACGGTAGCGCAGATGATGCACTAAGAAACTATTTTAACTGACCTTATTATACTTAGCAGGTGACCACATGGTAGAGCTTTCTCATGCGCGTTCTGTATTTATATTCCAAGAACATGATATTCTAATAACATGTCACCTCTATCATCGATATTACTTTAAATTCCGCGTACCCTTTGAGGAAAAACCCGCATGAAGATATGAATGGATAATTAATTTAGATAGATTTATTAAGAAAATTCTAAGTACTTAGTTTATTGGTATTCCTACGCACTATTGTCACGATTGTAATTGTTTATGGTCGTGCGATTTCTGTCACGACATAACAAGGCGCGTGATACTTCCTGTATCAACATTTCCTGGATAATTGTGTAATGTTTAAAATAGAAAAATAATTAATTAATTATATTCAATCTGCCTCGTTGGTCTGCTGTTCGTGAGGTCCTGGGTTCAATCCCCAGGTTGGGCAAAGTGTTATTGGATTTTTCCGTATGGAATTCTTCAGTAGCAGCCCGGAATTTGGATTTGTGCTCGCTTGATGGCAATAGGCTCGGACCCTATTACATGGGCCTTAAACATAACGGCGAGTTGAGGGTGTTACTATACAACTCTGCCCAACCCTTCAGGGAATACAGGCGTCATGTTATGTTATATTGAAAAAAATAACTGAATTCATAGCAATAACAAATCTGCACGTCTGAGGAACGTCGGCTCGGTTGGTTGGAGCCGTATTATCATAAATAGTGGCAAGCGGAGAAGGAGTACGATCCCCTTTAGCTAGTTTTCTTTCATCTAGAAGCTGTCGTATGTACAATGTAGTTAGTGGAACATTACAAGCATTCGCTTCATTAATGTCTTGCGCAAATTCTCAGACTCATATAATAGAATCAAAGTACGTACTCGAGTGTAATAAATACCTTGTCAGTGATCAACAGCCTAGTTTTAAATTATGGATATTCAACGTGTTACATAATTCCCCGTGAAAAATGTATATAATCACGTAGTCTATTATGGTTGTTGTCATTTACCACTCAGAGGAAATCGTTACGGGAAGTCAGAAGCCAGCAAGTCTGACAACTGGTCTAACCTTCGAATATCGGCATTGTCTAGCAACTGGGTTACGGAGGTCTGATGGCAGTCGCTCCGTGTAAAATAGTGATATTCGGCCGCATTTGGTGAGACTGGAAGCTGACCCCAACATAGTTGGAAAAATTCTAGGCAGAACGGTAAGTCTCTCCAATTAACAGTTATTTGTTGCCCGTAGTCAATTCGTCTGGGAGAATACGGCCATAAGTTATGTAAAATAGTCTGATTTATTGACAAAAGCTCCCAGTGATTAAACTAGCCGCTTCAACAACTTTTATTTTACAAGTTTTCAATATTATGTTATGAATGTCTTCTATGAGGAGACTTTATTTCATAAGTAGCTCCTACAGTTAAGTCTTCAATGACAACTCAATACACCCGATCAGTCTATAAATAGGTACTCGTTTCTGACGTCATATTTACCTCAAGAACTTATTGCTCTATTTTTGCTTCAGTTACATTTCAAGCACGTATGCTTAGAGCCAAATTAAGATTATTATCATTAAATGGACTGCATTTAAATCGCTACCATTTCAAAACGTAGGTTGTTTGTCTATGCCAAAAATGTCTATCAAACTACACTTTATTTTACTTACTGTATATTTTATAACATTACGCCTGTATTCCCCGAAGGGTTGGGTAGAGGTGTATAATAACACCTTCATTTCACCGTTACGTTAAAGTCCCATGTAATAGGAAGCGAGTCTATTGTCATCACACGGGCATAAATCCAAACTCCGGGCTGCTACTGAGGAATTCTACACGGAAAAACCCAATAAAACTTTGTCCGACCTGGGGATCGAACCCAGGACCCGTGACGTCTAGTGGTCGCTAGCACGACTGCTGAGCACGGGTTCCTGTGTTCGATCCCCAGGTCGGGCAAAGTGTTATTGGGTTTTTCCATTAGAAATGTCTCACTAGTAGCCCGGAGCCTGGATTTGTGCCCGTTTATTGGCAATAGGCTTGCCCCTTATTACATAGGACTTAAACATAACTGGCGATACGAGGGTGTACTAAACACACCCCGGACGAATACAAGGCGTGATGTTATTTTTAAGCCTACCAATCAATCCGCCTAGCCTTTTCCCAAGTATGTTGGGGTCAGCTTCCAGTCTAATCAGATGCGGCTGAATACCAGTATTTTACACGGAGCGACTGCCATCAGACCTCCGCAACCCAGTTACTGGGCAATGTCGATATCCTAAGGTTAGACCAGTTGTCAGACAATTCGGTCTTCTGACATCCCGTAACGACTATCATAGGTATTCGTATGACACCCGGGACCGACTGTTTAACATGCTCTTCGAGGCACGGAGTGGTCTCGATGTGTAACGTACGGTCACCCATCCACGGACTGACCGCGGCAAGCGCAGCTTAACTTTGCAAATCGTATGATCCGCGCGGTTGGTAATTAGCCACGAGCCCCTCTATATTTAAGCCTACCATGAACGTCTAACGAGAGCTTTGGAATATAAGCGACTAACCCAACAATTACGGCAAGGTCGCACAAAATCGATACTGAGTAGGTTCAGTTAATGCAGTTTACGTATCCACTGTACTACCCGCACTGTGTCTAGGCCACTATCGATTCACCTCTTTTTGTTGACACAGACCATTTCTTAGTAGATAATGTATCTGGTTCGCAGTTCGTAACCGGTATCGCAGGTTTCTTTATTCGCTTCTGGACCCAACTTGGCCACATTATACCTTATATAGCAAGGTGGACTAGCGAACATCAGAATTTAGAATGGCTGACAGAATTTTTAAATAGTTCATTGGAATTCTAAGGGGGATGTGAAATTTATATTTATTAGTGCGAGTTTGTGTGAGGCGAGTTATATCTGGAGAATTTGCATAATATTGTAACTGTACGAATAAGTACGCTCTTTCTTTTCTTTTTCGTGTGGTTAGTGACTAATCTGGTGCCAGAGTTTATGTCGCCCATGGGCCTCTGACTTGGCTTCACATGCCGTCGAGAAATATATCTCAGGTATGGTATCCTCACGATGTTTTCCTTCACCGTTTTTAAGCAAGTGATAATTGTACAATAGGCTTTTGAATTCGAAAAGTCAGAGGTGCGTGCCTTAGGTTCGAACTCAAGACCTATGAATAAGTACGCTTATATAAACGGTTTTACGCTTATCTACACTAATATTATAAAGCTGAAGAGTTTGTTTGTTTGAACGCGCTAATCTCAGGAACTACTGGTTGGAATTGAAAAAAATCTTTTTGTGTTGGATAGTCCATTTATCGAGGCTATATAACATCACGCTACGACCAATAGCAGCGGAGCATAAATGAAAAATGTTACAAAAACGGGAAAATGTCTACCCGCGCGAAGCCGGGACGGGCCGCTAGTATTAAATTATATAAACGGTTCATACATTATTTTTATCGTAAATCTGCTTCTTTTTCTTTTTATGATGTTGGTGTAAGAGATAATTGTGCTTGCTGCCTAATTTAGCACAAGTTACAATTTTTTACGAGTCGTCAGAGTCATTTAATGACATTAAGGAATGTAGTGCTTATGTTAGACGAAATAGGACTTGATTTATCACAATTTTTTATCAAAGAAACTTAAACTTCGGCTTGATAATTTCCAGGTGGATATCGTTTTAATCTCATCGTCAAACCGATTCAGTCTACATGTGCAAACTTGCTGGAAGAAAACCGGTTTAACAAAAAGGTCTATATTTATTCAATTAATCGAAACCCATCTGTGCACGTGTAAAAAAGTGATAGGTACTTACTAGAGTTACTTACAGACTACTTATGTAAGTAGGTACATTTATTTATCTAGATGTGTTTGGAAATGGAATGAAACGGTACCACGTACACTAGGTACTTACTGTGTCTTGGGGTTTATTATTAAATTATTAATTTTAATTAATAATTAATTTATTATTTAAATGTGTGTTAGTAAAAAGTCAAAATATTCCTCCATATTATCATTGTCATCTGGAAGCATGCCCAGAGGGCTGGCAGCGTTTCCACGTTGGATAGCAACACTAATTCTTTGGCCAAAGAATAAGCCAAAGTATTATTTACATTTTAATCGAAAAATCATATTTATTATTATTCGTTTATTTTTTATTTAACTGCCTCGTTGGTATAGTGGTGGCAAGCGCGACTGCTGATTTGTGCCCGGTTAGCAATAGGCTCGTCCCCTATTACATAGGACTTAAAAATAACGGTGAAATGAGGGTGTTACTATACACCTCTGCCCAACCCTTCGAGGAATACAGGCCTGATGTTATGTTAATTCAAAAATCATTTTTATATTCAACCACATTTTACTCATTTTTAAAACGAAATCATACACGACGAATCTTAAACGAATCATTGCACAAAGCACGATGTAAGAAAACATAAGTACTGGGAAATTTACTTTAGTCTATCTATAGATACTAATATTATAATGAGGAAAGATTTGTATTTTTGTATGTAACGAATAAACTTAAAAACTACTGGACCGATTTCAAAAATTCTTTTGCCGTTAGAAAGCTAAATTATCATTGAGTAACATAGGTCATATTTATTACTGGAATAAAACTCCTTACGCGGGCGGAGCCGTGAGGACATAGCTAGTATTAAATATAGGCAGATTAAAATGCATTGTTCCTTTATAAACTGAATTATGTTACTTGATTTGAATGTATCTTTAATTAAAATTCCGTTCACAGTCCACTTAAAGCAAAGATGGGGAGTTGAAATATCTCAAAAATGTTTTAGTAGGTATCGGAATCTATGGGTGCGTTCAGAAGAATGCCTTAATTAGATTAATCGTTGGCGATTTTGATAAGGCGAGTAAAAAGTGGTCGGCGTTTTGACATTAATGAGAATATATTGCCCCTTCTTAATAGATTCTGAGTTTCCTTTAGGCTGATTGAATGACTACATCTGATTGTATACGCCGTTCTTAGTAATAAAAGCCATATGTGTGGTGTCTCGACATTGTGCAAGGTTTTTTATTAATTAATTAGATCCCTGATGTCATTGTGGGATGGTATGATGACTCAAGAATGTGATTATTGTGTTAGTACGTGCTCCACATACCAATCCAATCATATAAAAAGTAATTCAATAACGCACTCCTTTTCTGGATGAGCAGAATAACAAGTTATTTTTTTCAGAATATGATGTTGTTTAGTATAAAAGGCTCTTTAGCTTTTTTTAGCTTAGTGGTGTGACCGTCGGACTGCCAAGTCATAGGTCCCAAGTTCGAACCTAAGGCACGCACCTGTAACCTTTCGGATTAATTTGCGTATTTTATAATTATCACTTGCTTAAAAACGGTGGAGGAAAACATCGTGCCTGAGAGATATTTTTCACCGGCATGTGAAACCAAGTCAGAGGCCCATGGGCGGCATACACTCTGACACCAGGTTAGTCAGTAATCACGAAAAGAAGAAGAAGTAAAAGCTATTTTTAAAACAGTTGTCCTTTCTGCATGTCGATGAAGTTATTCATCTGGTATATTCCTGAGGTCGTCAAATGCGAAACCATAGTAGAATTCCAATAATATTTACATTTTTATTGCTCTTATACATGGGGTAGGCACAATTTAATACGAAAACTACACAACCAATTCAGTTTGATCCTTTAAAGTCTACATTTAAATCAAACATAACATCACTCCTATATTCCCCGAAGGGTTGGGCAGAGCTGCATATAAACACCCTCATATCGCCGTTATGTTCAAGTTCCATTTAATAGGGCGCGAGCCTATTGCCATCAACCAGGCACCGAGGAATTCCATACGGAAAAACCCAATTACACTGCCCGACCTGGGGATCGAACCCAGAACTTCACGAACAGCAGTCAATACAAAGTGACGTAAAAACGTCACTATACCCAAAAAAGGGCAACCTGACCTCGAGCCAGTCGTGGGTAGTATACACAAGTACCCTGCCACTGCTCTGCCCAGCAACATCCATAATTGCGATATTTCGTTTATTAAAAATGCATACCGCTCGTCAGACGATGACAAAACCAATTAATAAATGTACAGTCAACAACGAAAGTTGGTTAACACTGTTACTTTTACATCCCTTTTCAGAATCTCATATAATAGTCAAGAGTTTGTGTTATTTTATTGTTACATGTGTTCCAATTAAATTTGAATATTATTGTGTTCAGTTATGATTTAAAAAACCGAATTGTTAACATACTTTAGTTGCCGACTGTACAACGCCCCTGTAGCCCGGTCCCTGATGGGTGTAATTAAAAATTTTCGCATCGTATTTCGGCCATGAGCAATCCGTATTAAGAGCAATTGAGCTGATGGGCGGAATTGGATACGCTTGATTAGTTAAGACGTACCAAATAGGACATGGCGTAAGATCGTATAGCCGGACAGTGGGACTGGCATGTCGCGATGACGATTCAATTTGTTCAGAGCCAAGTTACATCGTAAATACGATGGTACAGTAAAATGTAAGGTAACGTGTAAATACAACATGTAACGTAATTAACGCACACCCTCAAACACCCCAATTAGAATATTATGTTATAATCATAATACATACACTGAAATTTTAGTTTAACATGTATATGCATTGTTATTTACTAAATTAACGTTCTTGAAATAAGGTTTATTTTTCTTTATTTTGTATTGAATGACGGAATTTGCATTAAAACAAATAAAAATGCACTTTTAAAAGTCTTTTTGTCTTGATTTACGGTCCATTTTAGTTTGTTTTGACTGTACAGGGGTAATGTGACTAATTTCCGTAGTATTAATTATTTTTGGGATAAAAAATTACCTATATTAAAAATGATAGAAATCGATTCGGTAAACGATTCTGAACAAATTACTGGATGTGCGTTAATTATGTTACATATTGTATATGGTTCAGTAAACATAACATATCATCACGCCTGTATTCCCCGAAGAGTTGGGTAGAGGTGTATAGTAACACTCTCATTTCGCCGTTATGTTTAAGTCCCATGTAATATGGGGCGAGCCTATTGCCATTAACCCGGCACAAATCCAAAATCCGGGCTGCTACTGAGGAATTTTAGACGGAAAAACTCATTATCACACTTTGCCCGACCTGAGGATCGTACCCACGACCTCACGATCAGCAGCGCTGGCCACCACTAGACCAACAAGGCAGTTCAATGCAATGATGTTGTTATTCAAAACTATAACTCATTGTAGTAAAGTTGTTTTTTCCCTGAACAATCAGCACGGCTTCTCCTTATCGATTAAAATGCAGTTATAATAGGAAACTTCATATGTGTAGTGTTTTTGATAAAGTTTTCACAAATGAAGAACCGTTAGTTTCTTAGTTTGCTGTCACAATTAGGGTTGCGACGTGTCCAGTTTTAGCCGGACATGTCCGACTTTTTACAGTCGTGTCCGGGCAAATATATACAAGGCCAGCCTGTCCGGCTTTTTTCAGGCTTTTGGTCAACCCCGCCCCGCTGAAGGATGCCGAACGGAAGCGCGCGAGCGATTTTTTTTCTTTTAAAATCCAATATAAATCTGTTGGCTTTTAAGGCAAAATGTCCAGCTAAATATAAATCTGTGTTCGGCTTTTCTATTTTTGGGCCTAGCAACCCTAGTCGCAATACACTCGGGAGCAATGAATCCGGGTCACCAACATAAACAAAACAATGTTAAAATGTGAAACAATGTTGAGATATTAAAGTTTATGTTGGTGACCCGGATTCATTGCTCCCGAGTGTAACTACGTAGAACACACTCAAATATGATTGTCTTTTAATCGTTTTAAACACAGAATTTGGTGTATGAATACATAAATGACGGATTGTCAAGTCATTAACCGACAGCAATAGGCAGAAGAGCTAACAAATTGTCGCGTCAGCGTGCTCCCGCCAGATTTGATTGATGAGGATGAAATCTGTAATTTTATCTCAATACCAACTGAAGTGAAAATTCTATCTTCACAAAGCATTACGTGTCATCATTTTTTTTCGTTTTTAATGAGTTTTTATGTAACACTAGCTGTGTCCTCACGGCTCCGCCCGCGTAAGAAGTTTTATTCCAGTATTAAATATAGCCTATGTTACTCAGTGACTGCTAATGTAGCTTTCTAACGGCAAAAGAATTTTTTAAATCGGTCCAGTAGTTTTTAAGTTTATTCGTTACATACAAAAATACAAATCTTTCCTCTATATAATATTAGTATAGATTACTAGCTGTGTCCTCACGGCTCCGCCCGCGTACGAAGTTTTATTCCAATAATAAATATAGCATAAGTTACTCAGTGATAATGTAGCTTTCTAACGGCAAAAGAACTTATGAAATCGGTCCAGTAGTTTGTAAGTTTATCCGTTACATACAAAAATACAAATCTTTCCTCTTTATAATGTTAGTATAGATAGTATAGATTTAGATGTAGAATAAGAATGTCGGCCTCATTTCGAATGATGAAATGATCGAATTGTAATTTTAGATTTGTACGCTTGTTATCAATGAATAAGTATGAATGAGTAGATGAAACTGACAGCTGTTTTAACTTGTTTAATTATATCGTTATTTGACTCGGAATCCTGTGCTAGAATGAAATATTAAACAAAGAAAACTCAAGCAATATCGTTGAAATAATCCATAAACATAATATCACGCCTGTATTCCCCGAAGATTTGGGCAGAGGTGTTCTTTTTTTTTTGTTTTTTGAATTGCCACTCGCAGTTCAACAACTCATTATACTGCTTAACCGGACAATCCTGTGGTGGCCGTAAATTACTTTAAGGCCTCGATCCAGGGCTTACAAACTAGGATGTAAGGGGGCAGAGGTGTATAGTAACACCCTCATTTCGCCGTTATGTTTAAGTCTCATGTAATAGGGGGCGAGCCTATTGCCATAAACCGCGCAGAAATCTAAACTCCGGGCTGCTACTGAGGTATTCCACACGGAAAATCCAATAACACTTTGCCCGGCCTGGGGACCGAACCCAAGACGTCACGATCAGCAGTCGCGCTTGCCACCACTAGATCAATGAGGCAGTTAAACAACAACATCATTGGTTGTAGCGTGTGGCGTTCTATAGATTCTGCCTACCCCCATGGGAAAAAGGCGTGATTTATGTATTTAGGTAGAAGACTCAAGCAATATCATGCATATAATCTACTGTAAATAAATACTGTATAAATCAAAATAAGTCATATTTCAAATATATTTACAGCTTCGTTCAGACCTCCTGATTTGTATTCCGCGTGTTCACACAAAATGACTCTCCAACGATTTGTTCGCACTTCGTTCCTCGAGTGCGAATCACTTCAAATCGAAATCCGATTTTACAAGACCATTAGCTGAATATTCATCAATATTCACTTACTTTACAAAATACAGGGTGTAAACGAAATCATGTAATTTCTGTAAACCTCGTGATGTACTGCAGACCTATATTAACCATGCACGGGATACTTTTGAATTAAATAAAATAAAAATGTGTTTTTAACGTGACGCATTTTAGCGCCCCGAGCGAATTGCGCGGCTATCGCTCGCCGCGCGGCCATTTAACTCGGGGCGCTAAAATGCCTCACGTTAAAAACACATGATTATCTTTATATATATAATTCGACTGTACGTGTGTATGTCACTGAACTCCTCCTAAACGGCTGGACCGATTTGAATGATTTTTTTTTGTATGCGTTTGGGTGGAGCCCTGGATGGTTTAGATTCACAACTGGATCCGGTAGGTGGCGCTGCTGTCGGTATGTCACCAAATTGCTAGTTTCTTATATATTTTTATATTGTTTCCAAAATTATACCTTGCAGGGTTAATCTATGTCAGCAGTACATCACGAGGTTTGAAGGAATTACATGATTTTGTTTACATCCTGTGTAGGTGAATAATATTCAAGCCGGATATTAGAACATCAATTGAAGCGACCTTTTAACAGAATATTCACGTCTTAAAAGAACAAAGTTATTAACATCTATTGATCATAGTTTATTATGTCGACACCGTACTTTTCCGATACCTCTATATATTATTTTAATCCTGTGAATGAGAAGCCTATTAAATAGGTGTTATTCTGATATTGGTACTATTAAAATGTAAATGTGTGATATCAAATCTCATCGAGTCATAATCCAGAAATTTAATCCTAATTTATGATCTATAAATATATTTATAATGGCGTTGTCGCGACGTCTCTATGGATGTGTTCGGATCGTTTAAGGTGCTTTCACATTGGACTATGTACTTACCTATAACAGCATTGCAGCTATTTAGTATTTATGAAATAATAGTCTTTCAAATATGTATTTTATGCTCCTACTTGCATTTTGGTTGATACATGTCGTAAGTAACAACAATTATTTATGTAGTGAATGGACAGAAACATTCACATATCTATACTAATACTATAAAGCTGAAGAGTTTGTTTGTTTGTTTGTTTGAACGCGCTGATCTCAGGAACTACTTGTTGGAATTGAAAAAATATTTTTGTGTTGGATAGTCCATTTATCGAGGAAGGTTATATAGGCTATATAACATCACGCTACGACCAATAGGAGCGGAGCATAATTGAAAAATGTTGCAAAAACGGGGAAAATGTCCACCCATGCGAAGCCGGGACGTGCCGCTAGTTCATTAATAAACATAAATAGGTAACAAAAGTCTGGTTACAAAGTCTCGTTGGTCTAATGGTGGCAAGCGCGACTACTGATCGTGAGGTCTTGGGTTCGATTCCCAGTTCGGGCAAAGTGTTATTGGGTTTTTGCGAGTGGAATTGGAATTTTTCAGTAGCAGCCCGGAGTTTAGATTTGTGCCGGGTTGATGACAATAGGCTCGCCCCCTACAACATGGGTCTTAAACATAATGGCGAATTGAGGGTGTTACTATACACTCCTGCCCAACCCTTCGGGGAATACAGGCGTGATGTTATGTTAACTAAGTCTGGTTTCTTTAAGCAGTGCTACGGCATACGATAGCCGTTCCGTGCAAATGCAGTACTAGAAAATCAACAAAACTAATGACAGTTATTAATTTCATGAAACAAAATACTCCCCGTCCTGCTAGGAAAACGTATTCTTTTTTAACCGACTTCCAAAAAAGAGGAGGTTCTCAATTCGACTGTATGTTTTTTTTTGTATGTTTGTTCCGCGATATCTTTGCTAATTGTGAACCGATATTAATGATTTTTTTTTGTTTGAAAGAGTATTCTTTCGAAGTGGTCCCATTTAAATTTGGTGAAGATCTGATGAAGAACTTCGGAGATAGACCATTTGAAGTCGGTTTTATTTTTGTTAAAAAGTGATTATTTTTCTTTTTTAAATATTGCCCCGCACTAGGATTTCTCATGTACCGCGGGTGCGTTTACAGACACAAATCTTCACATGCACAAACATCCAGACCCGGAACAACTATCTGTCGGCCATACAAATATTTGTTCAGTGCGGGAATCGAACTCACGATCCATAGCGCAGAAGCCGATCGCTCAGCCACTGCACCAAACGTGTCGTCAAATCATTCATCTTTGCTCAATATTTAAAAAAAAAAGAATTATGCCTCACGATGTCTCGTCAAACCGCTTTTGTGTGTACGGTCTCTTATAACTTATAAACGGTCGTTTTCTTTGGGTATTTAGTTAAATTTGACACTTGCCTGTCTGGCATGCGTGTGGGCGAAAACTAGTATTTTACGACGCCAGTTGATAGGTGTTTATCAAAATAACGGTCATACGGATTTGTATCGTGTCAAAAGTAAATATTATGTTTGATAATGTTCTAGATATAGTTTGTGTACTTGACCCTGTTTGGTTGTTGGCGACATGTTCCGACATGTGGTAGCAATCGGGACAGCTTTTGTCCATGCCCTATTTTTTGGTACAGAAGTTATTATGACCTAAATTATATAATAGAGCCTTTAAAAAAGACAACAACGAACGCTATTAATTGTAATATTATAATCTAGACACATAAAATTTAACATAAAACAAGATTCGATGTAGGTGTGTGTGAATCATGTATGTGTTTTTATGTGATAAATAATAGACAACGCGACCATGTTTAACATATTGTAGTTTCAGAATCTAAAGATGTTAAATGACTAAACTGTTCACGGACAATTTATTTTGAACGTCCGAAAGTTAAACCTTTTCATTCAGATCTATTAGAATTCAAAATGAAATAAGATTTTTTCAGCCTAGCTTTTTTCCCAATTGTGTTGGGGTCAGCTTCCAGTCTTTTTTTTATTTTTATTTATTACTAGGCCTGCGTTTGGCCGCCATCTCGCCTGATGCTAAGCGATGATGCGGTCTACGATGAAGCACGCTTGCCCAGAAGAAACCGATTCACTCGTGACTTGAAGACACCCAGATTGTAACTGTCGGGGAACACCCACTCAGGCAGTCTAACCAGATGCGGCTGAATACCAGTATTTTACACGGAGTGACTGCCATCAGACCTCCGTAACCTAGTTACTGGGCATTGCTGGTATCCTAAGGTTACATCGGTTGTCAGACCTTGGCTTCTGACTACCCGTAACGACTGTCATAGATATATTCGTACGACATCTGGGATCGACGGTTTAACGTGCTCTCCGAGACACGGAGGGGTCTTGATATGTAACGAATGATGACCCATCTACAGACTGACCGCGGCAAGCGTTGCTTAGGCTCGCAAATCGTATGATCCGCGTGGTCGTTGGTAAGCCACGAGCCCCTTAAAATGAAATAAGTAAGTATTTAAAATAAAGATGACATGAGAAGTAGGTACGAAAGTACTCTGAGAGTTCATAATGAGGCCTAGACGGACCTCGTAGACTCATTCACAAGATATACCAAATTGTACACAATTGCGAGACTTCCATACAACCAGCATCAACTTCTACACCAGCTGCACCCAAAAAGTAAAAGATTTGAAATTCCTTTCATCCATCTCACTATGCTAAACTTGTTACAAACAACTTGGAAGTACAACTGTACAACTAACAAGACCTGACAAACCTAGTACAATCAATATTCCAAGTTGCAATTCTGTCAAGTCGATAACGAAGCGTGTTTCCGCGTTCCCGTCGATCTATGCTAGCTGATAAGAATACAGCAAACAAGCCGAGTGAGCCGGTATCGGCCAACAACCTTTGTAAGTTTGCTGATATTTGTAACTGAGTATCGGTTTGCGTAAATCTCGGTACAGACGATGGCAGAAGTTTTGAGGTTGAATTTCGTTTCGAGTTTCGATGGCTGTGCCAGTGGCCAGGGACACGAGGTTACGATACCTTTAAAATTTTAAGATACCGTTTACTAATAAAGGTTGGGAAATACTTTCATTTAACCTTTTTACGATTTCGGTACCGAAAAATATCGAGTGATGAATGTATGGAGGAACGAGGTATTGTGTTCCTCCAGCGAAAGGGGAGGATCCTCTAACCAGGCGAGTCTTATGCCTGGCGGGCTACTGCCCAACGGTTGATATTGGGAAGTTGTATATACACTAACTCCGTGTCAGTTCTTGATATCGCGATGCAGGATTTGTGACGTTTCATCTGACAGCTGTCATTGTTGTCGCTGTAGTCTGCTAGACATTCGTCGTGCTGCGTAATTCTCTTGTAGTGTGATAGACGCCGCCACAAATGCACCATACTTATGAAAAAATTATGCTATCTGGGGCTTCATAAACAGGATAGGGTGGCGAGGCGGTTCATCGAAGAAAACCTTCATTTATAAAGGTTTAGGTACCGATACCGAAATATACCGTTTCGCATTTTTAGACTACTTTTCGGTACCGAAATATATTAAAGTATCGTAATATTCAGGTAACCAGAATTTAGAGGTATGGCGTCATACCGCATTTTAAAGGTATCTTAATTTTCGGGTTATTCAGTCCTTGCCAGTGGCACTTAAACATACTGTATTATATAATTATTATCATAAATTGTACTTGGTTGAGGAAGTTAACTGAAGGGAAACGGGTTCTCAGGTTCTTATTGCAAGCTTTGAGATACGACGTTTGACGATCTACATCCTGACAGCATTATGCATGTTCGTTATCTTTAAATAAATGTTACTCTCTTTTTCCATTACATGTGCTTTCAGGCAGTTTAAGTAAGATAAGCGTTAATTAATATTATTTGGCGTTCTAGTTGAATTGTTTATGTACAAATCATTATTTTTGCTTGTGATGAGAATTGGCAGTTAGGTAAAACCTATTTAAGTATCTAGACCAGTTATGTAGGCATTGGCGCCGATTATGTTGTGCATAAACTAAACTTGATTTAGAATATTGCTATCTTTTTCACTCTGAATAAATAAGAAAGAGACGGATGTAAATAACAGCTGTCAAATTTTGTTGAACTAAAATTTTAATATTTTTATTTTTAGACCACATAATATCAAGACGTGTCAACTAAAAACACGGTGAAGTTCAAGTCATAAGCTAGTGTGACATCTCTAACTTAGTTCTTATCTATCAACGACCTTTTTTCGCACTGTCTATAATCTGTCTGTTGTAGGTACCTATATAGCAATTCTCACTATTTTTTTTTTAATTATGTTATGTAACTTTTAAATTAGTTAATTACTATTATATTTTTGTGCTTGACACATTACACAAGCAATAGGAAAGTTGAGCTTCTGATTTATGTTTAATTCAGGTTGTCCTGCAAATTCTTTTTGCCTATTCACTTTTGCGTTTGCCTGTACGTAAAGGTGTTCATTTGGGCGTACTGTCTACCGTGTTCTGTTTGGTCATTCCCATGCAAAATGTTACGTATATGTCAAGCTTACATTTTTCCTTCTAGCCTATTTGCGTCTCACAGTTAAAGAAGAAGTGTATCACATTATTAGACCAATTTATTATTTAATTTAATGGGGTATGACCTTATGTAACTGATTAATTGTCTCAATTACAACTTATTTCCATTGACAATATGTTGGGTTAAAATCATAATAATGTTTTGGGTTTTTTGCTCCTTTATATTCTTGTGACCGATAATAATATAATTTGTTTTACTATGCTGGTAAAGTTAAATATACCGACCCGTCATTTTGTGATGGGTTGTAAAATTTTAGTAGTTCCAAGTACTTGTGTAGAAAAAAGGGCGGGAAATTTCAATAAGCGCGGGCGTGTTTTTTTGGATTTCTTGAACATTTTTTTCATTTTAACTTGTAAATTGATCAGTAGAGAGTTTTGTATATTTTGTAATTGTGTTGATATTGTATATGTTGTAGTGTTAGTGAAGATTCGGTAAGTTTTTTATTTAATGTAAATATGAACGAGCCACCTGATATTGTTGATCCTGGGGGTACAAACCTCCAGGTATCGCATTTTATAACTGTATCGAACGATGCATCTAGTATGGATACAGATGGATCTGTCTCCACAAATAAGAGAAAAAGATCAAAATCTGTTAGAGTTTGCAAACATTGCAATAAAAAACGTAAAAAGAGAAATAATTCGGACAATAAACTTACTCCCAATGATTGCATGTGTGAGGATAGTGAAGTCACTCGTGACTTGAAAGAAAATATAATAAAAGATAATATCCCAGAAAACACTGCATCCACTTTGAATATCATGAGTAGCTCAACCAATCTTACCAATGTTGATTATTCCAAAAATGTTAACATGGACTCTATGCAAAGTGGAAGCAGTATTAACAAAGAGAAAGTTTATATTCCGGTCGGCAGAAAACTTTACGAGTCATCGGATGCTGCCCCATATTCAGTTCACGTTCAAAAGCAGCAGATAGAGGGGTCCACCACCCTTAATGCATTGACGTTTGGTAGATTTCTTAAAAAACATACATTTTCAAACATTGTGAATGGAAGTCTTAAAAAAATAGGTAGAAACAGATTATCAGTCTCATTTTCGGCGTACAAGGATGCGAACTCTTTTGTTTCCTCTACGGTATTAACTGAAAACAATTACAAGGCATTTATACCATCATCTAGCACTACAAGAATGGGTTTAATTAAAGGTGTTCCAATAGAGTTGTCTCCGGAAGAAATTATTGAAAATATTAATGTTCCTATTGGCTGTGGTCAAATACTGAAAGCTCGCCGCCTCAATTACAAGGTATTTGATAATAATTCTCCAACATGGAAACCATCACAATCGGTAGTTATAACATTTGATGGGCAGATATTACCCAAACGAGTTTTCATGTGTTACAACTCTCTGCCGGTGGTATTGTATTCTTTTCCCACAGTGCAGTGTTATAAATGCTGTCGATTTGGACATACTAAAGCTTATTGCCGAGGAAATCCACGTTGCTATAAATGTGGTCAGGGTCACACTGGCGACACTTGCACTGTGGAGGAGGAATTTACATCCTGTTGTCTATGCTCAGGGAGACACTTCGCAACACATAAGTCTTGCCCAGAGTATGTAAGACAAACTGAAATTAAAATGACAATGGCCAAAAGTAGCATTTCATATTCTGAAGCAGCTAAACTACACAAACCGGTTACAAAATCATATGTGGATGTTTTAGCATCCACTCCTAATTATAAATCCAATGATATTACTCCCCAATCTTCTTATTCATATAAAAAAACTGTATTTTCACAACCTCGAATCCCTCCTAAAACAGCGAAAGGATATGACAGAGCGGCTCATGAACAACTTATTAAAGAATATAATATTCCCCCTCCAAGTGATGGTTGTGTACTAAATTCAAAAAAAGAGAATCCTATAGTGACTGAAATTATTATGGCTTTAATAAAACTTTTAACTCAATGTAATGTCATATCACCGAACAACGTTGCCCCTTTATTTACTAAACTTATTAGTTCTCTCAATAATGGATCCCAATCCAGCCAGATTGATCCAGTGGAATTGCCGCAGTATTAGCGGTAAGAAAAATGATCTTTTGTATTTAATTAAAAAATATGATCCATTTATTATTACTCTTTCGGAGACTTGGCTTAAACCAGAATCTTTATTTAAGATTTCTGGATATGCCAGCCTTCGAGAGGATAGATCCGATGGGTATGGTGGGATAGCTATACTCATCAAAAAATCTTTTTCTTTCTTTCTTCTTCCTCTTCCTTCTCATAGCACTAATCTATCAGTTATTGCTGCTTGTGTAAATAATATCTGTTATGTTTCTGTATATATTCCACACCCGTCAACTGAAACTCTTTGCGAAATAAATAACATACTGTCTTTATTACCTAAGCCATTTATAATTTTAGGGGATTTTAATTGTCATCACATGTCGTGGGGATGTTCATCAAATAATAGTTATGGCGAGAGGTTACTTGATATTATAGATGACCACAACTTGTGTATTTTAAATACTGGTGAACCTACTCGTCGCAACAGTCCCTCTGCGGGAATTAGTGCAATTGACCTATCTTTTTGTTCCCCGAACTTAGCATGTACTTTAACATGGAAAACGTTTTCTTCTACTTGTGGCAGTGACCACTTTCCTATTGTAATTACTTTTCCTTTTAAAAATAAAACACTAGCGAGGCGAAATCCTCGCCTAAAATATAGATTGCCTGATAGTAGTAATAATCTTTGGGAACAATTTAAAACTTGCGTTGACCGTAATATCCCATCAATACCAACAGTTTACAATGGCAACGAACCTATTTGTGCTGAAACTTTAGCAAGGATTTTGATTAAGTCTGCTGATGAAGTGTTTCCTATTAAAAAAATAACATCTAATTGTATCCGGTCTCCACCTTGGTGGGACAGTGATTGTTCTACTGCTGTTCGGAGACGAAAAGTAGCTGAAAAATCGTATAATGAAGAAACTACGAATGAAAATTTCGATATTCTTATGCAAGTTATTAAGGACACACACAAATTTCTAAAAAAGAAGAAAGCTGAGGGATGGAAGAAATTTTGTTCTTCCATTTCACCAGTAGTTAGTTCGTCCATAGTTTGGCGTAATATAAGAAGATTTAGGTCAGCCTTTAATGAGTCTTCTTCGCCCAATTTTCCCCTTTCTTTAATGGATAATTTTTTAGACAAACTTGCCCCTCCTACTGCTCCTTCAAAACCTTTGTTTTGTGCTCCTATCTCCTGTTCTGTTCCGTGCTCCAGCTCTACATTAGATTGTCCTTTTTCTCTTTCTGAATTAAAAGGTGTTATATTAAATTTAAAAGATTCAGCTCCAGGTGACGATGGTATTCCTTATTCCTTTTTTGCTCATCTCAGTGATTGTACGTTAACTATCTATCTAAATATCCTAAATTCTATAATGATCACAGGTAATTTTCCTAAATCTTGGAAGTCTCAAAATATTATACCTATTCTGAAGCCTGGTAAATCCCCTGATGACGCATCGTCTTACCGGCCTATAGCTTTATCATCTGTTCTTAGTAAAATTGCTGAACACTTGATCAAAATTCGTCTTGAATGGTTCATTGAAAATCATAATTTATTATCTCAGAACCAATACGGTTTTAGAAGAAGTAGAAGTACCATGGATTGTATTAGTATTCTTGTTACAGATATTAGGACTTCATTTTCCTCAAATGAGTCGGTAGTTGCAGCATTTTTAGATATAACCTCAGCATACGATAATGTTATCTTAGACATCCTTTTTAAGAAACTCAATAACTTAAACGTCCCACCATTTCTCACTAATTTTATTCTGAACATTTTGTATGACAGAACTATAAATGTTTCTTTAGATGAATCAAACCATAAAACAAGACATTTATGGCGAGGACTTCCACAAGGCTCTGTTCTTAGCCCTTTGTTATATAATATTTATGCATATGACTTAGAGTCTATTATTAAAGGGGAACTAAAAATAATTCAATACGCTGATGACTTGCTTTTATATCAGTCAAGTCCATCAATTGATAAATCTTCTGCGTCAATATCTAGTTCGTTAATGCTCTTAAAACAATGGTTAGATGTGAATGGCTTACAATTATCTTCTGCTAAAAGTACTATTGTTCTTTTCACCAGAAAACGATTACCTCCCCCAGTTATAGTAAATTATGGCAATAATTTGATCCCTGTCAAGAGTTTTACTAAGTACTTAGGTGTCATATTGGATAGCAAACTGTCAGGTATTCAACATACTGACTACATAGTTGGGAAGTGCGAGCGTCTCCTAAATATTATGCGTTGCAATGCTGGTGTCTGGTGGGGCGCCCATCCCTTCTCACTCAAACTTATCTATAATGCAGTAATCAGAAGTGTAATGGATTATGGACTATTTGTGCTGGAGCCCTGTAACAATAAAGCTCTTGCTAAAATAAACAGTATCCAACATAAAGCGTTAAGAATAATTACAGGCGCTATGAAATCAAGTCCTATAAATGCATTGCAGGTTGAATGTGGGGAATCTCCACTACACTTACGTAGACAGTTTTTATCTGACAGTTTTTTATTTCGGATTCTTCAATTTTCAAACCATCCTTTGTTTCCTTCCCTCCAGTATCTCTCTGATCTTGTTGTTAATTCTAGTTACTGGACTCATAAAAGACCTCCATGTTTAGTGATTAGCTTCCGAAAGTTTCTGTCTCTCCAAGCACCTACTCACCGTTCCTTAGTACACCCTCTATTTAGTTCAAATTATGAATCATTGGTATTAATTCCGGATATCCATTTAAATATCCATATTGAAAAGGGTGATAATAATGCTAATTTAAGTTTTAATTCCATTGTTGATCAAAACTGGCATGATTGGCATCATATTTATACGGATGCCTCTAAAACAACAACAGTTAGTTGTGTCGGGATAGGGGTGTTTCATCGTCAATTTAACATTGTCCAAAAGATTAAACTTCCCAAGGAGACATCAGTATTCACGGGTGAATGTTATGGAATTTTTAAGGCTGTAGAATATATACTTTTAATGAAATTGAATAAAACTATAATATTTTCAGACGCTCGAAGTGTTTTGCAAACTCTGGCTAAATTTCCTTTCAAATGTAAATCTCATTTCCCTTTGGTAATAGAAATTAGGAAAAAAATTCAAGAATGTGTATTAAAAGGTTATAGAATATCTTTTGCATGGATTCCAGGACATGCTGGTATCAGAGGAAACGAAAGAGCAGATAGTCTAGCAAAGGACGCAATAGAGTGTGGTGATCTGTTTCCATTTAAAAACTTCTGCCATGATTTGTCTGCTCTGCCTCGTGTTTATCTCCAGGAATCCTGGAATAATACTTGGTCGGTCAGTGGTCAGGTCAAGGGTAGATGTTACTACCAAATTCAACCTTCAATTCCATGTAAACCTTGGTTTCGAGATGCGAAGTTTAGTAAGTTAGAGTCGAGTATTTTAATTCGCATGAGGTTAGGCCATGTTTGCATTCCTGCCCATCTTGCTAAGCTCCGCATTGTAGACAGTGCTGTTTGTGAATGTGGAGCTGAGGTGGCGGATCTGAATCACTTAATACTAGGTTGTCCATTATATGATCATACGTTATTATTTAATAATTTGATTTCTCTTCATATTCCTCTCCCTACTTCTGTTCATGTATTATTAATTAGTAATAACATGTTAGTGTATAAATGTATATCTTTATCTATTCAATCAAATAATATAAAAATTTGATTACTTTCATTACCTACCTTTTGTTCTTTATAAAATACTGTTGATTATTCAATTTGTTTATTAAATGTGTAAAATAATTTTAATCAAAAGTACTTCACTGATCTCAAAATTTCGCATTATTCGTGTTACTTTTAGTATTTTTGTTTGTTTCCCTAACTTTAAATTAACTAACAAAGTAACTGAATACTTGTCATTGGCAAAATGGCTCAGGCTACAATTGCCATAGAAGAAAAAAAAAAAAAAGTACTTGTGTACTTTTTGAAGTATGGCCTAGCAACGAGGTCTACACTTTTTACTTCGCTATAAAGCTAAACATTTGTTAATTTATATCTTCAAATGTCGTTAACACAATAATCTTCTTCTTAGCCGTGTACTCTTGGCAGAGCGGTCGTGGATATGTCGGGTCTCGGTTCTGAAGTAGTAGCCCTAGTGATAGTCTTGATGAGATTAGACCATAGCGCCAGAGAGCGACCTTGAACACAATAATATCCCACTATAAATGATCCTAAAACTACGCCAGTCTCTCTTTAAAGTTAAATCTATATATATAAAAGGAGAAGCTGACTGACTGACTAATCTATCAATGCACAGCCTAAACGGCTGCGGTTAGAAACTTGAAATTTTGACAGTAGGTTCATTTTGTGACGTAAACATCCACTAAGAAGGGATTTCTCGAAATTCAACCCCTAAGGGGGTAAAATAAAATCACGCAAGCGGAGCTGCGGACAAAAGCTATAATCCATATATTTTATTAGTGTTATGGTGCGTCCATACCTGACGAACGCGCCGCGAATGCGCCGCTCGCGGGCCGCTCGCGAACTGCGCGCGAGCGGCGCATTCGCGGCGCGTTCGTCAGGTCTGGACGCACCATAAGGGCCTGCGCCCACTAGTTGCACGGCACGGGATTTTTATACGACGAATACGAATATAACTTAAAAGTGCGATTATAAAATTTCAATTTCAATGTGGGAACAAAAACAAAGCTATTTTTGTAGTTATTCCTGTTCATTGCATAAAAATCCCTTGCCATGCCGTGCCGGGCGTAGGCCCTAACACATTGTTAAAAAATGTTAAAATCAAGGTCAAAATCATATCGCACCCTTAGTAATGTAAGGGCACAACTCGAAAATATGAACTTTTGGGAAAACGTGTTTAAAGATTCAGGGAACCCTATGTTTTCACGGTATTTTGTACAGTATAATTACAGTATTTGCTTTAATATTGTCTTTCTTCTTGTTCTGTGAAAGTCAAGTGGTAGAACAGTTGATATTGAGACCAACTAACACAGAAACTCAAAAACTCGATATTTCGAGTTGTGCCCTTACATTACTAAGGGTGCGATATTTGTAAATCGTTTTTTTATCTGTCGCCTGGCTTGTCTAATACGCGAATGAGTCAGCGTAAGATTAATTATTACTGTGAAGCCAATTGGACTAAAGAATATTTTTTTACTGTTGTGTCCAACCAGAGTAACGAAGTACAGCGTTCATTTATCAATTTCATTCTGTAGTAGATTAAGTTGTTTGTTTTTGTTTGCCTTGATAAATGAGGTTCAACCTGTATTGAATATTTTTGCACCATGATGGATTTTAAACAGCAAATCAGATTCTTTATAATATTATTATGTACCAGTAGGTAAGTAAAAATATCTATACAAATAAAATAAAAAACTCATACGATACAACGCTATTTACTTGGATTTTTTTCTATTCGACTGCTTGTAGATGGTGTTGCGGACCGTTTCTACGTAACCGGGTAGTTATTGGCGAGAACTGAAGGGTCTCCAACTAATGGGGACGAGAGTAAAATACTTAACCTAAGCTAACTACTATTACTACTACTAACATCATGACTAGCTAGCAATAACAGCACTAAGGGCGACCCCTAATGGGACTCGGACCTCGGTTTAGGGCGTTGCTTGCGAGAGGACTGGGAGGGAGACAGCTTGATGAGGGCTGAATTAACGGTGTGACTGCGGAGTCACAAAAGACGGGCGGGTGAGCACGGTGGATAATGGACGGTATTTATTTGTTAAACTAATTCCTCTCCAATTAAGCTGTAGGTATACAATATAATTTTTTTAATTTAACTTGCAAAATATGCCACAACGTAGGTTAAATTGATTCCCAGATTAAAATTCAAACTGTAATAAAACCAGTATGTCGTACAAACGACAAAACTGACACATAAATAAAAGAGAGCATGTAGAACGGAGCCAGTTACACGTCCCTACGTGCTTGTAGGAGCGGAACGGAATTAAAATGCTCGCGATCGTCGGCAGCGCCATCTGCGTTCAGCTTTCGTTTGTTTGTGCAATTGTGCATTACCCCATCCTCCGTCGTAATGTTTTTATCAAGCTCCGGGAAGCATTAAGGAAACTCAAACGAGTTATTAATGTGTGCGGAGTTTGTTATGTTTTAGTTTTGAAAGGTGAATATTAATGATAATCGTTTCATTTTCATCAATTTAAAGCGAGTACAAACCTAACTGGGGTGAAGCTGAAATAGCGAAGTAACCGAGAAGCCACGAAATTCTGAATATACAATAATATGTAACATAATTAACGCACATGCTGAAAGTAGTTTGTTCAGAATGGTTTACTGAATCGATTTCTATCATTTTTAATATGTGATTTTTTATCCTAAAAATAATGAAAACTACGGAAATTAGTCATGCATTAGCCCTGTACAGTCAAAACAAACTGAAATGGATGAATATTAATACAAATTCCGTCATTCAATACAAAATTAAAGAAAAATAAACCTTATTTCAAGAACGTTAATTTAGTAAATAAAAATGCATATACAATGATTATAACATAATATTCTAATTGAGGTGTTTAAGGGTGTGCGTTAATTACGCTACATGTTGTATAGGTAGGTGTTACATCGATTAATAGAGGGGCAACACTAGCTCATGTCCCTCAACCCTATTTTTCATCATCATCATCATCCTCCTGCCCTTATCCCAACTTATTTGGGGTTGGCGCAGTATGTCTTCTTCTTCCATACATCTCTATTAGCCGTAATTTCAGTTGTCACCCCCTTTATAGCTATATATAAATATTATCCATCGTTTCTTTGGTCTTCCTCTACTGTTATAACCATTCACATTCATACTCAAAACTTTCTTCACGATATGTACCTCATTCCTCCGCATCACATGCCCATACTATTTTGAGTCTATGATGACTTTTTCGTTTGGATATTAAAAGTCTTGTGTTTTTGTATTAATTAATTATATCCGAAATAGCGGCCCGTCCCGGCTTCGCATGGGTGGACATTTTTCCCGTTTTTGCAACTTTTTTAATTTATGCTCCGCTCCTATTGGTCGTAGCGTGATGCTATATAGCCTATAACCTTCCTCGATAAATGGACTATCCAACACAAAAGTATTTTTTTAATTCCAACTAGTAGTTCTTGAGATTAGCGCGTTCAAACAAACGAACACACTCTCCAGCTTTATAATATTAGTATAGATAGTAGATATAAAACAATAGGGATCATCTGCATCCCGTCGTACATCCATCTTAGATTTGGTAGGTAATAGACTAATAGGGTGTCTCGAAAGGGTAACGTTACTGAATGGTAAACTCTTCACCAATTCGATCCAGATGATCTACTTTAGTACTTTGACATTTAGTTCGCATTTGGAACGCTGAAGAAAAATGCTATTATAGCAGCTTAGAATAATTATTATACATTGTTCTTTAAAAACATTCTGCAAAACGTAGTTTCCTGAAATGAGATATTTCTCTGTAAAGTAAAATGGAATATAATTATGTAGAGTAAAACAAATAGGTAAAACAGATTTCGCAGATAGCATGTTGCAACATACTGAGTAAAGATACTTGATAAACTAGCACTGTTTCGCTAATCTGAGATTTTCGACAGCGTATTCTCTTGCTTGGACATTCTATAATCATTGTTTTGTTGTTATTCTTTGAAAAATATCTTGCAGCTTTGCTTCAGGGTCAGCCTCCACGAGTAACGATACTTAAGTACGTCCAGCGAACCATTTTTTTATTTTTTTTTATTGTTAGAAATTCCTCATGGGTGTCCCTCGCCAGGGAACGCTAGAGGGTCTGCCGGACTCTTACCGGCTAAAAAACAAACGGTGTTCCTCCTCCTGACCGTTCGGCCGGGGTCACGGGATTCGCAAAAGCATGCACTGCAACCACGTCCAGCGCACCCTGGGCAGTCAGCCCCGCTACCAACCTTGCTGGTTAGCTAATCTTTTCACCACGGCATGAGCTGTCCTCATTTAGATCATGCCGAACCAAGAGTAGAAGAAGAAAACCGTTTTGCTTATCAACATAATATAACATAACATCACGCCTATATCCCCGAGGGGATGGGCAGAGGTGTATAATAACACCATCATTTTGCCGTTACGTTTAAGTCCCATGTAATAGGGCACGAGCCTATTGCCATCAACCGGCACAAATCCAAACTCCGGTCTGCTACTGAAGACTTCCATACGAAAAAAACCCAATAGCACTTTGCCCGATGAACTAAGGACCTCACGATCAGTAGTCGCGCTTGCCACCACTAGATCAACGAGACAGTTGCTTATCAATGAAGCTTTTAAAACCTATTACCTGCATTAACACTACGTTTTTTTATCTTTGTAAAATCCTCATGGATGTCCCTCGCCCGGCGAGGGTGTCTGCTGGAATCTTACCGGCTAAAAACCAACGGTGTTCCTCTTCCTGATCGTTCGGCCGGGGTCGCGGGATTCGCAAAAGCATGCACCGCAACCCCGGCAGGCATAATACTACCTGGTCTCACCAAAGTCAGACAATGAAATACTGCATAAGCATTCAGATGTTCCACCCACTTAACATTGTCTGGTAACAATAAAGTATCAAGTGGCATATCTTCAATCCGTTCGCAAACAAAGTAGTAGTTCCAGTATTCATGTCGGTTAACAAACGGCTAAGCTCAGCTAATCGGCCGATCGGCGTGGCTACCACTCAAATCCAGAAAAGTCGTGGCCCGTCACGCTATCCCCTCGTAATGGGCCGGTTTTGCGGTGCATGTAGAGTTGTTGTACCTAGATGAGACATGAAGAGGTAGTTTTGATAGTTTATTGTGTTTCAATGTTGAAGATCCCATATTTTTAAGGACAACATCACGCCTTGTATTTCCCTATGGGTTCGGCAGAGGTGTTTTTAGTACACCCTCGTTTCGCAAGTTATGTTTAAGTCCCATGTTAAGCCATGTAAGCCTATTGCCATTAACCCGGCACGAATCCTGACTCCGGGTTACTACTGAGAAATTCCTAATGGAAAAACCCAATAATATTTTGCCCGACCTGGGGATCGAACCCAGGACCCCATGCTAAGCAGTCACGCTTGCGGCCACTAGACCATCAAGGCAGTCAAGTTTTAAGGACTTACACCCCTGATTTACCGATTTCGTGTAGCGAAGAAGGCACATGATAGATCGAAATTGCTTGTGGTTCCTATCAATCACCATTCATGCTATGGATTTTGTAAAAGGTTACTATGGTGTTGTGTTGAAAGCACGAACAGAGTATCCTCCAACGCGTTAATAAAATAAAGTACGAATCTGTTACCTAAGTGTCGCGGTAATATCCTCTTTGTGATCAGCAATACATTTGACAAGCATATCATTTTGGGACCCAGTGCATAATATCAGCAAGCACATTGGGTCGCCGGCGCCGCTGCGCAACTAGTATTCCCAAGGAGGGTTGATGTCAGGTAGGCGGCCGGTCATAAAACAATTAGACAAAATCTCTAACAACATGGATTTATGAAATACATGTTCTGCCGACCCCACCTAGAGTGGGATAAGGGCAGGAAGAAGAAGAAGAAGTGGTCATGGTCCCTTTGCTAATATTTATTGTCTTTGAACGGTCTTAAGGAGTTTATAAGGAAACACCGGTAGAAGACGTCCTAGAAGGACAAACATCGATGTTATTGGTGATGTTCTTCACAAAGGACAGGTGCGTAGTACTCTCAACCGGCGTGCGTCTATGACAAGAGTATGAATGTGGACGAAGCGAAAGGAGTATGTAACGGTCGTAGCAAGTGGCGTTCTATAGTTTCTGAAAAAGAAAAATGCGTGAGTTTATGTATGTATGTTGAACGGTCTTTGAGTAGGCCAAAGTTCGGCAGTCAACGTCTTTACTCGGTGGTCATCGGGCGAGCGACGGCGGAAACGCGGCCACGATACGCTAAGCGGAAATCGCGACGGAAATGATTAAATACAGCCCACGGTTCGCTGCGTATTCCGCTTCGCTCCCGCTTCCCGCTGCCTCTGAATATGTAGCTTAAGGGCTGATGTGATCACCAATGCCAGTAGATAAAGAAACTTACAAGTAACAACTGCTTCGTCGGTCTAACTACCTCGTTGGTCTAGTGGTGGCAAGCGCGACTGCTGATGGTGAGGTCCTGGGGTTTTTTGTGTGGAATTCCTCAGTAGCAGCTCGGATTTTGATTTGTGCCCGGTTGGCAATAGGCTCGCCCCCTATTACATGGGACTTAAACATAACGGCGAAATGAGGGTGTCACTACCTATATACATCTCTGCCCAACCCTTCAGGAAATATAGGCGTGATGTTATGAATTGCATGTAACAAAACCATAAGTACCTAATCAAATAAAACTTGGGAATGCAAACATTTTCCAACCCAATTTCCTTTTTTGGCGATAAAAATAACACAGAACAGCGTTAACGAAGAGTTTATATTTCTTGGTAACTTTCCAAAAGGAGGCTATAATCGCTACAATTTATCTAATTCTGTTACACCACATCCATTCACCTGGTTAAAATGGTACCGCAAAGAGTAATTAAGATTTTTTGAACACGATTGCACAGTTTATACATGTAAGATTTTAACATTAATCTCTTACTTTATATCTCTTCTTTTCACGTGATTTTATGCTCGGGTCGGTGCTGTATATTTTTTTTTCTATTCGACTGCTTGTAGATGGTCTTGCGGACTGTTTCTACGTAACCGGGCAGTTATTGGCGGGACCTGAAGGGTCTCCAACCAATGGGGCCGAGAGTAAAATACTTAACCTAAGCTAACTACTATTATCCTTAACGTGGCTCTGGACGACCGAGCTTGGTTACAAGCCACACTTCCCATTCGTTTGGGTGGTCTCCGCGTCCGCAAAATTTCTAGTATTAGTTTACCGGCGTTCTTGTCCTCGGTCCACGGTACGGAGAAATTAACCAGAAAAATCTTATCATCCTCACTGGTTGATTTTGAAGTACCGTGCTTGACCGATGCTGAGAACGCCTGGAAAATGGCTTGTCCCAATACGGTGTTGCCCGTCAATCCGTCTTCCCAGAGACAGTGGGACGAGCCGCTTTGCAGTTTGACACGGAAAAACCTTTTGAATACGTCTGTCAATACTGCCGAGCGTGCTCGTCTTTTGGCTGTGGGCGAATGGGAGTCGGGACTTTGGCTTCAGGCACTTCCGTCATCCAACGTAGGCACTATGTTGGATGACGTAAGTTTCCGTTTCGCCACTTGCCTGCGCTTGGGCGCTCCATGTGTTGCTCCTCATCGGTGTCATTGTGGTGAAGCAGTTGACAGCCTCGGACACCATGGTCTGTCTTGCTGCAGGAGTGCAGGTCGCATAGCACGGCACGCCAATATTAACGACATTATCCGTCGTGCTCTTGCCACCGCCGGCGTGCCAGCTGTACTAGAACCGAATGGTTTGGCACGCGACGACGGGAAGAGACCAGATGGCATGTCGCTATTGCCATGGAAGATGGGTAGGCCTTTGGTATGGGACGCAACTTGTGTCGACACCCTTGCTCCATCCCATCTTCCTAGCTCGGCGGGCTGTGCTGGCGCTGCCGCTGCGGCCGCGGAGGCCCTCAAGCGGCGCAAATATAGTAACCTCATTGGTTGCTATGACTTTGAGCCGTTTGGGGTCGAAACGCTCGGGCCATGGGGTCCGAGTACACATCTTTTGTTTAAAGAAATTGCCCAAAGGCTGGTCGACGCTTCGCGTGACCAGAGGGCTGGCTTATTCTTTGGCCAAAGAATAAGCGTTGCCATCCAGCGTGGTAACGCTGCCAGTCTTCTGGGCACGCTTCCGGATGACGGTGATGAGGAGGAATATTTTGACGCCTAAGTGATATTTTTGAATAATTTGTATTTTAATAATTTTGTATATAGGTAGTTAGTTTTGTCTTTAGATTTGTATGTTTTTAGTTTAGTTTTATATTGTATATATTAGGTTTAAATGTAGGTAAATGATATTTGTGTATAGATAAATAATTTAATTGTATAATGTATGTAATAAATTTCACTTAAATCTATTACTACTACTAACATCATGACTAGCTAGTCAACAGCACTAAGGGCGACCCCTAATGGGACTTGGACTTCGGCTTAGGGCGTTGCTTGCGAGAGGACTGGGAGGGAGATAGCTTGCTGAGGGCTGAATTAACGATGTGATCGGTGCTGTAGCTATGCAGCTATGTATACTCTGCTCGTGAAGGCTCTTTTAATCGGGTGCATTGAAAAAGCTTTCACGCGTGACGATGCGTCCGACGCACTCCAATCAACCTCGCTACCAACCTTGCTAAGTGGATTTTGCCGACAGGAGAGAAGATTATCTATTCTACAAGGCCTCTTTCTAAAGTTAACACGTTGGGCAAGTGGACAGGTTACTGCAAAATCCTGTGGCATCTACAGTTACCTGCTTTAAATAAATATTCAAGAATAAAGTTAAGAAATTACTTAAAGGAAAAGCATATTACAGTGTTACAGACTTTCTTGATAACAAATTTTTACTTATTCGTGTTTTGCTGTGTAATAAATAGTTTTAATATTTCACAATATGTTCTAACTTCTTCTTCTTCCTGCCCTTATCCCACATTAGGTGGGGTCGGCACAACATGTATTTCATAAATCCATGTTGTTAGAGGTTTTGGCTTATTATTTTATGACCAGCCGCCTGCCTGACATGAACCCTCCTTGGGAATACTCGTTGAGCGTTCGCGCGGGTGACCCAATGTGCTTACTGATATTATGCACTGGGCCCCAAAATGATATGCTTGTCAATCTTATTGCCAACAACTAAGTAGACTATGTTCTTCTTGGTGGAGTGTACTTGAAGTTCCTCGACCCACTCATTCAGTTTTGCTAGAGACTTTGGTTCTGACACATCGTAAACTAATATAGCACCGTAAGCGTCTCTGTAAAAACTTGAAAATTGTCGTACTCCGTATTCGACATGGTTTACAATAGAAATAAACGGCGATTTATACTATCAAAACAATATGTACTAACATTAATAATTCATTATAAACAAATAGATAGTTTTGTAAAAAAATTGCATGGCGAAAGCCATAATATGGCGATGATTAATACTACATACATACATACATAAACTCACGCCTTTTTCCCATAGGGGTAGGCAGAAACTATAGAACGCCACATGCTACGACTCTTACATACCCCTTTCGCTTCATCCACATTCATACATCTTCTACACGCACGCCGGTTGAGAGTACTACGCACCTGACCTTTGTGAAGAACTTCGCCAATAACATCGATGTATGTCCTTCTAGGACGTCCTCTACCAGCGTACCCATTAACATCCGCCTTATAAATTCCTTTTGTTAATCGCCGTTCACTCATTCTCTCAACATGACCAAACCACCTAAGCATACTCCTTTCAATTTTTGTCACTACATCATCTTTTAAACCGCAACTTTGTCTAATCTCTTCATTTCTCAATCTATCATTCAAAGTTACACCGCACATACCTCGCAAGGAACGCATTTCCACGGCATTTATTCTACTTTCATGTCTCTTCTGCCACGACCAACATTCACTTCCATACATAAGCGTAGGTACCAACACACCATTATGGACAGCCAGTCGTGCCTTTTTGGACATCGAACGGCTAGCCACAACCGCATGCAAAGCACCATTTGCTTTATTTCCCGCATTTGCTCTCCTTTCCACATCTTCGTCAATCTTACCATCTCTTGTAAACATATTTCCCAAATAAACAAACTCATTCACCTGTTCAATACTTTCATCTCCTATCTTTACTTTACACTCAGATACATCTGCATCTTTTGCAAAAACCATTACTTTCGTCTTGCTTACATTCATTTACTTACATTAATACTATTATAAAGTTTATAACATCATTTTGTACCCATATCAGCAAATAAATAAAATTGAATAAATTCTAAACACGACAAACGCCCAAGTAGCTTACAAGTTCTTAACTATTTTTTTGTCATCTCCACCATGAAAAAGATCTCTAAAACAATTAAGATCTCAGTCCCCGATAAAAAGGATTTAGATTTGCAAGCTTTCGACATCATTTAGCAACTTTATTTCTGCGTTGCGGTTCGGAGTACCGCCATTTATCAGTCGCTATTTATCGTAACGACTTCGCGCTTCGGTACTAGGAAGCGAACACGTGCCTCGGTAAGTACTTTGTCTATTCCACTATTTTAGTATAGGATATGATAATGATATTGTGTTTATTGAGTACCTTGCGCAAAACGATGCGATGAATCATTTTGTGAGGAGAACGCAAACGATAAAATCGCTTGGTGGCCATTTTTTGGGAGGTGACCCCAAATGGATACTATGTAATTATTTGAAAAGTGAATCCCTGTCGGTTACCGAAATCACCGATGTACAGATGGATAATTTATATAGCAATTCGTTGTTTTGTACCCATCATTGTTAACACTGTTCCATTTGACGACACGTTTGGTGCAGTGGCTGAGTAATTGGCTTTTGCTGTACGGGTTGTGGGTTCGACTCCCGCACGGAACAAATATTTGTATGGTCTACAGATAGTTGTTTCGGGTCTGGGAGTTTGTGCGTGTGAAAATTTGTGTCTGTAAACGCACCCACGATACAAGAGAAATCCTAGTGTGGGGAAAAGATTTTAATAAAAAAAAAAGAAAAATTAAAGCCATGTACTCATTTGTAAATATTTTTGTTTATAAACACTGTTTCAGAAACAAGAATTTACGTATTTCTGAAACGTTTATACCTACTGTACGCGACAGGTCGACATTGTACATTTCGTGGTAAACACGGCCTGTCTTACCACATAATTGTCTTTAACACTTGTCGATTAGACTAAACGGGGCTAAAATTAGACCTTTTTTATGTGACGTTAGACACTGTTTTAACAAGTGTCTAAACTTTTGTAGTACGACTCTACGTGTTTATCGCAATACTCAAAGCTCGGAAACATTCCTTCTAGAAACATTTACGTGGCATTTTAGAATCTGCTGGCATCTTGTTTCCGAAACATTGTTTACTAGTGTGTACATGGCTTTAGTATTCGAAACATAAATGCAACTGATTTATTTCGTAGTACTTGCGGTTATAATCTGATTTAATCGAATATTTAATGCATGTAGGAATTACAGAGGATTAAACGAAACCCATTTCCCAATGATTGACTGGCAGGAATAACGAGTTTTCGTGGAACGATCTCATTTTACAGCCCGGAAATATTGTACCAATGGAGAGTACAATAGTTATGTCCTTTCAGAGAATCTTCAATAGTATCTTACTCAAATTAATGGTAGGTAAATAATAAAATTGATCTTTTGACGTCCTGGAAATTCCTCACAGAATTCTTTCTTTCTTTTTAAAAAAACATTGCTCCACACTAGGATTTCTCCTGTATCGTGGGTGCGTTTACAGACACAAATCTTCACATGCACAAACATCCAGACCCGGAACAACTATCTGTAGGCCATACAAATATTTGTTCAGTGCGGGAATCGAACCCACGACCCGTAGCGCACAAGCCGATCGCTCATCCACTGCACCAAACGTGTCGTCAATTACAGTAATTTATTTGTTCTATCTAGTTTTTTCCCAACTGTATTGGGGTCAGCTTCCAGTCTAACCAGCCGCGGCTGAATGCCATTTTACACAAAGCAACTGCCAGTTACTCGGCAATGCTTATATCCTAAGGTTAGACCGGTTGTCAGACTATCGGGATTCTGACTTCCCGTAACGACTGTCATAGATATTCGTATGACTCCCGAGACCGAAGATTTAACATGTTCTCCGAAGCTTGGAGGGGTCTCGATGCGTAATGAACGATCACCCATACACGGACTGATCGCGGCAAGCGCAACTTAATTAACTTTGCAAATCTTATGACCCGCGCGGTTGGTAACCACGAGCCCCGAACGGATTTACGGATTTAATTGGTAATTTCTATCATTTGTTTAATTTTTTATTATTTGTAATGTGTGTTCTGAAATTGTACAATTTTTTTTATGTATTTTTTATTAAAAGTTCAGGATGATTCAAAATAAAATAAAGTTATAAATGCCCCGTTTTTAAGCAATTATTTTCTTAAATTATTTGCTAACTTAACCAAAGTACCAGGGTGTCATACAAAAGAAGAAGTTCCCTAAATTGCGTCATTTAAAACAACCATTCACTTCTAAGACTAATCTTCTAAGCTGCCGAAAGTACCAGGACGGCATAACGCAATAAGAGGAGTTCCTTAACCCCACATCTAAACAATAACCTGCATTACAGTCTGCAAGTTGTTCACACGAGGGATACGATGATTCGAACACGTGTAGTGTGTTCCCACAGATGATGTATGCGGGTACATTCACTTTGTATACCCCTTCAATGTGTGTAAAGGGTATATTATGTTTCGGAAGTTAACTATTATCGGTATGGCTGTCTATAACAAATAATCTCTTAAAAAATCCTTTAATTTAGCGGTGTTATCTTGCAGAACTTCTGCAGCATTAGGATTAGAAGATTGAAGGTTGAATATAATGTTGTATTGTCATGGGAATTGAATCTGTGTGCGAAGTTTTAGGAGAATCGGTTAAAGGAGAAGTAGTTGAAAAATCTGTCTCAAGATTTGAATCAAACAAATATAGGAAATGAAGCTAATTAAAACCTTTTAAAAACACGTGCAAGTGAGTACGTATTACTAGATATAGACAAAGTTTCTGCCTATCCTCTTGACCTGAATCCCGTACATGCGTTTTATAAAACCCGCCAGAAGATTGAGGAAGGTCTATTATTCCTTACCAAACTACACGGTTAAAATTATCCTCATAATTAATGAAAGCCTTGAATTTGTCTTGTCTTGAACAATTATCTGCGCGTATGCAACCACATACTTCAACGTCAAGCTGTCATCATGAATTTATCACTCCAAAGTAATCGTTTATCGAAGTGAGCAAAAAGCAGCCATAACTATGTTGCTTAGTACGCAATTTACTAAGACTGTAGCAAATATGGCGAATATTTTAATGAGCTGTTCTACTTATGGTCAAATTAGTGTAAGGATTTGGTCATCTCCAATTAGTGATGTAATGTTGGTTTTAGAAACTAAGGTCCAGTGTATGATACAGCGTTAAGTTCAAATATGACCTTTATTATGCGTTTGTTCATTTTCTATACATATAAGTTATATTTACAAATATTTCTACAAAAAAATATAAAAAAACATTTAGAAATATAAAAAATAGTAGCCCACCGGCACCGGGAATAGTGACCTTTATATTATTATACTAGCGGACCCGGCAGACGTCATCTATCGGGTCCAATTGTATATTCAAACCACCCAGGAATCCATTGAAATATACACACAAAATTTCGTTCAAATTAGTCCAGCCGTTTAGGAGGAGTTAGGTGACAAACACACGTACAGAAGAATTATACATATTAAGATACTCGGGAGCAATTAATCCGGGTCACCAACACAATCAAAACAATGTTTAACAATGTTTTCCGAGATATTAAGGTTTATGTTGGTGACCTGGATTCATTGCTCCGGAGTGTATTTTGTAAAAAATAATATTAAAAACATAACCATGTCTGCTGTCGTGTAGTCGGGTAAAAAGAGGAGGAGTGACGATACGAAAGTACGTCCAGTGCATTGTGGGCAGTCAGTTCCGCTACCAACCTTGCTAACTGCCTAATCTTTTCCCCACGGCATGAGTTATTCTCGAATAGTAAGCGCCAACATGAGAGAAGAAGAGAAAGATTTTGTAATATCAAATGTTCAAATACGGGGCATATCAACGACTTTCTTGTTGATCTAGTGGTCGCAAGCGCGACTGCTGAGCATGTGGTCCTGTTTGTGATCCCCAAGTCAGGCAAAGTGTTATTGGGTTTTTCTATGAGGAATTTCTCAGTAGCAATCCAGAGTATGGATTTGTGCCCGGTTAAGGCTGGACATCCACCAGAGCTGCGCGAGAAAAATGTGCGGTGCGAAAATGTGTAGCGAGGATGTGAAACGGTGTGACCCTTTCCACCAGAGCTGTGCGAGGAATGGGTAATGTGTAATTCGTAATTGTTAATGTGTACAAATGAGGTGTGCGAGGATAAGTAGCTCTAAGATAAGGAGACTCTTTTCGGATATGAGGGTGGTGTGGCGGGAGCGGTACACATTCCTCGTAACACATTCCTCGCAACACATTCCTCATAACACATCCCTCGCAACACATTCCTCGCAACTCATCCCTCGCTCGCATTTCTCGTTTGTTTTGTATGAACAAAAACCTCGCTCCGCCTAAGCCCATATCCATCAGAGCTGCGTAGAGCGAAGCTAGGTAAATGAAGTGATTCTATTGATGCTTACAAAACACATTCCTCGCTACGCAGCTTAGCACAGCTCTGGTGGATGCTCAGCCTAATGGCAATAGGCTCGCCCCCTATTACACGGGACTTAAACATAACTGGTGAAACGAGGGTGTACTTAAACACCGCTGCGGAACACTTCGGGGAATATGTGAAGATGTGATGTTATGTTCTGTTATCAACGAAATCGTTGATCTATTTAAATAGAAATCTATTTAGCCTGTCTGTTCAGTTCTTTGCTTCATTTTGAACGACTACAACTGAATGATTCGCAATGTATCACTTTTATGTAGATAATCAATGTGAAAGTCTAATTAAAATGAGTAGTTAGTACCGTACCTAATAAGACTGAGTTTAGCATGAAAGTTCAATTAAAATTACAAGTACAAACCCGTTCTGTCCAATGAATTTTCTCCAATACGGAGCTAAATATTCTCAAAGGCTGGGTCTAAGCATTAAAATATATTTATGTTAGTGATTTTCCACATCCAGGGTTAATCTTTGTCCTCAGAAAGGGTTTAATGAGGTCCGTCCCACTTTAATTTGTGCTCCAAATATCTTGATGATGAAGGTTCGGTGTTAGTTTCGAACAGTTGACAGTTTGTTAACAAGTTTGTTTACACGTAAAACGATACGTCGAAGGATAGTTTTTATGTAAGGAGAAATAGGTTGTAAGGTTTAGAATTTAATAACACGTCTCGATTATCGATAGTGTTGTTTTATTTATTTTTATTAAGAAAGCAAGAAATACTTAAAGATGGAAAAAAAAGAATCTAAAATCGATAATTTGACACAAGTTTATTAAAGAATAAGGTTAACAATATTCAACTATTAACTGCCTCGTTGGTTTAGTGGTGGCAAGCGCCACTGCTGGTCGTGAGATCCTGGGTTTGTTCCCCAGGTCGAGCAAAATGTTATTGGGTGTTTCTGTGTGGAATTCCTCAGAAGCAGCCCGGTATTTGGGTTTGTGCCCGGTTGATGGCAATAGGCTCGCCCCCACTACATAGGACTTAAACATTACGGCAGAATGAGGGTGTTACTAAACACCTCTGTCTACGGTAATACAGGCGTGATGCTATGTTATGTTTAATATTCAACTACTCCAGCCAAGCCTATTCTTTTAAAAATATGTTAGCATAAATGAATAATTATTTGATTATCTTGAGATAAAGTGTCAATAAATAATAAATAGACCCAAACAAAACGTTTATAGGGTCCAAAATCATTACTTTAAAGTAAAAGGGTATAACTCCAAAATTGCAAATAGTAATTTCACATTACTCTTGTACTACATTGTTCGCGCGCCACTAAAGCTCCAAGCACTAACATGTTGGCTGTGTGTAATATCACTTTATGCATTAACAGGGTTGTCCGCATATATTTAAAACGGCACAACTGGTTTTCTACAGGTGATTCACAGTTAACGGGCAATGAATGACAAGTTGGAGATGAATTCTGATATAAAGCAAGGGATCCCAAGAAAAGGTTGAAGGAGCTTTTGATGAGTCCGACGTATGTCTCCTTTTAGGTGTTACAGAGAAGATGAATAATTGCTAATTTTGCAATGGATTACTATTGCAGAATTAGCAGTGATAGACTGCCAAGTCATAGGTCTCGAGTCGAACCCAAGGCACGCACCTCTGACTTTTCGGATTAATGTGCATATTGTATAATTATCACTTGCCTAAAAACGGTGAAGAAAATCATCGTGAGGAAATCGGCATGCCTGAGAGATATTTTTCGACGGCATGTGAAGCCGTCAGAGGTCCTTGGGCAGCATAAACTCTAACACCCGGTTAGTCACTAACCACACGAAAACAAGAGAAGACTGCCTAATATAATCTGGGGATCCCAATGACGGATCAAACGTGGAAAAAAAATTGTACAATCAGCACGCTTTAAAAACTCACCTGAGATTGGTGATCACAGTTACATGGAACAGGCAGAAAGCGCAGTTTGACATCGCAGATTATCTGTGAAGTCGAGCAACGCTCTCCGCGTCCAGTCCGCGAATGGGTATCGTTCTTTACACATTGAGACGTTGTCAGATGAAACTTATGACATCATTTTGGACAATCAGCAGCCAGCTTGCCAGTTTGCTGGGTGCTGATGGTTAGTGGTAACAATATGAACATGGACCATTGTCTACAAGATCTATGAACCCATTTCTTACAGCCTGTGTTCTATACGTGGAAAAATAAAAGAAAATCGTCTGACTCACGCGATGAGATACGCACGCTTGTTATCTCTCGCCTTGTTATCTTCAACATCGAACAGATCTCCAATTTACGCCTCCCCATTGAAATAGAGAAACCTGTAAACCCGATGTGCGGCATTACGGAAGCGTGTTAGATAATCTAAAGGAAATATATTATTTTGGTATTTTTCTGGTGACTTTAGCAGGGAGTTATTCTCTGCTCAGGGTTTACGAGTACGTTTCTTCAGTATGATGATATCGGCGTCATCACCGATAGTCCACCCTAGAGTATAGGCCTCTCCGAAAAAAGATACTGGCTGACTAATTTTCTAATTTAATTTGCGATTTTTCTTCCTACTCTTCCTTTTTTCTTTTCTGATTAATTTCATTACGGATTTCATGTTCAAAGTTCCAACAGCTCAATCCTTTCTCTACGACACGCCGAGCTTCACTGTTTTGGCGTTATTCTGGTTGGTCGCCATCCTTGATTATAGACAGAAATTGCAGTGGCTTGACAAGTGTGGCTGGCTTGTCCTTAAAAAATGCGTGATCAAGCTAGGCAAACGGATTGTAAAATGCGAGCAGTACTCGAACAACAAAATAACTAACCAGTGTTATTCTCCTGCGTGCGCCTTTATACAAAATAATTGTTATTTTACCCTTATAAATAATATTAGAAAACAATTAATTGTCAGTATCCGGTGACTTGCGAAACATGTGTTGCACTATGTTTAGAAAACCATGATAAATAGTTTCTCATGGATAGAATAACGATAACTAATTAATTGCACGTGACTATTTCCACCAGTTTTAGATCTGAAGCCATTAGGTTCACTTTTGTTATTGCTCAGTTCGTCTACGACTTCTACAAGTAAGTACCACACTTCTCCACATTTCGAATTCTTACAAGTCCGAGTTCTTCTAGTCTTAAAATATTCCGATGACACAGTAAGAACGATAGTTTAGCCTAGTTTAACTTCAGGCGAAGAATACTCTGAGGCTGGTTTCCATAGCTCATGACGCGACACGACAAAATGTGATCACTACTCCGAGTGCCATAAAATTACTAGTGTCGTAGTAAAGTTTTCATTGAAATATTTATGGCGTTGAGAGTCGTCACCACAATAATGTATAATGTAGTGTAGTGTCGTGTGCTATGGAAAAACGGCCTTACTTGTATCAACAGAGCACATATCCACCTAATTTGATCCATCACATTAAGAGAAAAGCCAATAGAAAAGTTCGGAACACTCCTTGTTACTACTACTGTTATATAAAACAAAAAAAGTAGTGTAGCAGCGGACAAGGGACGATAGTTGGTAAACTCAATTTATGGGAGTTATTTCGGCTAGAGCGGACATTATCTAGTCCGGACGAGCCGGACATTCGCCGTTGGTTCGTATAAATTGCCAATTTTGACTTACACCCCTTTCTACGGTGACATATTACCGAATTTTGGGGGAATTGATTTAGGATTTGAAATATCAGTTCGATATCGCCCAGTAATCTGTAAAGTGACTTATTTTTATGGTGTTTTTTGGCAGTCTCTGATAAAGGTAGTAACTGATACGGTACCCTGCGAGTAGGTGACATTGATGTATGGGAAAAATGGTTGTAAGACGTCATGTTTGGAGTCTTAATCATCGTCTCATGATCAGGAGTTCTATGCAGTGAGGGGCTTGAGGCCAGAATTTTCAATACAATTTGATGAACCTTCCTATTAATGTACCTTGAATGTTTTTACTGACATAGTTTTAAAGTAATTTGTAATAAGTACTAACATACTACGGGCCTCGATGTCTGAAAAGGAAAGATTTCTATTTTATTCTAGATTGGGAAATACTATAGTAGCTAGCTAGTAGTACATACCTTCTTAGTTTCAAATTAAAATTATATCAAAGGGACCGATAACGGGATACATACATTTTTACTACCTACTGCATAACCGAAAAAACCGCTGGAAGGTAATTAAATACTTCAGATTTGTAATAAAAACAGTTATTGTTATAATTAACTTATATCTACCATCGATTTTAAATATAATTTTGTTTTATGTCATACCTATAAAATGTCCATAAAACAGTTTTTTAATAATATCAGTTGTGTCTCCTTTTGATCAGCAGTCGGCTCCGTAATTAGTTTTACGACTGCCATAATTTAAAATTAGGGTTACGAAGCTGCTTACACGTTTAAAAATATAGTCTGAGGTATACTAAAACCACATTGACTACAGACAACACGATTTTTAAATAAAATTATTATTACTCGTTCCTTCGTGAAGCTTTTCTTGTTCCTAAGGTCACACTGTCGATAATATTTTCATCATTCGATTTATGGCCAGTTCCTATAATTTACCGAGCTAAAATTAAGATTATTGTATCTTTATCAATGACGAAGGAAAGTCCTCATTAGCTTTGCATAGAAGACCCTCACACACGTTTGTAAATATCGCACTTAAAATTAGCTTACGAATCTATTTATATGCCACTAACGACCCGCCCCGGCTTCAATGCAATGTAGATATTAATATGGGGCATATAAACCTTCCTCTTGAATCACTGTGTCTATTGCTGAAAACTGCATTAAAATCCGTTGCGTAGTTTAAAAGATCTAAGCGTACAGACAGCGAGAGCGACTTTGTTTTATACTATGTAAAGAAGTTTGGCAATGATAAATGTTGCTACTGGTAAGAAAAACGATTCGTTTTTGGCCATAGCAACCGGGCTTTAGGTAATAGACAGCTGCATTGCAGAGAATGTGAAATAATCGAATATTAGTATTGTTTGCTCACATTCAACAATATCGATAAATCACGCGCGTACTCGACAACGATTTAGTTAACTGTCCTGGCTCTGGTTACGCTTAAACTGATCCAGCATGGACGAATTGCGCTAAAATCTTAACTAAAACATGCCCAAGAAGGTATTTTTTCTTATGCTATAGTCTACAAAGTAAGAATTTCGGTATTATATCAGTCTCCTTAACTTCAAGCCAGTAAAATTAGTCATAAAATTATGTTTCAACGAGATTTTGCTAGAAGAAAAATTTGCAGTTCATAAACTCCTACTTCCACTTCTACTAGTAATGAACTTGTAATTTGCTAACTTTTAATAAGACAGCTACAACGCCTACAACCCTGCATTATATTTCTTCACGCTTTATATTAGCTTCACTTGTAACTAACTAACTAACAATGTAATAAAATCTTGGAAGTCAATTTTAACCTACATCTAATTGTCGTATCGAAATGAAACTTTGTATGCAAATGTAGTTCGGATGACAATACTATAATTTGGTATATTGGAGCCGATCTGGTGATGGAGCTAGGAGGTGGATAGTGGAAATCTTCAATGGCTACGAGTTTGGGCTCATAATTATTATTCGTCATGACGAATTCAATAGATTGGGCTTGATAACGAGGGTCTGATGATGGAGCCAGGAGGTGAATAATTTATCATTTTCAATGCGGGATAAAAGAGTGTTTATTAGTTTTTTAAATTACTTATTATTTCTTGGTGCCTTGTGCCCGTTGCCTCTTGTTCGTGTATCATTAATGTTTTCATTACCTATGTCTCGCAGGCTGCAGCCTCTTGTACTCTTGCAGTTGAAGGATACTTGACAAGTCGGTGACCGATTAAAAGAGACTGTCTGCGTTAAGCCTAAGAGGCATGACGTCATAAAATACGTACGGGAATAGCGTGCGTGTACAACTGTACACGTCATCTTCATATAGCGGCTCGTAGCTAATTATCAACCGCGCGGATCATACGATTTGCAAGGTTAAGCTGCGCTTGCCGCGGTCAGTCCGTGGATGGGTGACCATTCGTTACACATTGAGATCCGCGCCTCGGAGAGCACGTTAAACCGTCGGTCCCGGGTGTCATACGAATACCTATGACAGTCGTTACGGGAAGTCAAAAGCACGAAAGTCTGACAACCGGTCTAACCTTAGGATATCGGCATTGCCCTGTAACTGGATTGCGAAGGTCTGATGGCAGTCGCTCCGTGTAAAATACTAGTATTCAGCCGCATCTAGTTAGACTGGAAGGCGACATCAACATAGTTGGGGAAAGGCTAGGTAGAATTCTAATACTTCTTATTTTAACACTTTATTTTTTAATATGATCCTTTCATAACACAATGTTCCACGACGATGTTTAGACACGCAATTGTAAACATTGACATTATTAGACGACAGCCTACACTGCACCGATCGAAGAGCGTGATTATGTAAATATTATGACTGCAGTGTTACATATTGAATATTTGTACGATGTAGACATACTATGTTTTATCTGTTGTAGTTTGAAAACATCGAATTCACCACCCTGAAACCCAAGAACAAACTCGCCTACTCGTGGTACACACCGACACAAATTATGATCCAGACATGAATTTGAAAAGTCAGCGGTGCGAACCGGGTTCGAACTCAGACCCTCCACCTAAAAGGCAAGCGGTCAATTGATAGGCTATCACATACTTAGTTTTAGATCTTCTTTTCGTGTAGTTAGTAACTAACCTGGTGTCAGAGTTTATGCGGCCCATGGGCCTCTGACTTGGCTTCACATGCCGTCGAGAAAAATCTCTCGGGCACACCGGTTTCCTCAAGATGTTTTCCTTCACCGTTTTTAAGTAAGTGATAATTATACAATACGCTTGGGTTCGAACTCGAGACCTATGACTTGGCAGTCCGACGGTCACACCACTGGGCTATCACGAATATTTACTTATTTTTTTAAAAAACGTTGCTCTTCACTGGTATTTATCTCATATCGTGGGTGCGTTTACAAATGCACAAACGCCTAGACCCGGAACAACAATTTGTAGGCCATACAAATATTTGATCCGTGCGGGAATCGAACCCAAGACCCGTAGCGCAGAAGCCAATCGCTCAGCCACTGCACCAACCGTGTCGTCAACTTTTAGATAATAACATCAGTCTTTTTTTAATATACAAGGTTAGTCGGAAAGGGGGTACTAAGCCGCGGGCCACTTAAAGTATCACTGATGACTATTTTAAAGCAAGTGTTAAAATTTCAAAATTCGATAATTTTTATTTGCATCCAAAAATATTTTTATTTTAGTTTTAAAAAAATATACCTGTGCTTTAGTTATGAATTCAGAAAATTAAGTTTCTAATCCGTGACCCCAAATATGACCTAAATAGTAAACAGCTGATCATAGATATGGACCGATAGATTTTAGCATATTTCTTACGAAATCTTTGAAAAGCTATTTCTCTTAAACTGTCGAGTTTTGGGGAAAGTTATAGAACAAAAGTTATCCCGTATTATAGGTACTTTAACACCCTTTCGGCTTAGTACCCCCTTTCCGATTAACCTTATAGATACTTCTTTATTTTATCGATAATATACTACGAACTATGAGTTCCGGTGACGGTGCAATGAATTACTATTATAACTATTACAAGTCATAGTAAATTAACTTGATTTGTTGCAGCTACAATTTATGACCGATATCGTTAGACATAACTTGTAACTGCGCTTATTGGAGCGAGTTATGAAAAATAGTCCAATTAACTGAATATCTGACTGATTTAACCTTCCCTTATAAGTAGATAATGTAACAAACTCTTCCATCTAGCCTTTTCCCAATTTATCTTGGGGTCACCTTCCAAGCTTACCAGATACGGCTGAATACCAGTATTTTACACGGAGCGACTGCCATCAAACCTCCGCAACACAGGACCTAACTGAGCAATGCCGATATCCTAAGGTTAGACCGGTTTTCAGACTTTGTGGCTTCTGACTATCCGTAACGACTGTCAATTGTATTCTTATGACACCCGGGACCGACGGTTTAACGTGCTCTCCTAGACCCGGTTTTTTTTTAATTTTTCTATTCGACTGCTTGTAGATGGTCTTGCGGACCGTTTCTACGTAACCGGGCTGTTATTCGCGAGACCTGAAGGGTCTCCAACCAATGGGGCCGAGAGTAAAATACTTAACCTAAGCTAGCTACTATTACTACTACTAACATCATGACTAGCTAGCAACAACAGCACTAAGGCCGAACCCTAATGGGACTTAGATCTCGTCCGAGACCCGGACGGGTCTCGATGTGTAACAAACGGTCACCCATGCACCGACTGACCGCGGCAAGCGCAGCCTAATCTCGCAAACGTATGATCGATGCGGTTTTTGCCATGAGCCGAAAAGATTTATTTGCAAAATAATTGTGTAACTGACGTCATAAAATTAATAATGAGGTGGTTTATACTTAGCTGCCTTTTACAGGTGTTGTAATTTCAATTACAATACTTCTTCTTCTTCCTGCCCTTATCCCACACTAGGTGGGGTCGGCACAACATGTATTTCATAAATCCATGTTGTTAGAGCTTTTGGCTTACTGTTTTATGACCGGCCGCCTGCCTGACATCAACCCTCCTTGGGAATATTCGTTGCGCCGTCGCGTGGGTGACCCAATGTGCTTGATAGTATTATGCACTGAGTCCCAAAATTATATGCTTGTCAATCTTATTGTCGACAACTAAGCAGACTATATTAACAATGACTATTTCAGTTACAATACGCAGAGTCCATTTTATAAAACCGCTTTCTAGTAAGGGAAGGGCGTAGTTACAATGTCTTAATTACGTAATTGCTATATCGCCCAATTATAAAATTAAGAGGACGTTTACATTTTGAAAGTTTCTTGGGATATTGCCCATAATAAAGTTGTATACTTGAATGGAATAAAAAAGTTCGATGTCGACCGGTCTGGGGGTAAAGTCTGCTTATTTAAATAAAGCGCCACACAATTGCCATCCTACTAATACCTATCCTATTGAAATTTCATTACGATTGTGACAGATTAAATATTCTGCTAAAACTTCATGTTTTCTATTGTTGAATTAAAAGTTCAATCGCAGTTGAATAACAGTTCAATGGAAAGTCAATGGAAAGCCACTGGTCTATAAAATATAACATCACGCCTTGTACTCACCGAAGGGTACGGCAGAGGTGTTTTTAGTGTACTAAAAACACCTCTGCCGTACCCTTCGGTGAAACGAGGGTGTACCCTCGTTTCACCAGTTAAATTTAAGTGCCATGTAATAGGGGGCGAGCCTATTGCCATTAACCGGGCACAAATCCAGATTCCAGGCTGCTACTGAGAAATTTATGGTTTAAGATCTTTATTTCTCAAAAAGAATTAAATTCACTTACATGAGAAACATTGTATTTCTAATAAAATTAGTAGTTCTTACGTTAGGCGACAGTTACACAGTAAAAGCAAAAGCATGGGTGCATAAACACAATTTACAATTTATAATGGAAAAACCCAATGACACTTTGCTCGACCTGGGGATCGAACCCAGGACCCGGCTCAGCAGTCGCGTTTGCGACTACCAGACCAACAGGGCAGTTAGGTCTAAAATAACCAGCAGAATACCAAATGACTAAAACTACATTTTCTATCGACACTCTATCGAAATGTTCATAAATTAGCAGACCTGGGCCACAGGTCAGTTGCCTTGATTACGTTATATTTTAAAGTAAATTTCAATATTTTCTGAATTAATCCGTTTTATTAGCCATTAACGGGGTTACCGTTTGATCGTAGTCTTACGGGGCGTAATCTCGTGCACGACAATAGATTAGCGCGAGTGTTCCGCGCAATGGACGTAATTGCCGATAGCCGAGTGGGACAAGGCTGCAGTCATTATAGCCACCAAAAGAGAGATAAAGAAGGCTCATTCACTCCTAATAATTTGCGACAAGGTAATGACACATACAAAATAAAGCGCAGGCCACACCGCCAGCTGGCGGGCGGGCGAGCGAGCCGGGCGAGCCTCGTTTCACCTCTTTTCATACTTCGGTTCACACCGCGAACTACAGAGATAAGCTACGTCAGCGATACAAATGATGCGAACGATATATCTGACGATGCCAGCGATCTTATCGTTCACCTCGTTAGCGTAGCTTAGCTCTTTAGTTCGCGGTGTGTCTCGTTCGTGCGCTATGCAACTGCGCGCTAGTGACAAAGACAGAACGCTCCCCCCGCTTTCCCGCCCGCTCGCTCGTCCGTCCTCCCATAGTTTTCGGTGTGGCCTGTGCTTAATAGCTACGGTGTAAGCGAATTGTCTCAACAAGTGTAGTGAGGTTCTTCAACGAATAAGGCCACTCACACACGGGCCACTCGCCACAAACATAAGACGCTGGTTACAAAGTTTCCATACATTTCGAGTAGCCATCACCGGCTACAAGGGTGGGGCGAGTCCCTGCGAAATGTATGGAAAAGTTAGTCTGCAGCGAAGATTACTATTTATAGAGAGTCTGCAGCTTGTGGTGAATGGCCCCTGTGCCGATACCCTAAGTCTTTGCGGATATCTCGGTAAAGTTAGTAAAGTTCAAGAGGATAGTCAGGAACTTCTTTTTGTGCCCTAAGGACAACATACCTACAGCAATTACTAATTAATAGGAAGCACGTTCAGTGATTACGGCATGATAATTATGAAGAAACGATATTTTTCTTCTGTTGGTTTAATTGTGTGGTCTTTATCGCATATTGTTTGTAGTAAAACTTCTGTATCTACCTGTTATTATGTTACAGGCTACGGGTAATGGCGAAAGCACCACTTACGTTGTTTCAGCCAGCGTTTATTAATTCATCAATGTTCTGATGGTACACCTAATATCGATAGGATTAAACAGTATTTAGAGCAGAAATCGAGTTCTCGAAAATTCTCAAACAACTTCTTACTCAGATCCTGTTTATAATGCAACCATCTTAATCGTAGTTTAAAACTATAAATTAACCTTGCCTTTGCGGCCGCACAGTCGGATAAAAAAAAATAGGTACTGCTTTAACAGTATAAATAAAAAAATAAAACATTTGGAATTAACTTTGATTGTAACAACTAGCAACAGTAACTAATTGCTACCAAGATGGCGTAGCTTCTTTAATTTACCCATCTGCACTGTAGCGTGAATCTAAAATTCCCCAGGCAATTAATTCCCCTATCATAAGTTCCCATTCTACAGATATAAAGTGTCAGCGAACAGAATAAGCGAGGCGAACACTATAAAATAATACCTCCATAAAATTGGCGATGCGTGCGGCGTATGCGGCGTTCAGGGCTTAGCCTTTAACGCCGATTAAGTTTCTTTAATACTTGATCGGCTTACCGGTGGTCTTGATAATGTATTAGCTGGAATGAGTAACATTATGGGGCCGAGGATGTTATTATATTTATCAGTACAGGTTTGTAGAGGTTTCGCGACGAGTAACAGGCTTAGGTTTAGAATTTAGTGCAATGTAGAGCTTGTGGTTTTGTCTTTTACTGAACAAGAACGCATAAATTACTCAGTTGAATATATTAGAGTTTTACTTGTTTCTCCATTTGATTATTTCTAGAAGACACGCAGTTTTGAGATCTTCATGACAAAAAATAAGGTACAGTCAGCATCAAAAGTAAGTGATGATTACTCAAAGTTTCAAAATTGTTTAATGAATGAAAACTTACAAATTATTATTTTTGTCAACAAGTAACGATAGAGGAGGGAATTCTTCAAAGAATAACATTATGATAATAAAGACAAGCAATTAGTTCCTGAGTTGATTAATATCGAAATTCCAATTTATTCATCGACTTTTGCTGTTGACTGTACAAGTTAAAAGTTAACAACGACAACCCTATAAACAATGACAGCAACATTAGTAAAATTAATGACAACAAGACACCACAACCGAATCTCATCAAAAAAATTAACTTTCCACACAAAACTGTAATATTTTAACACATAGTAAACACAGACACATAGTAATAACATTAATGCAATCACAGCGAGGGACCTCTTCATAAAGCACTCCGTCTAGCTCCGTTTAATTTAATGGCACCACATATAGTTTTTAAATTAAAATGCTTTGCTTACGACGACCAATAAAGGGGACAGGAGACAGGCCATGCTGTTTCGTTGGATTAAGTCCTGACACTCAACCCTCCAACTGCGGAGGTTTAGGGTGAATCTTCGAATTTTTTTAATATTATTTTAACAAATCATTCTTCTCCCGGGTTGTTAACGTTATAGTATTGTCAGATTGTTTTTATTCTTGTCTTATTGGTTGACGGCAGCGGTATAGTTTGAGTTTTCATTATCATAATTATAGTATTAAACATCTGCATTCTTAACTTTGGGATGATGCTAATGACGTTCTCAATTTTTGTTAATATTTTTCGAAGAATGCCCCTTTAATCGGGATTAATTCTTGTTGCAGAAGCGGTTTTGTACCACTTTTGAGCAACGCTGCAAATGGTCGACCCGAAGTAGTTTGATATTTTTGCTGTAAAATATTGGCTACATTACATTGCGACAAAATCCCAAATAAAAACATTTTTTATTTTGCAATTTTATTCCCATTATGTATACGAGGTTAGTCGGAAACGTACTAAGCCGCGGGCCACTTAATGTATCACTGATGATTGTTTTAAAGAAAGTGTTAAAATGTAAAAAATCGATAAAAAAATCCATGATAAATTATTTCTATTTTAGTTTTTCAAAAATTCTTCATCCCTGCTTTAGTTATGAATTCAGAAACTGGAGTTTCTAATTCGTGACCCCAAATATAACGTAAAATGTAAACAAGTCTGATCATAGCTGAGGATAGATAGAAGTTAGCATATTTTTTATGAAATCTTGGAACAGCTATTTCTCTTGAACTATTAACTTTTGGAGAAAGTTGTAGAACAAAAGTTATCCATTATTATGGGTACTTTAACACCCTTTCGGCTTAATACCCCCTTTCCGACTAACCTTGTATATACTTTAAATATCATTTCAGTAGGTAATAATAAAGTTGTGAAATTGTACCTTTTGAGCAACGCTGCCACGTTCAATAACGGGTTGATCCAAACTCTTTTCATATCTCTGCTCTCAACTTCCAATGCTCTTCCGGATGACAACCAGATATGATAAAGAGGGATTTGGGATGTCTTATTGAGTATGATGTCGAAACACCGGCTTTAGTGGATATTTATCAACGAATGGTAATGTTACATGTCAATTACGGCAATTTGATTTTATGGGAGTGTTCGATAAGCATTAATTAGACTAATTATGTTAACTAAGATGCACTAAGACGTTCAATTAAGTTTTATATGAATAGTTACGTCATAATAATTATGGGTACAGTTTCGAATTCTTAATGCCTAGTCAGAATGTTGATTAATTAAAATTAATTGTATGAGTCGCTTTTAGTATAGTCAGACCTACTCGTATTTTCAATTATGCACACGAAAATAAAGTACAAATCAAATCTCACAGTACAAAATGTTCCCCACCGCGGCCGTAGTGTTAAGATGGGACAAACGCATTTGAACATATTCCTGCGTTATACATTATTAAGATTCTTCTTGCGTGCCGCGTTCTTCGCTCAAATTGCGGCGTTTATACAAAACATAATTTTATTCCTTTGGGATAAGGTGGAATGTTATTTGACTTTTTGTTGTATTCATATGACGCGGTAAGCCTTTCAATTTCCAACAATGCTCAGTATGCAAAAATTGTTGTCGACCTTAGTACGTGTTTGACTTCAGTTAGGCGTCTCTCTTTATATGTCTATGTTCATAGGTGCTTTGGAATTCACTTTTATTTGTCAGTGCCATTTCTTCATCTAATAACAGTCACTTTTGCTGACAGTTGCAAATGTTATTTTGGCTTTTATTGCGAATAGTTCACTATTTTCGAAGTCTTTGAGTTGTATATGGAAATTGTTAATGTCAAGAAACGTGATAGAAATGTTTATTTCTATATTTTTTCGAAGTCGGTATAAACATATTTAAGAGGTCTATCCAAGTAATTAGTAATACATCAACTAACAACGATATGTACAACTCCTTCGCTGTCTCAGCAATTAAACTTTGGAACGTGCTCCCCCTTGATATTAAAAAAGCTCCTAGTAAATTCTCCTTCAAACGCAAAGTTAGGAAACACTACTTGAAGTCGCTGCACTCCTAATCATCTAATTTAGTCTTCGTCATAATTGCATTAAGTTTATCGTAACGTTTTGTAATTGATATATATATATATATATTGTAATATCTATATATTTTATTATTTGTATATATGTATTTTATGTAATTTATATTTAACTTTTGATTTCCTAATATATTCAGTCCAAAATTGTCAACTCATCTTTTTCCTGTACCTACGTATTTTGATGCTTTTCTTTTTAACCCTAAGGTTGACTGGTAGAGAATGCCTTATGGCATTAAGTCCGCATTATGTACCACAATAGTGCATAGAAGTATAAATAAATAAATATGTGTTCAACAGTGTAAAGGCTTCGCGTGTAATTAATAGGCTTAAGTAAGATTTTTCTATATAAAGAGTCCAAAATTATGTGGCAACTGCCAGTATCAATAAGAAAAAAAAAATTTGGCTTTGTTATTATTAAACGATTTGCCTCATGTTCATCTCCACAAAATTCACGACCAAGATACAAATACAAGATGCAAATAGATATCTGATAAAAAACACTAAATAACTTTATTTCAGCAATTTAAAATTAATCAAGGCACCTTTCCAAACTGAGGATTATCAAGAGACTCAAGATCATTGTTTAATAATTATGTCAACAGTTGAACAATATCAATAGCCACATTTGAGCTTCGAAAGTAAATGGATAAGATTCGATAAAAGAACCGTCTGAAAAAAAAGTTATCTTCGCCTATTTCCCTTCTAATAGATGAGAGTTGGAACAAATAAAAAACTAGCCACATCATTGTCCCATGTAGTCATCAATCTTACCCCATTAATTGATTAGATAGAATGCTCCTATTAAGGCGATATCGCAGCCACCCACACGAATTGTCAATCGATTCACCGAGAATTCGAAATGTATTGACTCCCGAAATCAAGCATCTACTACCACGAGAGTTCTAAATTCAAAATTTTAAATACATTCACTATCCGTTGCGTGCATTCTTTTTTCAAATCTCAGAAACGTTGGTGATAAACTAGTGATGGAACCGTGTGAAACTTTTTAATCGATTATTACGAAACTTTCGCAGTTCGATATCGAATAAATTGAGCATTAAGCTTTAATTCGGTTATGTTATATTGCGCCGGCACCACATCGATCATCGCAGACGTTAACTGTTACCGACTTTGATGTTTTGATATCAATATTAATTGGCTTGTACTGTGCGTTTGACTGATCATAAATCTACTGGAAATCAGATCAGAAATAAAAGGCTTATGATTTGAATTGTTTTGGTAAGAATAATAAAGGTGTTTTTAATGTTCAATAGTTTTATTGAAAAGAGAAGATCATAAACTAACATTAAACCACGCCTGTATTGCCCGAAGGGGTGGGCAGAGGTGTATAGTAACATCCTCATTTCGCCGTTATGTTTAAGTCCCATGTAATAAGGGGCGAGCCTACTGCCATCAACCGGGCACAAATCCAAACTCCAGGTAAAAACCCAATAACACTTAGCCGACCTGGGGATCGAACCCAGGACCTCATGATCAGCAGTTGCGTTTGCCATCACTAGACCAATGAGGCGGTTAAGAAGAACATACATTGAATAATCTCGGTATCCCATTGCTGGACATAATTTCCAAAACGATGACTGGGCAAAGATTTTGGTGACAAGCCCGCTCGCATCTATAGACGATGTATCTATGTATAGTTGAAATATCATCCGTTTGTTTTTCTATAATTTCCATAATAACATTTTAGAGAGTAAGGCGAAACACACAGTGCCGCGCGCTACGCTGGGGGTGCGTGGCGATGGAGCCACAACACTGCACGTGAATGCGTTTTCTGTGTGTTGCACTACGCGTGTTTTCTATACAAACACAGATACTTGCAAACAACGTAAGAACACGCACTCCCGCGCTACGCTGCGTGATGCGGTGCAGTGTGCGAATCGCCTAACTCAAAAATGAAAATATCATACTACATCCATAATTTTAATGACCATAAGTAATTATTTTAACTAATACTCGCTTTAATTCATTGGCTATCACATCCACACTTTATGAAGCTCCCTATATATTTTAGTATGAAATATATCTGTCTCTAGCAGAGAACTGAACGCTCCCATCTGTGCGAGTTGTAATAAGATTAGGAACGTTGGGCTCACCGCAGGAACGATGTTATTAAATCTGCCTCACAGATTTTACTATAGCGGTTTTACTTCCGAGAACTTGTAGGAGAATACAAAAAACGTCTGTGTATTTTTTTATAGTAGAGACGTTTATTTATTTATTTAATTCTTCAATACACAGAGGGGGCACATGGCTAATTACTGATCGCGCAGATCATAATGATTTGCGAGGTTAAGTTGCGCTTGCCATGGTCAGTCTGTGGATGAATGACCGTTCGTTACACATCGAGACCCCTCTGTGTCTCGTAGAGCACGTTAAACAATCGGTCCCGGGTGAAGTCAGAAGCTCGAAAGTCTGACAACCGGTCTAACCTTAGGATATCGGCATTGCTCTGTAACTGGGTTGCAGAGGTCTGATGGCAGTCACTCCGTGTAAAATTCTAACATTCAGCCGCATCTGGTTAAACTGGAAGCTGACCCCAACATAGTTGGGAAAAGGCTAGGCAGAACGAATTCATCAATATACAATGGTGGGACACACGAAGGCATTAGCGTAGCCAGGGTAGGGAGGGTAACGCGCTAGTCCCATCCACCCTACCCTGACACAGGGAAGAATATGTAAATAGTCTAGATTCATCCAACTCAACAATCGTGTCTACCTACTAAAATGGGGAGACTGAATCCCAGTTATACTTGATTGAACTTCAATGTTATGGAGCGAAATCTATACTAATATTATAAAGCAGAAAAGGTTGTTTGTTTGAACGCGCTCATCTCAGGAATTACTGGTTGGAATTAAAAAAATATTTTTGTGTTGGATAGTCCATTTATCGAGGAAGGTTATAGGATATATAACATCACGCTACGACCAATAGGAGCGGAGCATAAATGAAAAATGTTGCAAAAACGGGAAAAATGTCCACACGTGCGTAGTCAGGACGGGCCGCTAATAAATAAAGTTAAAACTGATGCAAAAGATACAAATCATGTTGTATCTTTTCCTATACTAAATTATCAAAACTTTTTTAGACTTGCACTGACCTGGCATCTGAAGCCATATATTTTCGTACAACAATTATAAAAATCATCAATTCCATGCAAATTGAGAAATACACATATCTCAAGACAAGTATTAAAATATCTCTTGATTAATTTAATTATATCTTAACAGACGTTTTTATATCTTCTATATTTAAAAGTTATTTATATCGTAGAATTAGTGAGATAAACTTGTTCTTCAAGGAACCAGTAATTAATTTAATATCAGTTTGAGATACGATGCTATGGTTTGAAAAACATACCTTGGTTTACAACCCGTCATCATTGAATTAAATGCTCGATTCAATTTGGGCTGACTTATTGACTTGTTGGTTTTGACAGCAGATGTAATATAATACATTATTTTACCATTGATATTATGTAGTTAGATAGACTCATAGGCAAATAGCTACTAAACCAACCAACTGTAATAATTGATCTAATTAAAGAACACGTGAAGTCGGTTTCTGCCTGCCTCGGTGATCGTGAGATGCTGAGTTCGATCCCCAGGTCGGGCAAAGTGTTATTGGGTTTATACGTGTGCAATTTCTCAGTAGCAGCCCGGAGCTTGGATTTGTGCCCGGTTGATGGCAATAAGCTCGCCCCCTATTACATAGGACTTAAACATAACGGCGAAATGAGAGTGTTTGTATACCTCTGCCCAATCCTACGGGGAATACAGGCGTGATGTTACGATATAAGTTCTAAAATATTAAGGTGAGTACACATTACTCAATACGCGGGTCTAATTAGTGCGCTATTCATTATACTGTGGTTTTTCATGGCTCATTGGTAACCGCAACCGCGGTCGTTGGTAGAATTACGTAAAAACACAAGCTATCGCCCTGTCCACATTACAACACGTCTGTATCTACTGTGATCGTAGAGATCTCCAACTGTACTATTTAGATTTTCCACCTTAAGATCAGTGGGTTTGTAAATTATTATTTTTTTGACTTTACCCCTCTCTGGGATTCCTTCTGTATTTTAGGTGCATTTACAGACACAAATCTTCGCATGCACAAACGCCCAGACCCGGAACAACTATTTTTAGGCCATACAAATATTATAACTTATCTGCCTCGTTGGTCTAGCGGTGGCAAGCGCGACTGCTGATCGTGAGGTCCTGGGTTCGATCCCCAGGTCGGCCAAAGTGTTATTAGGTTTTCCGTGTGGAATTCCTCAGCAGCAGTCCGGAGTTTGGATTTGTGCCCAGTTGATGGCAATACGTTCGCTCCCTATTACATGGGACTTAAACATAACGGCGAAATGAGGGTGTGACTATACACCTCTGCCCAACCCTTCGGGGAATAGAGGCTTGAAGTTATGTATGTAAATATTTATTTGATCAGTATCGGAATCGAACCCACTGCATCAAACGTGTACAAGAAGATTAAGTATAAAAATATAACTTTGTTTTCCAATTTGACGCACCTATATGCTATCGAAGTAACTCGTGCGTCATCAGTGGATTTTGATGCGCCAAGAGTCTTGAATGCACCTATGTCCTGTATTAAAGACTGAAAAATCCAGACTGGATGCAGAAGACGAAAGAGAATTTGGGCAAAGCTGCCTATTACCGATGATTAACACACTTAATAATATCTTTATTATTTACATTCATTGACACTCAATAAGGCTTACATAAATCCAACACGACAAAAGCTTCGCTGCAATAAGAACATAACATCACGTCTGTATTCCCCAAAGGTCTACCCTTTTAAGTCGGTTTCTGCCTGCCTCGGTGATCGTGAGATGCTGAGTTCGATCCCCAGGTCGGGCAAAGTGTTATTGGGTTTATACGTGTGCAATTTCTCAGTAGCAGCCCGGAGCTTGGATTTGTGCCCGGTTGATGGCAATAAGCTCGCCCCCTATTACATAGGACTTAAACATAACGGCGAAATGAGAGTGTTTGTATACCTCTGCCCAATCCTACGGGGAATACAGGCGTGATGTTACGATATAAGTTCTAAAATATTAAGGTGAGTACACATTACTCAATACGCGGGTCTAATTAGTGCGCTATTCATTATACTGTGGTTTTTCATGGCTCATTGGTAACCGCAACCGCGGTCGTTGGTAGAATTACGTAAAAACACAAGCTATCGCCCTGTCCACATTACAACACGTCTGTATCTACTGTGATCGTAGAGATCTCCAACTGTACTATTTAGATTTTCCACCTTAAGATCAGTGGGTTTGTAAATTATTATTTTTTTGACTTTACCCCTCTCTGGGATTCCTTCTGTATTTTAGGTGCATTTACAGACACAAATCTTCGCATGCACAAACGCCCAGACCCGGAACAACTATTTTTAGGCCATACAAATATTATAACTTATCTGCCTCGTTGGTCTAGCGGTGGCAAGCGCGACTGCTGATCGTGAGGTCCTGGGTTCGATCCCCAGGTCGGCCAAAGTGTTATTAGGTTTTCCGTGTGGAATTCCTCAGCAGCAGTCCGGAGTTTGGATTTGTGCCCAGTTGATGGCAATACGTTCGCTCCCTATTACATGGGACTTAAACATAACGGCGAAATGAGGGTGTGACTATACACCTCTGCCCAACCCTTCGGGGAATAGAGGCTTGAAGTTATGTATGTAAATATTTATTTGATCAGTATCGGAATCGAACCCACTGCATCAAACGTGTACAAGAAGATTAAGTATAAAAATATAACTTTGTTTTCCAATTTGACGCACCTATATGCTATCGAAGTAACTCGTGCGTCATCAGTGGATTTTGATGCGCCAAGAGTCTTGAATGCACCTATGTCCTGTATTAAAGACTGAAAAATCCAGACTGGATGCAGAAGACGAAAGAGAATTTGGGCAAAGCTGCCTATTACCGATGATTAACACACTTAATAATATCTTTATTATTTACATTCATTGACACTCAATAAGGCTTACATAAATCCAACACGACAAAAGCTTCGCTGCAATAAGAACATAACATCACGTCTGTATTCCCCAAAGGGTAGAGCAGAGGTGTGTTAACACCCTCCTTTCTCCGTTATGTTTAAGTCCCATGTAATTGGGGGCGAGAGTCTTGCCATCAACCGGGTAAAAATACAAACTCCGGGCTGCTACTGAGGAAATCCACAATAACACTGACCTGGGATTGACCCGAAGACCTCACGATCAGCAATCGCACTTGCCACGACTAGACCGACAAGTCAGTACAATAAGAAGTCCTCTTTAAAATTGCACAGGTGTATAATCTAGTAAAACAGTTAGCTAGCTATGTATATCACTCTATCTAAGACTTGGCCACGTCGGATGCAAAATTACCGGCGTCCGTAAGTAGCGGCTTCGGGAAGGCTGCAGGCTATCGTGAACGGCCACGCCCGGTACACTGGTGCATAAAATAAACAACTTTAGAAGGCGCTGCACAGACGCCATCCGACCGATCATGAGCTTTATTTGTTCTTATTTTCTTTTGTGTATAATGTAGTACTAAGTCGAACAAAAATTCCGACAACTACAAATTGACCGTCCAGGATTTACAGTGGTTACCAATAAAAACACATCCTAAAACAAGACTAAGGGTCAACTCATACTAGAGCAGAGTCGAAGCGCATCGAGGCGTCAAATTCTTCACAAGTAAAGTGAAGAACCAATCAGCGTTGGTTGCGCTCCGACGCGCGAATTCTGTGGAATGCGCGCGAATTCGCGCGTCTTTTTTTATCTTAGAAGAAATTGTGTATTATGTTGTGGAGATAAGGGTGAATATGCTATGTTAAGTTTGTGCTTCGACTCTGCTCTAGTATGAATTGATCAAATTAATGAGTAGGTACTCTGAGTCATGATCATAACCAAAAAAAAAACAGACTAGAAAATGATAGTAAAGTGAGCAATTGACAATTTGCACACTAATGAAGATAAAAATATATTGGCGGAATCAAACCGAAGAGAGCCGACGAATTACGAAGGTCTGCCATCGCGAGCGTCGCCACGCAAAAGCCGCCCTCACACCCGTCCCGCCGCATTAGATGTTTGACATCAAAAAAATCATTACCCTTCCTTTTCCGAAGTCGGGTAGCAAGGATACTTTCGGCGTCATTCGTATAAATACATTGGCAGTTACTAAAATATAACATCACGCCTTCTACTCCCTGAAGGGGTCAGCAGAGGTGTTTAAGTACACCCTCGTTTCGCCGGTTTAAGTCCTATTGCCATTAACCGGGTACAAATCCAGATTCCGGGCTGCTACCGAGAAATTCATAATGGGAAAACCCAATGACAGTTTGTCCGACCTAGGGATCGAACCCAGGACCCCATGTTCAGAAATCGCACTTCCGGCCACTAGACCAACAAGGCAGTCAACTTACTGAAATCATATCTGTGAAGTTGACAATGCTTCCAGTGATTACAAAAACTGCTAAAAAAGCTTTTGCAATCGCAAATAGGTGTACTACCTTTTTTCTACTAAAAATATCCTATAGACTTCCAAAGTGTTTGCTGTCAAGGTTGTTTGATATGTCTGTCAAACAAATTAAGTGTTTGTGTGCAAGTGAGGCGCTTGACCATAATTTGACAAAAATTTCGGAATGATGTTTGTCAAACATGTTTCTCAAGCCTTAAGAAAACATAAAATTAAATTATTACTAGGAACAAAAACAAAGAACTCTTCCTTCCACGTTTGTATTTATTCAGGGAGCATGTCACGTGCCGCAGAACCACATCTGCTAGCCGCTTGCATGCTCAATCAAGCATTTATAGTCAACAACGGCGCATACGTGCTTGGAGACCTTTCAAAAATGGTAGATGAGGAAATATGTGTCTGCGATTGCGTACGAGACAGTAGGTACTAAGATTTTGTTATGGTAATTTTTTCCACTTCTTACTTATTTATTACTTACGCGTGTTTGTTTTAAGGTAAAGTTCTGCCATTTGAAGTGCGCAATAAATTCTGATGAATCTAATGTTACGTAACGCGTAACGGCGAAATGAGGGTGGTACTATACACCTCTGCATACCCCTTTGGGGAATACAGGCGTGATGTTATGTCAAAGTCAAAGTCAAAGTCAAAGTCAAAGTTTTTTATTTCAAATAGACCAGATTTCAGGCACTTTTAAAACGTCACGACTAGGTGCACGGTTCCAAAAGGTAGGTTCTATGGAGAAGAGCCGGCAAGAAACTCCATGAATACTCTTTTTAAAATAGTAGTTCATTACAATTCCATTACAGTAGTATGAGAAATAGAATGAGAATAATGCAGGTTAATGTAACAAATAAACTCACATAAGAGTAACAAATAGAAAAATATGCCTTCTATGATTGCCATAGCAGTTAAGAGCTGACCAGTCCCGACAGACGGCACCCGTTCACGAGCATGACGTGCACATCCGCATCGGTCAGCTCAACCATATTATAGGGAACTCAACGACCGGATAAACAACGCCACCATCAGCAAGACATTTAAGTGAGCATGACAGACTCATATTACTAGACAATAGGCAGTAATATGATATGATTATAAGCGTATCACTAATAGCTGCATGATGCTCATACTTTACAGTTTGGAATGAAGTATTGTAAAGCGATATTATTAAAATAATAACTATAATACAAAAACCTATTTTGCCAGTCCAGATAAAGTCCAGACATTGTAGTATACAAACTATGCGAGTGAAACGATGTAGGGCAACGTTTGGAATGGTCTTTTGAGGAAAGTGTCATAGCAGTTTCGAGTTGACCTGTCCTAACTGACGGTACATCTGCTTCAATCATCGCGGAGCTCAAACCTTATTTTAGGGAGCTCAACAACCCGACCGCTGCACGACGCTATCAATCAGCTGGACATTTGGGTGGGTCACAAAAAAAAAAACAAGAACCGCCAAACGTTTACAAAATTCGTGTATATAGCTACCCTACATGGTACTCACATTCACAATTTATTAAAAATGTAACGTAAAAAATGAGGCGATGGTAAAATAATAATAATCATTGAAAAAAAATAATTCGATTATAAATGTCAAAAGGATAAAATAAAAAATAATAATGTTATGAAATAATTACAATGATGCGTCTGTGACAACAGCGAGCGGCTCAATTCCAAGCATTTTTATCGTCCATATAATCTTTAACGTTATAGAAACCCTTTTCGCATAGTTTCTGCTTTACATAGGACTTGAATTTATTAAGACTTAGGTCTTGAATATTGCTTGGAATCTTGTTGTAAAAGCGTATACTTTGGCACCTAAATGAGTTACTAATTTTTTGGAGCCTAGTCATTGGTAGGATAAGCTTATTTTTATTTCTAGTATTGACGTTATGGATGTCGCTGTTCTTAGAGAACAAACTGATATTTTTCTTTATATAAATCAAATTTTCATAAATATATTGAGATGCGACCGTCATTATACTAACTTCTTTAAATTTATCCCTCAGTGAATGCCTAAAACTAAGGTTATAAATTGCTCGAATAGCTCTCTTCTGCAAAACAAAGATAGTTTGAATGTCGGCAGCATTTCCCCACAACAAAATGCCGTACGACATAACACTATGAAAGTAACTAAAATACACTAATCTGGCTGTCTCTACATCAGTTAGCTGGCGTATCTTGTAGACCGCGTAAGCTGCAGAACTGAGTCTTTTCGACAATTTATCTATATGTGGGCCCCACTGCAGTTTCGAATCTAAAGTTATACCCAAGAACATAGTGGTGTCCACAAGATCCAACTCGTCTCCATTTATTACTACACTGGTTTTCACCGTCTTAACATTAGGTGTCAAAAATCTGATACATTTAGTCTTTTTCTCGTTCAAAAGCAAGTTATTAACATTAAACCAGTGCACTACTTCAGAGAGAGCGTTATTTACATCGTCCGTAACCGGCTGCTGCCGTTTAAGTTTAAATAATAGTGATGTATCATCTGCAAATAACACAATCTCCTGATTATCTTTTATAAGATAAGGTAGGTCATTTATATAAACGAGAAATAGGAACGGGCCGAGAATTGAGCCCTGCGGAACGCCCATTGTCACAACAGACCCCGGAGATCTCTTCCCATTGATGTCTACTTTCTGGATCCTATTACCCAAATAAGAAATAAGTAGATTCAGATAGTATTCAGATAGTATGTTTATGAATAATTATTTTTTAATGCTCAACAAATTGCAATTTAGAGCGTTTGAAGTTGTGTTGCACTCAATCGCATTAAATGATGAATGATGGAATCAGGTGTTACTTTGCGGAAATCCATGACCTATAAATATACAATAAAAATATTTTGTGTTAATTCTGCGAAAACAGTTGAATGCAGTGACAGCCTGAATGCAGTATGCAGCACCGCCCTCCCGCCGGCAAATATATGCAAATGCAGAAGGTGCGATTAATAACATGCAACACACAAACAAATCAAATAAATGAAATCAAATAATCGAATTAGCTATACTTTACTTTTAACAAAATAATAATGGTTCCCTCATTTCAAAATTTGTTTAAGTAAAGGCATAAAAAACATCAGAAAATATTTGCAAAAATAAAAATGTATTCTTAAAAGGTTGGGTAAGGTATGTATCCCGCCTAAAGCTGACGGAAAGCAGCGCGCGCGCCTCGCCGACGGGCGCTCGCGCAGCTGCGTGGTCCGTTTAACTTATGTGTTCCTCTGAGATTGCACTTACCAGATACCTATACCTACACCGGTAAATTAAGCGATATCTATGTCTGGAGTAATAGAGTACCTGTAGAACGGTGAATTTAACAGTTTTAGATAAAGTCAATGTTTATTGAATGGAAGTATCTACTAGGTACTGAATAAGGGTCTTTATTTTAACGAGTATTTCGACTGTCCCTACGTGAACTACCGAAAGTCAAAAATGACTACTTTTGAGGAAAGCGTTTTGAAGTTTGTTCTTTGAATATTTTCAACTTTACGTTTTGAAAAACACGAAATAATATGATATTTTAACTTATTTATTTTATAATTTTTAAGATAACATAATTTCACACATTTTAAGCAAATAAAATAAAAACTGTAATTTTGTAGTTTCGATAGTATACGTAGGGACCATCGATTTGTGGTCAGGCAAAAAATGGATCCTTTGATTTTTGTTTTCCTCTAGCTAGAAAGAATTGTTTCTTTGGACTATTGGGTGGTTCAGTTAACTAAAGATATTTTTTAAGAATTTGCGATGCCTCTAACAATGCAGTCCAAATTTGTTCGAATCGAACCAAACCCAGATCCATAATTTCTTCTAACCATAACTTGCGCAGTACATACAGAAGTTTGATAACGTTTGGAACGCTTGTCACTCTAAATAATCGTATTGTCACGTTCAGTATGAACGGATCACGCTATCATGCTGACCGTGACGGACAGCGGTGCCCAACCTTTGTTCCAACGGCTCAATCAATCAATTGAATCAGTCTAGCACTGGACACTGCTACATTTAAGTTTCTATCAAATTGCGTCACAAGCATGGGTATACTGGGAACATCGATACAATTGATTATAAAATAAGTCTATACATATGTACATACATTGCTCACGCCTGTAATTCCCGAAGGGGTAAGCAGAGTTGTTCTCTTATTACAGAAGTTTGTGCACCTATATTTCACTTCTGGTATTAAGTCCCATGTTATAGGTGACGTGCCTATTGCCATTTTTCGGGCTCAATTATTATGGTTTCTGCCTTGTTGGTCTACTGGTCGCAAGCGCGACTGCTGACCATGGTGTCCTGGGTTCGATCCCCAGGTCGAGCAAGGTGTTATTGGATTTTACCATTAGGAATTTCTCAGTAGCAGCTCGGCGTCTGAATTTGTGCCCGGTTAATGGCAATAGGCTCGTCACCTATTACAATGGGACTTAAACTTAACTGGCGAAACGAGGGTGTACTAAAAACACCTGTGTCGATCCCTTCGGGGAATACAAGGCGTAATGTTAATTATGGTTTCTATATCATTTTTAATAATGCGTTTTAATGAACTTCGTGTCGACCGGTATAAATTATTTTTCTAAATAAATAATTTCAGGTCGTGATAGCAAGCATATACCTACTGAGTTCTTTAATTTAAAATCATTAATAAAATTCAAAAAAAATAAACGAGAAAGTATCGATACTAGAAAGATAATGACGTAGTGTGAATTAGCGCTCTTAACATCATTGGCAGTGTAAAAAGAAAACACTCACTTATTGACCCTGATGGTAATTAACGCAATTACAGTAGCCGAGTATTGAACCCAATTGAACCGGATGGAACAATTTTCTAGAAAATGAGACTGACTCATGAGATTGGACGTAACATACATGATTCAGGTACTACTAAATGAAACGCATTCGTATTCTAGAAGTTGAAAGTGCTGAATCACTTCTGCGAGTTAGGGTCAACCCACATCTGACGGAAGATACGTCGCCGATTTCCCGTCGCGTAATTTACTCGAAGAATTATAGTAACGCATCTTCAAATGTGTACGGTATGAGATGTTTGCATGGGATTATGTGTACCGGCGGAAGATCGGCGATGTATCTTCCGTCAGATGTGGCTTGGTCCTTAGGAATCGGGATATCCGTAAGATCGATAATTGAATGTCCAAAATAAATGGCTGGTATAATGCATCAATATTTTTAAATGCTTTTTTTCATTTGTCTTTTGTGATTATTTTTCTCTTTCGTTGCCTCGAAGTATTGCTATACCAATTAGGTCAATATTTTTTAAGTTTTGTCAGTGATTTCTTATTTTGTTCTTGGAAGACAAATGAGTTCTTTAGGTATAAAGTAATATTTTGCTGATGCTTATGAGCCAAAATTTTTGATTACGATATTATACATTATCAACCGATATTAATAACCGATCTCGATCCAAAATCTCTGGATTGATGTAGTTTTTTGACAGGAATTCAATAGAAATAATGAGCTCGTGGCTTATTAAAGACCGCGCGGATCATACGATTTGCGAGGTTAAGTAACGCTTGCCACGGTCAGTCTGTGGATGGGTGAACATTCGTTGCACATCGAGACCCCTCCGTGCCTCGGAGAGCACACTTTAGGATATCGGCACTGCCAGTAACTGGGTTGCGGAGGTCTGATAGCAGTCGCTCCGTGTAAAATACAGACCCCAACATATTGGAAAAAGCTAGGCAGACCGATAGTGACAAAAACCTACATCAAACTAAACATTTTGGATTGACATCGGTGATTAATTTCGGCCGTTAATAGGTATCGTTAATGCTGCCGACTTAGGTTGAAGTTTCACCTGGAGTTCTGCTAACACCTTTTCAGAAAACAAGCTCAATATTCAAGAGAGATCTTCGCACCTGGATGTTTCAATAACTTCCACATAACGGAGCGTTGGAATGCCCCAAATTGGAATTGCCGAATTGGCCGCGAGCGGTGGGCGATTCACAAAGCATTGCCTTTTGCCGGCCAAAGTCCGAATAAAAAACGGTCGTGTACAATTTGCGTTATTGATTCTAAAGTGTTACTAATCCGATATACGCTCTGATTATCGGCGAACACCTGTTATGTAATTTTTGCTTTGATTTATTATTTACTAAAAGTTAAAAGCTTGGTGCGTTTTGTATTCCGCTTTTTCGTTTTGATATTTTTTTAAAGAATATGTAAGTACGTATTAATAACAGTTTCCTGATTACGGTGACTGAGAGGGTGGATGGCCCGATATTTAGTCACTGGGGTAAGACGCAAGTTTTGACCACAAAGAGTGCCGCCAAATCTATACTAATATTATAAACCTGAAGAGTTTGTTTGTCTGTTTGAACGCGCTAATCTCAGGAACTACTGAATGGAATTGAAAAATTATTTTTGTGTTGGATAGTCCATTTATCGAGGAAGGTTATAGGCTATATAACATCACGCTATGACCAATAGGAGCGAAGCATAAATTAAAAATGTTGCAAAAACTGGAAAATTTTCCACCCGTGCGAAGCCGGGACGGTAAGTGTATAATATAAATTAAATGATGATTGTGATTATTGTGTACCTAAGTTGAGTGTTATTAACAAAATGGATTATGAAATTATCTGAAAATAAACGAATTATTAGGTAATATTAATTAACTGGGTCATTGTTCTAGTGGTGGTTAGCGCGACTGCTGCTCGTGAGGTTCTGGGTTCGATCCCCAGGTCGGCCAAGGTGTTATTGGGTTTTTCCGTGTGGGATTCTTCAGTAGCAGCCCGGAGTTTGGATTTGTGCCGGGTTGATGGCAATAGGCTCGCCCCCTTCTACATTGGACTTAAACATAACGGTGAAATGAGTGTGTTTCTATACACCTCCGCCCAACCCTTCGGGGAATACAGACGATGTTATTAATATGTTATGTTATGTTTATTAATATTTTAAAACTATATTGATCTAATTCTTTAATTTAAAAGATAAGTGTTGACTTCAGTATTCAAATCTGCCGTTTATTAAAATAGTGTCTGTAAGTATCGGATCGCACTTGCCGCTTTTAAACTTATAACAACGATATTTCGCTCTTACCAAGCTCTCGGTCATATTTAAATAAAAATTATAGTTATGGTTGGAGTTGCATACTTTTGCCATCGATGAAGCAATCTCCGATAACTAAGTCTTAAATTACACACAATTACCTTCCAATCGAACAACGCATCGTTATTCGGTCACGGAAACTCCAATATCAGTGGCAATCATAGTTATATCGAATAATTTTCACATAAACAGCAAAATTATACACATTGTCATTCCGTCTGTATTTCAATAGAATGGTTATGACCCCAAGCGAGGCTTCAAAGCGACGACGAGCGACGAATCTATTCATTACGTTTTTTATTTGCCATTGTGATCGTTCTCGAATGGGCACAAACAGCTGAGTAGTGACGTACGACTGTATCGCGACACGCCAGTATCGGATATCCGATATTTTCTCAGTTTTACCATCATGGCGCTAATTTCATCACATAAACATGTATCTTTATGAAGTCTTGATTTGGTTAGTTTTTATTTCCATTGGACAGTGTAACACTTTAGGGTGGTTTTAGGAGTCAACCCTCAACTAGCATGTGCACATAAAATTAAGCAGGCGTGTACTTACGGGAGGATAAAGAATAACACTTGTAACCGTACACTTTATATATTAATTAAGAATTTACAAAGAGTACAAAGAGAACAACAGGGCGTGGTTCGTACAATGCGAGGAGTCCAGGTCTTCTTGAGCAGGTGTGGCACTTAACTGAGCAACTGCAGCGGCGAGAGAGTGCGATCTGCAGTGTGCCCGACCTTTTATAGGCCTGGACCCCCGCCAGTCAGCCACCACCCATCACAACAGCTTGTAGGATATAGTCGGAATCCTGCACACCTGAGAGCGCTCCAAAGAGTTTTCCATAGTGTGTGTGTCACCAAATCGACACGGGCCAGTGTGGTGGACTAAGCCCTAAACTCTTCTTATTCTGAGAAGAGGCCCATGCTCAGTAGTGGACAGAAATAGGCTGCTTATTATACGCTAGTCTCTTGGTAGGATTTGTTTCCAGTACTACATTTGTTTCATCATAAATATCTCCTCTTATCTAATACTGAGCTCGGTTCTATTCTAATGTCCAGCATATCGATAGATCGCTCATAACGCGTCGACTATTTGATCGATCTTTTTAAAACTTATTTTTCTATATTCTTCTTCCTAGCCTTTTCCCAACAATTTTTTCGGGGTTAGCTTCCAGTCTAACCAGATGCGGTTGAATACAGGTATTTTACACGGAGCGACTGCCATCACACTTCCGCAACCCAATTACTGGGCAATGGCGATATTCTAAGGTCAGACTTTTGGGCTTCTGAATATCTGTAACGACTGTCATAGGTATTCGTATGACACCCGGGACCGACTTTAACGTGCTCTCCGAGGCACGGAAGGGTCTCGATGTGTAACAACCGGTCACCCATCCACGCACTGACAGTGGCAAGCGCAGCTTAACCTCGCAAATCTTATGATCCGCGCGGTTGATAATTAGCCACGAGCCCCTCCTAACTTATTTCTTCTATATTCCAGAAAATATTTAGTATAGATATAGAGTTCCCTATAGTGCGACGATATTTCGTAATAAATCGTAGTGCGCTTAAATACTTAGGTGGCAAGTCTAGAATCTACATATTAAATTAACTTTATTGCTACATTAATAAGGTTTAACGCCTTTTCGTCAAATTAACTTCATATACCGTCGATATTAATAAACAATTACCTTTACGACCCATAACGTGTTTGTGACATTCAAATTGCTACTAAATATGGCCAATTATTACAGTGACGAGGCGTGACATGGCCGCCGACGCCATATTGAAAATATGGGCGGGAACTGTATGATTTTGGGGCAATAACATCCAGTAATTATTATTAAAAATAATTTATTTTATGATAGTATCGAGACATAATTTTGTATTTAATTACGTTTAAGTTAAATAAATAGTTAAATTGTATGGCTTTTTAAATCGATCACGCCCGTTTTATTATACGTTTTGTGGTAGTTAGAGTCTGGCAAACGAAAGTAGACACTCGAATTATTTGCAAACTTTTTATATGGCAACTGTTTTTCAACAAAAACAAATAGGTAATTCTAAAGTATCAAATTAGATTATCCCTTTATTTTGGGGTTGCTATGCTGATATTTTTTTTAATTTGCCGCGCTTTTTCAGTCTCGTACTTTCGTTTGCCAGACTGTATTACATAAATATAAATATTGTAAAGACAAAAAAATAGTTGTTCTTTATCTGTAGGTAGTGAACTCAATTCTGTTTTTACTAGTTAAACATATTTTTTTCTTTATAAAGACTTATCTGTACAAATTATATTGACTATAAATTCGACCGTAAAACCTTATCTAATTAATCATGTACCTACAGGTTTTTAACAGAGGGTTTGATTTTTCTCCGGTACAAGTTATTTTGATGGTCAAAGACGTGCTTTGAACTTTTTAAATTTTTTATTAGGTATCGTTCTGCCTAGCCTTTTCTTTTGCTCTCTCCGAGGCACGGAGCGGTCTCGTTGTGTAACGAATGGTCACCCATCAACGGACTGACCGCGGCAAGCGGAGCTTAACCTTGCAAATCATATAATAAGCGCGGTTAGTTAGGTAGCAAATTCATATACCTAAGCCTCATCGTATCATCCAACATTGAGCTTTATTAACCTTTCCAGTTTTATCAGAAATAAATGTTGGAGGCTCATTAAAGTACAGTAATAAGCCATATCTTGGCAGTCCACGGGCAGCACTGTTCTTAAAGACAATAGACAATAAAGACAATTTTATTTATTTATTCTTTACTAGCGACCCGCCCAGGCTTCGCACGGGTGCAATGTAGATACTAATGTGGGGCATATAAACCTTACTCTTGAATCACTCTATCTATTGCTGAAAACTGCATTAAAATCCGTTGCGTAGTTTAAAAGATCTAAGTGTACAGACAGCGGGAGCGACTTTGTTTTATACTATGTAAAGATGCACAAAATTGTATGAGGCAGACTTGATGCCAACAACAATTTTGCAGCCTGTCAATTTATATTGAGTGTACCATCTACTGGATAATCAATATTTTTTCAGATTTCTATGATAAATATTCGTCCTACCATTCGGGAACAAGAATGAACTAATACGAATAACCGACCTGGGGACCCTACTCCGAAAAACGATCGTCGAAGTTTCGGATCGGAATGAAACAATGCCGAACATCAAGATCATAATTTTTTTTTGTTTATTTCACGTAAACCAATACAGGTGCTTATGAAAAGTCAAATTTAGATGCACGGTTCCAATTAGTCGTTTCCTATGGAGAAGAGCCGGCGAGAAACTCCATGGTTACTCTTTTAAAAATTCATAATATCTTTAACAATTTACGATCAAAGTAGGTATTGTCAAACGACACGATAAGCGATTGGCTTCTGCGTTGCGGGTCGTGGGTTCGATTCCCGCACGGAACAAATATTTGTATGGCCTACAGATAGTTGTTCCGGGTCTGGATGTTTGTGCGTGTGAAGATTTGTGTCTGTAAACGCACCCACGATACAGGAGAAATCCTAGTGTGGGGCAACGTATTAAAAAAAAAAAAAAAAAACAACGGCTACTAGATGACAATTGACATTTGGGAGTAGGGTGAACGAGAGACGAAATGTTAAATCACGAAAATCGAATCGATCGTCGGACCCAAACACTTTCGTAGTTGGAAAATGTGCGATCCGTCAGCACTCAGCAGTAACTTCGGTGTAGGCCTCTGGCCGTACGTGCGTACCAATAATGTAACAAAATAAAAACTTGTTGGTTACACCAATTTATTCTGCTCTGTTTCTACGATATTTCTTCTCAGAGATTATGAGTTATAAATATACCTACACTGTTAATTATACGTTTGAAATTGCCATTATTTTACAATCAGATATTATACTGTGATAAAAACAGGATTCCATAAGTAACCAAGCTGCCGGAGTTGCGGTGCATGCTTTTGCGAAACCCGCGACCCAGGCCAAGGGTCAGGAGCAGGAACACCGTGGATTTTTAGCCGGTAAGAGTCCGGCCGGCAGGCATATACCTTCATCTTCCCCGGGCGAAGTGAACCCATGGGGATCTGAAAAAGATAAAAAAAACCGGCCAAGTGCGAGTCGGACTCGCGCACAAAGGGTTCCGTACCATTATCTATAAAAACGGCAAAAACATCACGTTTGTTGTATAGGAGCCCCCTTAAATATTTATTTTATTCTGTTTTTTTAGTATTTGGTAGTATAGCGGCAACAGAAATACATCATCTGTGAAAATTTCAACTGTCTAACTATCACGGTTCATGAGATACAGCCTGGTGACAGACAGACAGACGGACGGACGGACAACGGAGTCTTAGTAACAGGGTCCCGTTTTACCCTTTGGGTGCGGAACCCTAAAAAAGGTTACCAGGCAAGGTAATTTACTAGTGCAGCGATAGCACCCTGCTGAGATTTGGGTCTCAAGATCACAAAGAACACACGTGCTAAATGGCCTTCGTAACAGCAAAGTATCACATGAAAGGAGAATGCCCATACTCCGTACCACATTGCGTCACAGGCACAGTAACACCGAAAATAATGTTTTATTTATGTGTAAAAGGTACTGATTTTTGACCGTCTTTTTTAACCACATTAAAAAAATGTCAAAAAAAGATAATAAATAATTAACAATTACTTCCGCAAAAATGAAATTAAATAAAAACTATGCTCTTAAGAGTAAATTTGGTTTGATGCAAGTTGGTACGGATCCCCATAAAAATGGGCATTCTCCTTTTTAACTTAGTTGCAATCTCTATTCATAACACAGTACAATTACAAACATGGCTAACTACTACTTTTCTTTATAACTTTTTAATTACACAAATTACACGTAAATCTAGTTATTATTCAATATTAATAATGCATATTTGATCGCATAAGGCGATGGTCACACTTGCATGGCGTGGGAGAATAGTCTTTGTTTTCAATTAATATGTTAAGAGTACTCAAACGCGCTTATTAGTCGCACACATCGAATAGTACAATCACCATTGCTGCTTGCATCGAGGAACATTGATGTAGTGCCGTTTTGAAGCAGCAATGTAAAGCGTACACGCATGTTCTATTTAATTCGTGCGTGGTATACAATTATGTTGTGGTAAGGGTTCGTTGGTCAGTGGCGGAACTCATACACGGTTCCATGTTCATGGTCACTTGGTTCGGCACATAATTTAGTATTGTCTGTGTATCTGAAAATAATTTTCTATTAGAAATTATAGTTTTTAAGTATCTGGCGAGGAGCTAGCAACCGATGTTGACTTATACAGGGAGTAAACGAAATCTTGTAATTCCTTCAAACCTCGTGATGTACTGCTGACATAGACTAACCCCGCACGGGATACATTTGGATTCAATAAAATAAAAATTACAAAAAGTAAACATGTGTTCTTACCCTGAGGTATTTTAACGCCCCGAGTTAAATGACCACGCGCCGAGCGCTAGCCGCGCAATTCACTCGGGGCGCTAAAATGCCTCACGTTAAGAACACATGTTTACTTCTAGTAATTTTTTTATTGAATACAAATGAATCCCGTGCGGGGATAATCTATGTCAGCAGTACATCACGAGGTTTGAAGGAATTACATGATTTTGTTTACACCCAGTATAGTATGCATGCTAACAGAGAAAACTTACGTAGGTATTGAAATAGTAATGTGTTCTGCCTAGCCTTTTCCCAACTATGTTGGGGTCAGCTTCCAGTCTAACCAGATACGGCTGAATACCAGTATACTACACGGAGCGACTGCCTTCAGACCTCCGCAATCCATAACATAACAAGACGCCTGTATACCCCAAAGGGTACGGCGGAGATGTATAGTAAAACCCTCATTTCGCCTTTATGTTTAAGTCCCATGTAATAGGGGGCGAGCCTATTGCCATCAACCGGGCACAAATCCAAACTCCGGGCTGCTACAAAGGAATTTCCACACGAAAAAGCCCAATAACAATTTACCCGATCTGGGAATCCTCTCACGATCAGCAGTCGCGCTTTCCAGACCAACGAGGCAGTTTGCCTCCACAATCAGGGAATAATGATATCCTAAGGTTAGACCGGTTGTCAGACTTTCGGGCTTCTGACTCCCCGTAATGACTGTCATAGGAATTCGTATGACACCCGGAACCAACTGTTTAACGTGCTGAACGTTGTATAGGTATATTGCAGTTTGTTATTATAAGTAGGCAATGGGACGATGCTCCCCACATTCTTCTTCTTCTTCCTGCCCTTATCCCACACTAGGTGGGGTCGGCACAACATGTACCTATTTCATAAGTCCATGTTGTTAGAGGTTTTGGCTTATTGTTTTATGACCAGCCGCCTGCCTGACATCAACCCTCCTTGGGAATATTCGTTGCGCCGTCGCGCGGGTGACCCAATGTGCTTGCTGATATTATGCAGTGGGTCCAAAAATGATATGCTCGTCAATCGTATTGCCGACAATTAAGCAGACTATGTTCTTCTTGGTCGAGTATACCTTGAATTTCCTCGACCTACTCATTCAGTTTTGCTAGGGATTTTGGTTCTGATGCTTCCCACGTTCATGACGACATGATTCCATAGCCTTTTCGTCTCTTTCACCCTGCTGTAAGAATTTTGATAATATTTCGTCACCGTTTTCAGATTTGATCGACATGTTACCACAGTATATTATGAAAGCTATTATTACCATTCACATTATGATTGCCCCACATTGTTCGTAAGACAAAGGCGGCAAATTGTGCACAATGGTGCTATCAATACATGTAATCATTTGTTGCAATTAAATTTTTAAATTTTAATCAACAGAATGATTTGCGAAATTTGTTCACCATTCATAGAAATAGTTGCGTAAAATCATTTGGATACGTATTATCCGTTAGCGTGAACTAAGCATTTAACCCTCTGACGTCACTGCTTTTGTCATCGATCATATTTGACTAAAAAAAGTTATTTTTGTTGATGCGAAATTGCGGAGTTGTAAACCTTTGTCAACTATGAACCATCCCCGAAAAATAAAATGATATTTTGTACACCTAAACATACCGTCACGCTTGCATTCTCCAGAAGGGTACCAGAGGTCAGTGGCGTGAATTGCATATAGGCAATTAAGCAGTGCCTACCTCATAAGATTTAATTAACTACTCCATCTTTAACGATGGCTATGATATCTTTTGGTCAAAATCGTATTGAAATGGGCTTAAGCGTAGAATTGAAAGGCGACGTCGCTAGTGCCTGCCTACCTAGTCCGAAAACAAATGCACGTCACTCCCAGAGGTGTAGGTATACATCCATAGTGTGCCAATGATGATATTGCGCAAAACGAGCAAGCCTACCATAGTCCGTCGCCATGTTCGCTGCACTAAGCAACATACAACATGCAATGTACCAATTTCGATTGTTATCGGTAGCTGGTATATTACCAGCTACCGATAACAATCGAAACAATGCCGATAACAATGTCCAGTATTCTGGACAATGTTGACAAAGGAGGGTAATCGTCAAGATGAATCAACGTACCCGAAGTTAGAAAAACACTGATCATTCGACGGAGCAAAGGATTCCATGTCGAACAGCTGAAGAAGTCTGACCTTTTATATCTGATTTGCTTGTCCTTATTTTCTGATCTTGTGTAAATTATTATGTTGTGATATATTGTGAACTAGCTTCTGTAACTAACCACTAACCCAATTAAAAGTACTCTCAGTGGTGGAGAGTCTATGTTGGTTTTATTTACTTTATTTACCATGCTCGCAATCCTGACATACCGATATTAGTTATAACTGTAATGTTAGATTCACTCCTACAAGACACTGTTTGTATGTATTTTATACGATTTAATCGTTTTTCATTTTCCGACGACAATAGTCGACATAGTCCCATCGTGTATAAACACGGTAGGTAGGGACCTATAAGTGCACGCTGTAGGTAATGTCTACCTCCATTTAAACACGTAATTGCAGCCACCGCGGCCACCACAGGTTTTCATTAAGGCGTTTCAACCTTAAACTATTTTCAATTCGCTTGTACGATTCGTTTGTGCGGAGTTCACGGTTACTGCTAATTGAAGATCGATACGAAATCTTCAATTTAGTTGTGGTGAAGCTAGTCTTTTTTTGTAGGTTACCTAGTAGACTTTTTTTTATTAGATAACTGATGGTGGACGTTTACGAGCTTATATGATGATGTTGAATTTTTTTTTTTACTGATTTGTTAACATAACATCATGCCTTATACTCCCCGAAGGGTTCGGCAGAGGTGTTTTTAGTACACCCTCGTTTCGCCAGTTATGTTTAAGTCCCATGTAATAGAGGGTTAGCCTATTGCCATTAACCAGACACAAATCCAGACTCCGCGGGCTGCTACTGAGAAATTCCTAATGGAAAAACTCAATGACACTTTGCCCGACCTGGGGATCGAGCCCAAGACCCTATGCTCAGCAGTCGCACTTGCGACCACTAGACCAACAAGGCGGTTTAGATTTGTTAATATTTATGTAAATAGGCCGTTCAGCCAATTATTGTCCCACTGCCCTAGCAGTAAACTAAATGAAAACTAAAAACTAAAACTAAATGCCTACGTGGGCCTATTCTCAGAATGAGAAGGGTTTAGGGCTTAGTCCATCACGCTGGCCTGGTGCGGGTTGGCTGGACCACATACACCACCAAGAACTTTTTTTTTAAGCCTTCTCCTTTGCGCAGCTTTGCGTACGATGTTTTCCTTCACTGTTAACGTAAGTGATAATCTCTTTCTACTACAAATAAACTGTTCTATTAATGAATTTTGTTACAAAAAAACATTTTACAACGATCACTAGTATTCCCTAATGGTATCAGTTTCTGCCCGAACACCTATGAACACCTAAGCGAACATTATAGTCTTTAAGGCTACCGCTCAGTGGAGCAAGATCAAGGATTTAGACGCCATTTTTTGTTCACGCCTGAGGCAGCTTAATTGTTTTGATTCGGAAGTGATTAGTCTTTGGAAAATAATTCTTATATTAAAACCTAAAATGGTATATGTTAGGTTTTATTAGGTACTCAGATATAACTTTTAAATGACTGTTTATTTCTGAACTTTTCATTATGTTGCATTTTAAGGCTATGTGAACGTTCGATTTTCGAATCCGACTTTACTCCTAGTACGGATTAGTCAATTATAAAGGGGAATGCCAAGATTTCCTTTACGACTTGGCCAGAACCGACAAAGATGAAACATGTATTATTGAAAAGGGCTAATATTGTAGAATGTATAACAATAACAACATTTCCGCATGAAGTACACCAAAAAAAGTTATAGGTCGATAAAGATGAATGTGAATGTGAATATGAGGTATAATAGTAGATTATTTACCTAGGGAACAAAAATAATTCGAAAATCGAATAAAGATTTTCTTTATATTCTTTCTACATTTTCATGAATTCTTTTTTAATCCTTATCGTACTTGATGGCAACGGAACTACTGTATACAGCCTTGATATTTTTTGTAAAATTCTTAATATTACTATTTTATTTAAGGAATTTAATTATGTGAATAACAAAATAAAACCATTTTTATTGGCTAGAATAATAAGTAACCATAACAATACACCTATTAGGTTTTTTTTTTAATTCTAGCTTGTTCACTCCCGCGTAAAAGAGAAGCCATAATATTAAGTCCGCCAAAGAAAGAATAAAGGCTCAAAACTGAATTTTGTTAAGTCGAAGTACAAGGCTGTATGATTTTACGATCTTTGCCTGCGTACATTGGCTAAAAATAATAATAGAACAGCAATCAGTCGGAACTTTTTTCTGTACGATTATTTATTCTGTATTTTTACTGACCTTACATTCGTAAAGAAAAGCAAGAGTGTAAATCTCGGGTAAAAGTATCAATTTCCTACTCGAACTATAGGCGCCCTTGCTGCACTTCACGCATCACATTCTTCCCTTAGTTAACAATCTACTATCATCGATCTAATGTTTTTAACGATAACATTGAATGAAACATTGTTATACTGATGAGCATAACTATTAGGACTGCAAACGTGGACGAAGCGAAAGCAGTATGTAACGATCATAGCATGTGGTGATCTGTAGTTACTACCCCCCCTAGAAAAAACGTGAGTTTATGTACGTATGTTTTAGAACATTATGTACGTACATAAATATAAGTACCTGGATGACCGAGCTTAACTCGGTTTTTTTTTGGTAAATCGATGTTTTCTAAAAATGAAACCTAGCTAGATCGATTTATCGCCCCCGAAACCCCCTGCATACTAAATTTCATGAAAATCGTTGGAGCCGTTTCCGAGATTCAGATTATATATATACAAGAATAGCTCGTTTAAAGGTATTAGATATATAAGGATGTAAAAAAACACATGCATATTTAAACAATTTACTGTACGTCAACCATGTTATCATAATTAATTAATAATTCATCCAAAAATTGAGCAGAAGTAATTATAATATTATTTTGAAACTTGCCCAGCCGACGGACGATCTTAACATAATATTGTCATTGTGTGAGCACAGTGACCTACGGTTCTTCGCCCAACAATACAAAAATAAATTGATTAATATCATTTAATAAATAAATAACATGATTTGATATGATACAATTATTTATGTTAACATAAATGTCACAGGTAATTGTTTGAGAGTTGTAATCGATTTTCAAATATAATTTTATAATCGTTATGTTTTTATTTTTATACTGGCCATATTTCTAATTGTAAATGGTTTGTAAAAAAAAGTTATAAAACTATTGACATCAATGGTTGAAACTTACTACGACATTATAAATAAAATACTATTTAAAATTACAATTCGACGGTGTACTTCCCCAGATTTTATTTATATTGCATAAATCTTACAAAAAATAAACACGAATTATCCAAATTACAGTATGTCTGGCGGAACTACTTGATACTAGGCCGGATCTTGGCATTCCCCTTTGTAAGCTCGCTAAACTCTTATCTCTTTTACACAACCGCAAGAAAAAGAGACAAATATATTACTCAGTCAAGCGAGATTACGAGATTAATTGCCGTCTTAATAATTTGCAAACATTTAGGTAGGTATTAGGGGTACTAAAAAAACTTACTAATGAACGAGTCTACTTTCTATGTTTCATCAAAATTCTCCTAAATTTACACTTCTAGAACACCGCCTGCCTATTTAAATACTACCTACAACTAAAACGAGTCGAAGAACATTAGTTACTATAAAACAGAGGTCAAATCAGACTGTGTGAAAGAGATTCTAATGGCCCATTAAACAAACTAAGCACCTTTAAAAAGTAAAGTGATGTTTATAACATTTTCACCCTCATTATGTTGTAATAATTTATAGTTTTACACGGTAAGGTAATTAGATATAAATTTGTAACAAGATACAAAATGTTGGGCGTCCCGTCACTGTGACCATTATTATGGCCCTTGTACAAAATATATTTTATGGAGACATTAATTCTATAAAAGATGGTTAACTTTATGTTCTTTTGTTTCGGATGTTGAAAGCTCTTCAAATATGGTCAGTTAAAAGTCTGCCTACGCTAACCGCTAATACGATGTGACAAGAGTTTTGTGGATGTTGCATCCGAAATGTAAAATCTACCATTTTCTAAATTATAATATTTTCTAAATTAAAATGTTTCACCAAATTGTTGCTTCTTCTTATTCGCGTGTCAATGGCTACTTTTTTAAATAATGTTGTACCACACTTGAGAGCAATGAATCCGGGTCACCAACATAAACTAAACAATGTTAAACAATGTTTTCCGAGATATTATGGTTGATGTTGGTGACCTAGATTCATTGCTCCCGATTGTACCTATAGCCTGCATATTTTTTTGATTAATTTTAGTCTGAATAGCTTTTATTTTGACAATTCAACAATACCTATTCATTAAGTCGATTTAAATAGTTTTGGAGGAGAATATTTTAAAAATTCGGTAGCATTTTCACTTTACCGTTTATAGAAATCTTGTGTCAAATAATATGTTCACATCGATTCATTGAAAGCCAATGTCGAACCCATCCATTTCATTTACAAAAATAAAGAATACACAATTATAAGGAGTATAAATCATCCAGGTAAAGCCTTGTCTACACTGCACTATGCATTAATTTGTATGTTCGATATACTACGTCATTTCTCATTCCTAACGATTTGCTCTTTAAAGTTTAATGGTCTTAACGATAGTCGGTAATCATAAGAGACTGTGATCATCCGTTATCATTATAATTTCACAGTATGGTGCTCATTGATGTATAGTTGCTATTGACTATATTAATTTATTGGATTTCTATTAAAAAATTAGACAAGACAAACTGAGAGCAATGGCTGTAATTAATTTACATAATTATTTAAATATTACACAATTTATTTTAAAGTAAATTACAGTTTGTAGTCGTAGGTAAGTTGGGAGTCCATTGAAAGTTACTGTGTCAACTAAGGCCCGTATTAATAAACCACACTCATTTGAGACCTCAAGTGTTGTTTTGATATCTCTTAACATGGCCCCTGTAACTGATAAACCTCTCTCAATATGGCGGCCTGGGAACACCATCCCAGAGGAATCGGGAGCTGGTTGGCTGCCTAGCCTTTCAATTGATAGCAAAACATCACTTAAGAAAGAAGTCTCATATGAGAGCTATTTGTTACTACGCTGTAGTACAGTCGGGGAATGAAAATGTTATACACCTTAAGGGCTATTTTTGCTTGCACATTGCAAGAAACAAACTATTTTACCGACTACGTATTGCCAACATTATGGAAATGAAAAAAAAAAACAGTATTTTTGACAGGATATTATGGTGACATGGTGATAGACACAAGTAATGACAATTTATTTAATCATCGATTTCATTGATCTCATGGTTTTTACAACAAAACTCCTCTAATCAAATCAGAGACTACATGGCTCTACTACGTCATATGAAGGCAAAAAGCAATTTTGATCTTCGCTACCAAATAATTAAACATAATTTTCCATGCATTGGTCTGTTCCGTTCAACAGTTTGAAAAAATAACATGTGCCTGCGATGTGGGAAAGGAATGAATTTGAAAACTGACGAACGTTTTTGTTCCCCTACTGTACAAAGAGTTCGATCTAAATTACCCCTAACTCATTAGAGTCTAAATTGCATAACAAAGTCCGCTTTTTTTTCACGTGTTTGCCTTTGACTTTAGTCCTACCTAATAGTAAGCGCAGAGTGTCTAAGATGGGGCACACGAATCCAAGGGACAGAGATATAGAGGGATTCCTCTATACTCCTCTGGCTCTCACATACACACGACGCGACGGAACACAGTAAACTGCTTGGAGCCAGACTTTAATGTGAGGGTGGTAACTAGCCAGGCGGACCGTATAGATCCTACCATCAAGCGTGCTGGGTTTTGTTGAATCTTACAACACTCGTCTATTCCCAGCTTGCGGTGAAGAAGTTTTATATTCTAGCCCATCCCCGGATATTTAAATCATCAGTCTAATGACTTATTTCCAGTGTCTCTGTTAGTTCAGAAGATAATCTTGGTCTCTATACTGTGTTCCTCAGCTTCGTGTGAGGTCCACGTAACACAGATCAGGTATTTGTTAAAAGCGACGCATTCAAACACTTTGCATACGACAGATAACGGCCGCCTTCTCTTGGTTCGACTCACGAACGAAATAGGTAAGTACATTTCACTGGCTTTCAGTTGCAGTGGAATCTGATGACACTTTTTGTTCACTAATGTTTCATTTTAAACCCGAAGGGTTGGGCAGAGGTGTGTAGTGACACCCTCATTTCGCCGTTATGTTTAAGTGCCATGTAATAGGGGGCGAGCCATCAACCGGGCACAAATCCAAACTCCGGGCTGCTACTTAGGAATTCCAGAGTGAAAAACCCAATAATACTTTGCCCGACCTGGGAATCAAACCCAGGACCTCACGATCAGCAGTCGCGCTTGCCATCACTAGACCAACGAGGCAATTTAGAAGTTAGTTTAGTTTAGGATTTTAGCATTTACTCTATACCTACTTGAGATTTTTTTTTAACTCCATGGGGGCCACCTATGGGACTTAATACAAGCGGCGAAACGTAGGTGTACAGACTCCTGTAATAGAAGAACACCCCTGCTAACCTATGTATGTTTATTTATGTATTATGTTTTGACTCTAAAATTATTCTACATATTATAGGCTTCGACGTGTCTCACATATGTCACGAGGACCCAACAGAATACCAGCGTAGAGGGCCTACTCCGAAAATGGGACTACGAAATTTCGGCTGACGGATCGCGCGTTTTCCAACCATGAAAGTGTTTCGGATCCGACGATAGATAAAGTTTTCGCCATTTGACATTTTGTCTTTCGTTCACTCTACTACTAAATGTTAATTGGTATCTCGTAGTTCGTTGGTTGACAATACTTTAATCGTATGTTTATAAGTTCAATGTTCGTCGTTGTTTCGTTTCGATCCGAAACTTTGACGTTCCTTTTTCGTAGTAGGCCCCCAGGTATTAGGCGTCAGGAGTCAGGTTAGGCATTATGCTGAGCTGGACACTCGTTATTCACAATCTGAGATACACATTGCACGTTGGTCGTTGACTACTAAGTAAATGGTATTTCTTTTCTCCTTTATCTTCTTGCAGCAGTGATAGCCTAGTGGCGTGACCGTCGGATTCGGATTCGAACCCAAGGCACGCACCTCTGATTTTTCGGATTCATGTGTGTATTGTATAATTATCACTTGCTTTAAAAACGGTGAAGGAAAACATCGTGAGGATACCAGCATGTCTGAAAGATATTTCTCGACGGCATGTAAAGTCAAGTCAGAGGCCCATGGGCGGCATAAACTCTGATACCAGGTCACTAGCCACACGAAAAGATCTTCTAGCAAAATAGTCGCCACAAAAAAATAACTTTAGCTATTATTTTCTAAGACTAAATTATATTGTGTGTATGTTTTAACCTCGTTTTATCTCTTGTCTCGGTTGTTTTCATTTGTTATTCTTAAACACAAGTAAGAACCTGACAGATAGAACACGAGTAAAGTAGGGTACCGTAGTCGGCAGCTATGTTTTGAATGCAAGTATGCAGTCACCTAAGATCAATTTGTTCGGAGCCAATTGACTCTTGGAGTAATTACCTACCGTGGCCATCGCAGTCAGCCTGGTTGGTAAACTATATACATTAAAAATAAAATCCCTTAAAATAAACTTTTCGGTTTTATCTTGTAATACCCCTGCAGCATCAGGATTTGAGGATTGAAGGTGGAAATTATTATAATGTTGTATTGTCACGAGAACTGAATTTGTTTGCGAAGTTTCAGGAGAATCGGTTAAGCAGAAGTACTTGAAAAAACTGTCGCAAGATTTGAATCAAACAAACAAATATACGAAGTGAAGCTAATTAAAACTATTTAAAAAACCAGGGTCTCTATTTCAGTAGTACCTACTATTATCTTAACTTCTGTGTTCATGAAGATTAAAAATTAAGACGAGTGTTTCATTCCAATTTAATTCAATTCAATTGTGTAAGTATATCGTCGCTGGGCAGTGAAAACCTCGTAAAGCACAAATTCATTTTTATTTTTTGTTATTCATTTGTTGAGTAAAAAACCTTGAAATTCATATTTAAAACGAACGTGCACAGCTCAAAGATGAAATAGATTGATGAATAGATAATAAAACAGAAGAACCTTACACCTACACTTGATACTTTTTTTAACAGGCAGTTATTATCTCCTCCTGTAAAATTACGTTCATTGGAGTTACGAGGTTTTCACTGCACAGCGACGATATAACTATAACACGTGATCCATCGGTAGACTGGTATATTAATATTAAATGGGCGTGTTTTGGTCAATAATTATTCTCTTCGACATGTAATTACCTTTACGGATATATATACTACTTTGATCTACATAATAAATGTCATAAAAACGTAACAGGTATAAGTCATTTTTTTATGTAATTGAATAACTTGTTTGATTATGGTTTTTAAGTACTTATATCATCTAAATTGGTGTCGGTACAACATTTAGCATGAAGTAAAAAGCGCTTCAAGCACCATGTAATCGTAAATCAAAAATCTGAAAGTGAAGTCGCATACCTACTTTTTTATTGGTCTGAGTCGCAAACTATAAACATTTATAATATTTTTAATTAATTGGTCCAGTTTATATTTAATTATATATGCATAACAAGTTTGTAAACACCCTTCACAAGACATTTTAATGTAGCAAGTGCGGCGACCAGTTTATATCGACCACGCCTTGTCTCGGAGTAGATTTCACAAACGTTAAGCCCGATTCACACTTGCATAAGTAGCGAGTTTACTAAATAAGTGAACTTAATTCAGCAAGTAATGAAGCTAATTTTCTAATATACATTCAAATGAAGTTTCCTATTTAATTCGCCTAATCGGCAAATTAACTCACCGACCCCACAGTCAAACCACTACTACGGTTTTGTGGGGCTTAGTTTATAAATTATACTTACCTCATGTCAATATAAATAAATAAATAATAATAACTCGCTACGTAACTTATATGCGCGTGTTTACAACTTTTGTTAAGTTAGGGTGCAAGTTAAAAGTAGTACCTAGTAGGCAGTTTAATTAAAAAAATGCAGTCATCTCATTAATTATATTTTATTAGCTTTTGCCCGCAACATTGCTTGCGTGAATTTTTTAACCCCTTAGGGGAGGAATTTGGAAAATCCTAGGAAAGATTTTCCAAATTCCTTTACGTCATAAAAGGTAGGAACGTGCTGTAAAAGTTTCAAGTTTCTAACCCCAGCGGTTTAGGCTGTGCGTTGGTAGACCAGTCAGTCAGTTTTCTCTTTTATATGTATAGGTATGACACAGAATAATAAGAAAAGTCGAATCTTTGCGATAATCCTCGGATGATTGCAAAGGACCGGATATTTGGAATCTAAGACATATTCTCAGGATCATTGCAAAAATCCCAGTTTGTTTAGGGCGATTGAAAAGTTGAACGCTGATTGGCTAATCAAGAGTCGGTTTATCGATTAGTTATTTTATTCTGTTATATTACGAAATCCCAACTAATCGACGCAGAAAAAAATCCAATCGAACGATATAATATATAACTCCTTTTAGCCAAAATGGCGCTTAAGTAGGTAGTATTGGCTTTCCGGTGACGATATACAGATTTAGATTGACATGACACCACGTATGGTGCAGTTGTAGGGCAAAGTTACAACGCCTGAGTGATAGATTGGAGGTCGCTGTTATTAGCAGACAAGAAGTCGCTGCTCCCAATCCTCATGATGTAATCATCTTTTACGATATCCTCGGGAGGGGGAAGAGAGGAAGGTGAAGAAATCATTCAGAACTAGTCATACAATTTGCGTAAAATAAATTTTGTAGAAGCCAAACCCAGGCGACTAGGTCGCCTAAGTTCACTCTAGGTTAGAAAGGTTAGTATAAAATATATCGTATAGGTTATGAGACAGCTGGCATTTGATCTGAACAGTGATTTCGTTCCGAACGCGGAAATTCTAGATCAGTTGCGACCGAGAGAATTATTGGCTCCATTTGTGAACAATTGGGTCAATGTTGGTGTCTATTTATGAACTATGTTGACCCTTTCCGGGTCTTAAATGTAATGAATTTTAGTTTATTGTTTTGTATTTTATACCTTTATGTAGCGGCATGACAGGATCTGTCGTATTCCATTGTAAAATTAACCTAAATAAATTACTAGATCGCTTATAGTTTTTGTTCATAATAACAAGATTTTCTTTAGTACGGCATAACGGCCATTTTCAATAACCTACCTACCGACGGTTTAGCCTAATCACCATCCTCTTAGCCTTTTCCCAATTATGTTGGGGTCGGTTTCCAGTCTATAGGTATTGTACATGGAGCGATTGCCATCAGACCTTCGCAACCCAGTTACTGGGCAAATGCCGATATCCTAAGGTTAGACCGGTTGTCACACTTTCGAGCTTCTGAGTACCCGTAAAGACTGTCATAGGTATGACATTAGCTCCAATAGAAGTAATGTCAAATTTATATCTCTCGTAGGGCAAATCACCGATAGATAGGTTATCGAAAATGTCCATAAGGCGAGTTCAAATATCACTAGATGGCGTGACGATTCCTTATAGTCTAAGTCTAAAACCTACATCGTACTTACTCTAAATAGGATGAAAGCGTGACTAAACAAATAGGGTGTAAATCAGCGTTCGTGTGTAGGGCCTATATTTTGCCCAGCACCTGCCCGGTATTGCAATGGTAAATTATCGTTTTGCCTGTTTAGATCGCATCGTGACCAGAATGCAGTCAATTGCCGTCCACTCGGCCGAACTATTACGTATTGGTATATTTAATAGTATAGCATAGGAATTGCTTGTGTCATTGGATAAAGGAACAGTAGAAAGTGGTTTTTAGAAATAAAAATAAAGATAAAAATACTGTCTAGCTATTTGGTTGAGTGGAATTTACGTAAGCTTCAGTCCTTGCGTATAAGTTTAGGAAGTCATTGAACAGTAATAAGAAGTAATTTAAACTATTGATTTAAGTGTAGGCGTATTTATTGTAAATTAGAACTTTCTCAGAGTGTAACAATATCTGAAATTACCATTGTATCTCAGAGAACAAAATACTATTCGAATTTCGAAACTGTTAACAAAATAAATATGTAAATTATCAGATTGTTCTACCAAATCATTGTGTCACATTACATTCCGAGTACTAAACTGTAGTCTCGAATTACGTATCTATGGTACACGTAATAGCATCCGAAAGGGACACTTAAATGTCCATGTCATGTGCACATTTCATAGGTCGTTAGTATGCGGGGGCCGTAAGGTGGGGCGATACTGCACAATAAGATTGGACAAAGACTTACGATCTATACAAAATATATACGTTTAATTTTAAATGACAGGACTTACTGACCTTTATTCGTGGTTGAAATAAGGTGCGTTGGTTTAGGAATTTAGGTAATCTAACTTTGGCCTGTGACTTTGCGCGTGTTGAGGTGTCTACGCCATATTTGATAAATCTGCCATATACAAGGTTAGTCGGAAAGGGGGTACTAAGCCGCGGGCCACTTAAAGTATCACTGATAATTGTTTTAAAGCAAGTGTTAAAATTTCAAAATTCGATAATTTTTATTTGCATACAAAAAGATTTTTATTTTAGTTTTTTTCAAAAAGAAATTATACCTGCTTTAGTTATGAATTCAGAAAATTAAGTTTCTAATCCGTGACCTCAAATATGACCTAAATAGTAAACACAGCTGATCATAGCTATGGACAGATAGATTTTAGCATATTTTTTACGATATCTTTGAAAGCTATTTCTCTTAAACTATAGAGTTTTGGGGAAAGTTGTAGAACAAAAGTTATCCCTTATTATAGGTACTTTAACACCCTTCGGCTTAGTACCTCCTTTAGTTCGAATTGATCGAAGCCCCTTTCCGACTAACCTTGTATTGTTTAGAAGCCTCTTACCTTACAGACGATAAGGTCAGGTAATCTTAACTTCGTTTTTACAAACGTTCCGTTCCGCCTAGCCTTTTCCCAGCTATGTTGAGGTCAGCTTCCAGTCTAACCAGATGCGGCTCAATACCAGTATTTTACACGGAGCGACTGCCATCAGACCTCCGCAACCCAGTTACTGGGAAATGCCGATATGGTTGTCAGACTTTCAGGCTTCTGACTACCCGTGACGACTGTCATAGGTATGACCCCCGGGATCGACGGTTTACCGTGCTCTCTGAGGCACTTCATTTCTATGAATGGCAAGCACTAATTACTTTCCCTAGGATGGTGTTAAAGGTGTATCACAGAAAAGCCATCTGTGTGTTCCCTTGAAGATCCCGGAGCAGGAGATATTTACGTGCTTCGGATGGCTAGGGTGTGGTTTTGGTTGATAAGATTCCACAATAACTCCACCTTCCCCAGATAGGATACCCATCCACGAAGATTTCTACCCAAGAGAAAAAGGCATTAGTGCTTAAAAATAACATGACATCACGCCTATATTCCCCGAAGGGTTGGGCAGATGTGTATAGTAACACCCTCATTTCGCCGTTATGTTTAAGTCCCATGTAATACGGGGCAAGCCTATTGCCATCAACCGGGTACAAATCCAATTTCCGAGCTGCTACTGACTAAAAACCCAATAACACTTTGCCCGACCTGGGGATGGAACCCAGGACCTTACGATCAGCAGTTGCGCTTGCCACCACTAGACTAATGAGGCAGTTGTGTTTATTTATCTGTAGGTACGATTTCTATAGCGGACCAAAACTGGAGCAATATTTACTCAAATGTATAAATTTAAATCTAAACGGGGCTAGAAAGTTGACCTTTTAGGGTTTACTTATAAAGTTATGTCACGTACTGTAGGTGCACGCAAAAACACTTAGACTAAGGTATTTAGTAGCTACAACTATGCACGCGACCACCATACTTTAGACAAAGACAGGTAAGTAGTTAATGGAACAGGTACCTATGTGGCAAGTACTAAGATCAGTCCAGGTCAAGCTAAGGCTTGGAGTTGGACTTTAGCTTTACTAGTACAATGACATAGATAAAAGCATTGATTTCGTTACTTAACTTAATGCAAACAAAAATTTTACGTAAAAGCGAAAAAAAATGAAATATGTAGATACTTACAGTACGACAAAACTAAGTAGTCGCATCAGCAAACTTGATTAAACAACTAATGGCAGTTGCTCATTTTCACGTCACACTTATTGCGTCAGCGTAAACATATTTTTTACTGTAGTACTAATAAACAATCGTGGTCTTGAAGTCACACTCAGTTCGGAAGTGATCGGTTTTACGAAGCTTGCCGATGCGACTTCTTAGTTGTGTCGTATTATACTCGTATGTTTGATGTCATAAAGGATTTCGAAGAAAGGTACAGAGTTCAGATAGAGCCACCTACGAAGACGCGCCCCACTCTTCACCTAAATGGCGTCTTCTCTCTCACTCTAAGATGAAGAGTGAGAGAGAACACGTGATTTAGGCGAGGAGTGGGGCGCGTCTTTGTGTATCGCACTATCTGTAGAGTGAAATCCGTATGCTCATATAGCATGTATTTTCATACCGGAAAACAGAGAAGAATCGCAAATAGTAATTATTAATTCTGTGCACCCTTGTAGAGAAATCAAAATTATGCGGAAAAACTAAAAATTGACTGTAATATTAGGTTATATCGCTCCCCTAACCACTTGCAAACAACCTAGATAAAAAGTACAGCCACCTGGATGGAAGATAGGCAGAGTCGACTGTAAAATACCAATAACCTGCAAGTGAGTGTCAGCATGGGGCGTTCACGTAGACCAGCAAAACAGCAGCCTCACCAGAAACACCGACACTAGTCACTACAGCGAATATTTCACTAATCTTTTGGATATGATAGTTCACACACAGCTGCTGCTGTTAGACAAAAAGTTTAAGCGGTTTTCATACACTTTCCACAGAAAGCTAACAGAAACTATGTACCTATCAGTCTTGACGGTCGCCAACGAGGGGGCGAGGGGAATGTGTGTCGCAAACAAATCGGCTACACTTGGGGGTAGATGGAAATAAAATAAGGGGAAAGGTGGGTAGAATTGACAGCTAGGTAGCATTTATTTTTTATTTTGCGTAAATCAAAATATCGGTCAACCCTTCCGTTGTCTCTTTGCTTCAAGAGGCCAAGATCATAGTGTTCTCATTAAGTTTTCAAAACCAGTTGAATCAGTGTGAGACGCGATATATTTTTGATTTATTGGGAATGATTTCCACGACTAGTTTGAAGCATAAGGGACTTCGGAAAATAACTTTGATATGTAGGTAGGAACCAGATAATGAAATAAAATAAGTACTTGCAATATGCGATGGAAGGGGTATCATTGTTGTTTAGATGATCTCTAAGAGCCATACTTCACCGGCACGCCATGGAGCCGCAGCCAGGTCACGTCACCAGTAAAATGTATGGTTGGCTGCGTAACCAAGCGGACTCCAGGTGAGCCACCCACTTAATACAGGATGTAAACGAAATCATGCAATTCCTTCAAACCTCGTGATGTACTGCTGACATAGTGCAACGATTAACGTGCGGCATTTTAGCGCTCCGAGCGAATTGCGCGGTATCGCTCGCCGCGCGGTCATTTAACTTGGGGCGCTAAAATGCCTCACGTTAAGAACACATGTTTACTACTTGTAATTTGTTTTATTGATTCCAAAATTGTCCCTTTTAGGGTTAATCTATGTCAGCAGTACATCACGAGGTTTGAAGAAATTAAATGATATCGTTTACACCTTGTATAGCTGTACTGCTGTATAGTTAAATGACAGCGCGACCTGGCGACGTCACCATGGCGTCCCGGTGAGGTATGGCTCTAAGAGTAAAAACGTTTTAAAATAGACCTATAAATCGTAACCTACATAAAAAATATGATCAGTAATAAATAACATTTAACGAAGTATCATAAATGACGCAGAATAATATCAAATTAGATTTATCAACGATCATTTTGTATCCTTTCACTAAGCCGGACAATGTGGGCGTGCGCACGCTCAAGGGTGCAGTAATCGTGACCGGACACACCCGAACTACCGACGACGGAGATTGCCGAACGACCTGCCGCCGTAGTCGTGATACCTACTTACAATCGATTTGAAATTAGATTTTGACATTGTTAAATAGATATATAGGGAAATATTTGTATTATTTTAAATGTTTAGAAAGGTTTACGTGTAGCTAGGATTTGAATTAAAGGTTTCAAAAATAAGGCCATTGAAAAAAAAAACGGTAATAAGGTATTCTCGTATATATCGTGCGGACTGAGAGAGGACGTCTTCCTTCCTCCTAGCCTTTTCCCAAACTATCTTGGGGTCGGCTTCCAGTCTAACCAGATGCGGCTGACTACCAGTATTTTACACAGAGCGACTGCCATCAGACCTCCGCAATCCAGCTACTGCAATGTTCTTATTTTAAGGTTAGACCGGTCGTCAGACATTCGGGCTTCTGAAGACCCGTAACGACTGTCATAGGTATTCGTAGGACACCCGGGACAGACGGTTTAACGTGCTCTCCGAGGCACGGAGAGGTCTCAATGTGTAACGATCGATCACCTATCCATGAACTGACCGCGTCAAGTGCAGCTTAACCTCGCATATTGTATGATCCGCGCGGTTGTTTATTAGCCACGAGAGTACATCATTTTGAAAACAGACAAATAATGATGGTAAAATAAATTGCTTTCATAGGCTTAAGTTATGTAAATACAGCGATGAATTAATTACAAGCGTACGACCAATTATAAGCTAAGTAGGTTTATAAACATTTACGATATTATACTAACCAGTTCTGGATGTAAATAAAATAGACCTTCTTTTTCTGGGCCATCTTCGTCCATACTTCTTTTTTTCGTGGGTTTAGTTCGCTTTCCTGCGACTATGCAAGCCTCATTATGTACGTCCTATTATATTAGGAACTTAAAAATAACATTAAATATAAAAAAAATTACATACCTACATAAAAAATATACAGGGTGTAAACGAAATCATCTAATTCCTTCAAACCTCGTGATGGCGATTAATAATGCAAAGGGATGCTTCTGCATTCAATAAAAAAAAAAATTACAAGAAGTAAACATGTGTTCATAACGCGAGGCATTTTAACGCCCCGGGTTAAATGACCGCGCGGTGAGCGATAGCCGCGCAATTCACTCGGGGCGCTAAAATGCTTTACATTAAGAACACATCTTTACTACATCCAAAAGTATCCTGTTCAGGGTTAATCTAGTTAGTTTCAAGGAATTACATGATTTCGTTTACAGCCTGTATAATATTGACATCAGGGAACCGCTAAACAATTCCACCGGCATTGATTCCCACAACAGAAGAATCAGTGACACTCCCAATCAACCCCTTCCAAAGAAAGCAACAGCTACTAACAATTCGTTCATTCTCTTACCCCGAGTAGCGCAAGTAACAGAATATTATAATGTATACGTTCATTGAATTAACTTAGCTAAAGCAAATGAGTATTTGCGACCAACTGGAATCAATTATCGCCTAAATTGCGGATATTTCCCAATTATACTACGATATTACAGTTCAGTGGAAACATAACTCACAATTTGACCATTCAAAGAACAGTTTTGAAAATTGCTTTCATATCCTTTATGAATAAAAAGTGCAAATTAATGTATCGCGGTTTTGACTAATCGATAAGCATAGAATATACCCACATAACATAACATAACATCACGCCTTACATTCCCCGAAGGGTTTGGCAGAGGTGTTTTTTAGTACACCCTCCGGCATGCCTGAGAGATATTTTTCGACGGCATGTGAAGCCAAGTCAGAGGGCCATGGGCGGCATAAACTCTGACACCAGGTTAGTCACTAACCACACGAAAAGAAGAAGAAGAAGAGTACACTCTCGTTTCGTCAGTTATGTTTAAGTTCCATGTAATAGGGGGCGAGCCTATTGCCATTAACCGGGCACAAATCCAGATTCCAGGCTGCTACTGAGAAATTCCTAATGGAAAAACCCAATAACATTTTACCCGACCTGGGGATCGAACCGCGGACCCCATGCTCAGCAGTCGCGCTTGCGACCACTATACCATCAAGGCAGTTTAATATACCTACAACATGTAATATTAATAGCAATAAAATTTATTAAAAATGTAAATGAAAATGCGACTGTCTTTTAAACAAATGTCTTATAGACTCTATTAAAATAATAAAGATTTCTCAATAAGGAGCGGCTTAAGCAGCTGGTGCAAATCGTTGGTTGTCTAACAAAATGGCTGCATTCTTCTACGTTGTATTCATAATATTACTAGTAGCCTCCAGCCAACTGAGGGCAGACTTAATTGACACAAGACCGGTCGAGATAATTCCATTTCGTAAAACTGTTATTAGCTTCAGTGCAGGTTGTACCGACGTGATCGTAAACTAATTATTTGAGGACTTTACATTTTGCTGTTTATATTCTGGAAACGTCTTAAAATAATTATAATAAAACAACGATATATTCTGAATCTCATATTACGGTAAAGCCAGACGAGCGTAATTTTTTGAGTTGTGAGTCGCGTAATTTCGGTCGCGTCAACAACACAACACAACACGACAACTCATTTTGCGTCGCCGTGTGAACGAAACAGGAGTTTTGTATGAAACCGAATGTAGCAGAAATTACGCAACCGAAATTACGCGACTCACAACTCAAAAAATTACCTCGTCTGGCTTCACCCTTAAAAGACACACGTCTAATTCTTGCGAGTTTTTCTGAAATAAGTGCAACTAACCTACTATTATTATCATGAATAAACCCCGTAGAAAAAGTTGTCAAACCATTAATATTGATAGAATCAGTGACGACATTATGTTATAGGAAAAAGAACTAGGTGCTAACCAAGAAAAAAACAATAACAAAATGAGACCCGCAAAGACGACGGTACATATATACATAACTAGCCCATTAATGTCCCACTGCTGGGCGTGGGCTTCTTGTCAGAATGAGAAGGGTTTAGGCCTTAGTCCACCACGCTGGCCTGGTGCGGGTTGGCAGACTACACACACCACCGAGCTTTATGGACACTTTATGGAGCCCTCTCAGGTGTGCAGGTTCCCTCACGCTGTTTTTCCTTCACCGTTAACGCAAGTGATAATCAAATTCTGATCCGCACATGAATTCAAAAAGTCAGAGGTACGGGCCGGGATCGAACTCAGACAAGCGTTCAACCGCTAGGCTATCACTGCTATAAGACGGCGGTAATTCCGACAAAATCAAAATAAAAATAAGAAAATAGACTAATACATGTAAATGATTTCACTAATTAGCTAGTAAAGTAAAAGAGACTGAGTCAGTAGACACGGGGATAAGCTAAGATAAAATCAAAGACAATAAGCCTAAATCGAACGAAACAAATGGATCCCATTTTTAATTGAATGTCATTTCCAAACTAATGGTCCACAGGCCACAGGACAATCGGCACTCTTTGAAAGCTTAATTATGTTTATTCGAAACCATTAATTCGTGGACGAGTTCGGTTAATCGATCCGTTTCGAGTAGTTAAGTACATTGGAAAGTTTTTTTAAAGATACGAAAGAGATTTTGAGAATTTAGAGGTCTTAGCGTTAAGTGCTGCGTATTAGAGAAAATGATGACATTTCTTTCCATGGCTCGTAAAAATCTTCGGCCCATTTCATACTAAGTATAAACATTTATCTGTCTTGATAAAAAAAACTTACATGTGCATACAAAATTAGGCACTTCTTTCTCATTGATAACATCATTCAAAATTTCAAGGAGAGATTTAAAATTATCGAGAAGAATGAACATCCGTATAAAGGCTTAATAATCGGTTTAAATTCCGAATCGAGTCAGGGTTCAGATTGCGCCAGAACAAATTAGGAACCCAATTACGTGAAGTGACGTTGCAGTATAATAATCGATCAGAATGAAGAATTTAAGGCCAGGTGCTACCTTAAGGGAACTGTCGAGACCCTCCATTGCGGAACGAATGAAGCATGTCAATCAATTTAATTAATCATTCAAATTGCTTCAAAGGAAATGTTCTTTCTGTAAAAATTGGCCAGGTGATGTTCTCACGAAAATAATTGTGGTTTTTATCTAAACAGTAGGTGCTCTACCTAAGTACCGTTAATCATTCTGTAAAATTTGTTCCATAAGCTCTCGAAACTTGATTTGCCCGTTAATCATATTGTAGAGATATGGTAGAATTAGGTTCAAGTTTTTACTAATAATCATTATTGTCTTTATTTACGTAATTATTGACATGCATAAGAATGTAATAGTTATCAAATTATTTGAATCGGTGTCTTTCGTCAGAAATGTTATGTCAGATATGCAAATGCTTTATCATCTATTTATTATAATTGGATTTAGCTTTGAATATAATTCCATATTTGTATTAATAATGGGCAATATATTATAACTTTTGATGTCATTAATACTTAAAAAACGATATCCAACAACTGCACTATTTGTGTAAATTAACAATTTAAAGTTTCGCTGCCAAAACCAAAGGAAATCTGTCAAATTAAAGACTACTAAACATTGAAACCCAACAGTTTTGTTCACATTGAATTTATATTTCCTACTTCTAAAACTGTTAGACATGCCCCTTAGATACAAAGTTATAAATTGTGATACTTGATATGAATCCCTTTTACAGACAGACTATTGAGGCATCGTATCGATAAAACTAGTTCACTGACGGGTAAAGGTGTTAAAATAAGGCTATTCAGTTTAACCGTTGATACTGAATGATCTATTCATACGTCTATCGGAGCACCATAACTTGTAAAGAAAGGCTTAAGTAGAAAATGAACGATCGATTGAGTAGAATGTTTTCATTGCGACGGCATAAAATGTGTCTAAGGGTGAAGCCAGACGAGCGTAATTTTTTGAGTTATGAGTCGCGTAATTTCAACACAATACAACACGACAACTCATTTTGCGTCGCTGTATGAACGAAACAGGAGTTTTGTATTAAATCGAATGTAGCAGAAATTACGCGACCGAAATTACGCGACTCGCAACTCAAAAAATTACGCTCGTCTGGCTTCACCCTAAATAACAACCGCGAGGATTATACGCTCTGCGAGTTTAATCAGAGCTTGCCGCGGTCAGTCCGTGGATGAGTGACCGTTTGGTACACATGCCTTGGTAGGTACGTTAAACCGTCGGTCCTGGGTGTCGTACGAATAACTATGACGGCCGTAGTTAAAAGCTCAAAAGTGTGACAACTGGTCTAATCTTAGGATATCACCAATGCTCAGTAACAGCTTAGGATAGCGGAGGTCTGATGGTAGTCACGTGTATAATACTGGTATTCAGCTGCATCTGGTTAGACTGAAAGCCGACTCAAAATCTGTTGGGTTGACGGCTAGGCAGAATATATTAAATACTTTTTAGCGTCTGGCGACATTCGGTTCAAACTTTGATTTTATTTTAATACTACGAACAACATTAAATCTAATCAACACTAATATATAATACATTCATAATAAATATTATTCCTCTGGATAGATTCTTGAATCATACGATCAATTAATAAATTAATGATAATAATCAATTAATAATTATTAATAATTTTACAGCGGACTGCCAAGTCATAGGTCTCGAGTTCGAACCCAAAGCACTCACCTCTGACTTTTCGGATTTATGTGCGTTTTGTTTAATTATCACTTAGTTTAAAAAAACGGTGAAGGAAAACATCGTGAGGAAACCGGCACGCCTGAGAGATATTTCTCGATGGCATGTGAAACCATCAGAGGCACATGGGCGGCATAAACTCTGACACCAGGTTAGTCACTAACCATACGAAAAGAAGAAGAATTAATATTTTATTTTAATTAGGTACCTACTAATAAAAAATGTATTATCACGTAACATGGAAGAAGTTATACAATTTCCCCATCTATGCATAAATTCTTAAAACTATATCGCCATGGCAGACCACAGAGCATCCGAGGGGACAATCACCCTACATTCCATGAATGCGGTGTCGGCGGTCGCCATGTAAGGTGATGCGCATAACGACGCAGATTCGCGACACCTACACTGCTAATGGATATGAATATCTAATTTTGTTTTAATACAAAAGAAATAGAACTCTTTGCTTGCAGGTTGATGGTTATTTTATATTGTGAAACCATATTTAACTAACGTTCTGCTGCCTAAGCACCTCTAGTCTAATCTACATTTGCTAATGAATAGAATTCGACCTTAGCCATTGAACTTTTTGGAACTGAATTCTCGACGTTTCCTAACAGCATCGTACTAAATGGTGCTTATTTGGAATTCAAAATTTTGAATTTAACCAAGAAACGCATGTTATCCAAAAATGTTCATGACATTCATTTTTTTTCGATTCGATTTTATAGCGGTTGTTATTTTGTCTAAGGAGACTGAAACCCGTATTAATAAACCCCAATATGGCGTCCTGGGTGTAATTATTTCAAGTGAAACTATTAGCATTTCAAATAATGATTGAAACGACACGACGTACGGGATCTATCATGTCGAGTCCTAGCTACCGGGGTATTTTTTCAACCTCTCCGTTCGTCTTAATTCTTTCAATGATTGAATCGTTATCATCGTCATTGACAGTCTTATTTGTCCCACTGCTGTGCTTTCTCTTTCATGCCATACTTTCCTTGTCTATTCCAAACACATCCATGTCTTATTCTCGATCCTTTGTAGGCTATCTGCCCATCTGCGTGCTGGTCTCTCAACACTTCTCCTCAATCAGATAATAAAATTTAATTTTTACGTTTTCTAATAATATGGGCTCTTTTCCGGTAAAAATATAACAATGTATTTTATTATATCCATGTTATGAGGTGTTTACGTCCAATCTGGCCATATTTGGTGTCCGTCAACACTGTTATTCAAATAAGTATGAAGTTTATATGGTAAGGAGCTGTGTGGTATAACAATGCTATACCAAACGAGTCATTCATTTATATTTGTAAGTAGGTACATTTCTCATCCCGTGCTTTCATATTGTAGACCGATATTTTTGTCGTCATCATCACCATCACGATCTACTATAGATTCTTATATATTTGGCCATTATAGACTGTTACTTAAAATTAGATATTGTAATAATCACAATGCTTTGCAACGTCACCGTATGACGTCATAAGTGTATGCTGCTCCCATCACCGTGTATGACAAATCTTTCCAATCTTTACTCCCAGCCTTTTCCCAACTATATTGGGGTCGGCTACCAGTCTAATAAAAATGCGGCTGAATACCAGTTTTTTACGCGACTATCATCAAACCCTCGGACCCCATTTACTGGGCAATGCTGACATCCTCTGGTTAGACCAGTTGTCAAAATTTCTACAGTGAAAATATTTTGAAATATTTCCCATTCACCATAAGTAATAAAATGTTGTTATAAATTAAATCCAAGTATGCAAATTATTTCAAGAGAACAACTTATTATGAAAACTCGGGACGTAAGCTGGACGTCTCTAGGAACTATTACTGAACTTTATTTGTGCAGCTGCCGTAAAACTCTAGTGCATAAGAACATTTGTTTTGTTACTCTGACAGACGAGTTCTTTCTTCTCATTCGTCTTAATTATAAGATACTCTGACTTTATGTTTACAAGAAAGCTAGAAATTCATCGCACTGAATCGATTTAGCTTTGTAATATACCATCAACAGTATTGTAGTTAATAGCTTGATTTATAAAACTTTTTCCCAAAATTTTGATACTGATCAAAATATTTGTTGCAGTAGTCTGTTCGAGATATAATTGCACTCGCGAGCGATGGATCTGGGTTACCAACATAATTAAACATTGTTTTCTAACATTGTCCGGATTAGATAGCTACTTATGTTCATGTGTAAAATTTATCTAGCTCAGTATCATTTTGGAAATGTCCTATTAAACTCAGCTAGTCAGTACGTTTATACAAAAGCGGGAACTTATGTGTCTGACAAGGGAAGTTTTTGAAACACTAGTATTGAAATTCATCGGGGCTGAGACGGTAATGTCCCGAAAAATCATTATTTTCTCATAATTGAGAAGAGACAATATTGTAAGTCATCATGACATAACATATGACATTTTATAAACTTTATTTTTCGCTTTTTTAAATTTATATAATTTGTGAATTATTTTATCGGTGAGTGCGGTGTGGGTAAATCCTGGGTTGTGGAACTGCAAGTATACTTCACCAAGAAGAACACAGCCAGCTTAGTTGTCGGCAATAAGATTGACAAGCATATCATTTTGGGACCCAGTGCATAATATCAGCAAGCACATTGGATTACCCGCGCGACGGCGAAACGAGTACTCCCAAGGAGGGTTGACGTCAGGCAGGCGGCCGGTCATAAAACAATAAGCCAAAACCTCTAGCAACATGGATTTATGAAATACATGTTGTGCCGACCCCACCTAGTGTGGGATTAGGGCAGGAAGAAGAAGAAGAATTGAGAAGAGACAATGGTAAAGGAAAGTTAGAAAACAATATCAAAACGAATGTAAATAAATGTTTAAAAATTGTTTATTAAATAAACAACTTAATTTACAAACAATGTCATAACATTTGACTGTAAAGACTTTTAAATACAAAGTTTATATTATATTGCTACATACAAAAATATTCTAATATCACAGACTTTTTATAGACATTACAATTTGTATACAGATTTAATATACATTTTGTTAAAAGCATACACTACGAATTTTTACAGATTATTATTCTTTATACATTACATCTCTCTTCTTTGTAAAACTAATATCACAACCTAAACTATGTCATAAAAATCTTCAAAAAAAAATTTCTTTCATAAATCTGTTAATTTTTCTAATATGAATATTGAACTTCTTATTGCACTTTTGAGTTCTATGGAAGATTTCAATAATATTTATTTATAATATCGCAAATTCTATGGATTTTCCAAAGAATATAAAAACTATATCTCTTGATTATAAAGAGCTCGATGCTATCTAGGACAGAACTTAAAGCGGGGGAATAGGAAACAATGCAGCGACAGGAACCTGCAACAACAACAAAAACCTTTTATGAACAAAGTTTATCATTGAACATTAGAACTTCTAGCGTGTTTGCTTTTCAAGATACGAGTATTTTTTTTAAATACCACACATTTATCACACCAACATAAACAAATAGTAGTATGGTAATAAAACATTTTATGAATTAGAAAAGATCACCAAAGTCAAGATTCTATTATCAGGCAAAGGTAGCCGAAACTTAGTAAAATCATTTTTTTTGACTTTTTGACTAACGCTACTTTTTAACCGACTTTCAAAAAAGGAGGAGGTTCTCAATTCGACTGTATGTTTTTTTTTTGTTTTTTTTGTATGTTTGTTCCGGGATATCTTTGCTAATTGTGAACCGATTTTAATGATTATTTTTTTGTTTGAAAGAGTATTCTTTCGAAGTGGTCACAATTTGAAGTCGGTTTTATTTTTGTTAATAATTAAACTTTATAACAAAAAAAAACCGACTTCAAATTGTCTATCTCCGAAGTTCCTCAATCGTCACCAAATTTAAATGGGACCACTTCGAAAAAATACTCTTTCAAACAAAAAAATAATCATTAAAATCGGTTCACAATTAGCAAAGATATCGAAGAAAAAACATACAAAAAAAAAAACACATTCGAATTGAGAACCTCCTCCTTTTTGGAAGTCGGTTAAAAAGTGATTATCTTCTAAACGATAGAAAAGTTTTCTTACCTAGTTGGATCATATGTTGTGTCAAATCCTGGTACGTTGACGACATTCATTTTATCCTTAGGTCCAGAATAGCTGAAGGAGATTTGATCCCGAAACGTCTCTGTAGGCAGTAGTTTCATCTGTTCTAGGTGTGAATGGAACTCTGGTACTAGCGTCAAATTCTTATTCATCATATTCTCTGTAAATCATAAACGTGAGGCTTCTCTAAACATTCAAATATAAAACTTCACCTTCAAATATAACAATAAATATATAAAATAATTCTCACCTATTATAAAACCCATTGTGACGTCATCTGGGAAACGTATGCCTTCACAGACACTGATGAATTTACCCCCACTGCAACAAAGAAAACTGAATAATATCTGTGCCAAATGCTTTTATTAAGTTAAATGAGCCATTCGGCTTGTATTTATACGAAGTTTTATTTGATCTGGCGGTAAAACCTTTGTTTCCTTTAACGAAGTTAATATAGAATTGCGTTATTATGTTTTAATTAAAAAGTTTGAAGTACTCACCTTGCAACAGGTAACATTTTCAAAGCCAAACTTCTGCTTATACAAAATCCGGCACCGCCCGTGGCGAACCAAAATGAGAACGTCATCTGGAACAAATTAGACTTTTATAACAAACTTATTAAATCAATCCCGTTAAAAGCCTTCCCATTTATAATAATTATATTAGAAGGAAAATTGTAGATGTTTTACCTTTTTAATAGTCTTTCTATCAAAAGATACACTGATTGGCTTGTTGACAGAAGTCCGTCCCAAGTACCAGTCCAGCTGATGGTTGTATTGTTGCAAAACGAAGAACAAACGGGGCACGTTCACGTAGTTGTCATCATCGAAATGACAGAACCACCTGTTTCAAAGAAAAAAAAAATCTGTTAACATCATACTAAAGAACCTTTTTCTACGAAATCGCATTGAAGATTGTCGGTACCGTAGAGATTATAAAAACGAATGATTATTATACGAGCTTCAAAAATAAAGACGACGAAGAAAGAAAAAAATGGTTCCATTATTGACGCCATAAAAGTAACCGGCAATTTAAGCGATCGTCAAACCAGTACATGAAAACTCGAAGTTACCAGCTGCATCCAGAATTACTAAGGAAATAATTGCGAGTACAGAGTGTTTATAAAGTCGTATGTACAAGAATTTTGCTTCGGGTGCCAATAATTAGCGTTGCGGTGTAATTTACTGACATTACGTTTGGCGGAAAATAACAGGAGCTGCGTATACGCAATCCGTGACCACATATTGCAATATGGCGTACGACAAATGGCCGCGACTCGCAAACTTATAATCTGGATCGGGTTTCTTGCATATCGTGTTTGCATTTGCGAAATTGGATCGGTCGACGCGTATTTCTTGCAAGACAGCTGTTTAATTGCCGATCGAGGCTATTTATTACGCTGCGGACCTAAGCTTTAAGTATGTTATTAACCAAGCAAGAGCCGAACGAATTACTCACTGCTATATTATTTCCATTTCCGCCCATAATTGCTGTAAGGTATATAGAGAATAGCTACTACATTAGAAGTTTATGTAAATGCTTCATAAAATACCCACAATCTTGCATAAAGGCTTATTTACACGGATGTAGTTTCTCGAAGTGGGTCTCATGCTATTTCTGTTTTCATCGTAGAGAAAGACAAAGACAGAATGAGTCTTGCTTCGAGAAATTATCCACGTGTAAATCAGCCTTAACGTTCTTCGCAATACAAACAACTTTATATTTTAAATATCTTTTATTTATATTTTAGACTGTAAATATTCAAAATTTTGCAATTAATTTTTATGTGCCGTATAAAGCTCGTGATGAGAAGACTAGATTAATGAGGGTTTGGTTTTTTTATGAAAAGCATGCGGTCATACATGTTGACGAGACGAAATTGCAAACATAAGTTCCTGAATAAAAAGTTTTCATATATGTAAAAAATCACTGTAACTAACTGCCTCGTTGTTCTAGTGGTGGCAAGCGCGACTGCTGATCGTGAGGTCTTGGGTTCGATCCCCAGGTTGGGCAAAGTGTTATTGGGTTTTTCCGTGTGGAATTCCTCAGTAGCAGGCCGGAGTTTGGCTCTGTGCTCGGATGATGACAATAGGCTCGCCCACTATTACATGGGACATGGGAAATGAGAGTGCTACTATACACCTCTGCCCAACCCTTCGAGGAATACAGGCGTGATGTATGTATAAAATAATATAATAACTTGTATAAAAGTATCTAGTCATGACCATAAAATATATCGATATTACACTTAAACTACAAACATTCATTTATCACTTATTTCAACAGCAACAAACTCCGAAACAGAGTTCCAACCGAAACTTTTTTTATAATAAAGACCTCAATAAAAACAGACTTAAGAACGGCAATCACATTCGTAAGAAAGCAATAAATATCTAAGAGATTAACATCAGACCGGTTGAAGGTGGACGGACTTGCAAAACCCATAAAAGTTACGAGCCAGACAGAAGTGGACATTTTGCATTAGAAAGTGTTATTAAAAAAATAAGACCTACGAACTACTTATCTATTAGGACATTAATGTTTCGCACAGAATCGTGTAAAATACTGATATTCAGTACCATTTGGGAAGGCGATCTAAATAAGCTTACGGCTAACTAAGGTTGGTAATGAGCGCTGGATCAGCTTTTCAAACGAACAGAAGCTTAAATGCTAGGATGAAAATGTATGATAATTTTCATTCCAAGTAAAGCAATAGTACAGAACATCATAACATTCATAACCAATTACGTTTACGCAACCAACAAAAGGTCCCTTCGTGACTACCAATTTTGTATGTAACAATTCACCGTTTGACGTGTCTAGTGAAGCTTACACCGCTAACGTACGTTAATCCTATTACCGTCCACCTGGGACCAATAAAAAGAGCTGTTCGATTCCTAACCGCTCGTATATTCTGATGTTTTAGTATCTAACTCCTGGTTTTTGAAGTAAAATCGTGTAATTCCCTCGTAGGGACAGGAAGTGGTTTTAATGTTACCAAAGATATGGACTAATAATTGAGATAGAATTTGAAGACGGAATTTGTCCATAAGTGTCATTATACTTTTAACAAAGTACCCACGTCTTTGACTCCAGCAGCGTAGAACTTACGCAACAAAGTTTTTCATGATAGCAAGTCGCGGTTTACTAGATATGTGGTAACAAGAACAGCAAATAAGATTTCCTTAACGAAATCGAGAAGCTTACAAATCGCTTACTCAAAACAAATAAAATATACTTCAGGAAATCCTCTCGCAATTACAACAAATCCACTACGTGTCATAGTGTCCTTCTCAACATAAAATCAAACGTTCTCTTTGACCTTCTGACTGTTACAGGCTTCGCATTCAGCCCATTTCATTTGTTCCGGAAGAACTGCCTACAAAAGATCACCGCATCGGACGTTTATTACGAAAGGTTCAGACTTGGTTTTATGGACAAATTGATGCGTAGGCAAAGAAAATTAATGGGCGCAAGTAACAAGACTTGAGCGACACGTTTCAAAACCTTTGTTACAATAGCTAGCGCTATGAATTGAATATAACAATTCGTGCCAAGGAGAATTGTTAGGCGGTATATAATTAATAGCTTCATTCAGAATCGATTATACCCATTAAATGTTTATTTCGACCGGAAACGTTCAATTACTCTGTGTTTGTATAGGCTTATGGGAATTTGTTGTGTGTTTCCTACATCATTTGAGCATGATTTCAAAATGCTTTTTTATTTATTCTTTGCTTGATCGCGTTTGAATCTGCAAATGCAAACAGAGTCTAATTTGGAACACAAGAATCATACAAGTAACAAAGATATAGGGGGATTCCCCTATATACCCCTCTGGCTTTCACATACACACGACGGAACACAGGAAACTACATGGCGCTGGAATTTTAGTGTGAGGGTGGTAGCTGGTGGACCGTATAGTCTATAGGTCTTTCTAGTTGGATTTTGTTGAATCTTACATCACGCGTCTATTCCCAGCGTGCGATGAGCAAGTTTTATATTCTAGTCCGTCCCCACACGGGATGAATAACAAATAATTGTCACAATAATGGTGATAATATTAGATCCAGACGTACGAAGGTAAGTTGGGACTACACTTCCAGATCTTGGGGGGCCTCATCACAAACGTATTACCAACTTTAAACACTGATATAATTATTTTTCTTTAACTGCACATTGGCCAACAAATTAGGTTCATTGTGCTATTAATGACTACTAAAATGTACCTCGTGTACCTAATTGTCGAAATTGTTGGCCTGCATTGAAAATCAACGTGCTCAGGCGCAAGAAATACAAGAGTGATGATGCTTAAAACGTATTGAAATGTGATACTAATGCGTTTGGGGTTGCACTTCAACACACAACTGTGGGAATAGACCAAGAAGTTTCAACAAAAACATTAGTCGGTTCTGTGTAAACGCGTGAAAATTATTGTGAGCCCAAAATAATATTGGACTTGCTCTTCAAAAACCATTAACGTTTGTTGTTTGTGTTTGAGCGTTGAGCTTCGTTGGTGACGCTGTTGTCTACTGATTAAAAAGCCTTCGACATACTCTGGGTTTAACGAAACACTCTTCGTTCAGATGATTAAACAAATTTGAAACAAGCACTTGATGGTCATACGGTTCATTTTTACAAGTGTTGTCAACCTCTGATATGGACTGGAGAAAAAATATACATTTCCTACTTCAGAGGCGGCACAAACGGGAGGAATTTTAATCTGCTTTTAAAATTGCTTCATGTTCCTCCTAAAAATGTTCTTTAGCAGTGCAGTCGGACGTTATGAAATGTCGTGAGCGAGTATATTTTCATATTCTCTCTTCTCTCTAATAAACTTGAATATTCGACAAGTTATTCCGAGTGTAGAAGCAAAAAAGTTTTTTTTAACCATAATACGATCATTGAAATCGACGAACTAAAGTTTGTGTTCAATATTTAAATAGACAGCGGTGCTTCTAAAAACAGAAGTTAAGAGCGTTTTGTTTTTAGTGAAAACAAAAACTTGCTCACTGCGGGTTCTGATTAACTGTGCGGTTTAGAAAAACTTTGAACTACGCTCGTTTTATTAGAAAAATATTGAACCAGTTTAGAATGCCGCCTCGTTTTATGTTTGTCAACTTAATTGTTTTTATCTTTTTTCCGTTTCACAGTTTGTTTATGCAAGAAAAATATTGCAGCAAAAATAAAATTGAATGAGTAGACAGTCAAAGCGCATTTTTATTAAATAAAACAATTCATTTGCAAATAGTATGTTTCATTTCGTTACCTATTGACTTTTTTATAAGATAGCACCATTTTGAAATGTAACCTGGACTGGTCTTTTGGACATGTTCAAGCAAATACAATCCACTGCATTTTCCAATACGAACGTTCAATATGTTGAATCGCACCGTGTTCATTGCAGGCATTCAGATTGCAAATCCCGTTTGACCTCTTGAATTACGATTTCCGCTCTTCACCGTGCAATGAGTGCTATTTATCTGCATCTAATTTACATGGAACTTCTCTTAATTAACTAATAGGATTGTTTCTATTACGTTTATCTTTAAAACTTTTGTCGATGAGCGAAACGTGATGTTGAATAGGTTTTTAGTTCAGTTTGTTCAGCTTTTGATATGAACGGTTTTGTTTGTATACATTTTCTTTGGAATAAAATTATTGTTCCTGTATCAGAGCGACGATCTACACCAGTCATTGTTATTTTTTCAAACTTTAATATTTTATTTACAAACTTTCGAGTTTTAACATTTTAGGGATATGAATATTCAGTTGTTGAAACAAGGTTAGTCTGTAAAGACTCACATCTCACTTATCTAATTTTCGGAATAAACGATGCGTGAGATCCATATGTAAAGTTACCTACTACATATAATTGTAGCTTAGCATCTAAATTTATAATTACAGTTCTGATTAATTCTCATCCATCACTCGTTTAATTCGAGTAACAAACGTTATTTTGATTGCGTTATAATTGCCGCGATGTGTCGCTGTGATGGACTTGGGTAACGTTATGGCACACCATAATTATGAATCATAAACTCCATGCATAACCTGCGGGGTGAAACTTGGATTGCAATGAAGTTTTTTAAGTAGGTTTCAGTTTTATGTACCAATTTGTGAGTCAAACGCCTCAAGCACGTATAATGCGGTGAACGATTAATGAAGGGAGCTGCCTCAATGAACAGTGACAGAAATTATAGACCTGAACTTTAACGAGGGCATTTTCTCTATATCTTTATTCCTTAGATTCGTATGCTCTATCTGAGACCCTGTCTGCGCTTACCATCAGATGAGCCTAGGTTTGACCTTACACGACCAAGTAAAGAAAAAAATAAATAAAGTAAGATCAGTTATTGTGGGTTCGATTTCTCGCAGATAAAATGTATTAGAGTTTCTGTGTTAGACAATTCTTGGAAATAAGTTGGATTTTTGCCTGACAAGCAAACTCTTCTATTGAACAAAGTTTTATTGAAAGTGTCTGTTTTACTGAATCCAAAGAGGAAATCACAACGTATTGGACTTATCTTTTGTCAATAGACTAGGGGAATGAAACCATCAATATGATCGAACCCGTGTTAAAGCCAACGCGGTCATAAAAGAATATTACTTGTTCAGGACTAAAAGATTTGCGTCCACTAAGAAAACAATCTCCACAAACTATCGGACAAACAAGCTTATCTTGTTAAACTTTCCAACACGTTTACGATAAATAAATCTATCGCCAATTCCTTTCCGTAATATAGCCTTTATGTTCCTAGAAATAAGAGCTAGAATATTGTAAATAAAATTACAATAACACTTGAAATTTTTATCTTTGTTTGTCACGTATAGGAATAGCTCTTGTGCTTTACAAAATAAGACTCAAAATATGACAAACAGTATTTTGAAAAATTGATACTCACTTTTTACCACTCTCAAGGAAATAGTCGTATTCCACGGACGTTTTACAGCATAGATGTTTTCGCTGATGCGAGGCAGAACAGTTCGTGTTTACCATGTGCCCGTCTGTAAACAAGGGCTCTTATTACAATGGATTAAGGTTTCAATTGCTGTAATTATTTTGTGATCAATTTCATGTTTGGTCACAATGTTATTGAAGTTTGCAAAAGTTTTGACTTACTTGTTTGACGTTGATGTTGTGGGTTATTTATGTCTGTGAAAAACCATGTCTGGAACAAAAGAAAAAAAATTGTTATCAATAAATATAAGAAGAGAGACACAGAGACTTGATTCTTATTATTGACTCTATCGATATATGTAATAAAAATATATGGTAATGGTACATATTTTTATCAGTTATGTCAGTTAGATTCCTGTATCAAGACAGAATATAAAAAAAATGTTATTTAAAAAAAAGAACTTATCATAACATCACGTCTGTATTCCCCGAAGGGTTGGGCAGAGGTATATAGTAACACCCTCATTTCGCCGTTACGTTTAAGTACCATGTAATAGCAGCAAGCCTATTGCCATCTAACGGGCACAAATCCGAACTCCGGGCTGCTACTGAGGAATTCCATACGGAAAAGCCTAACACTTTGCCCGACCTGGGAATTGAACCCAGGACCTCACGATCAGCAGTCGCGCTTGCCACTGACACCAACGAGGCAGTTAAAAATTAAATGTCTCCTGCAAATAATGCCAATCACAATATTTAAAACTGGATAAGGATGTTAGGTGGATGCTAAACACCGAGAAGAATTGCGTGCAAAGGAGGAGGCCTACAATCAGCATTGGGTAATAAAGAAGAAGCAGAAGAAGAGAGAAGAATATTTTAAGTACTTTCCCTTCATGTAGTATAATGTATAATGATGATATAATGTATAATCTTCACCTAGTATAATGCAGATAACTAGAGGAAACCTATCACAGTCATGAGCATTCACATGTATCACGTAGCGAAAGTCAAGCGTGAACGGAGTGTTACAAATTTGTTCCTGGCCTTAGGCACAGGCTGTTATATCAAAATACGTCCTATTACCGTCCCTTTGTTAAGCAAGGCCTTTATTGAAGTTATCAGTACAACAACTGATCATTGTGCTCTCTAAATATAGCTCGGGTCGTGAGCACTATGTGGTAAACGTCGAATCATTTTCATTGTGATACAATTTTATATGGGTATGCAAATCTGGGATGGAACACCTGGTTGATGATTGCTTTTTACAATTCGACCTACCTACTTATGCAAAAAGGAACCAATCCACACACATGCTAAGATCGAGCTAAGTATATAGAAAGCTCTCAAAATGCACCTTTTATCGACCCTGTAAGGATCAAAATGATCTGTCAACTTTGAAAGAATATGTGTGTTCCTTTCCAATAATTGACAAGTTGACATTGTAAAAGAATTGCCTGATTAGGCAAGGTCTATCTTTAGTTTTTGGAGATATACAAGGTTAGTCGTAAAGGGGGTACTAAGCCACAGGCCACTAAAAGTACCACTGATGATTGTTTTAAAAAAAGTGTTAAAATTTCAAGTTTCAGTCATTAGACTTGGAGTTGTAGGACAAAAGTTATCAATAAAATTACTATGGGTACTTTTATACCCTTTCGGCTTAGTACACTCTTTCCGACTAAACTTGTATATATACATAAACTTACGCCTTTTTTCCATGGAGGTAGGCAGAAACTATAGAACGCCACATGCTACGATCCTTACATACTCCTCTCGCTTCATCCACATTCATATATCTTGTTATACACGCACGCCGGTTAAGAGTACTACGCACCTGTCCTTTGTGAAGAACATCACCAATAACATCGATGTTATGTTGAAAATGTTTCTATAAAAAAATGTTTCTAAAATTGATAATTAGTTTAATAAATATAACAATGATGAAGACGACGACAATTTTTTTCGTTTCCAAATATTAAAAAATTACAGACGTGTTACCTTTGAAAAACTAACCACAGATAAAGACATTTTCTTAACAGGTTTTTTATCTATACTAATAATATAAAGCTGAAGAGTTTGTTTGTTTGTTTGAACGCGCTAAACTCAGGAACTCCTGGTTGGAATTGAAAAAATATTTTTGTGTTGCATAGTCCATTTATCGAGGAAGGTTATAGGCTATATAACATCACGCTACGACCAATAGGAGCAGAGCATAAATGAAAAATGCTGCAAAAACAGGAAAAATGTCCACCCGTGCGAAGCCGGGACGGGCCGCTAGTAAAATATAATAGTAGAAAATAATGGTCCTTGATTATCTTAACCAGAAACCATAAAATTATAATAATAATATTTCAATAGAATACTAATATTTTATTAAAATATTCGTCAAGGTAAACGATTTTCGTTTAATTTTAGAATATATCGCAGTTAATGTGATGTATTTAATGTTTAATCATTGTTAGGTAATGATTTCATGGAAATTAACCATGGAAACGTAAGTATCTAATGATCATTTCAAAATCATAATTATGATGGTTATAATGACGATTTTAAATGAGATGACTTTTCAATAATACTTAAGTTATATCGGACCGTCGTTTACACCCTATTTAAAATGAAATGTATCTAAGTAGATAGGTATAATAATTATCTTATTAACTCTTCGACCGCAAGACTAAATTGAAAGATATAGGTACTGAATTTTCGTAAGTCCGAGGTTGTTATTAATATTTATGAAATACTAATCGATTTCCACTTCTCGATTGTTTTTGTTTTTTAAAACATTACATAACATCAAGCCTGTATTTCTCGAATGGTTGGGCAGAAAGACTACTCTTTCATACAAAAAAAGAATTTTCCAAATCGGTTTACAAATGACGGTGTCGAGAGGAAACAAACATAAAAAAATACAGCCGAATTGATAACCTCCACCTTTTTGGAAGTCGGTTAAAAATAGTTTTGTGGCGTACTATCAAATCGTTTTGGATGTAGTCTAACAAATTAAAATTGTATTTCATAGGTTACCTCGTGAATTATGCAACACAACATAAAATTTTAACTCAGCATAAAATATTCAATACCTTGCTAAAATTAAATCCGAATTTTAAATGTATCATAATCCGTGTATTTGTTTTATTTCATTGCAACATTAACATAATAATCGATTACTAAGTGCCGATTCCTATAATTTACGGAGCGTTATTGGTTAAAATCGAGATTCTTGTATCTTTACCAATAATGAAGTAAAGACTAATAGCTTTGCATAGTAAACCCTCTCATATGGAAGTAACTATCACATGTAAAATTAGCTTACGACTCTATTTATATGCTCAGTTTGGCAACAAAAAATGCTTCTATTGGTAAGCAAAACAATTCGTTTTTGGCCATAGGAACTGGGCATAAGCAGACACAACACTCGATGGTCTAAGGGTGAAGCCAGACGAGCGTAATTTTTTTAGTTGTGAGTCGCTTAATTTCTGCTACATTCGGTTTCATGCAAAACTCCTGTTTCGTTCACACGGCGACGGCGACGCCCCCCTAAATAATTCAATCCAGCCCGACCCTAGCTGCCCCCCCCCCCCTCAATGACGCACTAAGCCGAGGCCCGAACCCCACAGGGGGTGCCTTTAGTGTTCGGTAACTTATATCCTTAGTTTGTAAGCCCTGGCTGGGGGCCTTAAAGTAATTTTTGGCCACCACAGGATTGTCCGGTTAAGCAGTATCAACCTCAAGCGAGTTGTTGCACTGCGAGTGGTCCTACAAAAAACTACGCTCAAAAAATAAACAAGTACTCAAAAAATTACGCTCGTCTAGCTTCACCCTTAGCCTTTGACCAGACTGGAAACGCGGGCGCGGGGCGGGCGCGGTGCGGCGAGTTCAAACAGAAGAACTTCATTTGAGTGTCCATAGTGGGCACGCGGGCGCGGGATGCGGCGCGGGCATCTTGGCGCGGGGATCGCGCGGGTAGCTCACGCCATAGGTCGTTCATACAAGTGGCCGCAGTGAGAGCGCGGGCGGCAAGCGATAACCCGCGCGGGAGCGGGGAATCTCAAACTAGTTCGAGCTGACCACGCGCGTTGTTGTGATGGCGTCTTCAAAATTAAATGTTGAAGAATTAATAAGTGCTATTCAAGCACGATCTGCATTGTGGATGTCGAAACATCGTTTTTTAGTAAGAATTTTCCAGTAAAAATAAGTCTTCTTCATCCATATGATATTTTGACAAACACTGGACACGACAACGCTCAGAACGAAGCCACGCTCCACTGCGGACAGGTAAATCGCGCGCGTTCCCGCACCCGCGCCGCTCCCCGCACCGCGCTGCCAGTCTGGCCGAACACTTAAAGGCAAAACGAAAAATTCGCAGAAACTATCACCCTGAGTTCCTAAATAAACTTTAAATATTGACGCTTGAATTTCAATTCGATGTGTTGACTCAACAGTCAGATGTATGATTCGGCAGGGATCAGTATTTACTTGGGTGTTAAGAAAATACGCGACACTCATTTATATTCTGAAGTTCATAGCCATAAAAATCATGGATGTATTTTTATTCACGTTCGCTTTTATAGCTTGAGATTCTTCGCCTTAAAAGCTTATTATTCTTCGTCAAAGTTGTCCGGTGGCCTATAACAAAGTTTCTTTCGTGTCTGTATGTTTAATTCATAACATAACATTACGCCTGTATTCCCCGAAGGGTTGGGCAGAGGTTTATAGTAACACCCTAATTTAATAGGGGGCATGCCTTTTGCTATCAACCCGGCACATATCCGGACCCCCGGCTGCTACAGGGAAATTCCGCACAGAAAAACCCAATAACACTTTGCTCAACCTGGGGATCGAACCCAGGACCCCATGCTCAGCAGTCGCGCTTGCGACCAATAGGCCAACAATGCAGTCTAGTTTAAAAGCTTATACTTTTTCGTAAAAGTTGTTTGGTGGCATATACCTACAAAAGGTTTTTGGGTCTGTATCTTTAGTACATCTATGTAAAGTCATGAGTGCTCAGGCGCAGCAATGCGTATAAATGTGTCTAATGGATCAAACTATACTTTCGAACTACGCGGGCAGGACTAAATTGAAAGTGAATTAAAAGAAACATGAGATGAAAGTATTGAACAGGAGAATGAGTTTGTTTATTTGGGAAGTATGTTTACAAGAGATGGTAAGATTGACGCAGATGTAAAAAGGAAAGCAAATGCGGGAAACAAAGTGAACGGTGCTATGCATGCGGTTGTGGCTAACCAGTCGATGTCCAAAAAGGCTAGGCAGGCTGTCCATAATGGTAAAGTGCTGGTACCAACGCTTATGTATGGAAATTGATGTTGGTCGTGGCAGAAGAGGCATGAAAGTAGAATAAATGCCGTGGAAATGCGTTCCTTGCGAAGTATGTGCGGTGTAACTTTGAATTATAGATTGAGGAATGATCTGATTAGACAAACTTGCGGTTTAAAAGATGATGTAGTGAACAAAATTTAAAGGAGTATACCTGGTGTTTGGTCATGTTGAGAGAATGAGTGAACGGCGATTAACAAAAGGAATTTATAAGGCGGATGTCAGCGGAAACGCCGATAGAGGACGTCCTAGAAGGATATACATCGATGTTATTGGTGATGTTCTTCACAAAGGATAGGTGCGTAGTACTCTCAATCGGGGTAAGATGGATGAAGAGAAAGTAGCATGTGACGATCTATAGTATCTGCCTCCACCCATGGGAAAAAGCCGTGAGTATATGTATGGTTGAAGTTTGTTACGATATTCACGCGAAAGAAGTCGCGAGCGAAGTGCTAGTTCTTAAATAAGTGGTGGTATATTCGTATAGCACAGAAGCAAGCTTTTACATAATATACAGGGTGATGTGTTTGTTCAGCGTTAGTTATGATAATAATGTGACTTTAAATTAATGGACGGAACGTAGCATTAGTTAGTATTTAGGGCGGAAAGCCGCAATCTCGTTGCCTGTTGACAAAACACACCCGACAAGCAATATCTTGTTCTGTAAATACCTTTGACAAGGAACTAGAAATAACGGAAATGCCTTTACTTGGGTGGTTTAAAACTTTAGACGCTTTTAGTTCTCTAAGTTCGATCCTGGCTCGCACAGCTGACTTTTTGAATTCATGTTCGGATCATAATTTGATTATCACTTGTATTAAGGCCGGCTTTACACCTATAAGTTTTCCTCGCTTAACACCCATATCGATACCTCCCACGCAATATAAGGTCGTAACTTTTTATTTTTGCCTATTTTTACGAAAATATGAGTTTTTAATTCAATCAAAATGCCTCATTATCCCCTTTAACCTTCAATCATTGCTATATTCTAAAATTAATCCCACACTATCGTTTGCGGCTGATCAAGACAAAGATGAAGTTAAAAATCTCTCTCCTGAAAAATCACAAATTTGGACATACGACCTAATGCGCGGGAGGTGTCGATATTCTAAGACGTTCCTCCAAAAGTTACTCGACTCGACTCCACCTCGACTCAGCCTATAGTTGACACAATCGTCCTCGACTCGAGATTTTTCCTCAGTCGAGGTAAGGATTCATCTGTCAAACTCAAGGTACCTCGGAACCTACCTTAAGGAAGGAAGTGTTAAAGTTCGTATGTAACAAAAATGAATTTTGAAGATTTTATCGAATATGCTTACGATAATCCTTACGAGTATTTATCGCGGCGTTATTTGGGTGATGCAGATAATTCAAATTATGACGTAATGACTCCGTCGAGGAACCTCAAAGTTCACTCGAAATTGCGACTAAGAATATAATTTTGAAGGTGTTTTCGAGGCCGTCCTCGAGTCGAGTAAGTTTTGGAGGAACGTCTAAGGATATGGGTATAAGTCCCTTACGTAATTAACTTACCATACATTTGCAAATGTAAACTCCCCTGTAAGTAGCTTATCGACTGATTTGTAGAGTCGAATTAATTGTCATAAGTCACTTACATACATTTTACGAAAGCAACTTACACGTGTATTGGCGGCCTAACGGAGAAGGAAATCATTGTGAGTTCGTGAAGAAACCTGCAAATGAGAGGGCTTTAAAAGGTTCTCGATTGTTGTATAGTCCGACTGTCCGCATCAGTCCTTAGTCCACCACGCTGGCCTGGTGCGGGTTGGCGGACTACACACACCATTGAGAACTGCTTATTTTGTCCCACTGTGTGAGTAGGTTTTCTCATGATGTTTTCCGTTAACACAAGTGATGATCAAATTCAGATCTGAACATGAATTCGAAAAGTTACGAAGAGCTTGGTCTAGTGGTCGCAAGAGCGACTGCCGAGTATGTGGTCCTGGGTTCGATCTCCAGGTCGAGCAAGTGTTATTGGGTTTTTCCATTAGGAATTACGCAGTAGCAGTCCGGAGTCTGGATTTGTGCCCGGTTAATGGCAATAGGCTCGCCCCCTATTACATGGGACTTAAACATAACTCGCGAAACGAGGGTGTACTAAAACACCTCTGCCGAACCCTTCGGGGAATACAAGGCGTGATGTTATGCGGGCCGGGATCGATCTCAGACCCTCCTACATGGCAGAAAAGCATTCAACCGCTAAGCTATCACTGCATTTTCATTTGCTTATATGCTTCTTTATTTCTTGCAATCATCTTTTTATCCTACCAACGACTGTCAAATTTACATAATCTGTAACATATTTCTGTATTTACACAAAACTGGCTAATTTATGTATGGAATGAATGAACGAATAAAAAACAAAGTACGTTTACAATGGCTATTTGTCATGGCGCACGAGTTATAGGAGTCAACTGAGGCCAATGGGCTAATGTCGTGTACCTACGTAGGCGATGAGCCAGCAATTTATATCTACCTACATACATTTAGGTACGGTGCTCAGCAATTGATAAGAAAGATCGGGCAGACGACAACGAAAATCGGCTATGGTCGGCTTTTGAAGGGTTATTTTTGTCATACGTAGAATTACCAATTTGATACTTTAACTGGGAGCTCGCACCTTGTTTTGATACCAATACAATTTCTAGAAACTACACAAATAGCAGACGATTTAAAGGCGTATTCAGATATAAGCGATATTCGCTACCGCTGTGGGTAGCGAAAAAATAGCGCCGAGTATTTGTATGAACTTCCACGGCCATTCGGTGTTCGCTACCCACGAATATAGCTTATATCTAAATATGCCTTAATAGTGGCTACATCAAACGAAAATTTGAGGTAAGTAGTAATGATGTTTGCGACCTTTAAAATGGCGATCCTTTAACTGGATGCTATTCCTAGAAACTATACAAAAAGCAGAAAATACAGTTGTCAAATCAAACGAAAATTTGACATAAATAACAGCATCTGCGAGCTTTAAAATGGCGGTATGCTCGGTTCCAATCAATGCGTTTACGTTTTACCTAATAATATAATCAGGGGGAACACAGTGCCCCCGCCAAAGTCGAACAGGCACCACCATTTTCTCGTTACTTGTGACTTGTTGAACGTGGTAAAGATTTCTTAAAAATGTAGCAAGGTATCTTTCGTCACAGTACGTCCTCATACAGATAGTGCCTTCCACGTAGACGCACCCCACACTTCGTCTAAACGAGTGTTCTCTCTCACTTTTCATCTTAGAGTGAGAGAGAACACGCGTTTTAGACGAAGAGTGGGACGCGACTTCGTGTATGACACTATCCTGCGTGATTGTCAAGTCCGAAAAATATCTTTATACCTATACTTAAATGAAACGCCAGACATGAATCTACATTAAATCTCAGAACTTTTTACGGCAAGAGTCCCGAGAATAGTTTTTTTTTTACATGAATATTATTGATGGGATTTTTTTTACAAATATCTTACACCTGCACCTTCCAGCATGTGATATCTGTATAGTTCAGTAAATAGCATTAGACAGAGCGGAGTTTGTTCGCGGCATGTTTGACTAAGGTGCCGAGACGCCTCATATAACTCGCTACATCACTACAGGTTTGTACACCTGCTTTGTTTGTTACAAGACTTGCTGTTTCGGCAAGTACCTATTCCCTTTGGTGAGTTAGATTTTGGTGTCAAAGGCTAAAGTCTGAAATTGTTTGTTCGTAGCTCATCACATTATTGGGGTGCATGGAAAGAGCCTTCACGAGTGATGATACTTAAGTACGTCCGGCACACGCTGGGCAGTCAGCCTTACTGACTGGCTAATCTTTTCACCACGGCATGAGTTATTCTCATATATCTATTGCCGACACAAGAGAAGAAGAAGAATCACATCATTACTAATGTATTTTCCTAAAATTAAGGATAGAGAAAGAAAAATTAAGAGTATTCAACAAGAAAATGAGTAGATAATAACGCAAAGCGTGTTCCAAAAAACATTAAAACGTCGAAAAGTCTACACTAAACACATGGTCCGTGAACTTAGTTTGACCAATTTGGATAAGGAACAGTCAGAATTACTAAATTATATATAAAACTATGCAACATACTTTTGGTTGTTATCAGAGTGTATCGATTGGTGTTAAGTTTATAATATTTTAAAACCGAAACATGTCTTTGCCCCGTTCCTATTGGCTAAACCGACTCGTTGTCCTTACCAATGGTAGGTAGCATTTTTCATTGTCAAACTAGAAATAATAATAGACTCTTAAGCTAATTTTACTTATGATAGCGACTTACATATAGGCAGATCTAGTATTCAAAGCTATGTGGTCTTTGCTTTATTATGTTTAAAGATACAGTAGTCTTCATTTTAACCGATAACGCTTGGTAAATTATAGGAATCTGCCATTAGTCCTTCGTACTTGCCAGTTCACTTCAGTTGCTACGTAGTATAGAGATATTGGTAGACCACCCCTAAAGCGTTTAAGAACATGTTACCCTTATCTGTCCTAATAAAACTTACCTGACCATCGACAATTATGATCGCGGAAGTGTATGATTACTGTTGTAATTAATACTGGATAATGATGTAAAACAACTATAAACGTAAGTACCTAATGTTTTATCCTTCTTGGAACTATACTATACAACGCCAGTTTTAGTTCTTATACACAAATACTGAGACATCACAAAAAGATTATCATCTTTTTATGGCATTTTTTGATAAATATAAAACTAAATTAAACCCTTTTTTATGTTATATTTTTATTTTTTATTAAGTTATGTATTTGTTAAAAAAAAAACAAAATTGGCAGGTCTAAAAATCTCTAATATTATAAAGCTGAAGAGTTTGTTTGTTTGAACGCGCTAATCTCAGGAACTACTGGTTGGAATTGAAAAAAATATTTTTGTGTTGGATAGTTCATTTATCGAGGAAGGTTATAGGCTATATAAAATCACGCTACGACCAATAGGAGCGGAGCATAAATGAAAAATGTTGCAAAAACGGGAAAAAATGTCCACCCGTGCGAAGCCGGGGCGGGCCGCTAGTAAAAATATAAGAAGGCGTTCGCGACATCTTCCAAAAAAGTTGGTGGGAGAAATATTCCCTTTACCAAAGGGTATTATTAAATTAATTTTACGATATTTTTACTTTTCTTATTTAGGTACTTGGCTATTTTGGTATCCTCCGAAAAAGTCAAAGTCAAAGTATTTATTTCAATTAGGCACATAAAAGGCACTTTTGAACGTTAAAAGAGGAACCGGTTCCTCAAAAGGACTCAATGGGCCCATTGAGTCCTTTTGAGAACTGTTATCTAATGTGTAATTGTTTATTCTTGTGATTGCAAAGGTATTTTTAGAAGTCGAGGTCTATCTCAGAATGTTGCCAAGGGCTTATCATCCGAGTGTTAATAACTCTTAAAACATTAAAAGTCGCCATACAATACATCCGTTGACTTCTCAGAACACATCAAAATAGCGCTGATAAGCTCGGGTTGAAGAAATGCAATATCCGGATAGGCTGTTTAAGCAAACACTAAGTATAAACATAACATACGCAACATGATAACGGAACCTTGAAAGTAAGCAGTAACTTAATTATGAATAGGAATCCTTATTGGATCCGACTGGTAATCTATTGTTTATCACATACTATGGCAATACAAGACAGCAACATTTGTTCCCGTTGACACCACCAAAAGGAGCTCGTGGCTATATTATGCTAAGTTAAGCTGCGCTTGCCGCGGTCAGTCCGTGGATGGGTGACCATTCGTTACACATCGAGACCTCTCCGTGCCACGGAGAGCACGTTCAACCGTCGGTCCCGGGTTTCATACGAATACCTATGATAGTAGTTACGGGTAGTCAAAAGTCCGAAAGTCTGACAACCGGCATAACCTTAGGATGATGCCCAGTTACTGGATTGCGGAGGTCTGATGGGAGTCGCTCCGTGTAAAATACTGGTATTCAGCCACATCTGGTTAGACTGGAAGCCAACCCCAACATAGTTGGGAAAAGGCTAGGCAGAACGAACCACCAAAAGACACCAGCAGTGGTGTCAAGGGGAGTGAATGATGCAGTTAACTACTTGAGCCAAATCAGTTCGTTCTCCTTGACACCACTGGTGGTATCTTTTGGTGGTGTCAACGGGAATGAATCAAATACAACGTCTAAATTCATTATTCACGCGTTGCACACAATGATTATTTCGGATAACACTGCCTACTTAGGTGAGGGTAAGGTATTTGCCTAGCAGTGGACTGCGATAGGCAGTTGATGTGGTATGTTGACAGTTAACGTAAACACGGAATGTATCTTAGCAACTTGACATAGGATGACTGTGTTCACGCATAAAACCGTTCAACCGATAAGCTTTAAGTGCGCGAACTACAACCTAGTAATTCTTTGCCACCATGACTCATAACATAACATCACGCCTTGTATTCCCCGGAAGGTTCGGCAGAGCTGTTTTAGTAACACCCTGGTTTCGCCAGTTATGTTTATGTTCCACGTAATAGAGGGCGAGCCCATTGCCATTAACCAGGTACAAATCCAGACTCCGGGCTGCTACTGAGAAATTCGTAATGGAAAAACCCAATCTCACTTTGCCCGACCTGGGGATCTAACCCAGGAACCTAGCTCAGCAGTCGCATTTGCGACCACTAGACCAACAAGGCAGTCATCATGTTTCGATTGGTGTTTATGTTTAAAAAGTTGAATTCGCGGCAATTACAAAAACCAATTAACTTGGCTTATCGCAGTTGGAGAACTGTTCTTGCATATAACAAAAACAGAGTTAATATTAGTAATTCTTTCGCTGAGAACAGGGTTGCAAAGAATATGAATGCACAATAAAGCTCTACCCACACGTATCAGGGCCGACACCGAGCCGGAGATCAACATCGCATACATTTTGTACCGAAGCAAGACCTCAGTCGCTCAGTGCTGGTTATTTAGCGTCAGTGGCCAGCCCGGAAGCGACGGAGCTCTTGCTTCGGTACAAAACGTATACGATGGCGATCTCCGGCCCGGTCTCGACCCTGACACGGCCCTGATATGTGTGGATAGACCTTAAGAGGTACCGCCGCGAAAAAATACAGTATTGTTGCAATACAGAATATAATGCAATTTAACATCCGCGCGGACGCGCGAGCGTTCTGGTGTCTGAGCCTCTGGTTTTCGACCATTTGGCGGAGCTTGCGGCATCCTGGTGAGTTATAAGTTCTGAATAAAGCACTGAGGTTGTGGGTTTATTGTGAAGGGAAAACAGACTGTGGTTTGGGGACTAATAAGAACGGCGTGCGTGTATGACAAGATGTATGATGTGGATGAAGCGAAAGGAGTATGTAAGGGTCATGTGGCGTTCTACAGTTTTTGCCTACCTCCACGGGAAAAAGGCGCGAGTTTATCTATGTATGTATGTAAGAACATTTGTCAAGTTTGAAATTGCAAGTAGTTTTGATTTCAAATATTAGTGATTTTAAATTAGTAAAGGGGTCTGAACATTTTTCTATGGAAGCTGGCATAGACACCAGGCAGCCATTTTAACTCTTTTTTTTTAAAGTAACTGCACGTAACATTGAAACTGGTATTATATGGGTAGAGGACACTTAAACAAAGGAAATGTCGACATGGTGCCCTAAAGTGTCATGTTGCCGAGATATTTGGTAGCAAAGATCGCCATATTTGAGAACAATGAACCAGTTACGCTTATAAACATTTAATCGCATATAATTAGTACATTTTTTAATGATTGTCATTTTTCTTAAAAGAATAACCATGGAGATTCTTGTCGGCCCTTCTACATAGGAAACGAGTAATTGGAACCGTGCATATAAATTCGACTTTTCATAAGCACCTGTATTGGTCTATGTGAAATATATTTTTTTATTTTTGATTTTTATCATATGGCGATCTTTACCTCCAAATATCTGCCACAAAGTTTCCATTCCCTTTAGTAGGTACTTCAAATCAAAATTTGCTTCTAGTCAATCCACTTAGATGCAAACACAGAGAATTCACAACCTTCAATACTAAGTTTAAGTAGGTATTAATTATTCAAAAATAGAGTCCAGACATCTATAGATTCAATTAATCGCCTTTGTAAATACTCTACTATCTAATAACCTAAGCTAATAATAGCCTTTGGCAGTCCATCACAGTGATAGCCTCTTCCAATAAGCAGGTAGGTAATGTATCTACGTAGATAGTTTCAACATTTAAATTAGGTTTCATAGTATGTACAAAGTCAACCTGCACATTTATTCAATTTAACGTTAAGTTTTACAAAGTGCACAAGTGGTGACAATTTGCTCAGTTCTCGCCTCGTCTAATTAGTTTTAATTCCTTCAAGTTAACTCCTGCAACTGGCACGTATGAGAAGATGTAATGTTGAACTTTTATCTTAGATAAGTTTACTAGTTTTCATAATGTTGTATTGTCGGGGTTAGGTAAAGGACCGATACGTACATCGTAACCATGTTTTGTATAATCCAGATTATCTAGATAATGTGTTCAAAACATTGTAGGGCTAACCATTTATAATACCTATATGAATTGTGTAATATTGTGTATTCATTTGATACAAAAATTATATTCAATAAACGAAGAAATAGGATTTTCTATTTGCTACTCGAAAGAAATCAGAGAGCAGTTCGTTCCGGTTTATTCTAAAATTAATTAGTGTTAGCCCTAACTACATGTAGATAAAATAAAGTGGTTGTAACTAATCGAAATACAAATTAAATATCAACAATATTCTGTTGGAGTTAAACACTTGTAAATATATATATTATTTATCAACGTTTAGATCACACATTGGTACTGTTTTTTTACTTTGTTCAGCTTGTCAGAGATTATTAAGCAAATTCTCTAAAACGGCATTTCAAACCCCAACAATTGACAAAAGAAAATACAGCGCAAGAACCAGTTTGCAACAACGCATCATAAAACGCAACCGTTCCGTTTATAAATCAGGAACGTACGTCCAAGAGTTACCACAAAAGGGCAAAATCAAGTACACAATCACGTCACGTGTTGCGCGCGCGCCGTGCCACGCGCGGACCCACAATGGCGCCGCTCCTGCGCCCGCGCTGCGCCGGATTAACGGTTGATTATGCACGCTCCAGATTCAGGAAACGCTGGCTAAATGGCCGCTGCACGAATGCTGTCTATTGTTTGTGCTAGGATATATTGGTTCGGAATAAATGAATTCGTTTTCTGTGGTTTAGCTGAGAAAGTAGTTACGTTAGATGTATTCGGCGTATTAGGATTAAAGGAGTTTTGCGTGGTTTTGAATTGATAAACGATAAAACAAATTAAAGTTACAGATCTTTTCAACCTACAATAGTTAATATTAAATTCTTCTGATGGTGTTTAGATTTGATCCACTAATAAATTATTGTGAGATGCGAGATTTCATCTGACAGAAACAAGTGTCTATCGTGTCTACAAATGTAGTGTTAAAGTTTTTGGAGACGATGTTATTAGATTAGAATATTTTTACATACTATTCAATAGCTTAAAAACATGTTCTGTGACTTGAATAACAAGATTAATAGCATCACAAAAATATTTGCATAATAGCGTTGTTTCGGCATCTAATCACCTGCACATAGAAGCATTCAGAATAAATACGATAGCAATTTAAAATAAACGGCAACGAACGGGTTTTCTTCGTTCAAATCCAACGCAATTTGGATAAATGAAGGTTGAATAAGAAACAGAATTAAGACATTCTTTTCTAATTCCAAAACTAGATGGTAATATTGACTTTATAAACAAGCAAGTCCCGCTGTGAACATTTCTGGTGCATTTATTAAAGATTTATCACCGCAGTATTGAAACTTGACTCTGCGGGTAGTCCCTTTATAGCCTTGTTTTATTATTATTGGAGTTTAGTGAAAAATTGTGACGCAAAGTAAAATTTATGCTTTCTATAAGCAATGATGTCGCCCAAATGATCAATCAAAATGTTTGGGGTTAAGCTAATACAACTTTTAGGAGCTTTCAATTTGAGTCGTAAATCTTTTAAGAATTCTGGCAGGAATTTATCAAATACCAGGTAGAAAATCTTACCGCAGCAGTAGTGGACATTACGCAAATCATTTTATGTCAAATTCTGGCTGACTACTCGTTTTTATCTGTAGATCTTTCACATCGTTGGTTTTTAAAACTTGTTTAAAAATCTAAATTGCAAATCTTTCTCTATAAATTTGTCTTATTTGTTCTTGATGCTAAACGCTCCAAGATCTACATTTAAAATCAATATTTGGAATCAGGAAATAATTTTGGCCAGTCAGTCTATTCGTTATTGTTTATAATGAATGTGGTTAGTGAGCGTAATTATCCTATCTATCCTAACATAATTAACGTTCAAACATTAGTAAATAGGTTGCATAGTTATTTTGGTTTTATCATACTGTTTCATCTAATGGTACAATCCAATTAAGATTTAGAACTGTAAATTCTGCTTCATTACTTTTCTTAGAAACATCAACTTTTTTTCTTACTATTTCATATTTTACCCTTAAAACAAATAAGTGTTTAGAATTCTTACCTGTCTTTTAGCCAACTGGAACCATGTCTTCAAAATTATCGGCAACCGTGTATGCTGGTAATATTGTGTTGTTTTCACACTTATAAAAATGTCATCTAAAGTTATATTTTTATGTGTACTGTCATTCAATATAGTTGTTCCGACGGGTCCAATGGATAAGTCAGACACTTGCACAGATCCGTCGACTCGATTTTCTTGGAAGTTGAAAGCAACGCCGCCTTGGTATACTAATAGGCTGCAGTATCCCAGAGTTATCAGCAGAGCCGCAGCCTTAAGCATCCTGCGTGGAGCCATGCCAACGGCGGCTGGCGGCAACGCACCGATAAGCTTGCAAAATCCTGAACACCTTTTCACTCATCTGTTGTTTTTCTTATCGAAACACTATTGATAAACAGTGGTCAAACGCTGAACTCAACTCGACAGTGCTCCGGCGCAAAAGAACGGTTATAAACTAAATAAAATGTAGCACAGGCGGCAAGCATACGCCCGCGCCCGTGCGCCCCCACCACGTGGTGTGAGCGAGAAAAGCGATACGTAGTTCTCCGTCTCTTCGAAGGGTCTACCAACCAGCGTTGCCAGATGTACGATTTAAATCGTATTCATACGATTTTTCCCGTTTAACTGATGTAAGATCGAATCACCGAAATCGTATAAAATTTGTATGATTTTTTAAAGATTTTGAATGACCGATTCTGTGGCTATACAAAATGGTTTTCAGATGGTGGTCCTAGAAAGCAATATAAAAATCAGTAAATAAAAATGTACTCTGTGCTAGAAAGTCAGCCGTCAATGTCTTGTAATTGTAATTGTCTGTCAAAGTCATTCACGTCACGGCAGTTATGCATAATGTCAAATCAATCAATAGACCATAGAGGAACCATAGAGGAACTTTAATAAACCAAAAAGCCGCCAAACAAATGTTATATGCCCATCAATAGTCACCGAGTACTCCCATCACTAGTCGGGGATTACCCTTTCATTATCGAGGAAATTCATTCAACAGTTCAATTATTATCCAACCGATTTATGGATCTTGTGCTAGTTTGAAGACAGGGATATTTTACGGTATTTACAATTTAGAAACTTTGCGTGTTTGTATACCTAGGTACTTTTAATTAACTATTCACTGTGCGGTTGATTCAAGCCAAGAAAAAAGTGTGAGTGTGCATAATTAAATACAGTTTTCTATCTATAACATGGATGGAGACGAAACATCATCCGAAGCTGGTCCCAGTACACCTAAGAAGACGTTAGCTAGGCGAAATGAGCTTTCGAAGGAGTAAAGAGATAAACATTTAGGTTACTTTTGGGCCAAAAGTATCGTTATGAGTGGGAAAAACTTGATGCATACAAAAACTGGTTGAAACCTAGTAAAAATGAGTACAAAGCAAAATGTATTGTGTGTGACTGTGAACTGACACCCGAAATCAGTGCGTTAAAGTCACATTCAACTCGTAAAAAACATATTGAAGCTTTAAGTGATTATCAGGCTACATGCAAACAACGGAATTTAATATCTAGCTTTGTTAGCTCTTAATCTGAAAATAAAAATAGGCTTGAAAATAGAGCGGAAATAAAGTTAACTGGATTCCTTGTCAAATATAACACATCGTTCAACTCAGTTAAGCATTTAACCAGTATTATAAGCGGTATACTCAAATATTATGGAATTGACAAACAAATAAATTTAAAAAGAACGAAAGTAACTGCCATAACAACTGCAGTTATTGGGAAAACTAAATTACGATTACTAAATACGATTTAAACTTTACGCGCCAAAAATTTAGCACTATATCGGATGAGTCTACAGATATAAGCACCCAGAAGGTTACCTGTATTGTGGTGAGATATTTTGATAAAGCGGAAAATAAAGTCGTAAGCAAGCTGTGGGAATTATGCAAATTATTCGATTCTGATAATCCTGTCGTGACAAACCAAGGTGCGACAGGTGAGAATTTATTACTGTCAAAACAGCATGTTGAACATTTCGGGTGCTGTGAAAATTATGAACCAGCAACTGAAACGCTCAATTTGATTAAAAGTAAAAATTTGTATAGGTAGCTAATTTTATTAATAAACTTTTTTACCTATTTTTTTATTCACTTCTCCGTATGGAATACGATTTTTTTCTATAACAGCGTACGATCGCTCATCTGGCAACACTGCTACCTACCTGCGCGTGCGCCTGCTCCTTCCCTTCGTCATGCCCGCGGCGGCGACACCCTGTCAAGTGTTCACATAATAGTTATCTACAACATCGAGAAATCGACTCGAGACGATCAATTTTATGCCCAATTATTTTTAAATTTCTCATCTCTTGTACAATGAATTTAATAACTTTACGCATACGACTTTTGCGTTTGTTTTTATAGAAGATTATGAATGGTATACAAATGGTGCTAGAATTTCTGGAGTTCATGCTTGCCTCCAATTCTGGATTCAAAATATTTTGTATATTTACGTCTCTTTTCTTTTTATTAGACATAATTTTCAACGTCATTAGGGGTTTTACTAAGTCGTTTCAGTTTAGATAATGGTGATTTATCCTAATTAGCCGAAACTTTTTAAACTTCACGTACAAAATTTCACTATGTCATTGCCCTAATTTGTTTCCATCGGTGGACAATACTCTATTGTTGGGTAGATGGACGTTCACTGCTCACAGCCACTCCTGAGCCGTGGGTGGTAATGAAATTACGAGCCAGTCATTGTTGCATTAAATTCCACTCAAATTAGATAATGAGAGAAGAAATTGATTACCAACCGAGATTAATAGCATGATTCCTTAGTCGGTCAGACACAGAACTAGAATTAATTAAATTTTACATTGTGTTGTGATTTGACAATGAAAAATATTAAGTGAATTGCATTGTACAAGAGAAGACCACAATCTTTGTTTAAATCGATCATATGAAAATTGGGTTAGTTAAACATAAGTACCTGGATGACCGAGCCTTGCTCGGTTATTTTTTGGAAATCCTGTTTTTTGGAAAGAAATAAAAGGGGAAATAGAAAAAGAAGGAACTTGAAAACAAAAAGGGAAAAAAATAATCAGATTCGAACCGAGATTTTCTGGTTTCGGGACCGCCCTATTTCCCACCAGAGCTATTACAACCTTGAAGATGGTGGTGAAATTTACATTCATATTCTAATGATATTGTAGCAGCTTTTCATTGCCTGAAAACACGGATAAAACGACGTTTTCTAAAAATGAAACCTAGCTAGATCGATTTATCGCCCCCGAAACCCCCTGCATACTAAATTTCATGAAAATCGTTGGAGCCGTTTCCGAGATTCAGATTATATATATACAAGAATTGCTCGTTTAAAGGTATAAGATAAAATTATTAAAAAGCAAGGGAAATATAAACGTTATGTAGCTAATACTAGAGTTGTTAATGTCTAAGGAAACGAAATGCTTAAATTTTTAAATGATATTAAATATAAAAATCCAAGCTTTACCAATATGAGGTTCATGGAGATCGTTTGAATTTGAAACTCTCCGCTACATTAGCTGGGTAAGCTTGAGGTACATTACTAGTACTTTTCCTATGAACAAAAGTTCACTGGAACAATACAATAATTATGTTTATAATTTTTATAATAGGTTTAGCTCGATACGCAAACTAAGTTTTATCAGTAACTTTGACTTTTTAAACATCATGGATCATGGCTTAAAATAAGGTTCTCTAGAACCTTTATTTAATTCTAACTACATAGCTTTTTAAATTAAAATCTTGCCAATCCCGCCCAGCTACAAAAATCAACTGTATAATAACACTTTATATTGTGCTAGTAATTATGAACATTTAATCGACCATTATTTACACTAAACGTTTTAACTGCTATTGTAGCACTAATTATAGCTTCATTCGCGTCATTAGGAATTAGGCATGTTTTATGAATGAAACAATATAGCAATTATTGCTAAGGTACATTGAAAACAGCTAAACCAGCAATATTAATTATTTTCTATTGTTCCAACAAAACGTTCTCACTGCCATTCATTTTATTGAGGTCAGATGATAAAACAACAATGATATAACGTTTTCTTAGATTATAGATTTCTCACACTTTCAAATTAATTGTGGTAACTTACAAAGGTTTTCTCTAACAGTATATTCGCTAAAGCATTCATTCGGTTTCTATAATATGACGAGGTTTTTACTGAAGTGATTTCGAGTTATAAAAAAAAAACACTTCCAATTTAATTTATAGGTATGGTTCCATCACTATTCAATGATTATGTCAGCAAAAAGTTTGAAAAAGACACTGTGATAAGTACTTACATAACTAGCCCATTACTGTCCCACTGCTGGGCACGGGCCTCTTCTCTGAATGAGAAGGGTTTAGGCCTTAGTCCACCACGCTGGCCTGGTGCGGGTTGGCAGACTACACACACTATCGAGAACTTTATGGAGCCCTCTCAGGTGTGCAGGTTTCCTCACGATGTTTTTCCTTCACCGTTACCGCAAGTGATAATTAAATTCTGATCCGCACATGAATTCGAGTGAAGTCAGAGGTACGAGCCGGAATCGAACTCAGACCCTCCTGCATGGAACGCAAGCGTTCAACCGTTAGGCTATCACTGCTGTGTGTGTGTGATAAGTACTTAATTTATTATTATTACATTATATATTAACATAAAGTGCGTTTACCACAACAATCAACAATATTGAATTGTCATAATATTACATATCAGTGTCTCCTCAAAGTCATTTGGTTTTTAAAATCATGGAGATCGAGTGACAAGAACGAAAAAGAATTTAATAATAAAAATCTAGTCTATTCAAGGCAAGCTGATCATCTTTAGGCCCGATTTAACCAACGTCGGATAGCGTTGATTCAAGAAATGAGTTAGACGTTTTGACAGAATTTCTATAAAAAAGCTGTCAAAACAGCAACTTATTCCTTGGATACACACTATCCGACGTTGGTAAAATCGGGCCTTAGTAATTTATCATATCACAAAAATATCTTACCAAAATACGATGCATAAATCAGGCATTGACATTTTTCGAAAAACAACAATGATGATTCAAAAAATCGTTCGGTATTATATTACCCGTTTCCCGATCGGCTTATAGGAATCCCAATTAAAAGTGGTTTGGTTAAGCCGATAGCTCTGGTATCTCGTTAATTAGTTATGACCAATTTACTTCCGAATAAAGCCATGAAATGTAAAAAGGTCGCGATGTGGGCGGGCCTGTCTCGGTGTTGCAGTCTTAGCTATAGAAGAACGGTTTTGTATAGAAGTTTTAGGGTCATTGGGTTCTACTGGCTAAAGTTTTGTATAACGTTACATCACGCCTGTATTCCCTGAAGGGTTGGGCAGAGGTCTATAGTGACGCCCTCATGTCGACGTTATGTTTAAGTCCCATGTAATAGGGGGCCAGCCTATTGCCATCAACCGCGCAATGACACTATGCCCGATCCTGGGATCGAATCCAGGATCTCACTATCAGCAGTCGCGCTTGCCACCAGTAGAACAACGAGGAATTTTTGTATATTTTAATTAATATTATAAGTAGCAAACGAACACAAAGCAATTATCTTATTTACTCCTCCGATTTTTTTATTCTAGTCTGTTACAGTTGAAGAATATAATTCCTCTCCGTCATCGGGAAGTAAATCTTAAGAGGTGACGAACCTAGCACCATAAATGGCAATAGGCTCGCCACCTATTACACGGTAATAAATAGAAAAGGCGAAACTCTGCTTACCCCATCAGGGATTATACACGTGAGTTATGTATCCTATTTTTCCACGGATTAATTTCGTTCGTTGCGGTCTCCAAGACCATTACCGTGACATACCTAGCTGAGAGTTTTTTTTCTTATTGCTACTGAATTTTAAGAGTATATAAATGTTGGGGCTTGTTCAAAAAAATGCACAACACGATCAGTAGCTTCACCCACAATATGGCTTTGTGGTTTTCTGTGAAGTAAATGCCGTCTGACCGCAGCAGTTTAAAGGATTTAAGTTGCAAGACGGTATTATTGTACCTACAGGTAGATGTTGCTTTTCATCCCCCTCATAAAATCCTTAACTTGACAGATATTTTACTCGACACTTGATCAGGTAATCTTTTCGTCCCTATTCTCTTACACCCATATTCTAAGACGTTCCTCCAAAACTTACTCGACTCGACTCCACCTCGACTCAGCCTATAGTTGACATAATCGTCCTCGTCTCGAGATTTTTCCTCAGTCGAGGTAAGGAATCATCTGGCAAACTCAAGGTACCTCGGAACCTACCTTAAGGAAGGAAGTGTCAAAGTTCATATGTAATAAAAATGAATTTTGAAGACTTTATCGAATATGCTTACGATAATCCTTACAAGTATTTATCGCGGCGATATTTTCGCAATGCAAATACTTAATTCAAATTATGACGTAATGACTCCGTCGAGAAACCTTAAAGTTCACTCGAAATTGCGACTAAGAATACAATTTTGAAGGTGTTTTTGAGGCCGTCCTGAGTCGAGTATGAGTCGAGTAAGTTTTGCAGGAACGTCTTAGAATATGGGTGATAAATCTACAGGGAATGAGGTGGTCTACTTTCAGCAATAGACTGCATGGCATATGGTTATATGGGTTGTTGCCATAATCATCACGTTTAGCAGAGGGATTGGTGATGCCAATATATTGCTGTTAACAGAAAAGAAAACCTTAAAAACGAGAAAGCAAAAATCGATACTTATTTCAATATTTACTGTAATACGTCTAACAGTATAATAAGAACCGAATGATATTAAACTCAACAACGATCCCGAGGTTATTATAGGACATACGCATAAGGACATAATGACACTGACGCTTGGGTTTTTTTAATATTATTCCAGACATGTGTGCGGCTCGTATCATTACCATAAAATGTAATTTTGAATGTCCACATATTTTATTTTTGACACACAGTTTCTAGACTTGCTAGGAAACAGACCATTTGTATGAGTACAGAATAATGTAATTCAAACTTTCATAGGACCAGTTATCGAAATATTACTACGCATTTTTTTTATTTTAACGTTCATGAGGTTTTTTAAGGAGTTTTGAAATGTACTAATCGTAAGCCACATCTTGAAGATAGTGTGGCTAGTACTCAAATAAAGTTTCAATATTAATTCTGGGGTCCCTAAAAGCCACTGGTCACTGCGATTTGCAAAGAGGTTCTTTTGTGACGAAGAGACCACAAGTACAAACAAATTCTAAAAAAAGCTCTGTTCTAGAACACACGCATATTATCGGCACAAATAATCGAGGAGTGAGAAAGCCCAGAGCCCATCACTAATTGCGGAAGCATGTTGTAATGAGCATCGCACACGCCAATGCCGACGAACCGTGGGAACAATAATAAGCCGCGTCTATTTTTATCGATAGCCCTCATTTGTGAAAGTATTTGGACAAAAGCGCTACTTGTGTCCAAAGCTGAACGGTGTCCATCACTAATTTGGTAATTGCCAATAATGGCTATTACCTGCCGTTATTTGAAATTTCTGCAATTACACCTCAAGATGCTGGTGCACATTGAGGTGTCATAAAAACACACATTTTTAAGATGTGAGATTTTCTTTGGGTCTTTTTGCTTTTTTTTTATATCTTCTTAACATGATTTGTAGTGTGTAGAACGTATAACATAACATCACGCCTGTATTTCCCGAAGCATTGGGCAGAGGTGTATAGTTACACCTTCATTTCGCCGTTATGTTTAGGTCCATGTAATAGGGGGCGACCTTATTGCCATCAACCGGGCACAAATCTAAACTCCGGGCTGCTACTGAGAAAGTCCACACGGAAAATCCCAATAACACATTGCCCGAGCTGGGGATCGAACCCAGGACCTTACGATCAGCAGTCGCGCTTGCCACCATTAGACCAACGAGGCAGTAGTGTGATAGTAAGGCTGAGTTGCACCAACTAACTATAACCGTAACCATACCAAAATGTCGGTCAAATCAGTACAAATTTGACATAAATATGGCAAGTTAACAGATATAGCTAGTTGGTGCAACTGAGCCTTATACCCATATTCTAAGACGTTCCTCCAAAACTTACTCGACTCGACTCCACCTCGACTTGACATAAGCGTCCTCGAATCGAAATTTTTCTTCAGTCGAGGTAAAGAATCATCTGCCAAACTCAAGGTACCTCGGAACCTACCTTAAGGAAGGAACTGTCAAAGTTCATAGGTAATAAAAATTAAATTTGAAGACTTTATCGACTATGCTTACGATAATCCTTACAATTATTTATCGCGGCGTTATTTGCGCGATGCAGATAATTCAAATTATGACGTAATGAATCCGTCGAGGAACCTCAAAGTTCACTCGAAATTGCGACTAAGAATACAATTTTGTAGGTGTTTTCGAGGCCGTCCTGAGTCGAGTAAGTTTTGAGGAACGTCTTAGAATATGGGTGTTAGTATATTATATTAGAAGACTATCGTCTATCTTCGTTCTCAAATGTGGGGCACGCATGGATTAATGGAAGTGAATTTTGAACGTTGCCAGAATTAGAATGCAATCATTATTTAGAATCAATAACTGCACGTCTTATACTCACTCTCAAAGAGTCTATCACTTTCAAAACTTCAATGCAACACTGATTTTATCTACAGCACATAAATTTCGAAAGTCTTCGACACACAGATGCTATCAACACATCAATTCCGCTTGTTTAACTTAGCTTTATGTCAAAACTTAACTATTATTTACTATTGAACCGTGCTATGAAGTTCAGTGGTGCGTTCATATCTGATCTTGTAAGTCTTAAATTCTTTTATGCTCAGATGGTTTTCAATTAATTGGATTATTTGATGACAGTATAACGAAGGATGAGTGGTTGAAGATGTGCAGCATGTATTGACGGAATGTGTCCGGAATGAGAATTGCAGGAGATTTGTTTTCGAGAATAGAACGTTTAATGTTGGATTATGTAATAGTATATTAGCATTTCCTATAAGTAATAAGGCAAGATTGTTATATAAATTAGTCGAAGAAGGTTTAAAGTGTATTGTTGTGTGATTGTATATTGTGGTATATTTACGGGGTTACATCGTCGCTAAGCGACAAAACCCATAAAATAAAGAGAAAAATAAAATAAAAAAATAACGAAGGATCTATTATGTTAGCAAAATATGGTTTAAAACTTCCGGTTAGAAAGAAAGTATTAAAAATAATTGAAAAAGTACTAAATTCGCCATAAATGAGTTATCCAAGTATTGAATTTGATTATCAGTGGCGTTGACGGTGAAGGAAATCTGCACGCCTGAGAGGGCTCCTAAATGTTCACGATGGTCATTGTGTGAAGCCCGCCAACACGCACCAGGCTAGCGTGGTGGACAAAACCCTACTCATTCTCAGAAGTGGCCCGTGTCCAGCTGTGTAACAGTAATAGGCTGATTGTGCTTATGCTATGGTTAAGAATGGTCCGAAAGAAAATATACACGTTTCACGACGCGGCTATCATCGAAATCGGCAATGGTTAGTGAGGTCTGGTCTGACATAACATAACATCACGCCTGTATTCCCCGAAGGGTTGGGCAGAGGTATATAGTAACACCCTCATTTCGCCGTTATGTTTAAGTCCCATGTAGGTAATAGGGGGCGAGTCTATTACCATCAACTGGGCACAAATCCAAACTCCGGGCTTTTACTGAGAAACTCCACAAGGATAAACCCAATAACATTTTGCCTGACCTGGGGATCGAACCCAGGACCTTACGATCAGCAGTCGCGCTTACCATCACTAGACCAACGAGGCAGTCTGATCTGACTCGTTCTGAAAAGTCTGTCTTATCAATGTGTTTACTTGCAAAGCTATTTAGATATTGAATTGTTAGCCAAGACTTGAAAATAATTGAATAAACCAAAATCACATTATAATTGAGATATTAAAGTATCTTCACTTCAAGTAAAGTTCCCGTTTCGGTAATATATAATGTTACTCTGTTTCTCTGAAAGTAGTAACGTGAGATAATTATCGTTTATGTTAAGATTAAAAATATATTAAGGGTACTTTTTTGGTAAGAAACAATTACTTCAGATTGTCTGCTTAGGTAGGTATATCGTGTGAAGAAAGTGAAGTGAGTGACGCCAATAATTTTTAACCGACTTCCAAAAAAGAAGGAGGTTCTCAATTCGTCTGTATGTTTTTTTTGTTTTTTTTTTTAAATATTTGTTACCTCATAACTCCGCCATTTATAAACCGATTTCGATAAAAAAAAAATAATTAGAAAGGATATACTTCCAGATTGGTCCCATTTAAATTTGGTGAAGATCTGATGAAGAACTTCGGAGATAAACAATAGAACTCCTCAATGACGAACAGTAGGTACGCATAATGTGATGATGTGATTATGTTACGAGCAGTGTCTTTAGTAGGTCCAACCATATTTTAATAAAGACCACTAAAACGAAAAAAATAAAAAACATTTTAACAAAAATAAAACATAATATGGTAATTATTTTATTCTTTTCATCGTTTTTTTGAAGTCGGTTTTATTTTTGTTAAAATGTTTTTTATTTCACTTGTATACACGGGCTCATATAGGCCCTCTTTTTTTTTTCTTTGGTAATTCCTCCTTGATGTCCCTCGCCCGGGGAACGCGAGGGGGTCTGCCGGACTCTTACCGGCTAAAAACTAACGGTGTCCCTCCTTCTGACCTAAAGCCGGGGTCACGGGATTCGCTATTGCATGCACCGCGACCCCGGCAGGTCCCGGTCCGCCAACCCTCGGCGGACCTCTCCTCTGTGGGGCCTTGCCCCACCTCCTCCTCCGTCCGTCCAAAGATTTGTTTGCCGTTTATACAAAATTTTAATGGCTCGACGTATGGGTCGTAAAATATTGATATAGACACTATAAATAGATCAACCATTAGATTTAGCTACAGAGCACCCTGACTGACATTTATTAGATTTCTTTGCTTATTACGAAAAGGAAAACAGCGTAATAAAACTTTTTATAGCCTTCGTCTGACGATTACTTCTTCTTCATATTGATGTAAAAAGTGGCAGTGATGGACGAGCAATTGTAGCAAAATTGTCCTTTAAGGATGAATTATGGATTTAATATCTCTGTGTAGATTATTAATAACGTCCAAAAACATTGTTCTTATATTTTTATTACATTAATTTGCTGTCATAAATCAGTGTACGACGTCAAACAACTCGAATCGTTTGAAAAGTAATAATAAGATTCAAGCAAAAGTCGTACTTAAACTACTATTGAATGGCTTTGACTTAAAAAAAAGTTTTAAAGAAAAAGGTATCTTAAAAAGCCGTAAAAGTACTTACGGCTGATATTAATAATCAATTCCTATCCAAAGTGCATTCTATTTAGCGAATCAATTTGAATAGTACCAATTCGAAGCACACCAATAGGATTCCTATTCCTATTACTATTGGTGTGATTCCAACTCCAAAATCTATGGGTTGATGTAGGTTATTGACATTTCCTAGTGTGTGGCCTGCGGGCGGCGGGTTTGGGGACTCGCCGCCCGACCACTAACAGGCCCGAGAAGGCAGCGCGCCGTGTTTCGTGCGCGCTTCTCAGAAGGACGTGGGGCCGGGCCCCACAGAGGAGAGGTCCGCCATGGGCTGGCGGACCGGGACCTGCCGGGGTTGCGGTGCATGCATTTGCGAATCCCGCGACCCCAGCTGTACGGTCAGGAGAAGGAACACCGTGGTGGTTTTAGCCGGTAGGAGTCCGGCACACCACCCCGTCTTCCCCAGACGGGGGATAGTCCATGAGGATTTCCCCATGCTAAAAAAAAAAGTTTATTCATATTACCTATACAGGGTGTTAACGATATCATGTAATTCTTTATTATTATTTATTTATTAAAGGAAGTTTACAAAAATCTTAAACTAAGTACTATGCCTCACAAAACAGTTTTCACGGTTTGTCTGTGAGAAAGGAACAAACAGTATTAAAAATTAGGCTTACTATTGTGGACAATCAGTATATAAAGGAAATATCTTATATCAAATACGATTAATTAACTACCTATCTGTTCTCCCTCAACAATCTGTAAACGACTTTCCTAAGAAAATCGTTCACAAATTCCTGAGAAAGAACAATTCCTTCTAACCTTATGATGTACTGCTGACATAGATTAACCCTAAACGGAATACAATAGGATTCAATAAGAAAAAAATCAAAAAGTAAAGATGTGTTTTAACGTGAGGCATTTTAGCGGCCCGAGCATATTGCGCGGCTATCGCTCGCCGCGCGGTCATGTATCTCGGGGCGCTAAAATGCCTCACGTTAATTAAACAAGTTTACTTTTTGGTATTTTTTTCTGTTGAATCCAAATGTATCCCTTGCATGGTTAATCTATGTCAGCAGTACATCACGAGGTTTGAAGGAATTACATGATTTCATTTAGGTACAGGATTGAATTTCTGTCTAAAACCTACATTAATCCAGTTTTGGATTGAAATCGTGTCGACAGGCGGGACTTTAGAATTGTCTGACGCGTTAAGAAAAATTCATTGCAGTCGCCAAGCGATCAAGACAATAATTATCTTCTCTTAGCACTAGCCACCTTTTGAAATTACAAGTATGATGGTTATAAATATTACACTGTTCTGCCTAACATATTCCCAGATATGTTGAGGTCAGCTTTCAGTCTAACTAGATGCGGCTAAATACCAGTATTTTACACGGACCGACTGTCATCAGACCTCCGCAATCCAGCTACTGGGCAATGCCGATATCCTAAGGTTAGACTGGATGTCAGACTTTTGGGCTTCTGAACTTCTGACTTCCCGTAACGACTGTCATAGGTATTCATATGACAGCCGGGACCGACTGCTTAACGTGCTCTCCGAGAAATAAACGCTAATCATGCTAAAGTTTTAAGAAAACATTAACCCGGCGAGCGTAAGGTTGGGTGTGGTACACCCAGACCTAGAAATATCGATCGATATTTTAATAGCGAATTGTTATTACCTACACTTCGCGCGCCTGAGTAGCTGCGCGGGGGGAGGTACGGAAACGTGGACTGCCATTGTTTTAGTCGACCGCCGCCCGGCGAATGGTGTAGACGTGGTTGTAGCTGTCAGCGGGTGCGTGAAACCCACCTTACGCTACTTGTAACGATTTTGAACAAACACGTTTTATTTTATTTTTATTACTTTCTGCATGGTTTTGATTTATTTTCAGGATAAAAATCTAGAATGTCGTACGAAGATAACCTACACAGATTGTTACGTCTTTTAGATAAAGCTGAAGCCAATTCTTCTGACGAATCTGGTAGTGATCAAGATTTTGATAATGTTAGTGAAAGAAGCTGTGTAAGTGAGACAGAGCAGGAGTTGGATGACGGGGAACAGCCTGTAGAATCTGTAGAGAATGATAGCGAAGGTAATGGTAGCTATTTGTTGGGGAAAAATGGAACGAAATGGTTCACAGTACTGAACAGGTCTAATGTACGTACCAGGTCAGAAAATATTGTAAGAGAAAGGCAAGGCGTGAGAATAAGTACCTACTGTTTTGTTTTTATGTTTAGTCTATTAAAAGAAAAAATACTTTATGTTGTTTTTATTTTCATATTTTTGTCCAAAAGTGGTTAACAAGGGCCTTAACTAATAAATGTAAGTTGGAATTGATAATTTTGTAAATAAATAACTATAATATATATTTTTTTATTTCACCCTTAAAATAGTTAAATATAGAAGTAAATAACAGTTTAGAATTCAAAAAAATAAGTATTAAAAATAATAATGTATTAAAACAACACAATAACTATCTGGGTGTACTACACCCACCTAGCGCTTTGTGTTACATATTCTAACCTTACGCTCGCCGGGTTAGAAGATAAAACGTTGAGATCTATTATTGATGGTTCAATTGCACTGTAAAAGCTACATTTACGAGTATGTATTATCAAAGCTTAAATTACTCGTGAAATAATAAACCTAAATTGCATTAATGTCTAAACATGACTAGACGAAATTGGGATCGCGTGACAGCCTACCCACTATTATAATATTTTAAGCTACCAAATGTATGGGCTACAAGCGTGTATTTAGAATTCAAAAGCTTTTTAAAAGTTAGCTTTTCACCGTAACTTACTTCAAAAGAGTAATGGCCTGCATAGAGGGGGGAGGGGAATGTGATTTTACCTTAGCGAACCCCGCCGGCCCTTGTTTCTTCCTTGAATCTCCCAAAAAGCAAGGTACTGCGGGTTCATCATGCTGGGCTGGCAGAAGTCTTGGACACCGAAAAAACGACTCACACCCGTGATGCTGTCCTCATAACCAAAGTTTTATGGTCCTATCGCCAGCAGTTGATGGTCAAAGCTTCGTTGTTTATCAGTGGCAGAGTCACAGGTTTCACAAGCAGGGCTCACGCAACACCGTGCATGATGGACGTCACGGTTGCACGTCGGCGCAGGACGCCAGTCACCACACGGTCGTACAAGCATCCAGTACTGTGGAGGCTGACATCTATCCAGCGCCGAGTTGCGTCTGTAAGACCTACCAGTACGGTGGTGTGTGTAAGCCTTTTAAGGTGTTCCTTGCAACGTTTCATTTTTGCAGAGCCTCTTGTCCACGGTGACGTGTTTAGATCCGGCGAAATCACCAGGCCTAGTAGCAGTGATAAGCTAGTGGTGTGACCGTCGGACTGCCAAGTCATAGGTTTCGAGTTCAAACCCAAGGCACGCACCTCTGACTTTTCGGATTCAAGTGCGTATTGCAAAATTATCACTTGCTTAAAAACGGTGAAGGGAAACATCACGAGGAAACCGGCATGTCTGGGAGATATTTCTCGACGGCATGTGAAACCAAGTCAGTGGCCCATGGGCAGCATAAACTCTGACACCAGTTTAGTCACTAACCAAACGAAAAGAATAAGACCGGGCCTACGTAAGAACAACGGTGGTGCAACTAATTTATATGTATCCTTGTCCACACGACGGATCTACATCCGGCATAAATCTTATCCGGACGTAGATCCGTCCTGTGGACACAGGTACATAAGTGCACCACCGTTGTCTACACACTGTATCAGTGGCTCAACTGGCATTCAAATGCATTGCCAGGTTATGTGTTCGGGTACACAATTTGAGTTACATTGCCTGTAGACATATCTTCCCACAAGTCGATGACCCATTGACTCAATTGAGTCATTCAACTCGCACGATTCACGAGTAGCCGATCAAGTTCCTGTTCATAAAGACGCGTGTTGGATACACTTGAATGTCCATCAATCTTTTCAAGTGTTAAAGTGCGATCAGCTTAAGGTCTTGTGCATAACAGATGCGGGGTTTCAGGAGCAGATAGAGACGTGTTGGTGGGAAGTTAGTTGCGCCGTATCTTCTTTAAGCCTAATTCACTAGGGGACAAAATGTTTCCTAACATGATGCGCATAATTGAGTTTACATGATGCTGCAACATTGCACACAGACCCGGAACAATGCAATATTGTGCTGCATTTCTATGTGACGCGGGACATGTTGCAAGCTGCCGCGCCGTGCCGCTTCGAGAGCGCGCGTAGGTGTGTGCGAGCAAATTGTTTCGCGAGATTTGTCCCCGGGATATTCAAGTAGATGTCCCGTGTCAAATCCCGCGGCATGTTGCTCCATTTGTCCCTTAGTGAATCCAAGGCTTTATTCATTCTGTCTTCATTTTTTCTTCTCTGCAAAAATGTGGTTTATACATCTTTCATTATTATCACACAGTAGTCCTAAATATACACCCTGATAAAGTACTGCAATACAACAACTATAACACTAGAAAGCGGTTAGGAATATGGGTGTGGTGCCGATACTAGTTAGCTCTACAGATAGCTTCCCTAAATGGTGACCCGATTATGGAAACTATGAATTAAATTGGCCGGCGACAATCTGACATCTCTGGTCACCCATTCAGAAGGCCATTTGTCGCAAAATAATATACCTATATATATATAGTCCTCCTTATCGATTTCGATAACGGCGACCCTAAAATAAATTACTTCCTAGCATGAGCCCTAATATGGCTCGCTAGACCAAACTTGGTTTTAAATATCCGATCACAAGAACTGCAACAAAGTTGACCTGCAGAATTAAAAGTATAATGTGTAGGAGGGCTTAGGTTTCTCTTTACATATTTGGCGTTTTTTGTCCAGTGTGATTTTCTTTGAAACTTTTTTTTTCGCAAAATAAACGGCCTTCATAAAATGTGTACATTCGCTGGATAGTGGCAAGTGGCAACGCTCTCTTAGGAAGCGGAAAACCTTTATCTTATAAGAAATATCTAAACAGTGTACAGAGAAACAACATTGTGGGAAAACATTTTCGTATCGGATATCGTACATTAACGTATTAAACGATACATTACCCGCCACTTATCCGCACTTGCGGCAATGGACAGATTGGTGGCGTCCGGGCCGACCGCCCGACCCGACTCCCGACCATTATCCAATTTATACGAATTTGCACCGAGTGGCAAGTGACGTTGATCTGTTTATTGTAGTTGCAATAACGCTTAGCGCTTGACTTGGTGTTGGTAATTGAGTTATAAAATATACGATTCGGTGTTAAACTTAGCTTAGGTCTGTTCCCATCAACACAATCCTTATTGGCTAAAGTTTGATGATTTTTTCGGTAGATTGTCTAAACGTCGCAATCAATGAGACTAGTTGATGAATTAGGTAGGCATCGAATTTAGAAGTAGCAGGTTAAAAAAATATTGTCGCATATATAAAAACGCTGTTGATTTCAATCTACAGGGTGTAAACGAAATCATGTAATTGCTTCAAACCTCGTGACGTACTGCTGACATAGATTAACCCTGCACGGGATACTTTTGGATTCAATAAAAAAATATAATAAGAAGTAAACATGTGTTCTTAACATGAGGCATTTTAGCGCTCTAAGTTAAATGACCGGGCGCGAGCGATAGCCGCGCAATTTTCTCGGGGCGCTAAAATGCCTCAGGTTAAGAACTTATGTTTACTTCTTGTAATTTTTGTTTTATTGAATCCATAATATCCCGTTCAGGATTAATCTATGTCAGCAGTACATCACGAGGTTTGAAGGAATTACATGATTTCGTTTACACCCTGTATAAAGAGAGAAAAGTAAACGAAAGTTTCGATGAAAATTAGAGCTGCGAAAGCCGTTTTTAATAAATAAATAACTAAAGAATTTCAACCGCAAAATGACCAACTGTTGCAGTATTTTAATTAAATATGTAAATCCAAAAAGGTTGCACTAAGGTAAAACACAGGCTGGTTTAGAAGAAAAGTAAACACAAAAGCTGTTTTTCATAAAGTACGAAAATAAATTGAAAATAATACATGACTTGCATACTAATATTTTTTGATCGCGACGGCTCGTAGGTACTTTGTTGATATTTGTGAAATTGTAAGAAACCCTGGTCAATGTTGGACATGGACTTTGATATCGTCGTTATTGTAACAAATGGTTTAACTTAAACCATTACTCCTTACATTTAATATGAATTTATATGTCAATCATAACATAACATCATCACGCCTGTATTCCCCGAAGGGTTGGGCAGAGGTGTATAGAAACACCCTCATTTCGCCGTTATGTTTAAGTCCCATGTAATAGGCGGCGAGCCTATTGCCATCAACCCGACACAAACACAATCTCCGGGCTGCTACTGAGAAATACTACACGGAAAAACCCAATAACAATATGCCCGAGATCGAACCGAGGACCTCACATCAGCAGTCGCGCTTGCCACCACTAGACCAACGAGGCAGTTAAGGCCAATCATCAAGTCTGTTAAACGGATAAAACTAAACTATAATGGTTCTGTCCTTGTCATACGGCTACAAAACCCTTAATAAAAGTTAATTCAGACCAAATCCTAATTCGGAATTCGAATAGAATTCGAATTATTATTCCAATTCGAAATATAAATCAATCAAGGCAGGAGCGGCGCGCGTCTCTGGTATACAAAAATAAAATACTTGAATGACAAAAATAAAAATAAGTACCATATTTTAATTACCACAGCTTTAATATTAGTTGTCGTGCGATAATCGTATTAAAATGAAATGTTTCGTTACACTTTATAAGAAAAGCGTACTGCGTACCATTAAACTGGTTCCTTACTAAGAGGATTTGGGATTAAAACGACACTAGTCTGACATTTGCTTTGACATAATATTGTTGGGATTAAATTTACTGTACTTAATTTGATTATTTCGATAGAGGTAATGTATGTAGCGTTTCTTTCTTTATTTTTTCTTAAGATTTAGATGGTTTGGTTGTAACTTCGTGGTATTTATTGATGCTGGTATTTGTTCAACACTGTGAACCATTAGACTATAAGACATACAGAAATTACCAATTATTTTCTCAATAGAATTGAATACAAGTATTTTATTTCAGACCGGAGTCCATAGGGTTAGTAACAATTTTACTTAAATTCTAGTGTTAGTAGGTTACAGACACATAAAAATATACAATTAAATTTCAACGTGGAGCCGCATCCACATCCGCAACATCGGGGAATCCCACCGATCTGCGAATACTCTGAGAATACTGTTGGTGCCGCTGCGAACACGAGTCATCAAGGAATGCACATCTATTCCTAATAATGGCGGCAAAACCATCAATGTTATTATCTGCAAACATCCCCGACGCACTACAACAATTAATGCCTTCCGTACTTAAATTTTAAAACAAATCCTAAACTGCATGTATACATTATTATATCTATTTCTCAACATTAGTAGTGTGATAAGACGCAGTAAATGTCTGCCCTCTAGGGCCTAGCACAAACATTTGACGCATAGATCGTACGCTAATGTAAGTAAATTTTGAATCGAAAATACAACTGTCATATAAAATTTAGTTTTTTTTTTGACATGCACAATTGCATACGTAGATATGAATTATAATAATTAATAGAGTAATATCTTTACATAGTATAAAACAAAGTCGCTCCCGCTGTCTGTCTGTCCATAAGTATGCTTAGATCTTTAAAACTTCGCAACCGATTTTGATGCGGTTTTTTTTAATAGATAGAGTGATTCAAGAGGAAGGTTTATATGACCCACATTAGCATCTACATTGCATCCGTGCGAAGCCGAGGCGGGTCGTTAGTATTGGTATAATTAGCAATACTAGTAAATATACTCCTAATCCCTATTTATGTTATAATTTTTCGTCCATGATTACTTCTTACTTTTTGGTTTTGAATAATAAATCTTTATTAATAAAATGGTGTATTAATTTATTACATCAACAAAAAAGTAAATATAACAAATAGTATGTTGTGAGAAACGAGTATTTCTGATTCAAAATTCACTTACATTAACGTTGCGTATACGTTACTATCTCGAAAGAATTAGTGCTGGCTGGCTTATCATTAAAATTTCAGTGTAGGTACCTACACACACACCCATATTCTAAGACGTTCTTCAAAAACTTACTCGACTCAGGACGGCTTCGAAAACACCTTCAAAATTGTATTCTTAGTCGCAATTTCGAGTGAACTTTGACGTTCCTCGACTGAGGGGTGCTCAAATGAGTCGAGGTAGACTGGAGTCATTACGTCATAATTTCGCGAATCGCGCAAATAAAGACGCGTTAAATAGTTGTAAGGATTATCGTAAGCATATTCGATAAAGTCTTCAAAATTCATTTTTGTTACTACGAACTTTGACACTTCTTTCCTTAAGGTAGGTTCCGAGGTAGGTACCTTGAGTTTGACAGATGGTTCCTTACCTCGACTCTGGAAAAATCTCGAGTCGAGGACGTTTATGTCAACTATCACTACCGATGGTAGTGAGAAAGACTGAGTCGAGGTGGAGTCGAGTCGAGTAAGTTTTGGAGCAACGTCTTAGAATATGGGTGACAAACACACTCGAATATATTTGTTTGTGTCGGTCGTAGACATGACATCTAAAAACAACCCAATGACCGCTGCATTGAACTTTGGGAGGAACAATGCCATAATCATCATGCTTATCATTCAGAATGGTGATCACATTATCTTTTTATGAGTAGACAATAAGACACTGCTGCCCAACCCCTTGACGTAATACTTACTCTGCCCAATAGTTAACGTCACTCACGGGTAGCAAACGGTAGACCTATGCCCAGTTCCTATAAACAAAAACGAATCGTTTTGCTTACCAATGGTAGCATTTTATGTTGCAAAATATAAAGACTAGTAAGTTATTTTTTCCTGTGATGGCTTATTCCTTATGAGAGGGTCTACTATGCAAAGAGGGTCTACTATGCAAAGAGGGACTTTGCTTCATTATTGGTAAAGATACAAGACTCAATTTTACCCAATAACGCTCCGTAAATTATAGTAATCGGCCTCTAATCATTGCCCCAACCCACAGAGTACGGTCTGAGACCATGGATACTAACAATTCTAATAAACTACGAGAGCGGTTGGGATGCATATTAATCGCAAACAAAGTGAAAGGTGACACTACGGTCGAATACCCGCTGCGTCTAAATGTCTCAGACCAGACCAATTAGAGGTGCGCCCAGTAGGGTGCCTCTTGTTTTAGACCAGACCCATTCCTATACGTACATGTATAATTTAATTCGATGATTTAGATAAAGGTAGGGACATATTTTGGGCGCAGTGTGGGCGGGACCTTAGATATTATCGTGGGTAGTATGTTGAAACTAATTGTTGAGAATTGATTTATGGATGTTATTAAAGCTGTTAATAAGCGATTATTATAATAAATGTATATAATATTGGTTGGTGTTTTATATTGAGAAGATAAGTATGTGGTGCATTTTATAAATGGTGTTAATTAATTTAACTGTGATGACGACTTGTTCTAGTTAGTGGTAGTCGCGAGCGCAGCTACCGTGTGTAAGATCCGGATTCGGTTACCCGGTCTTATAAAAGATGATGAGGATTTAAAAAAAATCTTAGCATCCCGAAGTTTGGAATAGCACGGTGATAGGCTCGTTCTTAATTTCATGAGCCCACCTCACCATCAGTAAGCTGTATGTGAACTTTGCTTAGCCCTTTGGAAAATACAAGCGTGGTGGTACACGATGATGTAATAATTATTTTAAAAACATGATTCTGTGGTCGATGACGTCGATCTAATTACAATACACGTGCCCCGTTAATTCAGTCTATGTAACTATGTACATTTCATACCTAGAATTCCATAAGCCGTCGATAAAAATATTCAAGTGTTACGTCACTTTACACTCAGTTACCTAGGACTGATTCGTAAAACCCCCAAAAACAAGAGACTTAAAAGCTTTTTTCGTTTAGTCGGTAAATCTCTAAATCCAGCAACACGTTCGACTTTTAAAATAAATCTATACCATTATTTTCTTCTGAGGAACGAAATAAGATTTAAGAAAATAATGAGGCAAGAGAATTTAAATCATACAGCCTTGTTAGAATAAAAATAAAATTGATTGCAGTTTATACCATTCAGCCATTACCTACTATAAAATCCCAGCCATCTATTTCTTGTATTCCAATTTCAAATCGTTCAGCAAATCCTTTATTTTGACAAGTCGTTAGTGTTTTTGTTACGCAGGCACGGCACGAATAACACAGTGCAGCGTTTAGAAAAATAAAATAAGACTTGACTTAAAGGTCCAAATGACCAGGTCATTAAAATCCAAAAAAAAAAAAAAGCACGGCACGAATGGCTGAAATTCTAGGCCCGAATTGTGCCCGCCCCGCCCACACCCCAGGTCCTGACAGCTCTGGAATCTGGACGACAAACTATGCTTATTGGCTCCTTTTAGTTCCCATGCTCGTTAGGTGAAATACCAAAGCGTTTTGGATAAATATATACGTAGGTAGTATCTATAGTTATATACCATAGTTACGTAGTAGGTACAGGTTTTTTTGTCGCGGCGAAGATATGCATTAAATCGAAAAAAAACAGGAGTTTATAATACAAGGACAATGGCCGAGATTAATTAAATAAATGAGCATGTAGTTCATTAGTAATCGATACTCACGGGTATGTGATTACAGGCGGTTTTCATTATTATAGAAAATTATAATCAATATCCTTTATTCAGAGTAAGTTTTGATACGTAGTCGTAGGCTCGATTTGACGTGGGCACTACCATATTCCAAATATGCAAAAAAATCTATAGATACACCTGCGTCCGATGGATTTTCCTTAATTATTGCAGAAAATTATACCTAATCAATATTCTTTATAATTATAGGATATAGTTCCGTTGTCATTATGTATACCTATACTTATCTTCATATTGTAGGTAACAAATTCTGAGTCACCATACTTCTGTCTATACCCTATTCACGTAACGATATAATAAAATATAAACATCGTTTGATTACTCTTAATAGAAATATTTTCAATAAAATATTTCATAACAATACTTTCTAACAACAGGAATTCGTTTAATGTTAACTAGCTATTTGAAACACTGTCAAGTAAGTTTTGAACTTTTCATCGATTTTCTCTCTATCTTTGTTCCTTAGATTCGTGTGCTCCATCTTAGACCTTGTCTGCGCTTACCGTCAGGTGAGACTAGAGTCAAACGAGACCAACACCCATATTCTAAGACGTTCCTGCAAAACTTACTCGACTTGATTCCACCTCAACTCAGTCTTTCTGACTACCATCGGTAGTTATAGTTGACATAAACGTCCTCGACTCGAGATTTTTCCTCAGTCGAGGTAAGGATTCATCTGTCAAACCCAAGGTACCTTGGAACCTACCTTAAGGAAGGAAGTGTCAAAGTTCGTATGTAATAAAAATGAATTTTGAAGACTATCGTATATGCTTACGATAATCCTTACAACTATTTATCGTGGCGTTATTTGCGCGATGCAGATAAATCAAATTATGACGTAATGATTCCGTCGAGGAACCTCAAAGTTCACTCGAAATTGCGACTAAGAATACAATACAATTTTGAAGGTGTTTTCGAGGCCGTTCTGAGTCGAGTAAGTTTTGGAGCAACGTCTTAGAATATGGGTGTAAGTCTCAAAATAACTTTTAAGTTAAGCGTATTTATCTTACACCCTTGCAGCTCAGGATTTGAGGATTGAGGGTTGAAATTATTATAATGTCGTATTGTCATGAGATTTGAATTTGTGAGCTAAGTATCAAGAGAATCGGTTAAGCAGAAGTAGTTGAAAAATCTGTCGCAAGATTTGAATCAAACAAATATACAAAGTGAAGCTAATTAAAACGGTTTAAAAAAGCCTTTCACTTACAACAGAACTTATCTACCCATCTACTCGTGTAACACGGTAGCTAAGTCTTGTCAGGATAACAACTTTTTAAGCGATAACGCGATTATTTCTCCTCAACGCAGAATCAAAACAGAAAGTCAACCAAACGAATCCAATTACTACTCCACTGAACCTTTTGTAGTTATTCAAGTTCATTCAGTTAAAAGAATGTTAACGTTTTGTTTGCAAATAGAATATTCAATATTCATTGGATGTTTTCTGTTGTTGCTGTAACGAAATAACTGGACGATACGATTGATTCGGTTTTTTCAGTAAAAAGTTGGCCACTGTTATGTTGCTAATGAAATATTTGCTTTAATTTGGCGTGTCAATGTTTGGTTTAATTTTGTATTTTGATTTCATAGTGTCTGTTCGGTTTATTGTGTGACGATTTCAGTGTTATCAAGAATGTTAAATATAAAATCTACGAATAAATAACAACATGCATCGTTGGTCTTGTGTTGGCAAGCTCGGCTGCTGATCGTGAGGTCCTGGGTTCGAGCCTTAGGTCGGGCAGAATTTCTCAGTAGCAGCTCGGAGTTTGAATTTGTTCCTGGTTGATGGCAATAGGCTCGCCCACTATTACATGGGACTTAAACATACGGCGAAATGACGGTGTTACTATACACCTCTGCTCAACCCTTCGAGGAATACAGGCGTGATGTTATGTTAAATAACAACATCCAAAAATTCTTCGAAGATTGTAATCATTACAAATTTTAATTTGACACAACCGAGACATATTACAAAGAGATAGAACATACACACGAGATTATGAGTTCACGCATACATACATGACTGTAACTCCTTCGATCTCCAAAGACCAATCACCGGCAACGGCCACGATAGGGACGCGCCATGTCTGTATTGCCGTAGGTGACACATGACAAGAATTTTATCGTAAAGATCATACGAGTAACTAGCATAGAAGACGACCCGATTGGCGCAGTGCATGATCGTTTGACTCGCAATAATTGTTGAGGGTCTGAGTGTTCACGCATGTGATATACAAGGTTAGTGGGAAAGGGGAAACTAATCCGAAAGGGTATTAAAGTACCCATGATAATGAATAATCTATTATTGTTCTACAACTTTCCCCAATGTCAAAAGTTTAAGAGAAATAGCTGTTGAAATATTTCATTAAAATACGCTAAAATCTATCTATCCTCAACTATGACCAGCTGTGTTCACATTTTAGGTCATACTTGGATACACGGATTAGAAGCTACATTTTCTGAATTCTTAACTAAATTTATTTATTTATTTATTTAAATACTTTTTAATCTAAAGCAGAGATAAATAATTTTTGAAATAATTAAAATAAAAATCAGTTTGTTTTGAACTAAAACTTATCATTTTTGATATTTTAACACTTGCTCTAAAACAGTCAACAGCGATACTTTAAGTGGCCTGCGGATTAGTAACCTCTTTCCGACTAACCTTGTTTATGTTTGTAAACACACCTTTTTTATCGTTGGAAAATCCTCATGGATGTCCCTTGCCCGGGGAAGGCGCGGTCTGCCGGACTCTTACCGGCTAAAAACCAACGGTGTTCCTCCTCCTGACCGTTCGGCCGGGGTCGCGGGATTCGCAAAAGCATGGACCGCAACCCCGGCAGATGTTTGTAAACACACCTGGTCTACGGTACAGGAGATCCTACTCTGCGGCAATGTTTATCTTAAAGAAAGAGAAAGAAAGTTAGGTGATTTGTTTAAACTTTTTCATACTTTTTATGTAACAAATACCTACGGTAAATGAAAACTTTAAATCCCTGTTCCATATCTACCTACTGCCCGTTTTCAGATCCATCATTGTTCTGCGATACCGCTGGTTTGTTGTACTTAACATTATTACCTATTAATGTAAAGCTATTCAATTCTGAATTACTACGTCATATAGGACATTGATATCGGTTGCTCAATTGACTGTAACTCGACAGGTGTTTAGATAGCTAATTAGTTTAATTAGTAACGCGTGTGAGCTTATCTTGTGAAGCTTGATTAGGATTATTATCATTTCATTTAACATTCTTTGAATTACCAAGTTCATTCAATATTGAGAATTTGTTCGATTCAATTTTTAAAGAATTTCAAAAGATACATACATACATACATAAACTCACGCCTTTTTCCCATGGGGGTAGGCAGAAACTATAGAACGCCACATGCTACGACTCTTACATACCCCTTTCGCTTCATCCACAAAAGATACCTACTGAATATACTTTCCAAAACATACCTACAAGGAACCTAGCTATTTAAAGTTATAAATGTTTTATGCATGTATTAATTTTGACATAAAACAAAGCTTATTAAATAATGACCGAGATTTTCTTGTCAATGGCGCAAACGCCTAATAGAAACAAGTAGCAACGTAATGTACAACTAAAATTTTGCTATAATAATAATAAATCTAAATTGGGAACGGAACTGTGTCATACGAATACCAATAACAATCGTTACGGGTAGTCAGAAGCCCGAAAGTCTGACAACCGGTCTAATCTTAGGATATCGGTATTGCCTAGTAACTGGGTTGCGGAGGTCTGATGGCAGTCGCTCCGTGTAAAATACTGGTATTCAGCCGCATCTGGTTAGACTGGAAGCTGACCCTAATATAGTTTGGATAAGGCTGGGAGAACGATTGAGAAAGGAACTAGTCTTATGAAAGGAATTTCTATTTTAATGAATCTTTAGATAGTATAAAGCAAAGTCGCCCCCGCTGTCTGTACGCTTAGATCTTTTAAACTACGCAACGAATTTTAATGCAGTTTTCAGCAATAGATAGAGTGATTCAAGAGGAAGGTTTATATGCCCCACATTAGTATCTACATTGTACCCGTGCGAAGACGGGGCGGGTCGCTAGTAAAAAATAAAATTAGGTTTCTACCACATTCATAGAAAACAATAAAATTTACTTTTGACATACCTAATCCAAGAAATAAGGGACATGTTTGGTTTCCTTACAGTGGTCCCAAGGGCAGATACAGGTTCTATTTTTTAAACGGTTTTAATTAGCTTCACTTTGTATATAAGGTTAGTCGGAAAGGGGGTACTAAGCCGAAAGGGTGTTAAAATACTCATAATAAGGTATAACTTTTGTTCTACAACTTTCCCCAAAAGTCATTATTTTAAGAGAAGTAGCCTATCAAAGATTTCATAAAAAATACGCTAAATTCTATCTATCCTCAGCTATGATCAGCTGTGTTTACATTTTAGGTGATATTTGGGATCACGGATTAGAAACTCCATTTTCTGAATTAGTCACTAAAGCAAGGATGAAGAATTTTTGAAAAAACTAAAATAAAAGTAGTTTGTTGTTTCTTTTTTTTATCGAGTTTTGAAATTTTAACACTTTCTTTAAAACAATCATCAGTGATACATTAAGTGGCCCGCGGCTTAGTACCCTCTTTCCGACTAACCTTGTATAATGTTTGTTTGTTTGATTCAAACCCTGCGACAGATTATTCAACTACTTCTGCTTTAACCAATTCTCCTGAAACATCGCATATAAATTCCCATGACAATACATCATTATAATAATGTCAACCTTCACCTTTTTGTGATTGCCTTGTTGGTCTAGTGGTCGCAAGCGCGACTGTTGCGCATGGAGTCCTGGGTTCGATCCCCAGGTTGGGTAAAGTGTTAGGTATTGGGTCTTTCCATTAGGAATTTCTCAGTAGCAGCCTGGAGTCTGGATTTGTGCCCGGTTAATGTCAGTAGGCTCGCCCCCTATTACATGGGACTTAAACATAACTGGCGAAACGAAGGTGTACTAAAAAAAACACCTCTGCCGAACCCTTCGGGGAATGTAAGGCGTGATGTTATGTTATGTCAACCTTCATTCCTCAAATCCTGATGCTAAAGGGATAACATAACACAATTAGCCCATTACTGTCCCACTGCTGGGCACAGGCCTCTTCTAAGAAGGAGAAGGGTTTACGCCTTGGTCCACGCTGGCCTGGTGCGAGTTGGCTGACTACACACACCATCGAGAACTTTATGGAGCCCTCTGAGGCGTGCAGGTTTCCTTACAATGTTTTTCCTTCACCGTTAACGCAAGTGATAATCAAATTCTTATCCGCACATGAATTCGAAAAGTCAGAGGTACGGACCAGGATTGGACTCAGACCCTCCTGCATGGAAGACAAGGGTTCTACCACTAGGCTATCACTGCAGGGTTACTACGAGATCTGCCGGGGTTGCGGTGCATGCTCTTACGAATCCCGCGACCCCGACCGAACGGTCAGGAGAAGGAACACCGTTAGTTTTTAGCTGGTAAGAGTCCGGCAGACCCCCTCGCTTTCCCCGGGCGAGGGACATCCCCGAGGACTTTCCAACGTGAAAAAAAAGGGGTTACTACGAGATAAAATCGTTTAAATAAAAAAAAAATTAAAGGATTATTTTCTTGGGACACAGAGGTCGGCCCGACAAACGAATAACTCTTAAATACTTTTAACGCAAAAGATAACATAATATAATACACGTTACCGCAGTGGTAGCCATTGATTTTACTTAGCGCAATTAAATTAAATTACAGAAACGAACCAGTCAGCTAATCTGTTATTTATGGGAAATCGAAGGGATACAGCGGGGCCTGTACTAAAACTGTTACAATTAAAATATCGTCCTGTTTTGTTACGGATAATATTGCGTTTGGAGAAGACTACTTCAAAGGAGGATACTCAAAACCAGATATAAAAAGAAGAAAGAAAGAAAAGTTATTTATTCGCGCCAACATGACGCACAAAATAAAATAAAAGTAACAAAACTGAATAGAAGCTTGGGGAAAAATATGCGTCACATCCGCGCAAAACGGCCATCGCTCAGCATAATGCTGTGTCTCACGTGCGAGACAGAGCCACAGCGCTGGTTTTCAGCGACAGCCGGCGTTGACATGATGACGTCCACCGGTGCAGCAAGTAAAAAGATATAAATAAACTCAATATATGAAAATAGATAAAATACGCATTAAATAGAATCATGTGAAAGTGTATGATATATAATATTTAAATATAGCAACATTTCGTGGCGTCAACATCGTCGCTCACGCAGACTTTCGTTATCTGTGCATGCAGCTGTCAATTATGGACTACATAATTTATTTGCTAAAATTACGCAATAAATGGGAATTTCAAAATGGTGTCTGTGATTGTGTAATAATGAGATGAGGTTATACAGCACGTAATTTGGCAAGAGTAGAGAAGAGAATTCCTCTCCTTTCGATCATCTAAATAGACATGTTTAAAAATAAATTATGGCGATAACCAAAGAATAACGATAAGCAATAAAAGTAACCATTTTTTTGCTGCACTAAGTGTACATGCTCGTTTCTTCACGGTTTAAGAAGAGGCCATTGCCCTGCAGTTGGTCAGTTACAGGCTGATAGTATTGTCCGTAGTTGCTAAGCTCCATTACCGGTTTAACCTTAGGATATCGGCATTGCCCAGTAACTGGGTTGCGGAGGTCTGATGGCAGTCGCTCTGTCTAAAATACTGGTATTCAGCCGCACCTGGTTAGACTGGAAGCTGACCGCGACATCATCATCCTCCTGCCCTTATCCCAACTTATTTGGGGTTGGCGCAGTATGTCTTCTTCTTCCATACATCTCTATTAGCCGTAATTTCAGTAGTCACCCGCTTTCTAGCCATATCATCTTTCACACTATCCATCCATCACTTCTTTGGAAGCTGACCGCGACATAGTTGGGAAAAGGCTAGGCAGAACAGTTGCTAAGCTCCATAGTCAGCTGAATAATTTCCATGTTCAAAGCAAGCCACAGCATAGAATAGTTCCCGATTAATTCACCAGTTGGTTAATCACGGTCTAGCTACATGCATAATCATAGAGCAGCGAGAATTCGTATTATTCTCTATTCAATAGTAGCAGTGCATGCATGGCGGTCTTATGAAATACCTCATTAGGTCATTATTGTCAGTCCTGAATGGAAACAGTTATGTATTGCTGAATCTTGTGTGGGTATTGCATGCGGTATATCAGAGCCAGGTTTTACGAGAAAAGCAGATCAATTTTATATACAATATGTAACATAATTAACGCGCATCCTGAAAGTAGTTTGTTCAGAATCGTTTACTGGATCGATTTCTATCATTTTTAATATAGGTAATTTTTTATCCCAAAAATAATTAAAACTACGGAAATTAGTCACATTACCCTTGTACAGTCAAAACAGACTGAAATGGACCGTAAATCAAGGCAAAAAGACTTTTAAAAGTGCATTTTTATTTGTATTAATACAAATTCCGTCATTCAATACAAAATAAAGAAAAATAGACCTTATTTCAAGAACGTTTATTTCGTAAATAACAATGCATATATGTACATGTTAAACTAAATTTTCAGTGTATGTTTTATGATTATAACATAATATTCTAATTGGGGTGTTTGAAGGTGTGCGTTAATTACGTTACATGTTGTATAGAGAACCCTTGCTAGCTTAGAGCTCTATTTATCTCTATTTCAATTAAATAAATAATTTATCAATGAATAGAAGACTTTATAGAAGAACGAACATCTAAGAAGAGGCCCGTGCTCTGTAGTGGGACAGTAATGGACTGATTATGTTATATTAACAGACCTTACAAAAATTGCTACGAGAGACGGATATCGAAAAAGAATCGACCGATCAGTGAAGATAAATGCTCTATTCGCCACTCCAGTTTTCAAATATTCAGTGGCACATGATTACCATAATATGAAAATTATACAAAGGAAACCAAACGAACTTACTATGCGATTTAGACTTACCTCCTTCGATCGAAATCAGAGTTCCCTAGGCTAGTTGCAAGTAACTTCTAAGCTGAATTGAAACATGAGTTGCTCAAAGTGCAAGTCCCTAAATAAATTAGATTGTAACCAGATTCACGAACGAGGATGTTTTCTTCAGAGAATCCGCAATCGATGAAGCACGTGGTTTCTCCGAAGCATTGGCATTGCATCTTTATTGTTGAATTTTGAGTTTGATATTCATGGTACCTTCAAATTTATTGCATCGTTGGTCTAGTGGTGGAAAGCGCGACTGCTGATCGTGAGGTCCTAGTTTCGATCCTCAGGTCAGACAAAGTGTTATTGGTTTTTCCGTGTGGAATTCCTCAGTAGCAGCTCGGAGTTTGGATTTGTGCCTGGTTGATGGCGATAGGATCGCTCCCTATTACATGGGACTGAAACATAACGGCGAAATGAGGGTGGTTACTATGCACCACGGCCCAACCCTTCAGGGAATATAGACGTGATGTTATGTTATGTATATTATGTTCAAATTAACTGGCATAACTTCATAATACTAGGTATCATTAATAGAATTACTAGTGATCCTGTGAAAATTTACCAATTAATTTGAAATAACTCTATATTGTTTAAAATAAATAAACAACCGCAAAAATACACAGACAACTGACATTCATTCCGTCTCTCCTTTAATTTCCTAGACAGTTTCCATATTCCTTTATGCCTGGTTCCTATAAAAAAACGGGTCGTTTTGCTTGCTTACCAATGGTGGTATTTTTGTTGAAAATTTTACCTGTGATAGCTACTTCCATATTATTATGGGAGGGTGTACTATGCAAAGGTATGAGGTCTTTGCTTCGCTATTATTAAAGATACATGAGTTTCAATTTTAACCAATCACGCTTCATGAATTATAGGAATCGGCCATTAGTTGATCGTCTATTTTCTTGCTCCATTTATTTTAAGCATCTCTAGTGATATCAAAACGAGACATGAGCAGCTCTCAAATGAGAGCTTTTTATTGTTTTATCAAGACATACTGTAGTTTTTGAGAAAACCTACCTAAACCTACTCTATTGATCTGTGGAGGAATGAGGTATGGTATTCCTCCAACGAAAAGGGAGGATCCTCCAACCAGGCGGCTCTTATGCCTGGCGGGCCACTGCCCAACGGTTGATGTTGGGAAGTTCTATACCTGTCTGCCCATAAATACTGTTACAATTAAAGATAAGAAAGATATTACATTTGAATTTAGAATCTGTCATTTTTATACGATTGTTCATTGAGTTTTCTAATTTTGGCGCCAATACATTGTACAATATTTTGCGATATTAAAATGGAGTGGGGTGATAAAGAGAACCGAATCGCTGTGCATTACACAAAGTTGGTATGGAGCCAAATGCAATTTTTAAAACTCTCCATACGCTTGGTACTAGTCAAATGTTTGTGTACCGGGCTATTAATAGGTACAATGAGACCTCCTCTGTTTGTAACAGAAAAAGATCTGGTCGTCCACGTAGTCTTCGTACGAAAAAGGTGGTCAAAGCAGTAAGGGAAAGAATTCGAAGAAATCCTGTCCGAAAGCAAACGATTTTATCTCGGGAGATGAAGATAGCACCCAGAACCATGTCGCGTATTTTAAAAGATGACTTAGGACTTGCAGCCTATAAGAGACGCACTGGTAATTTTTTAACTGATAATTAAAAAAAGAATAGGGTGGCAAAATCGAAACAACTACTGAAGCGGTACGCAAAGGGAGGTCACAGAAAAAAATTGTTTACGGATGAGAAAATCTTTACAATTGAGCAACATTTTAACAAACAAAATGACCGTATTTATGCTCAAAGCTATAAGGAAGCTTCCCAATTAGTCGACAGAGTGCAACGTGGGCATTATCCGACTTCAGTGATGGTTTGGTGGGGTGTTAGCTATGAAGGAGTGACTGAGCCATATTTTTGTGAAAAAGGTATCAAAACATCGACACAAGTGTATCAAGATACCATTTTTGAGAAGGTAGTTAAGCCCTTTAATAACACCATGTTCAATAACCAAGTATGGTCCTTCGAACAAGACTCGGCGCCGGGTCATAAAGCTCGGTCCACGCAGTCTTGGTTGGAAGTGAACGTTTCGGACTTCATCAGAGCTGAAGACTGGCCGTCGTCTAGTCCCGATCTTAATCCGCTGGATTATGATTTATGGTCAGTTTTAGAGAGTACGGCTTGCTCTAAACGCCATGATAATTTGGAGTCCCTAAAACAATCCATACGATTGGCAGTGAAGAATTTTCCCATGGAAAGAGTGCGTGCTTCTATTGATAACTGGCCTCAACGTTTAAAGGACTGTATTGCAGCCAATGGCGACCACTTCGAATAAGCTTTTTATATTTTAAATTGTTTTAAATTTATGTATTAAACTAACACACTGTAAAAGTAATAAATATTATTTGCAATAAAAAAATAAAATTTTTCTTCGTGACAATATTTATGGCAAGACTATGTATATACTAACTCCGTGTCAGATCTTGATATCGTGATGCAGGATTTGTGACATTTCTTTTGACAGCTGTCATTGTTGTCGCTCTAATCTGCTAGACAATTGTCGTGCTGCGTAGTTCTCATGTGGCGTGATAGATGCCGCCACAGGTCAAATACTCAAACACTACTAAATTTTAAGTTGCCGTTAATTTCGTGCTATCTCTTTCATTTCGTCTTAAAGTGACAGTGACAGCACGAGACTTAACGGCAACTTAAAATTGACCAGCGTTTGAGTATTTTGCCATATGAAATCTCGAATTTAAAATCCAGGTTCTTAGTTTGAAGTGATTTGATTTTCCATAAAAAATACTAGCACAAAAATAGCTAAGTGAGAAGAAAAATCCGGATTCATAATATTCTTGTAAGATAAACTACGAGTAGCGAGTCAGTGCGGATCTCATATTTCCATTTTGCAACGTTCATATATGAAGTAGTAATATTTTGTTGGAATTTTCACTACAAGTTTGAATTATATCCGGACTTATGTAGGGAAAATGTATTTCAGTAGTACATAGGTATTTACTTTTCGCATTTGTATTTACTAGGTTGAGTTTCAAATTCAAATTATTTATTTGTAAAACATAGGTACAATATAATAAGAGCTTATTCTAATGTGAGGATCGCTATGTTTAACCTAATAGGTATACAAATTTTGGATAGGTACATAAATAATTATTATTCAAATCTATACTAATATTATAAAGCTGAAGACTTTGTTTGTTTGAACGCGCTAATCTCAGGAACTACTGGTTGGAATTGAAAAATTATTTTGGTGTTGGATAGTCCATTTATCGAGGAAGGTTATAGGCTATATAACATCACGCTACAACCAATAGGGGCGGAGGATAAATGAAAAATGTTGCAAAAACGGGAAAAATGTTCAACCGTGCGAAGCCGGGGCGGGTCGCTAGTCATATTATAATCTTTTGGGGCTATACCCAGAAAGCTTTTTGCGTATAACGCTGTTTTATCAGTTAACTAGTTTTAAATAGTAGCACAAGTAACAACTAACCAAGATATTTTTGTATTACAGTTTTCGTGTCGACACGAGCTTTACGAGAATAGCTCATGGCGTGGTGAACAGATTAGCTAGTCAGCAAGGTTGATAGTGGGGCTGACTGCCCAAGGTGTGTCGGACGTACTTGAATATCGCCATTCGTGGAGGCTCTTTTAACCTTTTCTTCTATTCGTGTGGTTAGTGACTAACCTGGTGTTAGGTAGTGTTTATGCCGCCATGGACTTCTGACTTGGCACCACATGTCGTCGAAAAATATCTCTCAGGCATGCCTGTTTCCTCACGATGTTTCCCTTCACCGTTTTTAAGCAAGTGATAATTAAACAATACGCACATGAATCCGAAAAGTCAGAGGTGCGTGCCTTGGGTTCGTACTCGAGACCTAAGACTTGGCAGTCCGAAGGTCACACCATTAGGCTATCACTGCTAGTAACTGCTAGTGGTAGTTGTTTTAACCTTTTGAACGCTACGCTATAGATGTAAGAGCACTTCATTCGTCGTACTTTTTTGACGACTATTAACGTCATTGGCGACCCGAGCACATTTTCGTTTGACGCCTATAACCGTTGACGGCGTTCAAAAGGTTAATGCACCCCTATGAGTTACTTGATTGATACGGACTACATCAATGACTCTTGAAGAGCTTGTATACCCTTATTGTTACAAACATACACCGCTATTAGGTATATCCATAGTTCGTTACACATCGAGACCCCTCCGTACCTCGAAGAGCACGTTGAACAGTCGGTCCCGGGTATCATACCAATACCTATGACAGTCGATACGGAAAGTCAGAAGCCCGAAAGTCTAACCTAACCTTAGGATATCGGCATTGCGGAGGTCTAATGGCAGTCGTTCTGTAGAAAATGCTGCTATTCAGCCACATCTAGTTAGACTGGAAGATAGCCCTAACATAGTTCGAAAAAGGCTAGGCAGAACAGTATTTCCGGGGTTGCAGTGCATGCTTTTGCGAATCCCGTGACCCCGGCCGAACGGTCAGGAGGAGGAACACCGTTGGTTTTTAGCCGGTAAGAGTCCGGCAGACACCCTCGCCTTCCCCGGGGGAGGGACATCCATGAGGATATTCCAACGAAAAAAAAATTTTTGGTATATCAACATTACCATTTGCATTCTTATCACATCAAAGACTAACATAGGTAAAAAAATACATAACATACTTTCATTCTATTGTTGTATGTGTCAGTAAGAGTACACAAAGGTCGGTGGGGACGCGGAAGTTCGGAACACTTGCCCGGGACAATTGCCTTGGGTTGAGCACGCCTGTCGTACTATGTAAACGTATGGTAGTCGTAACAGCTGGATGAAAGAAAACGTCCTGATATATTTAAGACGGCGAAACAAAATGTAGTAGAAGAAATTGTTATTTATTTTATATTTTATTTTCACACAGTATTGTCGCATTGATGGGTTGACAAAAATAATGTGATTATGATTAGATTACTAAATGCTATCCTTACTAATAAATGCGAAACTTAGCTTACTGTCTGTCTGTCTGTTACCTCATCACAAATACATTCAATAGTAGGAGGTAGTTAGCCCATCTATACCTATTTAATCTCTGAATCATCACGAGTAAACTACTGAAGCGATTTTGATGAAACTTGATACAGGGATAGTCTGGAATCCGGAGAAGGATATAGGCTACTTTTTATTCAAAAATACGGTATATGCGATAAACGACAGAAGACGCGAGCGACTTCTATTTTAAAATATCTTCTTATTTATTATTTTCTATTTACTAAATCGATTCCATGAGAGGGTTCTGTGGCTAATTACCCATCGCGCGGATTATATGATTTGCGAGATTAAGCCGCGCTTGCCGCAGTCCGTCCGTGGATGGGTGACCATTCGTTATACATCGAGGCCCCTCCGTGCCTCGGAGAGCACGTTAAACAGTCGGTCTCGGGTGTCATACGAATACCCATGACAGTCGTTACGGGTAGCCAGAAGTCTGAAGGTCTGACGACTGGTCTAACCTTAGAATATCGGCATTGCCCAGTAAATGGGTTGCAGAGGTCTGATGGCAGTCGCTCCATGTAACATACTGGTATTTACTTCACATTCGCATCTGGTTAGACTGGAAGCTTACCCCAACATAGTGGCGGAAAAAGGCTAGGCAGATTAAATCGATTCCGCACCGTACTTGAAAGTGTGCAGTGCTTATACGTCATCCATGATGATGATCATCAAATTAGCTCGTTGATCTCCATTGTACCTTTTCACAGACGAGGGTTGTAAGGGAATTTCATCTCATCCAAATTTTTCACACACATCTCCCGTACAACCGCGACTGCCTTCCACAAGTAGCTCCACTGATTAATGACACAGCATCAAGACTATTTGTCAATGGAGCGAACCAAACGGATCTACACTACCGATACGAACGAACGAACGAACGAAGAGCGATAGTCATTCAAGTTGACTAGATCGACACAAGATAACATTGAGGTTTCGTGTTTCGTTCATGTTACGATTGTATGAATAATCGCCGAGCTCTATTGGAAAGTTTGGAGTTAAAACAATTAATATTATTAGAAGAATGGGTGATAAGATCTGTGTTGATCTAAGGCTGACAGCACATGGGCCACTGCTCAAGACAGCTTTTTTTTATCCATGTTTTTCTAGAGGCGTTAGTTCACTTTGCGTGACTATGGAAGCTTCATAAGTACCTCCTATATACCTCTCAGACAGTTGATGGCTATTTGTTTGTAGGTGCAGAAACCGTTTGGTGTATGGCCTTATCAAGTCATTTTTTTTTTCTAAAATACGTCAGTACAATTTATGTAAAATGGAACATGCAATAAAAAACACAAAAATAGAGTGGTGAGGCTGTGTGTTATGGGATAAGCAGCTCTCTTCCCTCCATAAAAGTGACACAGAATAATTAATTAATAAATAATCAACCGATTGCTGCGTCACGGCTGGCCACGGGCCTTTACTCAGAATAAGAAGTGTTAAGGCCGTATAACATCAAGGCGACACGTTTTACGACACGTTTGGCGCAGTGGCTTAGCGATTGGCTTCTGCGCTACGGGTCGTGGGTTCGATTCCCACACGGAACAAATATTTGTATGGCCTACAGATCGTTGTTCCGGGTCTGGGTGTTTGTGCATGTGAAGATTTGTATCTGTAAACGCACCCACGATACAGGAGAAATCCTAGTGTGGGGCAAAAAAAAGGCCCTTAACCCTTCTCATTCTGAGAAGAGGCCCCTGGCCTGGTGCGGGTTGGCGGATTACACAATACCACCGAGAACTTTATGGAGCCCTCTCTGGTGAGAGGTTTCATCAAATTACGATCCGCATATGAATAGTGGAACAGCCAGAGGTGCGGGCTGGGATTGAAATCAACCCTTCTACATGGATGGTAAGCGTTCAACCGCTCGGCAATAAAATAATAATTATTTAAAAATATAATAAGTTTTATGCTTGAGCATGAGCTCATGTTCGGAAGTCGACATTACATTTTACAAATGGTATTTATGATTATTAAAATTTAAGTTTCCCACAGATTTCATAAAAGTCATAAGCCCCAAACAGCTCACTCTAATTAAACTAAGAATTTAGAAGGGTCTAGTAAGGCCACTCCTTAAACCGTTTGTTATGAAACGGAGCGGTGCAAATAGTTCATATCTATGCTAATATCTAGTTCGTGTCAACAAGGTTATATATTAAAGACCAGTCTGGCTACACTTTAGCCGAGTCTAATGGCAACAAAACGACGTTCATTCCAACCAGTTGAAGTTCATTTGGGGCCATATTTTGGTGTCTAACACCCATATTCTGAGACGTTCCTCCAAAACTTACTCGATTCGACTCCACCTCGACTTGGTCTTTCTCACTACCATCGGTAGTTATAGTTGACATAAACGTCCTCGACTCGAGATTTTTCCTCAGTCGAGGCAAGGAATCATCTGTCAAACTCAAGGTACCTCGGAACCTACCATAAGGAAGGAAGTGTCAAAGTTCGTAACATAAATGAATTTTGAAGACTTAGGCTCGATTTTACCAACGTCGGATAGCGTTTATCCAAGGAATAAGACAGACGTTTTGACAGAATTTCTATGCAAAAGCTGTCAAAACGTCAAATTTATTCCTCGATTAAAGTTATCCGATGTTGGTGAAATCGGCACTTAATCGAATAGGTATGCTTACGATAATCCTTACAAGTATTTATCGCGCCGTTATTTGCGCGATGCAGATAATTCAAATTATGACGTAATTAGCTGTGTCCTCACGGCTCCGCCCGTAGCCTATGTTACTCAGTGATAATGTATTAGCTTTCTAATGGCAAAAAAATTTTTGAAATCGGTCCAGTAGTTTTTAAGTTTATTCGTTACATACAAAAATACAAATCTTTCCTCTTTGTAATATTAGAATAGATGACTCCGTCGAGGAACCTCAAAGTTCACACGAAATTGGGACTAAGAATAATGAAGTTTTCGAGGCCGTCCTGAGTCGAGTATGAGTCGAGTAAGTTTTGGAGGAACGTCATAGAATATGGGTGTAAGTTACAGGTGGTTAGTGCTTACTTATCCGTAACTAAATGCTAATTACTCCTTTTCTATCATAATCATTGCGGGTTTCGCAGGTCTTAAGTGACGTCACTATTCGTGTTGAAAATATCCCGTGCTTTTAAAAGAAAGAAAGAAAGAAGAAAGAAAATGTATTTATTGTTGTATTGTATTAAATTGTATTTATTTCATTTATTATTTAAAACATAATGAGGTACTAGGAACTGTGTATAACAAATATATACAAAGCAATTTAATGTTGCCCCAACATATTCGACTGCCTCGTTGATCTAGTGGTGGCAAGCGCGACAGCTGATCGTGAGGTCCTGGGTTCGATCCCCAGGTCGGGCAAAGTGTTATTGGGTTTATCCGTATGGAATTCCTCAGTAGCAGCCCGGAGTTTGGATTTGTGTCCGGTTAATGGCAATAGTCTCCCCCCTATTACACGGGACTTAAACATAACGGCGAAATGAGGATGTTGCTATACACCTTTGCCCAACCCTTCGGCAATATACCTATACACGTGATGTTATGTTGTAAGTGTTGCCACTGGCTCATTTTATTTACAAGAAAACTGTTATGGGAAGGTATAGGTCTACCAGAATCTGATGGCAAATAGGGAAATTAAATGTTTTTGTGGGTAACACAAGGGTAATTTGAATAAAAAGTCTTGATACTTGTAATTATTTTTCTTTAATTTCTTCTCGATCTTCTTCCTGCCCTTATCCCACACTAGATGGGGTCGGCACAACATGTATTTCATAAATCCATGTTGTTAGAGGTTTTGGCTTATTATTTTATGTGACCCAATGTGCTTTGCTGATATTATGCACTGGGTCCCAAAATGATATGCTGATATATGGTTTTTTTCAAATTTTATTGTAATGGAAAAGGAAACCTTGTTAAAATAAGTATGTTTATTAAAAATGTTTGAACAAGAAAACATTAATCAGAACTGGAAAATGTATCAACTACAGTCATACTCGTTTTGACAAGTGACATGTTGACATTGCCATATGAAAACCACTGTTTGTTATTAATTTTTAATGCCATGAGATTCTGGTTGACCTATACCTACCATTTTATGGTGCTTAATTACATCTAGTTTTTATGATTAGACTCACTTGCACAATGACACGCTTAATACAATTACCACAACACACGAGGAGACATACAAACAAATTATTCGTTGCGCCATAAAAACAGACTAAATTTGCCCCCCTCCCGCCTTAAATTACACTCATCTAGTCCATATTCCATGTCAATAAAAATATACAATAAACTACCAGAAGACATAAAACAAGTAAACAAAACCAGTATATTTTTAAATAAATTAAAACAATATTTAATAAAAAAAAGCTATTACACAGTACACGAATATCTAACGGATAAATTCAATATTAATACATAATTATGAATAAAATATATTTAATAAGAAAAATAAATTATATTATTACACTTAATAATAAAAAATAAAAATACTACTACACTATAGTGAACAAATTATAAGTGAGCGTTAAGCAATATTAAATATAATTAGTTAATTAATAGATAGACTGTATATGTTATATTAATAGAGTAAGTAAATGAATGGAAATATAAAAAACTTAATAGGATACAAATTGATTTAAATTTAAGTAACAAGGAAAATTAATAGGGCGCTCTTCCTCTCTCTCTCATTTAAAAATTTGCTGTGTCCGACAGGGTCCATAATTGTTTCTATTATTTTTTATTTACCACATATAAGTAAACATTATGGATTGCATTTATCGATTTGATTTGATTTAACCTATAGGGGCTAAAATTTAATAGGCCCGTTTTGACAGCTGTCAGATTAGAGCATGTTATGTCAATTTCGACATAAAATGTACTGATCTGACAGCTGTCAAAACGGGCCTATTATATTTTAGACACTATAGTCATTGTATTTCTGTCAATTGTCTCAATAGAGACAATTATGTTTTAAACATATTTAGTACTGATTGGGTTATTGTGCAGTCCAAAGTACTTATCTTTGGTAGGTATGTACTACCACAGATACATAATACTATACTAATTGAGCGAATCGTCAATGTATGTTTAATACTTGTAGTGCTAGCACGAACATTTGACGTACCTAAATTGTCGTAAACGTATTGTTTATGTAAGCGCATTTGAATGGAAAATAACAACTGTCCTATAAAATTCTGGTTGATTTTTTTGCGACATGCACAACTTGTGTCATACATAGATATGAATCAAGTTTTTAATTTAATTAAATAGTACCTGGATGACCGAGCTTTGCTCGGCTTTTTTTTTGGTATTTTTTTTTTGTAAAGAAAAAAACGGGAAAAAGAAGAAAAAGAAGAAACTTGAAAAAAAAGGGAAAATAATAACCACCTGGACTCGAACCGAGTCTTCTGATTTCGGGACCGCCCGATTTCCCACCTGAGCTATTTTAAGCTTGTAAGACGCGGCGAAATTTACTTTTGTAATAATATTAATGTAGCAGTTTTTCATTGCCTGAAAACACGGATAAAATAACGTTTTCTAAAACTGAAACCTAGCTAGATCGATTTATCGCCCCCGAAACCCCCTGCTTATTAAATTTCATGAAAATCGTTGGAGCCGTTTCTGAGATTCAGATTATATATATAAAAAATATATATATATACAAGAATTGCTCGTTTAAAGGTATAAGATGTATGTCCGAAACGAGTATTTCCAATTCGTTACTAACGTGATAACATTCGTGCTAGGCCTTCTGACAAAACTAAAGTGTTTGTGAGAAAATAGACATGAGATCTAGCATCATAGTTCTAAAACTTATAAGACTAGTGAAACTTTAACACTAATAAACTTGTCGTTCCCCAAACTGCAATCTGAAGCTCCACCGTTCAACAAAAAGAGCTTGAAGACAAATTAGCGTCCCCATATGCAAATTTATCCCTGTTTACGAGAACTAAAGCTTTGCAAACTGTTCAAACTATCTACAACCTGCTTTGTACTGTTTTTGTGTTACTAAGTTCCTTTGAAACCCTTTAAGGCAATGTCGCAACACTCGTAACAGTAACTTTGCCCTGACATTTCTATCAGGCGTTTAATTAGCAAGTTTCATTAAATTTTCTTTATTATTTCTGACGTCCTTTATTCTTTCTTTGTGAAAAGTTTATTCAAACGTTATTTAAGTGACTCTTATAAGTAACTTTAACCTTTTCAGTAATTAAAGAAAGCGAAACATAAATTGTTTGAAAATATTATTTTCAGTTCGAGTTGACCTTTACTCGCCCTTAAATGTCAAGGAAAATGACGTTAAATTTTTAAGAAAAGTCTAATGAAAAATGTAATTAATTTTGGAAATAGGAAAAAACACAATAAGACCAAAATCATCGCAACTTAGCTTTTGCCGTTAAAAAGTATGAGTTGTTTCTCTCATACTACCTACTCGCTAAAGTCAAAATCTATAATATGTGAGTATTTACGTATGTACCATTTAATATTTTAATGCCTTCCCTTCCCAATCTTTATCTTGATAGCTATCAGAATCACCTCTATATCTTACAATCCCCGGGGCGAATGCGATATGAAACGAAATAGAGTTTCCTTGGCCATGGTGGGTCTACCGTCCGGCCGAATATTAAAAACAATCTTCCTCTGCCTCCGCCGGGATTACGAAAAGAGATTTGTATTTTTTCCTGGAAAGAATAATGGATGTAACCAAAGAGAATGATAAGGGTGCAGAAACAAGGATGGAAAACAATAATTTACCTCTCCAGTCAGGCTCCTATCGCAGTGAGGTGACATAGCACCACGCAGGTAAAAGATGCAAGGACGCGGAGTTAGCATGGGCTCTAAAAGTTGTTTTTGTTACGTCCGATTAACCCATATTGTGTACGAGTGCTTGACGTCACATTACGTCCTCGATTTTTCTATCAAGCGAGGGGCGTCGGGTCGCATCGGGTCCCGCCGGTTCGCAAATGCACCGCGCATGCGTCGAAATTGCGCCAATTTCGCGGGCAGCGGCCTCTGCCGGCGGAGGTCCCAGTCCATTCGGTGCTCGACGGGGGGATGTTGCATCGCGCGTGGTGACATCACTCGGACGGGAATTTCAAAAAAATTAAAATGCCATAGTTTGAAAGTGGTGCAGCGCGGTTGAAAACTTGCTGTTTCAATGTGTTCGCGGCTGACGACGTTAAGACTAACCTAGTGTTGTGTGTTTAGGTTAAGTTTCTGTGTGTTTGGATTAAAAATATGACTGATTGCGGGGATATTTTGTTGTATTAGAATAAAAATAGTTGTTAATCGTGTACGTATGTGTGGGTTGGTTACGTGATCGCGTGGTGGTTTTGATTGCAGTGTCCGCCGCATTCTCATTCAAGTGCCAGAATAACCTTGACACGTTTTCCCGCGCTAGCACCCCAACCTTGTTTTCAGTTGCACTCTCTCTTGACATTTACCGCAAAAGCGGTCTCTTTTGCTAATTAGCGATACTGTTAAGTGAATACTCCTTGGAGACTGTAATTATGAAAGTAAATAGTAATTAGACGGTAATTTAGCCAAGATGAGTGACGTTAATAGCTATTGTAGAATGTTCTTAGCATAAAATATAGATCAAAATTAAAATTCTTGTAAAATTAATAATCAAGTTTGTAATAATGGAACCCTTGTGACCGCTTGAGTGAGGAGTGAGCCAGCGTCTTCAAAATGAGAATTTCAAAAGGTGAGTTCCGTTTTATGTCAGTTATATTTTGGAGCTTTTTATTAGAGCCTACTTTTATTTTATTACAAAAGAGGTTTCATTTGTAATAAAGCAACCTCTTTTTGTTAGTCCAGTTTGTTCCCAACGGATTTTACCTACCTACCTTGTACCTGTTTAAATATGTACCTATTATGTACCAGACTTATAAAAAGATATAGTCGACCTGCAAAAGGATGTAATATCTTTCTATAGGTATGAATATCTTTTATGGACATGAAGAAGCAATTGGGGTAGAGTCGACGTTGAAGGCTGACCACGGGGCGTTGTGGCGCCTCTCAGGCCGTATCCTCACGGCTCACAGCACGACACGACAAAATGCGGTGACGATTCCGACCACAACTATATTTCTATTAACCATTTACTCACGAAATGATACGATACTACTAGTTTCGTTACAAACTTTTCATAGAATTATATGACGGTAAGAGTCGTCACCGTATTTTGTCGTGTCGTGTCGTGAGTCGTGGAAAAACGGCCTCACGAAAGTCTTATAAAGGGTTGGGCAGAGGTGTATAGTAACACCCTAATTTCGCCGTTATGTTTAACCTTTTGAACGCCAGATCATAAATGCATCTTCGTACCCCCCACGCTAAGGTAACTGTAATCCCATCGTTTTAGTCACATATTTGTGACGTTGGTGTACAGGGTAAACTTTCGTTTGTCACATATGTGTGACAAGGCATCCAAAAGGTTAAGTCGTAATAGAGGACGAGCCTATTGCCATCAACCGGGTCCAAATCCAACTCCGGACTGCTACTGAGGAATTCCACACAGAAAAATCCAATAATACTTTGCCCGATCTGGGAATCGAACCCAGGACCTCACGATCAGCAGTCACGCCTGCCACTACTAGACCTACGGGGCAGTTAATCGTAGGTAATCGTAATGGTGATCGTAGTTTGTTATTATTAACAGATATGAGGACGCTGCTATCCTTGTGTCTACCCATCCTCTTGACTTAATCCCTTATAGGTCTCGAGTTAGAACCCAAGGCACGCACCTCTGACTTTTCGGATTCATGTACGTATTGTATAATTATCACTTACTTAAAAACGGTAAAGGAAAACATCGTGAGGAATCCGGCATGCCTGAGAGATATTTCTCGACGGCATGTCAAGCCAAGTTCGAGGCCCATAGGTGGAATAAACACCGACACCAGGTTACTCACCACAGTCACTAATCACACGAAAAGAAGAAGTATCCCTTATTTGCCTCTTATGACACCCATAGGTGGAGGAGAGGTGACCTATTTTTTGTGAGGAACTACACGAAACATATTATAAATGTTTACCCATTTAAAACCATTATAAGGTAATCTAGTGAGTCATGGGAACTATTTAACATTGAAACTTCGAAACTATAATAAATGGGAGTCAATCCTGAACGATTTCAATGAATGGCCATCAAGGGAATAGTAGAAAATATAATTTATCAAAAGCTTTCAAGAATACAACCACTTTATCCTTATTAAGGATTTACTAATTACTTTTAAACGAAGCTTAAAATACGGTGCTGATAATTTTTCTTTAGATGGACAAACCTTTTAGTTGTCAGAACATTTATTCTTTACTAGAATTTAATGATATTATTTAAATTTCAAAACGATGTCATCACTATATCAAATCATTTAATTAATCAGTCTTCCTTTCTGACACAGATGCTTCTTTCCTAAAATAAGTAAAGGACAGTTTCAATACCCCTAGTACGAATTTGCAAATTACGAAATCGCCAATAATTTTCATCAGCTCGCTAAACTGTATAATATATTTGTCTCTTTTTCTTGCGGGTGTGTAAGAGAGATAGAGCTTAGCGAGCTCACGAAAACTATTGCCGTTTCCGTAATTTTCAAACTCACATTACAGTAAGCTATATCCACCACCATCCCCATCATTGTTATTCCTAACATTCTCGCCATATTGCTAGAGCCCGCTTTGCTACAATGGTTGTAGACTCATTATCAGGTAAACTGCCATTTCCTTCAAGATATGGCAAGTCTAAAGCCAAACTATGAAGAGGGCGTTGGCATCAAGCAATCTCGCTCTAGCGAAGCGAAATAGACAAAAAAATAATAGCAACATAAAAATGAAATCAAAGATCTAATTAAATGTCCATTTACGAGGGTGTGGCCACTATTGTCCTTCAAAAAATAAAGAATACACTCTCGTTAACTCAAGGTTGTAGACCTCAGGTTGTCTGGGTCCCCGAACTTTGCATCACCTTGGTCTAACCCTCGCAACCTTGCAAGGGCCGTTACTTTCGTCAATTCAAATAAGCTTTATAAGTTCGTTTATACTTTCGAGATCGAGTATTTGAGATATAGATTTAGCTTCATACGGCCTGGCAAAATCTGGGATAAAAAATCAGGCAAAATATAGATGCAAAATAAAATATATAGATATTTTAATCATACACAAGTAACAACTAAGATCTGGATAAGGCAGAAGTGATTCGTTCATCATTGATAGGTGACAAAGATGAGTGTAACAGACAAAATTTCAATACCACGTTATAATTCAAGAAAAATCCAAATTTTCTTAAAGGCAAATTTTCTTATATCCCTTTTTACGGATCTGAAAATCCCACCAATGAACTCAAAGTTAGCACCAAGTTTATTTTAGATAGACCGATGAGGGATAATCTTCGATGGTATTGAACTGATGTCTGGGATTACGTTACACATCGAGGACAGCTAGACGTTCATTGTTAGATTCTCACTACTAGAACCTCGAGATAGATTCCGAGAAACGATGAGATTTCCAATATACCAGTAACTGGTTCGTATTATTGAGATACTGGTACCGATAAATCAGTAATAGAACAAGATGTGTAATCATGTTGTATTATTTTGAGTACTCTCTACTTTAAGACTGTTATATCAAAAAAATGGATCAGTTCATTATCGAAATCGGTTAAAGAACTCACGACTTGAGACATGTCTTTGTGTATCTATAATTGGACAGCAATGAGACGTTGACTGACCTTATTATCTATCATGTTCGTAAAGGCTAAGAAGTTGGAAGCAGGGAACATAATTGGGCATGAAGGGCAGCCAAATCATTGGTACAATAGAGCTGGCACTGCGGTCTCCTTGTAATTGGTTGCCCAATGACGGGACCATAGCATATAAAAACCTTCATATTTTAAAGGGGCTGGCATGACTAGAAACGGCCCTAAATAGTGAGGTTTGGAAGGCAAAAGGGGAGGCTTTTGCTCAGCAGTGGGATATAGCATAGGCAAGTAAAAAGATATATTTAAATGGCTGATGTTCAATTTTGAACTGGAATTCGTTCAGCAGAGAAAAAGAAATATGCAAAAACGACTGCAAATTTAGGCTAAAATATTAAGTACCTATTTGACGAATTAAGGAAATATGTTGTAGAATAGGTTTAAAGGCTTGATAAAGTAGATTTCTTATTGTTTTAGTACAGAATAAACATACACTATACACCATCAGCACGTTTAAGCTTGTTTGAGTCCTAAAATATTCCCTATAGGTATCCCTGATGTGTTTTTAACTGTTTATTTTTGGACAGATTCTGATGTGAAAGTATTTTCATTACCTGCGTGTTTGTTCAGATTTTTATTAGGCCAGGGATAAAGTGAACTTGTTTCAACTGTGTGGCTGATGTTGTAACAAGCGGAGTTGGGGCGATTGTTTCACAAAAAAAGGATATTTTACGTGGTGGTATCAAACATTTTAGTTCTTTTTTATGTCCCTGGATTTGGACTAATCATTGAAGTTTTGTTTATCCTAGTTATAAGCTATCTATAGAGTGATTAATAGGGTAACTGACTACATATCTATTGGTATATTCGTGAAATCGAAACCTGACTAGATGGCTATTCAGATCGAGCGTGAAACGTTGATATCGGTGGAAGTGAACAAACGTGAAGAAGTAATAAGATAACATTTTATATCACGGCTGATTAGATTTAATCGATGGTGATTACCATCGATTAAATCTCCCCCATAAGAAACAAGTCTCTAAGTGACAAAAGTTGAGGTAGCATTAAGTAATTTGGCAATAACTATTTAATCATTATTTCGGCATTAGTGTAACCACCCTATAAGTCTCTGAATCAATCATCGTAGCCATATTAAAATTCTACATGATTTTAGTCGGCTTCTGGAATACAACAGCATATCAGCACTCCTATTAGCCTTAAAACTTGACTATATCAAACAAAATGACTACATCTTAAACCTCTTCTCACTCAAGGAAAACCCAAGCAAAATGGAGGTAATAAATTATGATTACCAGATCATCAACTTGCTTTTATTTCCATCTATTCCACGCTGTCCTTCACACACATCTTTGTCTACAGCCATTTATCATTCCTGCATGCTCTTACTCCTTATATTAGTAGCAACGATAACTGTCACTCTGATGTCACTCTTACTTTGAGGAACATTTAGAAATTACCTTTCAGCATAAGATTTTACATTCTTGATATCTTATTTTTAAGGCGAATTAGGAGAATAGGTCACACTATGTGGTATTGTTTTACTTGTAGACATTGTATCATCTATCATCTCATAGTCATCTGTCACTTAATTAAGTAGGCAGCGTTGTAATTTATGGTGCTGTGCTTATCGGCAATACTATTCCTTTGTACATAGTAGTTTGCAATTGTGTATTGGTTCAATACTGTCCCATTATTTTGTTCTACTTTATAGCTAGTTCACACAGAAATTGTTTACAGGACCCGTTTTAGCGGATCAGTTTTTATTTTGGTGATGGCGCCTTTGTATGAGCGAGTTCACATACACGACAGTATTCCGAATCCAGTAAAAAATACTGGATCCGTTATTTTTATCGTATCCTGCCTGCCAGATGCGACGCAGCTGCTATTTGTTTAACTGATCCGTCGGTACGAATGTGAACAAGACATCCAGTACCGACGGATCCGTTAAAAAGGATCCACTGCGTGAATGGGCTCTTAGCTGTTGAACTATAGATGTACACAAAAGTAATCAATTTACTCAATCGAGCCAATATTCTGCTACGCGGTCTTAGAAAGAAACGCACAACATCCAGCTTTCCGTATCATTTACTAAATGTGGCGAATGTTTTTGACTTTATTACAAACCAAAAGGCTCCAATGACCGATTCACGTATGTATAATCTCGACCACACTAGCTATCAACATACTCTAGCCTCGTGACCGGCCACAACAGGGGTTGGCCTGGCTGAAGTACCGCTTAACCAGTGAGGTAACTATGGGCACTACCACTCTATCGTGAAGAGGTAAGTGCAACCGGGGATTAGCTAAAAAAAATGTAGGTACAGACTTCTTGAGACAGAGACTTATGCGCGGTTCCTATAAACAAAAACGAATCGTTTTGGTTACCAATGGTAGCATTTTTTATTGCCAAACTGGGCATATAAATAGACTCTTAAGCTAATTATACCTGTGATAGCTACTTCCATATGAGGTCTTTGCTTTATTATTGGTAAAGATAAAACTTTAACCAATAACGCTCCGTAAATTATAGGAATCGGCCATTAGAGAGTTACAACTAAACCTGAAGACTTAGTAGGTAGTAATATTTAAATTGTATATTGGATAGCTTCTCGCATCTGTTGCCTAGTTGTGAAAAAGTGTCGTATCTTTTATCGTGAGTCGTAAAACGTCTGAAGAAAAGGTTACTACTAGAGTGATTGTAGTCGTATTCAAAGAGCGTGGCGAAATGGATATTCGAAGTACACTGGCATTGGCACTGTATTTTTTCTAGTATTCGGGTTTACCAACCTACCTAATATGTATAGTGATTATGGTAATATTTTCGAGAAATAGAGACCGTTCCTGGGCTTCATACTTCGACTGTCGCTACGTATTATATCGAAACGACTAAATCTCAGTTTTTATTTTATCTGCTTTAAATGTGTGAAATTTATCTTAAAGGTTATAAAATAATATTTTTTTATGGGACCAAATGGCAACTATTCCGCATCAAACTAAAGAAGAATCACGTAAATCGGATCATCAATCTCAGCGTAATCGGTGTACATACATACATAATAAAATAAAAACTGAGATTTTGTAGTTTCGATAGTATACGTAGGGACCGTCGACTTATGTACATACTAATAATCTTGGGCGGTATATTACTGCGCCAGATATTTTCCACCACACATCTAAGTTTTATTGGTAAAAGGTACGTCATAGGCAAAGATGAATCGGTAGGTTTCGATCCGGTTGTCTAATTTTTTTGTTATTGTGGCAATAGAAGTACAAATCGTGACGTAGGCTTGAGCTAACGCAGGAAGAAAAAGTCTTGATTTATTTGGATGTGAGTGCTTTTATACTAATAAAGCGTGTAATAAAACGCTGCTTATCTTTAGACTTGGTAACCAAGTTGTTCAATCACGAAGTGACTACAGAAATGCCACAGACACTTGATCATTGCATCAATGTAAACGATAATTATTAATAATGTATTTAATGGCTTCCACGAATCCTACATCGAGTAAGCCGTTCATTTATTTATTCGTACGACGTATTAACATTAACACCCTTTCGATTAATTACTGAAATACATTATCATTAACGATGGCCGTTAAAGACTCCTACTATAAAGAGTAATTATATTTAGTTATAGGTACGTAGTATGTTGAAGCTCCATTGTTAACGCTTGAGTTTTTAATCTATCCCACGAGAGGAATTCACCAAATGAGTATAATGAACACTCCAATATTTAACAAGAGCGTAGTGAAAATATTCCCGTAGATATAAGAATAAACTGTCTCATTTCTCATTTCTATGTTTCTAAAGGCGAGTAAGGCAATCTTTTAGATGATACCTCAAAGATTTTAAGCTCGTCGTTCTAGTCGGTAAAGTAAAACTTTGTAAAAAGGCAAAAAATGCTAAAAACACCCAAGTCAAATCACATTAGGTTCCTTATTTTCTCTTGAACAGTTTCTATCAACAGTATATCTTATAGCAGTGATAGCTTAGTGGCCTAAGGCACGCACCACTGACTTTTCGGATTCATATGCGTATTATATAATTATCACTTGCTTAAAAACGGTGAAGGAAATCATCGTGAGGAAACCGGCATGCCTGAGAGATATTTCTCGAAGGCACGTGAAGCCAAGTCAGAGGCGGCATAAACTCTGATACAGGTTAGTCACTAACCACATGAAAAGAAGAAGATCAGCAGTTAAATCTTCATCACTAAAATGCTACGTAAACGCCTGAGTCTTGGGACCTTCAGCATGATAAATATATGGTCTAAATATTATGAAGCGTGAGATAATACGTCAGATCTCAAAGTGAAATGGACGGAGGCGCCCGAGGAATGATTTAGCAAGGCATATAATACATGGGCCATTGAAGTGTAATTCACCGTGAATTCTCATGAATTATGAAATAATTTTACACTCCTTACATCACGTATTCATGAACAAAGAAGCAACGAAGGGGTATTTTGAGAAGACGTGTTTGAAGAGATACTCCAATTGTTTTTGTTTGTTTCAATTGAAGATCCCGAACTAATTACGTCCAGTTTACATAACTGATTCGAGTTTGATGAAGACCCGATCGCCATTTGTATTAGAAAGGGGTAGAGTTGATTGAGAAATTTATTACAGTTTGATTTGTTAGGATTGGAGTGAAAAGGGTTTAACTGTAAATAGGATTAAGAATTCAGTTTTGCTGATTTCTATAGAAACTCTGTCGAGTAAAGATCGTTATATAATGATTATTGGACTGAAGAGTTATACTGTTTATTTGGCTTATTTTAGTATTTTTGCTTTCTTTGCTTAGCGATGCGTGAAGTATGTATTTCATTATTTTTTAAACAAATGATTTAAAGCGGTCCCGGGACCCCTCCGTGTCTCGGAGAGCACGTTAAACAGTCGGCCCTGGGTGTCATACGAATACCTATGACAGTCGTTACGGGAAGTCAGAAGCCCGAAAGTCTGACAACTGGTCTAACCTTAGGATATCGGCATTGCCCAGTAATTCGGTTGCGGAGGTCTGATGGCAGTCGCTCCGTGTAAAATACTGGTATTAAGCCGCATATGGTTAGACTGGAAACTGACCTGAACATAGTCAGGAAAAAGCTAAGCAGAACAATTTATAGCAAGCAAATACAATTGGATTTGCATTGAATTGACCCGTTTACGCACGAAACGACAAGATACTAGTCGTGTCGTAGTAAACATTTCATAGAAATATATGGCGATCGGAGTTGGTACCATATTTTGTCGTGTCTTATCGTAAGCCTTGAAAAAAAAGGTCTTAGTCATCTTCACGACACCTATGGGTATACTTTGCCTGCTTCTTATTAAGCTCATTTTTAGTCACTCTATGCAAAAATGATTTAAGCAAAAGACTGTTTTAATACAAGGCACAAGAAAAAAAACTCCTTCAGCCACGAAGCGTGGTAAGCGTTCATATAAAAAAGTTACACACAAGATACCCTTTTCAAAGTAATAAATTCATGCTCTCTTAGCTCTTAAAGAAACGTTTTCTAAGGTCGTGCGAAGTTATCAAAAGTTTAACAGCTCTTGGGATTATCTCATTTAGACTTAACTATCAAAAGAAACTCATGTAAGTATCTACCTTCCGTATGAGAGGTGTAATGCCACAGAAAGGAGATTTTTGGGTTGAAAGCCTAAACTTTGAAGATTACCTTTCCAATTTCGCGACGCTACGGATTATGATAATGAAGGTATAGGATGTTTTCGAAAACATTTTCGTGGTATTTTGTTTTTTCGTAATACCAGGTTCACACAATTCGATTCTAGTTGATCAACTGCCAAATCGCATGCGATTTGAACCGTCTGAACAGACTTTCAATCAAATTGAATCAATTTGAAGGAACAAAACGTTTCAACTCTTGTTGATCAACTTTTGTTGATCAATAAAATCGAACCGTGTGAACCCGCTATAAGTTATAGACGTGTTTGTATACAAGGTGTCAATAGGTGATTATATGAATATTATAAAAAGAAAAAAGAGAAATTATTAAAAATTTAATAATTTATATTAAATATTTTAATATAAAAAAAAAATCTATTAAATAAATTTTATATATAATATAAACATTTTTTTTGTCAGTTTTAAAGACAAAAAAACTGATAGTTTCATTATCTGTTAAAATAACAAAATATTTTTGTCCGGTTTCTATAAAGAAAAACTAATCGTTTTGGTTACTAATGAAAGAATAATTTTTCGCCAAACTGGTCTTATAAATAGACTCGTAAACTAATTTTACCTGTGATATCTCCTATATGGCTGAGGGGGTTACAACGCAAAGCTGAGATCTTTGTTTCATTATTGATAAAAATACAAGATTATCAATTTTAACCAATAACGTTACGTAAATTATAGGAATCGGCCTATAGTCACCTGATGTCACTTAACATTTCCACCCTGTATCATTTTTTTTCATTTCATTAAGGGTGATTTGAATAGCAAATGTGACCTATATGTTCAAATGAAAGTAACAGATTTTGTCGAAAAGTTTGCTATCCTTCGGAAGGTATTGTTCGATCCTTACTGACATGTTCCCGCAGTTCACCGATAATGGAAGTAAAGCCTCTGTGACAAGGGGTGAGGTGGTCGCCACCTTAACGGTAACATAGGTAGGTAATACCAATTTTAGTTACAACAGAGAAATTTACTAAAATAGAAATCCTTTTGCTATAAATGGTGTTATATTATTCTTAGTTTCAAAAAACAGAAATTTTGTTTAATTCGGTTAAAAAAATATGTGAGGGACTCGTAGCTTATTGCTAACCGCGCGGATCATATGATTTCCGAGGTTAAGCTGCGTTTGCCGCGGACTGTACGTGGATGGGTGACCGTCCGTTACACGTCGAGATCCCTCCGTGCCTCGAAGAGCACGTTAAACATTCGGTCCCGGGAAGTCACAAGCCCGAAAGTCTGACAACCGGTCTTAACCTTAGGATATCAGCATTGCCCAGTAATAAGGACGCGGAGGTCTGATGGCAGTCGCTCCGTGTAAAATACTAGTAACTATTCAGCCGCATTTGGTTAGACTGGAAGCTGACCCCAAAATAGTTGAGAAAATGCTAGTCACAACAGTTTAAAAATATGTCATTAGCTTAATTTTTAGGAAAACGTATTGTTAGTTTAAGTAAATATTCTAAATACTTAAATTTAAGCTATTACGACAGTAATGGAGGTGTTGCTGTTACAATTAAGATAGTTTACAATAACTTAGTAGGTAATAGTGGTGTAAATTAAGTAAGTATATTTTGTTTAATTCTTAGAAGTAAATCAGTTTAATGCGACCGTATTTTATCAACTTAATTGTACCAAACAAAATTGTTTAATTATAAAACCCGAACATTTTAGCTGGTATAATTAAAATCACTGGGGTATTGTTTAGGAACAAAACGATACAGTTATGTACACTGCCCAAATAAATTAAACGGCTATGTTGAACGCACAAAAAAAACTTCAATTGCTTCATAAAGATCATGTTTAGAATTAAAAAGTCGTATAATATTGAGTATAGCCGGACCAAATTTTATTATACACATTTCGCGAGTTACGTTTTATTTTGTTAGCAATGAATGAATAGCCATTTATCTGATTTTAAATCACGTTATTGTTTAGAATTATTTATGACTCTGAAATACACCACGGTTGACATTTTCATTAATCATTCAGTTATATTCAGAATTTTAAATATCCATTAGCGATTTCAACGGTAGGTTGCGTTGGACATACCTACTATTTAAACATTACGTATTTTTTAAACTATATAACATAATCTCTATAATATAAAAATCAATTGCCGTTGTTTGCCTCGATTTTGGGCCGAATTAGGAATAAAGAAAACTAAAAAAAATAACAAATTTTGTTGGTGCGAAGTTCACCGGGTCATCTAGTAAGTAGGTACTTAATAATATTGACATAGTTCTGAAATAAAAGTAAGCTTTTTAATCCATAAACCCAATTAATCTAAGCAATAAAAAAACGCTTACCCGTGACTGACGATACCGACCCTTTATTCCGCCATCTTAATTTTAATTCAATGGGTCATTCGTCATTCCTTTTTCGAATTTTAGCGTGCGAAGCAAAAAAAGAATCAAAGGGTATTATTGCGGGAAGCCTACATTCCAATTAAGGCTGTTCGCTCTGACCTTGGAGACCCAAAGGAGGTCGCAAACGTTTCGGTCTTTACCCAGATTATAATAAAGCATTTTCTTGAATAATGCCGTGGCTTGTGGTGACGTAACTTTAGGGTTTACGTAAATAGCGTCGGTGCTTAGAGCGATTTATTTTAGCAGTAGTGGTGCATTGTTTTATTGTTTGTTTACTAATCTGCTGTCACACCAGTAAAATAAGGATTTAAATTACCCCGTGTGGGGACGGGTTAGAATATAAAACTTCCTCACCGTACTCTGGGAATAGACGCGTGTTGTAAGATTCAACAAAACCTAGCACGCTTGGTGGTAGGATCTATACGGTCCGCCTGGCTAGCTACCACCCTCACATTAAGGTCCGTCGCCAAGCAGTTTACTGTGTTCCGTCGTGTATGTATGTGAGAGCCAAGGGGTTATAGAGGAATCCCTCTATATGTCTGTTCCTTGGATTCGTGTGCTCCATCTTAGACCGTGTCTGCGCTTACCATCAGGTGAGACTAGGGCCAAACGCGACAAACTCAATAAAAAAAAAACTTAAAAATAATGTATCAGAATCGACTAGTGATGTATGTCTATAACTTTCACCATACGCTTTATTTAGTAAGGACTGAAGACGTGCAAATAAGCAAAAGCTGTTCTTTAATTTTAATGTTACTAAATAATTAGTAACTGGAACCGTGTAAACAACAATTTATACGGAGACATGCTAACGAGCCTTGCCGGTAGTTTCAGAGTCGCTTCTTAGTTTTTGAAAGCTCAAAGTTTATAACTTATTTTGCTTGAGTTAATCCAATTTAAATCGAAATTAATTAAAGTTAAAAGCACCTTATTTTACGAAATTAAACAAAGTACAAGCCCAGTTCTGAAGTAAGTCTAATCTAAAACTTTAGTTAAACCTACAAAACTTGGTCTAATATAATCTGGTTTGTGTTAATGATTTCCTTTTATTAAATATTTGAAATTTAAAAGGAGAAAATTTAATTCAGTCAAACTTTACGGTATCTATTTAGAGGGTAATTACTGTGGTCTAATTAACGATTTGAAATGATAAATGAAGTGTGTTACAAGCATGTTTGAAGAACATCATAACATCATATAACATCACGCCTTGTATTCCCCGAAGGGTTCGGCAGAAGTGTTTTTAGTACACCCTCGTTTCGCCCGTTATGTTTAAGTCCCATGTAATAGGGGCGAGCCTATTGCCAGGAACCAGACACAAATCCAGTCTCCGGGCTGCTACTGAGAAATTCCTAATGGAAAAACCCAATAACACTTTGCCCAGTACTTTTTAAAGAACATTAGCAATATAGTTACTTGCATCCTTCTCAGATGTCTGATCTTGGAAATCCAATATACATGAACATTCAAAATCACTTTTGATAAATCGCTTTTCGCTTACTTTTCCTAGCAGACTAACTTGGTCTCCATAAATCTACTTTTTCCTGTTAAATCAACCAAATAGAAAACTGCGTAGGTTCTCTTCCGGTGTTGTCCGAATAACGGAAAGCCGGGGGCTATTATTTGTTTACTTGAGATAGAGTTACTAGATGACATTTTACCGCGTGTCAGAGGCGGAGCGGGGGCGGGCTGGGGCCGGTAGTTGAGCGGGGACGGGATTTCCTATCGGACCGCTGTGTCCCCGCGGCGGTATCCTGACGTGTTTTTAGAAAGACTAACATAACAAAATATCGCCCTGGCTCGCCCCCGGGGTGGGGTGACGGTTTCTTTTGTATGACTGTCGCTTTATAGTGGCTACTCACATTGTAATGTCTCGGCAAAATCAGGTATAGTGTTTGCAGCTCGAAATGTCAGTTTAAATTTTGTACGCGGTATTTTATCGTATCATAATCGTTAAACATAATAATAAATTAAGGGATAAAAGGAATTTGAATTCACAATGTTATTCAATGTCCGGAATCCAATAACCAGTTCTGAAAGCAGGTCAAGAAACCAATAAGATAGACTGCACACATCATATCACGTTCTCGCGCTAAAATATTAATTATTTTACCCATACAGCTCTCGAAAGAAAATTATCCGCTGGTCCATCAATCTTTGATAAGACAGAAAAAATGTTCTGCCTAGCCTCTTCTCAACTATGTTGGGGTCAGTTTCCAGACTAACCAGATGCGGCTAAATACCAGTATTTTACACGTAGCGACTGCCATCAGACCTTCGCAACCCAGTTACTGAGCAAAGCCGATATCCTAAGGTTAGAACGGTTGTCAGACTTACAGGCTTCTGGCTACCCGTAACGACTGCCTCATGTATTCGTATGACACCCGGGACCGACTGTTTAACGTGTTCTCCGAAGCACGGAGGAGTCGATAGAAAAATGACAGAATAAAAAAAAATTGCTTCACCTAAAATAAATCCATGGACACAATTTGTAGGGACACAGGCATTCAATATTTTTTACTGTAAACGAAAGAGGCGTCAATTCTCTCGTTATTTGTTATTTACCCTCGAGTTTGATTAAGCCTCTGGGATCAGTGAGCCAACATTTGCTTTTGCCCACTATCTGCAGCAGTTTATTGAAAAAGCCTTTTTTTTTCTAGTTTTGTTACTATGATCTATTGGCTGAACCGAATAACAATCGGGCTTCTGTTCGTTATTTATTTTAGAAAAAAGGATTGCGCTTGTTGCAAGTTGTACATCATTGAATGATTGCGTTGATACAATATTGGTGTAGTTTTTACTTCAGGAAACTTTTATGAGTAGTTCTACAAAATGTTATGTTATTGACACTGCTGTTAAGGAAACATCTAATACAACTATCTACTTCAGATTACTTAATCCAAAGTTCATAAATTGTTATAGATCGCTTTTCAATAAAAGTAACAAAAAGACGAACGAACAAAAAATTTTACCAATATGGTGCCCTAAAGTGTCACGTTGCCGAGACATTTGGAGGTAAAGATCGCCATATAGAAAAATGCCAATCATTAAAAAAAATACTAATTACGTGTTTGTGTGCGTAATTAGTGCCCTCTACACACATAAAACAGGCAAAATATGCACAGAAACTTACTGACTCCGCGCAGTCACACCGTTGTTAATGCAGCCCTCATCAAGCTGTCGTATCCCTCCCAGTCCTCTCGCATTCAACACCCTAAGAGGTTCGAGTCCCCCCTAGGGGACGCCCTTAGAGGTGTTGCTGCTATAATAGTCATGTTACAGTAGTTAGTGTAGTTAGCTAGGTAGTGTAGTAGTAGGACCATCTACAAGAGTCGATTAGGAAAAAAAAAGAAAAAGAACAGAAACTTAAAAAAAAAATGGCGGCAGTATAGCTATAGAAAAATGTTCAAACCCCCTTCCCTCTTCCAAGTGTATAAAAATACACTAGAAAGAACTCTCTGTCCCAAAAGTGATACAATTTATCATAATAACTCGCCATTTTGTAACACATCCCTATTCCCCTTCTCAGCTCCTCATTTCTCGACAACGCTGAGTAAAGCGAAAATCCCAACTCTTTTAACCCACAAACAAACATGTTTGCACATCCGTAGCTAATTCTAATGCCATTCATAAAACGACGAAAGCATTTTCCCGATTTAATCAACGGATTACCTTAACCTTAGAGAAAGCCGACCCATATAAAGGAATTGGTCCCAAAAACATCAACGTAATCCATATAAACGACGCACCGAGTCATATTAATGGCGCAGCCTTGACGTTAGCCGGAATTACCCTACGCTGATATGTCTCTAGCTGAATAAACAACTGTCTTGATGACGTAATTGATTTCGTAGTGTGTTGTTCTCTTGTTTCTCCACCGAGTATAGAGTAACAAAGAACTTATATACTCCCCCTTAACGGTACCAGAAAAGGACATATTCATAAGGACGACTCCATAGATTTTCCAAAAGGCATTATCTTTGATATCCCGACGTCAAGACTTAATGATAATTGAATACACAACACTGGGAAAATTTCATTATAGATAATGAAACACGTCATAAAGACGTCAGAAATATTCGTGATAGAGAAATTATTGAGCCTATATCGAACACCGTTTTCACAATCAATTAAGGAAATATTACCTACGAATTGTTTGGAAGCTCGTTAAAATTCATTGCTTATTGAAGGCGTACAATTATTGACTTCATAAAGTTTCCTATTGATTTCTATTGTATTGATTACAATATTTTGTTTATGTATTTATTTACTTTAGAGATTTTACTATATCTGTTACCGGTAACAACTTCTCCAGGTTTAGATCAACAATCATTAACATGTCAAAGTAAATCTGTGTGTGCACGCAACATACTTATTATTGCTTATTATTTTGCTTGATCATCTTAATAACTCCAAAAGCTGGTTTATATAAACATATACAAGGAAAATGAGAAGCTATTGTGAATATAAAGATTGATTCATAATATTTTCGTCCGTACTCGCTTTCTCATCAAACATGCCTTACGTAAAAGATAATCTAAATTCACCCCACACCTGGGCATCGCTTATGTAACCCAAATTACACTCGTGTCTCGTCTCAATTTATCATGACAACAATATTACGGATTCTCTTATGTGACCGTAAAAACTGATGAATGTACCTACAGTAGGGGAACGAAAATGTTATACACCTTTAGGTCTATTTTTGCTTGCACAATGCAAGAAACAAACTATTTCAATGACTACGTATTGCCAACATTATAGAAATGAAAATACAAGTATTTTTTGACAGCATATTAAAAATTATAACGGAGACATGATGACAACCACTAGTATGTCAATTTATTTAATCATCGAATTGATTGATGTAATGGTTTTTACAACAAAACTCCTTAAATTAAATCAAAGACATTATATGGCAGTACTATGTTTATGTGCGACCAAAGGCAATTTTGATCTTTGCTACAAAATAATTAAACATAATTTTCCATGCATTGGTCTGTTTCGTTCAACATTTTGAAAAGGTAACATGTGCCCGCGATATGGGAAAGGAATGAATTTGAAAACTGACGAACCTATTTATTCATCTACTGTACCTAAGTAGGTACACAGGTTTCCCTAAAAATATAGGAAAGTTGGATCCGTGCGATTTCTTGAGAGGAATAAATACCAATTTGTAATTCGATATTTCCTATGAGATCGTATCATCGGATGTTTGTTTTTTACTTTGGCAAGCAATTTTTATCATAATATTATAATAAACCAAAGAAACGTAAACGCTTTTTTAACGTTCATTAAAGATGATTACCTTGAATTATTGACGAGTAAAAAACAACTTTCAACGAAAATACAGTAAGTACCTAATGGCCGTCGCTCACTAAAGACGGCATGGCAAAGGCTTTTTTAAGCTCAACTCATTTTAATACTTATTTTAATACCCTCAGCACTCGCATTTGCTTCGTAATTGTATTTGCATACCGCGAGATGCTTCGCCGTGCAGCGGCATATCGAAGCATCCCGCGGTATTAAAATAAGTATTAAAATTATTTGAGCTTAAAAATCCATTGCCGTTCCGTGCCGTTGGTGAGTGCCGGCTATAAAACAAACATCGTATTATTCGTACTTATATTTACGTACGTATATTATGGCCAGTTTATCCGAGTTATTCCTCTGACAAGACTAAATGGTCCGTCGTCATTTTGGGACCTCACTAGCCCCTCTTGAGAACGAGACGAATGTTTCAAAATTGCCTTATGGTCCATTCAGTAAGTTGTAACGAGATTTCCGAAATGCGACGACAGTATTAATCCCTGTTTCGAGAAAACAATGTCAATTAAGTCCAATTTCGTTTAGCAAGACAATATCCGGTAATTGACTCTTGTTCTAACAACAATCTTGATATTTATAACTTTTGTTTTAAGGGGCACTCATAAAGAAAATTGGTCGAACGCTATGATACGCCTATTAGTTTCGATTTCCGTGTAGTCTAGTATGATTTTCAGAAAACTTTTCAATTACCAATTGGGATTGATTACGCGAATGTAGAGTCTGATAGAAGTTCAAATACAGTAAGTACAGTAGGAGAATGATAATGTTATGCATCTTAAGATCTATTCTTGCTTACACAGCGCAAGAAACGAACTATTTTACCGACTATGTACCTATTACCAACGTTATAGAAATAAAAATACAAGTATTTTTGACAGGATGACAGACATGGAGAAGGTGACATGGTGACAGACATAAGTACTGTCAATTTATTTAATCATCGATTTGATTGTCATCGTGGCTTTTACAACAAAACTTCTTAAATCAAATCAAAGACATTATATGGCACTACTACGTCATATGGAGGGAAAAGGCAATTTTGATCTTTGCTACTAAATAATTAAACATATTTTTCCATACATTGGTCTTTTCTGTTCAACAGTTTAAAAAGGTAACATGTGCCCGAGATGTGGGAAAGGAATGAATTTGAAAACTGATGAACCTTTTCGTTCCCCTAATTTAAACGAGACGAAACGTTTTTAATATTTCGACGAAGCTAGTGGTTTTAATTTATATCGGCATAAAATACACCATGATTTATTTATTGAATCGGGTTTTGATATCGCATTTGAATGACTATGCGGTTTCAGCTTAATTTGATTTCACAGTGAAATGAAAATCAAATAATACTTGTAATAGTAAATGTACGTATAAATTAATGCGTTTGGACCGGCTTATTCTGAACATAAAACAGTACCTTAATTGTGAAACACATTCACAATTTCGCGACACGTTTAATTTTAACTGTTGATCGCAATGTTCATTGTACTGTATATTTTCACAATCCATCTTGTCGACAACCACTTATGCAGAAAGCAGTGGATATTGTTATTGTTATATCGATAAAATAGGGGCATCACTAGCCATCGTCCCTCATCCCTATTTTGTTCGTTTAGTCTATGATTACTTTTTGGATAATACAAATCTTGGTTTTTATTATTTACAAGAAGTATTAATTAATTACATCCAAAATTGTAGATATATCAGTTGTATTGTTACAATGAAAGCTATTGCGATTGCGTGTGAATCTAAATCCATACTACAGATCAAATATGTTGGCAACGTATTCCGCTGTTAAGCCGATTTCACACGAGCTCGAAAGAACTTGTGATTAATCTACCCTCATTCTAGTATTTTAATCGGCTGTACAATATCCTGTTAACACTGAGTTCAAGCCTTTATGATCCCCTGTTTTATTTCACAGTTGAGCTAATCCTTATAAGAAATTCCGTTCGATTCACAAAAGCTTCAACAGAATCCACTTTAAAATATAAGTGTCTTGTTTTACCATTCCTTTGTAAGGCACGTTTCTCAGGTTTTAGTTAGTCTACCTTTATACCTCCATTGTGTAATCGAAAGTCTTCGGATCGCAAACAAATTTTCCATTTTATTGACCGTTATCTGTATTGGAAGTATATTATATTTATTTACATTGTATCGTATCACATTGAAACGCATGAATGCTCGATATCAAAGCGTCGAGATGATTGCTCGGGAACTCGCGGTGGAATTATATGTATTTCCGAGTTTGAGACTCCAAGTTATCCGTACAGAGAAAAGTGCCGGCGAAGGCACGTCATGAATATAGAGAGGCAGTTGACGAGTCGCTAATCTAAATAAACCGTCCTCAAGATTGCTACAGAGAAAATATTTCGAGTTATTCGCGGGCCGTCTGCGTAAATTCGTTGACTCCAGTCCCAGGTGGGTAAAGGCTTCGTTATTGTATGGGCAATTCATTATTTTTATTAAATTGTTTTCTTTTTTGTCAGCACCTTGGTCGTGGGAAGGGTGTTTTATTTGGTTAATGGAAATAAGAATTGAAACAGCTGCGATTAATTATTTCAAATTGTGTTTTAATTTTACTATACTTTGTAATTAATTGAGGAATAATACAAGCTTATGCTAAGCCCGATTTTTCCAACGTCGGATAGCGTTTATCCAAGGAATAAGTTAGACGTTTTGACAGAATTTCTATACAAAAGCTGTCAAAACGTCGTAACTTATTCCTTGGATGAATGATATCCGTCGTAGGTAAAATCGGAGCTTAGTGGATTAACCTATACATATTTGTCAAAGGACCGGTTTTAAAGATCTATCCGTACGATGTTACGTGTAGGTAGGTAGAGGTACATTGTCTATTGGCCAATTCCTATGGATTACCGAGCGTTATTGATTAAAATTAAGATTCCTGTATCTTAAACAATATTGAATTAAAGACCTATAGCTTTGCATAGGATACCTTCCCATACGTTAATTGCTATCACAGGATAAAATTTGCTTACGAGTCCATTTATATGCCCAGATTGGTAATAAAAAATGCTACCATTGGTAAGCAAAAAGATACATTTTGGGCCATGGGAACCGGGCATATTTGTATAAGAACAGAGATAAAAAGCACGTACACAACATAAAATAAATACTCTTTATTTTACACCAGTTCAATATAAAAAAAAAAAACAAAATAAATAAATGTTGCAATCCGACATCCTCTACTTAATACGCATACGTAGGTAGTTGATACTATTTATATGTTTAAGCACAGTAACATACAAGCACAATATTATATTCGTTCGCTTAGTCAGTGTGACGCAGTCTTAACAAGCATCGTCGTCGGACTAAAGTGACTTACTCTCGACTTGAAATTTGACCTAATTTCGTATCTCTCTTGTTTACAGGCAGATCTAATCACAGTGGGTAGTCTTGATTTCGTATCAGATTTTCTATTTCCTTCTCTAGACATATTTACTGAGGACTTGATAAGATAGTTGGTTAATCTCGATAAGTTTATTAAACTGTTTGTGACTTGGATAATTAAGTAAGAGAAGTAATTAAATGATACGCGATATTCAGTATCGGGCAGTAAATATTACACATCGAGCTTTAGAGATAATCGGCTAGCTTCAGCTTCGAAGAGCGTCGTCTCTGTCACTCATACCTATGTGATGTTTTGTCTAATGTCTAATGAATGAAAGAAGACTATCGCGGCGCATGCCTCGCGATGTTTGTATGCACTTTACACCTTAGTTTAAGACAGTCAAAACACTTTCACTACCATCACTTGTCACACTTTAGAGGTCAAGGGTGGCTTTAGGAGTCAACCCTCAACAAGCATGTGCACATAAAATTTAGCAGGCGTGTACTTACGGGAGGATAATGAAAAACACTTTTAACCGTACACTATATATATTTTAATAACAATTACAATTAGGTCAGCAGGGCCTGGTTCGTGACAATGCTAGGAGTCCAGGGTCTTCTTATGCAGGTGTAGTACTCAACATGGAAGCTGCAGCGGCGTGAGAAAAGGCAATCTGCAGCGTGCCCGACCTTTTATAGGACCAGACCCCCGCCAGTCGCCACCACCCGTCACACACTATTTAAATACTCCATATATTAAACAATTAAAATCAACAAAACTTCACTATCTTTAAATATTGACGCTATATATTCCCCAAAGTAAACTTGTTACTCGTGCAAGCAGATCGTAAGCATTTATGCCGTGATCCTTAAGTTGAGTCAGGAGTTACCGTAACGAGACCCCCGGGAGTGCTCGGTCCGGCTGGTCTGACACACTGAATCGCATTACCAACTAAGTGACCGGTGGTGGACGGTGGATCAGTGCACTTTCATTTGTAATTGTTGGATATTAACTTTCGTAGTACAATCAGTTTCAGCTTTTGTGTATGAGAGCCAGATTTCAGTGTATTAATAGATTTCAATAAGCAAGATAAACGGAGGCGATTATTATGACCTATTTTAAATTTTAAATCTTAAAAAGCGGCGATAGCAACGCGCGTTTTGCAACTCAAACAAACGTATTTCTTCCTGTTTCTATATTTCAATAGAGTCTAATAAAGCCTAAAATTGTATTATAATTTGATTGAGCCTAACAATTTAAATAGCAGTTTCGTTTAGTACCGTCTGATAGTAGATTAATTCAAGAACATTACAAAACCAACTTAAAAAAATATAAGATTTTAATATGTCTAATTAAGCTAGTAATGTAATGGTCATCATAAGGAAGAGCGCTGATGTCTAACATACAGATATTTTTTATCTAGTTCAGATACAGATGCCTTCAGTATAAAATTAAGAAAATTTGAATGTGTCCTGTATCTGTTCAAATGTAACATAATTTCTGTGTCAAAAAAAAGAAGTTCTTAGACATTGACAAATTGGTTGACAATTATATTTATTTAACACCATCAAAAACATATAAATTGCCATATTCACTACAATATAATTATCCAAGTACTCCATCCATTCCGTACACATCAAAGGAGACGTTATCATTATAAAACATTATTTTAATTAAACCCAGTAGGTAGTGATTGCACTCGATATTGGCAATCGTCCCAAATGGATTACTAGTTGTCGCCGATTGGTCCATTTGCATCACGATGGGCTTGTGACGTAGGTGACAGGATGCGATGATCAGATTAGATTGGTCATGAATTTGTATTATTAGGTACTCAGGCTTATTAATTTTCCATTTTGATTAAGTAGGTAGAGTATGGGATGGTCTATTCAAAAATAAAAGGGATGTATTTAAGAGTACTTTAAAATTAATAAATAATAAACAACAAAAAATGACTAAACCACACTTCAAAAATAATACTTTCCACAATGAAATGATAGTTGCACTTTAATTTTAATACTTCTAAGTTCTATAAAAATAACGGTTCGCACTATAATCAATTAAATACCACTTATTTCTGAACACACCCAATAAACGAATAGTGGAAAGTATTCGACGAAACTTTTTCCTAGTTTCTGGCATTCGCCGGTCGCTGCCACGACACCGTTCGCTTCGCTCGCTCGGCTCGTGTGTTGAGTGGTCACTGTTCTAATGGTGCGTCCAGACCTGACGAACGCGCCGCGAATGCGCCGCACGCGCGCCTCTCGCGCGCAGCGCGCGAGCCGTTCGCGAGCTGCGCGCGAGCGGCGCGCGGTGCTTTGTACGAACATGAAATGCACGCGCGCAGCTCGCGAGCGGCGCATTCGCGGCGCGTTCGTCAGGTCTGGACGCACCATAACATAACCTAACCCACCTTTCAACTCTCTGTTACTCATTATATGTATTTCTTATTGCGGCAGACCTTGAAGTTAGAAGCATTAAAATTATAGTGCAAACTATTCATTTTAAACTTACAATCTTTTAAAGTGGGCTATTTTTAAAGTCCATGTATATATGTAGATATGTACATCCCAAAATAAATTATAATTGTATGAGATACTAGCTGCTGCCGGTGGTTTCACTCAAACCCCTTTGGACATGCTCGCGGACTTCCAGATGTCCGCGAGTATGTTTTATACCAATGTCAAAAAAAAATCTAAATCCAATGTACGCATAGTAATCTGAAAATCATATTATTGATTACAATCAAAGACATTCAATGCTTTTAATCACTTTGATTACAATACAATATTGAACAGGCTCTTATAACCAGAAATAGAACGAGTCATACACCCATATTCTAAGACGTTCCTCCAAAACTTACTCGACTCGACTCCACCTCGACTTGACATAAACGTCCTCGACTCAAGATTCTTCCTCAGTCGAGGTAAGGAATCATCTGTCAAACTCAAAGTACCTCGGAACCTACCTTAAGGAAGGAAGTGTCAAAGTTCGTATGTAATAAAAATTAAGTTTGAAGACTTTATCGAATATGCTTTCGATAATCCTTACAATTTTATATCGCGGCGTTATTTGCGCGATGCAGATAATTCAAATTATGACTTAATGACTCCATCGAGGAACCTCAAAGTTCACTCGAAATTTCGACTAAGAATACAATTTTGAAGGTGTTTTTGAGGCCGTTCTGAGTCGAGTATGAGTCGAGTAAGTTTTGGAGGAACGTCTTAGAATATGGGTGATAGACATAATTACGTTTGTACAAAGTAGGGACGGTACGAAACAGCAAATAAATGAAATTATATCTCAATATATATAATACGGTCAATAATATCAGGTCAGTACCGCCCGCGGCTTACGAATTCTATCCTGCGTACACTAACGTAATATAGAAAATTCTATGAAACTGTTACTGGCCAAGTCTTAAGGAAATACTGTAGCTTCATGAAAACTTTATTAATAAATATGAAAGTTGGATGGAAAGTTTTCCAGATTGAAAACTGAATGAGTTTATTATATAACTTACATAGATATCCGAGAGATTCATCAGCAGATGTAGCATGAGCACTGTAGACAAGGGTTTTGTCAACGGAACAATAGACAAAAATGACATATTCATAGTACCAATATATCATTTATCTATTCTTCCCTGAATGGTTCGGCAGAGGTGTTTTTAGTACACCCTCGTTTCGCCAGTTATGTTTAAGTCCAATTTAATAGGGGGCGAGCCTATTGCCATTAACTGCTGCTACTGAGAAATTCCTAATGGAAAAACACAATAACACTTTGCCCGACCTGGGGATCGAACCCAGGACCCCATGCTCAGTAGTTGATCTAATCTTCCATCGAAAAACCTTTGGGTGGGTCACCATTACTACGCCTATGCAGATCAAGACATTCACAATGCGTGTTCGAGTGACGTCACTTTTCTCCCACTTACAGTTCGGGCCACGAGTCATGGCCACTCTGAACATAGGCTTTGCAAACTTTCGCGCATGTACACTCGTGAAGAAAACAGTTACTGCTAAACTATTACCTTTACTTATTAACTTTACTTAACAAATGATCAATCCAACTTTGGAGTTGTTGTTCCATCAAGATCGCAAAAATTAACTCTATACCAATATTATAAAGAGGAAAATTTGTATTTTTGGATTTTTGTATGTAACGAATAAACTTAAAAACTACTGGACCGATTTCAAAAATTCTTTTACGTTAGAAAGCTACATTATCACCAGAGATCGGAAAATCGGATGAATATTTACCTAAAGTTAATTTATCGCTACGAAACTATGGAAAAGGCTTATGAAAATAATTTATTACAAAATAATAACGGTCCAAGACCGTTGTAATTAAAGTAAAAATAAATAAATAAAATAAATAAATAAAAATAACTAATCGAATGCATACAATTACTTGAAGTAAATTTTTGTAAGAAAGTGCATGTCTGTGTTAGTTAATAAAAAGGCACAATTTTAGGTATGCAAATAAAGAAATAGGTATGCATCCAATTCTAGATAAATATGATTCTATTCTACAGAACACTTTTGACGATCCCGGATTAGCGTGATTTTTTCGATACAAAAGTGCATTCCATATTAGCCAACACCTGAACTTTAGGTAAATATGCATCCGATTATCCGATCTCTGATTATCACTGAGTAACATAGGCTACGGGTGGAGCCATGAGGACACAGCTAGTGTTAAATAAAAGCTATTTTGTTACTAAAAAATCTATCCCGCAACCACCTGCACGATGGTCAAAGCGGTCAAGATAAATTGGCTGTACTGTAATTTGCTTGCACAAATGCAATTTTCACTCACACCATAAAGAAAGCAGCATCGTTAATAGATTCATTGATTGCACACGCGCAATAATGGGCGGCGCTTCGACACGTAGTTACACACATCGGCGCACGCATAAGGTTAATTTGAGCGCATGCCGTGGCGAAACGAGCTGCGCGCTTCAGGCATGTAGGTACCTCCACAACCGAGGATTATTAGCTACTTATTGTTCAGCGTAGAATAACGGAAGTATCTAAGTGTCTCGGTGCGCTGACTTTTGTGAGGGAATTGATCATTCTTCCGAAAATGAGTTAGAAAGGTGTTCCTTTAGCTCCATATAAAAATTACCTAATTTTGATAACTATTCTTGGGACAACAATGTCCATTGCAACATGTTCTACCTAGCCTTTTCCAAACTATGTTGGGGTCAGCTTCCAGTCTAACCAGATGCGGCTGAATGCCAGTATTTTACACGGAGCGACTGCCATCAGATCTCCGCAACCCAGTTACCGGGCAAAACGATATCCTAAGGTAAGACCGGTTGTCAGACTTTTTGGGCTTCTGACTTCCCGTAACGACTGTTATAGGTATTCAGATGACACCCGGGACCGACAGTTTAACGTGCTCTCCGAGGCACGAAGGAGTCTCGATGTGTAACGAACGGTCACCCATCCACGGACTAACCGCGGCTAGCCCAGCTGAACCTCGCACATCGCATGATCCGCGCGGTTGGTAATTAGCCTCGAGCCCATTGCGACATATGTTTTAATAATCCATCTTCTCGACAAATGTATACATAAATGGTTAAATTGCCAAAATGAAAGCTACTAATTCAAGTAAAAATGAAGATAATAAAATGATAAAATCTTTATTGTAAAAATACAACGCGAATAGATAAAAACACGGTATGAAATAAAATATAGTTTGTAAATGACAGATTGTAATTTATGTTACTGATAGATACGACCGTTTTGATTTATATTTAGGACTATTTGTATTTATAGTTGTATATAAAAGTAGATGTGCCGGAAAATAGGATATTCCTGAAGCAGAAAGATCGGAGATAATAATGTATTGAGATGTTTGCTTATAAGCGAGTTATGAGAGGTTCATTGAAGCCAATAGTGATTTCATATTTATCTTAAAAAAATAAGAGGCTGGTGTGAAAGTAATGTACGATATCACACTAAAGACTGATTTACACGACGATAGTTTCTCGAAGCAAGATTCGTTCTGCCTTTGTCTTTCTCTCTGACAAAAACAGAGATAGCATGAGACTTGCTTCAAGAAACTTGCTCCGTGTAAATGAGCCTTAATTCTAAGTTTGTGAGCTTGGATGTTACTCAATCATGCATAAACGACTGAATGGATTTGTATGAAAAGAGATCGGATATTTTTGTATGAGCATCGGACCAAGTGACTGTCTAAGACGCGCATAACCAGTGTGAAGTTCGCTTCTTTAGAAGAAGTGAAGTTCGCGTAGGTTATGCGCGTTAAATGTGTGCCCCTCCCTCAGGCCCCTTGGTCTTTTTTTGGAAAACTTCAACTTTCGCCGCGTGTTATTTATTGAGAAATCCATTAACAAAATAACCTTTCAATTATAATCAATCGAATACGCCATGGTTTTATGCAAAGGTTAAAACCTATTCATCAAAACATGGCGTATTCAATCATTATGTAAATAACTACTGTGATCCGCGGTTAATTCGCATTCTAAGGGAACTACTTTATGTACGCGGATAAAAAGTATCCTATGTGCTAATCGTGAGGTCCTGGATTCGATCCCCAGGTCGGGCAGTGTTATTGGGTTTTTCCGTGTGGAATTCCTTAGTAGCAGCCTAGAGTTTAGATTTGTGCCCGGTTGATGGCAATAGGCTCGCCCCCTATTACATGGAACTTTAACATAACGGCGAAATGAGGGTGTTACTACATACACCTCTGCCCAACCCTTTGGGGTTTACAGGCGTACACCTCCTATCCAGTTACTTGACTGTGACGTCATATAACGTTAGTTTAGATTGTTAGTTTGTCATTATTCCGCGGGATAGGATAGCTAGACGGACTGATTATTCAAATTTCTTGACGCAATACTTTTATTTGATTCATTGACTCCTAACGCTTCTAAGCTCCTGGTACCAATCCAATAATATAGAACACACTACTAACCTAGCTTCATCAGAAGTTCTTTACTACAAGTCCACGTTATATCATCGGAAAATTTGAGACTTACGATGCCCTCGCATTCTACCAAATTCTATGACAAATCGTTCACAGTCCAAGCTGTACGTTTGTGGAATGCGTTGCCGATGCCAGTAAGACAAGCTCAGTCAATGGATTCTTTTAAAAAATTAGTTAAAGATCATTTCTCTCAGCACGTTTCTAATTCCTCATAAATCAGTACCTCATCATCAATCTACCTTGTTTTCCCTATCACATAATTATATATCATATATATATTAAATGTATGTAATTATTATGTCTATGTATGGTGTGTAGTATATATTTTGCAGCAGTACACCATGGACTACCCCCTCTATCTTATTCATTGACTTCCTGTTCATCCAAAGGTTGTCTGGTAGATATCGCTATCAGCGATAAAACCGCCATTGTACCCTTTAATGTTTGTTATTGTATAAGAGCTGTGTTACAATTTTGGTGTACAATAAAGTATATTCTATTCTATATCACATTGTTTCCAATCCCAACTAACATAACTTAAATACATTTGTACCAAATATTTCATACAACATACTACACCACGTAAAGTATGACGTCACAGTACGGTTCGGAACGTAATATGTTGTTATTCCTTGCTGCCCACCGCGGGACAGGCGGACGGATTATTCAAATTTCATGTTGTTTGGCCGCCTCGTACTTCTCGTTTTAATACTCGTGCCTTGTTGGGTTAGCTGAGCTGTTGTTTTTTGTCACGCGATGTGGACAACAGAATGCTTGATGCGATTTGAGTCAATGTCTCGACAAAAATATGAGTTCTGTGTATTTTTTTACTGGGCTAACAGTACTGGGATGTTTATTTAACTGGGCAAGTCTGAAGGTAAAAAGAGTGTTATGAATTTGACAATGTGACCATTGATATATAATATCTGAAATTATACACTTTTGAATACTGAGGATGGGTGCTTTGTGACGTCAAACTTGCACGAATTGCGAATTGACTGCACAATGCATAATCAGCCCATTACTGTTTCACTGCTGGGCACGGGCCTCTTATTAGAAAGAAAAGGGCCTTAATCCAGCAGGTTGGCCTGGTGCTGGTAAGCGGACCACACACAACATGGAAAACTTTTAGGAGCCCTCTCGGTTTTCCTCACGACGTTTTCCTTCACCGTTAACGCAAGTGATAATCAAATTCGAAAAGACAGAGATCACAACCAGGATCGAGCCCTCCTACAAATCAGGATAGGAACAGGATGCCTACCATGATCTAATTAAAAGCGATTCAAAAGCATGACATTTCAGTTTAGGTTCCTAAACTGAATCGCCTCAAATTCGTACCATGACGTCCAATACGCTCAGCGGCATTTGAATCGTTAGAAGCGAATGAAACTATATCATTAATCTGTGCGAATGAAAGATCGCAATTTGTGGCTGAGTCGCGTTTGAAATGTTTTTGGTGAAAAAGAGACAACGCTATTAGTATCGGATAAGTTTGTTTCGCTCACATTTTAGTGTCAGACACGTTCAGAAGCAAGTAACAATATATTATGGTTTCAACTCAGCATCGTTACTTTATAGTGAAAAGACACTTAGCAGTTGTTTTTAAGATTGTACGTTGACACAGTAACTATTTTTAAAATAATTCTTAGTTTAAGTAGATATTTATTTAACTTGTGCTAAATTTAATATACGATTTTTTTTTATTTCGACGTTATGAAACCGCACGTTTGTTATATATGTTTCGAACTTTATACTATTGTTGATTTAATTAATGTAAGAATTTAGATATAAGAATGTAAGTAATAGCAGCCAAAGGTGATTATTAATCAGAAAATTTGTATTAGACAGTGATACTTATGATTTATAATCAATATTAAACAAAATTAATTCAGTGCCTGTCTGTGGTTTCAAAACATCTAATTTTATAAACTTGTATTGTCATATTTACATGATGAAAAACCATTCAATTAGGTATTAAGTTTGTTACATTACTTGAGACATGGCGAGGGAAGGCCTTATGCCCTGCATTGGGATGTACTATGCGTGCCAAATAAGAATAGGATCGCGCTTGCTACAACTTCACACTATAGCTGTCAAATTGGTACCACCAGCAAAAAAATACTATGAAAAAAAAAAATTTTTTTATTCATAGATTTCATTATTATTTACATTCATTTTTATAAAATGTTATTTATTGAATTCCATAAATAGATAATTTGGGATAATTTAATAATATTTGAAAACAGTTTTCATTAAAAAAATGAACCAATATATATAGTTAACTTCACGAAATGCTACTGGTCACCCTAATATGTCGCCATAATAATAATATAATTACTGCGTAATTAATTTGGCGTAAATTGATTAAAAATACCAAAAAAGTGAACTAAAAATAATTTCTTTATTTATTTTTTTGCACACCTTACACTTTGGTAATGAAGTTCACGAGTATTGCGGAACAAAATGGCGTCATGACAGTGCTATTCTTATTTGGCACGCATAGTATATAGGGTGAAGTGTGGAACTGGAATGTGACTTAAGTATATAGTGAAGTAAGGTATAGTGTGAAGCAGACTCTTCCTCAAAAAACTCAAATAAAAGTAGTTCATCAGACATCTGATAAAGAAAAACAAATGCGGTTAAAAAAGGACATGTAAAACATTTTTTTAGAGTGCATGTAGTGTTATATCACTCAAAACGTACCCATATTGTATCTCATAATAAACATTTTCGTTGCAATAAAAAAACAGAGCATTAGAGAGAGCATCGTAAAGCATGGGTTTTATGTGACATATCCACGAATCTAATGGTTTGTGTGTGTTGTACGGTAAAAAATATACGGTTTCATAAAGTCCGATACGATGGGGTGGAACCTTGTTATTTGCGTAACGTGTAACTATTGTATGTATTGAAAGGTTATTTGGAGTCAAGCACGTTTGAAGGAGTTGAGGTGAACAATGACTGACAGTTGGCGAAATTGTCAATTCTTTTTTTTTCTTGTTTTAAAAACGTTGACCCACACTAGGATTTCTCCTGTATCGTGGGTGCGTTTACAGACACAAATCTTCACATGCACAAACGCCCAGACCCGGAACAACTATCTGTAGGCCATACAAATATTTGTTCCGTGCGGGAATCGAACCTACGACCCGTAACGCAGAAGACAATTGCTTAGCCACAGCACCAAACGTGTCATTTTTAAAACTAGTAGATATCTACTTTTCTAGTTTACTGACCCTTTTCTAAGCATCAGGTCTAAACCTTGCAAGTAGGTGCAGGTTTCTGACTTTTTAAATGTATTTTATGTATTTTTAGATTCTTCTAAGAGTCAGTTTCCACCAAACGGAAAAATCATCGCGGGTGCTCGAGCATTTTTAAAATTATATGAATAAGTAACTGTATCAATATTGACTTCTTTACATAGAATAAAACAAAATCGCTCCCGCTGTTTGTTTGTCCCTATGTATGCTTAGATCTTTAAAACTACGCAACGGATTCTGATGCGATTTTTTTTAATAGATAGAGTGATTCAAGAGGAAGTTTAAATGCCTCACATTAGTATCTACATCGCACCCGTGCGAAGCCGGGGCGGGTCGCTAGTTAAGTATAAAATTCGACGCAGACATCAAGCGTTTCTTCTTCTTCTTTCTTGCAAACGCCCGAGCATACCCGAGCGTCGAATTTTATACTTAAAAGCAATACTGATACAATTCTTTGTTCAGTGACAAAAAAATGCGCGAGGATTTTTCCACTTGGTGGAAAATTACCCTAAGACAACAAGGGAAAACACTCTAAAAAGTACCTGATTAAATTAATTACTATCTGAAATCACCGGCACGGTGAGCGATCCTGAAGAACAACGCTCATCCGACGGAACAATCCTTCTCTTTATGAAGAAAAGCCGTTGGCCAGCAAGGGTACAATTAAAGGCTGGTATCAATATCAAGTACTTAAACATTAAACTGTTTTAACGCCTAAAATATAATGTTAATGCGAGCAAAAGATTTCGTTTTGCTAGGGTCAAAAACCTTTCTCAAAGGAATTCCACAGAGAAGATTAATTAGAGAACGGCAAAATTATGTCAGTAGGTAATTTAATTATGCAACCCAAAGGACACATAGAAATGATTAATTTTCCATGGTAGCCCTTGTTGTGTAAATCTACTTAGCTGGTTTATTTTTAAAATTTTGGGTTTAGAGACTTTATGATCACCTTGTTAAAAATAAACTTCATGTAATATATATTTGATATTATAATAAATTTCAGTGAGCCGGGAATGACCCTAGTTTTGGATTCCACCGGAGTCGTTGCAATACTACAGAAAAAACAATTTGTTTGGTATCTTCTATTCTGAAGCTTCTTCTAACCTTTTTTTCTTTCAAGTGCAACGCAAAATAGTTTAACCATGAAACTTATATTGAAACAAACTTATTAGCTACGATCATATCACGTCTAGTAACTAGAAAATTAGTATTAAATTCTTTAATAAAAAAATTATTAGATACTTAATTGTCGTGAAGTAATGATAGACAGTCATAACCTGCTCTGACCTGAAATCAAACTAGTTCCCGTTAACATCTTAATACGCCTTCTTTCAAACAAATAAACTTAGTTCAATGACCAAATGACCGGCAATATACACTTTGCTAGGAGATTCGAACTCGATTGCCTTTACTAGGAATCGATTCCGGTCGACTATCTATTCGATAACCCCATGACCTCCAATTAAGCCCCCTAAATGAGTTTCCCAAAGTCGAAATACAGCTAAATCGCTTCCTCTTACTCCGGAAACCTTAGATTTGCCTCATTTCTATGGAAGCCTTCCGAATAACAAGTAATTGTAGTTTACCTTTAGGTACGGATTAACTACTTAATTAATTAAATATTGATTTATTCATAGGTTTAATTATAGACGAATATTCTGACGGATATTAATTGAATATCTAAATTTTAGCATCACACCTCCGCAAGTCAGTTACTGGATAGAAAACGAAATTAAACGAGGTCAAACATGAAAATCAATTAAATCAATGTTCAATGAATTTCTGAGTGTATATCAGAATTTGATTATCATTTGCGTAAACGGTGAAGAAAAACATTGCGAAGAAACCTATGCAATGCATACCTACCTGAAAAGGTTCAAAAAGTTATTGATGGTGCGAGCAGTCCGCCAATACGCACCAGGCCAGCGTGGTGGACTAAGGCCTTAACCCTTCTCATTCTAAAAAGAGGCCCGTGCCCATCATCACCATCATCATCATCCTCCTGCCCCTATCTCAACTTATTTGGGGTCGGCGCAGTATGTCTTTTTCTTTATTAGCCATCATTTCAGTAGTCACCCCCTTTCTAGCCATAGGCCCGTACCCAACAGTCTGACAGTAATGGGCTAATAATGCAAACATGAAAATCGAAGCAAAGATCTACAAAACTCATTTCAACCCGTAATGAAAGGAATTGTATGCGAAAAGGACAAGCGTTATTTATAGCACTTAGTAACGCCGATAAGCACCGAAAGGCTTAGCCGGGACCTTTGAAATCTCAATAAATGTTACCGTCCTTTGTTCCTTATCTGTTTTATCTTATAACAATTCATTCGATTTTGTAAAGCGTGCTATCGAATAACCTTTAGAATTAAGTAAACTTCTTATGTTTTACACGGCTGGTGGAAAATTGGGACGAGAACAGAATTTACTATTATAGAATTCTTTAGGATCAGTAGATCTATTTTCGTTTCTTGAGACTATTGTTTCGGTTGATGTCTTTAGAGTTCAATCCAGATCTCATTTTTCCAAAACAACAACTATTGTAGCTATATTTTCAGAATTCAAAGCTATACGAAAGCCAGTATGATCAAAAAGTCCAATACAACAACGCGTTCAGGGTGCTCTTGGGGCTGCCTCGCTTCTGTAGCGCATCGGGGATGTTCGCCGAGGCGCTTGTGGATTGTTTCGCTGAGCGCTTTTACTGAACGTTTCGACTGTCAGTACGTGAACAACTGCTGCATGGCTCACGTACTGACTAATGTTGAGATATTATTTTAATTTGTCATAATGTAATAACTTTTAATTTATTTTAATTGTATGATCCAAAGTTGTTTGAAATAAATTAATAATAATAATAATAAAAAGCATTCACAAAGTTTTAAAAATATCTCATAATATCACAATTAAAAAAACCGAATGTCGATCTTTTTCTCCATCACCATCATTTCTTTCTATTTGCTAGTATTATTCCAGATCAACGTTAAAACCAAAATTTCAAGAATAAAAATGGATGAATTCATTACTTTGAATAAAAGGCGTCTGGCACAAGACTCCGAGAAGTTAAAGTTAAACACACCAACAAATTACTTACTTTTATCTTACTTTGATATACTCGTATATCTCATATGTTGTTTCCAAGAATTCGACAGGCAGTTACTTTGAAGCCGAAATTTGTTAACTTTGAAAGTAGGTAGATAAGTCTTCCATGTCGTTTTGTTTCGTGGCATCCTTGATCATATTAACTGGAAGTGGAAACTCTCATTAATCAGGAGGAGAAACCCTCCAAGATATAACAAACTATTTTGGGAACGTGGATTACTGTTTTGGGAATTATTAGGAAGATGATTTTTATGTAGGCTTTGTTTTTGCTACTTGGGGTGTCAAAGAAAATCAAAATCGAATTAATGAGAGTAGTAAAGTTAGATTGAGTCTGATTGTTCGCGGCAGATAATCCAATTATTTAATAAGTTGTTTACTTTGTGACGGGTGGTGGCTGACTGGCGGGGGTCCAAGCCTATACAAGGTCGGGCGCACTGCAGATCGGCCCTCTCTCGCGCCGCTGCAGTTACCCAGATAAGTTCAACACCTGCTCAAGAAAACCTGGACTCCTCGCATTGCACGAACCACGCCCTGTTGTTCTCTTTGTTCTCTTTGTACTCTTTGTAAATTCTTTAGTAAATATATATAGTGTACGGTTACAAGTGTTATTCTTTATCCTCCCGTAAGTACACGCCTGCTAAATTTTATGTGCACATGCTAGTCGAGGGTTGACTCCTAAAGCCTCCCTAAAGTGTTACACTTTTGATAAGCTGAAGGGCTCGTATTTGAGAGGTTAAGCTGCGATTGCCACGGCCAGTCCATGGACGGGTGACCGTTCTTTAGACATCGAGACCCCTCCGTGACTCGAGTACGTTAAAACTGTCGGTCCCGGGTGTCATACGAATACCTATAAAAGTCGTTACAGGATGTCAGAAGCCTAAAAGTCTGGTCAACTGGTCTAACGATATCGGCATTGCCCAGTGACTAGGTTGCGGAGGTCTGATGGCAGTCGCTCCGTGTAAAATACTGGTATTCAGCCGCATCTGGTTAGACTAGAAGCTGAACCCAACATAGTTGGGAAAAAGCTAAGCAAAACAATGTTTGATAAGCTAAACCTGCTATGGGATCTGATCGGCTGGCGGGTCTGTGGATTGACCTAGGAGAAATGCCTACAGTAGTAAGACCTAGTACGTTAGTATTCCATGGTACAGTAGGGGAATGAAAATGTTATCCACCTTAAGGTCTATATTTGCTGGCACAGTGCAAGAAACGAACAAGTATTTTTTGAGAGGATATTATGGTGACATGGTAATAGACACAGGTAATGTCAATATTTATTCAATCATCGATTTTATTGATGACATGGTTTTTACAACAAAACTCCTTAAATCAAACCAAAGACATTACATGGCACTACTACGTCATATGGAGGCAAAAGGAAATTTTGATCTTTGCTACCAAATAAGTAAACATAATTTTCCATACATTGGTTTTCCTTTCAACAGTTTGAAAAGGAAAGAAATTAAAAACTGACGAACCTTTCCCCTACTTTATATCTTTAACGAACCTGAATATTTATTTGCCATCTCTAAATATAATCTAGTTGATTGCATCAAATACATTTCAAAAGCATTACAGCTAAAATTGTGTTAATGGAATAATTTAATCAAACCGTAGATCCTCAGTCAACGTAGAATCAGTTTATTAGATAGAGGCCAGCTGTAGAACGATTAAGGTGGGTTCGCTTTGCAAACGATTTTATAAACAATGCATATTTAGATGCAACGGATTCTCATAGCTCCGTACATATTGGCAATATTGCTATAATTAAATATCCCTTTATACTTTTAGGTAGGAAAGATAGTACTTACAATGTAAAAGCCATAAGAGTAACTAATACTCGTATTTATTCTTATGGTAAAAACATGGTTAATTTTGATGCTGAAGTTTATCTTTTATAACCTAATAAAGAAGATATGATTAAAGAAAACGCAAACAAAAGAAATGTGGATGGTGACGTTATTTCTTCGCAAGCAAGAGCTTTTTGTGTCATTCGTGTTTCTAAATAACTCTCCTCGTAATAGTTACACAATTTCATTAGTAACTATATGCTTTTTACCAGAATTAAGAATTCAATTTGACAACAAAAAAAGAACACTTCAACCAGTTACACTGACATTTTCAAAAAGAATATTGACACAATTGGCGTTCCATTTAAACTGTTAGTTGGCGCTTCCATGAAAAGCCATGAAACCTACATTTAACAGATACGACACGTCGACGAAAATTTCGTAAAAATGGTGTGCATTTTCCGCTGCACGTGAGCCTCCACCCCGGACCGTGTGGCAGATGTCTTCTAGCCCTGACATTTCCGCGACCCGTCACACCTCGTACTTGACAAGTTTCCAATAAGGAACTTGCACAGATCTGATAGCCTACCAATAAGTTTGAACGAGAATTGGGAGCAAGTGGATTTTATCAAAATTGATGACGTCTTGACAAGGGTAGAAGTCAAATCCGATGTCTTAATATTATTTGTTTTGATAATAGATATTGGTTCCGGGTTGATGGTAGATATAGTTAATAAGTGATGTGTATAAGTTTTACGCAGACAGTGTTGAATCTATACTAATTTATTTAATACTTTAATGGTAATGGGCGGATTTAATGCCATAAGGCATTCTCTATCAGTCAACCTTTGGGGTCTAATAAAAAGGCATCGATAGGTACATCAAAATAAAAATAAAAAATATTCGCAACAGCGATATATGATAAAATGAGAAATGCTGTGTTTATATCTGCCTACCTAAGAGTTGTGACGGGAAAAAAATAGTCAACCTAACGTTTGCATATTCTATAGGCTTCATACTTCGATTGGTATGGAATTAGTCTATTAACCAAACCAGTGAAATATTTAAAATAAAAAAACATATGCTGGACTGAAATTTTTTAGTCAACCCTTTGCAATATATTAATTGACATATTTAATTTGATATAAAATACTTTTCATTCATTAACCAGCTCGGTGAAGATCGTTCTATACTGGGATCCTATACTATTATATAAATAGTAGTTTTAAGATGAAATACTTTAATATTGATGGACCAGTAAAAAGTGAATTTCCACTAAATAATTTTAATTAACCGCGTAAGTATGTATCTATACTTGTGCCGTGATTCCTCCATCATACTTTAAAATAAAACTCAAAGAATAACAACCAACTAAGCAGCTTTGCAGATTTCATAGTGTTCTCATAAGAAATATTTCTTAACAACACAATCGGATATTGAAAGAAAATATGATCGAAAAAAGTCGTAAATAAGCTTTTCTCAGTCAAGACTACCTATATAGTGTGATCTATTGCGTAGAATGTAGGATTTTCCATAATTTCCATTGGGAATACGATACTGACCCTTTATCTTTTTTGTTCATTCTATAACATTGTTCTATTCCGTTTTTGTAGAACTACTAATTGATGTTTGGACGCAAAACAACGATATTATTAAATCCCGGAATATAAAAGTTTTATGAAGCTTCCGTGTTCCGTTATTAGATTTGAAATCAAGGGGTAACTTTTTTGTGTTAATAAACTAGTTTCATTTATTACTAAAAAATATTTAATTTAACTCTATGTGTTCAGCATACCAGTTAAGATCCGGGAATTTGCACAAATGTATAAATGCGTAAACACGTATACCAAAGATAGTAATACTCTATAAGGACGACACGTTTGGTGCAGTGGCTGAGCGATCGGCTTCTGCGCTACGGGTCGTGGGTTCGATTCCCGCACGGAACAAATATTTGTATGGCCTACAGATAGTTGTTCCGGGTCTGGATGTTTGTGCGTGTGAAGATTTGTGTTTGTAAACGCACCCACGACACCGGAGAAATCCTAGTGTGGGGCAACGTTTAAAATTCGTGCTTTGTGCTTTGTCTAATAAAATTGATTGAACAATATTGGAAAAAAAATATTTTTAGCTAATTTTAGATGTAATGGTAGTAAGTGACTTTATCCTTACTTTTATTTATGTTAAATCATAGTCGTTTAAAACAAGATACGATATTAAACTCTATGATGTACCTAAGAGGATTTTTGTTCTTTAACAAGATATTTGATAGAAAGAGAGAGAGAGAGAGGGGCTCGAAGTTAATTAACAAGCGCGCGGATCATATAATTTTCAAGGTTAAGGTGCGCTTACCGCGGTCAGTCCGTGGGTGGGTGACCATTCGTTCCACATCGAGACCCCTCCGTGCCTCGGTGAGCACGTTAAACCGTCGTTCCCGGGTGTCATACGAATACCTATGACAGTCATAACGGGCCTTCGATCAATAATAGTACTTGATCGAAGTTACGGGCAGTCAGAAGCCCGAAAATCTGACAATCGGTCCAACCTTAGGATATCCTAAAGTTGGACCGATTGTCAGATTTTCGGGATTTTGCCGATATCGGCATTGGCCCGTAAATGGGTTGTGAAGATCTGATGGCCGCTGTCGCTCTGTGTAAAATATTGGTATTCAGCCGCATCTGGTTAGACTGGAAGCCGACACCAACATAGTAGAAAAAAGGCTAGGCAGAACATTTGATTTCTTTGTTAATATTCAGAAAAAGGGTAACTCAAAGTGCAAATTTTTCTTTAGTAGTTTAACGAACTATCTTAACAAAACCCTCTTTAGGTCCTGACAATAAATCATCATCAAGTAGGTGCTTTATACCCTAAAGTTTGAGCAGTAGTTTATAATCTTATTTAGTTTATAATCTTATTCATTTTACTAGGAGCCTTAGTACCTTATCTACAAGACGCACATTTGTCTGTACGGCCCTAATCTTCACTATAGTACTAAGTTTTAAGAGCTGGACTTAATATTCTAATGTTTGTTATTACCTTAGGAGACCTATTTGAATTAGCTAAAGTATCTTTAATATACACGCCCCATTTTTTAGCAGTACAAGCATTCCTAGCCAATTCACACACAACACACTTGCATGCAACATTATTATTATTTTAAATTATTTCTTGATTGAAAAAATCTTATTTTTATTATTTTCTTTTTTTTTCGTTTAATGATTGTTTTGATATATAAAATTGTCTCCAGCACATCAAAATTGTGAAATCTAGATAAGGGGGGCCTGGTGACCTGATTTATAGGTTTTGAAATAAACTTAGTTTAGACATCAGTCTTCCACAAATCTATACATACTTGTCCTGACTGACTGACTGACTAATTCATCAACGCAGAGCCACTGAAGCTGGAAACATGAAATTTGGACAGTACGTTCCTTTTATGATGTAGGCATCGACAAAGAATAGATTTTTGGAAATTCTACCCCTAAGGGGGTAAAATAGGGAATGGAAGTTTGTATGAAAATTCACGCGGACGAAGTCGCGAGCTAAGTGCTATCTATACTATCTATATCTATACTATCTATACTAATATTGTAAAGAGGAAAGATTTGTATTTTTATATTTTTGTATGTAATTAATAAACTTAAAAACTACTGGACCGAATTCAAAAATTCTTTTGCCATTAGAAAGCTACATTATCACTGAGTAACATAGGCTACGGGCGGAGCCGTGAGGACACCGCTAGTTATTTATAAAGTTGTATTTGTAGACTAGTGAATTGCCTTTACTGTAATTTATGGTGAGAAAATAAATGGTTATTATTTATTTATTTTAATTTGCCCCTATCAATACCAAAATTATCCACTGCTGAAGCTGCTGCATTTATTCTACCGTATTATCTTTAGGTGCAATACTAATTTGCCTCCAACTAAAGCCTTACATCCCGTCTTAAATTTAACTATCGCGTTAAATTTATCAGCTAAACAAGAACTAGGAACCAAGGTACGGCAGCCAATGTCTCAAACTACAAGGCTTCTCTCGTATTTATTAACGTGCCAGCGATGCAGCCGTCAGATTCACTGACACTCTTAAGATATTACGAAACTGTGTATTAGTAAAGGCTTGTCTAGCTGGGATGGGAGTTTGAGATGCAGCTGGCTGGTTTCGATATTAGGTCTACCATAGTTAGTTTCGTTGTATGTTTTTATTTTTATTTTGTAGCTATACACACATACGTAGTCATAATTTTAATAGTTTTTTTCCCCATTTTTAATAACTAAATATCACTCAGATCAAGATACAATTACTGTCGATAGCGCGCGGGAAATCCAATGACACAAACCCGTCGCTGACACTAGTCAGCAGCGGACTGAGGGGGAATTGATTGCATACAAAAACGCACGCGAACTAGCTTATGCCGTAAGGTCGTAACCGCCATAACAGTATTTTTCGTTTAAAATAAAGACTATCGCTAATTTTATAAAATCGAATTATTATTTTGAAGTGTATGCTTAGACTAAACTATATAAAAAATATTGGGGTTGAAATCTGTCTCGTTTCCCTGCAAAATGAAAATCTATGTTTTTGAAGAGCAGTTTTTGATATTTTTTTCTGTGCTGTAAACGTTATCCAATCATGTAAAGCAATTACAAAATTGATCTTAAAGACTTGATAAATGAAGGGTATAAATATAAGTTCAGAATGTTTTGTAATTGCTGAGAAATATTAAAATCCCTGCCGCCAATATTTTCAATTCGTCGTCTTAATGTCCTTCATGGTTTTCATTTACACCGAAATAAAATTAAAGCTACTAATATTATGCGTATAAATTACATTCAATTGCCTCGTTGGCCTAGTGGTGGCAAACGCGACTGCTGATCGTGAGGTACTGAGTTCGATCCCCAGGTCGGGCAAAGTGTTATTGGGTTTTCCTGTGGAATTCCTCAGTAGCAGCCCGAAGTTCGGATTTGTGCCCGGTTGATGGCAATAGGCTCGCCCTTTATTACATGGGTCTTAAACATAATGGCGAAATGAGGGTGTAGAATCCTTTAAAAATATGTAGACTCCTCAGCCACTGTACATACAATTTTAATTATCAAAGGCACATTGCACTTGTGGTTTATTAAGTTTAAAAGAAATTTTATCTATACTGGCCTGCAAAAATAAGTATCACATTTTTAAAATTGCAATAACTTTTTAGGTACACAAGATATATTTTCGAACCAAAAAGGACTCAAAAAAGAGTTTAACTTTGTTACTATAGTTTCAAAGAAAGCTGATAAAAATTGCTATAAAACGTTTTTTATTTTAAATCTCTAACTTCTATAGTTTAGAAAAAATTGAAATTTTAAAAGTGTGATACTTATTTTTGCAGGCCAGTGTATTTCAGCAGTGCCTAGGTCTAATTTAAATAAATGATTTGATTCTGTTCGACTGGGCACTTGCTTTTGAAAACCTATACCATCTAAATTCATACTTCGGTTTAAAGAACTTTATTCTCATTAAGACAATTGTCACTTACATGAGAACATTAAAATCTTATAACTATTTATATTTTAATAATGCGGATAGAAAAAAAATTGTAAGAAAATATAATTGTCAACAAAAATGGAAGCGAGTTCGCTGCATTCCTAAGATACAGCGGTGGTACAAGTTAAAAGATGTTGCTGGTTTTAACAAAAATAAACAAAACACAATTAATCTGTTGTGTCGTCGTTGTAAATAAAAGTGAATAATTTATTTTTAAATATGTTGAGTGAAGTCGCTTCTGTTACATCTTTTGGAAGTTTATTATATAGCTGTGCTCCCCCATAGGTTAGGTTATTTTTACCGTAGTTAGTTCGTACTCTAGACAATACCAGGTGACACGCTCCACGAGATCAGTATTTGCTTATTTCCCCTTCTGTAGTGAATGTAATGCGTGAGTGAATAAGTTTGTGAATGATTTTATAGATAAGTATGCATGTGTTATATATATAAAGTTGTTTGATGTTTAATAGCTTCGTCTCTTTGTAAATAGTTTTTGACGGTGTTAAGCAATCATAATTGTGTAGTATTTTGATTATTTTATTTTGAAGAATTTGGATTGGTTTTAAGCTAGTTTTAGATGAGTTACCCCACACTTCGATAAGATACTTCTATTTCTATGTGCCTAATAGTTTCAATAAATACGTAGGTACCCGAAAATCGGATCCCCCGTCAACACCGCGCAGTCTTACCCACATAAGTTTTGCAGTAAAACGGCGGTCACGTAACATAGTTTGATACTTTTATCTCCAATCCGAGTTCCAGACCCGCATTCCTAATACCGTCTGACTATTACTTGAATTAGCTTTTAATATGCACTAAAAACTACTACTAAAACTAATATATTTGTTTCTTTCGTCTTGTTGTTCTAGTGGTGCCAAACGCGCCTGTTGACCATGAGTTCTTGGGTTCGATCCCCAGGTCGGGCAAAGTGTTTTTGAGTTTTTCTATTAGGAATTTCTCAGTAGGTACCAGCCCGGAGTATGGATTTGGGCCCGGTTAATGTTAATAGGCGTGCCCCCTATTACCTACATTATACTAAAACACCTCTGCCGAACCCTTCGGGGATTACAAGGCGTGGTGTTATGTTTTTTGTGGTGTGTCTTTCGTGGCGTCATTATGGCCGTATTTTGTAACAGTATTTTTGAAATCCAGTGCTAAATTCCTCTTTAATGGATATTTAAAGGCTGATATAATATAGTAATTAATTTAATTAAATTCCTTAATTAAATTCCAGCGTGAACCTAATCAATTTAGAGTCAAGTACCTATCATCTAATATGTGCTAATAATAGTCTTAAATTCGTAGCTCATAATCAGATACCCGTCAATATGCCAGCGCCGTTTTAGTGTTATATCTGTGGTTAAGACATAGCTTCGCTCCTTAGAGAATGTTAAATGTAATTATCTAATTTAGACTGTAAAGTTTTTTGGCGAACTTTTACATTATAGAATTTACAGTACTAAATCACTGTCTCTATAAATTACTCAAAAGAAGAATAACATTACATAAAGATGCATAACATCACGCCTGTATTCCTCGAAGAGTTGGGCAGAGGTGTTTAGTAACACCCTAATATCGCCGTCCGTTATGTTTAAGTCCCATGTAATAGGGGGCGAGCCTTTCGCTATCAACTGGGCACAAATCCAAACTCCGGGCCACTGCTGAGAAATTCCACACGGAAAAACCCAATAACACTTTGCCCGACCTGGGGATCGATCCCAGGACCTCAAGATCAGCAGTCGCGCTTGCCATCACTAGATCAACGAGGCAGTTAAATCAAAAGAAGAAGAATGGCCAAATATATATGGAACTTGATCTATCTATTAACAGAAATGGAACTATGTAAATGAGTAGTTATTAAGTACTTAATCAAATTGCAGATAGTGAAACAGTTGGAAAATGGAGAGATATTTCACATAAAAAGTGCTTAGCGTTGAATTTAGCATAATATAAAGAGCGCTCAACATAGTTTGATACTTTTATCTCAAATCCGTGCTTCCACTCTACGTTTCCGTAATACCGTCTGCTCTGAACACTACTTGAATTAGCATCCAATTTGCTTAATGGCCGTTAATACGAGCCTAACGTGTAAATTCAACTCGTTACCTAAGTGCTTCAGGTTTGCAGTGAGAGTGTTAAGGGTTTTTGCTGGTTAATCGGTTTTATATATTTTATAAATGGAGTTTTTATATACATAAATATTAATATCACTGGATGCCATTTGGAATGAGTAGGCTACTTGCTGCTTTTCCTTGAAGTAGATACTATGAAATACGCCACGATAACGCTGGAGATAAGAAGATTTGACTACATAACATAACATCACGCTTGTATTCCCCGAAGGGTTGGGCAGAGGTGTATAGAAACACCTTCATTTCGCAGTTATGTTTAAATCCTATGTAATAGGGGGCGAGCCTATTGCCATCAACTGGGCACAAATCCAAACTCCGGGCTGCTGGCTACTGAGGAATTTCACACGGAAAAACCCAATAAACTTTGCCCGACCTGGGGATCGAACCCAGGACCTCACGATCAGCAGTCGCACTTGCCACCACTAGACCAACGAGCGTTAACGGTGAAGGAAAAACATCTTGAGGAAACCTGTACACTTGAGAGGGCTCTATAAAGTTCTCGATGGTGTGTGTAGTCTGCCAACCCACACCAGGCTAGCGTAGCGGACGAAGGTCTAAACCCTTCTCGTCCTGAGAAGAGGCCCGTGCCCACCAGTGGGACAGTACCATAACTCTATGTTGGGAAAAGGCCAGGCAGATCAAATGTTTGAAGTCATTTGCATGTACTTAAAGATAATTTTAATAGAACATCTTTACTACAAGTACTAGCAGTGATAGCCGAGTGGTATAATCGTCGGACTGCCAAGTCATATGTCTCGAGTTCGAACCCAAGGCACGCACCTCTGACTTTTCGGATTCACGGGCGTCTTGTATAATTATCACTTGCTTAAAAACGGTGAAGGAAAACATCGTGAAGAAACCGGCATGCCTGAGAGATATTTCTCGACGGCATGTGAAGCCAAGTCAGAGGCCCATGGGTGGCATAAACTCTGACACCAGGTTAATCACTAACCACACGAAAAAAAGACTATAAGTACTTACATCAAAGCCAAATTAGCTTAAAATAATACTTTGTAAAAGTAACTCTTCATACATTAGCACAGAATAACGTACTTCAAATTAAAATATATTTTATTTACTGAAATTTTGCGGGCAATTGTACTCGCGTGGCCGCAAAAAATGGTTCAACAAAGCTTCTGAGCGTTTGCGTGTTAACCGCAAAAGTTCTATATTACTTGACTGAGCTGTGACTTATATTAGAATAATTTACATTCAAAAGTGGCCAGTAATTGTTGTGTAGAGAAGAAACAATTAAAGCTGTAATTGGACGTAGTTAAGCGAAAAGGATCCAACCCACAAAATTATCGAAAGTGAGTTATTTATATCAAAATACTCGTTAAACTTCTTAAGCCAAACTACACATAATAACATTTTAACAAGTAAAATATTATGCATTTGTCCCTTAATTACAATAAAACTAAGAAATTTAAATCAAAGAACCAATGAAGAAATACAGTCTAAATTTAAAAATTTAATATCAAATAACTGTGTGGGTTGGATCCTTTTCGCTTAACTACGTCCAATTATAATTTAAATTTTTGAACAAATCATGCAGGATTTCTTTTTTGTAGAGCCATTTCCCAACTATTTTGGGGTCAGCTTCCAGTCTAACCAGATGCGGCTGAATACCAGTATTTTACACGGAGCTACTGCCATTAGACCTCCGCAACCCAGTTACAGGGCAATGCCGATATCCTAAGGTTAGACCAGTTGTCTGACTTTCGGGCTTCTGACTTTCCGTAACGGCTGCCATAGGTATTCGTATGACACCAGGGACCGACTATTTAACTTGCTCTACGAAGTATGTAGGGGTCATAAAGTGTAACGAATGGTCACCCATCTGCAGACTGACTGAGGAAAGCGCAGTTTAACCTCGCAAATCGTATGATCTGCGCGGTTGGTAAGTAGCCACGAGCCCCTCATAATAAGAGAATACTTCAAAAACTAGACTTACTAATGATAAATTCAGAACAATACCTAATACATAATAATTAAGCTCTTATGATGATTAATTAGTTTACGATGTGTCAGAATCAAAGTCCCTAGCAAAACTGAATGAGTGGGTCGAGGAACTTCAAGTATACTCCACAAAGAAGAACATAGTCTGCTTAGTTGTCGGCAATAAGATTGACAAGCATATCATTTTGGCACCCAGTGCATAATATCAGCAAGCACATTGGGTCACCCGCGCGCCGTCGCAACGAGTTTTCCCAAAGAGGGTTGACGCCAGGCAGGCGGCCGGTCATAAAACAATAAGCCAAAACCTCTAACAACGTGGATTTATGAAATACATGTTGTGCCGACCCCACCTAGTGTGGGATAAGGGCAGGAAGAAGGAGAAGGATGATGATTAATTTCAAATTTTTGAAATATTTTGTGCTATGCCTACTTTGATTTTATTGTATCTGTTGTTTTGTTTTTCCATTGCGTCGTCGTAGTAGCTACTTATAATTTATTGAAACATATTTTCTCAGTATTACTTACTAAGAAGCTTACCGGAACACTCAAAGTTTTGACTTAACTGTAAACAACACTAAGATCTACTCTGTTTACTGAATCAGTTTTCGAACAACATTTTCGTTCAGAAATTCCTTGAATTTCATACAACATTCAGCTACGACGATACCTCCCATCACTTTATTGAAAGCGATGTAAAAGAGGAGTTACGTCTTGTCTAAGAAAGAGAAGGTAATTCAGTGTCAGTCAATAATATTTATCCTGATAGTAATCTATCAGAATAATATATTAGATATACCTACGGGATAGTATGTCCGTGGGGAGGCGGATTATTGCCCTCCGACGTTGGGTAAGCGAGTCCTAACAGACGACGAACCTGGCACCATAATTGTGCCCGGAAAATGGAAATAGGATCGCCACCTATTACATGGGACTTAATACTAGAGGCGAACCATGGGTGTATATACACCTTTACGAGGAGAACACCATTTCTTACCCCTTCAGGGATTACAGGCGTGAGTATATGTATGCACGGAATAGATTATTAGCCACAGAATAATACTCGTAAAAACGACATTACGGGCGGTTTTTCTATTCTATTATTTATTATGTAAATGTAGATAAAGAAGCCATAATAAAATTATGACGCATGAACATCACGAATGTTCTATTAACGATGTCTAATAAAATAAAGTAATTAGGAATATCATTAATAATAATATATTTAAACAACTTTTGACTAGAACTTCTTGGGGTAAGTAGTGAAAAGTTTTAATAACATCTAGCAAGAGTACGTGCGAAACTTTGACAGCCGTTGTTAAATTGAGCATGTAATTTCATTTTGTACGAATAAGACTGTAAGATGGTGTTTTTGTTAACCGACTTCCAAAAAACGGAGGTTCTCAATTCGGCTGTAATTTTTTAATTTTTTATTCTTTGTTGCCTCACTACACCCTCATTTATGAACCGATTTGAAAAAATGTTTTTTGATTGAAAGAGTATTCTTTCGAAATTGTCCCATTTAATTTTGGTAAAGATGTGACGAAGAACTTTGGAGATAGACAATGGAATTCCTCAATAACGAACAGTACGCGTAATGTGATGATGTGATTATGTTACGAGCATCGTCTTTAGTAGGTTCAGCCATGATTTAATTAAGGCCACTAAAAAGAAAAAAATAAAAAACGTTTTACCAAAAAAAAACCGACTTCAGAAAAACGAAAAAAATAAAATAATTACCATGTTATAAAAGTAACAGATTCAGAAGTCGGTGCCTTCAATTTGGTTCAGCGTGGATTAGCACCGAGTTCTGAATCTGTTACTTTTATAACATGGTAATTATTTTATTCTATTTTTCGTTTTTTTGAAGTCGGTTTTATTTTTGTTAAAAGGTTTTTTTATGTAAAAACATATCATCACATAATCAGCTCATTACTGTCCCACTACTGGGCACGGGTCTCTTCTCACGATGAGAAGGGTTTAGGCCTTACTCCACCACGCTGGCCTAGTGCGGGTTGGCGGACTACACGCACCATCGATAACTTTTTGGAGCCCGCTTGGATGTGCAGATGGCTCATTTGGGTACCTATTTAAAGTGCAGGAAAAATTGAATTATAAAAATAAAAACTCCGATGAAAAATAAGTTGTGACATATTCAATTATTCAATTTCCTACTGAAAAGCGGAAGATTACTAAACAATATGTAACATAATTAACGCACATCCTGAAAGTAGTTTGTTCAGAATCGGTTACTGAATTGATTTCTATCATTTTTAATGTAGGTAATTTTTTATCCCAAAAATAATTAAAGCTACGGAAATTAGTCACAATTCCCCTGTACAGTCAAAACAAACTGAAATGGACCGTAAATCAAGGCAAAAAGACTTTTAAAAGTGTATTTTTATTTATATTAATACAAATTCCGTCCTTCAATACAAAATAAAGAAAAATAAACCTTATTCCAAGAACGTTAATTTAGTAAATAACAATGCATATACATGTTGAACTAAAATTTCAGTGTATGTATTATGATTATAACATAATATTCTAATTGGAGTGTTTGAGGGTGTATGTTAATTACGTTACATGTTGTATATTTGATATATTCGATCAATATTGATAGGAGCTAGCTACGCATCGGATCAACTCAGGTTGGATGAAATGGCGACAGGTCACAGGGACAACTTGTGACCAACGGATGCCCCTCAAGCTGAAGGGCAAAAACTACAAATCCATTATAAGACCTGTCGTGCTGTACGGATCAGAGTGTTGGGCCGTGAAGAAGACGGATGAAAGAAGATTACACGTAGCGGAGATGAGAATGTTGAGATGGATGTGTGGAGTGACGCGAATGGATAAAGTAAGAAATAAGTATATTAGAGGAAGTTTGAAAGTGGCACCAGTGACAGAAAAGTTGAAAGGAAAGCGTTTGTCTTGGTATGGGCATGTGCTGACGAGGGATGAAACACATGTGACTAAGAGAGTGATGAATATGAATGTTGATGGATGGAGGGGGAGAGGGAGACCTAAGAAAAAATGGATGGATTGTGTGAGGGAGGATATGAAAGATAAGGGAGTAAATGATAATGAGACGGCTGACAGGGAAGAGTGGAAGAGAAAAACATATTGCGCCGACCCCAAGTAACTTGAGACCAGGGCAGGAGATACAATTGATAGGAGCTAGCTGTATCCTAAAACTGTCTAGGTTTAACCATTTGAACGCCATCGACGACTATAGACGTCAAAAAAAATGTGCTCGGGCCGCCAACGACGTCAATAGTCGTCAAAAAAGTACGATGAATTTGTAGCGTCGCGTATAGGGGGAGTTGTTATACGTCCTATAGCCTTGCAAAAGGTTAATAATCCTAGGACTGTATTATATATAAAACATAACATCACGCCTATATTTCCCGAAGAGTGGGGCAGAGGTGTATAGGAACACCCTCATTTCGCCGTTACGTTTAAGTCCGATATAGAAGACATAGAACAGAATCTTGTAGGGGTGAATCTATCATTACAGTTATAGCTTATATCAGTATGTCAGGATTGGGAGCATGGTAAATAAAGTAAATTAAACCAAAACAAACTCTCCACCACTGAGAGTACTTTTAATTGGGTTAGTGATTAGTTACAGAAGCTAGTTCACAATATAACACAACATAATAATTTACACAAGATCAGAAAATAAAGACAAGCTAATCAGATATAAAAGGTCAGACTTCTTCAGCTGTTCGACATGGAATCCTCTGCTTCGTCGAATGACCACTGTTTTTATAACTTCGGGTACGTTGATTAATCTTGACGGTTACCCTCCTATGTCAACATTGTCCAGTGTTACCAGTTACCGATAACACCCATGTAACAGGGGGCGAGCCTATTGCCATCAACCGGGCACAGATCCAAACTCCGGGCTGCTACTGAGGAATTCCGCACGAAAAAACCCAATAACACTTTGCCCGACTTGCGGATCGAACTCAGGAGCTCACGATCAGAAGTCGCGCTTCCCACCCCTAGACCAACGACACAGTTAGCTAAATATATTATATTTAGACAATAGACCTAAAATGACGTATGTATAACAATACAATCTACCACGCATTATCATTTCATACTAGCTGTCACAAGTAAATAGATCCCTTGTAGGCTACGATCAATCCCAATGACTTATCGCTCGAAGATCACATTTTGCTTGACAAGGGTGTATAAAGGTCTATACAGTTATTATAGTTCGGACAGTATGACATGCGGTAGTCATGAATGGAATGAATAAGGCCCTATTTAGGTGACGTCATTGGACATACGTGTATAGTAAGCGTTATGTATTCCTGGTACACGGAAGACGGTAAATGTGTATAACACAACATCATGCTTTGTATTCCCCGAAGGGTTCAGCAGTGGTGTGTAACACTTTAGGGTGGCTTTAGGAGTCGACCCTCAACTAGCATGTGCACATAAAATTTAGCAGGTGTGTACTTACAGGAGGATAAAGAATAACACTTGTATATATTTAATTAAGAATTACAAAATAGATTAACAGGGCGTGGTTCGTACAATGCGAGGAGTTCAGGGTCTTCTTGAGCAAGTGTGGCACTTAACTGGGCAACTGCAGCGGCACGAGAGGGCCGTTTTTTTTGTTCTATTCCACTGCTTGTATATGGTCTTGCGAACCGTTTCTACGTAACCGGGCAGTTATTGGCGAGACCTGAAGGGTCTCTAACTAATGCAGGGCCGATCTGCAGTGTGCCCGACCTTTTATAGGACCGGGCCCCCGCCAGTCAGCCACCACCCGTCATAGGTGTTTTTAGTACAACCTCGTTTCGTCAGTTATGTTTAAGTAATGTAATAGGGGGCGAGCCTATTGCCATTAACCGGGCACAAATCCAGACTCCAGGCTGGTACTGAGAAATTTCTATTGAAAAAATGCAATAATATTTTGCCCGACCTGGGGATTGAACCCAGGACCTCAATGTGTATAATTTTAGTTATACCGCGCCTTACTAATAATCGCTGTGTTAAGTTATAACGCTGTTTAACGTCAGTGTAACCTTACATTTTTTGATGTAGGTATAAGCTTGTCATAATTTTACACAACGACTATTGGTAAGGGAGTTCGAGTTTAGTCCTAGTATAGGAACTTAGTTCGAAATTTAAAAGCTGTCGATAAATAATTGCGTTTTTTAACGTATCTGAGAACCTTTTAAATTTTTTGTTCTCATTATTTAATAACAAGTTTATTCAAACAACTTTACGTATTAGATCGCGTTCCCTTTCTTTATTTTATGGTTATTTGCATCAATGGATAAGAAAATATTATCCATCAATCTTTTATTAGCTTATTGAAGGAATGAATGGCTTAGATTTCTATTTGATTTTGCAGCTGATACTTTTACGTTTAAAGATAAAGATATATTTATTTGCTGTAACATGTGTGAATTACAATACAAAATGATATGCATGTAATGGTGTTAATATTTAAATATGAGGTACATGTGTGCCATTTGAAGGTATGCAAATATGTATTAAAATTGTTATTGTATTAAATTAAAAATAATTCAGTTATAGAAGCCAAACATAAAAAAACTGTATTAAATTATTAAACATCAAATTATAGAAATCAATTTTAATCATTCAGGTTTTTTTAATAATACCCACCCAAATGTTTTAACTTACCCGTCACCCTGTATAATACAGATATTACGTGAATACATGACAACAGAGCGAAAAAACAAAAGAAGCTAAGATTAATTAATATTTTTCTGCTCGTTTGTGCGAAAATGTCGGCCTGGCCCGACCTTGAGCTTTTTCTTTATTATTTAATGGTAAAAATCATATTAATAAGTTGTAGAAGAGTTACGATTTCTATGGCCAAAAACTACCGTCAAACCTTACAACTTTGCCTATTGATGTAACTTTGCCCAGCAGGGTATTTTTTACAGAAATTTGTATATGTTGCCAGCAACATATTCAAATTTCTACCACAGATTAAATTATACACACAACTACAAAGTATTTCCATATTTTTCAATTTTTGTAAAAAATACTCTGCTGGGCAAAGTTAGATCAATAGGCAAAGTTGTAAGGTTTGACGGTAATCGTTTTGCTTACCAACGGTAATCATTTTTAATGCCAAACTGGGCATATAAATAGACTCGTAAGCTAATTTTACATGTGCTACTTACTAACATTTAACGTCTAACATGTAACGTTTAATCGTCTACTATACAAAGCTACGGGGTCTTTGCATCATTATTATTAAAGACTAGCTGTCTCCTCACGGCTCCGCCCGTGTCAAAAGTTTTATTCCAGTAATAAATATAGCCTATGTTACTCAGTGATAATGTAGCTTTCTAACGGCAAAAGAATTTTTTAAATCGGTCCAGTAGTTTTTAAGTTTATTCGTTACATACAAAAATACAAAAAAACAAATCTTTCCTCTTTATAATATTAGTATAGATTCAATCAAGTCGTAATTTTAACCGATACCGCTCGGTAAGTCATAAGAATCAGACATTACTTCCTCTTAGCCTTTTCCCAATTATCTTGGGGTCAGCTTCCAGTCTAACCAGATGCGGCTGAATACCAGTATTTTACACGGAGCGACTGTCATCAGACCACCGCAACCCAGTGACGGGTAGTCAGAAGCCCGAAAGTCAGACAAACGGTTTAACCTTAGGATATCGGCATTGCCCAGTGCAATGCCGATATCCTAAGGTTAAACCGTTTGTCTGACTTTCGGGTTTCTGACTACCCGTAACGACTGTCATAGGTATTCGTATGACACCCGGGACCGACGGCTTAACGTGCTCTCCGAGGCACGGAGGGGTCTCGATGTGTAACAAATGGTCACCCATCCACGGACTGACCGCGGCAAGCGAATCAGACATTACTAATGAGGTCAAATATAGAAAAATAACATTAAACGTTAAAAAATGTTAGCTTTTTTTTAGCCTAGTAGCTTTGTTATAGTAATTTAACCATTTATTTTAATCCTAAAGAAACATTCTTCAAGTTTTATTACTTTCAATAATCTGATTGCCATGTTATTTTTGATAAATGGATACCAGCTGATGACGTCATTCAATTCACTTTAATAAAGTTATCTTTACAATGAATGTACGCAGGATAGATTTTCTGAAATCAAAACATCCAACCGCCCACACTCCGCTTAACTACTGCGTCAAGCAATGTTAAACATCTCTTCAATTTATTATGACACCAGTGTTTCTAAAACTGTTTCTTAACATCAAATGTAGCTTCAAATCCGCCAGGTGGCGCCACTTTATACCGAGATGGAAAATGACAGAACCGATATGAAAACCGATATAATTAATAATTATAATTGGTCTAAAAAATATATTTATTAAATTGTTATTATTCAAATCACAAAGAATTTGACAGTTTTGACATTTTTAAACCTCGGTTTAAAGTTGCGCCTACTGGTAGATTTCAGCTTCAAATTAGCCCACATTTTATACTAATGAACTACAATAGAAGAACCGTTTGACGGTTCATTGTGACGGTCATTCGGGGGCCTATGTTGAGTGGTGGACGTTTACAGGCAGATAATATGATGATTTATACAATAAAATCACGCATGTATTCCCCGAAGGGTTGGGTAAATATAGTAACACAGGGGGCGAAGCCTATTGCTATCAACGGGGCACAATTCCAAACTCCGGGCTGCTACTGAGGAATTCCACACGGAAATACCCAATAACGCTTTGCCTGACCTGGGGATCGAACCGACCTCACGATCAGCAGTTGCGCTTACCACTAGACCAACGAGACAGCATGATTTATATGTTTCGTCATAGTTTTAATGTTGCAAGCTCTGCTTAAGCCATTAGGGATTGCAAGCTAACACATGCAATGATATGACTCACTTGTGCACTCATATGCAATCTCATGCTAATATTAAAACAGCCTTTTCCACATGTATTTCAAGTTTGAATCACCGGGGAAATCACAAACTGAAAATATTTTTATAGAGTAGGTACATAAAACTTTGAACTAGTAACTTACAACTACTAGCATTATTAATGTTTTATTAAAATGCAGCACGGCATTCAACGTAGGCAGAAATAGTATTAGTTAGATTCTATACGTAGTAGCAAAAAAATTCTTTTATTTTTTTATTTTAAACGGTTTTATTATGCAGTATCCCTGTAGTATCGGGATTTGAGGATTGAAAGTTGAAATTATTATGATGTTGTATAGTCATAGGAATTTAATTTGTGTGCGAAGTTTCAGGAGCATCGGTTAAGCAGAAGTAGTTGAAAAATCTGTCGCAAGATTTGAATCAAACAAACAAATGTAGGAAGTGAAGCTAATTAAATACACTGGCCTGCAAAAATAAGTATCACACTAGTAAATATCATTAAAAGTGTAGTACTTATTTTTGCAGGCCAGTATATAATAACTTTGAAAAAAAAAACTATTAAACAAAACTAAATAATGGTTCCAAGCAAAGACTGGCCACCTAGTGTTATTTAATGTACTTATAGTAAGAGGATTGGCAGTAGCATCGTCTTATACCTTAAAAAAGTTATGTGTCTGTGTGTGGTCATTACCAACCCATTGGTCATGCGTGGTGATTTTGACAAAACCACGACCGTTCACATTCGTGGTCTTTGATGAGGACGTAAATCCGTGGCAGTTGACTTTTGGTATAGTGAAATAAACTTTTATCACGGAAAAGTAATCCTAATCGAAGCACATTAATCGTCTATTCAAACTAAAGTAACGAAACCACTTTAGACTCCACACGTCGAATACTTCACTATCCATATCCATCCCATACGGTTTTTTCAAAGCAGTATATTTATTCTAGGTACTCTATTTTTTTTTTATTAAGTGAGAAGTACGGCCGAGTATAGGCCACCAATCGATATAAAAATAAGCAGTAAACAAAATTAAACAAAAGATCTTCGCCAAACATTACCTTTTTCACCTGAATAACCTTGTAGTTATAGTATATTAGTAACTACTTAATTACATAACATACATAATATCACGCCTGTATTCCCCGAAGGGTTGGGCAGGGGTGTATAGTAACACCCTCATTTCGCACGTTATGTTTAAGTTCCATGTAATAGGGGGCGAACCTATTGCCATCGACCGGGCACAAATCTAAACTGCGGGCTGCTACTGAGGAATTTCACACGGATAAATACACTTTGCCCGACCTGGGTATCGAACCCAGGACCTCACGATCAGCAGTCGCGCTTGCCATCTCCAGACCAACGAGGCAGTACCTACTTAATTAGTAATATTTATTTTTATATTGTACTTTGTTATTCCTTAATTATCGTTGGCAGTACTGTTGTTCACAGATTATTTTACAATTATTCTGTTTTTTATAAGTGAAGATCTGTAATTGGCTGACAGTCTCTACCTAAGTTAACACTTAACTTATCTAACTTATTGTGTTTAATCGGATTTGTTTAGCTACCTCGTTGGTCTAGTGGAGGTAAGAGCGACTGCTTATCGCGAGATTCTGGGTTCGATCCCCAGGTCGGGCAATGTGTAATTGGGTTTTTCCGTGTGGAATTCCTCAGTAGCAGCCCGGTGTTTGGATTTGAGGCCCGGTGGATGGCAATAGGCTCGCCACCTATTACATGGTACTTCAACAAAACGGCGAAATGAGGGTGTTACTATATACTTCTGCCTAACCCTTCGGGAAATACAGGCGTGATGTTTAGCTGTAAGTCTTCGTAATTCAATAAATAAATTAATTAAAGCATCGATGCTAAAATGCGACCACTATCCTAGTCCATCGTAACTATTAATAAAACGATAACTACGCGCAAAAATTTTGAGAAACACTGAATTAGTCTATTCATGCCGTTTCAATACAGAAGACGGAAGCCATGAAAAGCCGTCACCGAGGCAGTCCCAAGCAAGATTGATGACAGTTTCTCTTAAAATACTGCTATTCAGTTAAAACCCGAGGGAACAAGAACTTTTCTAGTTGGCGAGAGATGAACGAGTTTATATTGAAAAGTTATTTTTTGTGAAGCTATTGAATAATTCTTTTTTGAAAAATTGTGTTTGTGATAAATGCATTGATATTCATGTCTTGTTCCTGCTTTGATGTCATAATTTTGTTTTGAAATACTTTATTTTATCCTTATATTAAGTCTGATGGAGGTTTGTGCTAAGCAGAGGAGCAATTGGACGTAGTTAAGCAGAAAGGACTCAACCCACACAGAGTCACTTTTGAGTTATTGAGGTTTTAAATTCAGAGTGGTTTTTTTCAGTGATGCTGTATTCAGATTTTGTTACGTAATTACACATCCTTGGTAAAATCGGTGGTTGGTGGTTATATTGTGTATTTCTGGACTTATTTTTTTAGGAAAATATAGGGTTGGATGATTTAAGCAGGTTGGGTCTTTATAGGTAATAAAACGAAAATACCTGCCTAATATGTGTTTTGGTTCCCTGTCACAAAAAACGTATTTCGTTTGTTTATTTCTTGGATCTTTTTTGCTGAATGAAAGGCCCTACCTTATAGACCATTTTGGTACCAATAACTCATTTTTGTCAATTTTGTGGATTGAGTCCTTTCTGCTAAACTATGTCCAATTATGGGTTGACATAATAATAATAAAAACTTGATACAAAACCTTTGCATATAGACATAACATAATCAGCCCATTACTGTCCAACTGCTGGACTCAGGCCTCATCTCAGAATGAAGAGGGTTTAAGCCTTAGTCCACAACGCTGGTCTGGTGCGGGTCGGCAAACTACACACACCATTGATAACATTATGGAGCACTCTCAGGTGTGCAAGTTTCCTCATGATGTTTTTCCTTCTCTGTTAACGCAAATGATAATCGATTTCTGATCCGCATATAAATTCCAAGGCTCAGAGGTACGGGCCGGGATCGAACTCAGACCCTCCTGCATGGAAGGCAAGCGTTCAACGGCTAGGCTATTACTTGCATAAAACATAAAATCACGCCTTGTATTCCTCAAAGGGTTTGGCAGAGGTGCTTTTAGTACATCCTCGTTTCGCCAGTTATGTATATAATATAATTATACACAATTGCATATAATAATACTAATAATAGAAAGAAAGAAATAAATTTATTTGGCACGAAAGCAGTCATACACACAGACAAAAAAAAAACATAAAAGAAAAAAGAAAATAAAAAATAAAGTAGCTGTGTGTCTAGCGGCTGCGCCAAATAGGTTCAGTTCAGCATAAATGTCAGACTACTAGTGCCTGACGCTGGTTTTCAACTGAACCCAATATGACTTGGCACACGAGGTTGTCGACATGTGGGAGGTTGACTTAGCAGTTGTTGTGCCGATAGTGGTTTTCTAAATAAAATGTCTAAGGCCACGTACTGACCACACGAATACACACCAAAGCCTTTTGGTCATACCTAAAAAAATAAAAAACAATATTATCTAAATAGGATCAAATAATAATACAAGAGGGCGATATAAGGACATGATTACCACAAAACGAAATTAAAAGCAAACACGATCTTGCACACTGTTTACTTATGTTCCTAATCAACTTGTGTAACCACTGGCTCCTATATTTGCTGTACCGTTATTACTAAGCTGAGGTCGATACACTTTTGTTTGGAGAAAATAGTCGTACCTACTCACTGACGTAGACTCGTACTGGTGAGAGAAGTAGGTCCAAGAGAAAAGTTTTAATGGTTAGAGTGCCTGCACATCGGCCACTCGCTATAGCCACAACTGGCCGACCACAAGCTCTGAAAAGGCTTAGCTTTAAAATTAATAGCTTGCACTTTAATTTTAATACTTCTAATTTTAAAAATCAGAAGTATTAAAATTAAAGTGTAAATGTATTATATTAATTTTAAAGCTAATGATTTTTAAAGTTCACTTTTACATACATTTCGCAGGGACAGCTTTTGGCCGGCCATTCGTGGCTGTTGCGAGTAGCCCATGTGCAGGTGGCCTTATGATTATGAGAGTAAAGACAATGATTGATTTTGGAATGAGATATGTTGGACCACAATAAACATATTTAAATCTTAATACGTACATGTTTTATAGTTTTTTATGACAAGCCTCTATTATATGATTGCCAATCTATGCGCCTCCTTTGCATTTTCCGCATTTCTCTAATTAGTTGAGCGAGAAGCATCAACTAACCATAAAATTATCAGTACATTATTATATTTTGACTGCCTTGTTGGTCTAGTGGTCACAAGCGCGACTGCTGAGCATGGGGTCCTGGGTTCGATCCCTAGGTCGGGTAAAGTGTTATTGGATTTTTCCATTAGGAATTTCTCAGTAATTCTTCAGAATTTTTCAGTTGTAAAATAAGATACAGCGGACGAATCATACATCTATAACTTTATTATTTTCTAGTAATGCGATTTGCTGTTTACATTATAAAATACTTTAGTAAATCAGGTTCCCATTGTATTTACAATAACTAGCAAGATACAAGCGTTTCTTTGTTACGGAAGCGCCCGTCAGTCGGTTTCGTCGTCCGACTTTTTGGCCCAGGTCGTCTGTGTCAGCGGTTTTTTTAGCACCTGTTTCCCAAATGGTCAACCCTCGACTATAAAAAATGTAAATTATGTTTCTATAGTAATGGAGACGGTTTAATTCTTTGTTCAGTGCCGTGCCAATTGTGTTCAAATACTTTTAATGATAGAACCTCAGGATATCGGCATTGCCCAGTAACTGGGTTGCGGAGGTCTGATGGTAGTCGCTCCGTGTAAAATACTGGTATTCAGCCGCATCTGGTTAGACTAGAATCTGACCCCAACATGGTTGGAAAAACGCTAGGCAGAACTTTCAATGATAGACGTGGTTGGTGCTCCTTTCCAGTTTTCAGTGTAGTGTTTCAATCTGAGTACCTCAACTTATACGAACTTTTTATTGTTACAGGTTTCAGCAATATAGCCTTAGGCCTCGGAATTATCATCGTTACGCTTCTCAACCTCACCGACTGCGACATCGTCACCGAAGCACCAAAGACCAAAGAAATATACATATACCAGAGAGATAGCCCCAAAGATGTACCCGAACCTGAACTGCTGCCCGTACTCCATGGAAATGACACTAGATGCCGCATCTCCGAATATTTGTGCACGAATAAGAAATGCATACCGATAAATCGATACTGTGATGGCACGAACGATTGCGGTGACTCGTCCGATGAGCCGAGGCATTGTACACGTAAGTGATTTTTGAATATTTATTTAGAAATATCTATCTATCTATTTATTTAAAGCAAGGCTGTATCCAGGAAATTTATTCGGGACTGGTTGAACCCTGAACAAGAAAATCAATTACAATAACGAGTGTATACATTTTAAAAGTAAATGTCTGAGGTTTCGGGGGGGTTTAAGCGCCCAATTTCCCCTTCCCCTGGATCATGAATGATGAATCCGGATCACAACCATAAACATTAATATTTCGGAAAACTTTATTAAACATTGTTTAACAGTGTTTTATTATGTTGGTGAACCGGAATCGTTGCTCCCGCTTTTAAGAATATGATTCAACCTTTCAGATACGCTATAACGCTTCAGGAAGACTAACAATTAAAAGTAATTGAAACACTTTTATTCTGTTATTTTCGTCTCCATTTTATTACAGAATTCGTTTTATCGCTGTTAAACTAAAGCAGAATACAACGTCAAAAGCTTTAAAATTCAACAAAAGAAAATAGAACTGCGGATTAGTATACAGTAAAGTAGAAAAAAATAGTCCTTCTCCACGCGAGCATAAATTTTAGCACTTTTATAATCCCTTTTCTGGGGAAGTGGTTCGTACATGACGTGGCAACAGCTGACAGAGAAGTCGACGTACAGTTTATCCATATAAATATGCGTATAAGTTGAATTCACGGACTAAAAATCAGTAGAGCCGACATCTTATCTTTTTTCCGTTAAAACAGTAACTTTTTTGAGCTTGTAGATTAAATAACTTGAATTGACGTTGAAAAACTTTTGTTTAACGTAGATGAGAGAGCAGATTAAAATTTCAAGTGTTTGTTTAAAATCAAGAATCTATTCGAGATCGCGTGAAGTGTTATTACTCCGATAAACTTTAAGGATTATTGGAAAGGGCTTTTCCAAATTGTTGCTGAAATTCCAGGCATTTTGTTACTTCAAGTTTTCTCCCGTTACAACTTTCATAGCTACTTTAGACGCAATTTTAATAAGTGCCTGGCTATTTGTATTATGCCTGCTTCGTTGGACTTATGGTTGAAAGCACCACAAAGGATCTAGAAGTCCTTGTTGTGAATTCCCAGTCTGGAAAAATGGTATAAGTTTTTCTGTAATGAAAAACTCAGTTGTAAACTGGGATTGTAATTTTGTCATAAATCATCATTCTGTTATCGTTATCTTGTAGACTCTAGCAATAACAGATACTTTAGTACCTGACACAACAACCCAAAAACCTTTTCTATTTAGGGAACAGAGAATTGTTGCTATTCAGAACGCCAAGGTCCATGTACCGCAAAATTAATGAGATACTGGACAAAATACTCCAAAACTCAGTCCCGTTTACTTACGTGCCGTCTTACTTAATGACATAACTATATACGCGGAACTCACAAAGATGGCGAATGGTAACGGTTTGTTAAATAAACGCCCCGAGGGAAATTTAAGTCTGGCTCGGAATTCCTAACGAATTAATTGTAAGGAAACATCGAGAGGGGAAACAGATGCACAATTTCCGTACACAAGAGCGTCGGCGAAGGGATTCTGTTTCCTTATAAGTATAAACGGCTTCTTCAGGATCGTAGCGTTGATTCGAATCATTTGCAATTTTCTCTAACTGCGAAATTGACTGTTATAATTTGGAATGTCTTATAATTGAATTTAAAAAATAGAAATATCAAGAAATGTAAACATGACGTTGTTTTTTATGAGTAACTTAATTATTTTATAAATACTCGAGGTGCAATAGCCATAGTTTGCAAAAATAAATAATGCAAATCGATTGCGGTAATACCAGAAAGTGCGCGGGCGCGTCTTTTTGTTTGTGTGTGTGCGTGAGTGTGTCTGCTGTGGTATATTGTACACACGATAACAACCTAGCCAGTACTTATAAACAATATGTACCTATAACCCTATTTCTGAACTAATATTTCAATCTAACAACAAGTTCAAAATCAAAAATTATTTCAATTAATGCTTTGACGCCAGTCCTGCCTTCGCTTACCCTAGTGGAAATAATGAAACTGATATCATTGGTTTATGTGTACATTCTGTACCTGTGTTAAGTACTTCATTTTGTAAACGAAAGTGTGTATCTACGTTTAAGTATATGTACGTTTGGTACTTTAAATCTCTTGGAGCTGATAACCTGTCACGGCTTAAGAGCTTAACATACTGTGCGACGAAGTGTGTCGTAGGATTATTTTCTAGCTTGCATGGGTATTTGGCTTTACGTGATTTCCTTTGCCTTTATGTTCTTAAAAAAAGGTTTCGTTTGACAACACAGTTGGAGGGTCCTAAAATATGTATAACGAGAGCCGTATCAGCTTCATTCGGATTTTTCCAAAAAAAACGTATCGACAAGGGGTATAATATCCTTGGCTGATTTTGATAATGATAGAACGCAGTGATAGCCTAGATGTGACCGTCGGTCTACCAAGTCATAGGTTTCGAGTTCGAACCCAAGACACGCACCTCTGTGCGCTTGTATAATTATCACTTGCTTAAAAACGGTGAAGGAAAACATCGTGAGAAAACCATGCCTGAGAGATATTTCTCGACGGTATGTGAAACCAAGTCAGAGGCCTATGGGCGGCATAAACTCTGACACCAGGTTATTCACAAACTACATGAAAAGAATGATAGAATAAAGATGAAGAAAAAATGATAGAATTTTCTAAATCTTGAAATTTACATCTTGTTACATATCAACAGTATTCGAACTTATAGTGTCTTTATATAAAATTGCAATTGAAATGCTCAATTAATATCTTCTTTTGGCTATCCAAACGATTTCAGGCACGATTACCCAAAACCAAATAAAAAAACACGCGAAAAACCGCCTCTACTACTTCCAAATTCCTACCATTTATTCTTCTCATAGCTATAGTTCTACATAGGTATATCGTACTAAATGTATTCTCCGTCAAGCGAGTTTTTGCGGCAATCTCGGGCCGGCCGGCGGGGGCCGCTAGTTCGGCCGGAATCTCTCATGATCAGCTAATGGAAATTTATTCTCCCTCTTTGATTTAAACTCCGTCGTCGACTAATGATTTATGGCCTGGTTCGGGGTAGTTTTTATTTTATTTTATGAAAGTTTTTATGTTAAAGCAATTTTCGAAGGTGGTTGATATGAGTGCCTTGTGGTTCTCGGAAAGTAATAGGCAACGACGTTAACATCTGTATGGATATCGTTTTAAGGCCCATAAAAGATTACAACAATGAAGAAGAGGATAGGCAGTAGTGTCGTCTTGTCTGCCTTCAACAACAAACTGAAATCACCAAACAGTGTCCCAGACGTTTTGATTACGGAAATTTCTTCTGCAACCGGTTGATGTAGCGGTCATTGGGAGGCTTACATTCAGCGATTCACGATCTTATATACAATAATCCATATTAATATTATAAAGCTGAAGAGTTTGTTTGTTTATTTGTTTGAATGCGCTAATCTCAGGAACAACTGGTTGGAATTGAAAAGTTATTTTTGTGTTGGATAGTCCATTTATCGAGGAAGGATATAGGCTATATAACATCGCGCTACGACCAATAGGAGCGGAGCATACATGAAAAATGTTGCAAAAACGGGAAAAATGTCAACCCGTACGAAGCCGGGACGGGCCGCTAGTGTATGGATCAAAAATGTTCATCTACGAATAAAGCCTAGTCTACACTTTTATCTTAAGGGCCAAGCTACATCTGGCAGAAGATACATCGCCGATCTCCCGTCGCGTAATGTGCTCGAGGAATTTTAGTAACGCATCTTCGGTCAAATGTGTACGGTGTGAGATGTTTACATGGAATTATGTGTACCGGCAGAAGATCCGCGACTTATCTTCCGTCAGATGTGGCTTGGTGCTAAATCTGGCTATGCTGGTATCAAAATCCTCTATATCAGGCTTTACACAAACACATACTGTTTCAACAAGGCTGTGTCTAACATTGTAACACAGCGTAAACGGGTAATTAAATTCGGAAACGTTCCGCCATATTAAATTCCTATCATGAATTGAGTCAAATATCTGCCAACTGAAATACGTGACGCTAGTTTGGTTTACATGTTATTGCGTACCATTAATTAACATTTATGTAATTTAATATAGTTATTCAGTAGTATTTGGAACTACATGCATTTGGAATAAGCACGCCATCGGCGTTAGGTTCAACAAATAATTTTATTAATTACCAGCGGCCCGTTCCGGCTTCGCACGGGTGGAATTTTTTGCGGTTTTTGCAACATTTTTCATTTATGCTCCGCTCTTATTGGTCGTAGCGTGATGTTATATGGCCTATAACATTCCTCGATAAATGGACTATCTAACACACAAATAATTTTTCAATTCCAACCAGTAGTTCCTGAGATTAGCGCGTTCAAACAAACAAACTCTTCAGCTTTGTAATGTTAAGTATAGATTGTTGTGAATTCGCCGACACGTTTGGTGCAGAGGCTGAGCGATTGACTTCGTCGTGGGTTCGATTCCTGATTCAAATATTTGTATGGGCTATAAATAGTTTTTCCAGGTCTGGGCTTTTGTGTATGTGAAGATTTGTGTCTGTAAATGCACCCACGATACAGGAGAAATCCTAGTGTGGGGAAATGTTTTTATAATAATAAAATAATAAAAAAGTATATTCTGGCCAACGACAGCAGTCCACGAGAAACGGCGACAATTAAAAAAAAGAAACATCAGCTATCAACATTGACTATTGGTTTAATTTTTCTGAGAACTTGATTTTTGTTAGGTACATACATTAGTGTAGATTCATATGTAGAAACAGGTTAGTACCTACTAATAAATAAGTAAATTAAAATCGATATTTTTTTAAATTGCTGCTGTTTCTAGTGGACTGCTTCCATTGGCCAAACTACTTATTGCTGTCCGTTTAAATACACACTTAATCCTTTTTCAAGTAGGAACCTTTAATGGATTGGGTAATGTTCAAAGCTAGGAAAAAAAACATTAAATTAAGTTGTTTTCTTCCAATGGTGCCAGTATCGACTTCGATCACGTAGTTTTCCAACGCTGTTTACTTTGAATTAAATAAATCACAATTTTTAATATACACAAAAGCCGAGACACTCCAAAAAGGTTTCATCTCAACCGCCTGAATATTTCTTTCTCCCAAGTTACATATTATTGTATGTTGTGTTAAGTACTAGGGTTTGTCTAATATCTGGCATTTTATATCGTATTAATTAAACTTCACATAACTCATTTCACCGTTATGTCTTAAGTCCCATGTAATAGGAGGCGAGCCTATTGCCATCAACCGAGCACAAATCCAACCCCCTGAGGAATTCCACACGAAAAAATCGAATAAAACCTTGCCCGACCTGGGGATCGAACCTAAGACCTTACGATCTGCAGTCGCGCTTGCCACCACTAGACCAACGAGGCATTTCACTATAAATGTATTTCTCTTGTCTCTCCAATCCATTCACAGATTGTCTGGAAGAGATATCGCTACTAGCGAAAAGACCGTCTTTGTACCATACATTTTTAATAACTGCATTGCATATAAGGCGTAGTCTTTCTATCTCTATATTATTCCAGCGAGTTAGAAAATTTTATAATACGAATTCTTTGCGAACTTTCGCTGCTCGCTCACCTGCATCTAAAGCCAGAACCACTGAAAGCTTGTACATTTTATCGACAACTTATGTCTTTCAACGAATCTCTTTCCATTCGATATACGATAGAAATCGTAACTAATCTTGAGGCTGACCTCACCCGACCCGCACCTTCGATTGCTTCAAAGAGTAATGGTACTCTTTGCCTCCAATCTTATTGAAAAAGCTTACGGATGCCAAAAGTAATTCTGTGAATTTATCACCGCAATATCTTAGTATCGTCCCCCTTCGTTTTATTTAGATGTCAAATCCAGATGGAAGGAATTATAATTTTGAGAAATGTCCCGCTTTTATAGGAGGTTCGCCTATTCAAAGAATTCGTCGATATCTGAATTTCCCTTGCTTGGATCTTGAATTGTTTTGGGCATAATTGTAAAATTATATTATTAATAGGTTTCTTTGTAAGCGAGCCGTCAGAAGTCATTGTTGAATATTTAAGAATGTACTTATAATAATTCGCGATTACATCATCTGAAGTTAATTTCCCCTGAGTTTCTATAAAACAGTTCTCAAAACTAATTGAAGCATAATACAACTGTAGGAAATGGTAGGTACAAGAGAGCGAGAAAGAGTAGTGTGTAGTGTGCGAGCGAAAGAACATTTCGACGCTCGGCAGTGTAAACCTCGTAAATAAAATTTTCTTCAAAAGCGTTTTATTTCTTCTTTACATTGATAAACTCGTCATACACGTACTAGTTTAACAAACATTCAATTCAAATACTTCTAAGCTATCTATGACGTACGATGACAAACGTGTATTAACATTTGATCGGCCATTTTTTTTGCAGGAGACAGTTATTTTTATCTCTTTTAAAAATTTGGTTTTTACACACGTGGTTTTCACTGCCGACCGCCGATTTGAACAAGTTGTGTGGTAAAGGATTTGGTGTAAAATAAATAAAACCCACATGCGCACACGTATACCGTAATTTTAATTTTAGTTCCTTTTTGTTTTTAATATTTAATTTTTAGTTTGCTAAACGGTCTTAACACGGTTATGTAAGATTTGTAACGGAAGAAGCGAGACTGCCCCAACACGAGTAATCTGTAACTTACTGGGGCTGCCTCAATTTATGTTGTAACTGCAATGTTTGAGATGAAATAAAAAACATTTTATTTAATTTAAAACGATTCAAATTCAAAACCTAGGTATTTCGTCTAAAAACTATCCCACATAACTTTAAAGTTTACTACATTATCGTTTTCCACGAACCAATTTAGTGGAATAAGTTGAGGCTATGCACGGCACGAGAAACTCAATAGGCTTGTCTGTATAATAATTAGAGGAATCTGCGGAATAGAAATCTGAGGAATTCTTGGAACGAGGCTGTAGTCTCGCTGAACAATTATGCCTGTAAAGGCAGCCCTCTCTAATGGACAGTGACGTCATCATCGTTAGATACGTAACGTTGAAACGAACAAGAATATGTTCCAACTATTAGATAGCTGTCATCAATCTTCAAGCCCTAGTAAGAGGTAGGTAGGGATAGAATAGAAGAATAAAATTTTTTGAGCATCATGTCAAACTTTAGAGGTCAGGGGTGGCTTTAGGAGTCAACCCTCAACAAGCATGTGCACATAGTATTTAGAAGGCGTGTGTTTACAAGGGGATAATCAATGATATTATAAGTAAAAAGGTGTAGATAGGTTACCTACACAACATTCGATCTTCAAAAACGGCACACTAACGCACACATAAATAACTAAATATTGCAATAGCACACTACATTACGATTAGACCTAAAGATAGGATGGCATGATTCGATCGATATCACGAACGAAATAGAGAAAAATGTAATTTGCGACAGTGGGTCGTCTAGTGTAGTAGAAACGCAACACTGAGGTCAAGTCTGGCTAATTAGCTACATTATGACGTGTCGCTTACTGAGCGCTTATAACCTATCTACACCTTTTTACTTATAATATCATTGGGGATAATGAAAAACACTTTAACTGCACTATATATATTTTAATAATAATTACAATTAGGTAAGCAGGGCGTGGTTCGTGACAATGCGAGGAGTCCAGGGTCTTCTTATGCAGGTGTAGTACTCAACTTGGCAGCTGCAGCGCGAGGAAGGGCGATCTGCAGCGTGCCCGACCTTTTATAGGACCGGACCTCCGCCAGTCGCCACCACCCGTCACAATTATTTTAAAACTTCCAATAAATCGAAAACGCGCTGATGCAGCAATCAGTATGGCTAATTATTGGGGCGAAAACAATATAGGATGTACCGTTGACATGAAAAGAAGACTTCCAATACAACTAAATGACGACCACGTGTTTACTGACGTCTGTCTCATTCTAATATAGTATGGATATCATTCGAGAAGGTTATTATGACGTTACTCATTGTTCAGTAACTGAAAACAATTTATAAGTGATATTAAAAATGTTAGATAAGGTGAGGTTAGGTCTAACCTTGGGATATCGGCATTGTCCTGTAACTGAGTTGCGGAGGTCTGATGGCAGTCGTTGCGGGTATAATTCTGGTATCCAGCCGCATCAGCTGACCTCAATATAGTTGGGAAAAGGCTAGGCAGAACATGGTGAGGTTTGGTTAGTGAATAAAATATCTTGCATGCAAATCTGTCTTTTTTTATAAATAAATACAAACTTGCAAAAATCGAACAAACATTCCTTTCATGTGACCCACACATCTAATAGAAACACAAATAATATGGCCAAGTAAAACAAACCCAAACTCCTTATAGTAGAGAGGAATATAATAATTGAGTTTGGGAATGCGGGGACACGGCGCTAGTCCCAATTCAATTCTATCCCCATTTCTACCAAGTAGATCTGTTCTAACCGCAACACCATATAAAGATACTATTTTATGTATAGCTTTTGGTCGCGACTTTGCTGGGTCTGGAATTGTATTTTGTTGTACTGACGGCAAAAGATATAAGTGTGTAGGCAACTAGCGACATCTGCATTTTGAGTTATTGCATGTGTCTCTTGTGCATAATAGGTTATAACAGTGACTCGAAGGGGCTCGTGGGTAATTAAAAACGGCGTGGAACATATGATTTGCAAGGTTAAGCGGCGTTTGCCGCGGTTAGTCTGGATGGGTGATATCATGGGTGTCATACGAATACCTATGACAAGTAGTCAGAAGCCCGAAAGTCTGACAACTGGTCTAACCTTCGGATATCAGCATTGCCCAGTAACTGGATTGCGGAACTCTGATAGCAGTTGCTTCTTGTAAAATACCGGTATTCAGCCGCATCTGGTTAGATTGGAAGCTGAACAGCATAACAGTAACAATTGCTTGCCTATTTATTAGATGCTCATTGATTGCCCGCAGATCTAACTCGTTTACTATGTGTACATCCCTAGAATACTAGGTAGGTTCGTCTAAGCGTCATTTGCGAGTATTTGTTCTGCACTTACGCATAAATGCGGAGAAAGGACGTGCCATTTTGTTTGATCCTTACCCTCGTATGTAGTACTAGATTAACAGGCATCAAAACGAATTTGGTTTATGTACCTCATTAAGATGAGGTATACATTAAGTATGCAAATTAATATCAAATAGATAGATTGATCAGTTGAGTTGGGAATGTAGAACTTCCTCTTATATCTTCTTCTTCTTCCTGCCCTTATCCCACAATGGGTGGGATCGGCACAACATGTATTTCATAAATCCATGTTGTTAGAGGTTTTGGCTTATTGTTTTATGACCGGCCGCCTGCCTGACATCAACCCTCCTTGGGAATACACGTTGCGCCCTCGCGCGGGTGACCCAGTGTGCTTGCTGATATTATGCACCGGGTCCCAAAATGATATGCTTGTCAATCTTATTGCCGACAACTAAGCAGACTATGTTCTTCTTGGTGGACTATGTATACCATAGATAGACTAGGTAAACTTGAAGTTCCTCGACACATTCATTCGTTTTGCTAGGGACTTCGATTCTGACACATCGTAAACTAATATAGCACCGTGGGCTTCTCTATAAAAACTTGATGTCAATGTTCTGTAGCGCAGAACTTCCTCATATATGTAGACAAGATATGTTTGGTGGGGTGTACAAGGAAATAAAATAATATTTATTTTATATTCAACTGATGATATCGTAACTGTATGAACTGGGGCGGAATACGAATTGAGTCTTATAATAAGTAGGGTCTTAAGAGGACAATTTTTGTGCTAATAAGAGGAGTGAATTTTAGAGATACTGTTATGGGTCACTTTTATTTTATTTGTTACTTTTGTTAAAGTGTGGAGATTTTGAATAGCAATAGTGACAGAATTTGTAAAATATTATAATAAGTAGATCATACCTACTTTTTAGTTGAAATTCTTTTAACATGCGTTGTTGGCTAAAAATAGCTTTATCAAAATCAAAACAGCATACATTCGAAATAGGTTAAGATCCGACGACACCATCTGGCCTACGTAAGGTGTACTAGTTTATTATGTATCTCTGTCCTCACGACGGATCGCTCGACGAATCGATTTCGCCGGATCTACATCTCTTTCTGAACGCTGACAATAGAGACAGCCCCAAAATTGCCCACGCTTCATCATTTCCTAGTGTAAGAAAAAGCGATGCAACACACTCCCTAGCAACACGTCTCTGTCTGTCACATATTAACTGAATTTATGTAATACAATTCCCCATATTAATATAAAAATGCTACATGACGTGATAGCACACACCATTTCACATCGTTAATGAGGTATTATGTAAGCAGGGAATATTTATTGGGTAGAAGAATTTCAGCTTTCTGATGACGTCGTACTATGATTGTAATAGAATGTTTATAGGAACCTCCTATTATTAACACGCTAATAAAATACTTCACCTGTAACTAAAATTTTGGAAAAAAAACCTGGAATTGGATTTTCACCCATTTCTAACCGTCACATCGATGTGAAACTTTGCAAATGTATGTTATTCTGATGACCATATAATAATATGGTAGCTTCGAGCTGGTGTCATGATGAAACCAGAAGGTGGGTACTGGAACCCCTCGTGGCTTTTACTTTTCAGTACAATAACAAAAGCGTGTTTAAAAAAAAAACAACATTATTAAAATTTTGGGTTTTTCCGTGTGGAATTGTTCAGTAGCAGCCCGGAGTTTGGATTTGTGTCTGGTTGATGGCAATAGGCTCGTTCCCTATTATATGGGACTTAAACATAACGGTGAAATGAGGGTGTTACTAAAACACCTCTGCCCAACACTTCACGGAATACAGGCGTGATGTTATGTTATATTTAAATATTATAATTATTAATTCCTTTTCCAAACTTGATATTGTGTTCCTTAGATCTTTTTGTATAATTTTGAGAAAATAACGTCTACGAAACGTCAAATTTTTTCAAAGTATTCGTTCGCCATGTTTCAGGAATGTCTGTAATACACAAACTCCTTCTATTTCTCTTGCCGTTTAAAAATAAAATAAAAAATAAAACAAAAAATAAAAAGTGGCCAGCCTGCGCTTGGGTAGATAACACGTTATTTTGCTCTCTTTTGTTGTTCACCCACACAGCCTTCAATAGAGCAGCCAACTAATTTCAACTCGCCCGACACTTGACGTGTTTACTTGGAAAACTTCATATTTTTCATCTTGGAAATAAACTTTGTTGGAGTCTGTTGAGCGATTTTGGTCTTTAATAACTTGTAACCTACTTCTTTTAAATGTCATGGTTGCCTCGAGGTTTATGGACTAGTTCATAACCTGGCATGTACTAATGAGAGTCTTTCAATGACATATGTACTAAATTACTGGCTTTTGGTGATGGTAAAAATAGTGAGGAAACATGGAATTAATGGTTTAAAATCGCTAACAAGTAGTAAGTTAGGGTGACGATCAATGCTCGTTTCTTCTTTGTGAGAGAAGAGGTTTTTGTCATGTTGTGGGAAAATAACAGATTGGTATAATTTTAACCTACTTTTTGAATTTGACTTCAGTTTTTCAAAGCTTTTATGCAGTGGTTAGGTTCAGTGCATTGGTATAAATTCAACATGCCAATAATTAATTATTGCTTGTACATCGATAGGCTCTTGAGCCGAACCCATAGCTCAATTTAGCAGCAGCAGCAATTCTTGATCTTGCAACTGGACCTCTATGCTCTTTAATGAACACAAATCGACCATCAACAACCACAAGCACCGATTTGTGGGTGCTAATGCCTGCACAATTACTTCTCAGTACTATCCACTAATGGCACAACTAAGAAGGATTTCTAAGTTGTGTCACTTTACTTGCCAGTTTCAAATTCCAGCATAATTTACATCCTTAAAGGGTTCCTATTAGATTTGAACAGGTAAAGTACAATAGCGTCTCAGCTAGCGCCAACCTAATGGCTTGAGTGAGGTAGCTAATAAGATCACGCGGTTCGTTAATTTAGCCCGACTCCCCTCACTAATTTACCGAAAGGTGGGTTGTACTTAAATTAAATAATAAACTGCGAGTCCCGTTCATGATTTCGTATATTTTTTGGGAACCTAATCCAATTTCGGCGGTATAAAAGTTTTTATACCTTCGGGTTGAGGATTCTGGTAATAATCAGGCGGATTGTAATTAATGTAAGCAATAAAGTACAGCAGAAGGTGAGGAACTGTAAAAAAAATACTTTTTAAATCTTGGATAAGAAAATCTCGAAGAAGTAGCAATAGAAACGTGCGGTATCGCTTAGATAATATGCATGATCGGATACTAAAGGATGTGACCCATTCTGCTCCAACACACTGCGGCAATATTATCCTATCCTGTGGAAGTAGGTAGGTTAAGTAAAGATACGATATCATTAAATCTGGTGCGGTATTAAACTTGTTTCCTTCACGGACATTTGTACAAAATGAAATCCAAAAAGTTCGGGAGCACAACAAACCAATGATAAGTCTTGTTAAGAAATAATCTATACTAATATTATAAAGAGGAAAGATTTGTATTTTTGTATGTCACGAATAAACTTAAAAACTACAGGACCGATTTCTAAAATTCTTTTGCCGTTAGAAAGCTACATTATCACTGAGTAACATAAGCTACGGGCGGAGCCGTGAGGACACAGCTAGTATACAATAATGTCACAACTCCGAAACAGAAAATATGAAAGAGGATTGTTACATAATTTCCACCGACATGTAATATTAAAAATGCTTGCGTCCGAAATGTATCAAGATTAAAAACTCAATTATCCAGCTTGCCCATCTGTCCAGACCGTGTGCTGCAAAAATTGGAGCAAATAGAAATAACAAAGGGTTTTTCCTCTCGTTTTCACAATAAACACATGGTCGTTGGACGGTAAACGCGGCCTACGGCGGATTGAATCCACCATTATTAAGTTTTAATGACGTCGACCACAATGCCAGGCCCCCAGGCGATAAACAAAGGATAATGGCCGTTGTGTCGCCCGTAATAAGATAAATAACCGCAATCGCAATCTGCCCGCCTGCGCCGCGAGTGTAATCTCGAGACGTTCAAATTAAATATGAATCAAGTTGGAAAATGTATATCGATGCGGGATTACTGTCGAGAAAATAAATTGAAGTTTCGAATAAGTGAGAATTAATCAAAAACATAGTAAATTGATTATTTAATGAAGGTAACGTTATCAAGAAGATTAAATGGGCCGTGTTATGCAATAATGTGTCAACCCACAAAAGTATGAACTTTGTGTTAACGTCATCTAGTTCCCGTCGCGGGGGGACCAAGGGTGCCCAGTCGCGGGGTAGTCTGGCGCCCATGTGCTTGTTTGATCCCCGGGGTGGTCACTGCGTGCCATGTGTTCTGGTGCGCCGGTGATGTGGGGTGCCCCCCGCGCCTCTCAGGAGGTCGTGGGGTGGGGCTCCACAGTGGAGAGGTCCACCAGCAGTTGGTGGACCAAGACCTGCCGGGGTTGCGGTGCATGTTTAGGCGAATCCCGCGACCCCGGCCGACGGTCACGAGGAGGAACACCGCGGGTTGTTAGCCGGTAAGAGTCCGGCAGACTCCCTCGCCTACCTCGGGCGAGGGACATCCATGAGGATTTCCCCACGATAAAAAAAAAAAACAGGCCTATACTCAATGCTTGAAAAAATGCCCAGAACTGTAGTAAATTTAATAGAGCGTCTATCAATTTTTTTTAATGCAGTTTGCATTTTATCTAGTATCGGGTAGACCTACCACAATAACTAGGTGGCGTTAGCACAGAATTCACATTTTTGTGGATTGACACATTATTGCATAACACAGCTCAAATTAAATTTCTAAATGCATTCACACAAAATGTCGAATTCATTTTCTCAACCTAAATTGTCACTAAAACTGACTCAGTCGTATAATTTCAGACCATTAGACGCGCCGTCCACACAGGGAGCTCACAAAGTGATTCTAGAGTGGTACATGTTGCAATAGCTACGTGCAGAGGACGCACGACATCACGGACAATCGTAAAATTCACTAGTGGAGCGCTGCAATTTCACTAGCCGTTTACAGACAGCAGTTTGTACGTGCGATCTGTGCGAGGCCATGGCCTGGACTCCTAGAATGTGCATCAGGCATACGAATAGCGAGTTGTTGCCTATATTTTTAAACGATACGAGAGCTACATATACGGATAACGGCCACTTAGAACATTAACCAAAAGTACGGAGTTAGAATTTTATTTGCCGTTTAGAGACACGACTTTTATCTCATGTACTGCAGTGAAAAAGTAGTTTTGAAGGCAAAGATGACAGAGGATACGAACGTGATGACGATGCCATTGATTAGAATAAATTTCAATAGCCACTTTAGACAGTGGTTTTGTTTATACCATTGCTCAGATTCGTTTAGATTGTGCAAGTCATATTTTATGTACCTACCTACAAATCAAAAACATAACATAACATCACGCCTGTATTCCCCGAAGAGTTGGCAGAGGTCGTTATTCAAGAGTCGTCATTTCGCAGTTATGTAATAGGGGGCGAGTCTATTACCATCACCCGGGCACATATCCAAACTCCGGACCGCTACTGAGAAATTCCACACGGTAAAACCCAATAATACTTCGCCCGACCTGGGGATGGGACCCAGGACCCCACAATCATCAGTCGCGCTTGGCAAGACAAGACCAGCGAGGCAGTTAAAAAAAAATATAATACTATATGCGTATAATATTAAGGCCCCTCGCACACCTACATACAACTAAACTATCATTCGACAGTTTAGTTGCATTCTTAAAGTATATATTGATATATGGAAGTGCGCATACTAGCTCGATTTGATACCAATATAAATATAAAATCGTCCAACTGCGCACAACTATTTAGTTGGATGTATGCGCCTCCACTTAGAGTGATTTTTTTATAGAGGGATACGATGTCAATGAATATGGATATGTGAAATATTTGACATAGTTCGACATATGTTCAGAGTTACGATTTGTTTATTCACAACATAAAACAAAACGTAACATGTCACGTTACCACAATTTTGGAGTTACACCGCTCTCACTACCTCAGGCCACGGTCTGTACCCAGGCCAGTATCATTCCCCTTAGACTAATTTGTTTTCGACGCGAACTTCGGCACGTTCCATGTTTACTAGCTGTGAGTGTAGCAGATACTAATCCCACTCTCATTACTGATGCAAATTTAATACAAACTCGGTTTAGTGATGACCGTATTGTGTTTACGTCTTGCGTACGGTTGGGTTAATAACGGCGAATGAGATGAAGATGCGGGTTGAAGATTGGTAGGTACCTATAGATAAGTTTTGAGAGTGTTTGAACTCCTTAGATGTGGGTATAGTTAATTAGTTGTAGAAGATATTATAATATTTTTTTTTTAAATTTATATCGCATCTATTTGAACTGGATGCCACCTCCAACATTGATTTAGGTTTTTTTCGTGTTAAATGTTTATGTTAGTTACTTGATGTATATATACATTTTTTATGTAGACCGTTGACTTCTTCAACGGTCGATCTAGTGGTATTGATTTCGTGATTGTTAATCTAACGTATGTATCCCATGAAGAGTATAAATAAACGCATAGTAAGGCCTAAGATGCAGTCATGTTAGAAAAAATATATTCAAATGATTATTGAGAAACACAATTGGCAAACCTAGCATGATAAATACAAGCAATTCCTTCTTTAGGAAGGAGTCGTATGTCCAGCAACGAACTTCTATTGGTCAGAAAATATAATTTCCCCAAAGATAAAGAATATCGAACTTTCCAAAATACCAATTCAAGCATTCCACCTTTTTTTCATTATTCTTATTAAATTATACTTTTTCATTTGTCTGATTGCCAACAATATTTTATTCAATAAACCCTACAACTAAGTAAAAATAATTGAAAATAAATTGCTTCTGCAAAGCAAAGTGAAAAATCTTAACAAGTTGTTGGAAAAGGCAGAGTCAATTAAGTTTTAAGTCCATAATTAATAAGGGCTACTGCTGTTTCGCTGTTTCAATTTTACAATTTAATTGCGATCGTAAATTATCTAAATGTTACGATATTTTATATCAGACTGCAGGAACTGAATTACTTTTCGCCCAAAATACAGTATAGGTCGCTTCTTCTCACAGATTTACGCGAAAAATATAATTTGTTTAGCAACTTTAAGCCTTCCTTCAAGACAAAAGGATAATAATATTAGACAAACTATAATAATGATTATTACCTGTGCTATATATTTACTGTCAATCCACTTACTGTACTCTAGGGATTTCAGGAAATCATCTCGGTAGGTAGTATCTAATTACAGAAAGAAATAAAAATGTATATCCACAACCAAAAACAATTTCAAAAAATATAATATAGGATATATACCTACTAGCTATGTCTTCACGGCTCCGCCCGTAGCCTATGTTACTCAGTGATAATGTAGCTTTCTAACGGCAAAAGAATTTTTGAAATCGGTCCAGTAGTTTTTAAGTTTATTCGTTACATACAAAAATACAAATCTTTTCTCTTTATAATATTAGTATAGATAGTATAGATAACATTATCAGTAATTTGTGATAAAGTTTATGATACAATTGACGAAATAATAGCATGTTGAACATCAAACAAACTATGGTTATAATTTGCATGCTTCTTTTCGTGTGGTTAGTGATGAACCTGGTGTCAGAGTTTATGCCGCCCATGGGCCTCTGACCTGGCTTCACATGCCGTCGAGAAATATCTCCCAGGATGCCGGTTTCCTCACGGTGTTTTCGTTCAACATTTTTAAACAAGTGATAATTATATAAAAAGAGAATCCAAAAAGTCAGAGGTGCGTGCCTTGGGTTCGAACTCGAGACCTATGATGACTTGGCAGTCGGACGGTCACACCGGTAGGCTGTCACTGTTATTTGCATGCTGAATTTATGTAAGAGAGGCACACTGAACTCATCTAATTAAAGCAAATAGATTGCAATCATTGTTACCACTATGCCCAACCAACACATACACGCATATTGACGCTAAATTCATGTCGGTGGCTGTTAACAACAAAGCCTAATATACGACAATACGAGCTCGTTGCATTGCGTTCTGTGTTATATTGAGAAAGTTTTCGAATTCAGCGATTGTATAAATTTCCAAGTGGAGCACTAAATACCATGAAAGCGCCTGTTGTAGAGGCAGAGAGTTAATTAGGAACGCTACCTAGTTGCCGAAGTTGTTTGCAATGCAACAAAACGTTGCGTGCCAATCTAAACTGTATGTGGAGTTGTTATGATTGAAATTGCAGTGGATGTTGCTTCATGCTGTCGATTGAATTAAGTGATCAATTTGTTAGTGTTACGATTGTTTTTTTTCTAATTATAATTGGAATGAATCGTTCCCTCCTTCGTCGACATTCCTCCATGCTTCGGGGAGCACGTTAAATTGTCGGTCCCGGATATGTCATAAGAATACCTATTATATTTCGATGTTACATCCTCGAGATTTAACCAACCATGTAGTCCGTTCTCCAACGTACTGCATCATCACACTCTTTAAAGTTTAGAAACAATTATAAAAAATATCGATTCCGTAGTCGATTGCGATTACACCTTTCTACTATTCCCTGCTGTCGGCGCTCACCTCTATAAACGTCATTCGTTTTTTGTGTGCTGCATCATTACCACCAAAAAATAAAACTTGTGGAAAAACTTGTGGAAAAGTGCTCAAAAATAGCCTAAAATGGGAAGAAAACTAAAAGTAAAAAGCGAACAGGATATTCGTTAAAAGATACGCTGCCTGGAAGCTAAACTTCAACCCAGATATCAAGGTTAGTAAAAAAGCAAGTTTCGACTTGACCCTCCATATTAGAAAAAGTGTTTCAACTTTATTAACTTAGGAAATAATCATGCTTATATTCAAATATTCTTGCCTTTTTGACGTGATAACACGTGATGTTATCCTGAAGGTAATCGTTTTTTGTTCCCTAAAGTGGTAATACGCGATATTATCCAGGAACAAATTTGTTGTACTCTCTTAGCGTGGTGGTACGCGATGCCATCCAGAAAGTAACATACAACACGTGATGTTGTACTGAAGGTAATCGTTTTTTGTTCCCTAAAGTGGTAATACGCGATATTATCCAGGAACAAATTTGTTGTACTTTCTTAGCGTGGTGGTACGCGATGCCATCCAGAAAGTAACATACCTTACCTGTTTTCCGCTGAAACAATCGCCCTGATCGTTTCCCGAACAGTCTAAACTGGATAGATACATGTTCGATGAAGACGATTTGTCTATGGTTGCGGTGACAGCCCATCGCAAGTGCATGAATGGGACATGCAATCGGGCTCTGCTCCGGCCCTTGGGTATCACGGATCCAATTTTGCTGTCCACTTCTACGGTTCCCGAGAAAATTTAAAAATACTTGGCGAGACCAAGTTTGCTGAGCAGGAGTTGGGTGAGAAAATTCCCCAGGAAATCTCTGAACGTTGGGGTGGAGTCCCTCTGGATGGGGCGAGCAAAGTGGAAGTGGCAGTGGTCCTGTCTGACGCTGCTGGGAGTAGAGATTAATGCCTCGAGGAATCTCAAGTCAACTGGGCTTAGGGCATACCAGGCCTAGTCACTATAGATTTAATTAAATCTGATATTGATAAAATTATAATTATCAAGAGACTCTCCGAACTAAGTCAACTTCTGCTTGACCTACAACACCATTCAGTGTTAAAAGACAGACATTCCTATTTGGGGAAAACATAAAAAATTCAAAGGACGTTGAAAGATCCAACCAGTAAATAAAGAAGCCTCATTTTCAAAGGAAGCGTCCAATGTCGGGAAACACACGCTTTCCTCGTCTTCAGCAAAATACAAAGATGCTACCAACAGCAGCGGGTCGGCACTACGAGGCACAACCGTCAGCCACAGCGAGGAGGTACTACGCAGCCGCGAGGCCGAGTCGCGCCAGCCCCCTGCCACCGTCATACCGACCGGAGGCACAAGTAGAGGTACCACATGCTGGTCGCATACAACTATATTTTAACAATTGGTTATCAACTACTGATGACCCTGTTATTCTGTCTTATGTACCTAAAGGATACAAAATCCCTTTTATGCATAGTTTTACCCAATACACCGAACCAAATAATCCCCCATTTCCAATAGTAGAAAGGTAAAATGCTATAACAAAGTTAAAAGAATTGGGAGCTATTTCTGAATGTGTTGATGAACTTGGTCAATATGTACCGCCAGTATTCTCAACACCCAAAAGTACCGGTGCTTTTAGATTTATTAGTATAAATATAAAGTATAAACTTAAAGAAATTAAATAGATATATTTATACCCACCACTTCAAAATGGAGGATATACGCACTGCTACAAAGCTAGTATCTGAAGGCTCTTATATGGCAACAATAGACCTCAAAGAGGCATATTTCTTAGTCCCTATTTATGGTTCATATAGAAAATATCTAAGATTTAGATTTGTTCAATTGTTTGAATTTAATTGTTTACCCTATGGCCTTAGTTCAGCCGCCTACGTTTTCACAAAACTTATTAAATCATTACTGTCATATCTTAGAAGTAAAGGGCACACAGTAATAGCGTATCTCGATGACATTTTATATATAGGAAAGAGTTATAACACCTGTAAAAATATCATTAATATTTTAAAACAAAATGTAGATAAATTAGGATTCATAATAAATATAGAAAAAAGTAACATGACACCAAATCGAAAATATAGTTTTCTCGGTGTGGACCTCAACACACATGAAATGTGCCTTCAACTACCTCCTGAAAAAATTGTGAAAATATTAAAAATGGTTAGAAAATTAATGTATAAGAAATCAATTAGGATACGAGATTATGCAAAATTCATAGGTACGCTTACTACGCATGCCCTGCCGTTGACTAGGGTTGGCTGTATCCCCCCCGGTGGGTTCCCGCATTGTCGTTGCGGGGGGGCTTAGTAGCCGTGGCTTGGAGCCCCACGGTGAAGCGAAGAGGAACCCGAGGAGGGGCTGCTCGTCGGGGCTTGGGCCTGGAAGCCCTCGACGTAGCGGCCAAGTAGGTTGCGGTGTCGCCTGAGCGACATCGCAACTGAGGAGGGCCGCGATGTCTTATGGGAGGCATTGCGGCTGAAGGGTGAAGGCCGCGGCGGGAGAGGAGTGCCGGTATTACGGTGCGCCGTTCTCCCTACCTTCCGCGGCCTGACGGGGCCGCCACCGTCAGATGGCGGACGCGGTGGGGCCGCAGGGGGAGAGGAGTGTCGGTGTTTAGTTGGCCGCTCTCCCTATCCTCTGCGGCCGAAAAGTGGTAGGCGGCGGGGCCACTAACCTGACCCGTCGCAGGGGGACCAGGGGTGCCCAGACACGGGGTAGTCTGGCGCCCATGTACTTGTTTGGTCCCCGGGGTGGTCACGGCGTACCATGTGTTCTGGTGCGCCGGTGATGTGGGGTGCCCCCCGCGCCTCTCAGGAGGTCGTGGGGTGGGGCCCTACAGTGGAGAGGTCCACCAGCAATTGGTGGACCAAGACCTGCCGGGGTTGCGGTGCATGCAATAGCGAATCCCGCGACCCCGGCCTTAGGTCAGAAAAGGAGGGACACCGTGGTGGTCTTAGCCGGTAAGAGTCCGGCACACCCCCCCGTCTTACCCAGACGGGGGATAGTCCATGAGGATTTCCCCACGATAAAAAAAAAAAAAAAAAAAAAAAAAAAAAAAAAAAAAAGGGTTGGCTGTATACCAAACAAGTTGAACGCGAAAAACACTTAGCATTATTAAAAAGTAATGAAAATTATGATTCTAGGATGTCCTTAAATAGTTATCTACTACAGGATTCTACTTGGTGGGCAGACATCACCAATAAAGCTAAAAATAAAATACGAAGAAATCAATTTCAACTAGAAATATAGACAGATACATCTCTTATCGGATGAAGAGCAGTGTGCGATGGTGAAGTAGCAAGAGGCCACTGGTCAGACAAAGAAATTGAATATCACATAAATTACCTTGAATTACTAGCCGCAATTCTTGGTTTTAAAATCCTTTTGCCAAATTTATAGAAATATAGAATTTACAGTTAGAATTGACAACACCACTGCCATCTCGTACATAAATAGAATGGATGGAATACAATTCCCTCACAAAATATGGCAGTGGCGCGAACAAAGGAACATTTACTTTTTTGCTTCTTATATTAAGTTTCGTGATAATACTGATGCAGACTGAGCCTCTAGACACACAAACATCGACGCTGAATGGAACCTAAACCCGGTGCGCTTGTCAAATTGCAAATTGTCAACAAGTCTGGTCAACCAGACATGGACTTGTTCGCATCCAGATTCAATACAAAATGCAATAAATATATTGCTTGGAAACGAGATCCAGAAGCATATGACATCGATGAATTTACTCTCAAATGGGATAAATTCTTTTGTTTATGCATTCCTCCCATTTGCGCTTGTATTAAAATGTCTTCGTAAGATACACAATGATTAAACCACGGGTATCCTTGCTGTTCCATACTGGCCAAGTCAATCATGGTTCCCTTTATTTCTGTCACTAGTAAATTTATTTATTATTTCAAAATTATTCAAAATTTTATTATTTAAATTTATTTGTTTATTTATTTATTTCAAACTTAATATAGACCTTTTATCGTCACCTTCCAGGGAACAACACCTGCTATGGCACAGCCTTACCCTGGCGTGCGCAATATTATCAGGCAAGCGTTTTTTAATTAAGGGCATCCCTGATGATTCAATTGACCTAATGTTAAATTTCTTATCTAAAAACACTTTTAATCGGTACAATGTAGCATTAAAATTGTGGTTTACATTTTGTCAAAGGAATAGTACCGATTACTAAAATAGTTCTGTTCCAAATATTTTAAAGTTCCTAATTGAACAATTAAAAAGAGGTTCAAGTTACGGTACTCTTAACTCATTCCGATCTGCCCTACCAGTAATTATTAGTAAAAACATTTGTAATGATAATTGTATTGCAAGATTAGTCAAAGGCGTTTTTTAAAAAGGAAACCTAGTTTACCAAAATACCATTCGACCTGGGATCCAAATTTAGTTTTAACTTATCTAGCTAATCATTACCCTAATGAAAATTAGTCGATGGAGATTTTAACGAAAGAAGTAGTAACTCTCCTCGCGTTGTCGACAGGACAGCCTGTGCAGACGTTATCATTCATTAATCATAGTGGTATTAGAATCCAAGAATCTTGCATAATAATACCAATTAATAATATTATTAAAAGTTCTGCACCGAATAGGTGCAACCCAAAACTGATTGTTCCATTCTTTACAGAATGTGATGTTATTTATCCAGCAAAAGCTCTGTCTTCTTACATGGAAAAAACAGCTCAATTCAGAAAATCTCCTAATACAAACGAGCTTTTCTTAACTATGAATAGACCTGTTCATAATGCCACTTCCCAGAGTATCAGCCGATGGATCAAACAGACGCTATACAGTAGCGATGTGGACGTGACAACGCTTACAGCGCATAACATGCGCCATACCTCCACATCTGCAGCAAACGGAGCTGATGTGTCCATCAACTTGATTAAGAAAACAGCTGGTTGGTCTGAAAATCCCTTATATTTTGTAAAGTTTTACAACCAACTCCTCGTCAATCCTGAAGAAGACAGATCTTTAGCTGAAGCTGTGTTCAATGTGAGTCACTTTAATTGATTAAGCTGTACTGTGTTGATTTTATGAAGCTTTGTAAGCACCAAAGCATAAATTATAGTATTTTGATAAAATATATTATATAGTATATATATAATAATAGTAGTAATATATAATACTTTTCCCATTCCGCAACACATCTAAATCGCTAAACATCTACATGGTTGGTTAAATCTCGAGGATGTAACATCGAAATATAATTTATGGTTAATTGAACTTACCTGTAAGTGAAGTTCAACCGAAATTATATGAGATGTTACATCCGAAGAGATTTAACATCCCACCCACCCAATGGACAGACCGCGTTAGCGCAGCCATGCGCCGCATTCTGTCTACCCTTTTGATTGCAGAATGTGTACCTGATGACTCCAAACTAAATGACGTTTATAGAGGTGAGCGCCGACAGCAGGGAATAGTAGAGAGGTGTAATCGCAATCGACTACGGAATCGATATTTTTTATAATTGTTTCTAAACTTTAAAGAGTGTGATGATGCAGTACGTTGGAGAACGGACTACATGGTTGGTTAAATCTCTTCGGATGTAACATCTCATATAATTTCGGTTGAACTTCACTTACAGGTAAGTTCAATTAACCATAAATAATAGTTGTTACGGGTACTCAGAAGTCCTAATGTCTGACATCCGATCTAACCTTAGGATATCGGCATTGCCCAGTAATTTATTTGCGAATAACTGATGGCAGTCGTGTAAAATACTGGTATTCAGCCACATCTGGTTAGACTGAAAGCAGACCCCAACATGAAAACAGGCTAGGCATTTTTGGCACAAAAATGAGTTCTATTTACATAAGTAAAATTCTATGCAAAGGAGTATTTGAACTTAATAATATTAAAGTATTCAAATAGAATTCTCATAGAAATCCGCACTGGCATAGATATGCAGATTCGTTTCTGTAACTGCCGTAAAATAACACAGTTCCAAGTTATCTAAACATTTGTGGTACGAAATGGGTTCAATTTTTGCTGAATTTCATTAAAATATATTTTCTATTCATCTAGCTCTTGTCCTGGCTCGGTGGGGATAGTTGTATCCTAAATTATTCCATCAAATTCTGTCAAGTAGTTTTTACGTGATGAGAGTACGTACCTACTACAAACATACAGACCAACAAAGACCCTTCCACTTAATGAACGATTTTATTATAATCTTCTTTACATAGTATAGAACAAAGTCGCTCCCGCTGTCTGTTACGCTTAGATCTTTTAAACTACGCAATAGATTTTAATGCAGTTTTCAGCAATAGATAGAGTGATTCAAGAGGAATGTTTATATGCCCAACATTAGTATCTACATTACACCCGTGCGAAGCCGGGGCGGGTCGATAGTCTATAATATCTATACGAATATTATAAAGAGGAAAGATTTGTATTTTTGTTTGTAACGAATTAACTTAAAAACTACTGGACCGATTTCAAAAATTCTTTTATCGTAAGGAAGCTACAGTATCATTGAGTAACATAGGTTATATTTATTACTGGAATAAAACTTCTTACGCGGGCGGAGCCGTAAGGACACAGCTAGTGATATATTTAAAAATTCACTGCCGTGCGTTAGTTATCCTAAAACTCGAAAATGGCTCGACCGATTTGTTTTTTTGTTTTGTTCGCCTCGTTATGGGATGGTTTAGATAAAAGGAAAATTAGGAAAATTAAAAAAAGAGTTGGTGGTACCAAGTTCACCAAGCAGCTAATTTTGTAATAAAACTTAGCTCCTCTGTATGATTTCGTGTGTGTGTGTGTTCGCGTCTCAAGACACAAATCACATACGCACAAACATTAAAGCTTATTAATTAATTGTGGTTTTACTTTTATTCTACTCAGAAGCAGATATTGGATTTATGTGGCTTTAAAAGTAGGCTACAAGATATCGCCATTAATCTCTTCGAACTTTTAACTGAACGATAGATAACTATCCGGCTGTTAGTTTAAGCTTGTTCTGTATTAATTTAATTAAAAGTTTAATTTAACCGTTTACGGATAGATCTTAGTTTGAAATTAAGTTATCCGTTAGTTGATTGATAAATATCTTGAAGTAATTAAATTAAGGTTAATGTAGATGGTTTGTTGATAATAGAATAATATTAATCGATATAATTATCCATCAATATTATTCGCTTCTCAATACTAAATACCCAGTAATGGGATAACTTTAAAGTAAACTTACTTACCCTGCTTTAATATGTCGTATAATGGTAGTGGCCACTATCACATTCAAAATACTACGATGACCCAGTTTCCTAGTTACAAGGAACTAGTCTGTGTGTGTGATATATGCATGTGGTTTCATTTATAAAGTTCTCGCCGAATCAAAGATCTTACCACAAGACACATGAAGCTGTAAATACGATGGCAGATACAATAAGCAGCCGTGATGTTAGTGATACGTGTTCATAGCTATACGCCGAATTCGTAGCGGTGATGATTCGTAGTCGAGCGGGAAAGCGTAGCTGAGCGGTGATTCGTAGCAGAGCGGGAACGTATAGCGGTCTAGTAAATCGTAGTGGAGCGGGAACGTGTAGCGGAGCGGTTGTTCGTATCCGAGCGGTAACACGTAGCGGAGCGGTGGTTGGTAATGTAGCAAAAATTAATAGCGGAGCGGTTGTGCGGTGGTTCGTTGCGAAGCGAGAACTTATAGGGAGCGGTGGTTCGCAGCTGAACAAAAATTCATAGCGCAGTGGTACCATGTCACGATGCAGTGGCCCAAGGTAAGCGCGTCTGGTCATGTGACTTCACAATTTATATATGCATTGTTTTTGTTGTAAACCTATAATTTTAAGGTTTTTCTGAATACTATGCGTATTTAATTTATAACCAACATGTAGAAACGTAAATTTTATACCTCTATTAAACTTTATTTGAAATTCCAAACCAAATCCTTGTCCGCTCACAAGCATAGCTCACGCACACATGTACATATTAAATTCCGTACCCACCCACTCCACTTTCCTGATAATATTATGCAAGTAATCTTGTGCATGTATGAGTAGCTAGAGAGGTATTTATGAGGGTTATTTATTTTGTTAGTATGCACTTTTGCTGTTCATGATGGTAGTGGCATTTAGAAAGGATTGCATCTAACATTTGGAATATTTTCCCTTTGATGTAAGCGCGTTGCTTGTGGAATTAGATTTAAGAGATTAAATTGTATTTTAGTCTGTTTGTGGTTTTCTTTTAACTAATAAATAGTGCAGTTGGGTTTTACGTTACTTTAAAGGAGTAATATTGCCTCGTTGTTCTGGTGGTGGCAAGCGCAACTGCTGATCGTGAGGTTGTGGGTTCGACCTTTAGGTCGAGCAAAGTGTTATTGCATTTTATCGTGTGGAATTCGTCAGTAGCAGCCCAGAATTTTGACTTGTGCCCGGTTGACAATAGGCTCACTGGGGGTGAGCCTATTGCTGTCAACCGGGCACAAGTATTCATTTCGCCGTTATATTTAAGTCCCATGTGATGGGTCACATGGGACTTAAACATAACGGCGAAATGAGAGTGTTACTAGTGCCAAAAATAATTCAATTTTTCATGACAAAGAGCAGATATTGTTCTATGGCAAATTTATTATTTATGTCTTCCTTTGTTTACCTGGTGTAATTCTTTTCTTTCTTTTTTTTAAGAACGTTGCCCCACACTAGGATTTCTCCTGTATCGTGGGGCGTTTACAGACACAAATCTTCACACGCACAAACATCCAGACCTGGAACAACTATCTGTAGGCCATACAAATATTTGTTCCGTGCGGGAATCGAACCCACGACCCGTAGCGCAAAAGCCGATCGTTCAGCCACTGCACCAAACGTGTCGTCGAAATTACAAGATTCAAGTGTTATTGTCGTTATTGCAGTAGTAAATTATTCTAATAAGCCTTTATCACAATAATTTGCGTCTTGAGGATATGTTATTCCACTGTAACGTTCTGGCTTCCCAATGACCTGACAATGTGGAATATTGGCTATGAGAGCCTGGTATGTAATTATGGAGTACCTACTATTTCCAGATTGTATATTGTGGTGCAAATAGAGTGAAGCATGATTTCTAGACACGGACTCAGATAGATTGATTTAAGGGAAATCACAAATACAAGGTTAGTCGGAAAGGGGGTACTAAGCCGAAAGGGTGTTAAAGTACCCATAATAAGGGATAACTTTGTTCTACAACTTTTCACAAAACTCGATAGTTTAAGAGAAATAGCTTTTCAAAGATTTCGTAAAAAATATGCTAAAATCTATCTGTCCATAGTTATGATCAGCTGTTTTTGCAATTTAGGTCATATTTGGGGTCACAGATTAGAAAATTATATTTCTGAATTCATAACTAAATCAGGTATGATTTTTTTTTTAAATTAGATTAAAAATCTTTTTGCATGCAAATAAAAATTATCGAATATTGAAATTTTAACTCTTGCTTTAAAATAGTCATCAGTGATACTTTAGGTGGCCCGCGGCTTAGTACCTCCTTTCCGACTAACCTTGTATAATATCCCTGAAACCTTTTGAGGATAAAACCATACCTATTAAGGCTTAATTTGAATGAAAGAGAAAAGGTGCCTATTATTATTTCGAAACAATAAACTACTACTCATTGGCCTATTATTTCCTATCACCCACAGTCCTTTCTTCTCAAATTAATACCGAGGCCACGCAAATTGCTCCAACAATTTCGGTCCACAAGAAGTAGTGAAGTCTATTTAAGTAACCGTCTCATTTGCCACGCGAGGCCTCTTCTAATTAGTTGGAAACCTGATTACCAAACTAAAGAGGTTTCCACCAAGACGTGTTCGTGTTGTGATCGGAACCTTGTACGTGGTGTTAGCATTGGCAAGCCAACCTTATTTCCGAATCAGGGTGGTTGCACGTACTTGGCACGAAGGAGGGATGAAAAGCCCCTCTATGTGTAAAATAAGCGGTGAATACATTAACTTCTATACATTTATTTTCTTATAGAAAGGTGTTATGTAGGAAAAGTCGTGTTAGAAAGTGACCTGATATAAAATTTAATTAAAGTTTCAATTTCACTGTCAGTATGTAGGTACTAACCTAAATTGCAAAAATGATTTTTTTTTAATATAGTATTTTGGACCTGATTTATCTATACTAATATTATAAAAAGGAAACATTCTTTTTTTAATCTTTATTAAATTAATTTGGGTTTTTTTCCATGTGGATACGTCTACCCCATCATGCCTTATGCAATCTATGATAAACGGATTCTTAGATCTAATATTAGAAGGAAAATTTTAATCAATGAAGTATACCAACTGACGTAACCTTTTTGCAACATCGGAAGGAAAGATTTGTATTTTTGTATGTAACGAATAAACTTAAAAACTACTGGACCGATTTCAAAAATTCTTTGCCGTTAGAAAGCTACATTATCTCTGAGCAATATAGGCTACGGGCGAAGCCGTGAGGACACAGCGAGTCGGTTTATAATTAGACATAATCCCCCTTATTACGAGAGATGGTTTGAACGAAGACTAATGTGAACCCAGTTTTGAAATATACTCATCATTTTGTAACGCCATACAACAAAAAGAGCCGCGGCTTATTTGACCACATTTAAAAAAAAAACAATCCATTTAAGGCTAGTGTAGTCGCCAACACGTAACTTGGCAAGGTTTTCGCGTAGTGGGAGTAAATTTGCGCATGTACACTAAGTGCAATAAAAAAATGGTCACTTTTATTGCTTATCATTTTTGTATGGTTATTGCCATATTCATTTTTTAAACAAGTCTGTTTAGAAGAAAGAATGAAAGGAGAGGAATTCTCTTCTCTACTCTTACCAAGTTACGTGCCGGCAACTATACGGCAGATGTATTCAACTTTCTCTCTTGACACATGCTTATTATTTTTCATCTTAACCCAATAAAAAACAACATTCATTATTATTACCAAAGAGTATTCAACCATTGCAATACTAATAAAGTAAACTATAATGATACCATTGTTTTATTCAAATCACCACTAAGATATCATAACCATAAAACACAGTAACATAGACGCACATAACTTTAGACGTTACAACTTAGAAGGACGAGAAAAACTAGGTTGAACCGTCATCATGTAATTACTCTGACCTGGCCATACGTGATACAGTCAGATGAACAAAACAACATGTGAAGGTAAATTAGGCCAAGGACGGGAAGAACTAGCATGAGGCAAATTACGTTTAGTTGGCTCGGAAAAGCAATAAAATGAATTTGATGTCCAACGTTCAATCTAAGAGGAGATCTTTGTTAGTGATATGATATAAATTTTTTTTTAACAAAAATAAGACCGACTTCAAATAAACGAAAAAAGCATAAAATAATTATCATATTACAAAATTAACAGTTTCAGAAGACGGTGCCTTCAATTTGGTTCAGCGTGGATCAGCACCGACTTCTGAAACTATTAATTTTGTAATATGGTAATTATTTTATTATTTTTTTCGTTTTTTTGAAGTCGGTTTTATTGTTGTTAAAATGATTAATTTTTTTTCATTTTAGTGGCCTTAATTAGTACATGGTTGGACCTACTAAAGACGCTGCTCGTAATATAATCGCATCATTACATTATGCGTACTGTTCGTCATTGAGGAGTTCCATTGTTTATCTCCAAAGTTCTTCATCAGATCTTCACCAAATTTAAACGATACCACTTCAAAAGAATACTCTTTAAAACAAATAAAGAATTTTTCAAATCGGTTTATAAATGATTGTGTAGTGAGGTAACAAACGAAAAAAAACGTACAGCCGAATTGATAACCTCCTCTTTTTTTTGGAAGTCGGTTAAAAAGAATAGGAAAGGAATTACGGTACTGTATTGGCTCTCATCGTCAATCTTCACCCGAGTGCAAGATTTTTACTATGATCTTCTTCTTTTCGTGTGGTTAGTGACTAATCTGGTGTCAGAGTTTATGCCGGCCATGAGCCTCTGACTAGGCTTCACATGCCGTCGCAAAATATCTCTCAGGTAGGCTTCCTCCGATGTTTTCTTCACCGTTTTTAAGCAAGTGATAATTATACAAAACGCACATGAATCCGAAAAGTCAGAGGTGCGTGCCTTGGGTTCTAACGCGACACCTATGATTTGGCAGTCTGACGGTCACACAACAAGGCTATCACTGCTGTTAAGTTTTTTATTATGATATACAAGTATGTTAAAATATGTCCGGCATCACAGGAGCAGTAGAGAATCTGATACGCTTTCATACATGACTTAATAGGAATTTAAATAATAGTTATCGGATCTATCGTTGTTGCGTCAGTTTAAATGTTACATTCTGGGCGCAAGCAAAGAATAATTTACATAAAATCACGCCTTATATACCCCGAAGGGTTTGGCAAAGGTGTTTTCAGTACATCCTCGTTTCGCTTGTTATGTTTAAGTCCTATGTAATAGGGGGCGAGCCTATTGCCATTAACCGGGCACAAACCCAGACTTCGGGCTGCTACTGAGAAATTATTAATGGAAAAACCCAATAACACTTTGCCCGACCTAGGGATCGAACCCAGGACCCTATGCTCTGCAGTCGCGCTTGCGACCACTAGACCAACAAGGCATATTAATTTAATAACAATTTAACATAGGTATATACGTATTGTTACTCTTACCATCCTCATTATTATATGGTCCTCTAATTTGATTATCACTTACGTGAACGTTGAAGAAAAACATTGTGACAAACTTGCATAAATGAGAGGGCACCATAAAAAAAGGATCTCGGTGGTGTAGTCCGCCAACACGCAACAGATCAGCGTGGTAGACAACGGCCTAAATCCTTCTCATTCTGAGAACAGGCCCATGCCCAGAAGTGGAACAGTAATAGGCTAATCAGGCTAAACGTTCACTGCTATTATTTAACCCATCTTCATAGACTATACTGTTACTACCCATCACGAGTATTGTCATATTGTTCAATAGTAAGAACATCGATAAATTGTTTGATTCGCTAACATCCAAATCTAAAAACAAAGAAAGAAAAGTTATTTATTCGCGCCAACATGACGCACAAAATAAAATAAAAGTAAACAAAACTGAAAAGAAACTTGGGGAAAAATATGCGTCACATCCGCGCAAAACGGCCATCGCTCAGCATAATGCTGTGTCTCACGTGCGAGACAGAGCCACAGCGCTGGTTTTCAGCGACAGCCGGCGTTGACATGATGACGTCTACCGGTGCAGCAAGTAATACCAAGTGCGTTAATACCTCGTCCACATAATGTTGCGATACACGTGCCGCAACTTGTATCAGGTACATGTCGCGATACATGTCCCGCAACATTTTGCTAGAGCACAGTTGCGATACATGACGTGCATCACACCGCAGCACTTGTATCCGGCACAAGGCAATCTAAACGCTGTTGCGATACCGCCTGCCTAAACCAGGGGTTGGCAACCTGCGGCTCGCGAGCCACATGCGGCTCTTTCGATGTAAAGTGGCGGCTCTCCAGTTCCAAACGCGAAAAATAATTATGGTACTTTGAAAATCGTGCAATCGATCCATGATTGAGTAATATAATATAGTATGACTGAGATATACTGTCTATGACTGAGCGATAAATATGTATAGTAGGTAACTATATCTAAATATATTATTTTTTATTTATTTTTGTAATGTAGTTAGTTCTGCTAAACGCCATTTCAAGGTTATCCATCAATTACAGGACACCCTGTAAAAGCAATACTATAATATTAACATTTTTTTAGTGGCTCTTTATAAACTGAAATTTGGTAAATTGCAACTTTTGGCTCTTGCATCTCTAACGGTTGCCGACGCCATTTTTTTGTCCGTTTGATAATCCTCGTGGATATCCCTCGCCCGGGGAAGGCGAGGGGGTCTGCCGGACTCTTACCGGCTAAAAACAAACGGTGTTCCATCTCCTGACCGTTCGGCCGGGGTCGCGGTATTCACAAAAGCATACACCACAACCCCGGCAGGGCTATCCCTGGCCTAGACTAATGTACGCGTTGTGAACGAGGCTTTAGTTAATCCAGCTAGCACTTAATAACACAGTACAATGTACGTTCAGCAAATTAAGGTTGTATTGGAGTAAACATTGATTGGGTTTTGAACTATCGCGTGGAATAGATAATAAGGAACAAAGTTCGCTCTCACTTTGCTAACGGGCTCCTACAAACTTCGCTCGCTTCACTCAAACTTCGCACTAAGATCGATATCTGAACCTGTCTTTGAATTGATTATTATTGCCCAAAGTTTGATTTACCAAGTTGGAATGACTCCTACGCATAGTTGGAGATAAATTGAATGTGTCTACGCATTTTCTGGGTAAGATTAACTGAAGATATCAATTTTGGAGACAATTTTGCTGATTGTTGTTCTTAACTTACTTGTTTTTAGACAAGAAACTTGTATGAAGTAAAAACATGAGCTCAAATAAGTCACCATTTACAGCTAGTTCACACAGGACCCGTTTTAGCGGATCCGTTTTTATTTTCGTGATGGCGCCTATAGCTGTATGAGCGAGTTTACGTACACGACAGTATTCCGAATCCAGTAAAAAATACTGGATCCGTTATTTTTATCGTATCCTGCCTGCCAGATGCGACACAGCTGCCACTTGTTTAATTGATCCATCGATACAGATGTGAACAACACCTCCAGTACCGACAGATTCGTTAAAATGGATCCGCTGTGTGAACGGGCTCTTAGCTCTGTTTGTTAGAAAACAGATTTGCCTTATCCAAAGATCCTTTTTATATAAAATCCGTTCCATAACAAAATCAGTTTTGTAACGTAATAATTACAATATTTAACTACATCCTTGTTCCAGGAACCGCTAAATAATCTCATAGAATTAATGATAATCAAACAAGCTTCACTAATAGCCTAGCGGTTCAACATTTGCCTTCGATACAGGAGGGTTTGTGTCGAATCCGGCCCACACTGATTTTTCGGATTCATGTGCGAATCAGGATTTGATTATCATTTGCGTTTAATAAGATTATAAAATTTATTTTCTCACCACAATAAAGTAGGTAGGTACATTTAGCATGGTATCAAGAACATTTAATTGCTATCATAATTATACTGTGGGAGACTGGTGCCTAAGCTAGACGTAAGGTCTGTATTTCAGGACACCAGGTCTCCACCTCTTCGGATATAGTTACATTTCGTAGAGGATTATGTCTCGTCTCGTTTACAGTGAAGGAAAACATTGTGAGGAAACCTGCACACCTGAGAAGGCTCCAAAAAGTTATTTATGGTGTGTGTAGTTTGCCAACCCTTACTAGGCCAGCGTGGTGGACTAAGGACTAAACCATTTTCATTCTGAGAAGAAGCCCGTGCCCAGGATAAACATAACATCACGCCTGTATTCTCCGAAGGGTTAGGCAGAGGTATATTAACATCCTCATTTCGCCATTTAATAGGGGGCGAGCCTATTGCCATCAACCGGGCACAAATCCAAATTCCGGGCTGCTACTGAGGAATTCCACACGGAAAAACCCAGTAACACTTTGCCCGACCTGGGGATCGAACCCATGACCTCACGGTCAGCAGTGGCGCTTGTCATCACTAGACCAATGAGGCAGTGGGAGAGTAATGGGTTAATTATGCCAAACAAACATTCTCTTGCCACATCCCAAATCCATGATATTCCATTACAAAGAACATAAGATATTAAAACGTTTCCAACACTGGATAATAAGTCAAAATGGAAATAATCGTTCGGCACAAGTAAGCTTGGCATTCTGCCAGTGCTGCAGCTAAGAGCTTTATTCTTTAATACTTCCATCATCAACTTAATTCATAAAACGTACTGAATGCAGCCTTCATTGTTACTGAGTTAGATATACGGTAGTTGGACTGAATTGTTCAGGGATTCTATGGGAACTGGATTGGAAGTCACAGTTGTTACGGAAGATGACTTTTTTATAAAGATAAAGAAAATATTTGCTTTTAAACTTTCACGTTACATGATTACGGGAATTAACGTGAATTTATTTGCGTTAATTGTCCTTTCGTCATAAATAAAAAATAATCTGGCAAAACATACATATCATAAAGTCGCGCCTTTTTTCCATGGGGGTAGGTAAAAACTATAGAACGCCACATTCTACGATCCTTACGTACTCCTTTCGCTTCATCCACATTCATACATCTTGTCATATAAACACGCCGATTGAGAATATTACGCACCTGTCACCTGTTTTTGTACAGAATCTGGCAATCTAGCAAAAATATACTAATAATAATACCCAATTGATACAATGGGTAATCTGTTGGCTTTATGTGCTATGAGTTCGATACTTGCACGTGAAGAATAGTTATGTATGTAGAGAGACATATTTAACAGCTCCAATATACGCGGTGATATTGTGTTATGAAATGGCTAAATAATCCATGTTTAGTTAAGTAATGAACGTAAGTGTACCTATAGAGTATCTACTCTATAGGTACCTATCTAGGTATACTGTGATATGTACCTTTTTTTTTTTTTTTTTACTGGCTAAAACCACCACGGTGTCCCTCCTTCTGACCTAAGGCCGGAGTCACGGGATTCGCTATTGCATGCACCGCGACCCCGGCAGGTCTCGGTCCACCAGCTTCTTCTGGTGGACCTCTCCTGTGGTGGGGCAGTTGCTCCCCTGCCCCACATCCTTCCGAGAGGCGCGCGCAGGACACGACGCGCCATCCTCCCTGGGCCCGTTACTGGTCGGGCGACGGGTTCCCCAACCCGCCACCCGCAGGTCACTCACTGGGGTGGTCGGAGATCGTCACGCGCCCTCCGGCGCTGTTACCCTATTTATGTAATGGCAACCTCGCTGAAGTGGCCCCTTGCTGTGCAAAAACTATAAATTAACGCGCCGGTATGGGTCTGGGCGTTTGTGCATGTCAAGATTTGTGTCTGTAAATGCACCCACTATACGGAAGAAATCATAGAGTGGGGCAACGACATAAAAGAAAAAAAAAAAACAACACTTTCATTTTTTCCCCATAAAGTACTTACTTACCTCCCTCTATTAATAGATTTCTTTCTACAAACTACCAAGATACTTCAGAAATCTGATTTAAATAAATGAACTTGCAATATTTTTTCATTAATCACTATCCATTAGTGAATGAATCAAACTTCTGAGCGATAGTGCAAAGGAACTTAAACGTTACCATGAGTATGCGGTTTTTCATCGAGATAATATCTTAATATTCTTTGATAAAAACTTAAAAGGTGTATGCACGATATTTTATTTGCAACGTTAACTTTTAAGACTGAATATCGTTGGTAAAAAATATACAGAGTACTTTTCTAAAAATGCAGAAATATTTTATAAAAATCGTCAATATAAATCCTCTTTTTAATGCTTTAAGAATAATGGTATGCTTGCGATATTTATTTTGCAAAATCCGTAACGACATCCTACTTAAGCGGTACAAAGTGTTATTGTTTTTTTTTTATAACAGAATACCAACTTTTATAACAGAATACCAACTCGCTGGCGGTCTAGGCGGTCGCAACACATAATCAGCTCTTTACTGTCCCACTTCTGGACACGGGCCCCTTCTCAGAATGATAAAGTTCAAGCCATACTCCACCACGTTGGCTTGGTGCGTGTTGGCGGACTACTCATAAAATCGAGAACGTTTTGGAGCTCTTTCAAGTATGTAGGTTTCCTCACGATATTAACCTTCACCGTTAACGCAAGTGATAATCTAATTATGGATAATGTAACACTTTAGGAGTCAATCCTCAACTAGCATGTGCACATAAAATTTAGCAGGCGTGTACTTACGGGAGGATAAAGAATAACACTTGTAACCGTACACTATATATATTTAATTAACAATTACAAATATAACAATAGGGCGTGGTTCGTACAATGCGAGGAGTCCAGGGTCTTCTGGAATAGGTGAACACTTAGATTGGCAACTGCAGCGGCGCGAAAGGGCGATCTGCAGTGTGCCCGACCTTTTATAGGCCCAGACCCCCGCCAGTCAGCCACCACCCGTCACAGTAATAATTCACATGAACTCAAAAAGTCAGACGTACGAGTGAGGATCAAACTTAGACCCATTGCATGGAAGGCAAGCGTTCAACCGCTGGGCTATCAATTCGAAATTAGTTACTAAAGTGTAAGAAATTGTCAACCCATTAACTTTTCCTGTTACTTGATATTAATATGTGCCATTTCACACACTCAACATACGGTTCGAACAACCGAATTGTTCAAAAACTTCGTAGCGTAAAAGCCGAAATTGTATGCGCGAGCGAAACCGGTAATACCTTTTCCGGCGGTGTGCGTAAAACGAAGCACTCTGTATTCGTATATTTCTGGTATAATCGACCAACTTTGTCAGTTCTACTGTACCTAAAAGAAAGAAAAACCGGACAAGTGCGAGTCGGACTGGCGCACTGAGGGTTTCGTACAATCCTCATTTGTTGTGTGCTGTAACTACAAACTTACGGTTTTCGAATTTTCCCTTTACTTGTGCTATACGACATTGGTTTTTGCCAAATTTCTAAGTCAACGGGAAGTACCCTACAGGTTTTGATTCCCCTGCGAGTGTCAAAATATGCGGCATAAACGGCCGTATCTTTTGATTGCATTGATTTAGAAGTTTGATTTGTTCACAGCTGTAAGGGATTGCATACTTGAGTATTTGATATTAATTACAACTTGATACCTCCACGCGTTCGTGAGAAAAAAGGGTCTTGACAGATTTAATGGAAATAGGCTCGCCCCCTATTAAACGAGAGTGTACGAAAACACCTCTGCCGAACCCTTCTGGGACTACAAGACGTGATGTTATCTTATGTTAAAATATTTTGTCTTTTATTTTGAAAATGTCCTGTCTGTTACAGGCAAATAAATATATAATCATAAAAAGGTAAAAATAATGGAATCCCGCGTAATATTTAGAATTATTATTTGAATCTCACCTCGTTATTACTAGGACTCGAGCTCGGAAAAAGGTTGCCATTTTGAAAATCCACAAACGTATATTTTGTTTGTGGGATAATCCACTGCGGTATCCCCCACACCGCATAATACACGATAATTCAAATGAATATACTGAAATTACTCGCGTTTTTTATGCTGGCCTTACGAGGATTCTGATGTAAATAATGTGAGATACACGAATATGAAAATACAAAACATTAAAATAAGTTCACGTGAAATAAATATCATCATCGTTCTGCACTTATCCCAACTTATTTGGGGTCGGCGCAGTATGTCTTCTTCTTCCATACATCTCTATTAGCCGTCATTTCAGTAGTCACCCCCTTTCTAGCCATATCATCTTTCACACTATCCATCCATCGCTTCTTTGGTCTTCCACTACTCTTATAACCATCCACATACATACTCAATACTTTCCTCACGACATGTTCCTCGTTTCTCCGCATCACATACCCATACCATGACAACCGGTTTTCACACAACTTCTCAGTCACCGGCACCACTTTCAAGCTTCCTCTTACATACTCGTTTCTAATTCTATCCATTCGCGTAATACCACACATCCCTGCATGCAATTGCCTTTCATTTATCCTTTTTGTGGTCCAACATAAATAATTAAAACGAGAAATAAATAATTGTCATAATTTTCTTGATATTTCTAGAACAGAAATATACGGAGCAGAACTGTAGTATTTAGCATTCATATCACACGAAGGTGGAAAATGGTAGCGAAGTGTGTAAAGATCGCCGCTTGTACTCGCTTTTCTCTATCTAGCTCTCAAAGGACCTGCTATGAAAATGTGTAAGTATGAGTATAAATTCGCATCGTATTGCCTCCCATTACGTTGGCACGCTTCGGGTTAGTTCGTACTTTGTCGGGTCGTTCCGCTTAGTTTCTTCTTTCAAGCGTCATTGAAGCTTAGAACTTGGCCTCATCTTTCGATAAAGTGTTAAACATCTTCACACTTTTTAATACCCGATATTCTATAACAAAATCACTTTGAAAATAGCATTCTAGTAACCGTTTTATGAAGCCGTACGTGCGAAGAAAACAGCTTAAAGGCTTAAGACGTTGACTGGCAGTCGTGAGTTCAAATCTACCTGTTGAATTATTGTTGTTAACCTACTTTAAATATATTTAACTCAATTGGACGGGTAAACAAGGATACCTGAAGCCAAACCGTCTGAGAAGGCAATCTTGTTCCAGATCGTGCGACTCCTCTGAACAATTTCGATTCTCATCTTCCCAAAACTTCTTTCTAAGGCTGGGGCTACACTTAGCCACGGCGTGAATTGCGGTGATTGAAAAAAATGTATTAACATGCACGTGTGTGGCTCCACTATACATGACACCGACTTGTGATGTTTTTGGTATTGGTATTTGGCGTAATGGACTAGTTTCCGCATCTCCCCGACAAAGTGGGTATTTTGCGTTCTGGTGGGAATAACTCTATTTGATTTATTTATTTTATTAGGTTCACCAACAATTGTTCACACAAAATTGTAACAAAAATTACATGCTTAAAATAAAATTATAGTCAAACACCGCATTCACAATTCAATGAATCAAAAAGCTAACTTACATAGTAATAAGCGCTAATTTAAATGATTAATATAGAATTAATTAAATCGACAATATTAACAAAATTTATAAAATAGATAGCATTGACAAAATATATTTCATAAACTTGAAGACCTATAAAATAAAAATACATGCATTTGATAAAAGTGGTAAAATTGATATAAATTGATAAAAAATGACTAAATATGTATAATTATGATAAAAATGTGTAAAAATAGGAGAATAACAAATTAAAATCAAAATCGATAAAAATTAGGGGCTATTCGATAAACATTTGAGGATGGATTTCAGTCTAGCCAAAGAGTCAAAGTGAAGATCGACAACATCACTATAGCTATTTACTTTCTTACACATTCTTGCATAAGGCGAATTAGCCCCCAAAACGGTTCTTCTCAAGGGCGGACAAAGAGGTGTGATGGCACTACGCGGGATTCTAGCGGGAGCCTGAAAATTGAAAAGTGCAAGCAAGCAATTATTGATCCACTTAACTTCTCGAGAAAGGCCAGCAAGCATTAAGACCCTTATTTTATTCTCTTATTTGAGAGATTTTACAATAGCAGCTACCATAAAGTAGAATTCCATACTTTTAACAAAACAAAAACCTCTCCAGTCATTTTAATACTAACACTTAAGAGGCATCTCTCAAATGAGAGCTGTTTAATATGGGCCTTGAATGTTGCTGACGATCTCTCGGAGAGTAGGTACCTACTCGGGTTACCAAAGTAGTTAGTTCCGTATGTGGCGATCTCAGGGCAGTTGTTTAGTGTAGCCACTCATTCTTTTTTTTTCCTATTCGTCTCTTGTAGATGGTCTTGCGGACCTTTTCTACGTAACCGGGCTATTATTGGCGAGACCAGAAGGGTCTCCAAACCAATATCTAACTAACTAACTAACTAACTACTTTAAAGCTAACTACTGTAACATCATGACTATCTAGCAGCAACACCTCTAAGGGCGTCTCCTAAGGGGGACTCGAACCTCTTAGGGTGTTGAATGCGAGAGGACTGGGAGGGATACGACAGCTTGATGAGGGCTATATTAACGGTGTGATCCGGTGTGAACCGGCTCCGCTGCTGCGGCGGGTGAGCACGGTGGATCGGGGGCGGCGGCGGTGGGACGTCGCGAGGGGCCTTGTCAGCGAGGGCGAAACGCCGGTCGGGGGCGGCGGTGTATCTGTATTGTGCTGGTCGATCTATTCGCCTCCTGAAGGAGGGTGATTTCGTCATCTGGCTCTTGTAGCCACTCACGTGAAGATTAGACATTTGTTTCCATCGCTTGTGTCGCAGTTCTCGTCGCAGCTAAGTGTAGCCTCAGCCTAACGCGTAATGTCGACGACCCAACATTGTAACTCGAGCAATACTGTTTACCCTTTATCGCATCCATGTGTCAACATATACCCCGGGTCCACGCTGTCATTCTAAAGCCTTAACATTTACGACCGGCCAAGTCAGTTATGTGCCACCATAAAACTCGCCTTCAGTTAGAAAACAGAAACATTTTCTTTGGGTAAAAGGAATTTTACAGTTTACGACGAAACGCGGTCTATTAAAGTGCTTTCAGAGAATATTTTTTTTATGTTCCACGTTATTTTTGTTGCTTTATTATTGAGTTAAAGCTGCTAGTGGAAAGCTGTATTGCTACCACATAATCTGTATTTTTTACTTATTATTTATTTATTTTTAAAAAGCTTTGCCCCTCCCTAGGATTTCTCCTGTATCGTGGGTGGGTTTACAGACACTCGCCCAGAACTGAAACAACGATCTGTAGGCCATTAAAACATTTGAATCGTGCGGGTATCCACGACACGTAGTGCAGAAGCCAATCGCTCAGCTACTGTACCATACGTGTCATCAATATAAGAGCATTGCATTAAAACAGTCTTCACGAATGACGATACTTAAGTACGTCCGGCGTACCCTGTATAATCAGTCACTCAACCAACCTTGCTGGTTGGTAATCTTTTCACCACGGCATGGTTAATTCCCGTATATCTCTTGCCGTCACGAGAGAAGAAGAATTATATTATTTTAATTCTGCGTAATACATGATTCAATAAAAACAATTGTTAGGTAAATGGTGACCCTTGGGTAGTATTTACGTAACTAGTTGATTATTTATTTATTCAGTTTCGGACAGCAATATAATCCATCTTGTTAGTGAAAAAAAACCACCTAATAACTAATGTTAGTAAAACAAAAGACACAATCAACACCAGCAACACAACGAGTTAAGTGTCCGAAGCAAGTTGCGCAGAGAACGATCAAGCAAGAGATTAGCTACCTAGTTGACCATCCTCTCCACAAAGTGCCTCAGAACAGAGGAGTAAGGGCTCTCTACCACTAATTTCAGGATACTATTGTTACTGACCCGCGTTCGATGCATCAGTGAAGCAAATTTTTTGCGTATGACTGCCTGGAAACCGTCAGTTCGGTTTTGCGATTTTTTTTTGATTACGAAATTGTCAATATAATTAAATTATGGTATAATAATATACCATCTTCAAAGGACAATGCCATACGGCCGGTTTCTGTTTTAAAAATTCTAAAATAAGTACTATAAGTAACAATTAAGAATTGTTTTGTATTGAGTTTTTCCTTAAAATAATACTCAGATCTCGCTGCGTTGAATACTTAACTCAGAAACCGGGCGTTAATCTAGGTAAGTACCTACCTAAATTACACCCGGCCATTTACTTACTATTGTTTGAGCACCCACAAGATCCCATGGGGAGGATTATCATAAACGAGGTTAATAGGACACAAATTTGAAAAGCCCCCACACGTACTCATGGAAACAATAGAAAATTTCGTCGATACAACAAAGTTTTTGAAATGAAGACATTAGTACAGTAGGGGAATGAAAAGGTTGCACAGTCCAAGAAACTGAACTACTTTATCGACTACGTATTGCCAACATTATACAAATGCAAATACAAGTATTGTTTGACAGGATATTAAAATATGATGGTGACGTGGTGACAGGCACTAATAATGTCAATTTATATAATCATCGATTTGATTGATATCATGGTTTTTCTAACAAAACTCCTTAAATGACATCAAAGATATTACATGCCACTACTACGTCATATGGAGGCAAAAAGGTAATTATGATCATTGCTACCAAATAATTAAACATAATTTTCTATGCCAACAGTGTGAAAAGGTTAAGGTAAAGGAATGAATTTGAAAACTGTCGTGCCTTTTCATTTCCCTACTGTACTAACATAATTGTGAATTAAAACGGGAGCAAATCAAATACACAAACCGAGTTTTAGTGCAGGTACAAAACCATAAACCAAGCAAGACGCTTGTATTAACTAATTACTTTTATAAAACAGTACACTGTAGAGCGAGAAAATTCACCGCCGTGTTTGCCCATAACCATGTTTCATGATCCTGCAAGTACCCGACAACTATAAAACAGCGACAGTTTTAATGTCACAAGTTACTATTAACGTGGATATAAGTAGTATTGCATTTTAGAGCAGTTCTACTAATAAAATCTTAATGCACTGCACTGTATTGTACTTTTGCTGTGTGGACAATTAAATAATTAACTTGAATATAACATAACATCACGCCTTGTATTCCCCGAAGGGTTCGGCAGAGGTATTTTAGGACACTCGTTTCGCCAATTATGCTTAAGTCCCATGTAATAGGGGGTGAGCCTATTGCCATTAACCGGGCACAAATCCAGACTCCGGGCTGCTACTGAGAATTTCCTAATAGAAAAACCCAATAACACTGCATGACCTGGGGATCAAACCCATGACCCCATGCTCAGCAGTCGCACTTGCGACCTCTAGACCAACAATTTAAGGCAGTGAATTGAATATAGTAGGCTCTTTATCTCTTTACTGAACAGCAAAAACCAGTAGACATTTATAAAATAATATTTTTGGGATCATTCATAACTTTAAATCGCTTCATATAAATATACCTATTAATCATGAACCAGTAATATCGCGCCCAAAATAGTTTCTCTATAAAATAGCCGATATCTGCAATACGTAACAAATTAATGAGGACAAATTAATGACTGACGTAATAATTACCGAATTGAATCTACATACGTAAACGCTTTCGGCTCGCATGTACAGTCATCAAAAGAGTTAAGTCTACAGGCTAACAACGAATATCAATACGCAGGCTATCATTGTTACTTGATAGAAGTGATACCCTAGTGGTGTGACCGTCAGACTGCCAAGTCATAGGTCTCGAGTTCAAACCCAAGGCACGCATCTTTGACTTTTCGGATTCATGTGCGTATTGTATAATTATCACTTGCTTAAAAACGGTGAAGGAAAACATCGTGAGGAAACCGGCATGCCTGAGAGATATTTCTCGACGGCAAGTGAAGCCATGTCAGAGGCCCATGGGCGGCATAAACTCTGACATCAGGTTAGTAATTAACCACACAAAAAGAAGAAGAAGATTGTTACTTTGCGCTTAATAACTTTTTATACACAAGTCACGCTCTAACAGCGATGGCAAAGACTCAACACACGCATATATCTGTTAAAAAACGAATGTAATTAGTTGCCTGTATACTTATCTTTTATGCTCACCGTACCTTCCATCAGGAACAGAATTACTCCCGGGGAATTGCCGGTCGAAAGATGTGAAAGCTTCTCGATAAAACCGCCACTTTATGTCCTGATATCTACTCAGGATCCGCTCTTGAACATTTTATACATCCATATTGCTAAACATCGCTCTTATCCGGGGAATTTTCTTCAAAAACCTGTCGTAAAAGGCACATTTTTGTACATAAGGTACTTAGTAATGGTCTGAATTTCCGTTGCCGTATTTGCTTACGAATATTTCGAGAGGCAACCGACTTAAACTATGATGCTTGTTGGCAAAACTGCTTTTGCTTTGCGCGATCTTTGAATTCAAAATATTAAGTACTGCAAAAAGAGAAATAGGATTAGCAGATATTTTTTACTGACGTCGTATAATTAAAGATCACAATAATGGTAAATTATGGATACGATAAGATGCAATAAGATGGGAGATTGGGAAACGAAGTTATGAATTACCGCCCGTTCACACAGCGGATCCGTTTTAATGGATCCGTCGATACTGACTGTGTTGTTCACATCTGTACCGACGGATCAGTTAAACTAATGGCAGCTGCGTCGCATCTGATCATAACGGATCCAGTATTTTTTACTGGATTCGGAATACTGTCGTGTATGTGAACTCGTTCATACAATTACAGGCGCCATCACCAAAATAAAAACGGATCCGCTAAAACGGGTCCTGTAAATTGTTTCTGTGTGAAGTAGCTGTTAGGGAGAAAATATTGCTAAGATATAATTCATTGAATGCAATTTCAATCAAACTCCTGCTTCATTTAAAAATAAATTTATCTTCATAAGTATAACAAACACATTTTCCAGATAGCACTCTCAAATATCAATATTCTGTGCCGACTTTAAGCCGGCTGCAACTAAATTTTATAACGTCACTAACCGTTACGGCAATTTCGTCGTCAGTGTCCGTAAATAGGCGTTTATCGTACCGGACGGACAAGGAACTAACGGTTGCTCATTACACCATATAGCGGGGTTACCAGCTATGATAATTGAATTAGTCTAGGACACGCGACCGACCGCGGAACAAAGCGTTCCCCCGATCCTTTCGACCGGCGCAATCGGATTATTCGCGCGGATTTGAACTCGTGGCCCATATATTGACTTCAGTGCTTGTAAAGGAAAGGCATGTTTAATCGTGCTGTCTTTTTGCTTTTTTATTGAAAAAATATCGGTTCATTAGCTTTACTGTATCTATCACTCTTTGGTGTGAGGATAAATAATTATTAATGCAGGTGCTTAGATTTATTTATAACTTCTTCGTTTTTATTGTTTGAAATTAAATGGAGATACAATGTTGTCGTAGGTAATAAAAAAAAATATTCACAAAATATTTTGATTTCATGTATCAATGTAGGCCATAACTAAAATTACACTAAAATATTAAATATTTCCTTAGTTTGATTCCCAGGTCGGACAAAGTGTTATTGGGTTTTTCCATTAGGAATTTCTCAGTAGCAGCCTGGAGACAGGATTTGTGTCCGGTTAATAGCAATAGGCTCGCCCCCTATTACATGGGACTTAAACATTACTGGCGAAACGAGGGTGTACTAAAAACACCTCTGCCGAACCCTTCGGGGAATATAAGGCGTGATGTTATGTTGTGTGTTTATTAAATATTTCGTAAATAGATTTCTGCATAAAACAATTATTTGCATAAAATGTTTTAGAATTTAATTTTGTTTCTGAAAGATTAAAATGATCATATAAACAAACATATTTAGCCCATTAAAGCACAACTGTAGGGCACGGGCCTGTTCTCAGAATGAGAAGGGTTTAGGCCTTAGTCCACCACGCTGGCCTGGTGCGGGTTGGCTGACTACATGCACCATCGAGAACTTTTTGGAGCCCTCTCAGGTTTGCAGGTTTCCTCACTATATATTCCTTCAGCGTTAACGCAAGTGATAATCAAATTCTGATCCACACATGAATCCGAAAAGTGAGAGGTGCGGTCCGGGATCGATCTCAGACCCTTCTGCATAGAAGGCAATTATTAGGCTACCACTGCTTAGAAAAAGCACATTCACATTCGTTCATATTTTGTTATGTAGGACCACAGAGTATAATTATAGGCTGCAAAAACTGCAACCACAATTTTTTAATTAATCTGTTGCAATAACACGATATTAATTTTCATCCATCTGCAAAAGGATGAAATAATAACAGGGGATCAAGGATTAATTACGAAGCGTGGGAGCATGATTAATATTGATAAGTACTTACCATTAATAATAATTAAGTTAAGAATGATTACCTACCTACAGTGCCATTATTTTGTTCTTTTTTCTACTGTTTGTCGTTTTTGTGTCAATTAGAGATCTATAAAAGGTAATCGATTACCTAATTGAAATTATTGGGTTACAGTAAGTGTGATTCCTCGGTAACAACCCGGAGTTTGGATGTGTGCCCGGTTGATGGCAATAGGCTCGCCCTCTATTATATGGGACTTAAAAATAACGGCGAAATGACGGTGCTACAATACGCCTCTGCCCAACCCTTCGGGGAATACAGGCGTGATGTTATGCTATGTTTATGCTATGAAAATAAAATTGATAGTAATTTATAGATTGCTGGTTGGACGGAGAGCTTCCAAAGATAACTTTGATGAAAATCTGTTTTAGATTAAGTGCACTTACATTAATGTTTTTCACAAAAAGTTTACACAGTTCATTAAGTTTATTATAATAATTTGAAAGCGGAGAAAATAAGTAAGTACTTGGCACGTACCAATTTTCCGCGCTTTTTGCTAGAACAAGATGAAAGTAACAAGTTTTTAATTGAATCAGCAAGAAAGTAACTTTCCACTCATGAAACGATACAATTAAGACTATATTGCTTCAAGAACCACTTTGAAACGCAACTTCAAGATCTAATTATGTACTTAGTACACCTTTCTAATTCTAATTACTGTACAGAGAAAAGACTAGTGGAATCTTCGATCAACAATACAACTAGATGCCCAGTCTCATACAAAAACAACGCTAAATAGTGGCACTCAACAGTACTAGACACATAAGATGTTTGCGTTTTTAATGCCATCCAGAAAATAAACCAGACCATACATTAAATGTTCATGTAGAAAGATGTCGTAATAGTTCGGTCAAAAAACGTCAATTGCCATTGGCGTATTACTCGCGGCAAGCAAATAAGAAATAAGATCACAAAAGTATTTGTGCTCTTATTTTTCGGGCCGTTTTTGAAGCGCTTATCGGGAATCTAGTACATTATTGATCGAAGAGTGGAATACTAAACTTATGAACATATACTTAAACAAAATGGGTAAAAAAGTCGCATATAAAGAGTCGTCTACATTCCCCACGTATGGTTCTCGAAAAAAAAAAACATACAACAACGGCATACTGCTCACGAAAAAGAAATGAAATCATATTTTCCGTTTCATGCATATTATTATGACGACTATATTACGTGATCAGGGTATTTACTATGTAACTAGGACGCTGATTCTCTATTGGCCAAATACTCAAACGCCGCTCAATTTTAGGTCTAAAATACACAATACATAGCAAAACAATTAGCACGTGTATAAGAAACTAGCTTGTTAAAAATACATATCGTCGCTGCGCCTGCAAATTCCACAGTGTTTTTTTTTAAATCCGCGTTAGATGCTATTTTATAATAGTTCTCAAGCCACGTGCACCTGTAAAATCTGCTCTTTAATAATTTATTTGCATAAGAAGATAGCAAAATAAATTTTTAGAAAACGTATTTTACAGTTGCACGTGGCTTGAGACCTATTATAAAATATCATCAAAGACAGATTAAAAAAAAAAAACACACAGTGTGTTTTGCAGGTGCAGCGACGATATAAAATAAACAAGTATTCTACCTAGTACTACACAAGCGCACTTTCAATAGAGTGCGCGTCACGAAAGAAGTCCCGCGGAAAATTGTGGAACTACATCTTTTTGAATGCAATGTGATGCAATGGCATAGACACTAGCGCCGCGTCAAAGGGACTTCATTGGTGCCGCGGACTCTAGCATGTGTATTCGTGTCACTGTCACTGTTGAAGTGACAGTGACAGCACGAACTTAACGGCATCTCAAAATTGAGTCGAGTAAGACAATTAAGAAAGTGTTATTGGTGTTTCCGTGTAGAATTCCTCAGTAGCAGCACGGAGTTTGCATTTGTCCCCGGTGGATGGCAATAAGCTCGCCCTCTATTACATGGGACTTAAAAGTAACGGCAAAATAAGGGTGTCACTATACACCTCAGCCCAATCCTTTTGGGGAATACAGGCGTGATGTTATATTATGTATCAATATTCCAGAAACACGTAGATTCTTGTTTCTTACAGTGTTTATAAACAAATGTTTATAAATGAAATTTTTAAGTACTGTATTCATGAAACAAATGCTTAGCAAAACTATTGCAGCAACGTGTTTCTCTGTTGCTGGTAGCGTTTTGACAAGTTGCCGGACTTACTGTGTGGTATGTAAGCATTGTATTTGAAGTTGATGATGCGCAACTGTTGCTCCATATTTGTTTATCACGAATTCGTGGCTATATACTGCAACTGTAAACTTTTTTAAATATCTGCCTAGCCTTTTTCCTAACTATGCTGGGGTCAGCTTCCAGTCTAACCAGATGCGGCTGAATACCACTATTTTACACGGAGCGACTGCCATCAGACCTCCGCAACCAAGTTACAGGGCAATGCGAATATCCTAAGGTTAGACCGGTGGGCAGACTTTCGCGCTTCTGACTTCACGTAACGACAGTCATAGGTATTTGTATGACATCCTGGATCGACTGTTTAATGTGCTCTCAGAGGCACGAAGGGGTCTCGATGTGTAACGAACGGTCACCCATCCACAGACTGTCCGCGGCAAGCGCAGACGTATGATCCGCGTGGTTGATAATTAGCCGTGAGCCCATCCAAACTGTAAACTTTCTAAATATTAAACAAAAGAACGTATTTAAAGACAAAAGCAAAATTATTCCTCAAAAGAATAAAACTGTCGTTGATCATAGACTTCCGCCTACGATTTCACTACAGCATTACTCAATTAAGAAACTCCCGATACAAAATAAATAAAACTAGCAAAAGAGAAAATACACGACGAAGTTTCAAACTTCCACAACTGGAAATCGAAGAAATTTTTGAACTAGCAAAAGTGAGTTTATCCCGAATGCAGGCGCAGCTGACGTCATTACAAACAAAATGGCGTCCCGCTTTCAGGCGAGGGTTCTAGGATATAGTTTTCATTATAATGTGCTTATGAAAGCAAAAAGACTGTCGGCTGCCTATCATTCCGCATAAAAGGAAAATGGATTAATCTTTTATTTCTTAGCGTTTTTCCACGTTATTGCAGTTTGCTTTGCATAAAAGAAATAGTCGTGCGCTCATTAGCTAGCACGCGATCAGTCTTTAGTTTATGTTAATGCAATATTTCCTATCTAATTCAACCGCTTGTTGTTGGCAAAGAATATTTTATGTCACCCTTTCTTGCTTCCTCGAAACAAAAAGTTTTTAGCAAACTAGGTACAATAAATAGACGGTTTTTCGATGATATGCGGACGGCTCCCTCTTCTTCTTCCTGCCCTTATCCCGCACTAGGTGGGGTCGGCACAGCATGTATTTCATAAAACCATGTTGTTTGAGGTTTTGGCTTATTGTTTTATGACCGGCCGTCTGCCTGATATCAACCCTCCTTGGAAATAATCGTTGCGCTGTCGCGCGGGTGACCCAATGTGCTTGCTTGCAATGTATTCTTGATTTGTATTAGAGTAGTTAAGATTTATATTGTATATATTAGGATAATTCGATGTAAAAATTATATAATAGTAATAAATTAGAAATGTGCTTGCTGAAATTATGCACTGGGTCCTAAAATGATATGTTTGTCTTGAAAACTTGAAACTTCTCGTACTCGACACTACACACTACTAATCGACATCGTTTGCAATAGAAATAAACGGCGATTTATAATAAGTTTTTTTTTTAAATAATCTAAAAATAAATTTTATAAAATATAAAATTGATATTTGGTTGCGGACGGCTCTCTCTATCCCCCGCAAAGACAAACAAAACCAGAACTTTGAATAATATGCTTATTGCCGATTCGCGTGAGCAAATCTTATTGAATGGGAAATATGAGTGCTGTCGGTAGCTGGTAGCACTGAACAATGTTGATAAAGGGGGTAGTCGTCAAGATGAATTAACGTACACGGATTCTGTGCTGAACCGCCGTAGAAGTCTGACCCTTTATATCCGATGATTTGCTTGTTCTTTTTCTGATCTTGTGTAAATTATTATATTGTGAACTAGCTTCTGTAACTAACTACTGTTTGTTAACAGCTGTTGCTTTCTTTCGAGGGAGTTGATTGGGAGCGTCACTGATTCCTCTGTTATGGGAATCCGTGCCGGTACAATTGTGTAGCGGTCCCATGATGTCGAAATTTTTTAATTAATTTTTATGTATGTTTTTCTTTATATTTAATGTTATTCTTAAGTATCTAACAAAATAGGACGTACACAATGAGGCTTGCATAGTCGCGGTAAACCGAACTAATGCCTCGAAATAAATTGGGGAAAAAAAACTAACCTTCAACCTGAATATAAGTACTCTCAGTGGTGGAGAGTCTATGTTGGTTTCATTTACTTTATTTACGATGCTCGCTATAGTTATATTGGCTATAGGTATAGTTATAACTGTAATGATAGATTCACCCCCACACGATTCTGTTGTTTGTCTTTTACATGAGATGTCTTGATGAATTCTAAGCTGAATATCATTTTCATAAAAGCACTCATTTAACTGACCATAACGAGCCCAAACTCGAAACATTTACTACATGCCGTTCCTCAGATATGTTGACCACCTTCCGACTCCATCATCAGATGAGCTCAATGATACCGTTACATTGTATTGTCACATATGTATGGAAATTTCAACCTGTTTAGATAACGAATTTCCATATAATGGTAGCTCGAAATTTATTTGCAAGTTTTATGGCATACAACAAAGTAAGCTAAATAAATCTTTTAAAAAGAAAATTGGTTAGTATGACATGTGGACTGGACATAATAAACGATCTCAATCCTATAAATCTCTGGATTGACATAGGTTTTTGACTTTACTTTTATTGAATTTCTGTCAAAAACTTACATCAATCCAGGGACTTTGGGTTGAGATCGGTTATTAATATCGGCCGATAGTCAATGTACACAAGGCGAATGAAAAGGTTATGCACCTTAAGGTCATTTTTTTATATTGTATTGCCAACATTATAAAAATGAAATTACAAGTTATTTTTGATAGGATATTAAATTAAATTGAAATAGTGAAATGGTGACAGGTGCTAGTAATGACAATTTGATTGAATTGATTGATGTCATGGTTTTTACAACAAAAGAAATAGTAAATTATATTTGGGTTTGTACAGTAGCAGAATGATAATGTTATGCACCTTATGGTCTATTTTTGCTTGCACAGCGCAAAAAACGAACTATTTTCCCGACTACGTATTACCAACATTATAGAAACAAAAATACAAGATTTTTTGACAGGATATTATGGTGATATGGTGACAGACATAAGTAATGTCAATTTATTTTATCATCGATTTGAATCAAATCAAAGACATTACATGGCACTACTACGTCATATGGAGCCAAAAGGCAATTGTGATCTTTGTTATCAAATAATTAAACATAATTTTCCATTCATTGCGTACAACAGTTTCAAAAAGTAACATGTGCCCGCGATATGGGAAAGGAATGAATTTGAAAACTAACGAACTTTTTCATTTCCCTACTGTACAAGAATAGATACAAACAAAAGTATGTCATCAGTAGGTATACCTAGTACGTTCATACCAATAAGTTTTACTTGAATATTTTTACCGACTATTCCTCTACGCTACATCGAAGTAATGATTTAAGGCCCACCTTTATGCTAGGTTACGTAACACATGAATATACTGAATGTCTCGCTTTTTCTTGCGTAAGGTCCAAGGACACATGAAATGTATTGAAGCCGAGTAAAATTACTTTGGGAAAAAATATATGGAAACTAGCAGAATAATTTTGTTCGCATATAAGTATTTCTGTGGCGAATTTATAAATAGAAATAGGTAAATAAGAAATGATGTAGATACATCACTTCTTATTTACCTACCTTTAGTAATTAGATAATATTAGTTAAAAAAATTTGGGCAACGAGTTGTCTGCACTCTTCACTCACTGTACACATACTGAAATTAGTTCTAGTAAAGTACGTACGTAAGCAGCGATAGCCTAGCGGTTGAACGCTTGTCTTCCATACAGGAGGGTCTGAGTTCGATCCCGGCCCGTACCTCTGAATTTTCGAATTCCTGTGCACATCAGAATTTGATTATCACTCGCGTTAACGGTGAGGGAAAAACATCGTGAGGAAACCTGCACACCTGAGAGGGCTCCATAAAGTTCTTCATGGTGTGTGTATTCTGCCAACCCGCACCAGGCCAGTGTGGTGGACTAAGGCCTAAACCCTTCTCATTCTGAGAAGAGACCCGTGTGCTATGGAGCTAATTAGGTATGTATGTAATGTGATATATGTACCTTTTTCTGTGATACACACCTATCTGCTATACGTACAATTTTTTAAAATAAACTTAACACAAATCAAACAAGATACAAAACAATAAATCCACAGTAAGCAAGCGTGGTCGTGCATTGTTGAACATTAATATATTCCGTCTGGTTGTCGCCATGGAACATTAGGCTTGCCACACGCCACACTGTGCACCAACTGCACGTAAAATCATGTTCATTTGTGGGGAGAATTCGTTGTTATTTTAGTACGAGTTCATTGCGTTTTTTTTTCGAAAATGGAATTATAATTGTATGATATTTAAAAGTCGATGTTGGCAACACTCATTGGCGGCCATTTTCAATAAAGTATCCACAGCCCATTTGCTCAAAGATAGAAATTTGACATAAACTCAATAGAAGTAATTTCGACTATCGCGTTGGTCTAGTGGTGGCAAGCGCGACTGCTGATCATGGCGTCCTGGGTTCGATCCCCAGGTCGGGCTAAGTGTTTGGGTTTTTCTGTGTGGAATTCCTCAGTAGCAGCTCGGAGTTTGGATTAGTGCCCGGTTGATGGCAATAGACTCACCCCCTATTACATTGGACTTAAACATAACGACGAAATGAGGGTGTTATTATACACCTCTGCCGAACGCTTCGGGGAATACAGGCGTGATGTTGTGTTATGTTATTTAAAAGTCGATGTTGGTAACACTTATTGGCGACCATTTTGAATAACGTATCCACTGGCGATTTGCCCTATTTGAGATAGAAATTTAACATAAGCTCCAAGTAATAAGTGATGTTAAATTTATATCTCTAGTAGGGCAAATAGCCGATAGATAGGTTATGGAAAACCGCCGTAAATCATTACACCAGTCCTTATAGATGGTTCAATCCCCGAAGACCGCCCCACTCTTCGCCTCAACGCGTGTTCTTTCTCACTTTTCATCTTAGAGTGAGAAAGAACTAGGGATTTAGACGAAAAGTGGGGCGCGTCTCCGTGGACGGCACTATCTTTCCTAATGAACGCAACATTAAAAGGTCAAAGAGAAATTTCCTATAATCACCACATTTGGTATACGGCTGAGTGATCTTAGTTTAATGTTATTAGCAGACAGGAGAAAGCTGCCGCCCATCCTCTTGGCGTAAACTCTTAGTCGCCTAATACGACATCAACGGGAGAGGAGAGGGTTAGGCCATCCTCTTGTAACCAATTTCTTTGGGAACCACACGGAATTTGTACTTAGAGTTTCATTATCACATACGTTAACGGTGAAGGAAAATATCGTGAAGAAACGTCTACACCGGAAAGGGCTTACAAAAAGAGTTCGATGGTGTGTGTAGTCTGCCTGCACGAAGCCAGCCTGGTGTTTTTTTTTTGACTTAGTCGTCTTTTAAGCTATTCTCACCTGATGGTAAGCGCAGACAGGCTCTAAGAACATAGGGCAGCGTCACACGAATCCAAGGAACAAATATATAGAGATAGATTCCCTTATGCTCCTCTGAACTAAGGCCTAACCCTTTTCATTCTGAGCATTTTCCATGCCAAGCACTGGGACAGTAACTGGCTGATAATGATAATCCTTTATAGTAATACCTATGTGGTTGAATTTGGAATTCATTTTAAATTAAAAATGTTTGTTCATATTATTATAAATGTAATTTTACTATGTTAAATTCGAAATTCAAACTAAAGTTTGTTTGTTTTATAACTATTAGCTATATGTGAATGTATACATGTGGTTGGCTTTGAAAGTTTTTGGAGTTATTACTCAAATATTTTTGTAAATATTATGTAGGTAATTTTAAAGGGAAACTAAAATATTCTTGTTTGGTTTATAATTTTACTTTGTGGTGATATGTAAATGAAAATATTCCACATGGTTAAATTCGATATGGAAATTATTATTTGTTAAAATATTGTTGCATTCATATTTTAACTGCCTTGTTCGTTTAATGGTGGCAAGCGCGACTGCTGATGTTGAGATCCTGGGTTCGATCCTCAGGTCGGGCAAAGTGTTATTGGGTTTTTCCGAGTGGAATTCCACAGTAGCAGCCCGGAGTTTGGATTTGTGCCCGGTTTATGGCAATAGGCTCGCCCCGTATTACATTGGACTTAAACATAGCAGCGAAACGAGGGTGTTACTATACACCTCTGCCCAAACCTTCGAGGAATACATGCGTGATGTTATGTTATCTATACTAATATTATAAAGAGGAAAGATTTGTAGTTTTGGATTTTGTATGTAATGAATAAACTTAAAAACTACTGGACCGATTTCAAAATTTCTTTAGCCGTTACAAAGCTACATTATCACTGAGTAACATAGGCTACGGGCGGAGCCGTGAGGACACAGCTAGTGTGTTAATATTTTAATTTTACTAGAATTATAAAGCACTTTCGCTTGTTTTTAATTAAATTTTATATATTCAAGTTTCTAATTGTTAAACCTTGTCGTTTGAGGTTGAAAACGTTACAAGGACGTTTGAATTTAAAAAAATAGGTAGCCTAGTAAAATTCTAAGTACATTATGACTGAAGGCTTTCGTGTTATGACTTCATTTATTATAGTTTATTCGTATTATCAACATAGTAACTAATGTATGTTGATTACAAACTCGCATGACAGTATTTTTGAGTTATGTGTCAAAAACACGGAACTGTACCTCGCCTATTTTGTAGCTATCCGGCTTTGACATCCGAATATAAAATACCGAACTCTGAATTGAATATTGATAAATATCCGATCGATATCCGTGATAGATATTCTTCGTCTATTTGGATTTTAATCGATATGTAGGTCAAATAAAATTCAGGACAGCGATAAATAATAATATCAATGTTACTTTTTACTGAATATTCATGACTGAAATATCCTATCATGATTTTCAGTGATAAATTTCAGCAAACTAGGTACAATAAATATCACATTTGTTTTTACATAATAAATTATATCAACACAATAAAATAAATCGAAATCGGGATTTTTGTTACTTTGGTTTTACTTTCTGAACAATTTGACGACACGTTTGGTGCAGTGGCTGAGCAATTGGCTTCTGCGCTACGGGTCGTGGGTTCGATTCCCACACGGAACAAATATTTGTATGGCCTACAGATAATTGTTCCGGGTCTGGGCATTTGTGCATGTGAAGATTTGTGTCTGTAAACGCACCCACGATACAGGAGAAATCCTAGTGAGGTCAAGATTGTTTTTTTTTTTTTTTAAAATGGCATTAAAAGCTCAACATATTCATGTGCTTAGAAAATAAAATGTGTAAGAAACTAGTTTCAAGATAGCAATTTAAATAATAATTCCAAATAAAGCAACAGGAAGACAAAGAGTACTTATCCTGGCAACCTCGCCTTCTTTGACACATAATTTAAGTGGACAAGCACTTTGCATATAGAGCGAAAATTAAAAATATTATTTTTGCAAAATTTTAGATAGGCTGGACGAACAACCTGAACTACATAGAATAGAAAATACTTAAGTAAATTGCTTCTGATATAACTTGTTTTCTTTTTTTAATCTATCTTGTGCAAACGCCTAAAGGCGGATTTACACGACGGTAGTTTCTCGAAGCGAGACTCGTTCTTTATCTTTCTCTAAGATGAAAACAGTGATATCATGAGACTCGCTTCGAGGAACTATCTCCGTGTAAACGAGCCTTTATTCTACTGCGTTAAAATATCGTACATTTTATTTGATTTTTTATTTGCTGTCCAATATTCGACTTGTTAGTCCAATATTTGACATATACATTAGTCAAAATCTCATCTGCAATTAACGACAAAGCAAAAACATATTTTTTATCGTTTACTATGATTGCCTTGTTGGTCTAGCGGTCGCAAGCGCGACTGCTGGGCATGAGGTCCTAGGTTCGATCCCCAGGTCGGGCAAAGTGTTATTGGGTTTTTCCATTAGGAATTTTTCAGTAGCAGCCTGGAGTCGGTATTTGTGTCCGGTTAATGGAAATAGGCTCGCCCCTTATTACGTGAGACTTAAACATAATTGGCGAAACGTAAATACCAAAACACCTCTGCTGGCGAAATGAGGGTGTTACTATATACCTCTGCTCGACCCTTCGGGGAATATAAGCGTGATGTTATGTTTATGTTATGTACCCAGTATGCAAAATATTTACTTTATTGAACAAACTAATCAAAACATAAAAAAAACCACATAAAATTAATTATTAATTTTGATTTATCACAAATATCACAATATTGGTTGTGGTCATATAAAACAGCTATTTGATTGTATAATGGCCACGCAAGCGTAACGTACGTTCGACATGCAACGCCCAAATTATTTCCATATGAACTCACTGATACGGCTGAATAATCTCTCCGTTAACATTAATAGTCATTTTTAACCGACTTCAAAAAAAGGAGGAGGTTCTCAATTCGACTGTATGTTTTTTTTTGTTTGTTCCGCGATATCTTTGCTAATTGTGAACCGATTGTAATGATTTTTTTTTGTTTGAAAGAATATTTCATATTAATGTTAAAAGTATGAAATAGTGTTAAGAATATAGGACACGCTCCTTTGCCAATGGCTACTGACACATAAGGATGAAGAACATTTACGTGGATATAAAAATGTTTTTTTTTATAGTCTGATTTCATCTATGAGTAGGTAGGTACTTAAAAATCCTACCATAGATATGCCATGCGTAGTTTTAAAGAGTCTGTTAGCAGATATAGTACTATGCACACTGTTGAATTTTCATATATTTTTCGTTCTTGTCATTAGGTACCTATGTATTTAGTTACCCACTACTTGTGTCCGGTTCATATAGCCAAAAACTAATCGTTTTGTTTATAGTAGATTATTTTTTTATAGTAGATTATTTTTTTGCCAGACTGGGCATATAAGTGGTCTCGTAAGCTAATTTTACTTATGATATCTACGGTCTAGGAGGATCTATGCAAAACTATGGGTCTTTGCTTCACTATTGGTAAAGATACAAGAGTGTTAATTTTAACTAATAACGCTTAGTAAATTATAGGAATCGGCTATTAGTGAATGAAAATAAATTTACAAGATAAAATATTTCTATTATTACAATACAAAACGCAATGTTGTTTCAGATGAGGTTGATTCAATGTGTTGAGTACTTACCCTTAATTACAAAGCTTAGCACACGCAAATATTTGTTCAAAGCAAACGACACACATTGCTACCCAAAATGGTTGCTTTACAAAATAGCTGACATAAATATTTCTATGGAATGCCTCTGCGACAAACCAAAATGCTTTTCCTGTAAGTAATCTTTCTTTGTTTGCTCCACTTGATTCTTATTTCTGTTAATAAATTGGCAAACATTGAAAACAGGCAAAGTTGGCGTGTACTTGTACTCGTAGTTACGTAAGGTTAGGTGAGGCTTAGAAAAAAATGGCTACGATTACCTAATACTCTACCTACATATAAGGCTGGAATACAAACATACACTTAGGTATTTATATTTCTCGGCAATTGCAATTGTAGAAATGGGAATGAACATAAATGTTCTTACAAGTACTGCATCGAGCAAAGGGGATCTAACCTTTGTGGTATAGTCAACCTGCTGCCATTTTCTTTATGTTGCGTCGTCCCTTGTAACTTTTATACAAGGTTAGTCAGAAAGGGGGTACTGAGCCGAAAGGTTGTTAAAGTACCCATAATCAGGGATAACTTTTGTTCTACAACTTTCCCCAAAACTAGATAATTTAAGAGAAATAGCTTTACAAAGATTTCGTAAAAAATATCCTAAAATCTATCCGTTCATAGCTATGATCAGGATCAGCTGTTTTTACAATTTAGGTCATATTTCGGGTCACGGATTAGAAAATAAATTTTCTGAATTCATAATAAAAGCAGGAAAGTTTTTTTTTAAAAAACGAAAATTTAAATCTTTTTGCATGCAAATAAAAATTATCGAATTTTGAAATTTTATCACTTGCTTTAAATAGTCATCAGTGATACTTTAGGTGGCCCGCGGCATAGCACCCCTCTTTCCATCTAACCTTGTATATGGATAGAGGACACTTAAACGAACAAAATATGTCAGCAATATAGTGCCCTAAAGTGTCACGTTGCCGCTATATTTGGAGGTAAAGATCGTCATATGAGAACAATGACAATTATTATGAAATCAACTAATTACATGTTTATGTGCGTAATGAAAATGGCGCCTTGTTGGCTGTGTGCGTCCATAGAATAATGTTCGAACCCTTTTACCTACGGCTTACCTTACAAACAGATAATGCTATAAACACACATACATTTATAAAAGCATTTAAAACTAACAGTAATGAAGTGTGTCAGAACCAGAGTCCCTAGCAAAACTGAATGCGTGGGTCGAGAAACTTCAAGTATACTCCACCAAGAAGAACATAATCTGCTTAGTTGTCGGCAATAAGATTGACAAGCATATCATTTTGGGACCCATAAGCACATTGGGTCACCCGCGCGACGGCGCAACGAGTATTCCCACAGGCAGTCGGCCGGTCATAAAACAATAAGCCAAAACCTCTAACAACATGGATTTATGAAATACATGTTGTGCCGACCCCACCTAGTATGGGATAAGGGCAGGAAAAAGAAGAAATACGAGGTGAGGTACACCTAAATATAATTGATTCGAAGCAAGATTACTCTTCCTCTTAATTTCCTCTTCATTATTCCACCGCCTTCCTCTTAAACGCAAAAATAAAAGCCGTAACAAAAGCTGGTCAATAAACATAAAAATTATAGCTGGACAATATTTCATCTATACACAATTTGGGACGGACGGCGTATCGCTTTCTCGTTGGCAATTCGTAAATTCGGCCCCGAGCTAATTTCAACAACTTGGCCAACTTATTACAAGTTAAATTGAAATTCAGAAAGACCTGCGCCTATGTACCCTGGCCAGTTTAAGAGGAAATACTTGGTACTTGCTAAAGCTGCAGCTAAGTTTCCGCAGTATTTTTTGGTACAATGTTTCTAGAATTGTTTTTAATTTATACTTTTGTTGTGAAACAAAATGTAGGGAGTTTTATGCTGCGCATAGTAAAAAATCTTTTTGCATTCCGTTTGTTGGAGAAAAACATAATTTATTCTGTTTGTTCAGGTGTATTTTATTTGAAGTGTCTGTTTTAAATAAATGCGGGTGGGCAAACTTTTATTCAATTAGCATTTTAAGTAATTAATGGCTTGTTTGCTAGTAGTTCTCTTATTGCAAGTTGAACATTTATTTCGCATTTTAATAATGTCGGAGTTTACTTCTACTCAACATTAGAATTTTCATCGATTGCCTCCTGATCTCCGCAACCCAATATTCATTGGGTTGCGAAGATGATGATTACCCTCATGCGGGTGATAATGATTACCCAAAACACAGTTATGAAGGGAAAGTACTTTATATGTATATTAAAAAATTGCAAATTTTATTTAAAGGAGACCTCATTTTATTTTTTAAATAAGAAAACTGCAGTTTTGTTTTTAAAAGTTTGCCTTAGCTGGAATCGAACAAACACAAACGCGAAAAAATATCACCTGTATTTTTATTTCACCAATCGATGGTTAGAATCAAATGTCTCCAATAAACATTGTGTATTAGATTGACAGATTCTGTATTTAGGGACATTCTCTATAAAGGTATAACTCGGTGTCAAACAAACGCCCAAAAAAAATTGTAGGTAGGTAATAAACAAAATCACCTCTCGCATTACCGAACTCATGCATTATTCATCAACAGAGACCAAGACAACACTACTGCATTAATTATCCCGGAACATTCCCTCATTTACAAGTATAACGGCCACCTCATCAATAACCTTGATCAAATTTGTTAAGCACACGACCTGGCTCGCAGAGTCAGCGGGTCTGTATTTACAATGCACGGGTACTAAGCGCCCGTCGTCCGCATATTTGCATTTTACAAGCTACAGTACACCTTGCGGTCAGCAGTTACGGGTTAATAGCTTTAACGCGCGGTCGCATTGGAGGGTTGTATAATTTTTAGTGTTCGGTACCGAAATTCGTTGGGAAGTTTTTGGTAGCTGTGGGTCAACTGCTGTTTTTCATCGTGATCAGTGACCGATTTTTGATAGGGATTGATTTTTCAATGCAGTGTATGTATGTACCTACATAGGTGGTATGTAGATCCTCAAATCGGATTCCGTAGTTAATTTTCCTCTGTCAGTCAAGGTCTTTCCTCTCTCCACAGTTTTATAATTTCTACAGTTTAAGGCTATAATTGAAGTACCTGTAGATGCTTTTAGTAGATCTCAATCATCCTAAACGAAATACTACTCCTTCTTCTTCCTGCCCTTATCCCACACTAGGTGGGGTCGGCACAACATGTATTTCATAAATCCATGTTGTTATAGGTTTTGGCTTATTGTCGCCGGCTGCCTGACATCAACCCTCCTTGGGAATACTCGTTGCGCTGTCGCGCGGGTGACCCAATGTGCTAAACTAAATACTACCTCAATGCAAAAAAGGTTGAATAGAAAGAGAAGGTAAATACAAAAAAAAAGAAAAAGAAACTTGTAATTACCGCGCTGGGTACGCTGGTTGCTAAATTTCAAATAACACAACAATTAATACTGTTAGATAATAAACATAATGGTATGTATACACACCTAGCCAACGACCGCCAATGCATGCCAACAAACCCTGGTCGTTAACCTTCCGTCTACGTTAAAAAGAAGCAGTAAGGCGAAGATAATTACCCGCCGTCCCTGATCCACCGTGCTCACCCGCTGCAGTCGCGGAGCGCGCTTCTGACTCCGGCGTCACACCGTTAATTCTGCCCTCATCAAGCTGTCTCCCTCCCAGTCCTCTCGCACTCAACACCCTAAGCCATGGTTCGAGTTCCACCTAGGGGACGCCCTTAGAAGTGTTGCTGCTAAGTAGTCATGATGTTAGTACGTGTTAATTAGTAATTAGCATAGGGAATTGGTTGGAGACCCTTCGGGTCTCCCCAATAACTGCCCGGTTACGTAGAAAAGGTCCGCAAGACCATCTACAAATAGTCGAATAGGAAAAAAAAAGAAAAAAAAGAAGATAATTACATAACACTGCATGCGTGGCAAAACTCTAGCCACAGTGTTTAATAAGAATGGCAGTTCATTAGAAATGCACCACTTTTACAGACAGACATCTGTTTTCAGGCGTCGTTCGTCTTAATTGCTATAAGTCTTACAAAGGGCTTGGATCAAATAAAAATTCGCTTTTTAAGTGCTATTCTGCTTCCGGAGAATTTGGAAAAGTAATTTTTATTCACGGATGCTTTGTGTAAATAAATTGAAAATTAACAATTTAAAGTCTAAACTAAACGAAAACAGACCCCCTATTTTATTTTAATTCTTCAGTTCTACAAAAACCTTGTTCTGTCTAGCTATTTGCTAACTATGTTGGGGTCAGCTTCCAGTCTAACCAGATGTTTTTTTTTTTTTTTTTTAATCTTTATTTATTTAGAGGGTTTTTTCTATAAAGAATATGTTACCCCGATGATTGAATACAAAAATATTATAAACTAGCCTACCCGCAACCTTATACACATAATAATAATATGATAAAGTGTTCTAGCCTCATCCGATAATGGTGAGGCTAGAATGCTATTATAGAAGCCGACATTAGAGCTATTGACAAAAGCTTGACGTCTTTGGACTCCAACACGTACACACTCCGACAGGATGTGATGCACATCTTCTATAACTCCACAGACAACGCAATTGGGTGAATCAACTTTGCGCATCATGAATCCGAAACTATTGAGCGGTATGTGTCCAGATCGGAGCCTCAAAGCCGTCACCACTTCCTGTCTAGTCATCCCTCCCTCGCTGAACCAAAGAGTCCGTGGAAGAATTTAACCAGATGTTGCTACCAGTATTTTACACGGAGCGAATGCCATCAGACCTTCGCAACCCAGTTATTGGGCTATGACGCTGTATACGATACTTTTACCATCTTTTCATATACCTATGATAAAGTTATTATCCACCTGACCCTCAAGTATCATCTGATATTCTCCGAGATACCGATACCGACACAATACTCCCTTGTGTGCTCGGTAATGAAGTCGCTTCACTAACTTGAATTCTGCACTAACACTACTACAACTACTTTTAGTATTACTTTATTCCTACTACTTTATCGTATAGTCACCGGCACGTAACTTGGCAAGAGTAGAGTAGAGAATTCCTTTCCTATCATTCTTTCTTCTAAACTGACATGTTTAAAAATAAATTATGGCAATAACCATAGAATAATGACAAGCAATATAAGTGCCAATTTTTTTGTTGCACTTTTTTTTTTTTTTTTTTTTTTTTTTTCTCTTTATTTGAGGGCTTTGTCGCTGTGCGATAATGTCGCCCCGTGGAAGATAATCACATAAAATTAAACCTTAAACAAATTAAACGTAATCTAACACTAACAATAGGTTATTTCTTTAGGGCTAATTCTGCGAGTTTGTACAACATATTGGCCCGATCGGATACCGGTTGAGCCAAGATGCTGTTACACACTCCGACATCCAAAAAACGACTTAGACCAAACAAGTGTGTTCTTAAGGCCTCGTTCCGTACACACTCCATCAGAATGTGTTGGACATCATCCACTATTCCGCACTCATTGCAATTAGGAGACGTTACTTTCTTCATTAGATATCCAAATTTGTTTGATGGAATGTGCCCTGATCGAAGCCTCAAGGCAGTTGTCAAGGAACATCTGTTTAACAAATTTTGGTCAATCCAAACGTTTTTAGGAAGCTGTGGCTGGATGGTCTTATACCAGATACCTTTCTCGATGGACCTTTGATCGAAATATTCTTTCCATAACTCATAGCATAGTAATTTGAGAGCTTTTATATAGTCAGAGTATAGAGGCGTAACCATCAGTGGAATTCCATCAGTTATTGCTTGTTTGGCTAATTGGTCCACCACTTCATTTCCATGTATTTGAATGTGGGAGGGGATCCACTGCAATATTATAATTTTAGATTCTGAAGTCAGTTTAAAAATTGTGTTTAGAATCGTATAGGCAATCGGTGTGCCTCGTAAAGACGAAGTACACCGAGCCAAATGCTGGAGAGAACTTTTGGAATCTGACAAAATTACCACTTTATTAGCGTTTATAGATTTAACATAGGAAATGGCTTCAGCTATTGCTAACAGTTCTACGTGCATAATGGATATATCCGACACAATCTTAAACTTAACAGAGGAGTTCGCCTGTGGGTCCAAAATAGCAGCACCCCTCCCAGCGTCCGTTTTGGATCCATCAGTAAAAAGTTTATAAAAGTCCGCGTAGTGATCGTTAATGAATTTAACACATTGTTGATTAATATTGAAAGTGTCATAATGACGCTTAGCTCTATCTATTGCTTTAATGGTGTGATTGATAGTATTACGTACATTAATATTACTGACCCACGTATCTAATGAAAACATTTCAAGAATATTTACTGAATGAATAGGAACTGTTTTAAAATCATTATACGCTGACACTAATAATGATTGCCTTCGTGTACTAGAACAACTAACATTAGGGTCTACTAAAAACCTGAGCAAATCAACTGTTTCGCTTTTTTTAAATGACCTAGATTTCAGACAGAATTTACCTGCTAGGTATTTTCTACGGATATGTAATGGAGGTAGACTTAATTGTTGCACTTAGTGTACATGCGCAAACTTACTCCCAGTACGCTAAAACCTAGCCTAGCCTTCGACTATTATAAGAGTAGAATATTCTTGTTTTCATCTAGTATGGTATTGCCTTTTTTATTATAATCTTTTACATTATGTATAGTACGATTATTTATGTGTTATATATCTACGATTAAAATACAGTAGGTAAATATGTGCTTTATTTAAAGAACATGTCATGTAACATTGTTGCTACGAACTAGCTGAGTCGATGACGTCACGTCTACACCAGCTACGGTGTCGTAGCGGCGCTCTGCTACGCGCCTAGTCTTTTTCCTTGAAGTTTATCATGCAAAGGACGCGTCTTTCAATTTCTGACTGCTTAATTTTTAAATAATAGTAATAATACAGTCGTTTTCACTGGCCATTGATAATTACTGTGTAATGAAATGCACCGAGCTAAAAACGGTGATGACGAGACCATTTAAGTATTTCACAATTAAATTATGGTCCACCAAAGGCGTAGTATGAGAAGCATGATTATTCTAAATTTTAAACACTCCAATTGATAAGTCAACTGTAATTAAACCTATCTAGTAATGCCTTTAAGCAGTTAAAGCATATAGATAGTCTCAGACGGATAGATTGCTCAGCTTGACTGGCGCATTAGAAGCTTCCAGTAGATTCCGATTCTCGGTGTCTAAGCATTTGATTTCAATATATGGCACACGCGTCACAAGGAATCTTAATGTGTGATTAAGTGTGAAGAGCTCAAGCATTGCTCCCGAAGGAAATCTAGCAATCAAACAATTCCCCAAGTACTAAGTTCTGGTACTAATGTACAGGGGAACAATTCATCAAGTGCGCACTTAAGCCCAGCACAGAGGAGGGACAGTTCTCGGCGTACTTTTTACGAAGCGGACGACAGACAAATCGTTGAGGCGTTTTTTTGCCCGCGAAAATAGACTGTATGGGGTTTTAAGAATTAACGCACTCGTAGGTCTAAAATTCTCCCGAAAATTCTGTCTGTCTGTCGTCTGCGCTGGCCCTAAGTTGTAGTAGATACAAACACGAGAATAAAACGCTAATTCATATTAGATTTTCTATCCAGGTATTTGTAATCGTAGCACGTAGAACAGGCTAAACTAATTTAGATGGGATTTACTTTACATTTACGAACCAATCTAAAAAAGTACTTACTCTCGGTACGAAAAAGAGTATGGACCAAAATTTCGCAATATCAAAATTGAGTTTCGTAGTAAATTCTTAAAAGCAATTAAAAAATGGTTCTTACTTCCGAAAATTGAGCCTCAATATAATTCACTTTGATTACCCACTCAAACGATCGTATCGCAAAATAGGTCAAGAGAACGCACTCCCCTTAAAAATCCAACGTAATTGAATAAAACCACAATGAAGAACGAATATAAATAATAAAAGGAAGCTGGATAGTCGTTTTATTAAGGCGATATCAGACGAAATTGTGGTACCAACGCGTAGAAGAATAAACAGAGTCCGATAATGAAGCTACTTTACAAATAAATAAATAAAAAATAAAACGCAATCCTGCGTCGGATGGTAGCAGCCCTCTTTGGGCAAACACCATTACCGGTCCCCGCCTATAAACCCGCCAAGATAAGATGAATAGAGGCCGCGGCCGTAAAAATAGATATCGAGTGTTTTGCTTATCCCTCGCGTTAACCGTTCGGGCGAAACTTTAGGTCGTGTGATGTGGCTTTAAAATTGTTTTTTTTTTATTTTATCTTGGGTTTATGTTGGGTTTATTTTTAATGACAATGCTATGTTATGTTCATATCTCAATTATATAATTATTATTCCAGCTATCATTAGGAGGTACAATACATATATGCATTGGACATCAACAGTCATACAATATGAAGATTACCAGAGAACCACACAAAACAAGTAACAAAAAAATAAAAATCCACCAACAACCAATCGCCAAAACAAATGATATTCACAACATTCCAGTTCTATCGGCTCGTGAGTGTGGCGACAGCACCCGATGTTTACCGACAAACAGATCGCGTCAGCCGAGCACAATAGATCCTCTGCGTTGTGTTTGACAGACAAGAGTACCTTTGTCAATAGCCCGCTGATTTTCAGTATTAGAATTTCAGCTGTTTCGTAAAGCGGCCAGCATTAGGTATTTAGGTACGTATTTATTCAGCCATCTGGGTTTTTGTCTTTGTATAGTGGATATACCTATAAAAGAAAACCTTTCACTTTCTGAAAGTATTTACTTAACTTCTTTCCCCTTTTACAATAAGTAGATATATGTCTAACACAAAATATCATGCATAACATTATGCCTGTATTCCCCGAAGGGTTAGGTATATAGTAACACCATCATTTCGCCGTTATGTTTAAGTCCCATGTAATAGGGAGTGAGCCTATCAAACTCCGGATTGCTACTGAGAAATTCCACACGGAAAAACCCAGTAACACTTTGCCCGACCTGGGGATCAAACCCAGGACCTCACGAACAGCAGTCGCGCTTGCCACCACTAGACCGACGAGGCAGTTTAATTGAGATATTGACTACACTATTTGCGGTCTAGCATGGTGCGGGTCGCATTAGACGAACTTTAAAATCATGACTTAATATTTCAATTGCACCCTAAATATCACAGGCGTAAAATACGGAATCAGTAATAACCAAACTAAAATTAGAGAATTGCTATCTTTTACTAACAGACTGCGCGAGAAAAGGACGGTGATAGATAATAAGAGCGTACTGTGCATCGCTCTACACGTGCAGCCTGTGGGTGGGCTATACTAACAGAAGTTACAACGCCATCCGCGTCCAGTATAACAACGCGTTCAGGGCGGTGATGGGGCTGCCCCGACACTGCAGCGCCTCGGGTATGTTTTCAGAAGTGCACACCGACTGCTTTCACACAACTATGCGTAAGCGCGCAGCGTCCTTGGTACGCAGAGTACGGGCCAGCTCCAACACCGTGTTGGCGATGATTAGAAGGCTGGATTGCCCTTTCATTCGGCATTGTTCCGGCAGACATGTCGCTGTACCAATGCCAGAAAGAAGATATTAATTTAATTTATTTATTATATTGTTATTTTTATTTATTTTAAATTGTAATTTAATTGTTTGATTTAGTTTATGATGTAAATAGGGTGTAGATTACCTGATTAAATGAATTTTGAATTTCTGAAATTTTGAATAACTAAGTTAGAGATGTCAAATTAGTTTACGCCTTGAACTTCACCTTGTTTTAGTCGACACGATGTGACGTGTCGTCTTTTGTACGGAAATATTAGTTCAACTAAATTTTACAGCTCTTATGTATTTAAGTCCGTCTCGTTCTTATTTTATCAGAGTGTAAAAGATGGTACTAGCCTAAATTAACGTTAATTTGTGCAAAACGGAATCAGCGCCATTGTCTACAAATAAAATCAAATTTAAACACCACGCTTAGCGGATGGATTGTTGTTCACATTATACCTATATGTATTGTAACATTCACCATCATTCCGTTCTTCTGTTTCACCTCTGCTATCAATAAATGATAATTTTCTTATTTCTGTATTCACCTACACATTTGTATTTCATAACTAAAAATAAATTCAGCGTCAAGCAAAAAAACGTGTGACAAACGACACACAGAAATCCATTTAAAATTAACATCAATGGAAAATCCGCGACACATTTTTCGTCAACAATTTAATTTCCAATCACTCGGATAAACGAACCGGTACAATCGCGAGCAAACTTTTTATCGTGACATCGGGTTGTATTGTAAATTCCGTGCAGTTGAAACTTGGTAACAAAGGAAGAACGAACATTCCTCTATACAAAATAGTTGGTAACAAAAGAGGTGAGATTCGGATTTCTGCGTCGGGTTTCTACGCTTTGTTCTCTATCCCCACTTTGTGAAATATTTACATGTGACTGTTAATTCAAAAGGGCTGATGTTTATCGCTGGTAGCCAACTGCAAATGTGTTTAGCAACTGTAACGTGTAGGGTGGAGGAAAATATCGTAATTCAAGTTAGCCAGACAATTACAGTAAGGGTCCGCTTTAATTAAGGGAACTTGTGTTCGATAGTGCCTATATAATAAAGTTTACTGGAGGATATACAATGTACCCTGCCAAAGATAGCCATGTATCCGAGGTCATTTTCATGCCTACACACCTAAGTACAACAACAAATCGATCCTTTTGTCATGAAATAGGAATCTTGCACTTATCTTGATAGTGGAATTGCATACTGCTACATTGGTAATCTTGTGCATAATTACATGCGCTTGCCGTGTCAAAATGGAAACTGGCAGTAAGATCTGAAAGGTAAGTAAAATTTCCGATGGAACCTATGGCTTACAATAAAAAAGGCAGGCGCTCCGGGTACATATTTCATTCCACGTTTCATTACACATTTCCTTTTTATTGTTTTATATTTTTCCGAAGTTACGAGCCCTTTACAACTCTAGCGGTTACGAACAAGCCTACTGCTGTGTTTTTATGTTAGGCCTTTTATCATTATTTTCCTCTTTTGTTACAAGAATTCCCTTTTCGGCAAGCAATCTAACATTTCTCAAAGTCAAAGCTGTAATTACTATTGTATTGATTTTGAGGAATGTTAGTACCTACATTATCTTACGAGTATCGGTTGTAAAATATGATAGAATGCATGTTAAATTGTAGAAAGCAAGGGCTTTGCATACTATACTTTAAATTTTTAAAACTAAAACTAGATTTTAAAGGCCAAGCCACATCTGACGGAAGATACGTCGCCGATCTTCCGCCGGTACACATAATTCCATATAAACATCTCACACCGTACACATTTGACCGAAGATGCATTACTAAAACTCCTCGAGTAAATTACGCAGCGGAAGATCGGCGACGTATCTTCCGTCAGATGTGGCTTGGCCCTTAATAGGAAATACGATGCCTGATTCAGTAAAGCCGACCCTTGCAAAAAAGTTCGAAAACATTTGAAAAAAGTTAGAGCATAAAATTGGTAATACTTTTCCTGTATTCTCAAAACACTTACAAGTTACAAGACTTGAAGAATACCACTTATACCTCAAGCTTTTTAGCCTTCAGTTAGTAACCAACATAGGATTTGAAAATAGAACATCGCGCTCATCTCCAACACAGAAGAAGCCATCCATCCATAAACACAAAAACAAAGTAAAGAAAAAAACACACCAACATAAAAACTAGCACGGAAACTCCAAGTACCGAAATGCATCAACTGTAGGGTTCTCAGCTGCCAAGTGGCCGCACCGTGTCCCACAAACACACTATCATACCGATACTGGCACGTCTATACTGGGTTGTCTATGGCATGTCTGTACTCCTGCAATCAAAGAGAGAGCTTTTAGTATACCGCGAGTTTGTCTCTTTGTTCTAGCTTGCAAAGTCGCGACGTTTTGTGGAAATCCGATTTGGCTATGTTCGAGCGTTCATATATCCGCGATATGTATAAATCCTGGAAGCCTAAACGATTGTAGTTCAGTTCTTTTAGTGCAACTTTGGAGGTATTTGATCATAGAATCAGGCCAAGCTAACTTTGCATTAGAATTGTAATGACTGCACTGCAAAGAACAACTACAATCTTTACAAAAATCTACATTTTCCAATGCAAAATTTGCTCTGCCGGGCTAGGTAAGTAGGTATGAATATGGCAAAGCCAACTCTGATTGGAATAATGACGTCACTGCAAAGATTTTTATAGTAATTGTTTGCAGTATTGCCATAATTCCTCTGCAGAGTTATGGGGTGTCCTGCGTAAACGACAAACGCGACGCGGTGCGACGCGACGCGACACGACGTAGAACAAATACGCGTTACGTCGCGTCTCGCTACATAGGCCGCTAGTAGGGAATGCCGTTGTCTTGATCGCGTTTGTCACGTTCGTCTCGTCGCGTTCGTCGCTTACGCAGGTTACCCCGTTAGCTTGGCCTGACTCTAGTAGTGACCAAAGATATTCAACATGGACGACAGTTGAGAATCGCTTTGCTAAGAACCAAAAGCTTGCCATAATTCGACGGTCCCTACATAATACTATCGAAACTACAAAATCTCAGTTTTTATTTTATTATGTATGTACACCGATTACGCTGAGATTTATGATCCAATTTACGTGATTCTTCTTTAGTTTGATGCGGAATCGTTGCTATTTAGACCCATAAAAAAATATTATTTTATAACCTTTAAGATAACATAATTTCACACATTTTAAGCAGATAAAATAAAAACTGAGATTTTGTAGCTTCGATAGTATACGTAGGGACCGTCGAATCGTGGTTGAAGAAGATGGTAACACTCTTACTGATTTATTATCAGTTTCTCCATATAAAGTGGATATTTTAAGTAAACTCGAAAAATACAATAACGGGAAGGAAAGTGTCTGCATAAAGGATTCAGTTAGAACGAAAGAAAAACACTACAGTAGGGCAGATGTTAGGTTCCCACACCAATATATGTGGGTTAACGGAGGCCAAGGGGTTATTTATATCTGATTGCTCCCTGGTGAGAAAATAATGCTCGGATATAAATGTTTGCAACAGCTGAATAATAATATAATAGTCGGAGGTAGAAATTGGAATCGAAATATGTATCACAAAGCTAGTTAGTAATCATGATAAATAGTCCCAATGTCAAAAGGTAAATGACAGCAGTATTTGCAGTAAATTTATAGATTCATTCTGTTCATTCTACCTAGCCTTTTCCCTGTTGGGGTCAGGTTTCAGTCTAACCAGATTCGGCTGAATACCAGTACTTTCCATGAAGCGACTGCCATCAGACCTCTGCAACCCAGTTACAGTGCAATGTCGTTATCCTGAAGTAAGATTGGTTGTCAGACTTTCGGGCTTTTGACTTCCCGTAACGACTGTCATTGGTATTCGTATGACACCCAGAACCGACAGATTAACGTGTTTTCCGAGGCACGGATAGGTCTCGATGTATAACGAACGGTCACCCATCCATGGACTGACTGCGACAACCGCAGCTTAACCTCACAAATCATATGATCCGCGCGGTTGGTAATTATATTACTAGCTGTGTCCTCACAGCTCCGCCTGCGTAACAAGTTTTATTCCAGTAATAAATATAGCCTATGTTACTCAGTGATAATGTAGCTTTGTAAAGGCAAAAGATTTTTTGAAATTGGTCCAGTAGTTTTTAAGTTTATTCGTTACATACAAAAATACAAATCTTTCCTCTTTATAATATTAGTATACATATAGATAACTACTAAATTGTAAAGTATCACAAATATTAAATTTCATTCTCACAAAATTGTTTGGCATTTACACGGTCGTTTACATCCAATAAACCTGATTGTTGATCAATAGATATACAACATTGTATGAACAATAATGTAATTCCAACGTTCCCAGTTAAAATTCGTGACGTGGCATACATGAGGCGTGTAATGAGTCCAAAATAATTTGAAACGAACAAATGTGTTCGCCGAGCTGAAATTGAACGTTAAACGTGATATTCATTATACGTCATTGTCGAATTTACATTTTGAGTTGAAAAGTTTAAGGAATTTCTCAGTTGAAATAACATGTTGTTGGTGATAGTACTTTGATGTTTGTACGGTTGTCGTTTAGGATAAATTGGATTAATCAGAAACATGGGTAGAATATAATTAGCAACAAAACAAACTTATAGGTATTATGTACCTATTGTATAAAATTAGAATGCCTTGTTGGTCTAGTGGTGGCAAGCGCGACTGCTGATCGTGAGATCCTGGGACCGATCCCCAGATCGGGCAAAGTGTTATTGGGTCTTTCCATTTGGAATTCCTCAATAGCAGCCCGGAGTTTGGATTTGTGCCCGTTTAATGGCAATAGGCTCGCCCCCTATTACATGGGACTTAAACATAACTGGCGAAACGAGAGTGTACTAAAAACTAGTTAGGAAAAAATGTCGATCTTCGCCGAACTAGTGAGGATGAGTTTAAATAGGGAACACAACTAAATTCATCATATCGTCAATCAAATTATCTATTTAATACGTATACTCTAAGAAAAATAACTATGTTTATTTTCTTAAAAAAGTACTTTGAATGTCTCTGCTGTAAAGTAGGTATATTGGCTTTTTAGTCTTTTTACCTTTCCACTGACGATATAAAAAAGTTTGCGGTATTTTTAGCTGGTAAGAAAAACACTTATAATAACTATAATTTGATTAATGGGCCTACATTTAGCTGTGATGGTTTTGATAACGAACTGCTATTAGAGGGTTGAAAGATTTCCAAATTACAAAATAATGACCGCCGAATTAGTGATTACCGTAACCTCCAATCGATCGAGTTGACCTTTTCTGTTTTCATAGAAACTAAAGTGCCAGTATCAATTTTAAAACAAACATGATTCTACTGGATTTATAAGGCGGATGTCAATGAAAACGCCCGTAGAGGACGTCCTAGAAGGACATACATCGATGTTATTGGTGATGTTCTTCACAAAGGACAGGTGCGTAGTACTCTCAACCGGCGTGCGTGTATGACAAGATGTATGAATGTGGATGAAGCGAAAGAGTATGTAAGGGTCGTAGCATGTGGCGTTCTATAGTTTTTGCCTACCCCCATGGGAAAAAGGCGTGAGTTTATGTATGTATGGTGGTACCTACTGCTACGTTCTCGATTAAGCCCTCCTTCTATTATCCTACTTACAAGAATCATCCTCCTAGCCTTTTCCCTACAATGTTGGGTTCAGCTTCTAGTCTAACTAGATGCGGCTGAATACCACATACACAAGTATTTTACACAGAGCGACTACCACCTGACCAGTTACCGGGCAATGCCGATATCCTAAGGTGAGACGGTTGTCAGACTTCCGGACTTTTGACTACCCGTAACGACTGTCATCCGGGACCGACTCCCCGAGGCACAGAGGATGTGTAACGAACGGTCACCCATCACGGACTGACCGCGGCAAATGCAGCTTAACTTTGCAAGTCGTATGATCGACGTGGTTGTTAATTGGCCACTAGCCATACAAAGTATTCTACTTATAAGAATAAAGGAAGAAAATAATTACTTACGTAAACTTTTCATTGATTACTAGCTTTACCCAAACTGACTTCGCATGGGTAAGTAGCACTAAGTATCTAGGGCGCACCTATCTACCTACCTACCCTACCTACTTACCTTACCTACCTACCCTACTTATCTAACCTACACTACCCTACCTACCCTACCTACCCTACCTACCCTACCTACCGTAAAACCTGGCAACTTTGCCCTTGAGGTATGACTTTGCCCAGTTGGGTATTTTTTTAAAAATTTGATGCATAGCAAATTTGTCTATAGTTAGGAGTATTCTTTTGCCTGTGGTAGAAAATTGATTATTTTTCTGACAATACCAAGTGACGTAATGTCACCTATGTTACTTCCGTTGGCTGTCAGGAACCTTTAAAAGTTGGTATTGTTTTTAGTGGGCAAAAACCAGTCAAAAAACTTTATCAAAAAGTGATAGTTGCAGATACAGTAGGTAATTAATTTTTTTGCCACCGTTAATATGTATGAAATGAATAATATAGACTGGTATTTCACACAAAACATCTCATAAAATTGTAAAATATATTGATGGGCAAAGTCACATGCATGTTTTTTGAGCATGGTTGACGACATTGCCCACCAATTTTTTTTCCGTAGGGTTGTCACCTGTAATTTTTAAATTTATTATAATTTTAAGAGGTACCTATGCACAAACTAATAGAACGCTAAAAGAGAAAAACTTGTAAATGTTTTGGTGGCTTCTGATGAATAAGATTGTCCAATGACCAAGTTGGACTAGAAAACGCTAGTTTTTAGCAAATTGGAAGAAAAGAAACCTGATGTTACATATTTAATGAAACAATTCCCAGCAATACATGTGTAGAACTATTTATAAATAGGCAATCATCGAATTTGTTAGTTCGAACAGTATCTGCAACTGGTGACTGTCTTCCGACATATTGTGTAGATGTTTAGTCACATATTTTGTCTTTTGGCTACCTTAAAGTTAGTAATATATCGTAGCAATATAACTTAACTGGCAATATACCGTATATCTTCATTTTGTATCCATTATATACTTATTGAATTTATGATTATCTCAATAGAAATATTCCACATCAAAAACTTTATCATTAAGTATTTAAATGTAGCATTTATTCAATGATGACAGCCCTTAGACATTGACCATTATGGTAAGAAAAATGTACTAGGAGGCTTTTTGACTTTGCCCACTCAATTTTGAAGGACAACGAATATGTTCATTCATCTCATAATTTGATACTATACTTTATGGCCCTGTATTTATATTCAGTCATTTTTAAAATAATGATACGGTTTATAGTGTCTGAAATATTACAAGTTGGCAAAGTTGCCAAAAACCTGTGATTCTTTGCCCAACAATTATAATTGTGGTTTTTACACACACAAATTCATTTTTCTGGATATTTTCAATAATAAATATCGAGATATGAACATATAGTATTGTGTGGTACAAAAATAATATGAAATACATTAACGTTTTCGGAAATAACTCAACTAATGCAAAAATACTCTGATTTTTTGGGCAAAGTTGCCAGGTTTTACGGTACCCTACCTACCCTACCTACCCTACCCTACTCTACCTACTAAAGGTACTACTACTATAGGTTGGTAGGCACCTACCTATTTTTATTAATTTCCTCGCAATTTTTCCATATTTTCTCACCATTTAAACTTTCCCTGAACTTCCACAAATATTTCAAAACCAAAATTAGCCAAATCGGTCCAGCCGTTCTTGAGTTTTAGCGAGACTAACGAACAGCAATTCATTTTTATATATATACCTAGATTAAAAGGCGTCACCCCTAATTCACGCCCACACACTATTCTAAAACAAAACCTTTATAAATACTCGTCACGCTTTTTAGCTCTTGTAAGACAAACACGGTACTGAAATAAATATGACAGTAATTTTCATTTGAGATTTTTAAGGCAGCGAGGATGGTTTTTTATTTTTATTTTTCTATTGGACAGCTTGTTGATGATCTTGTGGACCGTAACTACGTAACCGGGCAGTTATTGGCGAGACCTGAAGGGTCTCCAACTAATGGGGACGAGTAAAATACTTAACCTAAGCTAACTGCTACTACTAATATTGTGCTTACTAGCAACTACAGCACTAAGGGCGACCCCAAATGGGACTCGGACCTCGGTTTAGGGCGTTGATGGCGGGAGGACTGAGAAGGAGACAGCTTGATGAGGGCTGAATTATCGGTGTGACTGCGGAGTCAGAAAAGACGACCGGCTCCACGGCGGCGGGTGAGCACGGTGGATCAGGGACGTAGCGGGGATGATTTGGATATGTTTCTTTAAGGCTCGAGCAGACTCGGACTTTTTGTTAGGCAGACTGCCGCGGACACAAACTAACCACCAACCACGTGCCGAATATCGCGACGGGCAGCAACCACCGGCCACTATCATGCTTGTCCGCGGCAATCCGCCAAACAAAAAGTCCGTCGTCTGCTCAGGGCCATAGGCATGGAAGCAGGATGGGCTCAAAAAAATCTAACCTCAATATAAATACAATAAATTAAAGAGGTATTAAAACAATGCGTTATTAATGAATTATGACTAAACGCTCCGTTAGTTAACCTTAAATAAATAATTAATTATGGTTTTAAATAACATACATTGATTAATTATTTTTGTTGTAAAATTGAGCATTATCTCTTTTTAGCCTGTTTTGGCCAAAAATACAATTTATAAAACACCAATTTGAAATAATTTCGAGCTGCAACCGTTTAAATAATTATTTACATCCGAAATTTCAGGTGAGGACGCCATTTTTTATTAACAGCTTTCAAATAAGGGTAATTGCTTTTACCGTTGAAATTCTGTTTACGAATAAAACTCTCGTTTAAACTGTAACAAGTAAATGTTTTAATTTGGAAAATTGTTAGTGGATATTCGTGTCCATTTATCTTAATAATGATGACGTAAATTGTTATATTATTAATAAGCCTTAGCTGGTTATTGTAGAACATATCCCTTTCAGAGGCCTCTTTTATTACTTATCTTGCTCAAATAACCCCATAATAATAACACTTCATATGCAAAGCGACCTCAGTATGTCTGTTTATTAATTTTTTTTCTTCTTGATTTGGTCGCGATTGGCCCTAGTCTCACCTGATGGTAAGCGCAGACAGGGTCTAAAATGGAGCATACGAATCCAAGGAACAGATATATAGAGTGATACCCCTATAGCCCTCTGGCTCTCACATACATACGACGGAACACAGTAAACTGCTTGGCGCCGGACTTTAATGTGAGGGTACCACCAAACGTATATGATATAATTTTCATAGTTGCCTTTACACTAAAAATTGCTGTCGTGTATAGTGTACCCACAGACGTTAATACACACGCAATACCTTGTCGCAGTCCGCGTCGCCGCTAAGTGTAGCCTCAGCCTAAGGCCCGGTATCCACCAAAGCGGAGAGGAGAGGAGACGAGACGAGATGTGTTTGAATAAACCAATCCGATTTCGTTATTTCCACGTCTCTTCTCCGCTTAGCTTGGGTGGAAATGGATCAAGCGGAGAGGAGAGGAGATGTCTCATTTTTCTATAGAATTTTGAGCGGCGAGCGAGCAAGCGGCGCGGCAGAGCGGAGAAGTGTCTAGTCCGGCGGCCGTCTTCCTTTCGTAGACAGAACTGGACTAGTTTCGATCTCTTACAGCTCACATCTCTGCTACACAAAGCTCACATCTCCTCTCCGCTACACTTCTCCTCTCCGCTTTGGTGGAAATAACCTGCCAGCTTCGCAGCACATCTCCTCTCGTCTCCTCTCCTCTCCGCTTTGGTGGATACCGGGCTTAAGACAGAAATAAGTTTTCGACTTTTTGACAGTCGCAACAAAGTACTTTTTATTCTTATTACCACATATTTATTCTGGAGTTTAACAGTACACTACGACGTACTAAAATATATAATATTAAATATTCTCTGCATTAGTTCCAACTTTTGCTACGAGGCTGCACTGCAGTATTCCGCATAGTTGTAAGTGCGATAGTACCTGTGAGTATTCTGTTTGAAACCATCGATGCCTTTGAAATGAATTACCCTGTATTTCGGCATATAGCAGTATAATTAATTAGGAACCCGCCTTTGTTTACCATTTCCACTCATAATTATGTTTCTTGAATCACTTCATGTTAAAAAACGAATACACAAAATAAATAATCGCCACCAATAACGAATCTAAAAAATAAATAGTCTATAAAGCTGTCCTTGTAGTGTACAGGTTCTTGGATAAATCAGTACTTGAGGTCGAATAAAAACTCATAAACACAATATAGTAAAAACGAGTATTTAGTTACCTTTTTATTGTTAATCGAGTATTTATTATTTAAGTATTTATCTGCGTGATATGGGTATCTACTATAGCGTGCTGTGAGGAGGCATTATCAACTCCAACAACACGAGTTCATGATTTAATTATAAATAATTAAAAATAATAATATGTACAAGTATATAAAAAAGGAGGGAAAATAATCATAGGGCATGAAAAAATTCGTCTGCATCGCTGTCAGCAGGAAAAGTGCCCAAAAAGGCTGGCAGCATTGCCACGTTGTATGGCAATGCTGATTCTAAATTAAATTATAAATTGATTTTAATAGCATCATAGCATTCTAAGAATGACCTTAAAATACCCTCGGAAATGTTTATAGGTACCTCAGCTAATAAGTGCAACTTCACAACACGAGAAAATTAAAAGCGAAGCCGAGAAAACCGCCTGCCCTAATCGTGTTATGTCAGATTCAAAATAGACGCCGGAGAAATTCCTTTGCTTCTGTTCCGCGAAAAATAGAGGAGCGGATGTATTGCTGTATTTGCGTCATTGAAAAATGGACTGGCCATTAACTTTAAACTGTTACAAGAATATATTGCTAAACACAAATGAGGAGCATTGATGGTAGCAATATGTAACGTGCCAAGAATATTTATCTTACAGCTAGTTCACACAGGACCCATTTTAGCGGATCCGTTTTTATTTTCGTGATGGCGCCTATAGCTGTATGAGCGAGTTTACGTACACGACAGTATTCCGAATCCAGTAAAAAATACTGGATCCGTTATTTTTATCGTATCCTGCCTGCCAGATGCGACACAGCTGCCATTTGTTTAACTGATCCGTTGATAAAGATGTGAACAACACATCTAGTACTGACGGATCCGCTGTGTGAACGGGCTCTTAGAATGCTTTCATATTCTACATGTAGGTATGTTAGCGCTTTATGAAGAATTTAGAAAATCTTTATTATCATAAACTTCTTTAGTATTGTAAAAACATACATAAATATACTTAGCCCATTACTGTCCCACTGCTGGGCGAGGGCCTCTTTACAGTATGAGAAGGGTTTAGGCCTTAATCCACCACGGCAGACTACACACACACCATCGAGAACTTTATGGAGCCTTCTCAGGAGTGCAGGTTTACTCAAGATGTTTTTCCTTCACCGTTAACGCAAGTGATAATCAAATTCTGATCCGCACATGAATTAGAAAAGTCAGAGGCTTCAACCGCTAGGCTATCATTGCCTAAACGACCTGGTATTGTACCAGGTTTTAATTAACATAAATATTTTCAAACGTTTTCGTGATTTTGCATGGAAGAATTTGTAATTGCTTCTAACATGCAGTACTCGCAATAAGACAGGACGTAGTATATTATGCATAGACGTAGGTTCAACCTTCTTCCTCAATTCTTACGCCTATATAAAGACAGAGGTACAAATTCTACAAGGTTAGCTGTTCTGCTCGAAGCGCATTCATTACTTAGGCAATCAAGTTCAAACCGTCGTTACTACAAATTTGTGTTCTGTATCACGTTGCAAGTTGTGGGATACATTACGAACTAGCCTTATTACTCATATTAGAAAACGACTATTGCTTCCTTAAAACAACACGGCTATCGACCAGACTGCAAGTCTTCTCGTCGGTAGCCATGTTGCTCTAAGATTACAGGTAAGATGTGTAGTATATATTTTGCAGCAGTACACCATGGACTACCCCCTCTATCTTATTCATTGACTTCCTGTTCATCCAAAGGTTGTCTGGTAGATATCGCTATCAGCGATAAGACCGCCATTGTACCCTTTAATGTTTGTTATTGTATAAGAGCTGTGTTACAATTTTGGTGTACAATAAAGTATATACTATTCTATTCTATTACTTCTCATCTAAGTGATTTTAATTTTTTTTTTCTTAGTAAGTACCTATGTCCTTTCGTCAATAGACTAGGCGCCTCGTTTTGCCGGGGATGACATCGTAATGCGTTTCTTATACTTACACGCGAGAAACGCGCCGATCATACGATTTGCGAGGTTAAGCTGCGCTAGCCGCAGTCAGTCCGTGGATGGATGACCGTTCGTTACACGACGTGACCCCTCTATGCCTCGGAGAGTACGTTAAACAAGTCGGCCCCGGGTGATATAAGAATAACTATGACAGTCATTACGGGTAGTCAGAAGCCCGAAACACTGACAATTGCCCGGTTACTGGGCTGCGGAGGTCTGATGGCAGTAGCTCCGTGTAAAATACTGGCATTCAGCCGCGTCTGGTTAGACTGGAAGCTGATCCTAAGATAATTGGGAAAAGGCTAGGAAGAACGTTTTTTTTGCCAGAGATAATATCGTAATGTGTTTCTAATCTTTACAGATACGTAAGTATCGTTTTAATCTGAGAAAGTAGAAATCTTAAACAGGCTAATTCCACAACCCTAGTCGCTTCACGCTCAGCTGTTCAACTCGACGCGTATTTATTGTTTGGGCAATCATGTTGAAAGCGTCGTTGCTACAACTTTCTATACGTTGCAAGTTGCGCGTTACATCACAAACTTCGCTTTGTTTGTGATACAGCTCGTTTGTTTTCAGTTAGGGGGGTATATTTTTCTTGTTTTCATACGTAGTCTTAGAAGGATCATGACTCTTATAATACTTTGCGAGATTGAAGACTTTTTATGGGGTTTTGTAATTTAGATGTTGTTGTTACAGAAAGGTATTTTAAAAACAAATACTTCAGAATATGCAGGGTTATTTAAAATATACTAGCTTGCTCCTGGCTGCTATTTACTGTCATTAAACATTAACATTATTATAATTAACAATATTTACTTAAAAAAAACTTCCCATACAAAATCGACAAGGTTATCATTAATTTTGTACGGGAAAATGATTTCTTTTAAGTATTTCCAAAAGTCATAGAATAAAAATAGTTTCGTATAATTTATGTTTAGTTCGGCCATTTAAATTCTGTAACGATTCTTAAAGCAAAACGAATGTTCTACGATCATAGGTTTGTTTACTTCTTATACAAAAGTTACATAGCCGGATTATAGTAAGCTATTGTAACTATAGCAGCCAAGATCATGTTAGTGTATTTTCAATAACTCTGTATTTAAAATTATCCTATGAAATGTACATTTTCTGCCTAATTATTAATGGCCTTTTTATCAACACAACCTTACGCCCGTATTTCCCGAAGGGGTATTCAGAGGTGTACTGTTGCAAATCCTTTGTCATTTTCCGGACATATTGCAAACTCCAGGCTAGTACAGAGAATTTCCAACAACTATTTACAATTAAGTAACAACTAGTAACTAGTTAGTCCAACACTTGTTACTAAGCGTATGAAAATTTCAAAGGCCTTTGTTATGAATATTATTATGTTTTGTCAATACAAAGAAAAGTCGCTTTGTTGAAGTAAATATTTCTTCTAAAAAGTATTTAATTAAATAACTATGTAATAACTTTTTTTTGCCTTGCCTTTTCCCAACTATGTTGGGTCAGCTTCCAGTCTAACCAGATGCGGCTGAATACCAGTATTTTACACAGAAACTGCCATCAGACCTCTGCAACCCTGTTACAGGGAAATGTCGATATCCTAAGGTTAGACCGCTTGTCAGATTTTCGGGCTTCTGACTTCCCATATCGACTGCCATAGGTATTCGTATGACACCCAGGATCGACGGTTTAACGTACTCTCCGAGGTAGGGAGGGTTTGCTATCTGTTACGAACGGTCACCCATCCACGATCTGACCGCGGCAAGCGTTGCTTAACCTCGTAATTCGTATGATCCGCGCAGTTTGTAATTAGCTACGAAATGTACTATACAAAACAAAATTAAAACTTAATCGCTGAAAACTTTGAAAATTATCTCTTTATCACTCAAGTCAACTATAAAGACTTTAAATCCTTTAGGTGAGTTTTGATCTAAAACTTTATCGGTAACTCAGAGTTCTTAGGTAAGTCAACACCTTGAAAAAGCTTTGAAAACTTTCCACCTAAACACATTACACCTTTTGTGGTATAAGAGGATCGTATTTCACAGACTTCTAGTGTTGAGGTAAAGATATAACTTTTACGTCCATCATCTATATGAAAAAGGTTATAAAAGAAACAGTCGCTACACCTTTATGAGAGAATGAGCTTCAATATACTACGTTCTTTGTTGAAAACTTAGATCAGGGAAGCTATAAAAGGTGTTTATCTTACAATTTATTTTAAACCGCGTTGCAAATGCACTGATGTGTGTAATATTATGATATAGTTTGCCGTGTACTCGCTCTTGCATTAGAAGGTGATCCAAATTCGTGTACTGCGTTGCAGCAACATGAATCTGCGTGTTTCTGAAACGTTAAAATATTTTGCGGTAAACGTGTTTATGGGTACAGCAAAAACTCCGACACATATCGATATTAGAAATACGTAGTGTTTTCAAACCTGTTGGCAAATTGTATCCGAAACAAATTTTATATAGTGATAGATTGAGGTATGGTGTGATAAGACAAAGTTGCGGTGTAAAAGATGATGTAGTGACAAAAATGGAAAGGAGTATGCTTAGGTGGTTTGGTCATATTGAGAGAATGAGTGAACGGCGATTAACAAAAGGAATTTATAAGGCGGATGTCAGTGGAAACTCCGCTAGAGGATGCCCTAGAAGGATACACATCGATGTTATTAGTCATGTTCTTCTCAAAGGACAGGTGCGTATTACTCTCAACGTGCGTATATGAAAAGATGTATGTAAGAACCGTAGCATGTGGCGTTCTATAGTTTCTGCCTACCCCCATGAGAAAAAGGCGTGAGTTTATGTATGTATATAGTGAATAACGTGGCTTTACTTTTTATAATATTTTTGGTAACGAAATGGAAAGCTAGAATATTCCTACTTTGTTACTTAATATCATTTCAGAAATGAAAGATAAGTAATTTCTATTTTTACTACTTTCAACTCTATCTAATTTCAAAGCTCAACTTTTCAGAACATCCCAGAGCTGGTAAAGACAAAGTTCTCTAAAATAGTTTAGAATATAAATGAAATCAGATTCAAACTTCAGACAGATCGATTTGTCTTTTGACTGCGGTTTCTTCGTTATTATTAATCATCTCATTTTCTAACCCAATTTCTGCCTAATCAAGTATTTGTTTCTATGATTTAAATAAAAAAGTTTTTAGTATTTGATAAAGATGCCAACCCGCCAACCAGGATAGCGTGGTGTATTATACTCTTAACCCTTCTCATTCTGAGAAGAGGCCCGTATCCAGCAGTGGGACAGTAATCGGCTGATTAGGCTATGGGATAATACTTATAATGAAATGTTTTTGAGAAATATTGAATAATATCCTTTCTTTCAACATTACTTAATTTTCTATTGTTTTTAGTCTTAACAAGATATCTCGTGTCCAATCTCTTGAAGACCACTTAGATAGGCAACGAAGGAGAACACAGGGGATCTCCGGTATTGTTTTATAACTCGTAACAAATTTAATCAAAAGAAAAATTGACCTCTCGCTACCTCTCCACGTTTCGTATCAAGAAAATGAGATTTTTCGCCGGAGTTGGATTATGGTTAAGGAAGTTGTAATATCCTTTTAAAAAGATATGTCATGACAAAACGGTTCTGTAGTTTTACGTAAGCGATATTTTATTCAAAGATACAATATTCAAGCCAATTTCCACTTAAAAGTATAAAACGGAAATTGTCAGTCATATTACCTATGTATTGGAAATATCCGTCAAATAAAATTCTATTGAAAATAATAAACGTTCTACATCATATAATTTTTTGTACGTTAGAATCAACTTAGGGAACGTACCCATACTACGTGACCCATTTTTTACTATTTTTTACCTCCCTCCCCCCCTCGGTGACCATCCGTAGTATATGCCAATACCCCACCCCCTCTAGATTTCACGTGGTAATATATAAATATGGTTTTAAATCATTTTTTGCAAACAGAAAGTTAAAAAAAGAAATATTTGACTCATATGTGCGAGTGTTGCCACCTGTGAGTTCAAAAAGCGCTAAACTCTGCGCGCCATATTTGAATATAGCTCGAAAAAAAACGAGATTTCCCTAGAGGATATTGAATACGTGACGAAGACCTAAGCCCCCCCCGCCCCTGTGACCAAGCGTGGTATTTTGAAGACCCCCCTCCCCCCCCTGAACGGGTCACGTAGTATGGGTACGTTCCCTTAGCCTGTAAAAGTCCATTGTCGGACCAAGGATTAGGAATGGCCGCTCCCAAATTACGCTCCGACTGGCAGTATTGCACTTTCCACACTCTAATCTACCTTCCCCAGCTCGTCAAAGCGCCTCACTACACGTTATTGTATACTAAATTATAATTTCATTGTCAACAGGCTGCAACAAGACATACTATGGCGACATCGGTCGGACATACGAGCTGGAACTGCACCGACCTCGTGAAGACCTGGTGCCTTACGTCTGTCTTCTCACTATCACCGCTGCTGGAGGGATCCATGGGGACTTGGTTCAGGTTAGTGTTGGCTTAAGTATGTATGTTTTGGTGATAATTATTGGATATATGATGGAATCAGGCGTTACTTTGTGGAAATCCATGATCTATAAATATACAATAAAATATTTAGTGTTAATTCCGCGAAAAAACAGTTGATCAAGCCTGAATGCAGTAACAGTTTTTTTTTTGTGATAATTATTGTAACCAAATAAACGGTCAGACGTACACTTTGAATGCCTACAGACTGCAAATGAAATATGTATTCAAAATTGTACATATCTTGCCTAATTAGAGAACTAACGTCATTTAAATTAAACAATGTTGATCTGTTTTACTTCTTTAATTCTATAATATTCCATTCTTTAATATTATATTCACCATGTTCTAACAAGATTGATATAATACAACACAATTATTTTTTTATATTAGCTGAGCAAAGTGCAACTCTACTTGTTCAACTTGTTAAAACACTGAATAGCTGCTATCAGCGGGGTATTATTAACTTAGTATAAAATTAAAACATCGTAAGAGTACTTGTTAATATTTACCGAGAACATTTTAACTTCAATAACTAACTCTTTCATCCTGTGAAGCTGCTCTGATTAATTATATCGTGAGTGGCGGGTAACACTATTGAATTTGCTGTAGCGAAGCTTTGGTCACACGTTGGAAATTTTTTATTATAATTTCTACAGAATCTTTTTCGGAAAAATATATGTAACAAAATAGGAAAAAATAAAATGTTTATATATAGCTTCTATTCTAATTTGGACAAAAGTTTTGACTAAGGTTTAATATAACCTATTAATTATATCGTTACCAGAAAGCCAATACTACTTAAGCGCCATTTTTGGCCAATACGAGTTATATATTAAAAAAATCCAATCCAACAATATATATAACTCATTTTAGCCATAAATGGCGCTTAAGTAGTATTGGCTTTCCGGTGACGATATATTCATTGTTACATACGGTAACAACAAATTAATTTCATTAAATGGGAGTTTGAAAATTTCAGTTGCACATACGCAGTCTAAACGATTCTAGCGTTATCTATGTTTTACAGGAGAATAAACGAAACTGAATAATTAAAATCACACGTAACTGAAATATGTGGTACTTTTGTATATGTATGTACACATCTCCTTGTTTCATCAGATATACTTCCTGCATACATATCTGTCCTCTTGAGCATGTAAGTACTGTGTATTGGAGGCGTGTCAATCTTGTAAACCAAGAGATATAGCACGCATTTAATTATCTTATTCAAAACACATACCTACAACACCGTATACTTCAGTAATGTACACAGAATGTATATAGGTGACAACTGACGAGCTCCCTTGGGATAACTCCCCTGATTCTTATCTAAAATACATATAAGTACACAAGCTTCTAAAATCATAACTCCTCCACATCACCGTGCTTGGGTAAAAAGGGAAGTCTGTAAGGTAAACAGCACGGATTGCTTCATAAATACCCCGGGGACTTATGGGAAATTTACGTCGCTCACGAAGAACCAGGGAACCGCAATTCTTATGGGATCGCACGTGTCTGTCACAGGCAAATACTACTTACGTACAAGTATTACGGTTTGAATGTCTTGCGTTATTGCAAAGTTTATTAATGTCTAGCCTTGGAGAAGCTGCGTGTATTTTTTATTTTTGTTATAGTGGCAAAGTCTGAGTAAGGAGCTTTCTGTAGTATATATTGTTAATGCAAAAAATCTGTCATCGTTATTATACGTAGTCTCGAAGATCGTCGAATAATATGAATATAAAGTTAGTCTTACAAATAGTCACTAGTATATGTTATCTGATAGTTTAGTAGCTATCTATAAACAAATCTCATAAACATATTACTACGGAATCAATAGCTATATTTGTATCTATATCCCTCACTCATATTATGGTTTTGTGGTTTGTGGTTATCATTATAATTCTACTCTAACACCCGTGAATTCCTGTGGCACTCTGGTAGCCTGTGGTAATACCGAACACAATTACTGTCAATTTCCAGGGGATTACATTGGCTGATTCATTAATAGTTTAAAACTGCGAATGCATTCGCATTTTGTTTTCACTTTGGTAACGAAAACAGAATTTAATAAAATTATTATAAGAGAGGATATCCATTATTTGAAATAAGAATCCATAAAGTATCTCGATCAACCTAAAGTCTTGACGTTTCATTAGCGTTTGACGGTTCGTAAATGTCATATTTGCAAAAAAAAAAATGATGATGATGATTGATGTCAAATAACAAAATGGAAACACAAAACATCCTGTGATCCTGTCCTGTGTCACTCTAAAATATTATATTACACTCCTTTTCTTTTGTTTACCTATTTTCTTTACAAAAACGCGTTGGCAGCAGTACCTACCAAAAATATGAAGGGGAATGTAGTCGAGCCTTTTCAGGGACCCGCGGAATGGCCGGAGTTTGAAAAATGTGCTGTCAGAGAAGTCGTTTTGTACCCACCTTAGCTATAGCACCTATAGTCACCCCCTTATATCCACCCTGTAAGGGCAGGGTACAAAGTAGGGCATGACGCAGGACGATATTTTTATATATTATGGCGAGATATTCTAAAATGTTTCAAAGTTATTTAGGTCATAAAACATGTAAGGTTGGTTTACATAGATTTTTCTTAATCCTAGAATTTTTTGGTTTGTTTATAGATATACAAGAAGATGCATGATGTACAATTATGACCGCTATTGCTAAATGTAGAATACTAACAAGTTTTTTATTTCAAATCAATGGCTTACTTATCTATGAGTCGTACTGTACTCAACACTCACAAAAAGCTCTCAGTAATGGATGCAATAAAGTATACTCACGTGTACCAATACCCTAAAACATTTTATATTTCTCTCGTTTCCTACATTCACAATTTTATGTCCGCCAGCAGAGACACTGACTTTACGACATTTTATTTTAGATTTCAATTCAAGTCATATCGCATGATCTTCTCCTAAGAACAATAATGGATTTTGCCGAAAAGGAATATTCCGTTCAATATTATTAAAGAACAAAGGTGCTTACAATCCATAAAAGATTCTTTTGTGTAAATAAGTACCTTCACCCTCACCATTCATCTTTTTGTTTACTGGAAAAGAATTTCGATAATGTGACTATCTATTTTTGGAGTATAATAAGAACTGTTTACGTCATAAAAAATATTCGAGTATTTAATTTTTCTTGATAGTGTGAGGCTCATGACTAATTACCAACCGCGTTTATCATACGATTTTAATTGCGAGATTAAGCTGCGCTTGCCGCGGTCAGTCGGTTAATGGGTGATCATTCGTTACACATCCCCTCCGTGCCTCGGAGTGCACGTTAAACCATCGCTCGGTCCCGGATGTCATATGAATACCTATGATAGTCGTTATGGGAACTCAGAAGCCCGAAAGTCTGACAACTTGTCTAACCTTAGGATATCGGCATTACCCGGTAACCGGGTTGCGGAGGTCTGATGACAGTCACTCCGTATAAAATACTGGTATTCAGCCGCATCTGGTTAGACTGAAAGCTGACCACAACATACTTGGAAAACAAAAAAAAGCTAGGCAGAACAGTGCAGGTAATTAACTAGGAATGTTTATCTTTTTGTAAGAGGACCGATGTGTCGCAAGCTATGTCCGGCGACGTTGCGCGATGTTTCCGCGACATTTTTGTAAGTATGATGGCTAATTGCCAGACATTTCACACGATGTTCGGTAACGAAGCGCATCGTCGCGGGACATTGCTGGCAACACGTGTTTCACGACATTTGTCGTAATGGATACGCGGCTTTAAGCTCAATTACTCTTACCGACCTTTTATAAACTAAAAGTACGACATTACATTATGTTCTTTGTAATGAACCGCAGTTTCTGTAGGGTAATGCCCATTCTATCAGTTATTCTATTGTAAAAGAACAACAACAGAATCTTGTAGGGGTGATTCGATCATTACAGTTATGGCTAATATCATGTCAGGATTGTGAGCATGGTAAATAAAGTAAATGAAACCAACATAGACTCTCCACCACTGACAGTACTTATATTTGGGTTAGTGGTTAGTTACAGAAGCTAATTCACAATATATCACAATATAATAATTTACACAAGATCAGAAAATAAGGACAAGCTAATCTATACCAATATTATAAAGAGGAAAGATTTGTATTTTTGTATGTAACAAATAAACTTAAAAACAACTAGACCGATTTCAAAAATTATTTTGCCGTTAGAAAGCTACATTATTACTGAGTAACATAGGCTATATTTATTACTGGAATAAAACTTCTTACGCGGGCGGAGCCGTGAGGACAAAGCTAGTCTGATATAAAAGGTCAGATTTCTTCTGCTGATCGACACAGAAAAGCTCTGCTCCGTCGAATGACCACCGCCTTTATAACTTCGGGTACGTTGATTCATCTTGACGACTACCCTATCTTATCAACGTTGTCCGGTGTTACCAGCTACCGACAAAAAGAAAGAAAGAAATTTACTTGGCACGAAAGTAGTCAGACACACAGGCAAAAAAAATCATAGGAGACAAAAAAAACAAAAAAAAAAAGTAGCTGTGTGTCTAGCGGCTGCGCCAAATAGGTTCAGTTCAGCATAAATGTCAAACCACTAGTGCCTGACGCTGGTTTTCAGCTGAACCCTAACAACACTATCAGTAATTGCATCCGTAAATAAAATTTGTGTTTGTATCAATAAAACAGACTCTTTATTATACAAGGTTAGTCGGAAAGGGGGTACTAAGCCGGAAGGGTCTTAAAGTACCCATAATTATGGATAACTCTTGTTCTACAACTTTCCCAAAAGTCATTAGTTTTAGAGACATTGCTGTTCAATGATTTCATAAAAAATACGCTAAATTCTATCTATCCTTTGCTATGCTCAGCTGTGTTTACATTTTAGGTCATATTTAGGGTCATGGATTAGAAGCTCCATTTTCTGAATTCGTAACTAAAGCAGGAATGAAGAATTTTTGAAAAAAACTAAAATAAAAATCATTTAGCATGAAAAAAATAATTACCGAATTTTTAAATTTTAACACTTTCTTTAAAACAGTCATCAGTGATACATTAAGTGGCCCGCGGCTTAGCACCTTCTTTCCGACTAACCTTGTATAAACAGTTTGACATAACCTTTTATTCCAAATACATGCCTACTGCCATCGGTAAGCAAAAGTTGTGTGTTTTTAATGAATTTTTTAATTATTATTTAAGGCTATTCCACATAAATTTGGTTGATCAAACACGCACTGGTTAGTTACATAATTATATTATTCACGGCCTTAACTTTGTTCCAGATTCTTGCTTCCAGTTTTTGTTACCCAATTCGAATCTCTGAAGTGACTATAATTTTCAATTAAATTTTCCCTCTTAATAAACGTTGCTGTAGGACTTTTAATGAGGAAAGAATGCTTTAATAAATTATTTAATACCTCAACGCGTGCGCCATACTGATTAGAGAAAGTAAAACTTCAAATTAACTGTGAATATTTAACTACATAATATTTACGTATATCTACATAAAGGTAAGTAAATAATTAAATATCCCGTGGGATCGATCCTCCATTAAACTCATGTATAGTATATATATATCACGATGTAAATAAATATAAAGATACGTCGTGATACCGAGTTTTATAGTTGAATCATTTATTTGTAACTGAGTCCTTGGTACAGTGATGGCAAGCGCGACTGCTGATCGAGAGGTCCTGGGTTCAATTCCCAGGTCAGGCAAAGTGTTATTGAGTTTTTCCGTGTGGAATTCCTCAGTAGTAGTCCGGAGTTTGTATTTGGGCCCAGTTAATGGCAATAGGCTCGCCTCCTATTATATGGGACTTTAACATAACGGCGAAATGAGGATGTTACTATACACCTCTGACAACCCTTCGGGGAATACAGGTGTGATGTTATGTTATTTTAAAAACGTGATATTTTCTATACCTACTAACTTAATTGATCAGATCACAAAAATCTTTTGATAAGTGACCATAGTAAAATGAAAATGTACATTATTGTAACAACGTAAGATGGACTAGCGATCTAAAAAGAAATACATTTAGTACGATATACCTATGTAGAACTATAGCTATGAGAAGAATAAATGTTAGGATTTTGGAAGTAGTAGACGCGGTTTTTCGCGTGTTTTATTTGGTTTTGGGTAATGATGCCTGAAATCGTTTGGGTAGCCAAAAGAAGATATCATACATACATACATACATACATACATAAACTCACGCCTTTTTCCCATGGGGGTAGGCAGAAACTATAGAACGCCACATGCTACGACTCTTACATACCCCTTTCGCTTCATCCACATTCATACATCTTGTCATACACGCACGCCGGTTGAGAGTACTACGCACCTGACCTTTGTGAAGAACATCACCAATAACATCGATGTATGTCCTTCTAGGACGTCCTCTACCGGCGTTCCCATTAACATCCGCCTTATAAATTTCTTTTGTTAATCGCCGTTCACTCATTCTCTCAACATGGCCAAACCACCTAAGCATACTCCTTTCAATTTTTGTCACTACATCATCTTTTAAACCGCAACTTTGTCTAATCTCTTCATTTCTCAATCTATCATTCAAAGTTACACCGCACATACTTCGCAAGGAACGCATTTCCACGGCATTTATTCTACTTTCATGCCTCTTCTGCCACGACCAACATTCACTTCCATACATAAGCGATAGATATCAATTGAGCAAAATTTTAATTGCAATTTTATGTAAAGGTATTATAAGTTCGAATACTGTTGATATGTATTAAGATGTAAACTTCAACATTTAGAAAATTCTATAATTTTTCTTCTTCTTCTTTTCGTGTGGTTAGTGACTAACCTGGTGTGAGAGTTTACGCCGCCCATGGGCCTCTGACTTGGCTTCACATGCCGTCGAGAAATATCTCTCAGGCATGCCGGTTTCCTCACGATGTTTTTCCTTCACCGTTTTTAAGCAAGTGATAATTATACAATACACACATGAATACGAAAAGTCAAAGGTGCGTGCCTTGGGTTCGAACTCGAGACATATGACTTGGCAGTCCGACGGTCACACCACTAGGCTATCAAAAGAAATATTATTATTTTAGTAAACACAGACATATGAATGCAATTCAAAAGATCACCATATCAAAGTGCCTGTACAACTCCCACCTTAAAACTACAGTAGTTTTAGTTTGTACGCACCTTCGGTGGAACAAAGTCACAATAACTCATGTTGTAATTTAACAGGAGAGGACTTTTAAGATTTTTGTCGCATTTATTTCCATATTACTGGATTACTATCTGTAGTAGGTTAAATATATTTGGATAGTAATCCAGTAATATGGAAATAAATGCGACAAAAATCTTAAAAGTCCTCTCCTGTAAAATTACAAAGTGAGCTATTGTGACTTTGTTCCACCGAAGGTGCGTTAACTGTTGGGGTACGATGCCCAAAAATTGTACATGTTAATTGTTATGTTGACTTGTAAGATCTGTTATGTTAATGTAAAAGAGTAGACGACTGTTTCACTTGATAGTTTTATTGCTACTAAAATACAAGGTTAGTCAGAAAGGGGGTACTAAGCCGAAAGGGTGTTAAAGTAACCATAATAATGGATAACTTTTGTTCTACAACTTTCCCCAAAAGTCAATAGTTTAAGAGAAATAGCTCTGCCGCGCGATTCATAAACCCAGTAGGTAAGTAACATTTTAGTCAATAATAAGTTAAATATATATTCGTAATCACTCTAGGATTGTGATTACGAATATTATATGATCAACAAATTTTTGACCAAAATGTTAGGTACTTACTGCGTTTATGAATCGCGCGGCAGAGCTGTTCAAAGATTTCATAAAAAATACGCTAAACTCTATCTATCCTCAGCTATGATTAGCTGTGGGTGGGGTCACGGATTAGAAGCTTCATTTTCTGAATTCATAACTTAAGCAAGATCGAAGAATTTTTGAAAAAACTAAAATAAAAATTATTTTTGACGGAAAAAATAATTTAATTTTGAAATTTTAACACTTTCTTTAAAACGACCATCAGTGATACATTAAGTGGCCCGCGACTTAGAATCGCCTTTCAGACTAAACTTGTATAATTACACAATTACATGTAAAGTATGTTAGAGAAATGTATACCTAAACAATATCGATATACATAAGTAAGTATGACCAACTACAGCAAAGGTCAATGTACAGCGTAGCTCGTACAACTACCTACTTCTAATACACGAACTACCAAACAATCCTAAAAGCAACATAATTATATGTAGTAAACACAGCGTTGGTTATACTCACATAAGTACTGTCATAGGTAGATACATAACAAGACATTATAGTACTTATGATAAATAGATTTATTGATAAACATTGCCAACTTGTTCATTTGTAGTTTTTAAAGTTACGTGGAGTCAGTTTTGACTTTGGTTTAGTTAGGGTCAGTTTACAGCAAGCAGAAAAATCTTCGCGCACTTTTTTGATGTCCTGAATAAAGAACTATATCAGTATTGCCCATAAGTATAAAATTCGATGCTCGGGTATGCTCGGGCAAGTGCAAAGAAACGCTCTATTTCTGCGTCAGATTTTATAATCGTTATACACTTAAGCGGCATTTTGGCCAAAATGAGTTATATATTATGTCGTTGGATTGGATTTTTTTTGTGTCGATTAGTTGGGATTTCTTAATATAATAGAATAAAATACGAGATCCCAACTAATAAACTAAACAGACACTGCTCACAGACACGATATTTCGGACTGTTTGGGACTAGAGTGCGAGTGAGTGTGAGCGCGAGTGCCATGCGCTTGAGAGAGATAGATATATAGATGGAGCGACCGCCGAGCGTAGGTATGAAAAAGGAAGTACATACATGTGATTGACTTCTGTACCTATCTGTTTTGTGCCTACGTTAGCTGCTATCACAGGTAAAATTAGCTTATGAATCTATTTACATGTCCAGTTTGGCAATGCTACCATTCGTAAGCCAAACGATTCGTTTCTGGCCATAGGAACCTGGCATTAGACAGCAAAAACTCATCTATTAATATTATTATATCACAAAAATTGGGTCAAGCATTAGGAAGCGAAGTAAAAGGAAATATAAGGTAAAACCAGTTAATCTATTTACTAAAAGCAAAAAGAATAAAGTAATTCAGAAATATTATTTTCTTTACGAATTTATAAATGGCTAAGTGCCTTCTCAATAATGAAAACATTTGATTTACTTGTCATTAGAAATGTTGTTTTACATTATTCAAAATATTGCCATTACATTCAAATTACTGTTATAATTATTATTATTATTCAAATACTGCTTTGTTGGTCTAGTGGTCGCAAGCGCGACTGCTGAGCATAGGGTCCTGGATTCGATCCCCAGGTCGGGCAAAAGTGATATTGGGTTTTTCCATTAGACATTTCTTAGTAACAGCCCGGAGTTTGGATTTGTGCCCGGTTAATGGCAGTAGGCTCGCCCCCTATTACATGGGACTTAAACATAACTGGCGAAACGAGGGTGTTACTAAAACACCTCTGCCGAACCCTTCGGGGAATAGAAGGCGTGATGTTGTTATGTTTATGTAAATTCAAATCGTACCAAAAATGGCGTGGATAAATGCTTTTATTTTTCAAGGATTACACATCCGGGAAACCTATTAATTTGAATTTTGTAATAGGATCTGGGTTTGGATCGTTACTTTAATTGCAGGCTTGCAAAACGAGAAGGTAGAAGCACAGAGGGTGTTTTAATTTCTAGTATCATTTACAATAAAATTTAGGCCTCAGATCCATTGAAAGCGATGCGATAAAAAGAGATTTTGGAAAAAATATTATATCCATTGATGTATTCCACTTGTAAGTACAGCCAAAAATGTAAATTTGTTGAAAATGACTATAATAATGATTTAATGTTTCCTTCGCCATGTTTGTGAGAGCGAGATAGATATTACAAACATGCGTGAGAGACACGGTACGCACATAATGATGACACCGATCATAGATGTGTGAGTATCGGTGCATGTAGCCGTGCACCGAGACTAGGTTTTCTGATTGCTATGTTAGCGCGTAACATATCTTCCTCCTTTTAATATATCAATGATTATATCATAATATCTTGGGATAATTTCGGCTCGGACAATTTAGGCGCTCGTGGCTAATTACCAGCCGCGCGGATCATACGATTTGCGAGGTTAAGCTGCGCTTGCTGCGGTCAGTCCGTGGATGGGTGACCGTTCGTTCATCGAGATCCCTCCGTGCCTCGGAGAGCACGTTAAACAGTCAGTTCCGGGTGTCATACGATACCTATGACAGTCGTTACGAGAAGTCAGAAGCCCGAAAGTCTGACAACCGGTCTAACCTTAGGATATCGGCATTGCTCAATAACTGGGTTGCGGAGGTCTGATGGCAGTCGCTCCGTGTAAAATAATGGTATTCAACCGCATCTACATAGACTGGAAGCTGACCTCCACATAGTTGGGAAAAAGCTCACAGGTGGTTGGGAAGAAACCCATCAACGGACTGACTGCGGCAAGCGTTGCTTGACCTCACAAATCGTATGATCCGCGCGATCGTTAATAAGCCAGGAGCCCTTCCACAGTATATCATTATAATTATTGTATACGTCCACGTTAACATGGCGGGACGCTTTGCTAAAACTGAATGAAAAAGAACGCGTAATAGCTAGTTAACACAGAAACTGTTTCCAGGATCCGTTTTAGCGGATCCATTTTTATTATGGTCATGGCGCCTGTAGTTGAATGAGCGAGTTCACATACACGACAGTATTCCGAATCCAGTAAAAAAAACTGGATCCGTTATTTTTATCGTATCCTGCCTGCCAGATGCGACGCAGCTGCCATTCGTTTAAATGATCCGTCGGCACAAATGTGAACGACACATCCAGTATCGATGGATCCGTTAAAACAGATCCGCCGTGTGAACGGGCGATAACACAAGTGGAAATAGTATAGCTTAGCTGTCGGTGGAGTCTCGTCACAGACCCTCCGCGATAAACCCAGCCGACCTTTTAAACCTTCACAATTATGAGGTGTAAGCGTATGCCTCGGTTGACGCTTTGTTATATTTTGCGTATATTTTTAGCTGCCTAACCTTTATAAACTTTTTTATGTAGGTTAGCGAGTTCTGCTCGAAATAAAACCTACATTATCTTTTCAGATGCTATTTAGGTACTGCGAATACGTGTATGAGTTGATATTTATTTAAAATTCAAAGCTCCAATGCTTTGTCTGTATAAAGACAATAAAAAATGTTACACCTAACCTTTCCTTGATAAATATAGTACTTAATATCATCATCATCAGCCCATAGCAGTCCACTGCTGGACATAGACATCTCCAACATCACGCCACTGAACTCAATCTTCAGCCTCTTTCATCCAACTGTTACCAGCCAACTTGCGAAGATCGTCACTCCACCTAGCCTGAGAGCGTTGCACACTACCTTTATCGATTCGCTGTCTTCACTCAAGAACACGTCATCCCCAATGATACCTAATGATATACTAAAAGTTAACTTAACTGCCTCGTTGGACTAGTGGTGGCAAGTGCGACTGCTGATCGTAAGGTCCTGGGTTCCGATCCCCAGGTCGGGCAAAGTGTTATTGGGTTTTTCCGTGTGAAATTCCTCAGTAGCAGCCCTAGTTTGGATTTCTGCCCGGTTAATGGTAATAGGCTCGCCACCTATTACATGGGACTTAAACATACGACGAAATGAGGGTGTTACTATACACCTCTGTCCAACCCTTCGGGGAATACGGGCGTGATGTTATGTTAACTTGAAAACACTATAAAAACCCGAGACATAACCCGCTGAATAGTTTTTAGAACTTGTCGACGCAATCACGAACTTCTCTTTCGACATTAAGTTTTACACCTTTAGCTGAACAAACAAACAACGTACAGATCCCATAATGTTTATAGGTATGTATAGAGCTCTTGTTTTCTTCCTCGCGAAGTAAACAGTTGTGCAATACGTTGATTGGTTCTCACCAATCGATACATCTTGGGCTGTCAGTGACAGGAAGGGGTCGATGAAATTGCTGCCTCCCGATACTATCAACAAATCTATTTTCTATCAATGGTTCGATTGTTTTTATATAATTGCCTTTGTTAGAGGTGAGTGAAAATGTATTTTCGTTGACCCAGAATTCGTAGATGGGATGGTAAACATTGGTGACGATTCATACTTACGTTTCAGGAGTTCATTATTTGAAATGATTATTTTATTATGCTGTTTATAATCTGCAAAATGTTAGCTTGCGAATCTCAGAGTCCTTTTTCACAACGAGAGACTACAATCCATCATTCCTAGTTACAATCGGAGTTGACTACAAATGTAAAGTCATGGACGTGAACGGTGTTAAAGTCAAGCTTGGTATTTGGGATACAGCAGGACAGGAGCGACACAGAACATTAACAGCAAGTTTTTACAGAGAAGCTAACGGTATTACGATTAACGATGTGTCAGAACCGAAGTCCCTAGCAAAACTGAATGAGTGGGTCAAGGAACTGCAAGTATACTCCACCAAGAAGAACATAGTCTGTTTAGTTGTTGGCAATAAGATTGACAGGTATATTATTTTGGGACCCAGTGCATAATATCAGCAAGCACATTGGGTCAACCGCGCGACGGGCGCAACGAGTATTCCCAAGGAGGGTTGATGTCAGGCAGGCGGCCCGTCATAAAACAATAAGCCTAAACCTGTAACAACATGGATTTATGAAATACATGTTGTGCCGACCCCACCTAGTGTGGGATAAGGGCAGGAAGAAGAAGAAGTCCTCCCGCATCGGTATTCAAGAGAACAAATGAGTTGATACCGAGAAATATAAAGATATACTTGAATTGTAACTCAGTTTTGTTGATTCAGATATTGCAATATTGCTACAACACGACGTAGCTGACGCAATGATGTCTTATAACAGCTACAACAGCTACGCTGTCTTTGACATTTCCGCTACACTTGATGCGTAGCCGATCATGATTATAGTCTTGGAACTGTGACCACCATAGTGTATGAGACCTGTATTTTATCAATTACGATCATTAGTTTTACATTTTGCAAGAGTAGTTTTCTTAGCAGACTATCCCATCCCTCCATACATCATTCATCCTTAATGCAGTGATAGTCTAGCGGTTGAACGTTTGCCTGCCATGCACGAGGGTCTGAGTTCGATCTAAGCCCACGCCTCTGACTTTTCGAATTCACGTGCAGATCAGAATTTGATAATCAGTTTCGTTAACGGTGGAGGAAAAACATCGTGATGAAACCTGCACATCTTAGAGGGCTCCATAAAGTTCTCGATTGCGTGTGTAGTCTGCCAACTCGCATCGTGCCAGCGTGGTAGACTAAGGCCTAAACTCTTCTCCTGCTGAGAAGAGGCCCGTGCCCAGCAGTGGGACAGTAATGGGCTGATTATGTTTTATCCCATCCTTCAAAACTTCAAAGAGCAGTAATAGTACATTACTGCCGCGGTCTGTAATGAGTGCGTTGCTGGCAGCACTGATGATGGCCGAAAGCGCAGTGTAGCGCAGCTCCAGGCCATCACAGTGCGGTCAGCATTGCAGCTCTTGATGGACAAGCTGGAATAAAGGCCGAAACCGAAGGTCGAGGCCTTTATAGCGCGGACAGTGTAGCTAACATAAGCTCGAGGCGATCATAGCGTGGCCAGCAGCACAGTCATTGCGGACCAAGGCTTGTATAGTGCTTTACTCAAACAATGCGAGTAATTTAAATAAAACCAGCTTAGTTACAGTAAGAATTTTTTTAAAGTAACGATTTGTTTCTTCTCTGGTCCTTAGTTTTTTTTTACGTGTCTTTAATGGTTGTGCTGCCTGTACCTATACAGCCAAATTCTAAATAAAAACTTTTTGCACCAGACTATTTTTGAAACAAAACTCGACAATAATGGATTTTAAAGGAAATTGCTGGTGGCTAAAACTCACCAGCAATGAAATTCCATACAACTTTGCTGGCGCCTATTCAAGTAGTGCGGAAACGTCGACTTTGCTCAAAGAAGGTTGTAAAAATAATTACCACATTACAAGCATTTTTGAGTAAAACATTTTATAGATGCGGCGAAAAATAAATCAATAAATCCTTTTTGGAACACTCCTAACCCAATCCTCGAAATCAAGCAACATTACTGTTACAATCCCAAACAAGAGTCGTTGTTGCAAAATCGAAACATAATATTAAATCCCTTCCATGTTCTGCTTATTACATTTGAAATTGAACATGCCGCTCGGCGTTTGTTTTCATTCCTATTGTTTTATCACTTTGTTTACGAACTCGTATGTAGGATGTGCCATCAAACTGAGCAATGGCGGAGTTAATATTGCCTAGAATGTAGCAATTCTTGGAGGTACGACGTTAGAAACAGACGTATAAAATTGTGCTATATTTTACAAAATAGCTCTGCGTTTTATAAGGCCGTTGGACAAGTGTAATCGGCCTGTATTTTACTATGCTTGTTGTTGTATATACAGGTTGGATTTTTAAACTTTTACTGGATTTTTAATCTATTAGAAATGGGCCGTGTTATGCAATAATGTGTCAACCCACAAAAATATGAATTTTGTGTTAACGTCATCTAGTTCTTTTGGTAGGTCTATTTAACGTTTGAAAAAATTCCCAGAACTGTAATAAATTTAATAGAGCTTCGTGTACCAACAAATTCTTAATGCATTTTGCATTTTTTCAAGCGTTGAGCAGAACTACATCAATAACTAGATGGGGTTAACATAGAATTAATATTTTTGTGGGCTGACACATTCTTGCATAACACAGCTCAAATAAGAAAAGTCATCTAACGAGCCGTGAGCTAGGTTTTGGAAAAAACTTAGGTACAATTTCTTTTTTAGATTTCTAAAAAAGTGGCCGTCGTAAACAGTTTTACTACAAAAAAATCTGTGATGTTACTGATAAGGATCAAATCCTACAAAGGAATGATATGTGGTAAATCGAAGTAAACTTTTGCTCTCTTTTCAGCGCATAGCGGTCACATAGCTTCATCTCACTGTACTAGCCTGCCTAACATGCACATCGGGACATAATTGTCGTCGCATTACTTCGTGCCGAGAAAAGATATGTCATACATTATCTCATCTTAACACGAGATAATGCGACGGCAAAATTATGTCGCGTTGCGCATATTAGGCTTGCTGAACACATTACTTAAGCCATAATCTCTAAATAATTTACCGTTACGTACCATCAATTCTAGTTTAACTACTATCTTATGTAACATCTTCCATTATTCCCACATAAACATGTAAAACGTATGCATTACTAATGATCTTGTTAATACTAGCGAATAATCTCAAGTACTTGTGTTACATTCACCACAAAACAGGGTAACCAGTATATTTTGACCGGTGGCGAAATAAGAAACTAAGCTGAAATGTACTGAATTTGACGCATACTTGACATTTGCCTTTAAAAGCAGCGCTGCCGTGAAATACCAAGATAAACTGGGCACTCTGTAATGGGGTCGCATTCACAACAGATTTACATTGTGTGTGACTAAATAATATCTATTGAGTTCAGAGTTTATATGACATGAATGAATCTATTCACGTGCTGCGGAATAGATTCATTGAAGCACACCGTTGCGGATAGACGTCTATGTAAAGTTCTTGTATTCTTTGTAATAAGCGAACTATGGTGTACTCCGGTACCGTTTATCGACAAAATCTTGTATGGGAATTGGTTAGTTCCAAATACGCACACGTGGCGCTAGTAAAATTACGCTACAACACCATTTACAGGCACCTAACAAGCACCTTTTCAATCTAAAATATGATATCTGTCTATTATATAATATAAATATAAATGCCGTGAGTTAGTTTCGCAAGAACCTCAAAAATGGCTCGACCGATTTGTTTTCTTTTTTGTTTTGTTGGTCTCAATACTGGGGTGGTTTAGGAAAAAAGAACAGAACACAACATCACGCCTTGTATTCCCCGAAGGGTTAGGCAGAGGTGTTTTTTAGTAACACCCTCATTTCGCCAGTTATGTTTAAGTCCTATGTAATAGGGGGTGAGCCTATTGCCATTAACCGGGCACATATCCAGACTCCGGGGTGCTACTGAGAAATTCCTAATGGAAAAACCCAATATCACTTTGCCCGACCTGGGGATCGAAACCAGGACCTTATGCTCTGCAGTCACGCTTGCAACCACTAGACCAACAAGGCACTCAGGAAAAAAGAAAATTAGGAAAAATAAAAAAATAAAATAGGTGCTACGAAGTTCAGCGAGTCATCTAGTTAGTAATAAAAGTCTGCATCATAAATCTTAAAAAACAATCAAACATAAAATATAATTAAACTTCTACGATTTATAGGTACTTGGTAATAAAAGGGGTCTCCATTTAATTTTAAGCTGTAGGTAATACGAACACACCAAAACCAAATTAATAGCAACATTTATATTCCCCTTCCGCTGTACCTCGCATGGGGTAAGCCTAACAATTGTTGTCGTTAAAACGCGACACAGCCATACAAACTCTTGTAACAAACCTTTATAATTACTCCACAGGTACACTCTCATTATGGTCCATTACGCTGTGTTTCAAACTCAACGCTGTTTCATTTTAAAGTTGGTTGTCGCCCTTTAATTTGCATATAATTAGAAAGACTCATCGAACTTTTTTCTTACTTTAATTCATTGCTGGTCTTTTATTAAGGTAGATGACAGACGACGTTCTTTTGTAGGTCCGACAATAGTGTATTTCTCTCTATATTTATTTATTTATTGATTCGCCTATAATTGTTACACATTATTTTTCATAGTAAGATTACATATACAATAGTTCAATATTCGTTATGTACAATATAAATCGGCAAACACAGCATTCATAAGAAAAAAAAATACAATCGTATGACAAATTACACTAATACAATTTTGTTACTTTTTACATGTTTTTTTAAATAATATACTAGGTATACTTTTTTATAAAAACCAGTACTTATACCTATATTATTCCATGCTGATCCTATGAACTTGGTTCCTATAGATATTAAGAGTGAAGCCAAAAATATTTAACCTACTGTCAAAGGAGAACGGCAGGCTTGTATGGGAGTTTCGTACCGCTAATAAAATTTCGTGTTTTGGGATATTTTTTGTTTTAATTGATAGTTAATATGATAGACAAGCCCTTTTTAATTTCTTAGATTTTTAGAACTTGGGAAGTAAAAGTTATAACCAGTTTAATTTTTTAAGGTTATGTACTAGTGTACCAATGTAGTTTGTTACATATATGTACATAAAAATTGTTTTGGTGATAAAGTAAATGTTCTAGATTGCTTGTCGCTATCTTTGTAGTGTTTTACTTACCATTAAGTAGGTAGATTGAGATGAGGATCGTACCCACTCAGTGGGGTGCATTAGGAGATACTTATGTCCAACAGCAAACTGCAGCTAATGATGAAGTTCTAATGGGGTTTTGAGTGTAGGTAAATAAAACAATATAAAAGACAGGCAATAGAATCTTGTAGGGGTGAATCTACCATTACTTTTATAGCTAATATGGAGTCCCTAAAACAATCCATACGATTGGCAGTGAAGAATTTTCCCATGGAAAGAGTGCGTGCTTCTATTGATAACTGGCCTCAACGTTTAAAGGACTGTATTGCAGCCAATGGAGACCACTTCGAATAAGCTTTTTATATTTTAAATTGTTTTATATTTATGTATTAAACTAACACACTGTAAAAGTAATAAATATTATTTGCAATAAAAAAAGATTTTTTTTTCTTCGTGGCAATATCTATGACAAGACTAGGTATTTAATGTTATTTCTATTTCTAAATAATTAATTATCTTTTCGATGTTTGTATTATTTTACATATGGCAACTTCTGAAAACGTAACTGCGTTTAGTTTACGATTTTATTACGTTTATTTATTAAAATATTTTTATTGATATTATTAATTAATCCGAAGTTCTAAAAATAGTACACTTACATAAAAATAAATAGCTTAGTTGCCTTAATAAGTGGTACAAATTCTATAACAAAACAACAAAAAAAGTATGCTGTACGAAATCTGCCGTTCTCCTTTATTGAAAAGCCTACACATTCTGGGGACTGGGGAGTTAATGCCTAAAACTGTTTTCCGATGGAGTGGGTAAAATAGCTTAATAGGTTTCCGCGGGTATTTGTGGGGAATATTAAAATTAATAAAATTCTAGAAACGAGTTGTATACAGTCGATTAGATTTTATTTAAAAGCCTATATAAGAACAGGAAGCTTATATAAAAAGTAGGGCATTGACAAGCTTCTCTTTCCAAGCCTTTATACTTTCGTCGACAATCGGTCAATCGACACACCTACTTTTTAACCGACTTCCAAAAAAGGAGGAGGTTCTCAATTCGTCTGTATGTTTTTTTTTTAGTGTTTGTTACCTTATAACTCCGCCATTTATAAACCGATTTAGATAATATTTTTTTTATTTGAAAGAATATACTTCCAGATTGGTCCCATTTAAATTTGGTGAAGATCTGATGAAGAACTTCGGAGATAGACAATAGAACTCCTCAATGACGAACAGTACGCATAATGTGATGATGTGATTATGTTATGAGCAGCGTCTTTAGTAGGTCCAACCATATTTTAATTAGGGCCACTAAAACGAAAAAAATAAAAAAACATTTTAACAAAAATAAAACCGACTTCAAAAAAACGATGAAGAGAATAAAATAATTACCATATAATAAAATTAACAGTTTCAGAAGTCGGTGTCTTCAATTTGGTTCAGCGTGGATTAGCACCGACTTCTAAAACTTTTAATTTTATAATATGGTATTTATTTTATTTTTTTCATAGTTTTTTTGAAGTCGGTTTTATTTTTGTTAAAATGTTTTTTTATTGAGGTTTAGGTATGTGATTTGCGGTACTGGATGCCATTATGGAATTATGGAATTTCAGTTTGTAATTGTATGGAAAACGGAGTTGAACCCGCCAACCGTTTCATATAGTCCTGGCCACAATAGTTCACTATCGCCAACAAAAATCAGCAACCTATTGCAATAGGTTCGTATGCATTTCGCTTAAAGTTGGATGGAGTTCGACCGAAACCGGGGTTGCAAACATTTTGCATGCGAATAAAATGTCGCCAGTAACAAATTGGAGTTGTTATTCATGTGCTAACTTGAGTTTGTGTCGCATATTTTACGTGCTGTTTCGAACATAATGATGGAGAAAAGTCCATGTTTCTGTTATAAACTCTGGATGTACTGAAATCATTTAGAAAGTTGTTCCTAAGTACTGTAAAAAATAGGTACATACAGGTTTTTGGGAACGGGCTGCACAAACAGCACAAAATATGAAAATATAAATCGTTCAATATAGTAAACTGCGATAGAATTCAATTTGCCTATTACATAGGTAGTAGTCTAGCGCTGGCAAGGGCGACTGCTGATCATAAGGTCCTGGGTTCGATCCCTAGGTCGGGCAAAGTGTTATTGGGTTTTTCCGTTTGGAATTTTTCAGCAGCCCGGAGTTTGTGTTTGTGCCCAGGTGATGGCAATAGGCTCGCTCCCTATTACATGGGACTTAAACACAACGAAGAAATGGGGGTGTTACTATACACTTCTGCTCAACCCTTCGGGGAATTCAGGCGTGATGTTATGTTACAGGTACAATATAGCCAGACCTCTTTCAAATAAAAGTTACCTCGCTAAGCCTTTTTTTTATCGTTGGATAATCCTCATGGATGTCCCTCGCCCGGGGAAGGCGAGGGCTAAAAACCAACGGTGTTCCTCCTCCTGACCGTTCAGCCGGGGTCGCGGGATTCGCAAAAGCATGCACCGCAACCCCGGCAACCTCGCTAGGCATGCTGGTTGACTGAAGTAATTAAATTATCTTTAAAACCTTGTTTTCAACACAATCATTTTGTTGTATCTTACATTTACCGCACAACCATGATAGATAGGTATTATTTATTTTAAATCGCTTTACATACATTCAATATCCAATATAAGCGAGCTTAAATTTAAGCTCTTTAAACACCTGTTCATACAATGTTTAATTAAAGTTTTTCTCTGTAATTACGTAATTATTTGTTGTATTTTCTTTTTCTATTCGACTGCTCGTAGATGGTCTTGCGGACCGTTTCTACATAACCTGGCTGTTATTGGTGAGACCTGAAGGGTCTCAAACCAGTGAGGACAAGAGTAAAATACTTAACCGAAGCTAACTACTACTACTACTGTCGGCGCTTCTATGAACGCGCCTATGATGTCCGCGGGGACTGCAAGGAGTGTGGGGGAGGATCACTGGTCTACGGCCTGTTACCACCACCGCTCATTCTCGAACACTCGCCGATAGCTCGCGAAACCGCTACCTAACATTAGATAACAATTTGTTACGTGTTTACGTTTTTCGATATACTTTGTTTATCGTGTGAGTCGCCTAGTATTATTTATGTTCCCTAACTGAACAACTACCAACATCATGACTACTAGCAACAACAGCACTAAGGTCGACCCCTAATGACTGGGAGGGAGACAGCTTGATGAGGGCTGAATTAACGGTGTGAATTATTTTGTTGTTACACAGTACGTATAATTTATAGGTAAACTTTTACAATCCCAGGCTTGCACTCGACGTGTCAGGATATCTCGTTTCAATCAGTTACCTCACACGTTAGGCACTCGCCTCGACATTTCTTAAGTCGGCTTTGAAATGTGAAAATGTAGGGGAAAATGTATTAGAAGTTTTTAACTCAATACTTTAACATTATAATGCCGAATTCTTGCTAAAATGTTTCGCAGTAGCGTTATCGAATTGATGACTTTTATTAAAAGAGATTACGACTTGAACGAGAGGAGATTCGTGAGGTTCTGGATTCGATTCCCAGGTTGGGCAAACTGTTATTGGGTTTCTCCATATGGAATTCCTCAGTAGCAGCCCGGAGTTTGGATTCTGTGCCCGGTTGATGGCCATAGGCTCGTCCCCTATTACATGGGACTTAAACATAACGGCGAAATGAGGGTGTTAGTATACATCTCTGCCCAACCCTTCAGGGAATACAGGCGTACTGTTATGTTAAGACTGAAGCTGTAGACTCCAGACCTTTAAAACCCTTTCTAATCAGTGATTTTTTGTTACCCAATACCATTTATCAATTTAATAAAGAAGTTGAATACATTATACACGTGCGTCGTCTTCGAATTTAGATAGGTAAGTCAATAGCGTCATCATAGTCCTACTAGCACTTAGCCCGCGACTTCTCCGGCGTGAATTTTCGTACAAATTTCCATTGCTATTTTATCCCCTTAGCGATAGAATTTCCAAAAATCCTATCTTAGTGGATCTAAAGATATTGATGATTATTTATTGACTCGACTCGTGACCTCGCCGCGTGTTTAGCTCATAAATCAGGGTTGGATTTGGGTCCGAAACAACTCGGAAAATCCTGAAAAATTCACGTGAGTAAACCGTAAATAACCACAAATATTATGAATGAATTTCACATAGCATCACACCCTCATTTCGTCATTACGTTTAAGTGCCATGTAATAGGGGGCGAGCCTATTGCCATCAATCGGGTACAAATCCAAGCTGCTACTGAGGAATTCCACACGGAAAAACCCAATAACACTTGGCCCGACCTAAGGATCGAACCCAGGACCTCACGATCAGCAGTCGCGCTTGCCACCAATAGATCAACGAGGCAGATAACGAGTTTCACGAAAGTTATAATTTCTAAATATACAGGGTTATTTGTAAAACACCAACAACCTCTCAGGAATATGTTACTAACATCATAATCAACAACTTTTATTCTATGACTTTTAAAAATTCATCATATTTTAGTTCATCAGATTTTCATACAAAAATTTTTTTTTAAATTGAACGCTCTAAAGCGCCCCCGCCGCCCTAACCCCGCTCCCCTCGCTATTTTACAATCGCTTTCTTTTGCTTCGCATACACTTCGTAACATTTAGACCGTTCAATTCAAACATTTTTATTTTTGTATGAAAATTTGATGAACTAAAATATGATGAATTTTTAAAATTCGTAGAACAAAAGTTGTTGATTATGATGTTATTAACATAGTCCTGAGAGGTTGTCAGTGTTTTACAAATAACCCTGTATTATTCAGATTAGGTATTTTAATCACTCATTAACATGCAGCATGATATTACACGCCAACGTTTTAAAAAAACACGTCCTCAACAATGCATTAGACTTGGCTACGCGAAGTCGGCTCAAAGTGGGTCAGGCGCTGTGTCCACGCGGTGACCGGAAATTGTGTCTGCTGTACCCTCCACACGATAAATATTACTTAGATGCCGATGATACTAGAATTTTTGATTTAAAACCAGAGTTTGTATTCGTTATTGGCTGTAGTTTGTGAATGAGTAATGTGTATTTGCGGATAGGATTTAACTTTTTTTTTTGCCACATTTATTTATAGTGGTTTTCTGGGATCGTTTTTGCTCAGAGCTTTGGCAAAGTTTGGCTTCCGCAATGATACCGTAATGTAATCATATCTTTCTTTCTGCATAGCCTTTTCCCAAAGTAGTATTGTTGTTTGTTGATGACGGAAATCAAGATGGCTCTATTGCATTTCCATTTTTTGTACGGCAAAGGGTCTTGTCTGCACAGCCTTGTCTATTGTAATTATGTTTCTGCCTAGCCTTTTCCCATCTATGTTGGGGTCAGCTTCCAGTCTAATCAGATGCGGCTGAATAACAGTATTCTACACGGAGCGACTGCCATCAGAGCTCCGCACTCAGTTACTGGGCAATGCCAATATCCTAAGGTTAGACTGATCGTTAGAGTTTCGGGCTTCTAACTACTCATAACCACTGTTATAGGTATTCGTATGACACCCGGGACCGACTGTTTAACGTGTTCACCGAGGCATATCTCTGCATACATTCATGCTTTTTCCATCAACTAAATGGAATCTCATAGCTTATGACACGCTTGAAAAGAATACTCATTTTGTAGTGGGAAATCTCATTATCGTAAAGAGTGCACAGTCAGACTCTGGCAATAATAATCTGACAGCCTGCACATAATAAAGTAAAAGACTTATTCCAAGAACAACAATAGTGTTGCAGGATTTAAAAACAGTATAAACATATAAATAGTGGTAAGTGTTTGGATCGCTGCCTAGTGTTTGTAGGCGAAGGGCCAACACATTAAGGAACACGTCCTCTTCCAATTGCTAGAAAGTATGTACTTGGTAAGAAGAATTTCAAATGCTTAATTGCTACCGAACTTTGTAAAAACTAGTCGTGCAAGCCGAGTGTTCCTATTTAAAAAAGGCATTTAAAAAGATTCTAAAAGAAGGAATAATGCTACAAAAAGAAGGAATAATGCTACAAAAAGAAGAAATTACTTTGTAACACCACAAAAAAGCATATTCCTGTTTCCAAGTAATTCAACTCTTTACAAAATAATTCTGAGGAAAAACAAAAACGGGTTTGAAGAGTCCCTCATTACACGCTTTTTTTCCCTTCCCTTTTGAAATCAGTCAAAAGTTTCATGTGATTGGCGAAGGCTCCAGTCGAAGAGAAACTTTGTATAGGCTCTTAAGTACCCAGCCCTTATTGAAGTAAGCAAGGGGAAACATTTTTTGGGGAATATTCCCAAACCGAGTTATTTCTTTTCGTATCAACCCTATGTTGAAGTTAAATTAGCTTTGTCAAGTTGAGGATATACTTTTTAGTTGTGAGATTGGGCAATAGTAAGTAGATAAAAATAAGAAGAAGCATAAAAATTTCACAAATGATTATTTTCCTCCTAGCCTTCTCCCAACTGTGCTGGGGTCAGCTTCCAGTCTAACCAGATGCGGCTGAATACCAGTATTTTACACGGAGCAACTGCAACCCAATTACAGGGCAATGCCGATATTCTAAGGTTAGACCGGTTGTCAGATTTTTGGGCTTCTGACTACCCGTAACGACTGTCATAGGTATTTTTATGACACCCAGGGCTGACAGTTCAACGTGCGCTCCGAGGAACAGAGGGGTCACCCATCCACAGACTGACCGCGGCAAGCGCAGCTTAACCTCAGAAATCATATGATCAGCGCGGTTGTTCATTAGCCACGAGCCCATCAAATTTAATTTAATTTTCAAACGAATAAATAAAGGAATATAAACTATAATGTAATTAAATAAACAGAATTGATTCCCGCTGTATTTAGAAGGATCGTAAACTCTCAAAATACAAAACCATTCATATTGTCTATGACGTCAAAAACTCTCAAACATTATAAAATAACTGAATCAAAATTATGATCAAATAATTAAACACCAAGTCAAAGCTAATATCTACTGATTCATTATAATGTCGAAGCGATTCGTTGTAATGTCGAATTGATTCAATATTATGTCGAATTGATTCATTATAATGTTGAACTGATTCATTATAATGTCATTCAATATAATGTAGAATACGTCAAATAAAAGATTTAAAATCACACCAGGCAATAAAAAACAATTGGATCTACCTCAGCATACGGTGCAAAGTCACAGCCGGGCTTCCATGTCATATATATAATTTCACAAAATTTTCGGGTCTATCGCCCACGCAAATGGGGCGTGGGTTCCTGGGACAGAATATCAATGTTCCCCTCAATTTTACACACTCATTTTTAAGATAGAAACTGTCCTTCAAGTTTGACACGCAAATTGAATGTTTAATTTATTTTTGGAGTATCAAGGCTTTTGTGTCGGTGAGACGTGAGGCGTAGTTAAATATTAAGCGTGGGTTCTGAATTTTGTATGCATATTGAAAAATTTGTGGTGCGTTATATTTTAATTTACGTTATGGTTTCTTTTCTTTCTCGTTTTCTTATACCTTGTTTTATCTCAGCATAACACCACAAGAGCTTCATTGATATTTAGTCTTTTTTTTTTTGGCTTCTTATCTATTCGATGCATTTAGCCCACCTGATGTTAAGCACCAATCACTGCCTATTACAACTGCAATACCGGCATATCACGTCCACCAAGGACGTGCCATGCATTGCTTGCGCATCTTCGCATTGCGCCCGTCACCCAGAGATAAAGTTGAAAAGTCTCATGCTTGTAATTTCACCGACACTCATATCCTACAAACCGGGACACAGCGATGCTGCTTGGCAGCAGAAATAGTTATATGGTGGTACGACTTCCCCGTATGATCTCTTCCATAAAGAGCTCTGCTACTATTAGTACTAAAACTTGCCAAGATCGCTTAAACTAATGTTCAAAGTAACAAGCAAAAACTAACTTAATTCCGATCAACATTTGACAACACGTTTGGTGCAGTAGGTGAGCGATTGGCTTCTGCATCGGTTCAATCCCCACACAGATCAAATATTTGTTTGGCCTACAGATAGTTGTTCCGCGTCTGGGCGTTTGTGCATGTGAAGATTTGTGTCTGTAAATGCACCCACGATACAGAAGAAATCCTAGTGTGGAGCAAAGGTAAAAAATGAATAAAACAAAAACTAAAAATCTTAGTCACATTCAAAGAACAAATTAATAAATCCCGTGAAGACATCAACACAGCAACACATTACAATCTATTTTTACGTCCGTAGAACAGTTCAAACATTTAACTAAAAAGTAATGCTTAACCAAAGTAACCAAACAAAAAGCAGCTCACGTTTATGCAGAATCTGTGCTCTAATTCAGATCTGCTGAAACATGCCAGTGAATAGTTAAACACTGCGGAGCATGGATTTGGCAAACATTCAGTTGCGATCCGCACCGGTTTGATGTACCTCGACTTAACGCCACTGAATTAATAATTACGGATACCCGATGAGCCAGTTCTAATAGACCTGTGGATACCCGTGGCTTGGTTATAAATTGATATCGTTGGTGTTGGCTATTAAGATGTAGGTTGTTTAATTGTCTGGTCTGATCCTTAGTCTAAATGTTGTCTTGTGTGTTTAGTTCAATGTCGTCATTGGGACTTTCTTTTTCGTTTGAAATAAAATAAAGAACCATTAGATGTTCGTTATTGTGTTGTTAGGAGTAGTAACAACATTATATAATACTGGCTTTTGCCCGCAGATTCGCTTGCGTGATTTTGTTCACCTACTGTCAAAATTTCAAGTTTCTAACCCCAGCCGTTTAGGCTGTGCGTAGATAGATCAGTCAGTCAGTCAGCTTCTTCTTTTATATAATTATATAGAATATAGATATAGATAGAGTACAACTTAATACATATTTTGCTAATATTTATGTCAAACAAAAAGCAATCTAATATTTTTCTCTCAAATTCAAGCTGCAATTCGATCCATATGCTTAATTTTAATATTCTCTTGACAATATTTTAACCTCCAGATGCCGCAGTGTAACCTGAGCTATGCTTACGAAAATTTTAAACATTTTCACCTGAACTGAATGGCATGTGACATAGCCCTAGTAAATTTATATCTAGGATATTTTTAGCTCACATTTTTCAAGTAACGCGGAAAGTATCCTAAGCTTTCCCAGTTCAGCTGCACAGTTCAGGCAATCTAATCCCAGTATGTTGTTATAACTTGACCTTCTCCGGCGGTTTTATCTGGTCAATTTTCTCTATTAGCTATTTTGTTCCATCGAAATAAAAATCGGTAAAGGGGAAAATAAATAGGTAAATGGTAAGATTCATGTCGAGCTAAACATAAACGAAACCTATTTCACCGTTCAAACTGTTCGTTAAGCGTACTCAACTTATACGAAGGTAACTTTAAACTCGAACGGGAAGTTCGTAAGCTGACTTCACCGTATCATTTGTGAAGATTGTACGCCTAGGCAAAGTTTCAAAAAATCCATCTGACGAACTTTGTCCATAACTCAAGTTAAAAAGTGGGGTTACGTACGAAGCAAGAACACTTGAGTGTGGATTAGAGACAAATCCAGAGCATAAATTACACTAATCCTTGAAGAGAGAATGCACTGACAGACACAGTTGCATTTTGCCTGCCAAGTTTCAACTGTGTGTGGTCTGGTACGAACACATAGTAAATTAGTCTCATGATTGCGTTTCTTGTTCGTCCCAAATACGGGAACAGGGATACGACAGAGGGATAAACTTAGGCAATATTTTGAGTAGATCAAGGAGAAGTTGCTACGTAAAGTATGAACAAACAGTAAGTAATGATACTACGTAAGTTCTTAAGGCGCACTCAAATAATGTAGGTAAAGAAGTATTATTTGTAGAAAGAGAGTTGTTAAAGCTAAACGAGAAAGGCGAAATGAATTCAGTAACAAAACAAAAGCAAACAATGTAGATATTACTTTATTTTTCCATTCTTTGTTTTGGTTTAAACAGAATTGGTGGTTCTGAAATTTCCATTGAAACCATAACGGAATCAGACTAAAAATTAGTTAACAATAACAATCAATTCCTTTGGTTCAAATTATTATGAACATTACATTCATATATAAGTAGGCTGATAAAATATTTGTTGAAAAGTAATTAGAACACTGTACAATTGATTAAATAAGTACATCATTCAGTGTCCAATGATTCAATAACTTTTCAAAATTAAAAAAGAAAGTATAATCTATAATTGTATATTTCTAAAAAAATTAAAAAGCATATTTTCATTCTTGATAACACTTTTTAGTATAGTCATCATTATTAACACATACAATAATGATTATTGAGCGTTAGAGTGCTTGTCCATTTGCCTCAAGATTTTATGCCTAAGCAATTGAAAATGGCAATCAACAACACACTACATGACAGATAGAAATAAAAAATCGAATCATACTTCGCGGTAACCCGATGGTTTATTGATGACCCCGATCGCTCAGTGTTCATGCACGCAAATATCGAAGAAAGGGGAAAAAAATATTTTATATATCGACTACAAAACATTTTTTGGTTTTTCAGAGGAAATACGTTTTAATGGTCACCTCTGATATTTGAATTGAAATTAAACTACAAATGTTTTCAAGGCGTATTCAAAAGGGAGAAAAAAATATGGAAATGAATCAGAATATAATAATTTAAATAAATATCGCTGTTTATTAGCATAAAAATTACTAATCTATAGGTATATACAGTATGAATTATCAAACCAAAATGAAAGGATTTCTGTAATTGGTTCTCATTCACAAAAAAACATAAATTTAATATAAAATACATCTCTCGTTCAAAAATTCACTCTTTAAGACGCTTGTAAATCAACAAAATATTATATCAGTTGTTTAAGATTTAAGTCACAGTTAGAACTTCAAAAGCACTGGTCAATTTATCAGTGTAGTCATACGCTGTCTGATCATTCTTCACAATCCACGTGGAGCCACTTTTTCCTTGCTCCATAACTTGTAGTATGCCAGATACTGCTGATTCCACCCTAAAACACATTATTACCATGTAAGTATGTTTAGGTATATCAATTTGTTAATTTTTTCAACTTATTTCTGCTTTTGCAAACACATTTTTCAGACCAAGGTAGACTTAGTTCTGTGAGAATTTAGTTCAGAACTCAAATACGAAAAATAAATACCGCCAGTTTTAAATAAACTTTTGAGAGAGTTTGGAATGAATACAATTGGAGAGACAGGAATGGACCAAATAACAAACCTCAACTTCTCAAAAAGGAAGGGAATGTTTGGGACAAAACGATGAAACTTCAAAATATTCTCTCTCAGTGACGATATCTTTTTCATTGGGACTCTGATATACTTATTAATATACATAAGGAAAATGAAGCTTCATTCGAATCAACGTTTCGCATATTTTCTTATACAATTTGTAGGCAAAAAAATTACAATATCGATCTTCTCAATATGTTGCTTCTTTGTGACGTGCAGCTCCATAAAATTCAAGATCATCATGAATGGATTTTAGATGTATGATATCAATTCCTTTGAATGTGTAACAAGTGTTACATTTTTCATGACAGTTAAATCTCATATTTTGCTCTATCTAAAGATTCATGCACGATTTACGAAAATAAACTTCCACTACCCAATTTTATCAAGGAACTCGTTGCTGCCAAACTATCTTCATCAACACAAACTTCATCTAGATCGTACAAGTAAGACTCCTTAGAAGAGACAGCGGGGCGTTTTACATTGTACGCAATGCTCCCGCAGACAGTTTTGGAAGTCACCCGGATTTGAGATGAGGGCAATGAACAGTGAACACCCCATGTATGACGTAATATCTTTGCCTGCTTGTCATGGAATCGCACACTGTTCGGCAAACACCTTAACCGTCAATAAATTCTTACAATCAGTAGACAGAAGTAAACATTTTATCAACGCCCCGCTGTCGACTGTCCCGTAACCACAACCTTACTATCCTTACCTCTGTCTCACGGGCACGCGGGATGCGACGCTTTCAGCTGAATCTTTGGGAAAGTTCTCCAAGTTGCTCCTGTTCAAGATGGCCGTGTCGGTTGGACCGAGGCATACTGTCATGACACGCACTTTGCTCTCTGAATATACTTTCTCAGCCTGAAAAAGAAATGGTGGAAATGTTTTTGTTCCGTGATTTTAAAGATCTTCGTGAACTTTATGATACTAAAATATTCATTAAGACGCACGCTGATTTTTTAATAATTATGCATTTAGAACAAGCTTACATTTGATCACAATTTGGTCTCAATAATAGTAAGCAAAGATATTATTGTCTTAGCAAGAATACATCTTTCACGTCTTTAATTAACTTCCTTCCTTAGATTAAGTATTTTAGAAATATAGAGGTCAACAATTAATTATATTCCTAGTTGGTCCTTTTTAAAGCGTACTCCTTAGCAAAAAGATTTTAGATAAGCTTTTAATTAATCTAGATCTTTGAGACACTTTTCTTTGATCTTACAGTTGAAGGCTTAATAATGCTCACCCCCATATATACTGAATTGTAACACGGCTGTCTTCGTCGCAGCATACACAGGTAGATGGGTGCCAACGTTGAGAGCCAAAAGCGATGACATGTTGATGACAGTACCGCCCTTACCACCTTTATTGACTCCCAATATGTCCAGGGCTTTCATTGTACTGGCCACTGTTGCAGTCTAAAATATATGAAACTGAGTTATAATATAGTGGCCGTCAAGGAAGTGAATAGTGTTTTATGAGATAACTTCAAAGGTGTTTTTGCTATCGACGGGCAAGGAGTGTGTAATAACTAGAGATCGGATAATCGGATGCATATTTACCTAAAGTTCAGGTGTTGACTAATATGGAATGCACTTTTGTATCGAAAAATTCCCGCGATTCCGGGGTCGTCAAATTTAGTGTTCTGTAGAATATAATCATATTTACCTAGAATTCGATGTATATTTATTTATTTACATACTTAAAGTTGTACCTTTTTTTTAACTAACACAGACGTGCACCCCTTACTTTCTTACATCCTACATACACACATATTCGCATTAGGGGTTAAAAGTTATCTTCAATTAATTATATACATTCGATTAGTTATGCAATCCCGTGATATCGAGTTTTTTTTTCTAATAAATTATTTTAAGGAGCATTTTCCATACTTTCATAGCAAAAAATTAACTTTAGGTAAATATCCATCCGATTATCCGATCTCTGGTAATAACATACTCCTTCAAAATTGTAAAATTCTTAATTTATTATTTCACATTAAAAACATTCACATTAGAATTCAACATTCACCTAAGATAATACATTTATAACTTAGTTATCTCCCATGACATTTTCTGCAAAAAATTGGTTACAAAATTCAGACTACCAGAATACACAATCCGCTTCCTAAATTACTATAAGATCAAGTTAATTATGTCTTCAAGTTGCAATTATTCCAAATAAGAAACAAATTCCATGTCTAATTGATCAAAAGCGTATAACTGAGTCTAACTCACGCGAAAATTCATAAATCACAAAATTAATATCGACCATCCTCTTGTACGTTCGTTCGTCGACAGTCAAAACCGCGGCGTTGTTTATTACCCCGTCGAGTCTCCAATATTGTTGAGTACTTACAAGTGACATTTCACGCAATACCTATAACCTAATACTAAAACCGCCGTACCTTATTCTTAGAATCTGGAACCCACAAATGAATTAATAATGATCTTCTGTTAAGCTGTATGACAATCAAAACCGCGGCGCTGGTTAACACTTCCTAGAGTTTCCAATATTGTCGAGTACTTACAAATGACAGAACTTTCTAATCACTAACAAAATATTAATCTAACCCTATCAGGTACTCGAAGGCATCAAATCAAAAGTTAATTACTCACGAAATTATATTACACATATTTTTTGACTGTGACAGTCAAACCCGCTGCGTTGTTTATTACCCCGACGAATCTCTAGTACTTATCAATGACATTCTTATAAGTAGTAAAACACCCACTATCCACAACTTGATACTAATTTAGGTTCGTATACGTAAACTTACAAAATTAATATCGACCATTTTCTTAATAGTTCGTTCGTCGGCAGTCAAAACCGCAGCGTTATTTATTACCCCGTCGAGTCTCATGTACTTGTCGAGTACTTGTTTGTAAGCGGCAGCTAGTTGGGCATCGTCAGATACGTCACATTTTATGAACTTGGCTGTTAGGGGTCCAAACTTGGTCATTAATTCCTGTTCTAGAACGCAGCCTTCCCGGTCCGCCACGTCGAGGAACGCTACATGCTGAAATAGATTATTAATTAAGGGGTCATATTTTCATACAGTGCTAAGAAGCAATAGCGGTTGAACTTCTGACTTTTCGAATTCATGTGCGGATTAGCACTTAGCGATTAGAACTTGATTAGCACTTGCGTTAACGGTGAAGAAAAACTGCACATCAGAGAAAGGCTTAAAAAATGTTCTCGATAGTTTTTGTAATCTACCAACGCTCACCAGGCCAGCGTGGTGGACTAATGCCTAAACCCTTCCCGTCTTGATAAGAGGCCCGTGCCTGTGACAGTAATAGGCTTATCATGGAAGTAGATTCTTTGTGTGGCTGCATTTAACCAACAGATAAACATTTGTTAGTAAAATTAATCCCGCAATGTAGGTTAGTATGAGTAATCTATCTTGAATTAAAAATATGAACATAAAACCTGTCTTATAACTTTTCTATTGGTAGTTTCCTTTCGTTTAAAGTCGACCAGATTATACCAACAGTAAATAAATGTTTTATAGCTAATGTCTTCTAAACACAATAGAAATCTATTTCTTTGCCGGTAGTTTTATATGCTAGACCTAGTAAAAATAATATGCTATTGATTTTAGATTATGAGATGATAAGCTCGGTTCTACACTTAAGTAGAGCGAAAATGCAATTTTCTCGTCTTCTTCCCGGCAGGATAGGCAGTGGCTTGTCGTTGTATGATAACGGTAAAATCATCAAAAAACATTGAAGGTTTAGAGGTATAAGCAATTACCTAACAACATACTATGATCACTAATCCATCTACCAAGCGTGGTGATGAATGGTGATGGCGATGGTGATGAATATGGAAATATTTCAATTTCTAGTTATAAAAAGAAGAAGATGAAACTTTTATACATGCGCTTAGGTTTACTTTAACAACTATTAGATGTTTAATGTTCTTCAGAAACTGCTTCTTACACAACTTTGTTGCAAAGTACACCGCTGGTATACTTAGCGCCTAATATTTAAATTTTGTTTTTATTACAAGACAACTTCGACTTGGGCATCGAGAGAATAACTTTGCGACCACAGTGTTGCGTAAAATAGACCCAGTAACAGCTGTGTTGTGGGACAAAATGCAACATTTTGTTAATTAAGTTACGTATATACGGGTAACTGGTCGTGTGTTTCAAAACAGAAAGCGGACAAACTCTGTGTTTTCAAACTAAAATATTTGTTGGATAAATTGAAATAGGTGTATGATTTAAGTTTAGATTTTGTGTTTGTATATTTGTTCAATTTAAGTTATCAATTTGTAACAGTTAGGTAAGTTAAACACAGTATTATTAAATAACTGTTTATCAATGTTATCTATGATACCGTTTTTGCAGTGTCAACAACGATTTAAGCTCAAGGTTCTAATTGCAAATTACCTACCTCACCGATCTGGTGGGTATCGGTAATAGTAATAATAATTTGGCTGACTTGACCAACATCTAAAGAGGCACTTCTTAGACAGCTGGATACAGCTGGGCTTGATACAGAAAACGGTATTCCTGAATACAGCGTGTATTGATAGGTTCCTCTATCTGAAGCCCTGTCCACAGGTCGCTAGGACCCTGCTCCCTATGCTGGTGGGCTACTATTTCCTTTTTAATATTTTTAATTATTTAAAATTGGTAATTGATAACTATGTAAAATGTATAAAATAACTAATAAGTCTCACGTAGCAAGACTTTGTGATCCAAGGAGCCAGATGTGTGGAGCTAGATGTGACCCATAGGTAAATAAAGACAGGGTTACTTTATCTTTTCTAAAATAACAGTGTAAAATGAATATAAATTACTGTTAAAATCCAAAAGACTCAAACATGATGTTCAAATATTTCTGCGAAACGTAACGAATTGCCAAAAAGGTCATAAAACAATTTTAGTTGCAATAGAAACTGAAACATGCTTAATGGGATTAAAGTTTGTAATCCTAAAGCAGGTTAATTCCGGATGATGTTTACGTAGTCAGATATTTGACGGATTCGCAGAAATGCTTGACAATCATCTTAGATCGTCTAGAGTAAATCGTCTAGAGAACCCATTTACCAATATTTACCCTAGCATTGGCACCAAGCAGTCCCCTGACAATCCCTGCACCCACTCCAGCCGCGCCTCCTGTCACCAAAAACACTTTGTCTTCTACAGACAGCACACGTTTCACCATATCCGCTGCCATTTTATAATAAAACTATTTTATTTCATCACTAATAGATAAAATTCACTTCGGAACGCTAGGTAACGGTGTACTGATCAAAACAATGTGGTTTATCAAACTAATTTCTCTACGCCGATATGCACTTTATCTGTGTGATAAGAAACAAGAATTATTATTGGAAACGGATTTCATTGCTTTTTTTTTAATAATTGTTTTTGTGTGTTTATCTTCAGGTAGGTAAATAGTTTTTTTTTTTTTGAGAGATAATTTTTAAGTAACTCTTTTCAATTCCAACGTCAAATTTATTATAATTCCGACATCATTCTGTTCTTGATGTTTGATTGATAAATCACATTAGTAGGTAACGACTAATTCTCTACAAAGAACTTTTTAAAATTTTAAATACTTTTATGTTCGTTTTACCCTTAATTTTTCCGAATGTTCTCTTGAAAAATTCCTCGGTGATCTTAAAAGGGCTATATCAATCTCACGTTGGTACTTCAGGATCCTCCCTGTGGCGGCTCATTTCGAGTCGAGGGGTTGACGCGGCGAAGCGGCTAAAGCGCTGTCAAGAGCTGCAGCCATTGACTACGCAACAATAACGTCTAATAGCAGGCCAGCTTTAATGACGCTTTTTTGAGCCTTTTCGTACCAGAAAATTGTATACAGATTATAACTACCTACGGGTATTTGGCGGAGTACAAGAATTTTATGATTTTGATTACCTTTTGCGATTTCTCTAATATGAAGTATCAAGATTAGAAAGTTTTGGAGAACCTTCAAGTCATAAAATAGAAGTACTTAGCTATATTGTACGTACTACTTACATGTATGACTGTGCATGACACAAAAACTTTGGAATTGTATCATACAATATTACGTATGAAAGAAACATTATGATTTCACATATTTATTATCTACGAAGGATAGGCGTTTGTTAAAGTAAGTTATAGACATAGATAAGCAAAAATCCTCCTTCCTCAGCTACAATAGGATTCGCTGCGACAAACTCTAAACAAAATAAACCGCTCACTCATGGTTCTCTTAGAGTGGTTTGTTGCTAGTTATCAACCGCGCAGATTATACGATTTGCAAGGTTAAGCTGCGTTCGCCGCGGTCTGTCTGCGGATGGGTGACCGTTTCGTTACACATCAAAACCCATTACATCATCAGTCAGTCCCTGGTGTCATACAAATACCTATGACAGTCGATACTGGTAGTCAGAAGCTCGAAAGTCTGACAACTGGTCTAACCCTAGGATATCAGCATTGCCCATTAACTGGGTAACAGAGGTCTAATGGCAGTCGCTTTGTGTAAAATACTGGTATGTTATCTGGTTAGGCTGGGAGCTGACCGCAACATATTTGGGAAAAGGCTAGGTAGAATGAACTAAGGAAATTTTTGAAACGTTTTCATTTCTAAATCTGGCACAAGATACATATTTCGTTAAAATCACACGAGACAAATTTTACGTGCCTCCTCGAATTCCACGGAATGCCGCGTGGCGTACTCAAAAGTTAGAACCAACATAACGTTTTTATTTCAGACAGTTAATCCCTACATTCCACTTTTTTATTTTAATTATTTTCTGGCTCGTACATTCCTCTTTATTAACATGTGACGCGAAAACTCGCGAAATAATAAAACGTAAACAAAAGCGAGCACTTCAGAGGAATGCGACCGAGTCATCACTGCTATGCGAGTGGGTTCTACTAGTGTTGGTTTACACGAGCCAGTACTGGGTTACAGTACTACGCATATTTTATCTTTCCATGAAAGAAAAATGTTCGCCCTGCGTGACTAGTTGGGAGGATGGGGCTGAATGAGAAATATGGCGTGTCAAATGCTGTTCAGCTAGCGTAGGTAAGATGACAAATAATGGCGGCTACGCGTCTAGCATACTGGTGACCTAAGTACGCCTAATATAATTTATATACAGAATTTATTGAAACATATTATTGTACCAAAATTCCCATAAAGATTTTTGAGACTGCTTAGCCTCGGCGAGCACGTTATGCAGTCGGTCCCGGGTGTCATACAAATACCTATGACATTCGTTACAGAAAGTCAGAAGTCCGAAAGTCTGACAACTGGTCTAACTTGAGGATATCAGCATTGCCCTGTAACTGAGTTGCAGATGCCTGGACAAAAATTGCGAAAATACTGGTATTCAGTCGTTTCTGGTTAGACTGGAAGCTGACCCCAATATAGTTGAGAAAAAGCTTGGCAGAACATTTTTGAAACTGCTTTGTATTTTTTCTTGGTCGAATCAGGTCCAACAGTGGTAAAAATATTAGAACTTAAAAGTTAAAGCTGTTATTCAATTAAGAATCCTTACAAACATTATTTTGACTTACAATTTTACAACACCTCCCAGTGCTACGTAATAGAAATAAAAAAGAGCCAAGCAATAAATATTTTTATGCTAGTGAAAAAATCATTACACACACCCAGGGATAAAGTTACGGCCCAGAATTACTAGTGATATAATAAATCCAACTTATACTACCAACTGGCAGTCAGTCATAAATCGCACATTTTTAGGACCCACTGCATGGATTACGACTCGTAAATCTTTAGAGCAAATCCCTCTAGAGTACATTCAGATACTTATCTTTTGGAGTTATGCTCGCCACCTTGAGTACCTATAATATTTCTGAGAAAAAATTACAATCGCATAATTTATAAACGATATTGTATTTATTATTATTTCAGGATGTCTGTTCAAGGCTCTGCCCTTTAGGTAACTAGTTTCTTGATGACTAATTGTGTTTCTGCCACTTCAATCAACCCATCAATAGTCCATCCTGTCGCAGTTCCCTTCTGAACAACCACTGACGTAACAATATTCGACACTTAACTGCAATCAGGTCGTGCGGTATACCCTCCTAACTCAAGCTCTACGAACAATGTGTTCTTCTAAACTTTTCTACACCACACACCACTCAAGCCTTTAGTTGTCCATTATACTTTAAAACTAAGCGCTAAAAGAAAAAGAACAAATAAAAACTAAGTACAGTCAGTGAAAAAGCGTTTCAACGAGGCACAAGTCAAACAAAGCTGCCGAGGTCTGTGGGTGTCCACAAACAAATCTCATAGCTGGAAATACGTAGGCTGACAACGGAAAAAAATAGATTTTAGCTTTACAGTCCTCTCGGGCGAGATATAATCACATCACCAGACTGTAAAATTTCAGTTTAAGGGCGAAGTAGTAGGCTTTGACGTGAAGCTTAATCATAAGTATGTTAACAGACTTTTTAGCCCCAGTTTTACCAACAAAATGCAGCTCGGATTAGACAAATCAGGTTATTCTCTGTATGTATTGGGAGTTCCGGCCTCTTTAGACTTTGTCTGCAACCCTATCCGGGGTGAAAGGCCGTCTTTGTACTTGCCGAAGTGAGATACGCAAATACAAAAACGCAACACTCCGTAAAATGCCTTGGGCTTCCCGACTTTTTCGTGTGCAGATAAAGAAAACAAATACACCGAAAAGATTTGGAGAGAAAAGCTTTTGAAAGGTAAAGTTTTGGCTGCAGAAATTCTGGAATCTCTTACTGCGGGTTTGTGGCAGTGCGAAGATAAAAGTCCTTGAAAATGTTCAAAGAAATGCAAAAAGATAAAACAAACAAGTCTGTAGAGAAGTAAATTATTCTGGTTTCAATGCAGACACCGCTTTGCCTCCAGTGTCATAGATGGACCCTCTCCCATAAAACGCAGTAATGACCGTCCTAAAGTTGATGTTATGATTGATGTCGCCATATTAATATCTAGCTACCTTTGAATAATGGGTATGCGAAGAAAATCAAGGAAAATTACTTACTTTCCGCACTAACTGTCTAACATATATTTTTGGCCAGCTAAAACAATGATATCCGTTATCTAGTGTCCAGACTATGTATATTTATGTGGGATTAGCTCAGAGAAAATAAAAAGCAACTGATCACCGTGAGCGTCCAACTCCGTATATCATTTATTTTCCAAAGCCAAATTACAAGCGTTTAATAAAAGAACGTTGTTCTTTCTTAATTTAAACTAGTTTAAATAATTATCCGAGTTCATGCACCTTTCATCACTCGTTACGTTTCGTTTTCCCACATTTATTGTTCTAAGATTTACCTACTGTGTTTATTCCATAACTTCTTAAACAGTATTGTTTACTCTGCAACCTCGGGTACCCGAGTGTAAGCGGTTGGCGCCGTGGCATGTAATTTACACTTTGTACTTCAGTTCCCTCGCGAATGTTAAAATAGCAAAAGCAGCGAAGAATTTTAGACATGATTTTGTTTTAAATATCAAGCGTATCAAGTATACTAACTGGTTTGTAACGTATACAAGGTGTAAAAAGACCATTCACGAAGCCGTCAACCATACATTCAGTACATTAAACTAAGTAACCCTACGCAAAAATTGTCGCTGGGAAACGACTTTTTTTTGGGTGAAAAATTTCGTTTTACTGTAAAGCTCCAATGTAACGCACTCAAAACACTGTGCTGATAGATGCAATGAGTAGTAAACGGGTAATGGAGGTATTTCAAGTACATTTGCAACCTTCAAAACTAGTATTTTTAAAAAAAGTTGTGAAAAAGTTGGAATTTTGACCTCTAATATCTCCGTAACTAGAAGGTTCCCAGGCATAGTCCAGAACAAAAAAAATATCGCAATGACATGGAGAATAAGTGCCTTTCGGTTTCGTTAAAGATCTTTTTACACCGTTTAGATATGTTTTACGTTGGAAGAGGAGCGAAAAATATTAAACATGCTTTCAAGGAATTGGGATGCTTAGGATTTCTTCTGTGTCGTGTTCGCCTGAAACTCTAGACTCGGTAGATTTTTGATAGGCTTATACAAATATGTCAGTCCCGACGTGGAAATTGAACCCGCGAGTTTCTCTTTACATAATCGCCTCGCGTTGTACAGATTTTATACTTATTCCAAATGAAACTGGAACTACACAATGACTCGAATTCAGAATGAAAACAAAGATGAACTCCACAGTAATTTTCTTGCATTCCCGAATAAACAAGAAAATTTTCTATTATAATAGTATGAAATTCTCTTTTATGAATAAACCAAAAATTTACTGAACATAGAATGCAAAATGTTAATTAAGCGCCGCAGCGCTTACTAGTAATACTGAGGTTACACCACACTGTAAATAATTCACGTGGAGTACGTAACACTCAACAGATGGCGCTGTGTGCAAACACTGCACCGAGAGCACTCAAACACTAGAGCCGAAAAACATGGTGAATATTTTATTGCCGGTACTGGTACCACAATTAAAGGGCTTTTGTTAAGTGCGTGTATTTTTAAAGGGTCAATTTGGGGTTAGGTTGAATGGAATAAATTATAGATACGAATTATTTATTTATAATTCTTACTTCAAGAATATCTTTCCTTCTTTGCATAACATTTTCCATTTCATTGTGAGTTTGTTGTATTTTAATCAAAAATACAGCTGGTTTTGTCACACAGTTTGTCTGGAGAGAATGGGCACTGTTATACTTAGGTACCTAGTTTAAGAAGACGATGCGAAGTTTCCCCATCATATCTGTGTCTATCGTGAGGCTACGAGTAAGTTAGGGATACATTTTTACATTATAAGAGTAATCTAACACAGCCGCAAATATAGCTACCCAATCTTATACATATGGGTACCACAAAGTAAGATACCGCGATATTGTAAAGGTGTCACAAGTTTCACGTATCGAATTTCAAGCAAGGAGCGATAACAAAATGAACAGTGATTAAAACGCAGGATGGTCAAACTTCGTTCAAGTTCCGCAGATAGGCAAAGTTTTAGCAAGTTCTTGATGCAGTTCTAATACAAGTACTGTGACAGAACTAAAACTTCATTTCGGTTGTTTGGTTCTAAAACTAACCAAAGATAAATCAGTTAAGTAACATAATCAGTGAGAAACGAATTATATGGAGGCATTTCTGTCCTAATAATAAACAAGAAAAAATTTAAAACAAGAATTCATTTCACGTTAAAATCTTTAAAAATTATTTAAGAGTATTAACACTCATAACATCTTTACAAAAACCCATACGTACATGTACCTACCATAGATTAAGAAAAAAGCGTTGGGTACATTTGTAAGGGACATTATCTCTAAAGCCAAAGTATTTTCTAAAATGTTGAACAACTTATCTTAAACCAAGTCAAAAAGAACACAGTGTAGAGTACTCCAGACTCATTTGCTCGCTGCACTGAATGGTACATTCAAGAATTCCAGTTCACTATTCCTCTTCAAAAAATATCTACTTTATTTATTTCTTCTCCAGTCGGACCGTACAATTTATCACCACTATTTCCAGCGAGTTGATTTATTAAAAGCGGAGTTCCTAAAAATCAATCAACTACAAAGTTAATGGAATCCATTTGGTTTTTTGCGCTATAATATTTCAACCGCTCAAATTCACCGGCAATATTCCCAGAAGTGATCGCCAATCTCGCTAGTCTAAAACAATCGAGGCATCCAATATGAATTCTGGATTCAGCTATCCCTTGTAATGACTTTCAGGCTTCACTGCGCTTGTATTACGTTTATTACATTCGGATCAGTCGTCGTGTTGTTATATTGCGTATGACGAACGATCATTCAAGCTTAATAACATTTATTTTTGCATAAACAATTTTTTAACAAAAATGGAAAATTATACTTTAAGGTGTGAAACCACATCAGTCCCGAGTGTTGTATGAATTCCGACAGTAGTTACGGGTAATCTGAAATCCGGACGTCTGACCACCAGTGTAATCTTAGGGTATCGGCATTGCCCAATAATTGGGTTGTGGAGGTCTGATGGCAGTCGCTCCGTGTAAAATTCTGGTATTCAGCCGCATCTGGTTAAACTGGAAGCTTACCCTAACATAGTTGGGAATATGAACAATTTTTAGTATGGGCATGATTCTAAATTCGAGATAAATAAAACAACTGTTCGATAGAAACATCGATGCTTATTCAGATACAATGGATGAAAAAACAGATTCACCTTTAAAAGAAAAAGACAATATAAGTTGCAATATTTTAATGGTAGCTGTCTGGGTTCAGTGGGATAAGAAATCTAGCTAAGAAGGTATTTGTGTGCACTTTAATATTAGCGTAACAATACAAGGCTAAATTGAAAATCTTGAGAATTGTCGTGAATGCAGAATTCACAACGAATTCTATGTATTTGAATAAATAGAGATTGTGGACGCGAAATGCTTTGAATGTTTCACGTTTGTGTTTGAGAACGAAATAAAAGGTGATATGCAGCAACATAGAATTTAATCATTTTGAAAATATGTCCTTTCATATACAATGGAACGTTCATGTTTTAAACAGAATATTAAAATATTTGAGAGCAACATTTCAGAGTTTATCATGTATATTTTATAAACGAAGTCTGTGTTTTCTCTCATATAAAATAGCACAGTTGGCAAGTAAAAACTTCTATAATCCAATGGGATTATACTACAGAATTCACTTAGTGTAAGGAAATGAAAAGTATTTAAAAAAAAACCGGCCAAATACGAGTCGGACTCACGCACAAAGGGTTCCGTACCATTATCTATAAAAACGGCAAAAAAATCACGTTTGTTGTATAGGAGCCCCCCTTAAATATTTGTTTTGTTTTAATTTAATTATTTATTTTTAAAGTGAATATATAACTAAATATTCTGTGAATATTTCAAGCGTACCTACCTGTTGCCGTTATCAATATCGAGCAATAACGAGTAAAAAAAATCACGTTTGTTGTATGGGAGCCCCTTAAATATTTATTTTATTCTGTTTTTTAGTATTTGTTGTAATAGTGGCAACAGAAATACATTATCTGTGAAAATTTCAACTGTCTAACTATCGGTTCATGAGATACAACCTGGTGACAAACGGACGGACGGACGGACGGACGGACGGACGAACGGACGAACGGACGAACGGACGAACGGACAGCGGAGTCTTAGTAATAGGGTCCCGTTTTACCCTTTGGGTCCGGAACGCTAAAAACCAAAAAAAAATTCTTACCTGTAACAGTAGGGCACAGAAAATCACACTATTTCATTAATTTTAATTAAAAATCTTGTTTAGATAGGACTATTTTAATTTTAGTCTGCATTTCGTCCAAGTCCAATTTGTCCAAGTCTAGACAGGAATTTCATTTTTTTTTCCACATATTCTCGGAACATAAATTGAAACGCCACAACGATTTTCCGACGGCAGCGGCGCATTTAAATTTCATCAAAGACCCACGAGAACATCCCTAGCGGTGCAAAATTGTATTTTCTGCTTGAGAGGAGCGAATATGAAGGGACATGTCTTTCACATTTCGAGTCCTCTCCGCCGATTCGTATTTCATTTTCTACATATCAGATTTCGTTTTGTTGATATTGATGTTTGGGATCCGTTGATTCCGTTCTTATTTTGCGCAAAATGTTTTTGCAATATCACCAAGAACATCTTTAAAATATTTAGGTACACTACATTGTTCTGCCTTGCTTTTTCACAACTATGTCAGCTTCCAGTCTAAACAGATGCGGCTGAATACCAGTATTTTACACGGAGCGACTGTCATCAGACCTCCGTAACCCAGTTACAGGGCAATGCCGATATCTTAATGTTGTATGTACTATATACGATTCTATAAAATTCTAATCGTATGTGAAACCAGAAAGTAAGCAAGAATTTCTTATTTTTCCGGCAAACCGTGAACAAGCAAGTTACGAGACAAGTCCACAAAATGTATACAATAGGAAAGGCCAGAGAGCAATAGTGTCTGCACTGCGGCTCAATGAAATAAAACCCGAGTTTTCTTTGTTGCAGCAAAGCATAAATTCTCAATGGAGCTGAATCCTTATCGACACTTTATTCCGTAGACACAGATGCAATTTGCACCCTCAAATTGCGTTTTCCGCGTTGCCTAGTCCCATTTCGGTCAGTTGCTCCAGTATTTTCAGAGCAGCGAAAGTGAATCATAAATTCGCAGATTAAAGTGCAGTTATTTTTAATAAAAATTGCACAGCAGGTACCGCACCGTGTTAACACATCAATCTTTAATAAAATATCCACAGGTTGCAGAGGAAAATCATTTCAGAAGAATTACAGTAGCTTCCTCTCTGTTAAAGGATTTTGGAATAACATATATAACATAACTAGCCCATATATAGAGACCCATGCCCAGCAGTGGGACAGTCCACTGCTGGGCATGGGTCTCTTCTCAGAATGAAAAGGGCTTTAGTCCACCTCGCTGGCCTGGTGCGGCTAGGCAGACTACACACACCACCGAGAACTTTATGGAGCTGCACATGAATTCGAAAAGTCAGAGGTACGGGCCGGGATCTAACTCAGACCCTCTTGTATAGAAGACAAGCGTTCAACCGCTGGTTATTTTGGAATATATTAGTAAATATAATTATAACAGTTAGACACTGGCATTAATATCTCTTTCCTGTTTAAAAAAACTACACTAGTCCTAAAGTACAAAGACGTGCGATAAATTGTAATCTCCGTAAACTATTTATGAACTAAAATCGTTTATCATCATTGATAAAAAATCACAGTAATAAAGAAATACATACATGTCAATCAACTGAACATTATTGCGGAAATGAAACTCGTGCGAAATGCAATTCCATTACTTTTTCAATCTCGGCTTTTCGCTGCCAAAATGCTTAACGCCGTTCGTTGAAAACGTATTTTGTGAAATTTTCGGTATACGCATCATAAATGAGATATTAATGACCGTGGTCTTCTAATGTACAGAATTTATCTTTTTCGTTAAAGATTTTCGAATAATTACATTTTATATATTTACTAAAACCGTTGTCGAATGTATGTCTAGTAGGTTAGGTAGGTATATACAAACCCATTAATAAATTTACTTTATGTCTAGTACATAAATCAAAAAAAAAAAAAAAAGAACAATAAGACCATGACTGCCATGCATGACCCAGAGTTTGATTTGGCGTTTCTTCTCAAATGGTCAGTTACCATAGTAACTTGTATAAGTGTTGAAAACAACCTAGGTACTTGTAAAACAGAATATTTGTTATTAACTTTGACTTAAATCCATATAATTCTCTTTTACCTACGTGCTGAGTATAGGCATAGGTCTTCTCTCCTTAACGCTAACATGCTGTCCTGAGCCAGTCTCATCCATTACCACCCTGCGACCCTAGCTATATCGTCAGGTCATCTGACTAGGTACTAATCTACAGTTCTCAGATCCTCACCAATCTCAAATTAAGAAGTTCTGTATTGTAATAAGTCCCATCTGAACGTTTAACTTCAGTTGTATTACGTTAGAGCACTACTGAACTCCCCAAAATGCTCTATAATTTTAATTGGCCCATATAAAGTGGCGTGCAATTAAATTGAACCATTCGCAAAGTGGCTAGTGGCATTGTTCTAATTTTCGGATGGGACTAACTTCTAAATGCACTAAGGAAAGTCGTTTGTAATACTGAAGCGATATAGTAAGAAGCAGTAGTAGATACTAACAGATCGTAGAGTATAGATTCATTCATTTCTGGGCGCGGCTTATATGTGCTTGTTTAAACAGATACATTGATTTGTTTTTTTCTTTACTTGGTCACCTTTGGCCCCAGTCTCACTTGATGGTAAGCGCAGGCAGGGTCTAAGATGGAGCACACGAATCCATGGCACAAAGATATAAAGAGATTCCACTATACCCCTCTGTCTCTCACATACACACATATCACACGGAACACTGTAAACTGTTAAGACTTTAATGTGAGGGTGGTAGCTAGCCAGGCGGACCGTATAGATCCTACCACCAAGCGTGCTGAGTTTTGTTGAATCTTACAACACGTGTCTATTTCCAGCGTGCGGTGAGGAAGTTTTATATTCTCACCCGTCCCCACACGAGTTCACGACTCCTATTACACACAATATCACTGTTGTCTATAGTAGTGATATTGTGTGTCACTGTTATACACAACAGTATACGTAACGGATTTCATTGAAGACGAGGCTAACACAAACCAAAATTATTTTTACACAATGACAAGCTCGAACATTCAGAACCGCGCAAAAAAAATGAGTGAATTAATCTCGTTTAAAACGGCGATATCGTTTAACGTTATTGACGTAGTTGCCAGTAAATGTGTCGCCGTTAATTCAGAACCTTTAAACACTTATAAAACGCTTTATATAAAATTTCGTGCACACGTTACATTGTATGATATAGGCTTTGCTAAAAGACTGCGACATGCGACTGACCTAGTCATTATAATGTCACAAATATCGTTTTTGATATGGGGATTAGGATTCGCAATATGATATTAGCAATGTACTTGTAGATTCTGATAAACATCCACCTCATACCTTAAGTTCCCTTTGACCTATAATCTATTTTAAAACTCGGAGTACCCATCTTTTACATTCATGTCTCTTTCTCTTTTCAGATTCTGTTCGACAGCTTTACTCTCGGCCGCTTCACATCCTTTACGGAAGACGGCTGCCCAGATGGCTACATGCAGATCCAAGAAGCAAGCAGACCACAAGTTGGCGGCTCCTGGTGCGGGACCTCCTGGGGACCCTCAATATACTACAGCGAAACCAAATCTATTACACTTATCATAAGGCTCCTGCATCTATCAAAAGAACAGAATAACTATAACTTCGACTTCAGAATGGCATACAAGGTTTTGAGGAGGGAATATGCCACGGTGCGATATGGAGGAACCCCTCCTTCGGGTACGTAAATCATTTTGATTCTGACAAATGGCACCCTTTCTATTTTGCTGCTAGAGTTATTTTGGGTATTGTTGTTAATATACATATTTGGACAGATCGTTTGTTATGTGTGGCAACAAAGGTGCCTGATAAAAGTAACAAATGATAACAAATGCATAACGAAATAATGATGAAATAAACAAATCAAATTGATAGTAAATCTATATTCAGTTTATCGCGATCTGTACTCATATAGAGGTTAATATTAAAGATAACTTGGTACTGACTCACCACTGTTATGGAATACAAAAGCCAATACAAGTCCAAATAAATAGTATAGGTAGATACCCTAAATAACATACGAGGTTCTCGTAGCCTCCCCTTGTGTCTTACATAATAAAATTCGAAGATCAATGTCTCTATCTAATAACAGTATCTCATTCCAGAACGGCCTTTTTTCAAACTGAGACCAATGCCTTATCCCGTAAACATATCACGCGGCGAGGATACGAATGTACCAAAGACGACAAAAACACCCGAGTATTACCTCGGGGATTTGATCTCCGGAACTTATTGCTCGCGGATATTCAGCGACTGTGATCGTAAAAACTGTAGGTTACAGTCACCAAATTTCCCTGGCGTTTACCCCAGAAACTTGACATGTTACTACGCTGTGCGACAACATGAAGTGCCTCAAGGAAAACACGCCCTAATAGTTGTTAAACAGCCGAACGGCCAACTAGTTTCAATTAGGAGCCAGAAGGCATTGTACGCAGCACAACAAGAAAGAGGGAACAATGGACGGGAACTGAAATTTTGGCAACAATGTGACGAAGTTCAGGACTATGTGACAGTTTACGATGGCTATACAACAAGAGACCCAGTTATATTGAGATTTTGTGGAGGAGGCGTGTCCGTTCCCGAAGCTATATCGAGTGGACCTGAATTATTGGTAGAATTCACGACATCACCTTTTGGAACATTTTTACAACCAGTAACGTCCCAATCCCTACATGGTTTTCAACTGGAAGTAGAGGTGAGGTCCCTTTAATATTATTCTAGTTTTAAAATTGTAATTTGCATAAAATATTGCATGCAAAACAGAATTTATGCAGCTCTAAAACTTGCCAAGAGATGGAAAAAGTTTTGGAATCCAACTTATATTTTGGATAGGGCGTGAGTCATTATCATAAAGTTATGGCGTAAATACGGTCAGAGCTTGAAAATATGCTGTCGCAGAAAACGGGACCACATTATTTTTTTAACAAGAGTCCTACAAAATGTATAATGAAATGAATAAGGACGAAATAAGTTTTGTATATTCCGACTTCTTTTAAATTATATTTCGCTTTCTTTGTCTATAACCAAATATTTCCTGTTATGGTATCTGCAAAATATGAAATTGTACATGCAGATATCCAATTTAAAAAAGATTTTCCGCCGCAATATTTACCGGAACAATTTATTTTAATTAGTGCTGCTCGATCTGTCATTTTCCGTAACACCGCATTACCAAGCCATACATTCCCCTCATTTTATTCCTAATTTAGAAATTCAAAGGAATATATTCACCGTCCTCGGTAATGGGTCCATTTTCTACTTTTAATACGAGTTTCCAAAAAAACCAGTTTATATTTTGGACACCGGCCAAATTGGAATTACAGAAAAAAAGTTGGAAACTTTCCATGATAAGTACTCCTGTGTTAAGATTATGAAAATTGGAAATTATAATCTTTTCTTGTACGCTTGGCTTTTGTTCTCAACTAGAATATCTTTAATAGGATCCTATTAACTTCGCTTTCATATCGAGTGAATGTGGAAATCCATTTCCTTCAACTCAATTACAGACTAGTAGTGGATTATTACAGTGGCATTTTCTTTGTCCAACAATAAAATGAAAGTAGAAAAAATAAAGATTTGATTTATCTTCTAACATATCGAGATGCGGTTTCAATTTGGCACCTTCCAACAATTACTGGATCTAAAACTAATCGGTTCACATATGATCCCAAAATTAGGTTAATGGAGTAATATATCATCATGGAGTGTTATTTAAAGTGTTTCGTTCTCAGTGAACAATAATAAATCAAGTAGTGCCCTGGAGGCTTCGCTTGGGCCCCTGCCAAAGTGTAATTAGTAACGTAGGCTCGCACGGTCGGTCACAATAATGAAGCGAGCGAACTCTACACCAACCCACATTGTTTTAACTTATGAAATTAGGACGACCCCCATCTTTCACTTTTCAATATAACTCTTTTTTATTATACTTTTTGATGGTCCTTTTATATACAGGCGGCGAGGACTAACCACTGTTTCAAATTATTATTTTTGCTTGACTTAAAAAAGATAAAAAAGATGGAGCAATATTTTTAATTCCTTTTCCAATACCAGTGAAACATGTTTTACATTTACCTTATATACGATCTCGTATATACAAAATGCCATTTACAATTCATCCCCTGTCATTATACCTTTCATTAGTTATGATAAAGGACAGTAAGGGATCTTTGTCGTGGTTATCACATAATTAATCAATTTTAGGTCAGGTTCGTGGATCAACAGTCACCGACATACGCAAAGAACAAAAGGGCTTGTGAGTTTTGGATAAGAGGGACAGGCCGGGGGATTTTGGAACACCCGCAACATTCCTTACCTCCGAATACCACATGCCTTTATCACATGCAAGGAATAGACACCTCGGGGCCGTCGGGACGGAACATAATTTACAGAAGACCGTCGTTTTCAGCTCCACGATTCCGAGTGTGGTTTTCTGTATTGAAATTTTATGTGACAAATGCTCTGAATCCTAACTTGCCCGAGGACGAGTACTGTGGAAGCCATTTGAATATATGGGACGGTCCGATGAGAATATCGCCCGGCTGCAGCGATATATTTTGGTGAGTAAAATTTTCCTTGCTCGTGCCAGTGTTGATTGATTTTATGATGTAAGTGAATAAAGTATTTTAAATCTCGTTATGCAAATTGCCGATTATGGCTCATACAATCAAAATTATTATAATGAAACGTATACCTATCTCATTCCGATATTTTTGGGCTTTAAATCTTCAAACATATTTTGACGCCACGGTTGGCGGGTTCGATTACCAAGCGGAAAAAGTATTATGTATGGCCTAAAGATACTTGTTTCTAGTATGGGTGTTTATGCATGTGATATTTTTGTGCCTGTAAACGCACCCACAATACGGAGGAAATCTACTGAAGGGTAAATCTATTCAGAATTTTTTTACATTGTATTTTATTTTACATAGTAAATATTTATAAGCAGTGATAGCCTAGCGGTTGAATGGTTGCCTTCTATGCAGAAGGGTCTGAGTTGGATCCCGGTCTGCACCTTTGACTTTTCGGATTCATGTGTGGCTCTGAATTGATTATCACTTGCGTTAACGGTGAAGGAATACATCGAAACGACTCTAAAAGATTCTCGATGGTGTGTAGCCCACCAACCCGCACCTGGCTAGCTTGGTGGACTAAAGCCTAAACCCTTCTCATTCTGAGAAGAGGCCCGTGCCCAGCAGTGCGACAGTAATGGGCTGATTATGTTATGTATGTATGTATTTGTTTTAACTATTTCTAGTGACAAAGAGCGGTCAGTTCAAATGTCTCGAGCAACATCCCCCCAATCAGTGATCGTTGGTCGTCCTCCAACAAACGCGACACTAGTCGCCAGGTTCTGTCGAGAGCGGGCCCCGAGAACTTGTGAACATGCACTGCTACGGAGATCCAGAGCCTGTGCGAAGACTGAGAGCTTCCTCTCTAAAGGAGACTCGTTGACTTTGGAACTGAAGTTAACGCAGGGGACCGCATTGAAGTAAGTATATCAATTACAATGTATGTACAGTCATTGACAGGTCGACATGGCAATTTTCTAGTCATTTTCAATACACAACTACAAGCAACAACGTGAGTGAGATCGTAATCGATAAACGCGGTCGATACGGACTCGTGCAGCACTAAGACTAAGATGGCACGGGAGCTGTGCGGGTGTGCGGGGAGTACCTCCTCCACGACTCACTTCATACCCGATTGCCATGTAGACTTGTAAATATTCCATTGCTAACTTAGAATATTATGATAGGAAGTAAATTACTTAAAAGATTCAAGGAAATCTTGACAAAATGTTAGATATTGACTGAAAGCTGGTTTTCACTTTTTCGATTATACTTCATAACTTATGATAGAATATATAACTTTTTTGATTTTCAGACCAGTATACTTCAAAGCCTTGTACGAATTTGTGGACCTACACCAAGACGGTGAACCTTGGGGTCGAGGAGCTTGTTCAAGAAGGTTCGCATCACGATCGTTCCCCGAAGCACCTCCAGATCCACCGATAACTTTTTCGTCGCCAAGAGATGTATTTTTGTACGGCCGAGGTGGAAATCGAAATATTAGGTGAGGTGAAATAATATCAATATGTATCCAGATATTGAAGGCTTTGCCGCTTATATGGAAAAAAGTATTGGTGGCTGTCGCCATGCTTCGACACTACCTAACTGCTTCACGTGCATAAAATGTTGACCACAATCTATTCAACCCAAATCTAGTCGAGTCAAGTCGTCATAACAGTCGACAGAAGCATCTCCCAAGACTTAACAAACATGAAAAAAACTTGTCTATAATATTTCCAGTTGCACCTACCGCTTCGAGGCTAACCCTGGTGAAGTAATAAGGCTCCGAGTATGGGGGGTACGCAGCGGGGGGCGGTTATGTCGGTCGGTTCACTCAGCTCACTCCCCGTGGTACCGCTGCGCTGGTGACATCACCGCAGCCGTCAGGATCTTCGACAAACCTTGGAAAGACGCTGGCTCCAGGATACCTAGAGATTGCTTGTGCAGGTAACTAGCTAGATTTCAAATATAATTATCGTAATTATATGGTACAAAAGACTACATCGTAATCAGTTCTCCTTCTTAGGTCTGATTTGTATTTTGAGCTTATAGCCCAGTTTATTTAAGACAACACATTTGCGCAATTTATTTAGAAAAACCTATTTCCTAACGATTTGATTACTAGTTTGGAAACTGCTACCTATTCACACGTTTTGTTTTTTTTAATTCTTCTTATAATCTAATTAGAATGTTTTATTTTACCAGTGACGTTGGCGACTATGAATTCACATCCCTCGCCACAGTCGCCGAACTAAGGTTTGACGTGGTCAACATGTCAGCTTCCGACGACTTTCGGTCGTTCGGCTTCGAAGCTTCAGTGGAGTTTGTAAGGCTGGACTCTGGTTGTGAAAGCTCGCATCGAGTGTATGGAGCCAGTGGAGACATGAAGCTGGCATCGTTGAATCCAATGTCTGAATCGGTAAGTCCTTTGTTTTAAATCCGTGCCCAACTTATATTTCTACAGAATAGTGTATCCGGATTTCTAACACAAATCTTATGTGCACAAACATCGAGACTTTGATAAAATTTAATATCTACGGAAAAATATTTTATCGGTGCGAGTATCGAACACTCGACTCTCAACACAGGAAGGCAATGTTCAGTATTTTTAAGAAAATAGAATAGGGAAATAAATACGCATCCCTAAGTACTTTATTACAAAACATCTTAGTGGTAAGTCTCTTATTTAGCGCTATTTATTAACATTCCAGGAACGTTGTGAACGTCGTCCATGGCTGATCGACCCCTCTCCCGGCCGGTATCTCTACCTTCAAATCCGCGGCAGCATCATCAGAGAACCAGAGCTGGATAACTTCACTCTATTTAACAACATCACAGTAGCTCCTGATATGAGACATCTATGCAGAACTCCGAACCGACTAGCAGTTTATACCGGAGGACTGATACCTACGTTTATTTGTCCAGAGCCTCCAGAAGAACAGGTAAGGCTTGCAAAATATTGACAAAAGAAGTAACATAACATAACATCACGCCTGTATTCCCCTAAAGATTGGGCAGGGGTGTAGTAACACCCTCATTTCGCCGTTATGTTTAAGTCCCATCTAATATGGGGCGAGCCTATTGCCCTCAACCGAGCACAAATCCAAACTCTGGGCTGTGCTACTGAGGAATTTTACATGGAAAAACCCAATGACACTTTACCCGACTTAGGGATCGAACCCAGGATCAGCAGTCGCGCTTGCCACCACTAGACCAACGAGAAAGCAAAAAAAATTGCTCAGTAAAAACTATTGCGATCACAAACGTTTAATTTAGCCAGGACCTGGCCTCTTCCTCCTTCCTCACGATAGTTTCGGTAATGGAAAAAGTCGTGCGGAAACCTACACACCTGAGTGGACTCAAAAAAGTTCTCGATGGTGTATGTAGTCCGCTAACGTGCACCTGACCAGTGTGGTGGATTAAGACCTAAAAACCCTTCTCAAGCCTGAGCTTCATCGGTTTCTCAGCCCATTGCAGTCCCACTGCTGAAGTGGGACTGCAATGGGCTGATTATGCAACTACATTTTTTCCATCTGTTAACCGTCGAAGCTTCGGTCGAATTTCATCGGTTAGTATCTCAAGGCAAAAAGGCGAGAACTTAAGATTCTCATTTGGAGAATCGTAAATTACTGATAAAAAATCTACATTCCATAGGACGAAATAAAAATGTATATTTCTTGTTTTCAGATAGAGGATATGGTAGAAGTATTCTCGGACGGTTGGTCAAGAGATGTGGATCCCCTGGCCCGTCACGTGTTCGCGTCTCCGTCAGCATCTGATCACTTCGACCTGGACTGGCCGAGGGCGTTAAGTGTTGAACTCATTGCTGTAGAACCTGCTTCTTATTATGTTACGTGGTTGGAACTTTCTAGAAGGTACGTAATTTCATTTTAGTTTTTTAAGACAGAATTCATTCATCAAGTAACGTATAATTAAAATACTGATGAGTTATATTTGTGTTAATCTTCATTTTAATGGATTACCTACGTTATCTTCAACTACCCTAACTACAGGCTGACTTGATTGAAGGTCTTAACGCATATTCCTTTCTGTAATCTCACCTTTGTATTCTTATGTTCCAGACACGCAAGTTCTCACGGCGGCGTTTTCGCGCTGTCGGGTGAATGCGAGTACAGATGCGCGTCTCTAGACGCGTGCATCGCAGCTGCGCTGTGGTGTGACGGCATACCGCACTGTCCTCGTGGAGAAGACGAACGTCTTTCACATTGTTCTGCGCTTCTGCGAGTACCAGCACATTACGCTGTTGCGTTACTCGCGCTTACTGCGCTTGCTGCCTGCGCCGTGGTAAGTCTATTAACGCAACCTATAACAGTCTACTGCTGGTTAGTAGTATTGTGAGGAGATTTCCACCCTGGACAAGCAGGTTGGGTTCCAAAAAACCAGCATTCTTGCACTGATGATGAATCTCTGGCGCACTGCTCTACACTTCAACGCACTTTGCTTGCAGTCTTAGGTAAATCGTGCCCATAGGCCATTGTTGAGGCCCCTGGCAGATGGGTTAGTAACCAGCCCTGTCACATCAAGTACGCATTACATCAATGATGCAGTGTATAGGAAATTGTCTACAGAACCACTCCCTCGTATCTCCACTGCAATGGATGGTGCTTAATAACATTTAACTTTATGTTTTGCAGATAGCGGCAGCGCGCTCCTGCCGGCGGCGCCGCTCCGCTCTCCAACAGCGGCTCAAGAGCCTCTCCTCAGACACCGCCATCTTTGACGAAAAAGAAGTGATTTGCTGACCAAGCGAGGACTCTGTGCGATACGTGGAAATAGACCGCGTCACCACTGTGTGACCGCCTTCCCGCGCAGAGTCCAAATATTCTATACAAGTTTTGAAACATTGGGCAGTTACTCCCAAGGGTAGCCATGTAGTAAGATATGTTTGACCGATTCCTCTAAGTAGTGGGTCAATTGTTGGTGGATTGAGGGTATAGCATAATGAATTTGAATTCGAGTTTTGTGAACACACAAAATTGTTAAGTCCTCATAAAAACTTGTACGATAATTATTCGAGAACGATGTCTATGAGAATAATGTAAATAAATGTGATTATTAATAAAGTAGATAATGTTAGTGCGAATATAAATTTTGGACCAAGTGTTGTCGATCGGTGGCCAAGACTTGGCTATTGGGCCCAAAGATGGGTCGTTGATATAAATGAATTGTTTGATGCTTCTCTTTCAAATTCTGAAGCTGAAAACGTATTTGTTAAGTTAGTAATGAAATGTTTGAATATTGTGGGCTTCCGTTTGGCAGACGTGCCATCTGTTAATGATTGAGCAACGGTGAGAAAATTACACAGTGGCAATGTTGAAAACCATGAAGACCAATTCGAAATCATCTATTCGAATATTATCTGCGATTTTTAACATTTTGTCGCTGTATCAGTAACTATAATATGCCCAGTATATCTTGGAAGGTGGAGAATCAAGGAACTAATTTCAAATGTACCTATATACTAAATTTGACAGATTATTTCCTTTAGCTGTTACAACCAGCACTGCGCCATAAACTGCCAAGTCATACTGAGCGCACCGTGTATTTAACATACATACCGCGATAATTGTTTTAACCTTATGATATAATTCATTACCCTTCGTGATTACTTTTGCATAAGTACACATCCTGTATTTGCGTATCTTTACTAATTAATTTAATGTTCCTAAACATTTATCGCGTGACCCATGCTAAATATGTTCCGTTCACTGAAAGTATTGAGAATCCAAGGTTGCTAGTTATGTGTTCATTCGAAAAAAAATAAGACAAAATGTTGCGAAGAAGCTTGAAATACAATGTGCTCAGTATATTATGACAGGCGGCAAAATCGGGAAGTAAATATAAATATGATTTTGACATATTATTGACATTTGTCTTTGCAAACACTGCCGCCCTGAAGTGTCAAAATATACTGGGCTTCCTGTAGATAAACGCACAAAGCAAAATTGTATGATTGACCGATCGAACGAGGCACAATTTGAGTTATGAGATCGATTGGCATAATGTAAATATTTGTAGTGTCTCTTAATAAAGGTTTGTTAATCGTTATATAGGTATAATGGAGTCTACCACGAAATAGTGATACACGAATATATAATACTTCTTCGTGAATAGTAGGTATGCCTGTCAGTGGATACCTATTTGTGGGTGTATAGTAGTAGTTATGTAGTATAATGCAATGCAAGAAAAATTATGTTCGTGTCTCACTTTCGTGGTAAAGTTCGTGTTAAATAAATTCGCGGCAATAATTTCTATTCATTTTTTAATTGAAAGAATCGAATAAACGTTGACCTGTGTTCTAAATGTTACTCTAAATTCGTATACGTGATATAAAACTGCCATTTTTATAAGAATATTCATGTTCAATTAACGAAATTAGCGAAATATTATAAGTATTCGAATGATTCTTCAATTTTATTAATTTTGGACCACTTTTGGCACTCTTGTTGCGTTTACCGCCCAACAGACGACATCAACTTACAATAAACAAATCTATATCGCAAGCTTTATGAAATAATGGAGATATTCTATAAATATTCCTATTAAAACATTCGAAGAATTTTCATATTGTAGGAACATCAAAAATTATGGTATATATCCTAATCGAATAAAATGCGATGTAAATAAAAACAAATAAAAAAACTATTCATATCTTAGAAATGTATTGAAGTGATATAATATGTTTGTTTCCCAAGGAAATTATTAAAGTTTATTAAGTATATCGCGTTAACTATTAGTGAAAATCTAGGTAATAATTTGATCATAATGAAGACAACAACAATGATTATATTCTAAAGCTCTATTATTATATTTTTACTTGACAAGGCGAATATTATCTGTAAAATTTTAGCGCGTTTTTATGACGTTTGGTTGAAAAATGGCGCGCCAATTTGCCAGAAATTAGTAAAATATTGCTGTCATTTTTATTGTTTTTATTATAAGTTTCATAATTTATATTTAGGTAATTGTAATTATAAGAATTACTAGTCAAAATGGAGTAGAACGTTTGTATCGTCTTCCATAATGTAAATGAGAACTCAGGTTTTCTTTTCCTCCAATTCGTTACGCCATATCAGATACGATAATTGAATACGGATACTAATTAAACAGAATCAGGTGTTATCCTGGAAGACAATAATGATGGATAATAGCTGTAATAAGCAGAGATACATAATTTCACGTTCAAAACAATGATTACGAAGAGTTATGATGATAATAAGAAGTTTTTAAAAATAAAAGTATTTACTGCATGAGTTGTGTGTTTTAATAATTTCGTATAATATAAACATTGTTGTATTCACATTGAATCCAGAGCAATACACCTCAAAAACAAAGTATACACATTATTTAAATTAGGTTTAATTTAATTAGCAACCGTTTTAAATTATATCGCATCTTAGATGGGTCTTCAAATACCTACTAAAAGCCTTGACCTAGTCATTGGAGGTCAACACAGCGACGCAGATATTAGGAAATTAGAGTCGTTACAAAGGCCATTTGAAATGTTTACATAATTAACATAAAATCACGCTTAATATAGGGACCGGATTAGAAAGGTATCGTTTTATTTTTTGTATCAGCTGGAGGACGTCTGCTGCTAGACGTGGTTCTATTCTTCTTCTGAAATCCTCTCTGCGACTTTCTTTTACTCCTTTTTTACACATAGCATCACGCCTTGTATTCCCCAAAGGGCACGGCAGAGGTATTTTTAGTACACTCTCGTTTCACCAGTTATGTTTAAGTCCCATGTAATAGGGGGCGAGCCCATTGCCGTTAACCGGACACAAATCCAGACACCGGACTGCTACTGAGAAATTCCTAATGGAAAAACCCAATAACACTTTGCCCGACTTGGGGATCGAACCCAGGACCCCATGCTCAACAGTCACGCTTGCGGCCATTAGATCAACAAGGCAGTGTTATGTCCTGTTTTAATACTTCGATATAATTATATTTGACAAAATGTTTTGATCTACAAGTGGAAATAATATTTCAACGTACCTAAACATTATATGGCAATGTTTAAGTAAAGTTCCTTAATACTTATGAGCTAAATTAGTACCAATTTTATCATTTAATCTTACAACAACCGTTAAAAAAGTTCTAATTACCATATAAATACTCTTAGTTTTCTTTTAATGCTCGCTATACTAAGTATTCTCTATCTATATTCCTACAATACACTGGTACCATTACACTTATCACAAAATCGCTCTACTGCTTGTAATTATTACGCCTTTCACCATATAATGACACTAATCTTAATTGAACACACCCTGACTCATAATCTCGTAGGCTTTGGAGACATTGCCAGTGATATCTTCAGCAGGTCTGTCTGATGTCACCAGCCAGGTACTTGCGCTTGAACCGTTCTTAAACGCGTCGATGAGGCCTTCAACAGCTGATTCAGGCCTGAAATTTAACATTTTCTTTTACTGAATTTAAAACACTTTCATTGCTTGGGTGTTGAAATACAAAAAGCAATATAATAATGTCGTCAATGTAAGCAAGTATCTAATTATCCCTACTTTTTTTGAAATGACGCAGTTTTTTTTTAATGGTTTCTTTTATACTTAATTTGAAATAAGAGGATAACACTGTCTTCATCTCAGCTTAATTCCCGCTTAACATTATTTTGCTTGTTTAGCAAGTAGCAGTGATCGCTATCTGATGATATCCAACCAACGAAGCAACAGTTACAAAAAATTGGTTACGACAGTAAAAGTTATTTAAAATCATCGGAAAGAGATGGTGCAATTCTTGATTGTTCACCGAGGGTAAAATAATAATAAATATTACCATTTTGAATACTTACTTTTGCATAGGTAAGCCCCCTAAACTACCAACGAGTAATTCGTCAGTTTCTTTATCAAAGGCACCCATTTTAGAAGTATTGAACAAACTGGTGTCGGTGCACCCAAAACATAATGTTAATACGCGAACTCCTGAACGTGTGTAATGTGGCTCCATCTGAAAACGATAATATTGTTAATTTACATTTTGAAGAGCTGTTTCAAATCTTGTTTAGGTTATAATATTATAATATAACAATTGTGCTAGAAATAGGTACTGTAAGTTATCTGCATGCTAATCTGTTAATAGATGCAAATTTCTAACACTTAAATTATTTCAAAAGGATATTTTTAGTCAATAATGGATCAACCGCTTGAAGACCGCAGCAGATTGAAAGCAGGAGGCTATGAGCCCGGTCTTTAGAGCACAACTTGGGACAGGCTTGTGCTGAGAATTGGACTGTGGTAGGCTGAACTAAATTGAATTGATATCATCATATTATTTGCTTAAAAGAACACAAATGTTGTATGTTTAGGTAACAATGACAATTGAGAGTATTAGCTATAATCAACAAACAGTAAGATAAGAGTGAGTACAACTACACTAACAAGTACACTAAGTGATAACAAAACTATCATAATAAATATTTATCATTGTGTAAAGAACAGATGAAAGTATCATTAAAACAATAAAGCACTTAGCTGTGTGTAAATATTATGTAAAGTTACATACATAATATTTACACATTTGTACATTATCAACATTTATGATAAGATATTGAAATAACAATATATTTTAAGCTTGCTCATTGATCTTGACGTCAATGCACCTCAAAGGTATTCATTAGTGCAGAATATACCCAACTTTTTTTAGTTTCGCCTTGCAGTCTAACCAGATGAAATGAATTTTAGAAAATTTTATACGGAGCGCTATGCAACCGAAAATTACTGAGGTCTACCGATACCCTAAACTGGACCGGTTGTCAGACATTTCTGGCTTCTGCCTTCCCGTACTTCTTATTCTTTTCGTGTGGTTAGTGATAGTGACTAACCTGGTGTCACAGTTTATGCCACCCATGGACCTCTGACTTGGTTTCACATGCCGTTGAGCAATATCTCTCAGGCATACTGGTTTCCTCACGATGTTTTCCTTCACCGTTTTTAAGCAACTGATAATTATGCAATACGCAAATGAATCCGAAAAGTCAGAGTTGCGTGCCTTGAGTTCGAACTCGAGACTTATGACTTGGCAGTCCGACGGTCACACCACTAGGCTACCACTACTGTGCCTTCCCGTTGCGACTCTCATAAGTATTTACCAATACCATGTCAATCAGAATCGACAGCTTAACGTGCTCTCCTTACATGGAGCTCAAGGCTCACCTACCTGATATTATTAATATAATGAAACTAAATAAACATACCCCAAGACAATTACTGAACTGCAACACAGCACTCTTCGTGGCACAATACACTGGCAGTAAATGGGCTTGGAACAGTCCCACGATGGACGATATGTTTATGATCGTGCCGCCTCTCCCACCCTGGTCTTTGCGCATCAGGTCGAACGCTTTAAACGAACTTTTGACCAAGGCAGTCTGTAAAAACATATGACGAATCTCATTAAGCATACCTTATTATAATAATAATTACACATTGTAGATAAATATATCGAGTCTTTATGGTTCTCAAAATTATTTTGAACTTTGTTGATTGAATCCATTTTTCGATGTTACAAATATATTAGCTAATGTCCGGTTCCTATGACCAAAAACTACTCGTTTTGTTTTGGTAGCATTTTTCATCGCCCTATTGGGCACATAGATTCGTAAGCTAATTTTACCTGTGATAGCTACTAACGAACGGAAGGGTCTACAATTCAAAAGATGTGGGGTCTTTGGTTCACTATTGGTAAGGGTGCAAAAGTCTTAATTTTTACCGATAACGCTCGGTAAATCATAGGAATCTGTCACAAGTATTGTTACTATAACTGTTGATGTTGGTTATAGTTAATGCAAAAGAAAATATACTTACAACATTAATATCTATCTCCTTGATATACACATTAGGTCTATCATTCATGATCCCAGCACAGTTGACCACCACATCTATGTAGCCGAAGTCATTGATGAGATTGTCGTATACTACGTCCAGCTCATTAGAAGTGACATCACATTTATGGAACCTAACTTTGTTGGCCCCATGCTTGGTGTTCAGGTCCCGTTCTAAGGCTTGACCGTTGTAAGTGTCCACGTCCAGCGCTGCTACATGCTGAAACAATACAAAAACAGCGATGAAATTGTTTTTTTATTTGTCGGGAATAATTGTTCAGTCTTGAGCAACCATTGCCAATATTTAGAAGTTTAATATAAATGCCTTAGATTATTCCATCGTTTTCACGGCCAATTCAGGGATTCGGTTCGCTTAAAGAAACCGAGATTTTCTGTTCATGCGCAGTGCCTGCCGTCCGCAAACATTAATCAAACCAAATTTTGTAATTTATGGTTGCTAAAGTCTAGATTGGTATTGATATCTATGATTGGTAGTGAAACTAAACAAAGGAATGGTCCTCGGTCTAGGATAGGCATAAGAATATATGATTTTTAAACCACAAGGCAAGAAATCCCTTCTTAGTGGATGTTTACGTCACAAAATGAACCTACTGTCAAAATTTCAAGTTTCTAACCCCAGCCGTTTAGGCTGTGCGTTGACAGATCAGTCAGTCAGTCAGCTTCTCCTTTTATATATATATGTATAGATTATTATTAATTAATACATTTCATTATTCTTCGGTAAACACCTGCTTGCATGAATTGTTTACTACATTACTCAAACAATGCTGCATGACATTGTGAATTTAGTATAATGACCAGTTTCTTACCTATAATAGTTTATTATACAAGGTTACCGCCCGTTCACACAGCGGATCCGCATTAACGGATCCGTCGGTACTGGATGTGTTGTTCACATCTGTACCGACGGATCAGTTAAACAAATGACAGCTGCGTCACATCTCGCAGATAAGATACGATAAAAATAACGGATCCAGTATTTTTTACTGGATTCGGAATTCTAACGTATATGTGAACCCACTCAGTCAACTACAGGCGCCATCACCAAAATAAAAACAGATCCGCTAAAACGGATCCTGGACACAGTTTCTGTGTGAATTAGCTGTTATTACTGATGATTGTTTTAAGAAAATGTTAAAATTTCAAAATCCAATAATAGAAAAAGATGCAAAATGGTTTTTATTATAGTTTTATCAAAAAATCTTCATCCCTACTTTATATAATGCTAAATAGAGTTCAACAGTTTAAATATCTTGGGCATATCGTGACCTCTGACCTGAGGGACGATGCGGACATTGATAGGGAGCGGAGGGCGTTGTCTGTGAGGGCCAATATGATCGCCCGCAGGTTTGTTCGTTGCTCGGCGGCCGTCAAAATAACTCTTTTCAGAGCTTTTTGTACGTCCCTGTACACGGCCAGCCTGTGGGGGTCATATAATCAGAAGCAGTACAACGCTCTCCGTGTTCAGTATAATAATGCGTTTAGGGTGTTATTGGGGATGCCCTGGCACTGCAGCGCGTCAGGGATGTTCGCCGACGCGCGTGTCGACTGTTTCTACACGACGATGCGAAAGCGGTGCACGTCTCTGGGGCGCAGGCTCCGGACCACCTCCAACACCATCCTGAGCGTATTTGCGAACAGGTTTGATTGTCAGTACATTAACCACTGTTATATGATTAATGTAATGACAAACAAACAAATGACTCAGAGGCAGGCGTATTATTAATTGTTTTTATTTTATGATTTTAATTTAATTTTGATTTTATATATAATTATTTTAGTTAAAATTATAATTTCACTAACAATATGATCTTTAATGGATTGAAATAAATGATATTTGAATTTTAATTTAGATACGAATTCAGAAAATGGAGCTTCTATTCCGTGACCCCAGATATAACCTAAAATGTAAACACAGCTAATCATAGCTGAGGATAGATAAATTTTTTGCATATTTTTCATGAAATCTTTGAACAGCTATTTTTCTTAAACTAATGACTTTTGGGGAAAGTTGTAGAACCAAAGTTATCCATTATTATGTGTACTGTAACATCCTTTCGGCTTAATACTCCCTTTCCGACTAACCTTGTATAATTATGTGAATTTGTAATGATTTTGACCTTCAAGCAAAAGGCCACACAATATTTGGATTTATGTTATTGTAGTACTATAGGTACATATTTGAATAATTATTTATCATCGTGATTTCTATCATATAAACTGCTTGAAATTTCATTTGCGTCACATACATTTATATTGCCATTTGATTCCTCATGTGCAAGATCTGGCGGCATTCGCTAGGCAAAGTGAGCTTCAATAATTTAGTTCGAAAAAGACCGGCATGGCCTAAGTAATTTAAAAACTTTACTATAAAATCTGAATCGTTTCTATCAGTTACTTTGAAACAAGCACTTCACGCTCTCCCGCCACTATGCGAGTAACTTCTTTAAGAGGACGTTCCTGTTCCACAGCTGTCTCACTCTAACTTTAACCCTTTTTTAAAGATTTAAAGAGATTTTAGGTGATATTGATAAATTTATTTAATAAGCATCCTTCAAGATAACATTAAATTATATTTGAAACATATTTTCGTCTTGATTTGTCGCCTAGAAAGAGGAGGTGAAAGAAAAATTATATCTTTTGTTTTTCTTTTTCTATATCATGTATGGAAATAAAACTCATGTTTAAGTATTTGTGGTGACACTCAGAAGGTAGATACAGTGAACTTCTATAGATTACCTTTTTCACCTAAAATCTCTTTAAATCTTTAAAAAAGGAATTAGAACGAGACGGCTGTGAAACGGGAACGTCTTCCTAAGTCAGAATATTAATGATGACCGTCTAGAAATTGCCGACCAATAAGGCAGAATGTATTCCGAGGATACGTTCCCGTACAAAACAGCCTCTATCAAAATAAAATAATATTTAAAAACAGAAAAAATAAAGTACTTACTTTAGCGCCTTCATTCAAAAATGCCCTGACGATGCCAGCACCGATGCCGGCAGCTGCTCCAGTCACGAAAACCACTTTATCTCTTACTTCGAACATGATCAACGAAGATTCACAGTCGCGACTGATCTACTGAACAGTTGTTGCTGAGTGTTTTAAACGTAAGTCTGACGACCATTGACTAGTCTAGTGTTTCAAGTGTTTGAAATGCGATAAAACAAACTTTAAGATGATTAGGTTTTATTACATAGGTACCTTGTATTTGTTTGATGATATCTTTCGTGTTGATTTAGTTAAGCAAGAATATAAATTACGAATTAGTTGCGTGCTAACCAACAAAATTAAAAATGTGATTTAATATTTTTACGGAATCTCCAAAATGTAGTATAGCATCGGGAACGCACTAGTGCACTCGAAAGACCCACATTCCACGGAGTCAAAAGTTACTCTGAGTTAAAACTATAAGCGTACGCGAAAACCTATTAGCACCTTCAAACTGCGCATAAGTGTTACGTAACACAGGTCAAGCCTTCAGATGTACATGCAAAATATAATTACTGATGCCTAAGACACGGTTTACACTGAAATGACAGCTGTGCTGCGCTCTATGGACCTTTTCGGAGCAATATCGACGCAATGGGTAGGAAGGGATAAACTACCACCTACAGTTCGCCACAACGTCAAACCGTTGACCGACAAGGCTCTAGTGACCGATAGACTGTTCCATCTTGCTAATAAAACTGCATACCGAATGCAACCATTGTTTGATTGAGAGGACTGATACGCAATCGTGACGATTATGGTAGTAGCATATTATTATGACGTTTTGCCTAGTGTGGAAATGATTAACATTCAAGGTAGCAATTCTTTGCATACCAGATGTAAAGATGATATTCCAATTAAAGCAGAGCGAATATATTAGAGTGTTATTATTAAGCTATAGCTTCGCGTGCGACTCTTCAAGAGATGTCTTATATTGTACTCAAGTACCTGGATGACCGAGCTTTGCTCATTTTTTTTGATAAATCGACGTTTTCTAAAAATGAAACCTAGCCAGATCGATTTATCGCTCCCGAAACCCCCTGCATACTAAATTTCATGAAAATCGTTGGAGCCGTTTCCGAAATTCAGATTATATATATACAAGAATTAGATACTCGTTTAAAGGTATTATATAGATAGATTAGATAAACAAAACACGACACAACGATTCTATTAATTAATTTCTACTTCACATCTCATCTTACTTATTTTAAGCCAGTTAACATTAACAGGCTGCAATACATTCATAGAGCGATACGCAGATCGTATCTCGCGGTGGACCGTAAGGTTAAAACACGTCAAACAGGTCATCCTTCACCTACATTATATTTTATAACTTTAGTGATGTATTCAGTTAGGTACATATTTATGTTCAGGATATGTACAATTATTATTGATATCGTATAATAATGTGCATCAGTATAATTAGTGTCTTATTTCAACCAGTAACCTCTCGATAACACCAGTTATAAGAGAGGTCAAATTCGCATATTTTGACTCAAGACACTTTATTATTGCGAATTTCACAGTAATAGAGTGTCTTAAGATAAAATTTGAGAATAGGTACCTAGTTTATGAAACTTTTTGGCACGACTTAGAGGGGCCCTTGTCCAGAAGTTGGTTACGATATGATTAAGTTTTTCTTTTTAATTATATAACCTTGTTTATCGTGACTCGTGTCATAGTTGATCTTTTATCTACAGGCCTAGCAACGTGTGCTTCCTTTTTTATATAATACTAGTGGCCCGTCCCGGCTTTGCACGGGTGGACATTCTTCCCGTTTTTGCAACATTTTTCATTTATGCTCCGCTCCTATTGGTCGTAGCGTGATGTTATATAGCCTATAACCTTTCTCGATAAATGGAATATCCATCACAAAAATATTTTTTCAGTTCCAACCAGTAGTTCCTGAGATTAGCGCGTTCAAACAAACAAATAAACTCTTCAGCTTTATAATATTAGTATAGATTTTACAGCAATTATTGTACTATTTGTTAAAAATATGACATGGGATCGCTTGCGAGAACAGTGGATCATGATGGGAAAGTCTTTTATCTTTTTTGAAGGCTTGTTAGTAATTGTTTCAATAATGCCAATAATGTACATAATATTTTTATTAAGTTAATCTTCTGCAAGTAGTTTAGCAAAATCCGCAAACGCCTTATCTATTGTAGAAGTGATGTCTTTAGCCGGCTTGTCGTTGTTGATCAACCATGTGCTACCACTTTCTCCTTTCCTATAGGCATCGAGTGTGCCTCTAGCGGCTACCTCCGTACTGCAAAAAATAAAACGACTTATTTTCGTATTCAAAACCCACATTCCACTGCTTCTACTATAAACGGCCATAGTCTTCGCAACAAAGTGTAGGGTCCCCACTAATAGACAATAAACAGATAAGGATAATAATAGGCCAATTGTACTGTTATCGTCCACTCAACATTCCGCAGTCTACTTCTAACCATAGATCATTTTCAAGTTGCCTATGGACCCAGACTATTCGCAGCCATGATCGCCATACCACCAAATGGAAGTCGCCGGCCAGGCCATCGATACTACGAGTAGATCAAATTTTACAACAAACCTTTCGATGTGGGATTTAACTATGAATGCGAGAGAGATGGCAATAAGAGGGTGAGGTAGACCAAACTAAATTGTGATAGATATGAAAAGACTCAGGTTAAAGTAAACAAGCTGAGATAACGCTTATGCAGATAAAAAAAACAGAAAAACAAGCCCAATTAGATTGTGAGTACCATGTAGGGTAGCTATATACACGAATATTGTAAACGTTTGGCGGTTCTTGAGTTTTTTTTTGTGACCCACACAAATGTCCAGCTGATTGATAGCGTCGTGCAGCGGTCGGGTTGTTGAGCTCCCTAAAATAAGGTTTGAGCTCCGCGATGATTGAAGCAGATGTACCGTCAGTTAGGACAGGTCAACTCGAAACTGCTATGGCACTTTCCTCAAAAGACCATTCCAAACGTTGCCCTACATCGTTTCACTCGCATAGTTTGTATACTACAATGTCTGGACTTTATCTGGACTGGCAAAATAGGTTTTTGTATTATAGTTATTATTTTAATAATATCGCTTTACAATACTTCATTCCAAACTGTAAAGTATGAGCATCATGCAGCTATTAGTGATACGCTTATAATCATATCATATTACTGCCTATTGTCTGGTAATATGAGTCTGTCATGCTCACTTAAATGTCTTGCTGATGGTGGCGTTGTTTATCCGGTCGTTGAGTTCCCTATAATATGGTTGAGCTGACCGATGCGGATGTGCACGTCATGCTCGTGAACGGGTGCCGTCTGTCGGGACTGGTCAGCTCTTAACTGCTATGGCAATCATAGAAGGCATATTTTTCTATTTGTTACTCTTATGTGAGTTTATTTGTTACATTAACCTGCATTATTCTCATTCTATTTCTCACACTACTGTAATGGAATTGTAATGAACTACTATTTTAAAAAGAGTATTCATGGAGTTTCTTGCCGGCTCTTCTCCATAGAACCTACCTTTTGGAACCGTGCACCTAGTCGTGACGTTTTAAAAGTGCCTGAAATCTGGTCTATTTGAAATAAAAAACTTTGACTTTGACTTTGGAATAATATCAATACATACGTTTGCATTGGATATAACGCTACAAGCTCTTGCAAATTGATGTCGTCGTCAAAACTGGCCATTTTATCCATGATACCAGTTTTAGTTGCACCATAACATATTGTTATCACTCGATCAGCTGTCTTCGAGTAGTATGGTTCTTTCTGAAAATTATTATATTATCTCAGTACCAGCAACTAGAAGTGCATTTCATAGTAAGTTTTTGTCGCATTAACATGGCTAAAACTAGATGATACCCTAGATTGCCAGTAAGGTTACCAAATCATTTTACCGTTATTTGATATTTCTATTTCTTCATCATAAAAACATATCATCACTCCTTATATTCCCCGAAGGGTTCGGCAGAGGTGATTTTAGTACACCGTCGTTTCGCCAGTTATGTTTAAATCCCATGTAATTGGGGGCGAGCTTATTGCCATTAACCTGGCACAAATCCAGACCCCGGGCTGCTGAAATTCCTAATGGAAAAACCCAATATCACTTTGCCCGACCTGGGGATCGAACCCCTCATGCTTAGCAGTCGCGCTTGCGACCACTAGACCAGCAACGCAGTTACTTTAGTACTTACCAGTAAATAGAAATGCATTTCAGAGTTAATGTAGCAACAACATGGTTGCTAAAACTAGCTGATACCTTAAGATTGCCAGTCTTCCTGCCCTGGTCCCAAGTTACTTGCGGTCGGTGCAATATGTTTTTCTCTTCCACTCTTCCCTGTCAGCCGTCTCATTATCATTTACTCCCTTATCTTTCATATCCTCCCTCACACAATCCATCCATCTTTTCTTAGGTCTCCCTCTCCCCCTCCATCCATCAACATTCATATTCATCATTCTCTTAGTCACATGTGTTTCATCCCTCCTCAGCACATGCCCATACCAAGACAAACGCTTTCCTTTCAACTTTTCTGTCACTGGTGCTACTTTCAAACAGAAAACTGTTAAACTTTCTTAAGATTGCCAGTAAGGCTACAAAATCGTTTTGCCATTATTTGATATTTCTATTTCTTCATCATCTCTTCTTGAAACTGCACAGCTGAGTGGAGATAGATCTTTGTTTTATGATAATTGCATTAATGACTATGACCTTCGATATTCTTAATGCACTTTGCCGTCACGCGATAAAGACTCATTTCTACCATTTCTAGCATAGCAAAATTACTTACACCAATACAGTTGCTGAAGTGCAGAATAGCGCTCTTAGTGGCAGCATAGACAAAAAGCGACGGACCGTGTTTGATCAGAGATGCTACAGAAGATACGTTGATAACTGTTCCTCCTTTCCCTCCTTTATCTTTACGCATCAGTTCTATAGCCTTTACGGTTCCGTTGACTAATGCTGTCTGTAATACAGAATTAAAATGAATATGTCCTGACCCACTCCACAAAATCGAACACGTCAAATTGACAAACCTCCTAAAAACAGATAATTTACAAAACCAAAATTGTGCAATATATTCTAATGTGCTCAACTTATTTTACTGTTAATTAAGACCCCCACATAATCTTTGGCTGCGACCGCGCCTGTAAATACGCTCATTAAAATCAATAAGTGTCAATATATATATACAAGGTTAGTCGGAAAGGGGGTACTAAGCCGAAAGGGTGTTAAAGTACCCATAATAACTTAACTACAACTTTCCCCAAAAGTTAATAGTTCAAGAGAAATAGCTGCTCAAAGATTCCGTAAAAAATATGCTAAAATCTATCTATCCATAGCTATGATCAGCTGTTTTTACAATTTAGGTCATATTTGGAGTCACGGATTAGAAATTTTTCTGCATTCGTAATTTAGTCAGGGGTGAAGGATTTTTGAAAAACCTAAAATTAAAATCATTTTGCATTGAATTTTTTTTTGTCGAATTTTGAAAGGACATGGCCAATTTCTGTATGGGCGTCGGCATAGTTATCGAATTTATTGTACACCAATGATTTTTTGTGTTTTATATTCGTGAATATTGGCACATTAAATTGCTATAAATAAAAAACTCATAGAACTTGTCATTACTACAGACTAGACGTAAATAGTTTCTCTAAACCTTTAATCAGATCGCTGGCAATAAGTGTATAGAATTATAATGTAACATGTAATACATTTTTACAGGTTATCCTTATCTATATTTTTATAGTTTAATTACCAATTAACAAGGAAAACACAAAATAAAACACAGAGTACGTATAAATAATTATTTATTTATTAAAGAAAACAAATAAAAATATTTTGTTAGCTTTTAATTACTTAAATAACTCAATATACATTACAGCGATGCAGAGTTAGTCTTCTGTTCATATTATAATCATTAATAAACTGTCCAAGACGATTAGGCTCATCATAAATCAGATTCAGTTTTTTCTACTCCAACTTCATACCTGGGGTTGAGCATTGGTTATCCAACGCGAAAGTGTTGTTTGATGGTGTGCAGAAAACTAGGATATGCGATGCCTCTGCAACCTTTGTATGGCTATTCCGCAGTTGATGCATGCACTTCATAATGATTCACAAAACAAATCCGAAACGCTATGCAAATCAGAGTCCAGTGTTAATAGCAAGGTAATTGAGTGGTAGAAGGTATCGGTCAGTAGATAAGCGGGGGTCAAATTGAGAAAATAATCGCAAAAATTCAAACAGTAACGCAATGAAGAATCCGCAATGAAATGACATATGATATTAATTGACATTTGACATAGACAAAAACACACTGTCAAACAAGTAAACGCGTTCCGTTTTAAGTTTTTTTTTTTGTCTGAAATATTAAAAAGAAAGTGTATCTGTATCTTACGCATCAACATAAATTATTATAAGATAATTTTATTAAATGCAACAATTACGTACAATTACGTTTCGTATGAGTAAAATGTTCCTAATAAGAGCATTTGTCATCCATATCACACATGTTTACAAGTAGTAAGCGTGGTTTGGAACGTCCATTATTATTTTTTATCTTTCTTTATGATCCATTATGGCGGACGTTGACAAACGGAACTTTGAATTAATCTTGCATTACTTATTATTTTGTAATAAAAACTGAAAAGTTCAGAGAGGCTAAAAACTACGTATTAATTCATTTTTCTATTTCTATTTTACAATATTATTTACTATGTATAAGTATATAGAATGTACTTTTTTGTCCATGTCCTTTCAATACTTTCTTTAAAACAATCATCAGTGATACATTAAGTGGCTCGCGGCTTAGTACCCCCTTTCCGACTAACCTTGTTTAAATATAATCATAATCTTGCTAAAGTAAAACAAGTCTGTCATATTCATTACGATGTCGTGTCTTGTAGAAACTACTACTAGAATTCAACGTCGCATCGATCTTAATCTAACCAAAAATTGTAAAACTTATTAAAACAACTGCAACGCATTTAATCTTTAAACAATGTCGTAAAAACGAAGAATGAATAAACATTACTTACAACATTAACTTCAATTTCTTTATGTATAAAATCACTAGTGCTTTCATTTGCCACACCGGCATTATTGACCAACAAATCTATGTAACCATTCTGTTCTGTGGTATCCTTGAAAGCCCTGAAGAGATCCTCATCGTTCGTTATGTCACATTTCATGAATTTGACTTTGTTATCGCCATGTTTTTGATTCAATTCGTTTTGTAGTATAGTACCTGCAGTGTCATCTAGATCTAGTATTATCACATGCTGGAAACAATGAAATACATTAGTCGCCTCTTAGATATACCTAAGAAAAAGATGACTTTTGTAACATAAATAATTTTGATAACATAACATAACGTCACGCCTGTATTCCCCGAAGGTTTGTGCAGAAATGTATAGTAACACCCTCATTTCGCCGTTATGTTTAAGTCCCATGTAATAGGAGGCGAGCCTATTGCCATCAACCGAGCACAAATCCACACTTTGGGCTGCTACTAAGGAATTCCACAAGGAAAAACCCAATAATACGTTGTCCGGCCTGGGGATCGAACCCAGGACCGCACGATCAGCAGTCGCGCTTGCCACCACTATACCAACGAGGCAGTTTTTCCTGTTTGGTTTGAACACGCCGCTACAAGAAACGCGTTGGTTTGAGCGCACCTTTATACTTTATATTTTACGAGCATTTAACGATTATTATCTGCTTATTATTTTGGCAGAGTTAGCTCATATCAGTTTCATAATATTATAATAAGCTATAATAATAGCTGTGTGATGCAGACTGATTATCTTGCGAAATTCTTATCCAGACATCAATATTATTAAATTGCTTGATACTTAATTACTCTAGATAAGCGATAATCATTGCAATTGCAATCATGGACTTTACCTACATAATTTTTCCACAGTTTTACACAGTACTATCATAAATTTAATCTAAATAGTTACGCGAAACCTATCGCATAGCCACAAGGTTGCGAGCCTAACCACAGGTAGAAACACATCAAATCTGTACTAATATTATAAAGCTGAAGACTTTGTTTGTTTGTTTGAACGCGCTAATCTCAGGAACTACTGGTTGGAATTGAAAAAATATTTTTGTGTTGAATAGTCCATTTATCGAGGAAGGTTATTATAGGCTATATAAATAACCTCACGCTACGACTAATAGAAGCGGAGCATAAATGTAAAAATGTTGCAGAAACGGGAAAAATGTCCACCCGTGCGAAGCCGGGACGGACCGTTAGTGAATAAAATATACGTTTATTTTTCCTTCGCAAGCCAGTAAGAAGTGTTAACGGTGTCGATTCTGATGCGCACTTTGACAGGACTGAACTAAACTATCTCTTTCTGTTTCAATAGAAAAAGAAAGTGACAGTTGCGTTCAGTCTAGTTTAGTACTGTCAAAATGTGCAACAGAATCCACACCGCTATTTAGATGACTAATGGAATAAATGTTTATGACAAATATCTGGTTTAAAAAGTTAAATGAAATTGTGTGTTCAATAAACTGTTTCAATCAATAAAAATTAATATTTTCTTACCTTAACTCCTTCTTCTACTAGTATTTTAACGAAAGCCGCTCCAATACCATTGGCAGCTCCAGTTATCATAACAACTTTATCTTTCAACTCATACATGGTAACTGACTGACAATTATCTATGCATTTTAATTTTCTCGACAGGTCTGCGGCTGATTCTGCGTAATTATCATAGTTAGCCTTGTGCAACTTGACATAAAGGTAATTAGAATTAAGTTTTTATACTTAGCAGTGTTGGTTTTATCAGGCGATAAGTTAGTACTAAGATGCTCAAATTGTTTTAAAATGAATAAGGCTATTCAAAGTTCTACCAACGATGTTATTTTTGATGTTTTAATTTTATAATGTACTAGCTATCCGGTGAACTTCGTGCCACCAAATTTTATTTTTAAATTTTTCCCAATTTTATTTCTTCTTAAACCACCCAAGTATTGAGGCGAATAAAACAAAAAAGAATCAAATCGGTCGAGCCATTTTAAAGATTTTGCGAGATTAACACACTGCAATTGAATTTAAAAAAATTATATAGACTAGAGATCGCCCGCGGTTCTGCCTGCGTGGATGTCTTTTTATCGCGTATTCCGCGTTTTTCGGGATAAAACCTATCTCCTTCTCCGGGTTCCAGACTTCTGTGCGAAGTTTCGACAAAAACGGCTCAGTAGTTTAGTCGTGATGAGATAACAGACAGACGGATAGAGTTACTTTCGCATTTATAATAGTAAGGATAACTAGTGACGACTCCATTTTTAGTAGGTAACCGTTTGTGCAGAGCTGTATATTGGTACTCTTATTATGGAAGATATTTTTATATCCTTGATGTCATCATTACAGATGAATCTTATTTAAAGTTACTTTTCATGATTTGTAGGTTTTTTGCTTAGATACTTTTGCCTGGAAGAGCTCGTGGCTAATTACTAACCGCTCGGATCATACGATTTGCGAGGTTAAGCTGCGCTTGCCATGGTCAGTCTGTGGATTTGTGACCGTTCATTACACTTCGAGACCCCTCCGTGCCTCGGAGAACACGTTAAACAGTCGGTCCCGGGTATCATACGAATACCTATGACAGTCGTTACGGATAGTCAGAAGCCTGAAACTCTAACAACCGGTCTAACTTTAGAGTATCGGCATTGCCCAGTAACTGGGTTGCAGAGGTCTGATAGCAGTCGCTCCGTGTAAAATATCGGTATTCAGCCGCATCTGGTTAGACTGGAAGCTGACCGCAACGTAGCTGGGAAAAGGCTAGGCAGATATAGGTACTTTTACCAGCTGGTACAGTCAACAGCAATAGTCGATAAAGGTCGGTATTCTGAAATTATCGTAAGACTCAATAACTTTTCTTAATTATTTAATCAGCTGATACTGCTGTCCGACCTCTTGATATGACACCTAATCAGTTTTGCGAGACACCAGAGCCTTTTGCAGTAGAGGATGAGATAGTGGCCATCGCCGGACACCGCGCGGCGGTCTCTCCTGTGACCAGCAATTGGCTGTGATATAGGCTGAGTTGAGATACACCAATTGAGGTATTGATTGGGATAAGTATTATTGAATCACATTGATTATCGAGCACGATAAGTCGGAAAACTTTTCGAGTGTACCGTTTCGAATGCATATTGCATTTCAAAAGTCGAGTTACTAACGTAATCGTAAAGTTAATGTTAGTGAATTTTGAATCGGTAATACTCATTTCGCACATTCTATTTAGGTAATTAAATTGGGAACTTTATTCATATCTACGTACCTATGATACAAATTGTGCCTGTCCCGAAAAAAATAACCAACATGTTATAGGACAGTTGTATTTTCGATTTGAAGTGAAAGCGTGTTAGCTCAGACACTTTGGGACGAACAACTTTAATTGTCAATGGTATTACTTTAGTTGTTACTATAATGGATGCCATAAACTTGATTAATGTCCGCTGCGCTCCTAATCTATGGCCATAAACAAATATGATTATTGCATCGTAGTACGTAAGAGATTGAGTTATTTGGCATAATTTATATGATTCATATGCAATTGCTTAAAACAATATGGCAGCTTTATTATGAAAAAGCAAACAAACTTCCCATTGAATACAGTTTTATTGTACAGTCCGCGACAGGTCGACATGCCAATCGGGTATGAGGTGAGTCGTGGAGGGGGGGACGCCCTGCATACCCCCACAGCGCCCGCGTCATCTTAGTTTTAAGTGCTTATTACACTATTCAATTTGTAGGAAATATAATTAGGAAATCGAAACGTGTAGATGAAGTTAGAACATTTAGATTCCGATTTAGTGCGATTGGAAGGTCCCGATCGAAGGTTCCTAAATTGTTTACAATTTAGGTGAGTGTAATCGCATCGCTACGAATTAGAGCAGTGTTGCCAGATCGGATTTGCAAATTTACAGCGGTTTGAGTATATACTTACAGTATTTTGGTATAAAAATACAGTATATCATAAAGTTAAGAGCGAAGCGAAGAGCAATAACAAGTATACAAGGTTAGTTGGAAAGGCGGTACTAAGCCGAGGGCCACCTAAAGTATCACTGATGATTATTTAAAAGCAAGTGTTAAAATTTCAAAATTCGATAATTTTTATTTGCATGCACAAAGATTTTAGTTTTTTTTTCTAAACATACCTGCTTTAGTTATGAATTCAGAAAATTAAGTTTCTAATCCGTGACCCCAAATATGACCTAAATAGTAAACACAGCTGATCATAGCTATGGACAGATAGATTTTAGCATATTATTTACGAAATCTTTGAAAAGCTATTTCTCTTAAGCTATCGAGTTTTGAGGAAAGTTGTAGAACAAAAGTTATCCCTTATTATAGGTACTTTAACACCCTTTCGGCTTAGTATCCCCTTTCCGACTAACCTTGTATATGGAAAAGTACATAATGATAAAAAACAAATGTGTACATTTTTTTCCCTGAATTTCTCAAAAGTACTATATTTCTGCATCATTTTTGGGAAAAATACTATATTTGTTCAAAAAAAAAGGTGGCAACCCTAGTCGTCGGTCCGATTTAGAATTCAATTTAGTGTAGTGTGATCACTAGCTTCCAATTTCCTAGTTAGAGTGTTCCTAATTAGATTTCCTACAAATTGAATAGTGTAATAAGCACTTTAGCGTTGCACAAGTCCGCATCGATCGCGTTTATTTATTTCGATCTCGCTCACGTTGTTGCTTGTAGTTGTGTATTGAAAATGACTAGAAAATCGCCATGTCGGCCTGTCGCGGACTGTAGGTACATCATCATTATTACTAATAATAATCTTACACAATACCTATACCATTTTTTTTCAGTATTAAACATTAACTTTCAATGCTTTTGCAATAACCTGTCAAAGATTTAACATAGTACAATGAGATAGCAAGAGTATACAGCTGCCTTTGTTGGTTTCAATTTGAGTGATGGGTATACAGAGTGTAAACGAAATCATGTAATTCCTTCAAACCTGCACGGGATAATTTTGAATACAATAAAAAAAATTACAGTGAGTAAACATGTGTTCTTAACGTGAGGCATTTTAGCGCCCCGAGCCAACTGCGTGGCTATCGCTCGCCGCGCGGTTTTTTAACTCGGTGCGCTAAAATGTCTCACGTTAAGAACATATGTTTACTTATTGTATTTTTTTTTAATTAAATCTAGTAGTAGTGAAAGTATCCCGTGCGGAGTTAATCTATGTCAGCAGAATATCACAAGGTTTGAAGGAATTACACGATTGCGTTTACATCCTGTATTGCAAAAGTAATCGCCCGACAACAGCCAGGCGGTAGCGTGCTTGCTTAGTGTGAGACTGAAGTTTGACGGACACTACGTCGAATGACGGAACTGCGACGAACCTTAACTTCGACTTAACGTCGAATTTATAGTCGACTAAGTCGTGTCGAGGGTAAGTCCTGTCGGAGATCTACTTCTTCTTCTTTTCCTGTGGTTAATGACTAACCTGGTGTCAGAGTTTATGCCACCCATAGGCCTCTGACTTGGCTTCACATGCCGTCGAGAAATATCTCTCAGGCATGCCGGTTTCTTCACAATGTTTTCCTTCATCGTTTCTAAGCAAGTGATGATTATACAATAGGCACATGAATCCGAAAAGTCAGAGGTGCGTGCCTTGGATTTGAACTCGAGACCTATGACTTGACAGTCTGACGGTCACACAACTAGGCTGTCACTACTTCGGATATGAGTCATGTCGAAATGACGGCTTGTCACAGTTCCGGCATTCGACGTAGAACTTCACTGTCCGTCGAACTTCAATCTTAAACCCTATTTGCCTCATCAAATTGATATTCCACAACAAATCGGTAGCGAAGCAGTCTGTTGCGTAGTAGAAGCGCTGCAGTCACGTTGCATCTGTCGCCCCAAAAACCTTAACATTAATTTTCACAAGTAAGTATTCGGATCATTTCCTCTTCCTCCTTCAGCAAATTTGGAGTTATGTCTCGAGCAGGTTCATTGTTATGAACCACCCAGGTGGTGGCAGTTTCTCCTTTCTGAAATACTTCGATTGCTCCTCTCGCTGCTGATAGAGCACTGCAAAAAAAAGAAAAATATAGGTACCTGTAAGCTTCTAGTACGATTTTACAAATTACGACAACGGGAACACTTTTCGTGAACTCGCTAAACTTTCTCTCTTACACATACCTACGTAAAAAGAAGAGACAAATATATTAATCAGTTTAGTGAGCTAGCAAAAATTATTTCCGATTTCATAATTTTCAAACTCGTACTACGGTTACTGAGCTTAATAGCATAATTGATTTTAGAAGTAACTGCAATTATACATTTGTTTAGGAATAAGTTCTTTTATAAACCTGTTTGTGCTCCCAAATACAATATTATAATCTCCTATCGCCAAAGGAGAATCGACGTTAAAATTATGTTATACAGTGGAATCCGTTTAATACGACTTCGCTTATAACGACCAGCCGCTTACAGCGACTTAAGAACACCTTTTAGTTAGGTTTTCTTATCTGGTATTTACTGACGCTTATAACGACGCCCGTTTAGTACGACCAAATATCGCCGTCCCTTTGTTGTCGTTATAAGCGGACTCCACTGTATGTCAATAGAAGGGATAAGCCGGCAATTTTTTCACTCGCCATCTTTGTCATTACTTTGCTCAGAACCCTAAAATGAGGTAAATTAGGCATATAAATACTCACTTTTGCAATGGAAACGATCCTAAAAATTTTTGGGCTTCTTGATCGAATTTTGTTTCGAAAGTGTTAACTGTTCCTAGTATAGGAGTGTCAGTGACTCCGTAGCATATTGACATAACTCTCACGCCGGTATTTGCACAAGGATCTCTCTGAAAAATAAGATTTAACAACTTGAACAAAAAGTACACGATCGTGTTGGAGATGATTTAACTAAGGTGTATTCAAGGGCTGCCTCGTTGGTCCAGTTGGTGGCAAGCGCGACTGCTGATTGTTAGGTCTTGGATTCAATCCCCAGGTCGGGCAAAGCGCTTAATTGAACAGTTGTATTTTTGCCATAAGCATTTACAGCGCTTGACGACCCGGGGACGCTATTTTTTTGCTCCTAACCTATTCCCATCTAGAGATCGACTTTCAGTCTAACCAGTCATCTAATGCTTAATCTTGTTTATCGAAGAGGTTATCGACCGATTCGGTTTATTATCTCGTTTTTGTTCTACACGTTTGTGTACAACAAAAACGACAACTGATTATCCATCAGTGAGCTAATTAAACTAATAAATACATTGATTAACCGCAACCGAACGAAATCCGAACCGTTCATTAGAATTAACCCTCTGGTTCTGAGTCGAAGAGCAGATGCGGCTAAATATCAGTATTTGACACGTGGTAACAGTCATCAAACCCCCGTAACCCAGTTACTGGGCAAAACCTACACCTTAAGGTTGAAACAGTAGCCAGACTTTCGGGCTTCTGAGTTATCGTAACGACTGACATAAGTATTCGTATGACAATCGGGACCGACGGTTAAACGTGCTCTCCGATCCACGAAGAGGTCTCGATGTGAAACAAATGATCATACATCTATAGACTGACCGCCGCAAGCGTAGCTGAACCTCGCAGATCGTACAATCCACGCAGTTGTTATTAAGCCACCTGCCTATGAGGACGTTACTGCTCATTTTTATATCATTTTACTAAGCCACTTTTTACGACTCTAATGGTTAATGTATGGCCTAGTTTTTACCGGGAACCACATGATATTCAGGTACTCACACCAACGCAAGTGCTGAACTGCAAGACAGCGCGCTTAGTAGTCGAATAAATCATCATCGGCGGAACTGGAAAAAGGCCTGCGATTGAGGAGATGTTGATAACCGTGCCGCCTCGGCCCCCTTTGTCCTTGTGCATCAGATCTATGGCCCTCAGGGTCCCGTTTATTAATGCTAGCTGAAAACAGAAGTAACTGCTACATTACGATGTCTACCAACGCCACGCTATAAACTTATGAGCACTTTCTTCCATCCCCTACTTTTTTAACCGACTTCCAAAAAAAGGAGGAGGTTATCAATTCGGCTGTTTTTTTTTAATGTTTGTTACCTCACTACACCGTCATTTATAAACCGGTTTAGAATTTTTTTTTTGTATGAAATAGTATAATTTCGAAGTAGTCACATTTAAATTTGTTGAAGAACTTCGGATATAGACAATGGAACTCCTCAATGGCGAACAGTACGCATAATGTGATGATGTGATTATTTATTATTAGATTATTGTGGTTGTGTATTAAGAGCAGCGTCTTTAGTAGGTCAACCCATTTTTAATTAAGGCCACTAAAATGAAAAAAAGAAAAACATTTTAACAAACATAAAAAAGACTTCAAGAAACCGAAAAATGAATAAAATAATTATCATATTATAAAATTAACAGATTCAGAAGTCGGTGATAATCCACGCAGAACCAATTAATTGCGTTAATTTTATAATATTATGGTAATTATTTTATTCCTTTTTTTTGGTTTCTTGAAGTCGGTTTTATTGACGGCTATTGAAGTCGTTAACAGCCGGAGCAAATTTTCGTTTGACGTCTATAGACGTCGATAGCGTTCAAAAGGTTAAACTTATGCAGTCTATAGCTAGATTCGGTAAAAACATTTAAAAATCTAAACTTGGGTCGACTTTGTTGTCAAATTAGTTTAGAAGTGATACTTACAAGGTTAATGTCAACTAGCTTCCGAATTAATGACAAATTACTTTCGTCAGCCACTCCAGCGTTATTGACCAGAAGATCTATAAAACCGTGTTCTTCTTTAGCATTATCTAAAGCCTTGTAGAACTGTTCCTCATCAGTCACATTACATTTGACAAACTTTACTTTGTTATCGCCATATTTCTTGTTCAACTCGTCTTGAAGTATTACTCCCAGGTTTTCGTCGACATCAAGTATTGTCACGTGCTGCAGAATAATGTATTTTAAAAGTTTAATAGGTAAACCATCAGTCGCTTCGTGTTTTAGTTTATAGAAAAACTCAAGAATCTATACTAATATTATAAAGCTGAAGAATTTGTATGTTTGTTTGAACCCGCTAATCTCAAGAACTACTGGTTGGAATTGAAAAAATCTTTTTGTGTTGGATAGTCCATTTATCGAGGAAGGTTATAGACTATATAACATTACGCTGCGACCAATAGGAGCGGAGCATAAATGAAAAATGATGCAAAAACGGGAAAAATGTCCACCCGTGCGAAGCCGGGACGGGCCGCTAGTTAGTATTTAGTAATAAGAAGATCCCTCCAAATATTGTTCCTGTGAATGATCACATCGACATTGATAGTTTTGGTCATAACATTGATATTTATAAATTATGTTTCTAGTGCAACTGCCTCGCTGGTTTAGTGGTGGCAAGCGCGAGTGCTGATCGTGAGGTTCTGGGTTCGATCCCCAGGTCGGGCAAAGTGTTACCTATTGGGTTTTTCCTTGTGGAATTCCTCAGTAGCAGCCCGGAATTTGGATTTGTGCCCGGTTGATAGGCTCGCCCCCTATTACATGGAAATTAAATGTAACAGCGAAATGAGGGTTTTACTCCGCCCTGCCCCAACCCAACCCCTCGGGGAATACAAGCGTGATGTTATGTTATGTTTCTATAGACTGACATTTTTTTTTACAGGTTAACAATCCTTTTGCTATAAGGTTCCATAGAAATACACATTTTTTTAAACAAAAATATTTGCAGGATATGTGTTTTTGTGCTATTCTAGAAAAAGAGTATTTGGTTTCTTAAAGAAAAAATTATGTTTCTCGATCAAAAGTTTGTTTACCTTTGATAAAATATTTTAAAGGCTGGATTAAAATTATAACTCGTACAAATAACTCATATCGGATGTAAAAAGACCCTTAACGGAGCCGAGAGCCACGTATTCGTCCCATCATCACAAATTTTTTTTCGATTAAGTCATACTTGGGAACCGACTGGTAATGGATATATTGAAGGTCGAAGACAATTTTTGTAAAAAAAAAATTATGTATGCAGTCTGCTGCGCGCGCGTTTACATTGTGCACTACATTTAACAGCTGTTTTTAATACCTAAATATAAAAGTCGTTTCTCAGCAATTAGTTTTGCTCAATATTACTTGTATTATAACTTTCGTGAGACACATTCATATTTATGATTAGTTACGGTCTAGTCTTTTAGTTACGGTATCCCGGAAAATGCACGTGAGTAAACCGTAACTAATCTATACTATCTATACTAATATTATAAAAAATAAAAATAAATAAAATAAAAATCGTTTATTTTCAGGCATCGAGGGCCCATAACGTGTTAGTATTACCAAAACTTAAAAAACTATGTTAGTAGTAACACACACGAGTACAAAAACCAAAAACAAAAACACATCATCGACTTTGAATTTGGATTTGTGGTAGATTTATCAAGCCCCATGTCTGACATGTAGCTTGATAAACCTATCCATAGTCGGCCCTTCTAACCTATCAGAAAAAACCTTCAGAACGCTATTGCTGCTCCCCCTCACCCTGCGCATCATTGATGCCACTTTCTTGCGCATGATCGCGAAATAATCGTCAGTGTGCGCGTTAGCGAACATCCCTGACGCACTACAGTAAGGAGGAAGCCTCAACAGCGCCCTGAAGGCATTGTTGTATTGAATGCGCAGTGCGTTGTCTGCTTTTTGGGTATGATTGGCCCACAGACTGCTGGTGTAAAAAATTTGACAAAACGCCTTAAAAAGTGTTATTTTAACCGGTACTGAACAACAAGCAAACCTGCGTGCCAGCATGTTTCCCCTCACAGCCATCGCCCTGCGCTCTCTTTCCATATCTAGGTCATCTTTAAGATCCCCCGTAACAATATGGCCCAAATATTTAAAATGTGTTACCCACTGCAAAGGTGAACCGTTTAGTTCCACGGGAGGGACATCAGAGGGACTTTTATTTCTTCCCGTAAACACCAACAGCTCACGCTTTGTGGAATTATATTTTAGCCCATGCTGCTCGGCGTATCTTTCACATATGGTGAGCAATTTCCTAATTCCACCGATTGTGGGGCTCAGCAGCACCATATCGTCTGCATAGCTTAAGTTATTTAAACTAACTCCGTCTATATGACATCCGACATGCGTGCTGCTGAGCTCCACAAGCAAGTTGTTAACATAGATATTAAACAGTCTCGGGGAAGTAAGACCTCCCTGCCTAACACCACATTTGAGTTTATATGGGTCCGACAATGCATTGGCCCATTTCACAAAGTTCCTCTGCTTGTCATACCAGATAGCTAACGTTGACACCAATGCAGCAGGCAATCCTGCTTCTCGAAGCTTCTCCCATAAAACCTTATATGAAACCAGGTCAATAAAGCGGAAAGATTTGAATTTTTGTATGTTTGGATTTTTGTATGTAACGAATAAACTTAAAAACTACTGGACCGATGTCAAAAAATCTTTTGTCGTTATAAAGCTACATTATCACTGAGTAACATAGGCTACGGGCGGAGCCGTGAAGACACACTAGTCATAAATATCAATATTACTTGGTTTGATGTACAGTACCTATGCGTAGACTTTGACTTTGTTAAAGCTGTTATTACGCCCTGTACAAGTATCTGAATTACATAATCTATCTATATAAATAAAAATGAATCGCCAAATGTGTTGCTAAGCGCAAAAGTTGAGAATGGCTCGACCAACTCGGCAATTTTTTTTTAATGTCGTCGCTGCGATTAAAAAATCCGCTGTGTTTTTTTTTTAAATTTCGGTTTTTGATGCTATTTTATAGTACTTCTCAAGCCACGTAGGCCTGTGAAATCTGTTTTCTAATAATGTATTTAGTTAAGGAGATAGCAAAATCAGCTATGTAATTTTGGCCAAAAACGGCTACAAAAATCATCTATGTGTGCAAAGAAATACTTAACGTATTTTTATTTCGATGCGCGCCTCTTAGAATTGCGCTTCAATATGACACATAGCGGGTTTATTATTTTAAAATAGTGTGGAAAATCCGCTAAGTGTTCTAGGAAGACCAACAATGAAAATTATCGCGGTATTTATGACCCAAAAAAAACACGCTGTAACCAAATTCACTTTCAAAAAATCCTAGCACCTGTTATATCGTAGAAAAAAGCAAAAAAATAATGTTTTATGATGTCTCGACATAAAGTCTAATTTTCTGCATACTAAGTTTTTAAGTGTTGTTATCAGTTTGGGAAAAAAACTGTTTTTTGCTTCTCCTGTAAAGTTGGGTTTTTTCACATAGCGGATTTTGCAAGCGCAGCAACGATATATAGGTATTCCTTAAGGCACAAGGAAAATTCTTATGGAGAGAAAAAACATAAAAATTGCGTGAAAAATAGTAAAAACAACACTTTTCTTTTCTCATACAAACTGTTCTTACCTGTCAAACATTAAATGTCACAAAGTAATAGGTAGGTAGGTGCACCGTAGATACTTAGTGCTACCCGTGCGAATCCAGGTCGGGTAAAGCTAGTTACAAATAAAAAAGAGTACAATAATAAGTAAGAATAGTGTTATTAGGTTTATCCGTGTGGAATTCCTCAGTAGTAGCCCTGAGTTTGGATTTGTGCCCGGTTGATGGCAACAGGCTCGCCTCCTTTTTACATGGGACTTAAACCAGGGGGAGTCAGCATTCTTAGCTGCCAATGCAAACAGTGGCATGATTTGCAAAAACGAGATAGCGCTATACAAAAAGTGATAACAAGATCAGTGATGTCACATGCCCGATTGAACAGATACCCATCATTTCGATAACTGCAGATTAAAGATAATGAGCTGTGATGATTTTAATGTTCACTAAAATATTATATAACAATCATTTAAATCACTTAAAATCCTTATTTTGTGTTTCAATTGTCTTAAAATGCTGACTAGAATTAAAAACTTAAAAACCAAATAATGATGTATGGTGTTTTTTTTAAGAAATGGGACACTCATTTGTGGCATGGCGGATTTGTTTATTGTTTTTTTACGAAAATCTGACGAAGAGAGTATTATTTTCTGTGAATCTAACACTTTTGTTGTGATTGTTTCCAAATCGTATTTTCTGCCGGTTCTGCATTGTGTGTGAAGAATTGTTGCTTTAACCACTACGAGATAGCCTCTACAGTGCGAAATTGATGCGTTCTGTGTTATGAAATCAACAAATACCTTAGAGATAAAGACTCCAGTGCGACATTGACGATTTTGTATTTACGAGATAGAGACTCATCCTATTTGTGCGATATTGACGCTTTAGTGTTGTGTTTTCTGACCATGGCATTGGCTGAAGAGGTGTGAAGAACGTTACAGCATAAATGTTAAAAACTATAAGTATTTAGCACAATCTATGCCTGAAACGGTTTTGTAAATTAAAAAACCACAATTTTGTTGAAGAAGCCTCCAAACAAGCAATAAAATGAAAAATATATTAAAACATGTTTAAACTTTGTTTTATTTGATTTCTATTACAGCGAATTTTCATTTTGAAGTTTTTGCCAAACAAATATGTATGTAAGTAATGCATAATCTTAAATAAACTGCAAAATCAGAATTCGTTGTAGGTATAAATTAAACTAAAAATAAATAGCAGGTATGTAACTATCTGTTCGTAATTCCCGCGCCTCACAAGTTTCTGATGGCATAAACTGGAGCGCTAGTGTGCTCTCGCGTAAGTTTTATAATTGTATGAAGTTGTCGTTGTTCTCTTGAGTATTGTGTTCTGCGATTTAAACATTACGGCGAAATGAGGGTGTTACTGTACACTTCTGCCCAACCCTTCGGGGAATATAGGCGTGATGTTATGTTATATTATGAAAAAGAGTACATAAAACGAAAAACAGATACCTCTATATTAGGATCGGTACCTACGTCTGCAATAGTAAATAAGGTATCTCCAGAATTTATTACAACTTTATGACAGAAAAAAAAATCCATGTTGCATTTAACAAGTTAGGTATGTACCTCAGAGCCATAAATAATTACTCTGAGGTAATCTATAAAAATAAAACAATAAGTGGTGCACATGTACTTAAATGAAATTCATCATGTAGCCTCTTTGTTGTTTTAACGCTTTTACCCATGGGCGGCATAAACTCTGACACCAGGTTAGCCACTAACCACACGAAAAGAAGAAGAAGATTACACAGCTCTCAATTGAGAGATCTTCCAACAGCAGTTACCATGAAGTAGAATTCTATATATATGACAACTTTATTTTTTTAATACATCTCCTATCGTTTTAAAACTACACTTAAGATACTCTCAAATGAGAGATATATATTAATACGGGCCTTAGTGATATCAATTCATTCCCCATTGATTGGAGACCCTTCAGGTCCCGCCAATAACTGCATGTTTACGTAGAATTGGCCCGCAGTACCTAATAAAATAGGACGTACATAATGAGGCTTGGTCGCGGTAAAGCGAAATAATGCCTCGAAAAAATTTGAAAAAAGAAAACGACCATATACAAGAAGTCCAATAAAAAAATAAAAAACAATCAACGTACATTTTTCTAAATATTTCGTATCATGTTTCTGTGAATATAGTATAGTTAGCTGGATACCTAATTAATAACAATTATTTAAGCAAAAACAGTTCACAATACCTTAACCCTTTCTTCCAAAAGTTCTCCAACTAGAGTTGCACCGATTCCTTTCGCAGCGCCGGTCACCAAAACGACTTTATCTTTTAAATCGTACATGATTCCCGAGCTAAGGTTGCCTTGATAATGATACTCAAAATGACGAATAACGCTTTAACTTCAAGTGATATTATCTAGAGTCTAGACTCTAAAGACTCGTATACAATTATGCAAAAATAAGATGTGACAGCATTTTTACCTCACACATTTTAATTTTAAAGGGGCTCCTGGCTTATTACCAACCGCGCAGATCATACGATTTGCGAGGTTAAGCTGCGCTTGCCGCGGTCAGTCAATGGATGGGTGACCGTTCGTTATGCACCGAGACCCCTCCGTGCCTCGGAGAGCACGTTAAACAGTCGGTCTCGGGTGTCATACGAATACCTATGACAGTTGTTACGGGAAATCAGATGCCCGAAAGTCTGACAACTGGTCTAACCTTAGAATATCGGCATTGCTCAGTAACTGGGTTGCGGAGGTCTGCTGACAGTCGCTCCGTGTAAAATACTGGTATTCAGCTGCCTCTGGTTAGACTAGAAGCTGATCCCAAGATAATTGAGAAAAAGCAAAGGAGAACAACATTTTAGTTATGAGAAAGTTGACTGAGAAACAATTTTTTCACTCAGCAGCTGCCGTGTGAACATACTCGTATTGACTCTGAATATTAAGAAACAGCGTTATTGTTTGTTGACAATTCAACTGTCATGTTCAGAATCGCAACCACCTGCACGAAGTTCAGGGCAGCCAAGTTATTTCGGTCGTATTGTACTGCACTAATGTTTAACTTGTATAATTATCATCTAATCAGCTTAAAAATGCTCCGATAAGGGGTTCGAACATTTTTCTACCGAAGCTGACATCAACTTGCCCACATTGAATCTGGTATATAATTATGGGTAGAGGACACAAACAAACAAACAAAAACAGACACAAACAATATGGTCCCCTAAAGTGTCAAGTTCCCGGAATATTTGGCGATATTTACGCCATACGATAACAATGACAATCATTAAAAATTAACTAATTACGTGTTTATATGCATTAGATTGTATTCAATGCTGATTTAACATTTTATTCATTAACAATTTATTCAAGGTTAATTTAACTATTTATTATAAGAAAATAGAACTAGGAGTACGAAAAACAACTTTAACCTTTTGACCGCCCCAGTCGGATTTATACGACAAAGGTTTTCGTGCCCGTGTCGTCTCAGTCGTATAAATGTGACTGAGGAGACGCGGGCACGAAGCATTTTTATTTGTCGTATAATTGCGACCGGGGCGGTCAAAAGGTTAATTGACTACTTAGGTACCTACCTGCAAAACAGATCTTTTGTTACAAATATCTGGGTAACTGACTAGAGACAACTCAAAAAACTAGAATCAAATTAAATTGTATAACTTCCCTAACAAAACATGCAGATATACATTTTTATCGTCCCCTAAAAATTACCTTTTTTTGAGTTGTCTTAGTTTAGATCTAGATGTGCGATATGGTAATGATAAATATTCAAATCAACCTGAGAACTATTCTTTGAATGCAATTTATCGCATATAAACACGTAAAGCCCCGTATTCAAGGTAACTAGTTTATTTTTAAGGATCGTCATTGTTCTCACATGGTGATCTTTGCCTCCAAATATCTCGGCAACGTGACACTTCAGAGCGCCATATTGCCGATATTTTTCATTTGTTTTAGTGTCCTCTACCCATATATGTATACAAGAACGATAGTGCGCCACAACATTTAAAAAAATGGCGGCTTGTGGCCATGGCCATGCCATAAAGCCAGTCTTGCATTTACAACATAAATGTAAGACTGGCTACTGGCTAAAGATATTGTTTCATTAAAATAACAATCACAATAAATTAATACAATAATTTATTATTTTTAATACAGCAAGACATAAAAATACTTAAAAGGAGGATGCGACATATCAGCCCTCATGACCAATAACGAAAGGACGTCTTATTACATAACCCATTAAATCGGTTCAAAACATATTTATGATATCGATAAAACTTAGTTCTGGAAAAGAATCAATAATCGAATAACTAACCTACGATTTACGTTGCACATTCTAAAAGGAACATTTGTGTTTGTTTTACATGTGTGTATAGTGAAAAGAATGGAACCGGACAAAAATAAATGATGTGGACAATCCTTACTTCCTTACTAATATTATATCCTTACTAATATTATAAACGCGAAAGTTTGTATGTATGGATGTTTGTTACTCTTTCACGCAAAAACGGCTGAACGGATTTGAATGAGATTTGGCACACAAATAGACTATGCCCTGGATTAACACATAGAATACTTTTTATCCGGGTACATGAAGTAGTTCCCCTAGGATGCGGGTGAAACCGCGGGTAATAGTCTAGTTTTTACATGGTTATTTAGGTCAAAGAATCGTTTGCACATTTTTAATATATATTTAACATGAAATAAAGACACTTTTGTAATACCTAATAAAAGATATTGGTGTCGATTCTGTTGTTCACTTTGACAGGACTAAACTAAACTTGAGTTTGTCTCTTTCTGTTTCAATATAAAAAGAAAGTGACAGTTGCGTTTAGTCTAGTCTAGAAGTGTCAAAATGTGCTGCAGAATCGACACCATTAATTTGTGTACTAACCATATATTTCTGTAATAAACATTTTTTGTTTGTTAACAAAAACCAACATTTAAGTGGACATGTTTCTCCGACCCTTCCCGCGCTGTTTGTATGGCCATTACTCTTTTTGCCCACAACGACTAGAGATGAGACACAATTTTAGCAATTAAAATATACTAATGGCAGACTCCTATAATTTACGGAGCGTAACGTAATTGAATTGGTAAGCAAAACGATTCGTTTTTGTTTAAAGAAACCGGGCTAAAAGAACTTTCCAATGACGTCCGGCTGACCGTTATTGGTCATATATTCTTGCCCATCCTCCTTTACAATTAAGGCTTCTGTTATGTGTCTGTGGTTTAACAACAAATTTGAATATACCTCTAGATCCTCCCTCCCTCGTAATTACGTTTAACTCTTACATAAATCTACACATTCGTAATTTTTTTAAGATATTTTTGTTTTTTAGAAGTACAATGCCTTTATCTGTTCTAGTTTTTAAAGTGGACTCCGTTGAGTTATGAAACTGTAGGCTCTCATCGCGACGTGTGTTATATCTTCAGCTGGTTTGTTCGGGCTAGACAGCCATGTACTGCCAGTTTCGCCTTGCTTGAACGCGTCGATGACCGCGCGTGCTGCTATTTCAGGACAGACAGGCCTGAAGAAAAACGTCATTATATTGTCAAGGTTCTAAGGTGGCATCAAACATGCAGCACCTATATAGGTATATTATTTTAAATCATTCAAAGTCACAACTACATCATCGGGCCCTTCTATCTTCAGGGTCTGCAGCGAACTCTGAAGGTACCTTCAATTCCTTACCCCGGTTTCTGAATCAGCTTTCAAATGTCAACATAACATATACATAACATCACGCTTGTATTCCCCGAAGGGTTGGGCAGAGGTGTTTAGTAACACCCTCATTTCACCATTATGTTTAAGTCCCATGTAACAGGGGCGAGCCTATTGCCCTCAACCGGGCACAAGTCGAAACCCCGGACTGCTACTGAGAAATTCCATACGGAAAAACTCAATAACACTGCCCGACCTCGGGATCGAAACCTCATGATCAGCAGTCGCGCTTGCCACCACTAGACCAACGAGGGAGTCCAGTTTCAAATTTCATGTCAACGATGTGGTTTGTAATTAGTATCTTTGTCGACCAATCACATTAACATGAGATTTGACAATAGATTAAATTGATTATTCTTATAGAAACCGGGGGATAATAACTTAGGAACACTTCATAAGTCCTTTATTAAGTTGTACTCTTCCGAACATCTCAACAGCAATGAACGAATGACGAAGGTAACAAGACGTGTCCCCTAGCGACAGACTATTGTTTAATAAAGACTTTAAAAAAAAACATCGTACCATCGGCGACGCAGTGCTCGGAGGTTAAACTTTACAAATAGATCACGTTCTTCTTCTACTCGCCGCTGTCCATACAGATGCTGTACGCGTATCCATTTGGACACGTGTTCAACGTACCTTGATTACGCGTACATTGGAACGCGCAGTCCGTACGCGGCTTTAGGGGGGTCGATGGCAAATCAAATCCAATTTTGTTGGCCCAATGATTGTTTCGTGCGATTTCGACCCGGACTTTCCCGAGTAAACAATATGCAATCCTCTCCTACATGGGTGTCGTAAAGCGAGACCCAGGGACTTCTGTCAGCTAATAACAACAAACTGCGATCACCAACCCGTCTGTAAAAGCTGTGCATTCACGGTCAGTCCATCGCACCAAATAGCGTGATGTAGGTATAGTCAAAATTTGATCGTGAGTGTCAAACCTTTAAATCAAATGGCGCAATGCCAACCCACGTCTTTTCCATCCCCAACATAATCCACAGTCTCACGCCATCTGGCGTCACGCTACACAGCCCGTGAATGTGTGAACTCACATCCATTTGTGTCATTCCGCTACGTTCCTTCGTTCAAATGAAAGTGATTTGGAGTGAAGTTGTGAGTTGCTTAAGTTATTGGCGTCCATCCATTTGATTTCAGTCGATTGGAGTCACGCCAGATGACGTGACCGTGAATGTACAGTTTAAGCGTGGTGAATATACAAGATGTGAGTGGCCTAAATTATTAGCGTCCATCCATTTGATTTCAGTCGATTGGAGTCACGCCAGATGACGTCCAGCTTAAGAGTGGTTAATATACAGGATGTTTTTTAATAACCATCCAATTCTTTTCTAATATAGCTACAATTGAAATACTCCATTTAAAAAAAGGTTTGGTCCACTCATTCTGATGCAGGGCCGGCTCTTTCATAGGGCGAACGGGAGCGAATCGGGTGCTCACCTTGTTCAACCACATTCCAATGATTTAAATGGTAAGAGAGCCACTTCCTCTCATTCAGTGCATACGCGACAAGCGTAGTTTCTAATTTTTGACTTAGAACCCACACGGAATTGATAATCTTTCAGAAAAAATATTTTATAGAGAAAAGTCCTAAGTACCTACCATTTTTTTTTCATCAATAATTGTCTTTTGATGATTGACAAGCATATAATTTTGGGACACAGTGCATAATATCACCAATCACATTGGGTCACCCGCGCAACGGCGCAGCGAATATTCCCAGGGAGGGTTGATGTCAGGCAGGCGGCCGGTCATAAAACAATAAGCCAAACCCTCTAACAACATGAATTTACGAAATACATGCTGTGCCGACCCCACCTAGTGTGGGATAAGGGCAGAAGAAGAAGAAGTAGTGTTTTAATGATACCTCTCATGCCTAGAAAAAATTTGGATGGTGATTGAAAAATCACCTGTATAATTTCCCTAATCATTGAGTTCATTAAAGTGTTCATTGAGAAGACGTTTACGAGCTGATATGATGATAAATGAATGTTTGAAATATTGTGTTATCACGTACGGTTGTCCCGGCCAGTTTCGAAGAGATATTGCAAGATTGTTCGCCATATCTAGGTCGGGTGAACCTATGGCTCTAATGTCAGTATCGCTAGGTGCAAAACAGAGAGTCATCACGCGAACACCGGTTTTGTTGTAGAGGTCTCGATTCTATAGACGAAAAATACATTATTAATACACATACATACACAAACTTGTAGTACCTAACTTTAAGTTTGAGGGCCTCGTGGCTCATTATCAACTGCGAGGTTAAACTGCGCTTGCCGCGGTCAGTCCGTGAATGGGTGATCATTCGTTACACATCGAGACCTCTGTGCCTCGGAGAGCACGTTTAGCAGTCGGTCCCGGGCGTCATACCTATGACAGTTGTTACGGGAAGTCAGAAGCCCGAAAATCTAACAACCGGCCTAACCTTAGGTTATCGGCATTGCCTGGTTACTTGGTTGCGGGGGTCTGATGGCTGATACTGATATTCAGCCGCATCTGGTTAGACTGGAAGCTGACCCCAACATAGTTGGAAAAAGGCTAGGCTGACCATATATACATAAACTCAAGCCTGTAATATCCGAAGGGGTAAGCAAAGGTGTTCTCCTACACCTGTGGTATTAGGTTCCATGTAATAATAGGTGGCGAGCCTATTGCCAATTTTCAAGCACAATTATTATGGTGCCAGGATCATAGCCTCTTACGACTTCGCTTGGCTGGCGACGGAGGGGAATTGTATTCTTAATCCGTCCCCCCATGGACTTGCAATTCTTTATTAAGTTATTTAGGTTCAAGCAAGGGCGTATTTAGAGTGAGGCAGATGGGGCGCTCGCCCCACCCTCGCACAGGAAAGAAAAGGTAAATGGTCTAGATTCAGTCAACTGGCCACATGTCCACAGAACAATTATCCAAAATAGACAGACCAATGCCAAACTCCGTCTTTAAGTTCAAAAATAAATTTATGGGGGCAAAACTGGCCCATAATCCCATTCTGCACTTAGATTTATAAAAGAATAATATTTACTGTCTGACTGAGTTTGCCTCACCCTGGACAAAATCCTCGTCACGCCCATGGTTCAAGGGGTAAAGAAGTGTTAATAAACCTTCCGGTTCGTAAATACTTAATTTCATTACGGCATGCCACTTGTAGTTCCTGATGGATAAATCAGAGCAACGAGCCACCGACTTGAACAGTGCAACGAATTCTAAAGGTAATCTACTTACACCAAGACCAATGCTGAATGTCAAAACTGCACTTTTAGTGGCATTGTAAACAGGTGTTAAAGGAAGGGGACACAGGGCAGCCACTGAAGAGATGTTGATGATCGCCCCTCCACGGCCCTGGTTGTCCTTGCGCATCAGTTCCAAGGCAGCCAAACTACCAGCTACAATAGCAGCCTAAAAAAAGTAAAACAATTATTGTAAATATGGAAATACCCGTGTGGGGACGGGTTAGAATATAAAACTTCCTCACCGCACGCTGGGAATTGACGCGTGTTGTAGGATTCAACAAAACACAGCACGCTTGGTTGTAGGATCTATACGGTCCGCCTGGCTAGCTACCACCCTCACATTAAAGCCCGGCGCCAAGCAGTTTACTGTTTCGTCGTGTATATGTGAGAGCCAGAGGGGTATAGGGGAATCCCTCTATATTTTTGTTCCTTGTATTCATGTGCTCCATCTTAGACCCTGTCTGCGCTTACTATCAGGTGAAAATAGGGTCAAAAGCGGCAAGAAAAAAAAATGTCAAACAAATTTTCAAGAAACATTACTTATTGCACATTGACATTTTAAATAAATTACGCTCATGTAGTGGATTGATTTATAGAATAGTCGATTATGATAGGTGCATTAAAGACTTTAAATGTAACTTCGACATACTCACCACATTAAAATCTACGTGTTTCTTTTCCATTACATGTTCATACAGCATAGCAGCATTATTAACCAGCAAATACGTGTTATCCTTATCCTCCATTATTGATTCGAAAGATTCTGCGAGTTTTCCTTCATCGTTCAAATCACACTTAATGAATTTCACTGCATTTGGAATACCGTATTTCATATTCATCTCAGCTTGCAGAGCTAAACCACTTCTCGAGTCGTCATCCAGATTCACAACTTGCTGCAAATTGAAGTTTTGAATGTGTAGGTACATAACTATGCGTAAATGAATATAAAATTAAATCTATAAAATATTACACCTCAGTGCATAAATCAGCAAGCACATTGGGTCACCCGCGCTACAGCGCAACGAGTAGGTATTCCCAAAGAGGGCTGATGTCAGGCAGGCGGCCGGTCATAGAACAATAAGCCAAAACCTCTAACAATATGGGTTTACGAAATACATTTTGTGCGGACACCATCTAGTGTGGGATAAGGGCAGTGAGATGATGATGAGGACACCTCCGTTGTGCAGGTCATGTCGTACGAATTGACGAGGCTAGAATTCCGAAACGATTGCTGGAAGGCAGACTCGAAGGACGTAAAAATTTTGGCAGACGGACAGCGGTGTAAGAAACATTAAGGTGACAGGCGGGAAGGAAATAACTAAAAATACATCTCTCTAGAAAATAACACTCGACTAGGCCCAGGCCAACCTGCATCTGTAGAACTCGTGATAATGATGATGATAAACCAATAACATTATGTTAATCTTATGTAGGGTAATGTAACTGCTTCGTTGGTCTAGTGGCGGCAACCGCGACTTCTGATCTTTAGGTCCTGGGTTCGATCCCCAGGTCGGGCAAAGTGTTTTTGGGTTTTGTCGTGTGGAATTCCTCAGTAGCAGCCCGGAGTTTGGATTTGTAGTCGGTTGATGGCAACAGGCTCGCCCCTATTAAATGGGACTTAAACATAATGGCGAAATGAGGGTGTTATGAAATATATAGCTCTGCTCAACCCTTCGGGAAATATAAGCATGATGTTATTTAGATAATTTAACCAAGAACAATCGATCAGAACAACAATCTGTTTTGGGTAAAGCGGCTGATCTCTGTTTAATTTTGTGATCGGCTTACTACCCCCAAGTAAACCTTTCATAGTTATGATCCTCAAGTCTTCGCCATCATCTATACATATAATAAATCTGTAGACTTGGCGTGTCTGTACATGGAAAATATTTTTAAAAAAACATAGCAATGTGGGTTAAGGACGCTGTTACATTTTCCACAAATATCAATCGTTTTCTGGTACCATTTAATGAATCAAGAATAACAACTACGAGGATGATATGGTATAAAATTAAAGATAATAAATATTAATCTCTAGGTGTTTGGCCAGACTACAAACGCGGGCGCGGGGCGGGCGCGGTGCGGCGAGTTCAAACAGAAGAACTTCATTTGAGTGTCCATAGTGGGCACGCGTGCGCGGGAAGCGGCGCGGGCTACTGGGCGCGGGTAGCTCACGCCATAGGTCGTTCATACAAGTGACCGCAGTGAGAGCGCGGGCGGCAAGCGACAACCCGGGCGGGAACGGGGGATCTCAAACTAGTTCGAGCTGACCACGCGCGTTGTTGTGATGGCGTCTTCAAAATTAAATGTTGAAGAATTAATAAGTGCTATTCAAGCACGATCTGCACTGTGAAAGAAAGAAAGAAAGAAAGAAAAATGCGTTTATTGGCATTACAGCAAAAATACACCTTAATACTAAACAAAAAAAAATCTGTGGATGTCGAAACATCGTTTTTTAGTAAGAATTTTCCAGTAAAAATAAGTTTTTTTCATCCATATGATATTTTGACAAACACTGGACACTACAACGCTCAGAACGGAGACACGCTCCACTGCGGACAGGTAAATGGCGCGCGTTCCCGCACCCGCGCCGCTCTCCGCACCGCGCTGCCAGTCTGGCCAAACACTAGAGGTATCGCTCGCATATATATATTGTTACAGCCTTATACAAAATTTAACGTTTTTACCATCGCAATAATCGTTGAAAATTATGAAAAATGGGGTCTGTATAGGTAGCAGTCTATGTAAAACCACTGCATATTGTAACTTGAAAATAATACAAATTGTGGCTTATACTATAGTCCTGTGTACGTCTAGGATTTAAATTATACTCAAATAAATTACTTTTTCATTTATGAGAAAGATATTCTTCGTAAGTACATTTTTCTATTGAAATTTGACGCAAGACACGGCTCTCTGATTGGTTTGCTTTCCCGCGCTCTGACGCGCTCGTGGACGCAAGGGTGTATCACTTTTATCAAAATTATAAATACGATGCAACCCCCACATGACATGTCGTGCATTATGATGAAGTATTGCGATTCAAAAACCTAAATTCGAACATGTCAAAAATGTAACAGCGTTCAGGGAATCCATTTTGATAATATTTGGAATTTCAGCGTCCATAGAATCCATTTCGATAATATTTGGAATTTTTGTCTGTTTATTTGTTGGTCGGTTTGTTTGTGTAGGTAGGTACGCCGCACGTAAAGAGTACTGACTTAATGCGGTTGACTTTTAGGGTTAAGACACATCTGACAGAAAATACCATCGTACACATAATTCCATATTTTAAACATCTCACACCGTACACATTTGACCGAAGAGCGTTACAAAAATTTCTCGAGTAAATTACGCAACGGAAGATCGGCGACGTATCTTCCGTCAGATGTGGCTTGGCCCTTACAGACAAATATTTTGCTTCTCGGAGTAACATTTAATTTTTGTTTCATCATAATCGGTTTTTTCAATCCAGAGATTTAAAGAGAGAATTTAAAGTTATCAAGAAAAAATTAGCATTAATTGTACCACATTTCCTCAATAGATGGCGTTATGTGCAAAATCGCGGATTTTTTTCCGTTAAGTTTTAAACGTGTACAGTTTCTGGTCAGCTTATGTTATACTATGACTATTACAAGTCACAGGGCCAAATACTACGCGTTGCGGGTGTAGACCTAAGTGTAGTGTCAGCTGCTTGTTGTCTGCTTAGATCTATGTGGCTCCCTCACGTGTAAGTAACCTGAGTAATTTTTAAGCACACATTCCTTGTGGTTCTACTGCTAATATTGTTTACAGGGAAGCCTTATTATAATGGACCTGACTACTGATACAAATAACATTTTGTTTCGTTAAAATCCTAAGTTTAAAATCTAACGAATAATCCACTCAGCCTAAACTGTTGGCAAAAACTTAGGACACCCGAATCTATGTAAGGTTTCTTTATATATAAATGATACTACACATTTCACCGTTTTTTATGTATTTTCCATAGTTGTTAGAATAAAGAAGGATTTAAAAAATACCCACCTAATTTCAGTTAAGCTAGTAATGTTGTTCTCAGACTTCTACGCAGACGAATACGCGGGTTAGTCACAGCTAGTTAGTCTTAAGACTGTGCTAAGCTGCGTAGCGAGGAAGTGTTTTCTAAGCACCAATAGAATCACTTAATTTACCTAGCTTCGCTCTGCGCAGCTCTGGTGGATATACGGGTCTAGCAGTGCGAAACTTTTGTTCATACAAAACAAGCGAGAAATGTCTTGCGAGGAATGTGTTGCGAGGAATGTGTTAAGAGGAATGTGTACCGCTCCCGCCACAGCTCATTTGTACACATTAACACATTACGTATTACACATTACGCATTACGCATTACACATTACGCATTACACATTACGCATTCCTCGCACAGCTCTGGTGGATGTCCAGCCTAAATCTGTTAACCCTCAAATATCTTACCTTAACACCTTCCTCTAAAGACAATCTCACAATTTGTGAACCGATACCTTTGGACCCACCAGTAATCACAAGAACACTGTCCTGCATGTTATATTTTTTTCTTTCATCATTCACAGTGCCGCGACGAACAGAACAGAACAAATCTTGTTTTGCATATTTTTTTTTGTTTATTTCCTGATGGTTGCTCAATACGGTGTAAGGCTGATATCTTGAACTTGTTAGACATGTTTTATTTTGAATAGGTACAACAAACTTTGAAATATAGCTATGAGAAGCTAAAACGTATCTACAGGCTGCCATATAAACAGAAATTTATATTTTCAATAAAAACGAAAAGTTTATCGATAAGAAACAGTAGATGTGCTTAGCCTTTTTTTCTTTATTTTTTTACATATCGATCGAAACGTATTATTACAAAAAAATTAACATTATTAAATATTAAATTAATCACGAAAAAGAATTTGATTTGTCAGAGAATCTTCATTTTTATTGCGGTTTTACTTGTCAATTAAGTTTATGCTACTATAAAAAGTTTTGATATCTTTTTCCAGTAAAAAACGCTAAATACTGTTTCTTGTTCTTGTTGTGTTAACACTTGGCACAGTCTCGTTTTTCATTAAAACCACACATAGTTTATATCGCAGATTAATAATGTTTATCTAGTAAAGATATTATTTAATATAGCAATAATTATAATAATGTTTAAGTTATAGTAATTATTATCTATTGTAATGTGAAACAATTTATTCAGCGGTTGTCTTAGAGCAAAGCAGAGCAAAACTCTAAGGTGGTTGTCAAGTTTCAGGAAGAAAGGTAATGTCAATGAACCATTAAAAAAAATCTTATTATAATATTTTTAAAACAATAGTATTTAGGTACTTATAATTCATATTAATTCAGTCTTTTAAAAAATAAATAATTCAGTGGAAATGTAGTTTCTTTCTCACCATCTCGCTTTCCCGACGACATCATCGTGTTTGCTGTTAGTCCGCGCGCAAGTGCTAGTCACCTCTTGAGGTATGGGAGCGGCAGGAGGGGAGTGGGCACGATAGACAAAACAAAGCAAACTGACATAGCGCGTCTATTGTTACACACCCCCCTCCTGCCGCTCTCATACCTCAAACGGTGACTAGCACCAGCGCGCAGACTATAATGATACGAAAGTTTATTCCACGTTAGAGGAATCGTTGGCCATTATTTAGATGTAGCTTTCATCATTATTGTATGCACTGTGTCCGGGTATGTAGTAATAAAACTTAAAGGGCGGTATACAGGGTGAACTCGAATTTGACGTATTCCCTATAAAAACATGAGTGTGTCCTATATACCTACAAAAAATTAGCACCCCATGTACCCTAGCCGAAAGTCTGAAGAAAAGGAGAAAAATATTTTTCTATAGTTTTTTTGAAAAATACCCAGTATTCGGTATTTAATGAAGTACAGAGACATATTTGTACTTTTAATAAATACACAAATAATCTCCTATTTTTTATATTATAAATGGTATGTTTTATGGAAAATATAACAATGTAAAAAGGATATATTTAAAAATGAATAAACGAAATGAATTATTTACATATTATATTATTAAAAACTGATAACTATCTCTAAATACCCGTAGACAGGATCTCGTAAGCCTTTTTTACATTGCCACTGATGTCTTGTGCCGGTTCATCGCGAGTAACTAACCACGTGGTACCGCTGTCTCCATTTTTATACGTGTCCACCACGCCTTTGGCTGCTGACTCCACACTGGAAATAAATAAAAGTTTTTTGTTAAATCTATGTCAGACCCGAATCAATTTGTGTCAAGTCATTATTGTAATAACAAGATATGGGTTGTTTTTGCCTGAAATAAATGTCTATTTAATTTGATTTAATATACCATTCTCAAAATGGCGGCCTGGAAGCAGCACCCCGAAAGGAGCTGTCAAATTTTAAACCGCGTCATCTGATATATTTTGATAACATTTAGAGATGAAACGGATAGTGGTTTGGCCGGATACCGGATACCGGATATTCGGCAAGCTACGAGGCCGGAGCGCCGCATATCCGACTACCGGATATTCGGCCCTTTATCGCGTTACACAATGCGATCAGTTTGATCAATCACGACCGAAGTTCGATCGCAATCACGACCCTTACATTTGGTGGTCAGTTAATTTAGTCAGTATCCGCAGTTGTCAAGGTTTGCTAGAATTTATCTTTCAGCACCTGGCAGTAGTGTTTACAGCGAAAGGCTATTGTCAGAAGCTGGTCTGGTATACGAAGCCAAGCGGAGTCGCCTCTTATCAACAAATGCAGAAAATTTAGTATTCATTCACCACAATTTGCCATTTGTTAATGTTGAGTACTAAACTAATTAATAAAACAAACATTTTTGATGTGCGATTATAAAAATAAACGGTGTCCATAACTTATTGTGGTATGATTTGCCTTGTATAAGTTTATCAAAAAAAAAATGAATTTTACTATCCGGAATCCGGCCGGATATTGAATTACTATCCGGTATCCAGCCGGATAGTGCAAACAAGGCCGGATAGGCCGGATACCGGATAGTTACCTGATAGCCGTTTCATCTCTAATAACATTAATGTTTAATTTCAACTTCAACATTTTAAGTGGTATCAAAACGATAACTGAGTTGTTCTCAAAAATTACCCGCACAAAAGTTTTTTTACCACAAATATTTTATTCCAACTGTTTCAAGTCTCCGGACTGCAATACAGTCTGCAGACCAGACTTATTATGCCGTCTAGAGTCTGAGCTCTATGACCACAGAGTGCACAATAATTATGGGTTTTGTTAATATTTACGGGTAGATATTGCGTGTTCACTAACTTAGCAACAAATATAACATAACATCACGCCTGTATTCCCCGTAGAGTTGGGCAAAGGTACCACCACCCACATTTCGCCGTTATGTTTTAGTCCCATGTAATAGGGGGCGAGCCTATTGCCATCAACCGGGCACGAATCCAAACTCCGGGCTGCTACTGAGGAATTCCACACGGAAAAACCCAACAACACTTTGCCCGACCTGGGGATCGAACCTGGGACCTCACGATCAGCAGTCGCGCTTACCACCACTAGACCAACGAGGCGTTTATAGAGCAAGCGAAATTATGAATATAATTACCTATATATTAAAGAATATCCAGACATTTCGCTTGCCCGATCTTCGAGTGTATCAGTGGACTGCGATTTAGGCTGAGCATCCACCTGAGCTGTGCTAAGCTGCGTAGCGAGGAATGTGTTTTGTACGCACCAATAGAATCACTTCATTTACCTAGCTTCGCTCTGCGCAGCTCTGGTGGATATGGGCTTAGCGGTGCAAGGTTTTTGTTCATACAAAACAAGCGACAAATGCGAGCGAGGGATGTGTTTCGAGGAATGCGTTGCGAGGAATGTGTTGCGAGGAATGTGTTGCAAGCAACGTGTTACGAGGAATGTGTACCGCTCCTGCCACACCACCCTCATATTCGAAAAGAGTCCGCTACCTATCCTCTCATTTGTACACATTAACACATTACGCATTACCCGTTCCTCGCACAGCTCTGGTGGAAAGGGTCACACCGTTTCACATCCTTGCTACACATTTTTACACCGCACATTTTCCTTGCACAGGTTTGGTGGATGTCCAGCCTTAGGGTCTGGTCAATCAAACTGACTTCGTTCAAGGATTGAAAGAAAAAAATTACTACTCACGATTGATGCTCGAATGTCTTAACAATGTCCATCATTCCCGTTTCAAATTCAGGATCGAAATGGCCTAGCTTTGCCTTGGATAAAAGAGGGGTTTGTGTGGCACCGAAGCAGACTGCCATGACCCTCACACCATATTTGGAGTAGTACTCGTTCATCTAAACGTTTAAACAAAACATTTAATAATCAAAGTATCAACTAAAGTTAATAACATTTCATAGTATGACACCCACAGTTTAGTAAAAGATTTAGTTGCATATTCTACGTGCACGACAATATGATTTACAAAACAAACTATACAGGGTGTAAACGAAATCATGTAATTCTTTCAAACCTCGTGATGTACTGCTGACATAGATTACCCCTGAATGAGATACATTTGGATTCAATGAAAAAAAATTACAAAAAGTAAACATGTGTTCTTAACGTGAGGCATTTTAGCGCCCCGAGCGAATTGCACGGCTATCGCTCGCCACGCGGTTATTTAACTCGGGGCGCTTAAATGCCTCCCGTTAAAAACACATGTTTTTTTTTGTTTTTTTTATTGAATCCAAAATTATCCCTTTCAAGTTTAAAGTCAGCAGTAAATCACGAGGTTTGAAGAAATTCGATTTCGTTTACACCCTGTATAGCTCATTAGTTTTTTTAATGACCTCGATCTTAAGAAATCAATTTCAGCAGGGATGGTCAAACGTGTCCTTAAATGATACAGTACAAAATACTTACACCAATACAGTTGCTGAACTGCAAAACAGCGCTCTTAGTGGCGTAATAAATTGGTAACATAGGTGGTTCTTGTATCAGCCCAGCAATAGATGATATATTAATCACTGCTCCTCCACGTCCTCCCTTGTCCTTGCGCATTATTTCGATAGATTTTAGAGTACTGGTGATTACTGAAGTCTAGAAATACATAGAAACATACATTGGTTATTCTGTTCGTTTGTTTTAGATGCATATAAAATTTTAATACGGTAAGTCGGCGATTCCTGACTTATGGGATAATTCCCATAAGTCAGGAATCGCCGACCAGTGGTAAACGGAATTTGATATTATGGTAGACAAAAGACTGATAATATTAAACATGGAGAATAAGAGAATTATTCGCCACGACGCATTAATGAAGAACTTCATAGAAGGAAAGATAGAAGAAAAAAGGAGAGGCTGACAGACGCAGAGCTACATCACACAGATAAAGAAGAAAGTGAAGGTCACGACGTAAAAGAAGGTCCAAGAATTGGCTTATAAATAATAGGGTGAAGTGCAAAGTGCTGCACCGAAAAGAGCGTAAGATACAGTACAGCCGATTTATCTTGGCCGCCGTGAACTTAGTGCAGGTGGTTGTGCAATTGATTATTAGGAACAAAATGACTTTTAATTAACACCATCTAAGGATCGGCCATTAGGTAAGCAAAGTTTATTTATTGAATATAGTGCTTTGGGTAATTACGAACATGGGAATATTCTGAAAATTATGAATTTCTACTAAACCATGCAATATTTTTGTGCTCTGGCAACATTACATTACATTGCAATAGGTACACATTCTAGCATTATTACGTTGTCAATGTAATGTTGCCAGAGCAGAAAATATTGCCGGTTTTAGTAGAAATTCGTAATTTTCGGAATATTCCCATGTTCGTAATTATAGGTCTACCAGAATCTGATGGCAAATAGGGAAATTAAATGTTTTTGTGGGTAACACAAGGGTAATTTGAATAAAAAGTCTTGATACTTGTAATTTTTTTTCTTTAATTTCTTCTCGATCTTCTTCCTGCCCTTATCCCACATTAGATGGGGTCGGTACAACATGTATTTCATAAATCCATGTTGTTAGAGGTTTTGGCTTATTGTTTTATGTGACCCAATGTGCTTGCTGATATTATGCACTGGGTCCCAAAATGATATGCTGATATATGGTTTTTTGCAATTTTATTGTAATGGAAAAGGAAACCTTGTTAAAATAAGTATGTTTATTAAAAATGTTTGAACAAGAAAACAATAATCAGAACTGGAAAATGTATCAACTACAGTCATACTCGTTTTGACAAGTGACATGTTGACATTGCCATATGAAAACCACTGTTTGTTATTAATTTTTAATGCCATGAGATTCTGGTTGACCTATACCCTAAAGCATTATATTTTATATAAAGTCTAAACGAAATCATGTAGTTCCTTTAAACCTCGTGATATACTGCTCACATAGCACAGTCCTGCAAGGGATACATTTGGATTCAATAAAAAAAAATTACAAGAAGAAAACATGTGTTCTTAACGAGAGGCATTTTAGCGCCCCGAGTTGAATGACCGCACAATTCACTCGAGGCGCTAAAATGCCTTACCACATGTTTACTTCTTGTATTTTTTTTTATTAAATCCAATAGTATCCCTTGCAGAGTTAATCTATGTCAGCAATAGGTACATCACGAGGTTTGAAGGAATTACATGATTTTATTTACACCATGTATACATACATATATGCGAAAGTACGGAGAGCCTATGTTCATTGCAATACTTACCACATTTATCTGAATTTCTTTCCTGTATACGTTAGGGTGGTCGTTCATAATACCAGCGTTATTGACAACTACATCTATGTAATCCTGCTCAGCCTTGACAGTGTCGAAAATATTAAGGAACACTTCGTCGTTCGTGACGTCACATTTGTAGAATTTGACCTTATTGGCGCCATATTTAGAGTTGAGTTCATTTTGTAGTTCCTGTCCTGCTGCTTCAGCAACATCCAAGATTGCTACGTGCTGTAAAGAAAAGAAAATAAAAATTAGAAATATTTAAACGTAAATATATGTTTAGAAAAATGAAATAAAGGAGTAATAAAAAGTCCTCGTCGACATGGCACGTATGGAGGAGGAGGTTTTTCTCTGGGGCCCTAACTACCGCTAACTTGGACCCTGCTCCCGATGCCGACGGACCCCTATTTATTATACTTTTAAATGTATATCGTCCTTTTTTTCATTTTTTTGAAGATATTTATTTCATCTATACTAATATTATAAAGAGGAAAGATTTGTATTTTTATATACAGGATATTTAAATCCGATTAATTTTTATTAAATATTCAGAACCTAACCTACGAAAAACATTATACCAACAGACAAGGCAAGGCCCTTTGCTTGACAAAAATAGAAATGCAATAAGCCATCTTGATTTCCGTCATCAACAAACAACAATACTACTTTTTAAAACGTTAATTAAATTAAAAGGTGTTCCTTAGATTCTAACAACAGGTCGGTGTACCGTCAAATTTTTTATTTATTGTCATATAAGTAACATGCTTGTTGGTTCATAGGCGGATTCTGGCAATGTCCTTTCATTGTATGCATCGATATGAAAAAAAGATCATACTGTATAGACTTTAGACCCCATACAGAATCTCTATTTAATATTCCGTGCGTTAGATGCTAACATCCGTTAGTAACACTTGTAGGCAAAATTGGCTAGCGAGGAATCTAATAGGAATAAATTGACATTATTTAATACTACAATCGGGAAGCAAAACGATTTATTTTTAGATTGAGAAACCGAGCAATCTTCATTGTAATAAGTTGTGATAGCCTACTGGTTGAACGATTGCTTTCCGATCAATCGATTTCTGGCCCGTACCTCTGACTTCGAATGTTCGGATTAATTAAATTATTATTTGTGTTAACGGTGAAGGTAAATTTCGTAAGGACATCTGCACACCTGAGAGAGTTCCAAAAAGTTCTCGATAGAGTATGTAGTCTACAAACCCACACCAGGTCAACGTGGTAGACTTTCTTTTTCTATTTGCTTGTAGATGGTCTTGCGGACCGTTTCTACGTAACCGGGTAGTTATTGGCGAGAACTGAAGGGTCTCCAACCAAATGGGGACGAGACTAAAATACTTAATCTAAGCTAACTACTATTACCACTACAGCACTAAGGGCGACCCCTAATGGGACTCGGACCTCGGCTTAAGGCGTTGCTTGCGTGAGGACTGGGAGGGAGACAGCTTGATGAGGGCTGAATTAACGGTGTGACTGCGGAGTCAGAAAAGGTCAACGTGGTAGATAGGGCCTAAACTCTACTTATTCTGAGAAGAGGCTCGTGCCCAGCAGGAGGACAGATGGGCTGATTATTTATCATCATTCTCCCTATCTCAAAACGCGTAAATTTTTATTTTGCTGTTTGGTATGAGACTTTTTTCGAGAACGGTTGTGTCAGGCAATCCACTAAAAGAAAATATGCCGCGTAATAATAAATAATGTCTATCCCATTATCAGTTGGTTATCATCACTTATCTTTTGTTATTCGCCAGTTACATGATTATTATTTGATGAAAAACATTCTAAGTGCATAAACCAAAATACAACGCAATAAGTTTCAACAAATTCGCATTAAATTTTAACACTGCGAGTGTGTGTCTTCCTGCTGGTCCCAGGGCAGGAAGGGGAGAATCAATTAATTAATTGTTATCCTTTAAGGGAGATTTCTTGATCCTTAAGTAAGTGTTACAGAAAAACATATTTTTGCCAAGTTTTTAGTTCAAAAACTCAGGGAATAATACATTTTTTACCAACCCCTTTTACTACACAAACGGTTAATTTTTGAAAAAATCTGTCTCGGTTTGCCTTTACGATAATAAAATACAAGTTCTCTCCAAATATTAAGTAACTACCTTCAACAGTTGAGGCTGTGCGAGATTCTTACATAGGGACATGTTTTTATAAATTAAATAAGGGTTGAAAAAACATTCGCTTACTGGAGGGAAGAACTTTGAATATTGAAGATGATAAATTTTACTCCGAGGATATGCTATTTTCTTTTTAAATTAAGGTCAACTGCGTTTTATATTCTACTAGCGACCCGCCCCGGCTTCACACGAGTGCAATGCACTAATGTAGGGCATATCAACCTTCCTCTTGAATCACTTTATCTATTGCTGAAAACTGCATTAAAATCCATTGCGTAGTTTAAAAGATCTAAGCGTACAAACAGCGGGAGCGATTTTGTTTTATACTATGTAAAGATTTACCTCATATAACATTAGACAAATAAGACTAATTTAAGCAAGGAAATAAATAGAAATAGGTAAGCAACATGTTTGTTTGTTTTTAAACAAGTGCCGATTTCACCAACGTCGGATAACTTTTATCTCAGGAATGAAATTTGACGTTTTGTATAGAAATTCTGTCAAAACGTTTAATAGCGGGTTCACACGGTTCGATTTACGTTGATCAACAAGAGTTGAAACATTTTATTCCTTCAAATTAATTCAATTTGATTGAAAGCCTGTTCAGACGGTTCAAATCTCATGCGATTTGGCAGTTGATCAACTAGAATCGAATCGTGTGAACCTGATATAACTTATTCCTTGGATAAATGCTTTCCGACGTTGGTTAAATCAGGCCTAAATGAAGTATACAGGGTGATCCAAGACCATGGGACGCGGAGGGTAAGTTCTTTAAATATTGTAGATAAGATATTTTGCTTGCTGGAGAATATTTTTTTAAAGTAAGTAAAGCATTCAAAGATTTTCTTAAAGTTGCTTGCCTCGTGAGGTCGATCCGACCAAATATAAAAAAAACAGCCTGTATTTTTATGTTGCCGATTAATTCCTTCTAAGTAATAATATAGTATATTAAATTAAAGGAACACAGTGAAATTTTACAATTTACTCAAAAACATACAAACTTAAATCTGCCAATGTATCTACGTTATCTGCAATTAATTTATCAAATCTGTAATTTGCATACTACCGACAGTTGCTACATGTACTTCAAAAATATGAAAATATTAACTATGCCCTCACTATACATTTACGAAACAGCTATGTTCGTCAATAATAATTTAAATAAATTCGACCAAGTAACTAGTCAGCGTCGTTGTGACCAGTTACATGTTATACGATCTAAAACCACATTATACAAGAACAGTATTTTCGCAATGGCTCCAAAAATGTATAATAAACCACCTAAAGCTTTAAGAAATGAACAGGTTATCCGTATTTTTAAACGCAAATTGATTTTATTTTTAATAGATAAAACATATTACTCAGTTGAGATATTTTAAAATGATAAAATTGATAAACTGTGATTTGTATAATTTCTACTACATTTAATAAATTCATTTTTTTTGTCTCCATGCTTACATTACTAAAACTATTTGTACACCAATTTCAATTGGTAGAACACAGAGATACCTACTACATGTATATTTTAAGACCTTTTTGTATGACCTATGTTCACAAATAAATATTGATTGATTGATTGAAATGTTCAAAATGTAATCACTGCGATGCATTTATAATAAGGAAAACTTTGCAAGGAGGAGGGCTCCTTAAGTGGGTACTTATTAGTAAAAATCAAAGCTATCTATAAAATGATAATATTTTAGTAGGTACTTCTAAAATATTATCATACCTACATGGGTCATCATAATTCATCTTCCTAAGGTTAAATGTAAAATTGTTCCTTTAATTGAACATACTATGTTACTCAGAAGGAATTAATCCTTACGATTAACCCTTCCAATCGGTATCATAAAAATACAGGATCTTATTTTTTGACATTTGGTCGGTTCAATTTCCAGATGAGGCAAACAAATTTTCAAAAATCTTTGAATGCAGTACTCATTGCTTCATTTAAAAAATAAAATAATGACTCCATGAAGTAAAATATCCTATCTGCAATATTTAAAGTAGTCTCCCTCCGTGTCCCATACATAACCGTGGGACGCCCCGTATAATATATTTTTAAAAAAGTCGCTGTTAAGTGAGCTGGACATCGAACTGACATAACTGCAACCCTATGTTTTTGTGGCACCTATCGATAAAGTCAATAATAAAATCTCTGCAGTAAACATTATTTTTTAAAGGAGGTCCGTTAAATTAATTATTACATAAGTTATTTATTATTATTTCATAGACCAAATTAAAAAAATAAATAATAACTTAACATATTAAAAAAGAAAATAGGTAGGCACTAGCTGCCCGGTGAACTTCGTACCACCTAAAATAGTTTTTTTAAATTTTTCTAATTTTCTTTTTTCCTAAACCACTCCAGTAGGTATTGATGCGAACAAAATTAAAAACAAATTCAAATAAGTTGAACCATTTTAGAATTTTTGCGAGACTAATACACGGCAATTAATTTTTATATTAGACTAGCTGTGTCCTCACGGCTCCGCCCGTAGCCTATGTTACTCAGTGATAATGTAGCTTTATAACGGCAAAAGAATTTTTAAAATCGGTTCAGTAGTTTTTAAGTTTATTCGTTACGTACAAAAATACAAATCTTTCCTCTTTATAATATAAGTATAGACTCTGTATAAGTATAGATTGATCTAAATGAGATCCAATGTTGACCAAGGAATTTAAAAAAAGAAACGAAATCTTTTCATGCTATGTTATTTATGTAAGGTTAAGCTCGTTAGCTTAACCTTACATAAATAATAGAGCATAATCTTTCTTTCGTTTAGTTTTAGTTAGTTTTCCTTTAATTTAAGACACAATGTGAATTAATTAGAGACTTATGTTCCGTTTTGATCGACTCTATCGATTGCTGGCGAAAATACTGGCATTTTTTTTGATGAACCGTAATTACGAAGGCCGTTTAAAAAAACTGTGAATCTCCTTTAAGTATTTTCTATCTTCAATATTTAAGGTCCCTACCTACTATTGAAAATAGCAAATATCGTCTAAAATAATATCAAGTGCCCCAACGCGCCGCATCCGCATTCTCGCAATTATTTAATTTTGCTACTAAATAAAAAATCGATGGCGTAACTATGTATTATATTATGCACCTACCTTAACACCTTCGGTCACAATTATCCTGACTACGGCAGCACCGATGCCTGTAGCTGCACCGGTGATTAAAACAACTTTATTTCCAAAATCGTAAGGCATGATGTAGGCGTAGCGATCGTCCAACGAATGTTCCGCGAATGATTATCGTAACAATTTATATGGCACGGTCCAACGTCGGTATCAAGATTATGAATAGAGCAGGAACAAGCTAAAGGACATCACTCATTTTTCATAAATTTGTGAACCAAAAACTGAAAGTAGGTGTGTTATATAATTATACCAAAAAAAAAAAACATAATTTGACAATAGTGTCGTTGAGGTTATGCGTTATACAAGGTTAGTCGGAAAGGGGGTACTAAGTCGAAAGGGTGTTAAAGTACCCATAATAAGGGATAACTTTTATTCTACAACTTTCCCCAAAACTCGATTGTTTAAGAGAAATAGCTTTTCAAAGATTTCGTAAAAATATGCTAAAATCTATCTGTCCATAACTATGATCAGCTGTTTTTACAATTTAGGTCATATTTGGGGACACGGGTTTAAAAAAAACTGAATTCGTAACTAAAGCAAGAATGTTGATTTTCTGAAAAAACTAAAATAAAAATCTTTTTGCATGCAAATAAAAATTATCGAATTTTGAAATTTTAACACTTGCTTTAAAATAGTCATCAGTGATACTTTAAGTGGCCCGCGGCTTAGTACCCCCTTTCCGACTAACCACGTATAGAAAATGATCAGAATATCAAATCCTAACAGGTTGAGGCAGTTTAGTTAGCTAGCAAATATTTGTATTAAACGGTTTTTATTAAAAAGGTTTTATAATTAGCTTCACTTCGTATTCTTTATTTGTTTGATTCAAATCTTTCAGATTTGTCAACTACTTCTGCTGAAACTTCGCACGCAAAATTCCCATGACAATACAACATTAATCATTTCAACCTTCAATCCTCAAATCCTGACGCAACAGCGGTACTGCGAGATAAAATGGTTTAATTTAAAAGATTTTTTTATTAAGAGATTTTTTTGGAGGAGAGTAACAAAAATTTTGATATGTATCTAACAACTAAGTAGGTATTGGTCGTACAATTAAACCGTCATAACAAAAAATGCTCAAGATAATAATTCTGCCTAAATACCTACCTATATTAATTATTTTAAATTAAACCGTCATAACAAAAAATGCTCAAGATAATAATTCTGCCTAAATACCTACCTATATTAATTATTTTAAATTTTTGGTCCAAAATGAATGTTGCCCCTTTAGATTGAACATGCTTTGGGATACCAAACCTTTACGTTTTATTACATAGTTCAGTTTCCATTGTAGCTAAATCTCTTTTATGATCTTTTCGATAGTGTTTTTCAATCTGAAATCAACTTATTTCACATGTGAATACGGTTGACATTTGTGTAAATTGTTATAATTTGTTTTTTAAGTTCTGATTTGCCTACTTATGTATCTTAAAATGTAAACAAAACTGTCGAGGTAAGTAACTATTGACAGATATGACAATCAGCACATCATTGAGTATATTATTTCTGACATAGGCTGGGTTCCCACTATGACGGTCTCGGAAGGCCATCTAACAACAGGAAATGTTGGTGACTGAAGAATTATTTTGTTTATTGATTTTCGTCATTATTATTGTTTACATTTTAAATTTTATTTATTTTAAAAATAAACCGTGGGCGTAGGTGGAGAACTAAATGACTGACAAATTCAAAGTTCCGAGAAAATCGTGTTTTTAACATTAATTTTTATAACTTGTAATAACAATTTTAACGTAGTTGTTTTTATAAGTTGTATATCTTTATCATTTTCTTCTTTTAGGATATTTTTTTAAACGTTAATTGTAACAGTCACTAAGAAAATAAATAAAAACAAGTTATCCACTTTTCGCTCTACCTACCTTTTGGAATATAATGTAATTAGTTATTTATTACTGTCAGTTGTTTACTTCTCCCACGTCGACGGCCCCTACGTATACTATCGAAACTACAAAACCTCCGTTTTTATTTTATCTGCTTAAAATGTGTGAAATTATGTTATAAAATAATATTTTTTTATGGGACCAAATGACAACTATTCCGCATCAAACTAAAGAAGAATCACGTAAATCGGATCATAAATCTCAGCGTAATCTGTGTACATACATAAAAAAAGAAAGACTGAGATTTTGTAGTTTCGATAGTATACGTAGGGACCGTCGGCGTATGAAATCAATTTTAACTCTCTTAAAACTTATTTTGGTAGATAAAAGTTGCTGCTTGTACGTGTTGTACCAAAAATCGATAACAGTACTAATTCTCAACTATGAGTACCTATTTAATACAACAAATTGAAAGTGCAGAAATAAATAAATACACTATTATTCATTTATGCCTAAACTTTATTGACGTGGTCGTGCCATATGTTGTAGTGGCAAAATTAGCTAAGATACTTTGTTCAATTTGTTTTGTTACTCCAGTAAAGATAAATTACGAGTTATTGATTTTTGCTTCTCCTATTTAACGTGAATATAACGATAAACATTTTTACCTGGGTTCATTAAATTAGGTTATTGTTTTATTGACTTTAGATATTTAAACTTGAGTAAAGTAAAAATTCAAAAAAGTCAATTTTGTCAAAAGTTTTAGTTATTTAGTTCTCCACCTACGCCGACGACATATTATATAAACCTATACTAATATTATAATGCTGAAGAGTTTGTCTGTTTGAACGCGTTAATCTCAGGAACTACTGGTTGGAATTGAAAAAATCTTTTTGTGTTGGATAGTCCATTTATCGAGTAAGGTTATAGGCTATATAACATCACGCTACGACCAGTAGGAGCGGAGCATAAATGAAAAATGATGCAAAAACGGGAAAAATGTCCACCCGTGCGAAGCCGGGACGGGCCGCTAGTAGGTATTATAATAAACGCGTTGTTTCTTCATTTATAATACCGTCAAAATCTCTTGTTTGTGTCCATTATTTTTTTGGAGGCATTACGCAAATTGTAAAAGTATTAAAGTTATTTGTATAGGCAAAAGAGTAGAACTCACTTCCTGCGTTTGTGTTCCCGAACGCATATAACCCGAATCTCTTCAAAGTTCAGGGTAACAGGCTTCTTCTGGGTAAGCTCACTCCATCGTAGACTTTGTCTCTGTCACCTTTGACCTAGACTAGAGTCAAGAGAAAACCCATCACAAATAAAAAAGTTGACGACTCTTAATGGATTTTAGGGTCTCTGCGAGTTAGACCCGATTACGTGGTACAAAGTTCAGATCCCTCCTCCGGGGGATAAATACCCGTAAGAAGTGACTTTCTGTCTGGCTAGCGCCTGATCACGGATTTTGCCAGACTCCACCTATATCAAGACCAAGGCATAGGCAAGGCATTATATCAGCGATAGCCTAGTGGTATGACCGACGCACTGCCAAGTCATAAGTCTCGAGTTCGAATCCAAGGCACGCACCTCTGACTTTTCGGATTCATGTGCGCATTGTAATGGTATAATTATTACTTGCTTAAAAACAGTGAAGGAAAACCTCGTGCAGAAACCGACATGCCTGAGATATATTTCTCAACGGCATGTGAAACCAAGTCAGCATTAATTCTGACACCAGGTTAGTCACTGACCACACGAAACTTCAGCAGTCAGACAGAAACACGTCATGAATATTTTAGCACGAGCCACACTTTCTCCTTGATCGAATATTAATTCTTTATAATAATCGTGAATTGACAACTAATTTGATTAATTATTATCATGTGGTTTTCCACTTTTCGTTATCATTTACAAGTCATTCAATTGTTTGACGATTCATGCTGCTCAGCAAAAGACAAATATCAGACAGGTTTATCTCCAAACAATTACCCTCAGCCAGTGTATCTTGGTATACGACGAAATATTAAAGTAAGTAAGGATTGTACTTTTTACCGTTTAATCTTCGGCATGTGCTATCAAGTTATACTGGGTGAACTTGTACCGTCAGATTGCGGTGGTAAATGATATGTCCATACGTTAGATAACTATCTGTTACTTAATATGATGATACTGAGAACAATATAAACTTTTATACCTACGACACATATTATATAATTCAATTTAGATACACATTACGAAGTGCGTCGTAGTAAATGTTATATTATATTATGTAGGGACTTGTTACTAATAACCAACCGCGCGGATTATACAAGGTGTAAAAAGACCCTTCACGAAGCCGTCAACCATGCATTCAGTACATCAAACTAAGTAACCCTACGCAAAAATTGACGCTGGGGTATGACTTTTTTTTGGGTGAAAAATATCGTTTTACGGTAAAGCATAATGAAACGCACACAAAACATTGTGCTGATCGATGCAATGAATAGTAACCGGGTAATGGAGGTATTTCAAGTAACATTTGCAACCTTCAAAATTAGTATTTTAAAAACGTTGTGAAAAAGATGGACTTTGACCTCCAATATCTCCGTAACTAGAAGGTTCCCAGGCATAGTCCAGAACAAAAAAAATATCGCAATGATGTGGAGAATAAGTGCCTTTAGGCTTCGTTAAGGGTCTATTTACACCGTTTATGATTTGCGAAATCAAGCTGCGCTTGCCGCGGTCTGTTTGTGGATGGGTGACCGTTCGTTACACATCGAGACACCTCCGTGCGTTGGAGAGCACGTTAAATAGTCGGTCCCGGATGTCATACGAATATCTATGACAGTCGTTACGGGAACTCAGGAGCCCGAAAGTCTGACAACTGGTGTAACCTTAGGATATCGACATTGCCCTGACACTGGGCTGCGGAGGTCTGATGGCAGTCGCTCCGTGTAAAATACTGGTATTTAGGCGCACCTTGTTAGAATGGAAGCTAATTCCAATATATTCGGGAAAAGACTAGGCAGAACTATATTATATTATGTAGTAGGTAAGTACCTATTATTTTAATGTGAAACCGGTTGTAGAAAACAAATATATCTCCTCGCGTTTTTTTTTACTGGTAATATTATTATAATATAATATTATGTTTAGAAATATGTACAAAGTCGCGGAGGCAATTCATGATTAAAAACACTGGTAGAGCCCAAACTCACATAAATTATTCTATAAAGATTAGTATATATAAATCATAGTTATGGGTGTTTTTATGGTAGGTATCTATAAATTATCATCAATAGGTACTTATGTATGTGAAAACTAATATTAATATTATTGGAATAATAGTTCATTTAATGTGTTATAGCCAAACACCAAAGCATACCCTCCAGGATAACCGTCAGTCAGGTTACCTCGTGGCTAGATTTATTTTAATTTAATGTATGTCTTCTTCTTCTTCCCCTTGTTTTTTATGTAGCTACTACTCGAAATTTTAATTGAGTTAAGTGCACGGATTTTTTTGCCAAAAAATATTATAAGTCATCATCATCATTCTCCCTGCCCTATCCCACACCAGTTGGGGTCGGCACAACATGTATTTCGTAAATCCATGTTGTTAGAGGTCTTGGCTTATTGTTTTATGACCGGCCGCCTGCCTGACATTAACCCTCTTTGGGAATATTCGTTGCGCTGTCGCGCGGGTGACCCAATGTGCTTGCTGAAATTTTGGACTAGGTCCCAAAATTATATGCTTGTAAATCTTATTGCCGACAATGTGCTTCTTGGTGGAGTTTACCTACTTGAAGTTCTTCGACCCACTCATTCAGTTTTACTGTATATTAAGTATAAGTATCTATCCAAAATTATGGTAATATAAGTTGAAAAACCGGTCAAGTGCGAGTCGGACTCGCGCACGAAGGGTTCCGTACCATTATCTATAAAAATCACGTTTGTTGTATGGGAGCCCCCATTATATATAGGTATTTATTTTATTCTGTTTTTTAGTATTTGTTGTTATAGCGGCAACAGAAATACATCATCTGTGAAAATTTCAACTGTCTAACTATCACATTTCATGAGATACAGCCTGGTGACACACGGACGGACGGACGTACGGACGGACAGCGGAGTCCTAGTAATAGGGTCCCGTTTTACCCTTTGGGTACGGAACCCTAAAAACAGACCATTTTAGATCTGACTAATGGCCAATTCCTATAATTTACCGAGCGTTATAAATTAAAATTAAGAGATCTTGTATCTTTACCAATAATGAAGCAACGACCCCATAGCTTTGCATAGTAGATCCTTTCATACTTCGTAGCTATCACAGGTAAAATTAACTTACTGAAAAAAAAGCATTGGTACCTATGTAAGCAAAAGATTAATATTTGCTATTGACCATAGAAACCGGGCAGAAATAGTCAAACGCCTACGATTTTTTAAGCTCGGACTTTAGACTGGCCACATTAATCTTGCCTAGGATTTACCAACAAATCGTCGGTTAATTTAATCAGCATCTAGGTATTTACCTACTAATACTTTAATTTTAAAACATACATCTACAGTCTAACCAAGGTAGCTTGTCTAACCTGATAGTAGATAAAATAGTTAGGTACTAAGTACAAACAACACATACACATAACGTCACGCATGTATTCCCGAAGGGCTGAGCAGAAATGTATACAGGATGTAAACGAAATAGACGAATACATACATGACAAAAAAATTGATTCTACACAAACAGACACCATACACAGTTAGTCGTATAGATGCATTCATACATACATAGATAAATATTATAATAGGATATATTATTTAATTGAGTTACCAAAAATATAATTATTAATGTACCACAACCTAAAACTGATCTCAATAATATAATATTCTTACCTATTTAATGTTAATAACATAATTTAAAAATTATTGATTGTTAATTTATTTCCTAATTTTATTTTATTATTAATTAAAAATTAATTTTATACTTTTTGCTGTGCCCTACAGGGTCCGTAATTGTACCTTAGCTTTAAGCCATTGTAACACCTTTAAACATTATGGAATGCAAATAAAAATATGAATATGAAATCATGTAATTCCTTCAAATCTCATGATGTAGCTACTGTTGACGTAGATTGACCCTGCACGGGATACATCGTTGGTCGGAATCATTACCGGTACAATTCAAATTATGCTTTTTTAAGAAAATCCAAGTTAAAGTTTTTATATATTTTTAAAGGCTAATTTTGTTGACATAACTTTTGGTAATCTGGATGTTTGATATTCCTACATATCGTAAAAAAACTATAGTTTATTATGAGATTGTTACTAACTAGGCAATATTTTTAGTTTTTTAGTAGGTATTCCAAAACACATAAGTAATTTTGAAGATGTTCCAGTAATGACTCCGATCGACGACATTTGGATTCAAAAAATAGAAAATTACAAGAAGTAGGTAAATATGCGCCCCGAGCGAATTGCGCCGCTATCGCTCGCCGCGCGCTCGTTTAACTCGGGACGCTAAAATGCCGCACAACTTGTAGTTTTTTTTTAAATTGACTCCAAAAGCACCCCGTGCAGGGTTAATCTATGTCAGTAGTACATCACGAGGTTTGAAGGAATTACATGAATTAATGAATGAATTTTTGAATTAATTTAGAATGAATGAATTTAGAATTAATGAATGAATTACATGATTTCGTTTACACCCTGTAAGTATAGTAACACCCTCATTTCGTTCATGTTGTACTGGGGGCGAAACTATTGCCATTAAAGGGACACAAATCCAACTCTGGGCTGCTACTGAGGAATCCCACACGGCACAACCTAATAACACTTTGCCCGACCTGGGGATCGAAACCAAGACTTCACCATCAGCCGTCACACTTGCCACCACTAGATCAACGAGGCAGTACCTACTAAGTAGGTAATATAAAAAAAAAACGAAGTTATCGAATTTAGGAGCTCCTAAGCTTAGGCCTTGACTATGCGCATAATGATTATGTCATCAAACATAAATTTAAATATTTATTCTGTAAATAGTTTGTTTTGAACACTATTATACAAGTCACTATGCTAACTGGCTCCGGCGTTTCGTAGCTAGCTAAACACTTGAGAAGAAACGAAACGTGAATGTGGACAAGATTGTAGCTGGGGTCCAATAGTGAAATGCCGCCTGTCACGGCCTATGTCGAGCAACTTTGAACCTACCGACGGATAAGATGGGCGACGACAAGCCACCGCAGTCCTCATCGGACGTGACGTTCTCACGGCCTATCAACCGGGCAAGATGACGACGCCTATCAAAAAAACAGGCCGTGGGACCGCAGGTTTAGGTTCCCCAAATGTCCACTTCACCTACAGTAACTACCTACGACATAATAAGTTATATACCTTGACACAATCTTCATGATTCCGAATTAGTATGAATTATGCGACCCAATCAATCTTTCTTTGTGTCCATATGTATACCGGCTTCGTCCTCTTTGGATCAATTCCGGATAGGTCACTGAATTCGTACAAATTCGGAAACACGAAGATTGCCGAAGGACATAACGAATTCAGTGACCTATCCGGAATTGATCCAAAGAGGACGAAGCCGGTATACATATATGTCGTAGTACCGTATACACGCGTTGTTTGCTGCTGCTAATTGATAAGTCTCTAGAGGTCTAATCGATCGGAATACATTCGGAAGCTCTCGCAACCAAGCGAATTTAATATCTCCCGATTCAAAAATCGCTGACATACCTTTACGCCTTCATCCACAATATTCTGGACAGCTCGCGCGCCAATGCCCGCTGCTGCTCCGGTCATCAAAACAACTTTGTTCTTCCAATCATAAGGCTTTGTGGCCATAGAGCGAACACTGAAGAAACGGACTAATCGATTCATCGAACCTAATCGATTCATGTTTAAAATCTATTTAAGTAAGTATAGGCACAATTTTGTGTAATAATTCAGGAAGTGGGCAGGACCGGTGCCGTCTTCGTAAATGTTATGTCGAAAAGTAATATTCCATATGAAATGTGGTAACATTAGAACAGTCTGCAAAAGCACCCGACACCTTGAGATCCTTATATTTTTTAATGCCAAATTGTTTTATGCGTACCGTGTGCATTTTGCGCTTGTAGGCGTGACGCTTCTAATATTATTTACGTATGTAGTTGTTAAAGCGTGGTCACACCTATATACATATATCGACAGACGGGTTTGCCGACAAAAATAATAAACTGGTTTTATTCGTGATCATCATAATTATTAGTTACCTACATAACATTATTTATTTTGTCCGTAAACGTGAAATGCTTTGGTAAACATGAGCCTTGTATTTTAATAAAAGCAATGATAGCCTAGCGATTGAACAACTGTTCAAGTATGGAAGGAAAACGCCATCCATGCAGATGGACTGAGTACGATCCCGGCCGACACTTTTGAATTTTCGAATTTATGTGAGGATCAGAATTTTATTATCTGGAACTGTTTGCACTTGCTTTAGGGGAGAAGAAAAACATCGTGAGGAAACCTGCACAACTCGAACTGAGAATGGTCAAAAACCTCAAGGGGATGTAGGTATAGTCCGACAACCCGACAATCAGAGCGTGGTGGACTTAGGCCTATATTCTAAGAAGAGGCTCGTGCCGAACAGTGTGACAGTAATGGGCTGATTAAGCTTATGCTCGCCTATGTATAAACCGCTGCAACTCTGATGGTCCATGGTCCATGCATTCAGTAGGTATCAGGTACATAGGTAAAAAGTCTCGCAATGTGTGTCCCGCATTAGTCATGAAAGTCCCGGAAAGGCGCATAGCTTGCAGACGTCAATTCGCAAGCATATAGAGACACATACCTAGTACCCGGTGGCTAAAAGTGGAACTAACGACGCCATTTTGAAATGGCGCCCTTTTCAACTATCATTTTCATTTTGAAATGGCGCATTTGAAAATTAAACATATTGTGGCAGCGTTACAATGATTATATCTACCCACTTTATTGCAAAAAATATTTAAAAGTCAATGCGATAACAGCGGCGCTGCCAACGGACCAGATAAGTTTGCGGGAGTGTAATCAACATTCTAATCACGGAGATAATCAAGTAAGATTGTGAGATAAAAAATTCGAATCACCAGTAGGTAATATTACAGGCGCATGAGATTTTCCTACTTTATCTCTACGGTTGGCAACGCATTAACAATCTTCTTGGTGCTGTAGAAGGTGCAAATAAAAAGAACTGCATTTTGAACAATGATTCTTAATTCAGGCCGGACCCGGGTTCTCCGGGACGGTCCCGCAATTATGCCACAGTTTTGATAAAAAGTCGCATAACGGCATTGTGCGTATTTAGCCTACCGACTGCGTGCATGACGACGCCGTCACGTTAACAAAGTATCGAGAGTTGCACAAGTTGGAACCATTGAGATAGTACCTATGTACTGTACGTTAGTACATTATATCTCAATGGTTGGAACCTTTATAATATGAAATGTGTTTCTAAGTGCACTTAGAATTTTCCACTTAGAACAACGCGGAGGCGTTGCTCTATGCAGTTCCACTTGTGTTCAATAGCCTTCATCCGCGATTTTACAACAATCCTTGCTGTACATTTTGTAGTGTAATCAAGTTGACCTCATTTTCAAAATTCCCTCTACAAGTTTTTTTTTAATATAATGGCCCTGGATACAATTAGCAAACAACTAACATAAGTAATTATTTTCAAGTACCTAAGAAATGAAATGCTGGTGTGACTCATTTTATTGCTTCTTGGATTTCTGGCGACAAATCTATCCAGGTATTTCACACAGGGAGGTCTTTTGAGGTGGCCTTTATGTAGGTACCACTATGAATTTCTAAATGACACTCCCTGTGTAAGTAATTATTTGAAATCACAAATGCAGACACTATGAAACAAAACTACACAAATTTTATATAATACTATCCACTGTGAGTCATTTTTAGAATCATTTTAATAAAGACCGAACTCCCCTTGATGCTTGAAGATAAAATTTTCCCGCCAAAAGCTCCCTCCACACCATGTCCATCGCAGGGTCGATAGGGTAACCAACTCCAAAAAAAATGTATCCCTATATCCTTGAGGATTCTCAAATATCTATACCCTTCTTATTTAAAATGCCCGTAAAAATCAATATTTAAAAATATTATGGACCTAGTAGTGTTTATATTATTTAATGAAACTAGAGCGTAAAGCCATGCTTTTACATTATTCCAAGATTTAAATGGATAAAAGGAAAATACCTATGTCAAAATCTTTTTAGAAAGAATGTATTCTAATAATTATACCTTTAAAAACATCCCTAAGAATATTAATTTGGTCCGTACAAAAATCCTCATTCACAAATCTTACACCAAAATATAGGGGAAAATTCCCCAAGTTGGCAAACCTGGTCAGTGCTACCAACTTAAATAATTTAAAGGTTTGGTAGTCTAAGCAGGGGCGTAGTTACGGCCGTATCTGCCGTATCAATTATATGGGACTCCCGAGCCACGGGGGCCCCCAACGTGTCACTATTGTCCATAGAGGCAGAAACTTTAGAAAAACTAAAGTCATCATCAGCTATAAATGATTTAATAAATCAGTTTGCCGAAAAAAAGGCAAAGGAGTGTATATTTAATTTGAATTGTTTGTAAAAATTTTGGAAAAAGTGACAGATAGATAATTATGATGAATAAAAATTTATTTTAATTTTATGCAAACATTTTTTTTTGTGAGAAATCTTTACGCTACGCCACTGAGTCTAAGTAATGTTGCGGTATTAGGGCTAGCGCTCACTACCTTAATTTTTTTTAACGTATAACCTGTGAAGTATTCAGTGTCATAAAAGAGCGCGCACTGAGAATAATTATTGAACACATACTGATATTTATTTACATATTTATTTTATTCAATATTTTCTGCTCTGGCAACGTAATAATGCTAGAATGTGTAATGTAATGTTGCCAGAGTAAAAAATATTGCCTAGTTTAGTAGAAATTCGTAATTTTCGGAACATTCCCATGTTCGTAATTACCTTATAGCACTATAATTAATATTTCTTATGTTTAAAGTTAAATCCAACTTAGACAAATAAATAATAATTAAATAGATCCACATTATTGCACAATTAATAAAAAGTAGTAGGTAACTTGAAATTAACAAAAAAATTAAAGTAATAGCAGTGATAGTCTAGTGGTGTGACCGTCGGACTGCCAAGTCATAGGTCTTGAGTTCGAACACAAGGCACGCACTTCTGTCTTTTCGGATTCATGTACGTATTGTATAATTATCACGTACTTAAAAACGGTGAAGGTTAACATCGTAAGGAAACCGGCATGCCTGAGTGATATTTCTCGACGGCATGTGAAGCCAAGGCAGAGGCCCATGGGCGGCATAAACTCTGACACCAGGTTAGTCACTAACCACACGAAAAGAAAAGAACAACAAAAACAGCATAATAATAATTTTAGGCTCTAATATTTTTCAGTTGGACCTCAGAGGTCACAACCGACATACGACACTGATAAAAATATTATTATGTAGGTTTACAAAATAAGTTCAACCAAACACTGATATTAAATAAGGATTAACTGTTGATATTAAGAAAGATAAGACAAGATATATGAATTTGAATGACGTGTGAGGGGTATGTAATGTCATAGCATGTGGCGTTCTATAGTTTCTACCTACCCCCATGGGTAAAAGGCGTGAGTTTATGTATGTATGTATAACTTAAGAAGGATAAAAAAATAACTTTTTATTTGTCCGTAGGGGGGGATTAAGAATACAATTACCCTCCGTCGTTGTCGGGCAAGCGAATCGTAAGAGGCAACGAACCTGGCACCATGATTATGGTGTCCAAAAAATGGCAGTACAGGCTCGCCACCACATGGAACTAATTAATACAAGAGGCAATACCAACTCCTGTTATCGAAGAACCTTTGGTTACTCCTTCGAGGATTATAGGCGTAAGTATAATTATGTATATTATACTATGTATGTATGTTTTTAGTTTCCACTTTTTTGATTTAGCCATTGTATACGTACATACATCTTCCACGCGAGTTTAACCGGTTTTTGTATAATTTTATTCGGATAATTTTAATCTCAGACAGTGGCATGGCAAGTGGCTCAACAAAAAGAAACCATGGTTACTCTACAAGTAAAAACTAAGAATTATTTTCAACATTTTAGAGTAAGTACGACCACTTGTCTAAAGCAGCTGGTACTTGGTGAAGTATCATTAAAATAAATTTTTATCTCATTTATCTCTAATTAATTTCAGTTCCAAGGTTTTGTATCTCATTTGAAAACCAAAGTTTCAGCTCACGGCTCCGCCCGTAGCCTATGTTACTCAGTGATAATGTGGCTTTCTAACGGCGAAAGAATGTTTGAAATTGATCCAGTAGGTAGTTTTTAAGTTTATTCATTACATACAAAAATACAAATCTTTCCTCTTTATAATATTAGTATAGATATAGATTATTGAAGATAATTTGCTTGAGAAAAGTTAAGTATTATCACAGTCAGTACCTACTACATAAAGTGGTTCAACGCCCACACATTTGACAGCTCTTGAGAAATGTCAAAATTTGTAATAATATTGTCACAAGGTTGTCGCATAAAACAAATTACACAAACTTTATCAAACAAACGTCCAAATTAATTAAAGTCTTAGAATAAGCTACATAACCGCGCATGCGTAATTTTGACGTTTGACAAAATAATGCAGAGGTGTGTAACAGCAGTTCAGCCATCTTATCCTGGCATGTTTCTAACAATATTTAAAAGTAGGTATCTACAAGTTTTGTCAAGCTGATGAATTGATGTTATTTTCGTTATAAGCGCCCGCGAAAATCATGGATATGCCACCTATGATGAATAATTAGTAAATTTTAAAATTGATCTTAATTTTGACATTAGCTCATCCGATAACCTTGGATACACTCATAAAGAATATCTTGAAAATTCACATGGCCGCCATGTTTGTTTTCTGAACCGTAGTCACATTATCTTAATTTAATAAAACGTGATCATAGTGTGTACGTCCTCTCCTAAAAACTATTTCACTTGTAGGTATTCGAAATCAGACAGCGAAAGCTCTGGAATTTAAATTTGTCCTGAACTGCAATATGGCAGTTCGGGACATAAGCTCCGCCCACTTCTTCCCACGACCACCCGCACGATTACTCTGCAACTTTAGAATAGTGCAGTATTTATATTCTAAGTCTGCAACAATGTTCTACGTTGACCCACTGTCTTCCTCTTAGCCTTTTCCCAATTATCTTGGGGTCAGCTTCCAGTCTAACCAGATGCGGCTGAATACCAGTATTTTACACGGAGCGACTGCCATCAGACCTCCGCAACCCAGTAACTGGGCAATGCCGATATCCTAAGGTTAAACCGTTTGTCAGACTTTCGGGCTTCTGACTACCCGTAACGACTGTCATAGGTATTCGTATGACACCCGGCTTAACGTGCTCTCCGAGGCACGGAGGGGTCTCGATGTGTAATGAATGGTCACCCAACCACGGACTGACCGCGGCAAGCGCAGCTTAACCTCACAAATCTTACGATCGGCGCGGTTGTTATTTAGCCACGAGCCCCTCATTATATTACTCCTTACGTTGACCCACTGTAAGGAGTAATATAATTGGGTAGACTGTGGTATTATTAAGGTATAGGATTATTCGCTAATAGTAACTTGCAACACTGTACCTGTCCTGTCAGTGTTAACAAGACAGGTCAAGTGTCTGACAGTTAGTCAAGTGTCAGTGTCAGCGTATTTCAGTTTGTAGCACTTTGTAGACGTCATCGGTCATACGTCGCCATCGGTCATTGCATTATATATAGTTCACACAGAAAGTATTATAGGTTTTCCCAGCAAAAACTAGTAAGGAAAATAATAGCTCACGTCATCACACCGAGTCCCAGTGTTCATGGTGCAATACAATTAGTCACCAGTGCGTCTGTACTCTAGTTCGTCATCACAAAGTGGAGTTCGCCGATTGCTCACTCAGTGTTTTATATGTCCTACATCGATAAAGTTGTATAAAAATGAATCCGTGGCAGCAAGTAAGTGCTTTTTATTTTGTTGTTAGTGGTTTTAGCTTTGTTTAGGTCTATCATAATGCACTGTATTTAAATTTGGAATGAATAGCCATATTGGTGTGTCAAAAGTTTGGTTATCGGCGGCGAATTTTAAGACGCCACTGCTTTGTTTATCACAATAATTTATTGTTTATAATGCTATTAGGAATGATAATTATTATAGGCAGAATAATAACATACTGTTTGAAATGTCACAATGTATGATTCTATCTCATCTTTTCCTCATAGAGCAATATTTAAAAATAGAAGGAACATAAATGTGAATTATTTAAATAAAGAAAGTTATAATATAAATACTTATAAAATACAATGGAAAAGTTTGTAGAACTTTGTAAGTAAGCACCTAGGTTATTATTTTAGTCATAACTTGGTAAAAGTAAAAATGTAAGTTTATCAGTTACTCACACACATTAGGTAATGTATAATTTTGTGTGAATATATTGAATTCCAAATCTTACTCTGAAATAATGATTTGTTTTGCAAAGAAAGTGCTTAAAAAATAAAAAGATAGAATTATAATTTTGACATTACATTGAAAGTTCATTATCACAGCGCTATAGATAAACAATGAATTGATATTCATTTTCATTTCCTTCAAGGGCCAATCAGGATACCCGCAACAACAGTACTTACATAATATTGGATTCAGCAACACTGCCCCACAGTCTTTTGGAAACCCATTGCCAATGCCAGGTTTCCCAACGATGGGGTACCCAGCACCCCAGCATGGTGGCGGTCCAGGATACCCCCAGGTATCACAGGGTTATCCTCAACAAAGCTCCGGATATCCGGGCCAGCAAACAAATCAGGGTTATCCTCAGCCAAATTCTGCTCAAGGGTACCCAAATCAGGGTCATCCCCAATCTGCTCAAGGGGGATACCCCCAACAAGCTCAAACGGGTTATCCCCAGCATGCTCAAAGTGCATACCCAGGACAAGGTGGGCAAACCACACCTGGTTACGCACAGTCGAGTCCAGGTTACCCACAAACTAACCAATACCAGGGGTATCCACCGCAAGGCCAGTCACCTGCACATAGCCATCAAGCTTACAGTGTGTCTTCATCAGTGCCTCAAACGCCGCAGGTACGTTGAATAACTGCTTAAGTAACCTGGCCGCTTACATTGTGTAGATAACATTTTTGTATCTTCAAAGTTGTCAGGTTATTATTCTCAATTTTATTAAATGTTTAATTCTTTAATGTGATTTAAGCTATTTATTGTGATAAGCAGAACAATGGCATTGTTATTTGCATGGTTGTTTCGTAGTGTGCATGCTTTGTGTTGCTTGGGTAAACAGCTTAATCTATTCTCTGATATTATTTATTTATTCATTCATTTATACTGAATACATTTTGAATTTTATTCTAAATTCCTGAATAGGTAAGTTAATAATTTTTTGTGTACACGGTTTTAAACATCTCTGAGTACATACTTTGATACATTCAATTTTAATTTTTCGTATTACTTAAAATAAAAATGTTATAAACATTGTACTGTATGTTTGCAGCTACAATAATTAATTAAAAATTAACTAATGTTTGGCTAGTTTATTCCTTTGGGTAAAGTAACAATCATCAATTAAGTAATACATTGTATTTAATAAAATACTTTCTCCTTCTGCATTGTTTCATATTGTACAGTTATTTTATTAAAGGACCGAACTATTGCAAAATTTACAAACAATTTAAAAACCCAATGATAGCTGAGCTGTGTTATGCAATAATGTGTCAACCCACAAAGATATGAATACTGCGTTAACGCCATCTGGTTATTGTGGTAGGTGTGGGTACTCAACACTTGAAAATGCAAACTGCATTAAGAAATTTTTGATAGACACTGTTAAATTTACTACAGTTCTGGGCATTTTTTCATTTTATTTTGTAGACCGACCAAAAGAACTAGATGACATTAACAAAAAAAAAACATTTTTGTGGGTTGACACATTATTGCATAACACGGCCTAGCTATTATTTTTATTTTGAAGCCACCATTTCAACAGCAAACAATATGTATAAAGGTTTTTAATTATTAATTATACACAGTGCAACCTTAAGTCCTATACAGACTTCTTCCCAGATTGTTTACAAGTTATAATCTGGGTTATAAAAAAATTACGTACTTACTTACTTTCTTTTTTCTTATCTACTACTTACTCAAGTACATTGCTGATTGGCAGTGTTGTGTGTAATTTTTTCATGTTTTATTGTGGAATCTATTAGTTATAAAAGCAGATATTTGAAGGCCACTTATCGGTGTTGTTCCACACTGATAAATTCGTCTTAAAACCAAAGCGGCACCCTCATTGGTTACGGGGCTGTATTTTTGGAGCCCTATTTCGAAGGGCTCTTTTTGTGTAAACAACGCACAGGGGCTTTATTTGTATTAACAACGCACTGGAGCTCTATTCGTATTAACAACGCACCGGGGCTCTATTTGTATTAACAACGCACCGGGGCTCTATTTGTATTAACAACGCACCGGGGCTCTATTTGTATTAACAACGCACCAAGGCTCTATTTGTATTAACAACGCACCGGGGCTCTATTTGTAATAACAACGCATCTGATCTCTATTCGTATTAACGACGCCTCGAGGCTCTATTTGTATTAACAACACACCAGGGCTCTTATTTGTATTAACTACTGGTAAGAGCTTTTTTTACAACAACACACTAGGTCTCTTTTTGTACCAATGACGAACCGTGACTTGTAACGTTACGTGATAATTACGGCGTACGCATCGTTTCGCTCGCCCCTAATGCCCGATGGTATATCTGGTACTTAATACATTTTAAGAATTAATAAGTGCTCAAAAATCGCTATTTGGATAATATATTATTAATAACATCTTTTGTGTATTTCCTTGTTATCATATTAAAGCACTTTAGGCGTTTAATCAGGTGCAGATCCCAAACTATCCCAAAAGCTTCTCGAATTGCTTAAAGAAGTGTACCACGGTACGCTATCAGGTGAATTCGGAATTCGAAGGTGACGGAATTTAGATAAAACTCTTAATTTACATTCTTACCAAACTTTAAGTACCTAATATGTTTTAATTTTCACGAATATTATTAACAAGCGAAAAAAAATCTCGCTCAAATTTGTGACGAACATCATTGAGAGTAAGTAACACAGGAGGCTGGCGACGTACCTACTCGTACTGTGACTCTATTCAAGGAACAGTTTGCTGCAATTACATTGTTATGCTCACTTCGTCTCTCAGTACATTTATCAAAGCCACCAACGATTCAGTCTTGGCATTGGTCCCCACTACAATGGATGTACTGATCTCTAAGTACACCTTTGGTCTCACCTCTAAACCACACAATCAATAATCCATTTGTGTTATGGTGTTAAAATAGTGATGTGACTGTGTTATATCCGCTGGTTTGAAAAAAGAATCGTGTAATCAATATGTCCTCTGTAACATCGAATTCAAGTATGCGCAGTGCCTACAGAGCATCAATTGGTATACGGCGAGGATTTAAATCGTTTCGTTATACGGTATTTATTTTTCTTTTATATGTTTCAATGATACGTATTTTGTTCCAGTAATTGTATCATGCACTTGACCGACCATCGTGTAACACGCATAACTGGAGTTAACAAATTAAATTGTTCAGAACACGTTTACGGACGTTAGGATTATTTATGCTATTCTGGAGATTGAGGCTAAAAATTAGGGCCTTGTTTGGCCATGCCTAAGTAATTACAGCCATCAGTGCCATGCCAAAAACACCATTTCGAAGTACTTAACCTATTTGCTAACCATTTGTCTTTGTTACTGACCCTATACGTACGATTCACCCTGCAAACAGGCATTTAAGTTCTAACATACTAGAGCATTGAAGTAGCACTATTTAGATTGTATTTATATGCTACACCTTTTTTTAATTGCGATATTTTGATTACTCACGTCTCCCTTTTAATGTTGGCGTTCTTCACTGCCTTTGCTCTGCTTTCTTAAAAAAAACTAATTTTGTACGCAGTCAGACGCACGAGTGACCGCTTCTTTCATTTCTATGGTGAGGTTACGCAAAACGACTGGCGTATCGCCTACATAACCAAAAGGGGACCTGGGTTTTGAAAAATATTGTCAACTTTCACAAAGAGACTGCATTGCATCTATGTGAGTGAGTTTTGAATTGAAGGTACGTACGGGACGCACGTAACCACGCTTCAATGCGATTGGTAGATATCCTGTCAAATAGTGCGTCCAGCCAGGACGTGCACTCACACAAACAGAAAGGTCATGTCTGATTACGAAGACTATATCAGTAGATGCTGCTATCCAGCTATCAGATACTACTCAATGGACGCCTTTTTCATACCCTGTGTAATAAATAATGCAATGTGGCCATATTTGTACCAGGAATTACATACTTTTATAACTTTCCGATTCATCAAACTAAGAAACAAATTCTTAAGCCAATAGGGTTGTCTATTTCATCTCCAACGACATACTAATACGAGCTCCTCTTTCAGACGAAACCCACCGTTGTGCCGGCCAACCCCTTTGACCCTCGCGAGGATGCTGCCATCCTTCGCAAGGCGATGAAAGGCTTCGGCACAGATGAGAAGGCCATCATCCATGTACTGTCGAGACGCACCAATGAGCAGCGTCTGCGGATCGCTTTCGAGTTCAAGACTTTATATGGAAAGGTATGTTGCAGAAAATATATAAAAAGAAATGATTATTACGTATAGCCTATCAGTTAAGTATATTATGTAAGTAAGCCGGTTTTGTTCAAGGACGACATTGGCGCGATGTCTAGAATCATATCAATAACAATCGAAAAGCGTGTCAGTGTCCAAAATTACCTTGAACTTCAGAATAATTATGAAAATTGTATAGAAGAATATTTAATAATTTGTAAAGCCGACGGGCCGATGGTCATCTTAATTCAATTGCAATTTAAGCAATTTTTCATTATAAAAGTAATATGGGAAAAAAATATCAAGTAATACATTGGATTAATTTTACAGCTACATTATTGTTTGAGTCCGTAAAATGTTTGCTCCAATAAAAGAATAGTAAATAATCAACCATGAAGTTATTGGCACCTAGCAGGACATTATTAAAAAAAATGTCCTGCTAGGTGACCAAACAACTTTGTGTGACTGACATTGAGTAATAATTGATTATTTACTTACTATATGAAGTTAGTAGGTACATACCATATTAATTTATCAAAAATGTAGTAGTCGCTGTTTTTTATACCTACTATAAAGATTATCATCATAACAACTTTGTTTACATTGTCAGCTACGACTAACGATAAGAGTCTTCAGGGTTTTGTCGCATCTTGCTCTCATTTTGTACTCGTGTTTCATGTTTTTAAATACATTCAATTTTCAAGTTACATAATGTTTATTGCTGGATTCCGGCAGGTTAATGGAACTGCCTCATGGAGTTTCTACACCGGTAGACTGTAAAAGAGGACAAAAATATGAGATTAACATGACATAAGATTACCCATAACAGACATTATTGCCCGAAAGTCATGCAACTAGTCTAACCTTAGGATACCTTCCAGTAAAATGGGGTTGCTATAGTCAAGTGGCAATCGCTCAGAGTAATATTCTAATATTCCGCCGCATCTGGTTAGACTCAAAGCCGATCCCAATGTAGCGAGAAAAGGCAGCCCCGGATCTAGGAGATCTAGGAGAGCGGCAAACCGGGGCACCTGCCCTGGGCGGCAGTTCCAAGGGGCGCCAAAATCATAATACTTAATACATGTTTGAAAAAAAAACACTTGTTCCATAAAGCGCCTAGCATCCAGCGCACGTTGTTCTATCGATTATTCGATTATTATAAAATGCCCATTTTGTTTTTGAACACATCGTAAGTTGATTAATGAACGTACCCTAAGTCGATTTTTGAACGCGTGCGTACTGTACGCGATGTCTCTGCCAGGGGAGTCCCCGTCACATCTAGAAACTAGGGTCTACACAAGTTGAGCCGAATAAACACGAACGGTCGAACTTCAAACGATGATAGCTGTTTGTTGTGAGTTTTTTTTACAATTTATCTCAAACTCTAGAGAGAGGAGGCGCCATTATCAAGTTTCTGCCCCGGTTCGAAAAAATCGTAGACCCGAGGGTGTGAAAAGGTTAGGCTTATGGGGATCTGCCGGGGTTGCGGCGCATGCTTTTGCGAATCCCACGACCTCTGCCGAACGGTCAAGAGGGGGAACACCGTTGGTTTTTAGCCGGTAAGCAGACCCCCTCGCTTTCACCGGGCGAGGGACATTCATGAGGAATTTCCAAAGATAAAAAAAAGGCTTATGGGAATAATTTCTGGAATTTTTTGCATACCGTAGGAAAGCATGTTGGTACGTTCAGCATAAGGTTTAGTTTTAGTAACATTAGAACCGTGCTAAAAAAAATAACTCAATTCGATAGGTAGGTAGCAAAGGTATACAGAATTATTACAAGCTCAAGTCCTTGGGGCTTACAGTTTACCAATTAACTAAATGGAAAAGCGTCCATTAACTTATTAGTAGCATGTCGCTTCCAATTTTGTATTCAATAATTGAGTAACTGCTACTGACGCTAGTTATTTTTAGTTTTAACATGACATAACATCACGCCTATATTTCCCGAAGGGTTGGGCAGAGGTGTATAGTAACACCCTCATTTCGCTTTCGTCGTTTCGAGAAAAACGCGTTTGAAACAACCGTGCGCTTCGGCGCCGAAACGACGGGCGGTCACTTAAGTGCTCATAGCATCGGGAAAAATGCGAATTTTGCTTTCAAATTTTGACCACATATTCTTGAGTACTTATACTAACAATTTATGCAATAAAAAAAAGACAATTTTTTGATCGGTCTAAACTGGTTTCCCCCCTTAAGTCCCACGTAAGCCGCGAGCCTATTGCCATCAATCGGGCACAAATCCTAACTCCGGGCTGCTACTGAGGAAATTCACACGTACAACCCAATAACACTGCCCTATCTGGGGATCGAACCCAGGATCTCACGATCAGCAGTCGCACTTGCCACCACTAGACCAACGAGGCAGTTGTTGTAGCTTTAACCTTTTTTTTAAATTATTTGAAATTGGTTTGCTCTTAACTTTTGACTTCTGACCTTTACGGATTGTACCTATATTAATATTTTAGATTATCTTCATGTCTAATTCACACATAATGCTAGGTGCCGGTTTTCCTGATAACAACAATAGGCATTTATCTAGTAAATCTCGTTTATTTAACAAAAGAATAAGTAATAACAATAGAACTAAGTAATAAAAATAAAGTAAGTACACATAAAATCAGTAAATACCTCATTTTCTTAAATTGCAGAGCTTAGATAAGAGTTTATATTGGATCAGAAAATTTAATGACAACTGCTAAACACTGTGACGCTTGCCTTCCATGAAGTAGTGCCTGAGTCTTCCCCAGGCCTGCACCACAGACTTTTCTAATTCATGTGCGGATCAGAATTTGATTATCAATGGCGTTATCAGTGAAGGAAAACTGTGAGAAAACCGCCACTTCCGAGAAAAAAGTCGGTGGTGTATGTAGTCCGCCAACCCACACCAGGCCAGCGTAGTGGTATAATGCCTAAACCCTTCTGATTTCGAGAAGAGGCATTGGCTCAGTAATTATTTAAAATATATCTTGACACAATCCCTGATTCTTCTTTTTCGATGTTGAAGAAAGCTTTGTCTTTGGCGGAACGAAGAGTTAAAACGCAATAATAATAAAATCTAATAAAAGAAGAGAAAATGGCTTTAAAATGGTTACCTTTAAAACAACGGGTTTATCAGAAAACTTTAAGGGCCAAACCACATCTGACGGAAGATACGTCCCCGATTTTCCGCCGATACACATAATTCCATACAAAAATCTCATACAGTACACATTTGACCGAAGATGACTGTGTTACTAAAATTCTTTGAGTAAATTACGCGACGGAAGACCGGCGACATATCTTTCGTCAGATGTGGTTTGGTACTAAGTATCTGAATTCAAGACCCCTGGATTGCCTGTTAGTGCCTTTGTAGTTTTTATTTAAATAGGTACTATTGTTACGGTAACCTCGCCATAATTATGCATTCGTGCCACAGTAAAAGCGAAAAATGCATATTCCTAGAACATTATGGTAGGTTTAACTCAAATAGAAACATGCGATGCGTGTAATAAATATTTTGTTAGCGTGGTTAACAGTCTAATCGTCTAATGTAGGGACCTACATACTACCCTGTTTTCCTTGATAAGTAGAACACCATGTGATTCCTTTAATGCTGGCTTTACACTCGCCGAGACAGCCCGTGGCGCTAGTTCTGTCCTTTCCTTTTACATCAAGTAGCAAAGGACAGCATTAAAGTCTCGGGGAGAGTGTACAGCCAGCATAAACTGAACTTCGCCAAAATCAGGTGGTGGCAAGCGCGATTGCTGATCGTGAGGTCCTGGGTTTGATCCTCAGGTCGGGCAGTGTTATTGGGTTTTTCCGTGTGGAATTCCTCAGTAGCAGCCCGGAATTTGGTTTTTTTTGTACCCGGTTGATGGTAGTAGGCTCGCCCCCTATTACATGGGACTTAAACATAACGGCGAAATGAGGGTGTTACTATACGCCTCTGTCCAATCATTTGGGGAATACGGGCGTGATGTTATGTTTATATTAACGAAATTTCAATTAAACGAAGGTACGGGAAACAAAAGAGATAAAAGCAGGCACCTAAATACATTTGAATACTATTAAACTTTCGCGATTTGTGCACAAAATATTATTATAGAACGCAAGACTCGGGTCTTTCGCATTTGTAATGGGTAATTAAAAATATCGTACCTTCCTTCCTTCATTTTACAATGAGAAACAGACCCGTGTCTTGTGTTCTAATTACATTTGCCTTAAAGAATTAGAAGATAGATCGTTGCTCGTTAGAGTCGTACATAATTAACTGTTCGCCATCCAAGCATTAGCATTTAGCATTTGTAACTTCAGTATTTGCATTTAGAAAATTAAAAGTACCTACTGAAATCAGTAGTAGAATTTATTCTTCTGTTGTAAGTACGAGATATTTTACGTATCTAAACAATTTGGCAACATTCCAATGAATTTCATAATGTCTGGTTCAATGACTTCTATCTGTTTGGTTGTGTCATTTTTCGCGACTCCTTTTTCGCTGTATATATTTTGCAAGCAATAACCTAGTTTAGTTTTATAGCAGTGATAGCCTAGTGGTGTGACCGTCGGACTGCCAAGTCATAGGTCTCGAGATCGAACCCAAGGCACGCACCTCTGGCTTTTCGGATTCATGTGCGTATTGTATTATTATCACTTTCTTAGAAACGATGAAGGAAAACATTGTGAGGAAACCGGCATGCCTGAGAGATATTTCTCGACGGTATTTGAAGCCAAGTCAGAGCCCTTTAGGCAGCATAAACTCTGACACCGGGTTAGTCCCTAACCACTCGAAAAGACGAAGAAGACCCAGTAGCTCTACACATATGGAGTATTTAATCCGCAGTAACTGCAAATTGTGTATACCAGATGAGGTCAAAGGCGTTGCCCTAATTGGCAAGCGGCCGCGCGACCATACGATGTGAACGAACATATTACTCAATTAAATATCTTAACGTATAAGATACAATGTTCTTTTTACGACGAAAAATAAAATAATTTCATCCTAACAAGCCAATGGTGTTGATTCTGTAGCGCACTATTACAGGACAAAACTAAACTAAGGGTTTTTGTCTCTTTCTGTTTCAATAGAAAAAGAAAGTGACAGTTGTGTTTAGTCTAGTTTAGTAGTGTCAAAATGTGTAACAGAATCGACACCATTGTAGAAGTTCAATTAGAGAATATTACGAATATTAAGATGTTTGATTAAGCATTCTTACGATCGCATCCCATGGTTGTTACAACCGCATGCCAATTAGGACGACGTTATAGGCTACATTTATTTTTTTACTTAACTGAAATAAAGTGCTAACTTAACTGCTTTATTGGTCTAGTGGCGGCAAGCGCGACTGCTGATTGTGAGGTCCTGGGTTCGATCCCCAGGTCGGGCAAAATTTTATTGGGATTTTCCATGTGTAATTCCTCCGTAACAGCCCGGAGTTTGTAATTGTGCCCGTTTGATGACAGGCTCGCCCCCTATTACATGGGACTTAAACATAACGGCGAAATGAGGTTTTTACTATACACCTCTGTCCAACCCCTCGAGGTATACAAGCGTGATCTTATGTTGGAATAAAGACGGTTGTCTTTGTAAAATACATATGCCTTTAAACGCGTTATTCAACTTTAAATATTGGTATCACTTATGTGACCACAGCTAATCTGAAGAGCTGAGCTAGCTGTCTGTCTGTGTTATTGATCGCTATTCTTAGAAAACATGTATTTATACACCGTGTGTTTACTTAGTCACTTCGTTTCTAGAACGATATAAGAAGGTAATTGTATAATAAGACTTTATCTTCCATTCGGTAGGCTTCTTGAGCGTTTTTCTGAAACTCTGTCACCTTTGATTTCATTAATCATTGATCGTTGACTCATAAAAACTACCTTTCCACCAGGATCTCGTGTCAGACTTGAAGAGTGAAACCAGCGGGAAGTTCGAGGATCTCCTGGTGGCCCTTATGACTCCATTACCACAGTTCTACGCAAAAGAGCTTCATGACGCCATCGCGGGCATCGGAACTGATGAGGATGTTCTCATCGAGGTCATGTGCACCATGTCCAACCATGAGATCAACGTCATCAAACAGGCATATACTGCAAGTGAGTATTGTTATGTACTTTTTCTCTCTAAGATTTTTTAATAACATACGTAAGTAGGTACCAGTGGCCCCAAAGTAAACACGGAAGTAGGTAACTACGTTCCTAGATTAGAGGGTGTTTCTATTCATGTATATGATGTACGTATGTACGTAGCACAACGGAGAGCAAACCTTGCTGGTCGATGGGTAGATTAAGTGTAATACAATCTTAAACTTTTTGTTGCTATCCACGTTATCTGTTGTACAGTGTGAAAATGAGCATAGCTCAAGCTAATGATATTCAGGATTTTGAGAAATTGTTGATTTTTTACTTTTTTACATTGTGCAGCGGATCTCGTAGGATAATGTTAGTTATGTTAACCGACTACAAAACTGAAACAGGTATGAAAAATTTGAAAAATAACAATTGATGAATAGCGTGGATAGTGACAAAAAATGTATGATTGTGCTTTACTTTAGCTACCCATCAACCAGTTTCAGGGTTTGCTCATGGTTGTGTTATGTACTGTATTATGGGGTCAAATTTGTGTATGGCAATTTCTGTGAGCTCACGCACGAGTCCGCACGACACAGGAAATCTTCGGCCCTGTATATGGAGACCCGGTATCCGCCGCGCACTGTAATACGCTCCGTGGTACCATACAATTACAACTCGAACAATACGCGCAGAAAAAATGGTTTCCATAAACACTCTAATTTATCGTTGGTGAACTTCGAACCACTTAATATTTTCTTTTGTTTCCTCATTTTCTTTTTTGTAAATCAACCCTGTGTTGAGGCGCACTAAACAAAAAAATAATTATTCAAATCGGTCGAGCCATTTTCGAGTTTTTGCGAGACCAACGCACGGCAATTGATTTTTTGTAAATATAGATTATTGTTTGAATTATCCGCTCTACGTTTTCGGTCTAAACTCGACGTTTCTTTGTGGGCTATGAATTTAAGGCGTTCATAATATTGGTTATTTCTAGCTTAATTTTGTTATAAACATTTATTTCTGAATCTGAAGTATTCTGAAGTACTGAGTCAAGCGAATACTATTTACCTAAACGTTTTGCGTAGTTCGTGCACCAATTGTTGACTGTGCTCTGGCAAATATTATTGTATCGGACTTCTCGCTCGCACTCGTAGATGTAGTACAGTACATAGTTACTAATGTATGTGGTATGAATGTAATTTATATATGTCTTTTTATAATTATAAAATATATACAACAGAATCGTGTAGGAGTGAATCTATCATTACAGTTATAGCTATCGGTATGTCAGAATTGGGAGCATGGTAAATAAAGTAAATTAAACCAACATAGACCACTGAGAGTACTTTTAATTTGGTCAGTGATTAGTTACAGAAGCTATTTCACAATATATTATGATATATCACAATATAATAATTTACACAAGATCGGAAAATAAGGACAGGCAAATCAGATATAAAAGGTCATACTCCTTCGGCGGTTCGACATGGAATTCTTTGCTCCGTCGAATGACCACTGTTTTTATAACTTCTGGTACGTTGATTCATCTTGACGGTTACCCTCCTATGTCAACATTGTCCAGTGTTACCAGCTACTGATAACATAATGTAACATGACAATGCGCAGACAATTGTCCACTTAGTCGTTTGGCGTTTATGGACAGTTATTTCCTCATAAATGAATGTCTAATTGGGTGTGTAACTATTGATAAATAATTTACTATCATTGTATATTCTCATTATTAATGGGGCTCGTGGCTAATTACAAACCACGCGGATCATATGATTTGCAAGGTTAAGCTGCTCTTGTCAGAATTTCGAGTTTCTAAACCCAGCGGTTTAGACTTTGCATTGATAGATCAGTCAGTCATTCAGTTTCTCTTTTTATACATAATAATCTCAAACAAAGGATACAACCAATCTCATATAACTACACACGATTGGTATTAAATTGCGTAAATTGCTGTAAAACAGGTTTCTTCGTACACGAGTCCTTGGGCGTGTGATCTTACTAATGAACGGTTTCCTTCAACGTGTCAAAAATAACACGGTTCTTCTAACAGTTCCGATCCAGTACAATTGTGAATTATACGTGGTATCTAGTTTACGCTATTAGCGTTGAGTGGTGGTTGCGAATAGGGATACCAGATGTAAATCTGTTTTATTTTTTACAAAAACTTTAGGTTTTTATAAATGTCCTGACATTAGAGCCGGGGGCGCACGCCAAACCGCGTCGAGCATTCCCGACTTTCATTAAATAATTCTCTTGTATCTCATTAAATACTCCTGATCACTCAGTAGTAACCCGGAGTTTAGATTAGTGCCCGGTTGCTCGCCCCCTATTATATGGGACTTAAACATAACGGCGAAATGAGGGTGTTACTATACTTCGACAATTCTGGCCGGAATTCAGATCAGTGTCTAAAAATCTTGACATGTCATGACAAATCCTGTCCTCTGATAACCCTAGTTGCGACTGTACTTCGTTCATATCAATAAAGCGCTATAGGACAGTTCGGAGATCGTGAGACTCCGGCGCAACATGGGAAGTGGAACCGAATTCGACATCGTTTAATCCCGATTGACTGCAAGGATGCCAACCACAGAAATCTTAATAATATTATTTATATTTCTGTGGTGTATTCTATGTTTGAGTCAGCTTCCAGTCTAACCAGATGCGGCTGAATACCAGTACTTATTCTAAACGGAGTGACTGCCATCAGACCTCAGCAACCCAGTTACTGGGCAATTCCGATATCCTAAGGTTAGACCAGTTGTCAGACTTTCTGGCTTCTAACTTCCCGAAACGACTGTCATATATATTCGCATGACACCCGGAACCGACTGTCCTGTCATTTATGTTTCTGTGGTGCTAAAATCAAGGCTAGGTACTTCAATAATTTCCAGCAAATGCTGTATTAGAAAACCGTTCGGTATGGGAATGCCGATAGCACATATTCATTGTCTGTCTCGCTCTTTTTCTGAGCTCTTTATCTTATACTGAATAGAGGTTTCTTTCTTTTTTTTTGTTGAGATAATGTCTTATTTTTTCGGTGATGAAGGTCGCTCATACTATAGACGCCGGTGTCAGGTTCTTATTTTGATAGAGGGCTAGTTCGTCGCTATTTCTTGGCACAATTCCAAGGCAGCAATATTATGTATTGAGACTTCTGACGCAAACATCCATAAACCGCTGTGAAGATGAGTGATTAGTTTTCCTTCGGAACAAAACCCTCTCCATGTTTTAACCACAAGTCCTAATATCTAAACGAGCATGAATCACCCCTCGCTTAAACCGATAAACTAATTGTGATAGGAACTTGCTTTATGTTTTTCCTAGTCTTTTCCCAACTATGTTGGGGTCAGCTTCCAGTCTAACCAAATGCGGCTGAATACCAGTATTTTACACGGAGCGACTGCGATCAGACCTCCGCAACCGAGTTACTGGGCAATGCCGATACCCTAAGGTTAAACCGGTTATCAGACTTTCGGACTTCTGACTTCCCGTAACGACTGTCATAGGTATTCGTATGACACCCGGGACCGACTGTTCAACGTGCTCTCCGAAGCACGGAGGGGTCTCGATGTGTCATGAATGGTCACCCATCCATAAACTGACCGCGGCAACCGCAGCTTAACCTTGCAAATCGTATGATCCGCGCGGTTGTTAATTAGTCGCAAGCCCTCTCTGCTTTCTCCTCCTACTCGCTTTATATAAAACTTTTAAAAGACCGTTTATAAACATGTGACGTTGTTGACTTGTGTCGGCAGTGCAGTGTATTAAACATTTTTCCTGCATGACTTGTCATTGTAATCATCGATTACAGTTATATCATTATATTACCACAAGGTTATACACAGCAGAAACTATTGCCGCATATTATGCTCAGATAGGTACATATCGACAGCTCCTACGTATAATGGTGCAAGTGTAAAAACACAACTTTATAGAAGAGCGGTTTAAAGATCTTAAATATTTATTATATCCCGTATAAAATAATACTGTTATTTCCATTCGTTTGCAAATTTGTAACCACGAAACTATCTACATTAAAAAAAAATGAGTAAAATATCAGTGATTTGAAGGTGATTGATGTAGAAAAGTGGATTTCGCATTTTTGCGGGTTGTACCAGTATACGTAGGACCCGTCGATATTATTATGTACTATTAGAAACTGCCGCAAATCGCATAAGGCCAAGCCGCAGTAAACGCGGAACTCGAGCGGAGCTTGTTGTCAGCGGGCCCGAGTGATTACCTTACTATTAGCATGTCACACAAAATGCGAACGCGGGGCGTGAGCGAGGCGTGTAGGCGAGCCCGCGTTAGTAGTATTCAAGGGATTACTATGAATCATGTTATACCAAATGCGAGCACGGGCCCACCGTCGCGTCAGGACGACTCGCTCGCGCCTCGCGTCTGGTGTAGCGAAGCCTAGAATAAGAGCCTACGATATAACTACGTCGATTTACAAGTCGGAACAACATATGGATCGCAGCCAAATGTCGATGTTAAGTCATAATGACGTCACCGAAGTTATAAGGCCTTTTTTTGGAGTCACGATTCTGAATCATCAGTTTTTTGCTTAATGGACTATCAAAAGTAGCTAGTAGCCTTCGGTTGTGTGTGGGGTATTTGCGTTTATACCAACCAATCATATTAAAACAAAGAAAGATTAATGATTACCTTGTTTTCACCGAAAGGGAATAAGTTATCCTTCTCGTTTCGTTAGCTAACATCAGGTTCACACGATTCGATTCTAGTTGATCAACTGCTAAATCGCATGCGATTTGAACCGTCTGAACAGACTTAATCAAATTGAAGCAACAAAAACGTTTAAAATTTTGTTGATCAAGTCATTTGATCAACTAGAATCGAATCGTGTGAACCTGGTATAAGAGTATCATTCCATCATCTTGATTTTCACTAGCAACCGTAAACGGATTTAATTTTGACAGAGCCACAATTTTAATTGTTCCGTTTTTGTTCCGTCTCCAGAAGTAAGCTTAATGAGAGGCCACCAATTTAAAAAAAAGTAGGATTACATTACAGAATGATTTTTTGATCACCATCCAAAATGTAGCAGATTCCATTTTTGAAAAAAATCAAGTACCTGAGTGTGAAGTCAAGTTTTGAACCCGCAACAAGATTAAGAAGCGGGTCTGTAACCCCCGGGCCACCACGACTGCTGACTATAACTTCTTTCTTGAACTTGACTTACTGAATGATGGGCTTCTATCATTGCATGTGCGACAAGCGTAGTACCTATTTAAAATTTGACAGATTTTTAGTAACCTTTAATTACTAATTCTTTCGGGATACTTAATTATTTTATTGTGAATATCTTTTTTTTTTTTTAATTTGATTCTGAATAATATCAAATGCCTAGAAAAATATTGGATGGTGATTAAAATATCAGTACCTGGATGACCGAGCTTTTATACATTAGTATATTAATATACAACGTGTAACGGAAGGGGTATATACATATCAAGTGCACGGCTTCTTTGGATGATAACAAAATATACGGCAAGGGTTTTCAAATCCTATATCTACATGTTAGGAACATATGAGAAATTTCAATAAATGATACCAAGAAACCAAACATTTCAAATTGAAATTTACACATCACTAGCACTAAGTCAGCTGATCGGTGTCAGTAAACTATTTAATTTATTTTGAGCTGAAACTTTGCATAGAGATTCTATACCTGATATACTCTTCACCCCTTTTGGATAGATATACCCCTTCCGTTACACGTTGTATATACAAGAATTGCTCGTTTAAAGTTATTAGATTCTGTATAATGAAAAATAGGTGATCTCTTTTCATTAACAGCCTTTTGCGACTACACTGAAAACTTGTGAAAGATGTTAGAAGTTGATATCGTAAATCTAGTCTTAAATAAAAACATTACATTAACTTGTAAAAGCATCTGTACTCAACAGATTTATTTACGGAAATAAAAATAATTTATCATTGCATGACCACGGGAAAAACTTTGGTATAAATGATCTGATGATTGGAAATCCCATGATTCTCGGTATGAACCGTTCTAAAGTTTCTTGTAATCTGACGGGATGGGCAGGTCTCCAATTGGTGACGTCAGGACGGGAAATATGGGCGATAAGATAAACAAAATATTACTCATTGTTAAATATAGGGATAAGTAAAAACAATACACATTGTTTAATACAAAAATTGTATTAAATAATTTGTTATTAAATTATAAGAGGGTGCATTAAGAGCCTCCATGTGTAACGTTCTCTGGACAGCCAGCCCCGCTACTAGTTTTGCTGACTGGCTAATCTCTTGACCACGCCATGAGCGTTCTCATATACAGGCTGTAAACGAAATCATGTAATTCCTTTAAACCTCGTGATGTACTGCTGGCATAGATTAACCATGCAAGGGATACATTTGGATTCAACAAAAAAATACAAAAACTTAACATGTGTTCTTAACGTGAGACATTTTAGCACCCCAAGATAAATGACCGCACGGCGAGCGATAGCCGCGCATATTGCTCGGGCCGCTAAAATGCCTTACGATAAGGACACATGTTTACTTACTTCTTTAATGTTTTTTTTATTGAATCCAGACCTATCCTATTCAGGGTTAATCTATGTCAGCAGTACATCACGTGGTTTGAAGGAATTACATGATTTCGTTTACACCCTGTATAGCTCATTGCGAAACGAGGAGGAAGAATATAAACATTCTTAATTATTCTTGCATTTTCTGTCCTTTTCCAATGACCGAATACAACAAGGTGTCGTCTTCTCTTATTCTTTAAGTGCTATTTAACTCTTCAAATATATTTTTTATTATGGTTCTTCATGCTTGGATATACTCACGTCTGTAATCTCCGAAGGGGTAAGCATAGGTGTCCTCCTATAACAGAGGAGCATGTACACCCACGTTTTACCCCATGTATTGTGTCCCATGTCCCACAGCAAGCCTATTGCCTCTTTTCGGGCACAATTATGGGGCTAGTTTTGTCCCCTCTACTACTCGCTTACCCGGTGATGGAGGTGAATTGTATTCTTACGCCGGGGACGGATTAATTAATTAAGTTTCATTATCCGGCGATAGCTCAAGATTACGTCACGATTTTCACTTTTTATTGCACCAATAACAATAAAGTTTTACAACCGCATTGAAGCTTATTGGTTCACTCTTCCATTGACGTAGTAGTGGGCTAGTGACGTGACTTAGGGAACGTACCCATACTACATGACCCATTTTTTATCCCCCCACTCGGTGACCACCCGTAATATATGCCAATACCCCCCCTTCCCCCTCTAGTTTTCACGTAGTAATATGTAAATATGGTTTTAAATATTTTTTTGCAAACAGAAAGTTAAAAAAAAAACAAGTTGACTCATGTGCGACTGTCTTGCCACCTGTGAGTTCAAAAAGCACTAAACTCTGCGTGCCATATTTGAATATAGCTCGAAAAAGCTCGAGATTTCCCCAGAGGATATTGACTACGTGACAAAACAAAAACCTAAGACCCCCCGCCCCTGTGACCAAGCGTGGTATTTTGAAGACCCCCCTCCCCCCCTGAACGGGTCACGTAGTATGGGTACGTTCCCTTAGCGGTCACAGGAAGAAAATACCTGACGCAGTCATAGTATTTTACCTGGTACTCTACGTACCACACATTTTCCCAAGTACGTCAGAGTCAGCTCCCAGTCTAACCAGATGCGGTTGAACATAAATATTTACTTACATTGTTTAATTTATTCTCTTTACATTTCACAGTGTACGGAACTCTCCTGGAAGACGATCTGCGAGGTGACACATCCGGAAACTTCAAAAGGCTTATGACGTCACTGTCTATGGTAAATAAATTACGCAATATTGAATTAATATTTATGAAGGTAATGTTTTAGGCTGTTGAAGATTTCCCCGTTTCAAGTAAATAGCCCTTAGTTGTTCCTTCTGTGGAAATAAATAAAAGAAATAACCAAACTTTACCAAAGTTCAAAGGATATTTCTGATCCAGGCCGAATATTATTTTGAGCCTAATATTTAATATTTGCAATCAAGTCCAAAATCCATAATACATTCAATCTATAATTATTGTGAATTTTAATTAAATTATCTTTAATTTTTCATGATTTTCAGGGTAATAGGTCTGAGGACTTCCAAGTAGATCAAGAGAAGGCGAGGGAAGACGCCAGGAGTTTGCTCCAAGCTGGTAAGTTTCATGTTGAACCTTATGTCTCTAGAAATAAGGACACAAATTATGATGACAAAACAAACGTGCAATCTAATCTCAGTGACCCACATAGCTGCAATGCATCTCGAGTTCAATAAAAATTAAACCTTAAGTAGTTGAGATAAAGTTTTATTTTATTCCTAATAAATTGAGTGAAATTATGACTTGTACGTTGTAGGGTTATCTTGAAAATAATTCTGATTGCATATTGGAAGTCAGTTAGTGTACTTTTGAATGCAAAATTGGTGCCAAATTGGTTTACTTAATTAAAATTACAATTGAAATCTTGTAACTGCCTCGTTGGTCTAGTGGTCGCAAGCGCGACTGCTGAGCATGGGGTCCTGGGTTCAATCCACAGGTCAGGCAAAGTGTTATTGGGTTTTTCCATGTGGAATTCCTCAGTAGCAGCCCAGAGTTCGACAACAGGTTCGCCCCCTATTACATGGGACTTAAACATAACGGCGAAATGACGGTGTTACTATACACCTCTACCTAACCCTTCGGGGAATACAGGCGTGATGTTGTTGTGTAAATCTTGTATTGTGTATTTCTTATTCAATAGTACGCATTGTTTCTTGTTTTTTTTAGATCAGAATCGTTTCAATATTTTTCTGTGTTGCAATTATTAATATTTATGTTCTTAGCTCCATTATTGGACGAGAGGTCCTCCTATGTTATACAATACACGATCCATTGCTATCATCAGTCAGACTCAGAAATTGCTCGCTTTATTCATTTGTGTCTAACCCGTCGAATTATGATCATAAGAATTCTCGACAAGGCTTCTAAACCATGACTTACTCCATGTCAGTCAAGTTTATTATGACATAGATAAGCCAAAACCGGTCATTGTTTTCTTAAGTTAACCTGTCCATCGGATAGTATCTAGCATAAGTAATAATAATAATATTTTAAGTTATGATGACGAACAACTACCGGAAATATATTGTGAAGGACGGCACGGTTGACATCTGTCGGGCATGTCACTGTCCCGGTGAATCCATTCGACATATTATTTCCGGTTGTTCTCGTCTTGCTAACGGTGAGTATTTACACAGACACAACCTAGTAGCTAGGATTATCCACCAGCAACTTGCTCTGAAATACAACCTTGTGGACGCAGAAGTACCATACTACAAGTATGTGCCCGACCCAGTTCTCGAGAATGGTCATATCACATTGTACTGGGACCGATCTATCATCACCGACAGGACTATTGTTGCCAATAAACCTGACATAGTGGTGATAGATCGATCAGAGCGTCTCGCAATGATTGTTGATATCACTGTCCCACATGACGAGAACCTTGTGAAAGCCGAGAAAGATAAAGAAATTAAGTATCAAGACTTGGCACACGAGGTTGTCGACATGTGGGAGGTTGACTCTGCAGTCATTGTGCCGATAGTCGTGACGGCCAATGGCTTAATAGCCAAGAGCCTCGACCAACATCTGACGAGGCTCGCGTTGGGCAGCTGGGTCAAGGGCCTGATACAGAAAGCGGTACTTCTGGACACGGCACGTATTGTCAGGAAGTTCCTCTCTCTGAGGCCCTGACCACCGGTAGCTTGGACCCTGTTCCCGATGCCGGTGGGCTACTATTTTTTATATTTTTAAATGTTTTTTTTATATTTTTTATAGAAATATTTAAAAATGTAAATCATATGTGTATATAAATAAATAAACGGAATAATAATTTGTTTTATTTTCTCGCCACAATACACATTAAGTACATAGTTTCAAGGGAATAAGTGGTTACAGTAAATATATTGTGGGAGACTGGAGCCTAAACTAGGCTTGGGGCCTGTATTTCAGGACACCAGGTCTCCACCCTTTAGGTTATATAACATTCCAAAGGAGACAATGGTCGCGAGTTACTAACAATTTATTATTAAGATGATTCTATATCTATATAGTGTTAGTATAAGTACCTACTTTATATGTAAAGTAGAATAAACAAGATTGTTTATTTAAAAATTATCACAGTCAATCATTTGTGTGACATTTAAGGAGGCGCGCGAAGGTGTTAATTTTATGAGATGTAATTTGGACCGTGTTATGCAATAATGTGTCAACCCACAAAAATATGAATTCTGTGTTAATGTCATCTAGTTCTTTTGGTAGGTCTATACTCAACGCTTGAAAACTACTCAGAACTGTAGTAAATTTAATAGAGCGTCTATCAAAAAAATCTTAATGTCATTTGCAATTTTCAAGCGTTGGGTTGACCTACCACTATAACTAGATGGCGTTAACACAGGGTTGATATTTTTGTCGATTGACACATTATAGCTCATTTATAGTCAGCTGTTTTTTTTAGGTTTTTTTATAGCAATAATTTTGTTAAGGATAAAAAACATTTTAACAAAAATAAATCCGACTTCAAAAAAACGATGAAAAGAATAAAATAATTAACATATTATAAAATTAACAGTTTTAGAAGTCGGTGCTAATCCACGCTGAACCAAATTGAAGTCACCGACTTCTGAAACTGTTAATTTTCTAATATGGTAATTATTTAATTCTTTTCATCGTTTTTTTGAAGTCGGTTTTTTTTTTTTTAAATGTTTTTTATTTTTTTCGTTTTAGTGGCCTTAATAAAAATATGGTTGGACCTACTAAAGACGCTGCTCGTAACATAATCACATCATCACATTATGCGTACTGTTCGTCATTGAGGAGTTCTATTGTCTATCTCCGAAGTTCTTCATCAGATCTTCACCAAATTTAAATGGGACCAATCTGGAAGTATATCCTTTCAAATAACTTTATTTTTATCTAAATCGGTTTATAAATGGCGGAGTTATGAGGTAACAAACATTAAAAAAAAAAGCAAAAATAAAAAAACATACAGACGAATTGAGAACCTCCTCCTTTTTTGGAAGTCGGTTAAAAATAGTATCTAATTCTGTTCATATTTAAAAATATTTAGCAGGAAGTGATAATGTTTTGGCGATGTTAAAACTTAGGTATTATAATTATGATGGTATTATCAGTTTGACTAATAATAATAACTTGTACAGAACTAGAGAACTATAGACTCGTTGATCAAGAGGTGGCAAGCGCGACTGTTGATCGTGAGGTCCTGGGTTCAATCCCCAGGTCGGGCAGTGTTATTGGGTTTTTCCATGTGGAATTCTGCAGTAGTTGCCCGGAGTTCGGATTTGTGCCCGGTTGATGACAGTAGGCTTGCCCCCTATTAAACATTACGGTGAAATGAGGGTGTTACTATACACCTCTGAACAACCCTTCGGGGAATACAGGCGTGATGTTATGTATAGAAACAGTTTGAACACGTTATTATTTTTTATTTATTAAGTACCTTTACAAAACTATACGCTGCATGCATCCTTTGTATGTCAGTCAGTCAAGTTTAAAACAAAACCCCGGTTAGCAGTGTCCTTGTAAAAACAACAGACTACGCACGCAGACACGATCGTGTTACAATCGCGTAATAAAACAAAAATATCACTCACACATAAAATCAAGTGTGAATGAGTAAACCAAAGTTCAAGTGCGTTCAACTTGACTCAGCTAAGCCTACGATACGAATATGTGCGCGCGCGCGGGCGTGTGTGTATGTATGTGAGTGTGTGTGTGAGAGACAGAATTGTGTGTGTGAAAATCATGTGAGATCGAGAGTATTAGAGTCTGCATCGAATTGACGGTAATTACTGTTTATTAAATGATAAACTGATATACTAATTGGTAAAGTAATTTTGTTGTTAAGCAAAGAATACGGAAACAAAAAAATAAAAATGTCTCTGTCAGGACAAAAGTAATCACCTGAATTTCGAACAGGCACTGGCATATTTTGTTAATAACTCTTAATTTTGTTTTCAATTTACTTATATGAAACTGGCGACCCGCCCCGACTTCGCACGGGTGCAATGTAGATACTAATGTGGGACATATAAACCTTCCCCTTGAATCACTCTGTCTATTGCTGAAAACTGCATCTAAATCCGTTGCGTAGTTTAAAAGATTTAAGCGTATAGACGGCGGGAGCGACTTTGTTTTATACTATGTAAAGATTGTACCAGACTGTGACCTAAGATTTTTCTCAAAAGTAGGTACATAATACTCCATTTCATATACTTAACATTAGATAAAATTGACCAACCAAAGCACGAATAACTTTTGAACAATTTCTTCAAGTAGAGTTTCAGCTCATCTTGATTGACCGTTAAGGTTCATAAAACTAAGTACTAAGTTACTCGTACTAAGTTAATCATTGTTGGAGCAACCATGTTGCTTATTTCAATACATGTTGCTAAACATAACTTAACATCGCGCCTGTATTCCCCGAAGGGTTGGGCAGAGGTGTATAGTGACCCTCTCATTTCGGCTTTATGTTTAAGTCCCATGTGGGGCTCGTGGCTAAATAACAACCGCGCCGATCGTACGATATGCGAGGTTAAGCTGCGCTTGCCGCGGTCAGTCCGTGGATGGGTGACCATTTGTTACACATCGAGACCCCTCCGTGCCTCGGAGAGCACGTTAAGCTGTCGGTCCCGGGTGTCATACGAATACCTATGACAGTCGTTACGGGTAGTCAGAAGCCTGAAAGTCTGACAAACGGTTTAACCTTAGGATATCGGCATTGCCCAGTTACTGGATTGCGGAGGTCTGATGGCAGTCGCTCCGTGTAAAATACTGGTATTCAGCCGCATCTGGTTAGACTGGAAGCTGACCCCAAGATAATTGGGAAAAGGCTAAGAGGTTTAAGTCCCATGTAATAGGGGTCGAGCCTATTGCCATCAACCGGGCACAAATCCAAACAGCTAGCTGCTACTGAGGAATTCCACACGGAAAAACCCAATAACACTTTGCCTGACCTGGGAATCGAACCCAGGACCGATCAGGCAGTTTCGTTGCTAAAATGGGCCTTAGTTGTCGAATATTATATTAAATAGAGTATAGAGATTTTACACCACCTCTGCAGAACCCTTCTGGGAATACAAGGCGTGATGTTATATTATAGAGGTTTTATTTAATGACTAATAGGCTGTGGCGGCATCTATCACGCCACATGCGAACTATCCTGCATCGCGATATCGGAGTTTGACACGCAGATAGTATATATACAAATTCCCAACATCAACCGTTGGGCAGTGGCCCGCCAGGCACAAGACTCCGCCTGGTAGGAGGATCCTCCTTTTCGTAGGCGGAACACAATATCTCGTTCCCCTACAAGGCCATTGAGTGTTCTGGTTAACATACTATGTAGATCATCATGAATCACGAGTCACGGTTGACGTAGAACCATTAAGTACGTCCTTCCCATTACTCAGCCTTGGCAAATATGTATAATGATACTGATGACTCTGTTTTTGATGTGATTAATACGTAAATAATGACTCGTAGTGACGTACTGCATTCATACTTAATTTGTTTCTTGTTTATTTATATTCTAGATGTGTCATTTTAAGTGCTATGACCTATAAGTACCGTTCTAATGTCCAAATACTCAAACGCTACTTAATTTTAAGTTGCCGTTAGGTCTCGTGCTGTCACTATAACCCGAAGTGACAGTGACAGCACGAAACTTACCGGCAACTTAAAATTAAGAAGCGTTTGTGGTACGAAGAGTAGAGCGCGTCTTCGTGGATTGAACTATCTTTAGCTACTATTATATTAAATACTAGCTGTGTCCTCACAGCTCCGCCCGTAGGGTGAATATTCGAAATTTTTTAACATTATTTTAACAAATCATTCTTCTCCCGGGTTGTTAACGTTATAGTATTGTCAGATTGTTTTTATTTTTGTCTTATTGCTTGACGGCAGCGGCATAGTCTCAGTTTTCATTATCATAATTATAGTATTAAACATCTGCATTCTTCACTTTGGGATGATGCTAATGACGATCTCAATTTTTGTTAATATTTTTCGAAGAATGCCCCCGTAGCCTATGTTACTCAGTGATAATGTAGCTTTGCAATATTATAATTTATAATATTATATTTGACGACACGTTTGGTGCAGTGGCTGAGCAATTGGCTTCTGCGCTACGGGTCGTGGTTTCGATTCCTGCACAATATAAATATTTGTATGGCCTACAGATAGTTGTTCCGGGTCTGGGCGTTTGTCCATGTGAAGATTTGTGTCTGTAAACGCACCCACGATACAGGAGAACTCCTAGTGTGGGACAACGACTTTGTTTAAAAAAGAAAAGTACGTCTTGGCCTTAAATTCATACAAAAATAATAATCAATACTCCTCTTTTTCAGGCGAGCTCCGTCTTGGCACAGACGAATCTGTCTTCAACGCAGTCCTATGCTCCCGCTCGTTCCCGCAGCTGAAGGCCATTTTCAACGAGTACCAGTTCCTCACCGGACATGACATCGATGACGCTATCAAGGCTGAATTCTCTGGTGACCTTGAGAAGGCGTTGAGAGCTATTGGTAAGTTAACATTTATATTTACGTTTTTTTGATTATTGTGTTGATTGTTTGTTCTGGTATTATGATGTCATCATCAGCCTTACACTGGGTTTGGAACAACAAGTATAATACAGGGTGTAAACGAAATCATGTAATTCCTTCAAACCTCGTGATTTTTTACTGCTGACATAGATTAACCATGTACGGGATAATTATGGATTCAATAAAAAAATGATTACAGGAAGTAAACATATGTTCTTAACGTGAAGCATTTTAGCGCCCCGAGTTAAATGACCGCTCGGTGAGCGATAGCCACGCAATTAGCTAGGGGCGCTAAAATGCCTCGCGTTAAGAACCCATGTTCACTTCTTGTATTTTTTTATTTATTGAATCCAAATGTATCCCGTGCAGATTTAATCTATGTCAGCAGTACATCAAGGGGTTTGAAGGAATTACATGATTTTGTTTACACCCTGTATATTGGGTTACAGCTCAGCTTATTTAATATTTGAAATATTCGATATGAAAGTAATTACTTTTGACATAATAGGTAAATAAGGGTCAAGGAATCTAATCACAACGAAGTAGTATTAAACCGCGAAACAGTATTGTTTAAGATGAATCAGAAAGAAGATACTAGGCGCTATTTTAAATCGATAAATCCGGAACGCATAATCAACGTTACCCCAGTAATGAAATGTCTACACAATTTACGATAGACTACCTGTCATAGGCGTATTCTGGTGGGGCAGATGGGGCGCCAGACCCACCCTGGCACAGGAAAGAATAGGTAAATGGTCTAGATTCAGTCAACTTGAACAATTCAGTTTACAGAACAATTACCCAAAATAAGCAGACCAATGCCCGACTCCGACTATACATATTTGGACCTCAAAAATAAGATTATGGGGCAAAATTTCCCCATAATCCCATTCTGCACTTCCAAATTTATTGAAAAAACAAATATTTACTGTCTGACTGAGTTTGCCCCACCCTGGACAAAATCCTGGGTACACCCATGCACCTGTAACTAAATTTCGTATTTAATTAGGTACCTAATCTCTAAATTTCTAAATTCCAGTAAAAATCGTGCGCAACAAGCCTCTGTTCTTCGCGGAGCGTCTGCACAAGTCGATGAAGGGTCTCGGCACTAATGACCGCCAACTCATTCGTGTGATGGTTACGAGGGGCGAGATCGACCTGGGCGATATATCTGACATGTTCCAGACTAAATATGGAGAGTCGCTGCAGAGCTGGATAGAGGTATGATTGATTTGAATTTGATATTCTTTTTCTTCGTCGTTGTTTCACTGCAGTAGAGGATCGCGAGCATATAAGACGCGACTCTAAGCTATGCAGTCTTCCGTGGTGTGGACCGCTCGGTATAAACTGCTTCCGATAATCTAAATGGATATCATACATACATAATTATAACAATTGCCTCGTTGGTGTAGTGGTGGCAAGCACGACTGCTGATCGTGAAGTCCTAGGTTCGATCCTCAGGTCAGGCAAAGTGTTATTGGGTTTTTCCGAGTGGAATTCCTCAGTAGCAGCCCGGAGTTTGGATTTGTGCCCGATTGATGGCAATATTCTCGCCCTCTATTACATGAGACTTAAACATAACGGCAAAATGAAGGTGTTACTATACACCTCTGCCCAACCCTTTAATAAAGGCGTGATGTTATGTGACTCGGTTGCCCGATGAGAGAGGGGAATTGTATTCTTAATCCGTGCCCCTACATACTAATTAATTACATAAAGAAACTGATAAACATTTTCTTCATGCACCAGCCATCGTACAGCTCAAGCCTAAAATAAGGTTTGAGCTACACGATAACTGACGCAAAATACGCGAGTTGCGAACACCAGCCTGTTATACCTTACACGATGACTGATGCATGCGTGCCGTCAATCTGGACAGGTCAACTCAAACCTACTATGGCACTTTCCTCAAAAGGCCATTCCAGACGTTGCCCTACATACACCCGCAGTTTTTATACCACAATGTCTGGACTTTAAAAGAGACTTTGGCCTCTGAGTTTGTTTTGGCTTTTCTTCTCAGAGCTAGTAAGATAGGAAATTCCGGTGCCATCTAGTCTTAAAAAAACATTACATTGATGTCGATTCTGTTGCGCACTTTGACAGGACTAAACTAAACTAAGGGTTTTTGTCTCTTTCTGTTTCAATAGAAAAAGAAAGTGACAGTTGCGTTTAGTCTAGTTTAGTACTGTCAAAATGTGCAAAAGAATCGACACCATTGACTTGTAACAGTGTATATCGTCAGTGGAAAGGTAAAAAGTCTAAAGCGCCAACATACCTACTTTACGTTAGAGAGATTCAAGTATTTTTTAAGAAAATAAACATAGTTATTTTTCTTAGAGTATACGTATTAAATAGATAATTTAATTATCTATAATACATTGAATCTCTCTACTGTAAAGTAGGTATATTGGCGCTTTAGTCTTTTTACCTTTCCAGTGACGATATGTAACAGATTTATTTACAGAAATTAAAATCATTTTCATTTAATATTTTTTGTCCTTTTTCAGGGCGACTGTTCGGGTCACTACAAGAAATGCTTGTTAGGCCTTCTGGGTCTCTACTAAGTTCCACATAGCGCTTACAAGGCTTCAACAGCTGACGAAGAACATCAATATTTAAGATTCATGTATCAAGTTTTTTCTCATTGGTTACTTGATGTCATTACGTCGTTTACTTTAAATTACTATTATTAAGATTGTCTGAAGTATGTCAATGTTTTTAATGCAAGTTTTCTATCTGTTTTGAATGTGTATACGTACTTTTTTCGAGTATGTATTGGTTACAATAAGATGGACAGGAGCGCCTTTAGCATGGGTGTTTGAATAACTAACGGTATACATGTTAAGGTGGAAGCAATAGATTGGGACTAGTTTCTTTTTCTTCAACTTTTTAATATTTTATGTAAAATAAAAATATCTTTGAGATGTAGTTCTGTTATTCGCGGTTACCAAATTATGTATTTGTTGCTTTTAAAACGGTACATTTGAATGCGTTGTTACAAAACATGAACAACTTTGCTTTGGTTTTGCAACAATATACAATGAAGGTAAACAACGCTTCCACCTTAAAAGGCTATTTGAATTAAAGACGTTATCTCACAGATGTATTATATTGTTTCTGAAAAGGCATAAATACTACAAATGTATTAACTAAAGAAGCGCTCGTGTAGATTTTATCTCTGCTTAAAAAAACGAAAATAGTACATACCTTAATAGTACAGTTTGCTCAGAGAGCCTAATATATGAAACTACTAGATGTTATCAACAGATGACGTTATATCAGTTTAGTTTAGCGACATCTATCGCAGTCTTTCGGTACTACACTATTAGATTGCTGTTCAAGAAGAATAACCTATACGAATAGTTACAAATATTTTTTAAGAAATATTGAACATAGAATTATCGGTTCTACGATGTGATTCAAACATAAAATCTATAAAGCAACAAGAGATTAATTCTTAAAACCAGGGACTGAAACCGGTTACGATACCTTTAAGGATACCGTTGTCTTATAAAGGTTGGTCCAAACCGGTATTTAACCTTTTTACGATTTCGGTACTTACCGAAACACGTCGAGTGATGAATGAATCATACTAATGAAACATTGATGCTATCTGGGGCCTCGTAAAAAGGATAATGGCGAGGCTGTTCATAAAAGAAAACCCTTATTTATAAGGGCTTAGGTACCGATACCGAAATATACTGTTTCGCATTTTTAAACTACTTTTCGGTACCGAAATATATCGGGTATAAAAAAACTTTTAACGAAGCGGAGAGCCACGTATTCTTCCCACCATTACGAAGTTTTTTTGGTACTGGGCCATACCTGGGAACCGACTGGTTATGGAGATATTGAAGATCAAAGTCACCATATTTTTGTATGTTTTTCACGAAAACTTTGTTTAAATGTTATTACTAAACATTCTTCTATACAAACATAATCAACATTTTTACATAGCGCGCTAAAACTAAAAGCTGTTTTTTAATACCAAAAATAAAAATCGTTTCCCAGCAATTATTTTTGCTGTATGTTACTGAGTTTTACGTACAGTATGCGTAGACTTCGGCTTCGTCAAGGCTATTTTTACACCCTGTATTTAATATCGTAATATTTAGGTAACCAGATTTTAGAGGTATGGGCGTCATATCGTATTTTAAAGGTATTCTAATTTCCGGTTTATTCAGTCCCTGCCTATAACTAACTACCCTAAGCTAATTCTTTTTATTTTTTATTAAGTACATAAAATATTCAATCGACGTGTCGATTTATACCTTTCATCGCTCTATAGAGTTTGTCGCTAATTAGCTCTCATTATAATCGTAACATTTCTTTGCTTAAACCGTCCGCGTGATCTGATATGAAAAATCTCGATAGTATTAGTAGAGATATTATATATTGGTAAATTTTATTCATTTCGAGTTTAACTCAAATTGTCTCATAGAATTATTCAAATATTGTTTTTTTTATATATTGTCGTGTCTTTGACTTGAATTGTGCCTGAAGCAGTGACCTTTTTCAGCAGTGTTCGTAATTAAATAATGCCCCATAAAGTTTACAATAAATAATCGTCGGTACGTAACTTCACGTAACGGGAGTAAGTTTGCGCATGTACACTTAGTGCAACAAATAAATGATCACTTTTATTGCTTGTCATTATCCTATCTATGGTTATTGCCATAATTTATTTTTAAACATGTGTGACATGTGTGACTGACTTGTTGGTGTAGTGGTCGCAAGCGCGACTGCTGAGCATGGGGTCCTGGGTTCGATCCCCAGGTCAGGTAAAGTGTTATTGGGTTTTTTCGTGTGAAATTCCTGAGTAGCAGCCTGGAGTCTAGATTTTTGCCCGGTTAATGGCAATAGGGTCGCCCCCTATTAAATGGAACTTGAACATAACGGGCGAAATGAGGGTATACTAAAACACCTCTGCCGACCCCTTCGGGGAATGTAAGGCGTGATGTTATGTGTTATGTCTGTTTAGAAGAAAAAACGAAAGAAGAGGAATTTTCTTCTCTTGTCAAGTTACGTGCCGGTGACTATACCCCCCGTACTCGTTAACGGTATTTTAAAAGCTCTATAACATATTGTCGTTTTGAAATTTACAGTTTTTGTGTATATGGGAAAAATACATTTCTCTTTTTGAGAATACCTACTTTACAAGAAAATATACGATTTTGTATTTATTTATATATTAAAATTGTTCTTTGTATATTTAGTTAGTCTTTTCATAGCCTTTTCGAGTAAAATTTTAGGGTCAAGCAACATCTGACGGAAGATACATCGCCAGTCTTCCGCCGGTACACATAATTCCATGTAAACATCTCACACCGTACACATTTGACCGAAGATGCGTTACTAAAATTCCTCGAGTAAATTACGCAACGGAAGATCAGCGACGTATCTTAGATCAGATGTAGTTTGGCCTTTAAACATAAAATTCACTTTATTTATAATCTGTTCAATAATTTTAATTATTTATAAGTAAGTAATGATTATGATTTATATAAATATAATTTTTGTCTGCATTTACGTATAAAGATAATAAAATGAAAAGACCCGTCACTGTGTTTTGTATACTTCTATAAATATTTCACCGCTTCATATATAAAAGCTATGTAGCAAAATTTCTCTATAGTTTTGTTGCCTTATAATAAAGAAAATGACAATAATAAATAATATTTTAAGTCATATTTTTATAAATGAAGCGGTTAAGTACTACAATACTTATTTAATTCAAAAATCAATTTAAAAAAACTGTGTTTATAACACCCTTGTTTACTGCGACCTTCAAAAATCTATTGTGAAATAAGTAATTTAATGATCAGGTAAACAATAATTATATTCTCAATACATTCTAATTTACTGCACGGTTTTAATTATTTTCAAGTTCTCTAGTAAACTTTAATTATATTTGAAATATTTACACGATAATATTTCTACAATGAAACATTTTTACAATTTTACCTTTCCTATAATAATGAAAAATAATAATACCTAATTTATTTTTTACCACTCCCACCTATCTGAATTAAGCAATAGAAAATATTAAATAAACAATTTAAAAAACGATCGCTACAATAACAATGTTACACGCATAGTATAATTTTAAACGTTAAATCGTTCTAAACTAAAGATCTTTTTACACATACACTAATTCTTACTTGGCGTCATAGCAAATGACGTCACGGGAAATGCCTAATGGCTGCAAATTTTCCGCACACGAGTGGAATTAAAATTAGGTAAAATACTGCGTAAGAATTGTGTCAGTTTTGTGCCTAAAAGCTTTGGCCAATAATGTCACATCTAGTGAATCAAATTTCGTTCATTGCGTGCACATCCAGTCAGCAGTTGTCACGCAGTTGCACTAACTGCATCTTAACTGCATTTAGTCGCTGCGCCTACAAAATTCGCTGTTTTTGTTAAAATCGGTATTTTAATGCTATTTTAAACTACTTCTCAAGCCACGTGCACCTGTAAAATCCATTTTCTAATAATTTATTTGGTTAAGAAGATTGCACATAGCTTGAGAAGTATTTTAAAATAGCATCAAAGACCGATTTAAAAAAAAAAATACATAGGTAGTGATTTTGCAGGAGCAGCGACGATTTGGTAGTTTTGTCGGGATACAGTCCGTCTATCTGGGCCTATACATATCGACGGTTAAAAGGAAATAGGGGATAAGCGACAAAAGATGAAATGTTCAGGAGAGCCGTTCAAAGTTTTAAATTTTAGAAAAACTGACGTATTTTTGTCATTTATTAAGATATTGTGAAAAGTGAAACAGTTATAAAATCATCGTAAAGCCATGGGAGTAAGCGCATTCGAAAGAGCAGAAAATTTCAAGTCCAATGGCATATATAACTCATTTTTGACCAAAATGTCGCTTATTTCCTTTTAACCGTCGATATCCATTTCTGGTATGAACGAAATTTGATTCACCGAATAGGTATGACGTTATTAGACCCTCAGTTTCTTGCTTGATTGGTGCTCTAGATCTCTCTAAACGTGCCTACTGTTGTTAGACAACCTTGAGCCTTTTTGCGATAGTGTATGTATTTTATACACTTAAATATGTGTAACTTATTTAATATATGAATGTAAGTCTAAGTATTTGTTTTATTTATTGCCCGTTATATCATGTGTCGTCGGATAAAAACTCGATCATGTGAATGGCTCAGTCTAAATTTACTAGAATACTAGCGGCCCGTCCCGGCTTCGCACGAGTGGACATTTTTCCCGTTTTTGCAACATTTTTCATTTATGCTCCGCTCCTATCGGTCGTAGCGTGATGTTATACGCGCTAATCTCAGGAACTACTAGCTGGAATAGAAAAAATATTTTTGTATTGGATAGTCCATTTATCGAGGAAGGCTATAGGCTATATAACATCACGCTACGACTAATAGGAGCGCAGCAGAAATGCAATATGTTGCTAGAACGGGAAAATATTGTTTGAACGCGCTAATCTCAAGAACTACTGATTGGAAATGAAAAATTATTTTTGTGTTGGATAGTCCATTTATCGAGGAAGGTTATAGGTTATATAACATCACGCTACAACCAATAGGAGCGGAGCATAAATGAAAAATGTTGCAAGAACGGGAAAATATTGTTTGAACGCGCTAATCTGAGGAACTACTGGTTGGAATGTTTTTTTTTTGTATTGGATAGTCCATTCATCGAGGAAGTTTATAGGCTATATAACATCACGCTACGACCAATAGGAGCATAGCATAAAAGCATAAATGAACAATGTTGCAAACGGGAAAATCTATGGGTACCGTAAAACCTGGCAACTTTGCCCTTGAGGTATGACTTTGCCCAGCTGTGCATTTTTTTAAAAATTTGATGCATAGCAAATTTGTCTATAGTTAGGAGTATTCTTTTGCCTGTGGTAGAAAATTGATTATTTTTCTGACAATACCAAGTGAAGTAATGTCACCTATGTTACTTCCGTTGGCTGTCAGGAACCTTTAAAAGTTGGTATTGTTTTTAGCGGGCAAAAACCAGTCAAAAAACTTTATCAAAAAGTGATAGTTGCAGATACAGTAGAAAATTAATTTTTTTGCCACCGTTAATATGTATGAAATGAATAATATAGACTGGTATTTCACACAAAACATCTCATAAAATTGTAAAATATATTGATGGGCAAAGTCACATGCATGTTTTTTGAGCATGGTTGACGACATTGCCCACCAATTTTTTTTCCGTAGGGTTGTCACCTGTAATTTTTAAATTTATTATAATTTTAAGAGGTACCTATGCACAAACTAATAGAACGCTAAAAGAGAAAAACTTGTAAATGTTTTTGTGGCTTCTGATGAATAAGGTTGTCCAATGACCAAGTTGGACTAGAAAACGCTAGTTTTTAGCAAATTGGAAGAAAAGAAACCTGATGTTACATATTTAATGAAACAATTCCCAGCAATACATGTGTAGAACTATTTATAAATAGGCATTCATCGAATTTGTTAGTTCGAACAGTATCTGCAACTGGTGACTGTCTTCCGACATATTGTGTAGATGTTTAGTCACATATTTTGTCTTTTGGCTACCTTAAAGTTAGTAATAAATCAGTAACTCCTTTAGGTGCCAAAGTATACGCTTCTACAACAAAATTCCAGGCAATATTCAAGACTTAAGTCTTAATAAATTTAAGTCCTATGTAAAGCAGAAACTATGCAAAAAGGGTTTCTATAACGTTAAAGATTATATGGACGATAAAAATGCTTGGAATTGAGCCGCTCGCTGTTATCACAGACGCATCATTGTAATTATTTCATAACATTATTATTTTTTATTTTATCCTTTTGACATATATAATCGAATTATTTTTTTCAATGATTATTATTATTTTACCATCACCTCATTTTTTACGTTACATTTTTAATAAATTGTAAATGTGAGTACCATGTAGGGTAGCTATATACACGAATTTTGTAAACGTTTGGCGGTTCTTGAGTTTTTTTTTGTGACCCACACAAATGTCCAGCTGATTGATAGCGTCGTGCAGCGGTCGGGTTGTTGAGCTCCCTAAAATAAGGTTTGAGCTCCGCGATGATTGAAGCAGATGTACCGTCAGTTAGGACAGGTCAACTCGAAACTGCTATGGCACTTTCCTCAAAAGACCATTCCAAACGTTGCCCTACATCGTTTCACTCGCATAGTTTGTATACTACAATGTCTGGACTTTATCTGGACTATTGTCTGGACTGGCAAAATAGGTTTTTGTATTATAGTTATTATTTTAATAATATCGCTTTACAATACTTCATTCCAAACTGTAAAGTATGAGCATCATGCAGCTATTAGTGATACGCTTATAATCATATCATATTACTGCCTATTGTCTGGTAATATGAGTCTGTCATGCTCACTTAAATGTCTTGCTGATGGTGGCGTTGTTTATCCGGTCGTTGAGTTCCCTATAATATGGTTGAGCTGACCGATGCGGATGTGCACGTCATGCTCGTGAACGGGTGCCGTCTGTCGGGACTGGTCAGCTCTTAACTGCTATGGCAATCATAGAAGGCATATTTTTCTATTTGTTACTCTTATGTGAGTTTATTTGTTACATTAACCTGCATTATTCTCATTCTATTTCTCACACTACTGTAATGGAATTGTAATGAACTACTATTTTAAAAAGAGTATTCATGGAGTTTCTTGCCGGCTCTTCTCCATAGAACCTACCTTTTGGAACCGTGCACCTAGTTGTGACGTTTTAAAAGTGCCTGAAATTTGGTCTATTTGAAATAAAAAACTTTGACTTTGACTTTGTAGCAATATAACTTAACTGGCAATATACCGTATATCTTCATTTTGTATCCATTACATACTTATTGAATTTATGATTATCTCAATAGAAATATTCTACATCAAAAACTTTATCATTAATTATTTAAATGTAGCATTTATTCAATGATGACAGCCCTTAGACATTGACCATTATGGTAAGAAAAATGTACTAGAAGGCTTTTTGACTTTGCCCACTCAATTTTGAAGGACAACGAATATGTTCATTCATCTCATAATTTGATACTATACTTTATGGCCCTGTATTTATATTCAGCCATTTTTAAAATAATGATACGGTTTATAGTATCTGAAATATTACAAGTTGGCAAAGTTGCCAAAAACCTGTGATTCTTTGCCCAACAATTATAATTGTGTTTTTTACACACACAAATGCATTTTTCTGGATATTTTGAATAATAAATATCGAGATATGAACATATAGTATTGTGTGGTACAAAAATAATATGAAATACATTAACGTTTTCGGAAATAACTCAACTAATGCAAAAATACTCTGATTTTTTGGGCAAAGTTGCCAGGTTTTACGGTACCTACCTACATATAATAAAACTGTAGAAGAGTTAAATTCTGTACATTGAATAAAAACTATAAAAAATACCCTTAGGGGTCTTCATACAAGTAACACAAACAAAAAAAAAACACTTGAAATTTTTGTCTGTCTGTCTGTTGTCCGGCTTTAACACAAAAACTACCTACTATACGGATTATGATGAAACTTTTTTGTTATATACCTAGCTATTAGTCCTCGGCAACATATAGGCTATAATTTATTAGGGTAGGTAGGGTAGATAAGTAGGGTAGGTAGGCAGGTAGTGTAGGTAGGTAGGTAGGGTAGGTTGGGTATGTGGGTAGGGTAGGTAGGTAGGCAGGTAGGGTAGGTGTGTAGGTAGGGTAGGCAGGTAGGGTAGGTAGGCAGGGAGGGTAGGTAGGTGCGCCGTAGATACCATAAATGAAAAATGTTGCAAAAACGGGAAATACGCAGACGAAGTTGCGCGAGTCAGCTAGTATTAGTATAAATTTGCATCACTGCGCCGCCTTTACTAATCAAACAAAATAATATTCTTCTAAAATAAATAAATATTATATTGTTGTATTAGTGTGAAGGAAATTTTATTCATTAGATATTTTGTTTGAATTATCGTTGTGGCATTTTGCTATTACAATAAAAATAAAAGAACCTAACATTTATTTACTTCAACTAATCTAATAAGCTGACCTTCCATTTTTGTATCCCAACCTGGCCTATTAGATATTTTGTTTCTCACTGCAGTAATTCAAATACCTGCCACAGAATGCATTTACAAAAAAATGAAGCCGTCGCAGATGCGAAACAACGAAATGCATGTTGTAAAAAAAAGATTACTCGAATAAAACCGAAGAGAGCCGACGTGTTACGAAGGTCTGCCATCGCGAGCGTCGCCATGCAACACGTAACTATAGGGTGGCTAGGCTAGCAATATGACTCCGGCTCCCGGCCCAAGAGGCCGCGAGCTCGGAAGTAACCTAACATTTTTAACAAAATTAAGCAAAAATTACTTTGTAATTCTGTTGGGTAACTACTTTAGGGATTTATTAAAATCAAATTTAGAACGTGACGATTTTTACTGGGGCCCCATCCAATGAATTTGCCACGGGCCTCTGATGGTATAGTTACGCCTCTGTTTCACATAAAAGAAAACACTGACGCCGGATAGTTATTGCGTTGGTAGGTACCTACCACGGAGGTTGGTATCTAGTAAAGTCAAATGATAATTACCAGTGAACTTTAATACAGATACACCCAAGCATATAACTATCAACAAGTCTAAAAGACCCGAGACTGGCACTGAAATTAGTTGACAAGTTAATTTGTTTCATCCTTCCAGCCGGTTTACGCTGCTTTGCCGTGAGGATGTCTCATTAATCTGCAGTCTTTGATGCTTTGAGTCTACCAAAACGGGTAGAAATATAATGTAGGTAGGTACTTATCTAGTTTAATATTTCCCTAAATACTGCACTAAGATTTCTTGGTAATTCACGACGGTGAAGTTTTTTTTAAAATTCTCAACATCATCTCTCATTCTCTATTTACAAAGTTGAATTATTCCTCTGAAACTTGCAGAAAACCGTTTAATTGTCCGTTTAAATGCTATAAAACGTTACACAGTATCATTTTCTCGAAGTAGTAAAACGAGAGTTACCTGGATGTGCACTTAGTGCTATCAATTATTCAGCTCGCCATCAACTCAATTTTTAAACGTCTTTTAAATTAAAGTGGCCACGGAAAGGAACATTGAAACCATTTTGTTAGCTTTACATTACTTGTTGATTTCGTTCTGGTAATTGCATTGCAGCCATTGCAATTAGGAAAGTACCAGAAAACTAACTCTAAAAAGTGGGTGCAGAACGCTACTTGAACTTTATAATCCGAAAAAATACTTACATCCTATAACTACAGCTATTTATACTAATAGACACGTCATTAGAACACGAAGCGACTGCCATCTGACCTCTGCATCCTGATTCGGTAGGGTAAAAGTGGTTAAAATAAAAATAAATTTGGTGTGCATTAAGAGCCTCCACGATTGACGATACTTGAGTACCTATCTCCGGCGTACCCTGGGCAGACAACCTTGCTGACTGGCAATTTTTTTCACCACAGCTATTCTTCTGCCTAGCCCGTGCCGACACAAGGGAAGAAGAAGATTGGGAAATACAAATTGACGATCCCTAGGTACGCATAATCCCATAATTACGAATGACAAATTTTTGAAAAATGCTTCTGGTCTCGTTGTGGCAAGCGCGACTCCTGATCGTGATGTCCTGGGTTCGATCCCCAGGTCGGGTAAAGTGTTATTCGGTTTGTGTGGAAACCATAATTTTTGAAGTGTCTTGTACATTTTTTGTTGTTATTTTCATTAATTTTAAAGTGCTTTTAAATAGGTACATCCCATTAAGTAATCGGGTTATATTTGTATATCGATAATGGGTAAATACCTATAGTCTTACCCCATCTTTAGAATTGAGTTCACACAGAAACTGCTTACGGGACCCGTTTTAGCGGATCCGTTTTTATTTTGGTGATGGCGCCTGTAGTTTTGTATGAGCGAGTTCACATACACGACAGTTTTCCGAATCCAGTAAAAAGTACTGGATCCGTTGTTTTTATCGTATCCTGCCTGCCAGATGCGACACAGCTGCCATTTGTTTAACTGATCCGTCGGTAACTACTGATGTGAACAACACATCCAGTACCGACGGATCTGTTAAAACATTTAAATGCATTTCAGAAGGGTAGGTACAATAGTAATTTTCGTTTGTTTTAAGGATGATGTCCACCAAACGGCTCGCATCGCATCGGATCGGAACGGATTTTACCATCTTTAAACGATATTAAATCGTGTACAGTATTTAAAGTCTATATTACCAAGCCGCGCACAGCAGCTTGACCACGGGCGCCTTCCGCGACACGCGATCGTAGCCAAAAGTACGCTGCGATGTGCGTACGTCTCCGTTCGCCTGTCGTCGTATCCGATCGGATCCTTTCGGCTGTCAGCACGGTAGGAATGAAACTACACTGGCCTGCAAAAATAAGTATCACACTTTTAAAATTTCATTTTTTTCTAAACTATAGAAGTTAGAGATTTAAAATAAAAAACGTTTTATAGCAATTTTTATCAGCTTTCTTTGAAACTATAGTAACAAAGTTAAACTCTTTTTTGAGTCCTTTTTGTTTCGAAAATATATTTTGTGTACTTAAAAAGTTATTGCAATTTTAAAAGTGTGATACTTATTTTTGCAGGCCAGTATATTTGACTAGGCGCAGAAACGGATACGTTCGCAAGTGACGGTACGGAGCCGATCGTATGCGTCGACAACCTGCCGGACGCAATTGGCTGTCGCCGCATCCTTTCATATCCTTTCTGATCAGATGCGATGCGAGCCGTTTGGTGGAAATCATCCCTTAGGTATCCCTATCCGTTGAATAGCCTTTCAAAGACATACGGGGCAGGTGCATTGTGTGTTTACAGACAACAAAATGTTACACTTTAGCAAATTAGTTTCGGTGAGACAACATAATGTGTACCTATTCATTGTGACGAACAAATATTTTAGTTGAAACATGCGAATCAGAGTACTTTCGATAAAGACAATGTGAAATTTATCAATTGTATTTAGTTTGTGAGGAGTTCATGGCTCATTACCAACCGCGCAGATTATACGATTTGCGAAGTTAAGCTGCGCTTGCCGCGGTCAGTCCGTGGATGGGTGACCGGTCGTACATGGGAGGCATGTTAAACTGTCGGTTACGAGTGTCATACGAATACCTACCTATGACAGTAGTTACGGGTTACGGGTAGCCAGAAGCCCAAAAGACTGACAACTGGTCGAACCTTAGATTATCGACATTGCGCAGTAACTGGGTTGCGGAGGTCTGATGGCAATCGGTCCATGTAACATACTGGTAGAGATAGTTTGACATTACTAACATAATTTTGACCTCACGATCAGCAGTCACTTGACACCACTACATCAACGAGGCACTTAACTTTAACTTTAAGATTTAACTTGGGTGTTATACATTACAATTATACGATGCAAAACATATTGCAATCAAGTTAACACGCTTAAACTAACACGTTACACCCACAGTTCAGAAGACCGACATGTTTATAGTCGGGGAGTCCCGGAAGTTTATTTACAAGCATTTCCGACCAGTTATAGCATTAGTTATAACTCTAAAGCCTTGTTCCTATCAAGCACGGTTGCAGACAAAGACTTTGGGGGTTCATATCTTTACATAGTATAAAACAAATGTCGCTCCCGCTGTCTGTACAGTCACGTGTACTAATATGTATACACATAGCGATATTTAAAGGCGATTTTCTTCTAAAAACATCTATTAGAATTATGAAATATTACACACTTAGTTTCTACAAATACATACGAATCATGGTATCGAATATTTCTTAAATACAAACTATTCTCTAAAAGAAATTCGATTTTTAAGTTCGCTATGTGTATACATATTATTACACGTGACTGTACGCTTAGATCTTTTAAACTACGCAACGGATTTTAATGCAGTTTCCAGCAACAGATAGAGTGATTCAAGAGGAAGGTTTATATGCCCCACATTAGTATCTGCATTGCACCCGTGCGAAGCCGGGGCGGGTCGCTAGTTAACAACAAAATTAGTTGACCATATTAGAATTTAATGTACCTACAATTATATTTTTTTTGTAAATTATCTGTTTTTACCGCCTTGTTGGTCTAGCGGTCGCAAGCGCGACTGCTCAGAATGGGGTCCTGGGTTCGATCCCCAGGTCGGGCAAAGTGTTATTGGGTTTTTCCATTAAGAATTTCTCAGTAGCAGTTTGGAGTCTGGATTTGTGCCTGGTTGATGGCAGTAGGCTCGCCCTCTATTACATGGGACTTAAACATAACGGCGAAATGAGGGTGTTAGGTATATGTATACACCTCTGCACAACCCTTCGGGGAATACAGGCGTGATTTTATGATATGTTATAATTCTGTCTCTATCTACTTCTAACATTGAAAGAAATACAAAGACGTTTAAAATATAATTAGCGCCAATTGTGTGCCATTTAGCAGTGATAGCCTAGTGGTGTGACCGTCGGATTGCCAAGTCATAGGTCTCGAGTTCGAACCCAAGGCACGCACCTCTAACTTTTCGGATTCATGTGCATATTGTATAATTATCACTTACTTAAAAACGGTGAAGGAAAACAACGTGAGGAAACCGGCATGCCTGAGAGATATTTCTCAACAGCATGAGAAGCCAAGTCAGAGGCCCATGAGCGGCATAAACTCTGACACCAGGTTAGTCACTAACTACACGAAAAGAAGAAGAGCGCTAATCTATACTAATATTATAAAGAGGAAAAAATTGGATTTTTGTATGTAACGAATAAACTTAAAAACTATTGGACCGATTTCAATAATTCTTTTGCCGTTAGAAAGCTACATTATCACTGAGTAACATAGGCTACGGGCGGAGCCGTGAGGACACAGCTAGTTGTATATATATTTAGTGAGTCGTTGTGCAAGTGGCCCTTAATATAAATCACCTACCTACTTAAATTTTTATTTTACTAATTGACTATTATTCCATATTTCTATTTAATAAGAACCATTCTATTAATTTTGTTTGCAAACAAAAATGTATAGGTACCCAATTAACCTTATCAATTTTATTAACCTAAATGATTGTACACTATAATGAGTGGAATGTTTTCTACGCCATTAGTAATGTAGAAACTAATATTGGGTTGTAAGCATGATAAGACAGTCAGATGCATAGTACAACATAATCAGCCCAGTACTGACTCAATGCTGGGCACGGGTCTCATCTCAAAATCAGAAGAGTCTAGGCCTTATTCCACCACGCTGGCCTAGTTGGTTGATACACTATCAGCACCATCGAGAACTTTTTGTTTTTTGGAGGTACCCTCACGATGTATTCCTTCACAGTCCTTAGAGTAGTACCTTTTGCTAAACCCATGAATTTAACATCTTCAAAAATACAAATTCCCCAAATCGCGGTATAAGACTCGGGCAGAAGAAATTGATCCACAAATTCGCGATGATAAATACCCATTTACAATATGATGGATGACGCTTACAACAAAAATTAAAACATTGCCAAAGATGAACGCCATCTTCCGAAAGAAAGGGATGATGAATCGGGTATCAGATATGCAAACAAAATGCAGCCAATCAATTAAGTCTCCTCACGTTTATTAAAGAAACTTGAGGATTTTAAACAGAATTTATATTTATAGCAACGGTACAGAAAAATATAGAAACAGAAGCTTAACTCTAAGGAGGAACGAAGTATGGTGTGTCACACTTATGGGTGGCTTTAAGAGACAACCCTCAACAAGCATGTAGCAGGCGCGTAATTACGGGAGGATAAAGAATAACACTTGTAACCGTACACTATATATATTTTAAAAAGAATTACAAAAAGATCAACAGGGCGTGGTTCGTAGCAATGCGAGGAGTCCAGGATCTTCTTGAGCAGGTGTAGCACTTAATTTGGCAACTGTAGCGGCCCGAGATGGTGATCTGCAGCGTGCCCGACCTTTTATAGGTCCGGGCTCCCGCCAGCCCGCCACCACCCGTCACAGGTGTTCCTTCAACGAAAAGAGAGGATCTTCCAAACAGACGGGTATTATGTCTGACGGGCCTTGTTGTATATTTTAGTTGTAGTATATTTTAGTAGCTTTTTTTTTTTTTTTTTTTTCCTATTCGACTATTGTAGGTGGTCTTGCGGACCTCTTCTACGTAACCTGACTATTATTGGCGAGACGAGTAGTGTCTTTCACGAAAGCGATGACAACTAAAATGATTATGAATTTGATGTCCACTATGCTTACGCGATCGCAATCTTACGAATATCGATACGAAAACAACTGTCAAAATGTGTCACGGTGGCTATCAGCGATAGTCGGTGCTCATGACGTCATCTTGGTTGGTCACTGAAGATAGCCGATACTAAACTAGCTGTTTGACAGTTAATCGTTGTACACTTTGCAAAGTGATCATCACTATGAACTGTCAACAGAGATACGCAATAGCCCTGCAGAAGGGTCTTGGAACCAATAATATTTTAGTAGTGGTTTAAGTTGTATATTTATACTATCTGCGTGTCAAATCATGATATCGCGATGCAGGATTTGTGACGTCATGTTTGAGAGTTGTTATTGTTGTCGTTGTAGACTGTTTGCATCGTCGTGCCGCATAGTTCGCATGTGTAGTGGTAGATGTCGCCGCAACTCCACCCAGTTCGCATAAATAGCTCACGGGCAGCTGGCCAAAAAGATTCGGTAAGGCCACCAACAATAATACTCCGTTTGAGCCCGTATCCCGCGTGGGGACGGGCTAGAATACATAAAACTTCCTCACCGCACGCTGGAAATGGATGCGTGTTGTAAGATTCAACAAAACCCAGCACACTTAGTGGTAGGATCTTTACGGTGCGCCTGGCTAACTACCACCCTCACATTAGAGTCGAGCAGTTTACTGTATTCTGTCGTACACACCGTTAATTTAGCCCTCAACAAGCTGTCTCCCTCCCAGTCCTCTCGCAAGCAACGCCCTCAGCCGAGGTTCGAGTTCTATTAGGGGTCGCACTTAGTGCTGTTGAGCTAGTTAGTAGTAGTAGTTAGATTAGGTTAAGTGTTTTACTCTCGTCCCCATTGGTTGGAGACCCTTCAGGTCTCGCCAATAACTGTCCGGTTACGTACAAACAGTCCGCAAAACGATCTACAAGCAGTCGAATAGAAAAAATAAAGTGTTCCGTCGTATGCATGTAAGAACCAAAGGGGTATAGGGTAATCACTCTATATCTTTGTTAAATGGATCTGCGCTTACCATCAGATGAGATTAGGGTCAAACGCGAACAAGTAAAAAATAATCTATTCTAATATTATAAAGCTGAAGAGTTTGTTTGTTTGTTTGAACGCGCTAATCTCAGAAACTTTTGTTTGGGATTGAAAAAATCTTTTTGTGTTGGATAGTCCATTTATCGAGAAAGGTTATAGGCTATATAACATCACGCTACGACCAATAGGAGCGGAGCATAAATGAAAAATGTTGCAAAAACGGGAAAAATGTCCACCCGTGCGAAGCCGGGACGGGCTGGTTACAATATTTTTCAATAGAGATTGTTGCTGTGTTCAATCTCAGAACGGCTAAACTAAAGAATTTAAGAAAGATAATTCTAGCACAGCTGTCTATCTAGACAAAAACTTCTGAATACAATACCAGTATTTCTATCGAATCTAGGCCAGTTTAGAATGATGACGTAATCATTTTGTAGGAGACAAAACGTTACAAACAAGGAACAAGACTTATTACGAGAATGAATGGAACTAATCACGACTGCGTTTATTACCTGTCTTGAACGTCTGTAGCAACGTAGCGCCCGCGCCGTAGCACTGCGTAGGCGACATGGTAATTACTCATATTTATGTAGGTAAGTGATTCGTATGGAAAATTAGATTTATACAGTGTGTTAGGTATTGCACTACCGAAAATTTAACAACATCAAATAATTAATTTTACAATATTCCATTTTGTAATACCGACCCCCTCCACTCCAAACGGCAGCCATTTTGATTTTTGAAGTGCTTAGTAATGTAGGTGTTCATTAAAAATGTAATTTTCAACACACTTGCTCGTAAAGTGGCTCTTATTGCACCGCTTTTAGGTTCAAAATGTAGCTGATTACCAGTGATCGGAATAGGTAGAGCTAATGTGCCTAAAGTTCAAGGAACAGAAACGAAAAGTGGAGACTTCCATCCGACAATTTTTTTTTGTTCGGAATATTTGTTCCGAATGTCGGAACGTTACTCAAGTACAACTAAAATTAATAAAGTAAAACTACCATTGAATTCATATACTGTTTCTGTTTAAAAAAAGTGCTCGGTTTTTATTGTTTAAAAAATAAAGGTAATCTCCTTATTTTCCTTTGAACGCCGTAAGTAAGTGCGGAAGCTAATTTAATTTTCATACCAGCTTTAATAGTTAGAACTAACAAGTAAAAAAAAATCAATTTATAGGTTTTCATACCATTTATTCATTTTGTACAATTTTTGGAACTAAACGTAAACAGAAATCAACCTCAATAATTAAGATAGCAACCTTAAGATTGACTATCTTAATTATTGAGGTTGATTTCTGTACTTAAGTAATGTTCCGAAATTCGGAATAAATATTCCGAAAAAAAAATTGTCGTAAGGAAGTCTCCACTTTTCGTTTCTGTTCCCTGAACTTTAGGCACATTAGCTCTACCTTTTTTTTTTTTTTTTTTTTATCGTGGGGGAAATCCTCATGGACTATCCCCCGTCCGGGGAAGATGGGGGGGTGTGCCAGACTCTTACTGGCTAAAACCACCACGGTGTCCCTCCTTCTGACTTAAGGCCGGGGTCACGGGATTCGCTGTTGCATGCACCGCAACCCCGACAGGTCTCGGTCCACCAGCTTCTTCTGGTGGACCTCTCCTGTGGTGGGGCAGTTACTCCCCGCCCCACATCCTTCCGAGAGGCGCACGCAGGACACGACGCGCCATCCTCCCTGGGCCCGTTACTGATCGGGCGACGGGTTTTCCAACCCGCCGCCCGCAGGCCACTCACTAGGGTGGCCGGAGATCGTCACGCGCCCTCCGGCGCCCGGTGCGTCTAGCGCGAGAAGGGAGAGAAGAAGCGGCCTCCCTCTCCCTCTCCGCTACCTCCTTGGTCGCCATCACCCCCTCGCAAAAGGAGGCGATGGCTTCCCACGCAGTCTCGCTCCCGACCATGGACAGAACCACGGCCGGAAGTGAGAGGTCACCGCCGATCGCCGCGACTAGCTCGCGGCGCTGCGACCCCCATGCTGGACACGCCTGCAAAGTGTGCAGCGCCGTGTCCTCGGGGCAGTCGCAGTGGTGACAACCGGGCGTCTGCTCCCGGCCTATACGACACAGGCACTTCCCGAAACAGCCGTGTCCCGAGAGTACCTGCGTCAGCCGGAAGCTGAGGGCGCCGTGACGCCTCTCCAGCCACTCCTCCATCACGGGTCTTACCGCCGCTATCGCGGCGTGCCCCGCGCTGGGTTGCGCAAGTCGTTCCCTCCACTCGGTCACCAGGATCTGGCGGAGCTCGCTCCGCTCAGGCGCCTCCTCGCGCTGACGATATCTCAGCGCGAGGGCTCTCGCCTCCAGATCCCAGGGCACGGATCCGGCCAACATTAGCTCTACCTTTTTTTTTTTTTTTTTCTCACGTGGGGAAATCCTCATGGACTATCCCCCGTCTGGGGAAGACGGGGGGGTGTGCCAGACTCTTACTGGCTAAAACCCCACGGTGTCCCTCCTTCTGACCTAAGGCCGGGGTCACGGGATTCGCTGTTGCATGCACCGCGACCCCGACAGGTCTCGGTCCACCAGCTACTTCTGGTGGACCCCTCCTGTGGTGGGGCAGTTGCTCCCCTGCCCCACATCCGTCCGAGAGGCGCGCGCAGGACAAGACGCGCCATCCTCCCTGGGCCCGTTACTGGTCGGGCGACGGGTTCCCCAACCCGCCGCCCGCAGGCCACTCACTAGGGTGGCCGGAGATCATCACGCGCCCTCCGGCGCCCGGTGCGTCTAGCGCGAGAAGGGAGAGAAGAAGCGGCCTCCCTCTCCCTCTCCGCTACCTCCTTGGTCGCCATCACCCCCTCGCAAAAGGAGGCGATGGCTTCAACATTAGCTCTACCTATTCCGATCACACACTAGTGCATTTTACCACAGATTATATGTCTACGAATTACATTTTTTATTTTTTACGCCTAAAAATAGGAAACGTTTTTATTATAAATAAATTATAAATATGTGTTGAAAAAATGTATGATAAATAAACATTTCATTTCATTAAATTATTTATTTATGTCAGCAAATGAACATTAATTAATGTAGGCGACTCAAAATTATATTGTTTAATGTGTGACGATGGGCGACCAGGGAGATTGCTTAGAGCGACAGTCGCGCCACCCCGCGGCATTGTTTTCACATTTGGTACTGTCCTATTTTTACGGCTTTTTTTTGCACTATTAACACCGCCATCGACTGTAATGACCAACATAGCATCTTTGGATTTAGGAGTATTAAGGCCTTCAATTTTTTTATTTGCATTCTGAATGACCCTCTCTTCTTTTTCATAAAAAAATGAAATATTTTCATATTAAATTTCCTTTTTAACAGACTTTTTGCTTTGCCAAATGGTTTGGTGACTATTTAAAACCATTTAGCAAAGCAAGAAGTCAGTTAAAAAGGAAATAAACGAGTCTTTTGATCCTTGTAAGAAATAGGATCGATTGGCATCATAAACATGTTTTGTGGGGACTACCCATTTTCTCGCTGCCTTATACCATTTTTCCAAAATCTATAACTGCAATTCTAAATATTTTCAAAAATCAAGTACAGTCTCCTAAGAACGTTTTCCTGTAGCTACAATGTTTGAGGTACCTGTCCTTACTACCTTACATTTCAAACCACCCTGTACATACGATGACATATCAAGCTACATAGCTCCAGTATAAGCTGACCTCTCGTTGCACAGAAATTTTGTACAATGAAAGGCCAGCTTATACTGGAAATATATGCCTTGATATGGCGTCGTGTGTACATCATAATGCATATCTGCTCTTCGAAGCAAAATTGCAGAGGTAAAAAATAGATACTTTACGACCTCTGACCCGAATACGTCATCGGTGTAAGGGTCAAGCCACATCTGACGGAAGATACGTCGCCGATCTTCCGCCGGTAGACATAATTCCATACAAACATCCCATACCGTACACATTTGACCCAAGATACGTTGCTAAAATTGCTTGAGTCAGTTACGTGACGGAAGATCGGCGACGTATCCTCCGTCAGATGTGGGATACATAGGTACGCCAGATCAACAATCACGAAATCACACTGACCTCTATAATTACCACTGGACTGGCTGTTCCGTAAGTTTGACAGCTATTTTTTTGGGCCTATTTGAAGCGCCACTAGCGTGTGTCCACAGAACTAATTTTGACATATATTGCAAGTGGCTGCAAGAGAAGTGTTTGTTTACTGTAAAGTAATTTTGCTTTTTTAAATAATTTGGTTCGAATTTTATGTTGTTATTGTTGAGGCCATCTTTTACGACCGCAAATCAATCAATCATCAACATGAGATCTGGGACTGACCTACAAAATGCAAAAAACGTAAGAAAATTTGAATTTCGCGGGCACAGTCGGCGCTTCCTCCTTAATATAATATAGTAAGTAATTATGATCACACGTTTATTTATTGTAAACACTTATTACCAAGAGTTATCGATATTTGTTCGCTGATGTCGACATCACTAATTTTAGTACCACAGACATTCGCTACGTCCGACAGCGCCAAAATGGCGATTATCAAACGGGCACAAAAGCACTTTGACAGCCGCCAGTCCAGTGGTAATTATAGAGGTCAGTGCGAAATCAACATTCAAAATATCAACACCACGAGATCAACCAATCATTTTACCAAACATTTATTACATCAACAGCTTCAGCTATCGATTACTATTTATTTAGATCAATGCGACTTATAGTAAAAACCAATACATATTAAATATGCGTCGAATATTCAGTAATTTATTTATTATTTCGCATGTTCGGCACTTTTTTTAACCGACTTCCAAAAAGGAGGAGGTTACTATGTTCGTCTGTATGTTTTTTTTTATGTATGTTCATCGATATTTTCGCCAATTGTGAACCGATTTTGATGATTCTTTTTTTAATCGATAGGGTATATTTCGAAGTTGGTCCCATTTAAATTTGGTGAAGATCTGATGAACAACTTCGGAGATAGACAATGGAACTCCTCAATGACGAACAGTACGCATATTGTGATGATGTGATTATGTTACGAGCAGCGTCTTTAGTAGGTCCAACCAAGTTTTAATTACGGCCACTAAAATGAAAAAAATAAAAACATTTTTTACAAAAAATTTAAACAGACTTCAAAAAAGAATAAAATAATTACCATATAAAATTAACAGTTTCAGAAGTCGGTGCCTTCAATTAGGTTCAGCATGGATCAGCAACGACTTCTGAAACTGTTAATTTTATATGGTAATTATTTTTAACTCTTTTTTGAAGTCGGTTTAAATTTTTTGTAAAAAATGTTTTATCTATGTTCGTATTCAGCCGAATACTCGGTACGGTACACATTGGACGGAATGTTCGGCCAAATATTCGCATAACTAATAAGCATTGGTTACTATATTAATAAACGTTGATATTTTTCCATAAAGAGCTTGTTTTTTTACGATAAGTCACATTGATATAAATAAATAGTAATCGATATTATAAGCTGTTGATCTAGTGAATGTTTGGTAAAATGATTTGTTGATCTCATGAACTGCTGACATCGTAAATTATTGATGTAGTAAGCCGTTGACTTTTTTAACGGTTGATCTCGTGGTGTTGATATTTTGAATGTTGATTTCGTGATTGTTGATCTGGCGTATGTAACCCGTCAGATGTGGCTTGGCCCTAACTTTGGAAGAAATAGTTATCTGATGAACAAACAACTCGTGTCATAAGTTCCTTCGCTGTCAATTATTTTCAAACTCAAGTAGGTCCGTCACTCTAATTGGCCCTAACATAATGTTCATGTGCGTTAGTGCAAGATATAGTTCTTACAATTCACGAGCACGCTTGAAACAGTTGAATTTGAACCCTATGACAGTGTACATAAAAATCACGTTACGCGCGTTCGCGAATTGTAAGAACTACGTGTGCTAACGTTACCTACTGCTGCATTTGCGTTTTTCCGATTCATTGTGGATAGGAAATACGCAATCGTCATAACAGTGCTAACAGCCTGCACAAATTAAGTGTGCGATGTAATAAGAAACTTAATTTAAAAAAAACTACCCGTATGTGCTAAAGCCGGGTACAGACTTACGAAATGTAATAAGCAAAGAAATAATTTGCTGTCCACATTGTCGCAATGTATCATGCAATGTAACAGAATTCTCATAGTGTGGACGCCTTGCACGCACGAACCGTGCACACTACGTGGGCGTACCTACTACGTACCTGTCATGTTACATTGCATGTTACGTTACAGCAGTCTGTACCCGCCTTAACATGATGCCGAGCTGATTTATACAAGGTTAGTCGGAAAGGGGGTAATAATCCGCGGGCCACTTAAAGATCACTGATGATTAATTTAAAGCAAGTGTTAAAGTTCCCAAATTCCTGCGGAGGGTTGATGTCAGGCAGGCGGCCAATCATAAAACAATAAACCAAAACCTGTAACAAGATGGATTTACGAAATACATGTTTTGCCAACTCTACCTAGTATGGGATAAGGGCAGGGAGTAGAAGCTATGAGGGGCCTGCCGCGAAGGCGGGCGATCGTCGGAGGGGACTGGATGTAAAGGCTACGCCGGTTTCCCAGTCCCCCTCCAGTCAGACGATGCGGGAATGCCACTGGGTTATTTTAGTGGGTATACCGGGCTTGCCCGGGGAGTCCCACATAACCCCCCATTCCCCCAAATGGGCGGGTATGCGTAATAGCATTTTTTCCCAGCGCAAACAAAAAAAAAAAAGGGAGTAGAAGCTAAAATTTCAAAATTTGATAATTTTTTATTTCCATGTTTTATTTTTATTTTAGTGTATTCCAAAATTGATCATACCTGCTTTAGTTACGGTTTCAGAAAATGGTGCTTTTAATCCGTGACCCCAAATATGTACTAAAATGTAAACACAACTGATCATAGCTGAGGATAAATAGATTTTAGCGTATTTTTTATGAAATCTTTGAACAGCTATTATATAGGGAAACTTGTAGAATAAAAGTTATTTAGTAGGTACTTTAACATTTTTTTGGATTAGAATAGAATAGAATATACTTTATTGTACACCAAAATTGTAACACAGCTCTTATACAATAACAAACATTAAAGGGTACAATGGCGGTCTTATCGCTGATAGCGATATCTACCAGACAACCTTTGGATGAACAGGAAGTCAATGAATAAGATAGAGGGGGTAGTCCATGGTGCACTGCTGCAAAATATATACTACACACCATACATAGACATAATACTTACATATATATATAAATGTTGTAATATACAAGGTTAGTCGGAAAGGGGGTACTAAGCCGCGGGCCACCTAAAGTATCACTGATGACTATTTTAAAGCAAGTGTTAAAATTTCAAAATTCGATCATTTTTATTTGCATGCGAAAAGATAATTATTTTAGATTTTTCAAAAAAAAAATCATACCTGCTTTAGTTATGAATTCAGAAAATTAAGTTTCTAATCCGTGACCCCAAATATGACCTAAATAGTAAACACAGCTGATCATAGCTATGGACAGATAGATTTTAGCATATTTTTTACGAAATCTTTGAAAAGCCATTTCTCTTAAACCATCGAGTTTTGGGGAAAGTTGTAGAACAAAAGTTATCCCTTATTATGGGTACTTTAACACCCTTTCGGCTTAGTACCCCCTTTCCGACTAACCTTGTATATATATGATATATAATTATATGATAGGGAAAACAAGGTAGATTGATGATGAGGTACTGATTTATGAGGAATTAGAAACGTGTTGAGAGAAGAAATGATCTTTAACTAATTAGTAGTAACTAATTAGATTAGTACCCCCTTTTTGAATAAACTTGTAGGTAATGTGTCTTATTACCCCTTATTGCCATAAACTTTTTTTTTTGAGTGGAAATCCTCATGTACCCCTCCGTTTGTGGAAAATGGAGGGGCATATCGGACTGTTATCGACTAATACCTCCCGGTGGTTATCCTCAGCGTAATAGGGCTTCGGGGTCTGGTGGAACGCACCGGTGTCCCTCTTTTGCTACGCATTTGGCTCGTCCCAGGAACCGTATTGTACTTTAGCGTTGTAACCCAATTTCAACCTGAGAATGAATCCCAAAACCTCACGAATTTAGTTATTAAACAACAGAGGTGTCACACATATATTTGGCGGTACTAGCAATCAGCTTTCTGAATAAGAATCATCAAAATCGGCCCATGCGTTTGGTCTCTAAAGCGCCACAAAGGAACTAACATACACATATATGTCGCAGGCACACATCGTTTATAGAGTTTGATAGAATTGAGTATAGCGTTACAGTTTAGACCAGTATCTGCTTATCAGAAGGTAAAGCTGGTATTTGGTAAATAAAACCAACATAGACTCTCCACCACTACTTACCATTACTTAGTACTTGTATTTGGTTAGTTATAGAAGCTACTTAGCTCACAATATATCATAATATAACAATTTACACAAGACCAGAAAATAAGGACAAGCTAGTCAGATATGAAAGGTCAGACTTCTTCGGCTGCCCGATATGGAATCCCCCGCTCCGTCGAAGGACTACTGTTTTTATAACGTCGGGTACGTTGATTCATCTTGACGACTACCCTCCTTTATTTTCTAAATGATTAATTCTCCGACATATACATAGGCTGATAAACACATTACCCTCTTTTGCGTCGCGCAATCGAGTAAGAATTGCCTCTTTACCTCCATGTTAAAGTCATTCATGAGCTGTAACGAAACAACTTGGTAGGTATTATACAATGAACGTCTTCGCTGTGATAATGACGTGCCTTCACCTTAGTCATCTGTGGGATAGAGTTTATTATGAGAGAATTATATTATGCTCTTTTTCTTGGAGTACCTAATGACTGTTTTGAAAAATATACTTTTAAAAGTATTATCATCTCATATTCCGGAGGGGCTCGTGGTTAATTAACAACCGCACGGGTCATTTGCAAGGTTAAGCTGCGCTTGCCGCGGTCAGTCCTTGGATGGGTGACCATTCGTTACACATCGAGACCCCTCCGCACCTCGGAGATCACGTTAAACCGTCGGTCCCGGGTGTCGTACCTAAGAATATCTATGACAGTCGTTACGGGTAGTCAGAATTCCGAAAGTCTGACAATCGGTCCGACCTTAGGATGTCGGCATTACTCAGTAACTGGGTTATGGAGGTCTGATGGCAGTCGCTGCGTGTAAAATACTGGTATTCAGCCGCATCTAGTTAGACTGGAAGCAGATCGTAACACAGGAAAAAGTTTTTCTTAGCATGGCATGTATTTATTTATTCGTCGACATTTTGTTAATTTTTATTGATTTTAATAATATTGATGTATGTGTAATGTGTTGAGCTGACTTTAAATTCTGTGTTTAACTTATATTATTTTAATGATTGCGTAGGTAGATTTGTAAAATATTCAGACACAATGTGAACTGTTATTGAATAAATGAAATGAATTAATGAAAGCTAGGCAGAACATCATCTCATATTCTGAACAGTTACGAACATTATTATCGTGTAATCGAAGAGATATATTTTTTTCTTGAAGTCATCAGGAAATAACTCAGTTGTTCATCAAGATTTTCAAGACCATTAACCTTACTTATTACACAAGTAAAAACTGATTTGACGCTGATCACTTTGTGTGACACCAAAAGCTTCTAATTTTAATATAACATAACATCACGCCTGTATTGTCTGAAGGGTTGGGCAGAGGTGTATAGTAACACCCTCAAATCGCCGTTATGTTTAAGTCCCTTGTAATAGGGGGTAACCCGGGCACAAATAAAAACTCCGGACTGCTACTGAGGAATTCCATACGGAAAAACCCAATAACACTTTGCCCGACCTGGGGACCGAACCCAGGACCTCACGATCAGCAGTCGCTGCCACCACTCGACCAACGAGACAGTTAATTGATATGCGATATAACAGATATATCTTGTTCCCAAAATAGATTTAATACAAACATTGTATTCTGTACTTACTTACATCTGTCAGTTGCAAGGCCTTTGAATCTCATATCAAACTATAACAATGCTAATTAACAAAGTTACGAGCATACTCGTCGATGTAACGATTCATTAGCGCATTATGTGCCTATGGCATCCAATCGCAATGGCGATTCGATTAATTGCGAGTTATTTCCAATACTCGGGTAGATATCTACTGTTTGGTTCATTAGATAGTGTTTATGCAATTAAGCATTTAGTGAAATGGCAGTGAAATTACTTTAGCTAGGTGCGTAGTATGTTCTGCCTAGCCTTTTCCCAACTACGTTGGGGTCAGCTTCCAGTTTAACCAGATGCGGCTGAATACTAGTATTTTACACGGAGCGACTGCAATCAGATCTCCGCAACCCAGTTACTAGGCAACACCGATATCCTAAGGTCAGATCGGTTGTCAGACTGGCTTGGACGACTGTCATAGGTATTCGTATGACACCCGGGAGCGACAATTAAACGTGCTCTCCGAGGCACGGAGAGGTCTCGATATGTAACGAACGGTCACCCATCCATGGACTGACCACGGAAAATCGTATGATCCGCGCGGTTGGTAGCTAGGCACAGTATATGCTTCGGAATAATGTTTTTTCTTACTGCAACGGTACGATAATATTTCCTCTGCGAAACATAATTTTGGAGTGTGAGGCGATTTAAACAATACAAAGAATAGGATTGTTTACATAAATTGAAATTAGATTTTTAGTGTCAGTAAAACAGTGTCAGAAGAGGCATGAAAGTAGAATAAATGCCATGGAAATGCGTTCCTTGCGAAGTATGTGCGGTGTTATCTGAAAGATAGATTGAGGAATGATAAGATTAAGATTAAAATTGCGGTTTAAAAGATGAATGGGTAATGGTGTAGTGACAAAATTTGAAAGGAGTATGCTTAGGAATTTATAAGGCGGATGTCAATGGAAACGTCGGTAGAGTACGTCCTAGCTAGAAGGACATAGATCGATGTTATTTGTGATATTCGTCACAAAGGACAGATGCGTAGTACTCTCAACCGGCGTGCGTATATGACAAGATGTACGAATGTGGATGAAGCGAAAGGAGTATGTAACGGTCGTAGCATGTGGCGTTCTATAGTTTCTGCCTACCCCCATGGGAAAAAGGCGTGCGTTTATGTATGTATGTAAAAGTGTCGAGAAGTTATGTCAAAGAAACGCTGGTAAGCTTTTATAAAGGACAGTCTGAGGAAAGAAATACAATGAGGTGGAAAAATATGCGGAAGCCACTTGCTTCGTAGTGAGAAAGTAGGAAAAAACCTCAAAGATTAAGTAGAATGAAGTACTACTGTACTTAGGTACCGAACGTACTTGGCAATAAATATTACACATCGATCTTTAGAAAGAGATAAGCGGCTAGCTTTGGCTTCGTACAGCGTCGTTACTGTCACTCATACCTATATGGGAGACATAGAACAGATTCTTGTGGGGGGAATCTATTATTACAGTTATAGCTAATATCAGAAGGTATGTCAGGATTGGAAGCATGGTAAATAAAGTAAATTAAACCAACATAGACTCTCCACCACTGAGAGTACTTTTAATTAGAATAGTGATTAGTTACAGAAGCTAGTTCACAATATATCACAATATAATAATTAACACAAGATCAGAAAATGAGGACAAGCAAACCAGATATAAAAGGTCAGACTTCTTCGGCGGTTCGACATGGAATCCTCTGCTTCGTCGAATGACCACTGTTTTTATAGCTTTGGGTACATTGATTAATCTTGACGGTTACTCTCCTATGTCAACATTGTCCAGTGTTACCAGCTATCGATAACACCTTTGTGACGTTTTGTCGCTTCGTGCGGCAGAGATGACGCGCTATAAAGCCGAAGGTAGCCAATATCTCGTTCTAACCCTGATCCACCGTGCTCACCCGCCGCAGCCGTGGAGCCGGTCGTCCCTTCTGATTCCGCAGTCACACCGTTAATTCAGCCCTCATCAAGCTGTCTCTCTCCCCGTCCTCTCGCAAGCAACGCCCTAAGCCAAGGTTCGAGTCCCCCCTAGGGGACGCCCTTAGTGGTGTTGTTGCTATCTAGTCATGATGTTAGTACTAGACGTAGTAATAGTAGTTAGCTTAGGTTAAGTATTTTACTCTCATCGGGATTGGTTGGTGACCCTTCAGGTCTCACCAATAACTGCCCGGTTACGTAGAAACGGTCCGCAAGACCAACTACAAGCAGTCGAATAGGAAAAAAAAAACTCGTTCTAAAACTCGATGTATCATAATAGGTATTTACTGCCACGTACCCCTATCCTATTAATTTGATAATTAAGTTTTTTTTAAATTTAAAACATCGTCATTTAAGATGGCGTCGTTGCTGCTTATTCCTGGTGTACGAATTAAAGTAGGCACATTGATATTTCTTATAAGTAAAATCGAAAACATCTCTTTTTTCGCCGGAAACGCCAACTAAAGAGTTTTAAAATACCTATTTACAGAATAAACAATTTAATTTTAATACAAATCGAAATGTTGTATTTAATTTTGCGTAAAACCAATAACGCGTAACTATGTAGGTAACTAAGGCCCGCTTGTACGACAAATCACTTACAATTAGCGATAAACATAATTAAATATAATTCTGTCTCTATCAAGTTCAAACAATTGACAGTAATACGATGACATATATTTTGCAAGCGGCCCTATTTTTAAAAAGATGATTAAACGTATCTAAAAATCCACATTTTTAACCTTAATAAAGTCAGGTGTCCATAAATTACGTAGATATCCATCAACAATAAAATAGTAAGTATATTACGTAAAGTACAAGCCTATAAGGGAATTGTAGGGGGCGAGCTAAAACAAATGGTCCTTGTCTAATGAGAACCGCCCAATTTTCCGCTACATGTAAAAACTTGGGATAATTCTACAGACACCCTTTTCTTTGCATTTTATAAAAGGCCCGACATCGTGAAAGTGGTCTAACTCACTTTTTTCAATTTTAAACGAAATTATATGGAATATTTCAACACAGCACAAAGATACACAACATATTAATACAATGTAATTACTTATATCGATGACGTATTCTTTTCGATTACGTTGATAATAATGGCGGATGGAACGATCCCCGCGATAAAATTACGAATAAAATAAAGAAAGTTATAATGGATATGGCCCACGAATTAGACTGCGCGAATGTTACGTAATTGATTAAGAAAAAATTATGCCACATAACAGCTTTTGAAATATATTTATTTTAATTGATATTATTTTATCTAATAATAAAAATAACTTTTAAACATAAACATCAGTATCATATTTCATAACATTTATTTTTCACGTATTTTTTTTACATTGAGAAATTGTGAAGTGTGAGTTCGGTGTGGGTAAATCCGGCGTAATCCTAGCCTTCACAACGGAAGACTGTAGTCTTCAATATTCATAATTTCCAGCTACAATCGGAGTTGACTACAAATGTAAAGTCATGGACGTGAATAGTGTTAAAGTCAAGCTTGGTATTTTGGATACAGCGGGACAGGAGCGATACAGAACATTAATATTAGTTAACGATGTGTCAGAACCAAAGTCCCTAGCAAAACTGAATGAGTGGGTCGAGGAACTTCAAGTATACCTCACCAAGAAGAACATAGTCTGCTTAGTTGTCGGCAATAAGATTTACAAGCATATCATTTTGGGACCCAGTGCATAATATCAGAAGCACATTGGGTCACCCGCGCGACGGCACTACGAGTATTCCCAAGGAGGGTTGATGTCAGGCAGGCGGCCGGTCATAAAACAATAAGCCAAAACCTCTAACAACATGGATTTCACAAAAACATGTTGTGCCGACCCCACCTAGTGTGGGATAAGGGCAGGAACAAGAGAAGAATTACTTACCTATATATCATGAAAATATAAACGTATGTTCTAGCCTGCCTCGTAGCAAGCGCGACTGCTGATATTGAGGTCCTGGGTCCGATCCCCAGTTCGGGCAAAGTGTTATTGGGTTGAATGGAATTCCTCAGCAGCCCGGAGTTTGGATTTGTGCCCGGTTGATGGCAATAGGCTTTCCCCCTATTATATGTGACTTAAGCATAACGTTGAAATGAGGGTGCTACTATACACCTCTGCCCAATCCTTCGGGGAATACAGTGATGTTATGTTATGTAGCCCTTCGATCAATAATTAGCATTTATTAAAGGAGAACGGGCGGATGCGGTCCAAACCCCGTCGGTGAACAAGACCCATGTCTTCTTAAAGCTTATTTGAAGCGCATGTTTTTTATTATCAGCACAAGAAAATTCACTCCGGTGGAAAAATGTTATGGGTCATTTTATAAATTCGATATTAAGAATAATTCAAACAAGTGTAAAAGATCTTGGAGATTGAGACCGTTGTATTTCTAAAGCCTGTTTGGAGTACATCATTCTTTATCAATAACTCGAAAAAATTATTCAGGAAAACAATAATGAGTCAAAGTAATTAAGGTATAGCAGTATCTATTAAACTTCTTAGACCAAGGTCTATACAAAAATGCCCATTCTTCTTTAGCATTAGCATTAAAACCTATGACAGTCATTACGGGTAGTCAGAAGCCCCAAAAGTCCGACAACCGGTCTAATTTTAGGGTATCGGCATCGCCCAGTACCTGGATTGCGAAGGTCTGATGGCAGCCGCTCCGTATAAAATACTGGTATTCAGCCGCATCTGGTTAGACTGGAAGCTGATCCCAACATAGTTGGACAAGGCTAGGTAGAATGATTTTTATCAATGAGTAAGAACTTGAACAAAAAATGAAAAACATGAGTTAGACCACTTTTATTTTGAAAGCATGATAACCACTGGAAGTTTAACCCTTATAACTAAACCAAGAAATATTACTGTTGGATAAATAAAGTAGTTTTTGTTCGGTAGTCACATATTTATTAAAATAAATTCGAAATTTATGCCCCACATTTTCATTTCAAACTTATATTAATAAAATTGTGATTATTACATAAATCAACTATTCATAATAAATTGTGCAAGTTTTTTAATATGGATGGTTGTTTGTTACTCAATCACGCCTAAATGGCTGCACGGATTTGGATAACATTTGGCGCACAGACAGACCATGTCCTGCTTAACCGCGGGCAATGGCTACTCTCATCATAATCATAATTAGCAGCTCGTAAACGCCCGTATCCTAATTTACTACAATAATAATTAATAATAATTTCGATCAATAGTTATAGTCCACGTGGAACTAGTTGGCCGCGTCCTAGGTATGTGAGCGGCAGGAGGGGGGTGTGCACGGTAGACAAGACAAAGCAAACTGACAGAGCGCGACTATTGTTTCGCACCCCCCTCCTGCCGCTCACATACCTAATGGTGCGTCCAGACCTGACGAACGCGCCGCGCTGCTCGCGCGCACCTCACGCGCCGCTCGCGAGCCGCTCGCGAACTGCGCGCGAGTGGCGCGCAGAGCTTTGTACGAACATGAAATGCACGCGCGAGCTGCGCGCGAGCGGCGCATTCGCGGCGCGTTCGTCAGGTCTGGACGCACCATAAGGCGCGGCCAACTATAGTCGGACCGTTAATTAGATGCAGTAACTTGACAGTTAGAGGGATACCAGTTTTAGACAAAAAAAAGGTAGTGAGATGAAAAAAAGAATGAATGAAATCGAATGAACTTAATAATGTACATACATATATGCATACTTTTTATTGAATTTAATAATTAGAGGATCAAAACACGATATATCACTATTAAAAATAGCCGTAACCACTAGTAACTACTGATATGACGTTTTTGAAGCGTCAAGTAACTGAAAATAAGGTTAATTATTTATTTATTTAATACTTCAATGCGCAATTGTGGTACATAATGCGGACTTAATGTCATAAGGCATTCTCTATCAGTCAATTTGGATCTAAGAGAACAGCATCGTGAAGAGGTACAAAGAATTTGAAGAGATTTGTTTAAATTGAACTATTTTTCGTATTCGTTCTTTTCGTAAGATCGTTCACTACCCAACACTATTAGTTTAAGTATGGTATCATTATTTTACTTTGAATTGTCAAGTTACTGTATCGAATTAACGGTCTAACCGATATGTTACTTTCTTCTAGACATATATCATTAATCTGTGCTTTCTTCTACGGGTCCAACTATAGTTCCGCGCGGACTATAGCCAGTCTGTGAGGTTGGTAGCCAGGCTAAATGCTTCAGGTTGCGCCGGACGTACTATGCGTGCCAAATAAGAATAGGATCACGCTTGCTACAACTTCACACGATAGCTGTCAAATTAGTACGGACAGCAAAAAAAAACTGTGAAAAGAAAAATGTTATATTTTTTTATTAGATATCATTATTATTTATATTCATTTTTATAAAATGTTATTTCTTGAATTCCATAAATAGATAATTTTGGATAAATTAATAATATTTGAAAACTGTATTCATTAAAGAAATGAACCAATAATATAGTTAACTTCACGAAATGCTACTGGTTACCCTAATATGTCGCCATAATAATAATATAATTATTGTATAATTAATTTGGCGTAAATTGACTAGAAATACCAAAAAAGTGAACTAAAAATAATTAAACTGAGTATAATTTCTTTATTTATTTTTTTGCACTGCTTACGCTTTGGTAATGAAGTTCATGAGTATTGCGGAACAAAATGGCGTCTTGACAGTACTATTCTTATTTGGCACGCATAGTACTTCAGTATCGTAACTGGCGAAGGCTCTTAATGCACCAAGTGCAGTAAGATGCTGGTTTATTCTTTCCCAAAATTTGACAATTTAACCCTTTTTTCCTGGCTATCCTTAAGGATTCCCGCCGCTTGGAGAAGACGAAGCTTTATGTCAGACTTTTACCGACTAAAACCCCCATGGTATTCCTCCTACTAACTTGGGAGGGGATTTGGGCACTCCCCTCCTTCCCAGACCTATCTACCTACCTATCTCTATCAACTCTTAGCCTATCGTTTTACACAAATGGAAAAAGCCTTTCCTTAAATGCGCTCCAAATGCGAAGGTCATCTTAACATAACATCACGGAAAATACAAGGGAAATACCTTCGGGAAATACAAGGGTATTTCCCGAAGGGTTGGGCAGAGGTGTATAGTAACACCCTCGTTTCGCCAGTTATGTTTAAGTCCCATGTAATAGGGGGTGAAGCTATTGCCATTAATCGGGCACAAATCCAGACTCCGAGCTGCTACTGAGAAATTTCTAATGGAAAAACCCAATAACACTTTGCCCAACCTGAGGATCAAACCCAGGACCCCATGCTACTATACCAACAAGGCAGTCTATTTTGCATTTAAAAAATTGGGGGCGATATTACAAGCCATATGAACTCATAGTAGGGGCCAAACCATTAGTATTCAACGTCCATTATGTTTGACAGTACCAACTGGCCGCTTCATTTCTCATTCATGTACCTCAGATTTTTCAACCCTTATTCAATAAAGTTGTTTGAAGGCCCACTTTTGTTGGACGTTGTAGTTTGATTTACACATGCGTGTCAACTAGACTACTGTTTGACTTGTTTACTGCTGGTATTAGCTTTGTGTGAATTATGGAACTGGAATATTTTATGTACTTAAGTCTAAAGCGCTGGGGGCTGGAACATGATTGTGGGTGCTTTTATTTAACTCGTAAAATATTGACCTGGGTTTAATTTTGAGGCCGCAATTAATTTATGTTTTACAATGTCCTTAAGGACATATTCCAGAAGCAGCCCCACCTTATGGCCCAATATAAGGACCAACTCCCCACCGGAGTCACTGCTGCCTTACGCTGCACCGTCAAGGCCCCCGCGCACCCCGCGCCGTCCACCCGCGCACCCCGCGCCCCCCCCCCGCACCCCTCGCGCCTACCGTCTCGCCCTCCGCGCCGCCCTCATCCACCCCCTCTGGCTCGAACATCGCCGCTTTTAGCGACGTGCTCGAGGCCCCCTCCGCCCCTCCTCCCGCTCGAGCGTCTTCGGCCGCCCCGACCGTGGAGGAGGTGATGGAGGACGAGATGATGGAGGACGACGGCGATGAGGAATTTGAGACCGAGTCGGAGGAGTCCTACACCTCGGCCTCTGAAGCCACTTCCTCCGAAGACGACTACACGGTCGTCGGAAAGGGGAAGAGGAAGAAGGGCAAGGCACCCTCTAACGCTTCCGCACCCAAAAAGGTGGTGGCCTCAAAAGCCTCCCCTCCCCCCTCAGTGAGCGCCTTCCTGGCGGGGCGCCCGCCAAGCCCCATGGCCACAGCCACCCCGGCTGTGGCACCTAAAGCCACCCCGGCTAAGACCGCCCCGGCCACCTCGGCCACCCCCGCTAAGTCCCGACCCCTGCCACCCTTTTTCATTCACGATAAAGGGATGTGGCTGGATGTGTCTAAAGCGATGAACGATCGCCACATCCACTACACCAATGCCCGAGCTGTACAGCTGGGCATTAAGGTCACGATTACGACCGATAAAGGTTATCGCGACATGGCCCATCTCTTCCGCGACATGAAGGTGCCCTACCACACCTACTCGCTCAAAGAGGAGCGCCCCGTCAGGGTCGTCATCAAAGGCGTACCCGTTATCATCCCCACTGACCGCATCAAAAGCGACCTCGAGTCGCAGAATGTCCCTGTCCAACATGTGCATCGCATGCACCGCAAGAGCGGCGAATCATACGATATGATTCTCGTCGTATGCGATTGCACAGAAGGTCATCATCCGATATTCAATATCGCGACGATCTGTGGCCTCTATGGCATACGGATCGAGAAGCCCCATGCGAGTGGCATCGTAACCCAATGCCACAAGTGTCAGTTATACGGCCATGCACAGAGGAACTGTTACGGGAAGCCTAGATGCGTAAAGTGTCTTGGCGACCACGGAACAGCCGACTGCTCCCGCCCTAAAGACCGGACCCAATGCACGGAACCACCTAGCTGTGTTCTCTGCGGCGAGTCAGGCCATCCAGCTAACTACCGCGGATGCTCCAAGGCACCCAAGTCCTCGGCCCCTAAGTTGGCCTACCGTAATCAGATGAGGCGGCAACGAGAGGCACCTAGCCTCTCGCAGCCACCCCCTGTCTCTCTTAGTCCTCAGCGCCCCAGCCCCTGGAGCGCGCTGAACCATCAGGCCCATTTCCCGGCCCTAGGTCCGTTCAAACCTCCCCCGCCGCCTCCGGCGTCGGAGGCCCCCGCGCCCCCTGTTAGGCTCATTACTAAGACGGCCGCGCCTCTCGCGGCCCCTCCCACCGTTGGAGCTCCTCCTGGAGCACCCACCCCAGCCGTGGCCCCCCCTCTTCGCCCCGCGACCCGACCTCTTCCGCCGAGACCGGCGTTTGATCCTTATGACCCCTTCTGGGTCATCACGAGCACCTTCGGGGTCTTCCATAGCCCCCGAGGGATTCAAATGTCTAGAGACATTATAGCCTGCAGAGGCGATTACTGTTCACTTGCCCGGGTATACGCGTCTTACCCGGACATCACACAAGCTCTTAGGAACTTGCCCCATAATGCGTAGATTAGGGCCCAGTGTCGTAATTTACAGATACATACCGACGCGCACCCGGCCCCGCCGCCGAGGCCCCCGCGAATTCATGTAAAATCAACCCCGACCCTTGTTTGACGAGCCAGCCCGCGTGCTGAGCCACTAGTTATAAAACAGTCCCTAATTAATCTACCCAGCCCGACCCTTGTTATATTCTCATATCGACGCACTAAGCCGAGGTTCTAACCCCACAGGGGGTGCCCTTAGTGTTCGGTTGATATTCTCCCTGTAGTTTTTAAGCCCTGGCTGGGGGCCTTAATTTGGCCACCCACAGGAATAGTCCGGTTAAGCATAAACAAAGCTCTCGGAGCTTTAATTGCGAGTGGTCCATGTCAAAAAAAAAAAAAAAAAAATTATGTGCGGATCAGAATTTGATTATCATTTGCATTAAATGCTGAAGGAAAATATCATGAGGAAACCTGCACACCTGAAAGGTTTATGTCCAGCTGAGGACTGCAATAGGCTGAGTTGATTGAAGTTACAATTAGAGAGAGAGAAGAAATCTAAGAACATCTTTTTGTACCACTGATGGGCCAAGGTCTTCTCTGGTCAATCTGTCAGAATAGCGTGTAAATTGTCTCGCCAACGTTTCCTCGGCTTTTATCAGATACCCTATATCCCAACGTTCTGAACAGTGGCGTAGCGTGCCTTGGCCCGCCCCGTATAAAAATTTGTTTGGGGGCCCTTAGGAAGGGTAAAGATTTCTCACATAAGAAAAAAAAATGTTTGCATAAAATTAAAAGAAATATTTATTCATCATAATTATCTATCTATCACTTTTTCCAAAATTTTTACAAACAATTCAAATTAAATATTGCTCCTTGCCTTTTTTCGGCAAACTGATTTATTAAATCATTTATGGTTGATGATGACTTTAGTTTTTCTAAAGTTTCTGCCTCTATAGACAATACTGACAGGTCTGACAGTTTTTATTAATTTTTGCTTACGCACGTTGGGGGCCCCCGTGGCCCGGGGGCCCCGTATAATTGATACAGCAGATACGGCGGTAGCTACGCCCCTGGTTCTGAACGTACTTATTCTATAAATGTAGTCCGCCCATTCTCACTTTAGCCTGGCAGAATATCTAAAATATACACTCGGGAGCAATGAATCTAGGTCACCAACATAAACGAAACAATGTTAAAATGTTCAGCAATGTTTTCCGAAATCTTTTTCTTTTCGTATGGTTAGTGACTAACCTGGTGTCAGAGTTTATGCCACCCATGGGCCTCTGAGTTAGCTTCACATGCCGTCGAGAAATATATCTCAGCCATGCCGGTTTCCTCCCGATGTTATCCTTCACCGTTTTTAAGCAAGTGATAATTATACAATAATTATACGCACATGAATCCGAAAAGTCAGAGGTGCCTTAGGTTCGGACTGGAGACCTATGACTTGGCCTAGTGATATTCCGAGATATTAAGGTTTATGTTGGTGACCCGGATTCATTGCTCCCGAGTGTATTTAATTTAAAACCATGTGCACCCAGTTTCAAGTTTCCAATCAAACTAAACAAAATCAAGGTAACTACACAAAGTTTCTGTAAGAGAAATTAAAACTTGTTAGTTTAAATGCAGGATCAGACATGAAACAGTACAAGAACAACATAGAAAGTTGTGATGCGCTCCACCACTCGCTCCGATACACAAACTAGTAAGAAACAGGTTAAATTCTGTCAGCTACCGCAAACTGAAAGTTAAGATTGGAACTGTTACAGTTAAAGTATCGTTCATTGGTTCTTTGCAAGTGTTTGTTACAGAATTAAAACGCAATTTTAGTTGTTCTCTCATACATGAAACAAAGGGTGACCAGTCAGTTCACCAAACATTAATTCAAATTTTTTTACTTGACAAGCAACGATTGGCAAAATCATTATTTGTCATTTCATCATTCTACAACAAGAAGTTTACCGGACAACCGGTCTGACGTTAGGATATCAGCACTGCCTAGTTACCGTGTTGCGGAGGTCTGATGGTAGTCGCTCCGTGTAAAATACTGGTATTCAGCTGTATCTGGTTAGACTGGAAGCTGACCCCAACATAGTTGGGAAAAGGCTAGGTGGAAGAGGGGTAATTTGGACGAGTAACAGCGTTCTTCGTTCTTTATTAAGAAATAGGTTTCATTTGAGAGTTCAGTGCGTTCTTGTTAACATTTGAGGGGTGACAAAAATATAAAAAAAAAATACCAAAGCTGCAGTTCGATTGTGATTTTTAAAAAAGTAAATTTGGCATCCAGGTCTTAGTTAGGTACTACTTTCATCAATCCGCCGGTCAAGTTGATCAAGTCATATATTTCCCTTTGACCATTATTGGTCGGCCCATGTCCAGAAGTGGACGTTTACCAGCCAGCATTATGATGATCTTCCAGTCAGAAGGACCTTCTAAGTCAGTCTGACTGGAAGATAGACCCAATCTTATCTAATTTTTATCATAGGTACCTCCAACCACAGTCGTCCTAATATAAAAAGCCCGTAACCTATCATAAAATGTCTTTTCAAATAATTTGCATGTAAATAATTTGTACATATTATGAAATTAATCACAAATGAAATTCATGTCACTCACAATATAAATTAGTCATATTATGATGTCCTTGTGTAATTTCCATTCATCCAGAGTGGCGTAAATATCGGAATTCTATTCCAATAATTAGCATGAAATCATTGGTCTGTCAGCGTAATTTGATAGAATCAGATTCGCAATCAGTATGATTATCTGAAATATGGGGCTCTTGCATACGGAACCGATGACAATTAGGCGCTAATTGTAACGGGCAGAGCGCCCGATGTCAAATACATATCTATATCTATTCTATATCTATATAAATAAAAATAAATCGCCAAATGTGTTGCTAAGCGCAAAACTTGAGAACGGCTCGACCAATTCGGCATTTTTTTTTAAATATATATTTCTTATAAAAATTGCGTGAAAAATAGTAAAAACAACACTTTTCTTTTCCCACTACAGGCCAATAACTTTTGACAGAATGAAGTTTGTCCGGGCAGCTAGTATTATATAAAAGAAAGTGGTGTTAGTTATAACTCAAGAACGGCTGGACCGAATTTACGATCTTTGATTTGTTGGATTTGTCTCTGCCCTGAACAGCAGAATAACTATTGAACATTGGAAAAATTATACGAAAAAAAAAATTATGAAGATAATTAATTTTCTCATACATTGCGTATGGGACGGCTTTTTTGATGATATCTCGAGAACGGATAGGGTAGGTAGGTAGGTAGGTAGGGTAGGTAGGTAGGGTGGATAGGTAGGGTGGGTAGGTAGGTAGGATGGATAGGTAAGGTAGGTACTAGGTAAGTAGGGTAGGTAGGTAGGGTAGGTAGGAAGGTAGGTAGGTAGGTACGCCGTAGATCATAGTACTACCCGTGCGAAGCCGGGTCGAGTAAAGCTAGTATTTACATACATAAATGAGTAGACTTTAAATGTTGAAAGTAGGCCTTTTCCATAAACAACAAACAAATGGAGCATAAAGATAAAATACAAATCAAATCATTAATTCCAGTAAGATCATTTACTGATACTTTTTGGAGTTAAAAGGTACGATGTTCAAACTTGAACTGTGAACTGTGTGTAAAATGTGTACTGTCACAAAATATCGTGAGGTCGATTCCATTACATCATCGAATTTAAATTAAGTCATTCGAAGAACAATAATAACCATAAAATAACATCTCGCCTGTATTCCCCGAAGGGTTCGGCAGAGGTATATAGTAACACCCTCATTTTGCCGTTATGTTTAAAGTCCCATATAACAGGAGGCGAGCGTATTGCCATCAACCGGGCACAAATCCAAACTCCGGGCTGCTAGTGAGGAATTCCACACGAAAAAACCCAATAACATTTTGCCCGACCTGGGGATCGAACCCAGGATCTCATGATCAACAGTCCAGATTACCACCACTAGACCAATGAGGCAGTTAATAAACAGTAATAAACCCGGACAAATTTACCAAACCAAGTGAAGGGTTAAATGAAATATTATTTGTATTCATATTAAAATTTAATAGACATTACCAGATCCTTAAACATACTACACTCGGGAGCAATGAATCCGGGTCACCAACATAAACAACACAATGTTAAAATGTTAAAGAATGTTAAACAATGTTTTCCCAGATATTAAGGTTTATGTTGGTGGCCCGGATTCATTGCTCCCGAGTATATTTGTGTTGTAGTTTCATGAGTAGCCCACTTAAAGAAATTATAGTATAGTATAGGTACACAACAAAGCTAATTAGCTCATTACAGACATGATATCATAATTAATTGAATAATATTAACACGGCTTTATACGAGAAATCAGAACGAGATACCGAAGACCTCCTCAAAATTTGCCTTCGATTATTTTGCAGCTCCTTTTCAAACTGATGAATAATCGTTGCCCACCACGATCTTAAGATGGGTGCACCAAACATTTCAGTTTCACTGAATAGGGGCGAATTAAAGGCGTTCTTTTGTTGTTTGTGCTCAGTCACTCTTCTGCTTAATCTTCTTGCCCAAGTTTGTAATATCTTATTTATAGTCTCGGAGAGCATTATGTTCACGAAAAAGAACACAATCAAGACTTAAGCTCTCTTCGTGAACAGGAAGAAGGCATGCTAGCGAAGGGTGAGTAGCTAGTGATGGGAATACTGAGTGCTCCCATACTGACCGAATGTTTTTCAGAGTGAGCGGTCTATGAAAGGATGTCAGAGTGAGCGGTCTATGAAAGGATGTCGCAATTCTGGTCTTCACTATCGTCTCTCCACTTGCTCTCACTTTTATGTAGTTTTTTATTGAGCAGGTGTCTTGGTTTTGAAACTTCTTCTGGTAACTGGCTCGTCTATGATATTATCTGTGCTGTTGCCTATTGAAAACATCATGATTAGAAATATCAAACCCAGTCATTGTGTACCTTCTTCAAAATGTATCTTATTGTTATTTGCTTGATTGTGTTTTATGAGATTTGTTGCTTGTTTTATTTTTCTCTTGCGGGACGCGAGCAGGTGCGTGGCCGAACGTGCGTGACATCCAGGACGCCTTATCCTCAATACCATTCAAAAATGTCCGCAATGCCTCATAATTGCGTTCAGGGTCGTTATGTATTGGACCCATATTACGCATCTTCACCCAAATCTTTTGGTCAGATTCAGACATAGAGCTTTTTTTAGACATTCTGGTTTAACTTTTAATGCTAAATCTAGATTAATCTTCTAACTAGACGCACTATTTATCCTCTAGAGCCTGCTTCTTTGATGGTCTTAGGTCAGTTTCTTGATTACTTTCAGCACCAGTTTCAGTCTTCACTGCTTCTATTAAACAATTATCATAACATAATTAATTTATTTCGCAATTACAGAACGAGAATGTGAACTGCTAATCGGACAACTAATAACTGACTTGAGGCAGTAATTGAGACTGCTTATATACTTACGCTTTTTTTGTTATCGATCATTTACACATTCACAGTCGGCGACTCGACACCTCGAACGACGTTGGTGTAAAGTACAATTGGCAAAAAAGTTTTGGTTTCCATTTCATATTCTTATTACGAAAATAATATAATATATTTTTTAAAGTAACATTTAACATATTATTATCTAGACACGCGGCAGCGTGTCAAGCCAAGTACAAAGAAAAAGGAACTGGCGACACAGCAGCCTTGTGTTTTACACGAACCATTTGAAGCCACTTTGGAGCCCTTAACTCAAAATCTATTCAACAAACACATGAAAGGACATCTGACAAAATGGCCCAAAAAGTAAAGTAGCCGGCCAAAGAAAATTATGCATATATTATGATAGTACATGAATACCTAAAGATTTTTTAATATGACGTCATTCCTCTAGGTCTGATATCTGAGTCACTACATAAGGTTAGGTTCCCCCTGTATGATTGGTAGTGAAAGGGTATGGGAGGCGGTTGCATCTTCCTGCGAGGACGTAATATCGCAGAAGGAAGCGGCGGAGTGGATCAGGGAGGCAGATTCTCTTGCTGACCCGATTCGTCGCAAGAGGGCAGGACGGCGCAGGCGGCGAAATGCCGACTTGATGCCGCCATAATAGGGGCCAGCTAACGATAGATCGAGGACTCTATCGTCCACGCTGCAAGGTCCCTGGAGTTGTGGTGATATCACAGTGCATCCGGATATCGCTGAGGAGGAGGGAGCCCGGAGGCGGGCAAAGAAGAGGGAGACCAGATGTGGACCACGCTGGATGAGTCGCGAATGTCATGCGTAGCAGTCCTCGCGGTCCACCCATCAAGACGAAAGTAGGTGCACAGGCGAAGTTTTTAAGGGGTTGCAAGTCCCACATAACCACGTCGTTTCCCCGGACGGCGTGGTACGCGTCAGGTATTTTTATTGCTCAAAAAAAAGGCTTTACTTACAAACATTAATATAGTATGTACTGTTAGTTACCTAATATCTTAACGCTTAAATTCTTAAATTTTTTTCACTAAGATTGAACATTTTAACCTTGTGTAGTGACTCAGATATCAGACCTAGAGGGATGACGTAATAATAAAAAATGTTTAGGAAGTCGTGTACTATCATAACATGTATAGTATATACTTTTCTTTGACCAGCTACTTTGGATTTTGGTCCAAATATGTATGAAGCTTGTCAGGTCTCCTTTGGTTTATTTATTAAAACCCCTGAGATTAACTATAATTTCAAATTTCATAAATATAGCTCAAACGGTTATTGAGATATTAACGATTAAAAATCGGCATTATTAACACGGACTGACATATAGATCAAAAACCTAACCCACTTCCAGATGACCTAGAAAGTTGAAATTTGGCGTCCAGTTGGGTAATTGTGTATATACAAAGGAAAAAGTCAGAAAACAGTGAATTTTTACGATTCGAAATATTTTTCAAAGAATCGATTTTATTACCTAGCGCTTTGCGAAATTATAACAACAAAATCTTTTTCTTTCGCAGGAGATTAGTTCTCACATACAAGTTACCTATCTTATATTTGGCTAATTAACTTATCTTCTTTATGTAATACGCAAGTTACGGTTTTTATATTGTGAGGTAAATATAATAATAATCCGGCTCTTCAAAAAATTCGGTTTGCTGGTAAAAACTATCCAAGTCAATTTTGAGCTTCATGATCTTATAAATAAATTTCAGGATTATCTACAGAACTTGGCACCCAATTAGATCTCAATGCTTTTGACGGCGAAGTCGAAAACCAAGCATATTCTTATTATTGAACTTGGCTCCCATTTTCACATTTATGTTTTTGATGGGATTTCGAATACATAAATAGGTATTAGGTAGTAACATAAACTTGGATAAAACTCAACAAAAATCCAATAACAATAATAAATAACAGCAAAAGAATAATTCTAAAATTCTAAACTGCAGGGACACGTGCAACTGTAACTGTGATCATGCTATCGCTACTGGCCTCGCACGGCGATGGCAGGGTCCCGCGGGGGAAAGCGGGAAGGATGTTGAATTTCGAGGCAAGTGTCAAGTTACGTCACCCGTGTAGTACGTATTATGGAAGTTTGAGGAAGATTCTTGTGATGGAGTAAACAATGAACAATCAAACAGTAAAATAGTAATTAAACAATGAATTACTTAATAGCATCAACTAAAAATATTCCAGAGGTCAAACAATATAATTATTGTACGAGCTACGCTGTACATGGACCTTTGCAGTAGTCTGTATGTCTTACTCACATATGCATATCGATAGTGTTTAGGTATGCATTTCTGTAACATACATAACATGTAATTTTATAATTATACTTTAGTACCAATAAATCCATCAAGGGAATAAGTTGTTTACTCATTTACATCAACATATCGCACTGCTATATTAATACTGTATCAACTCAAAATTTGATCAATTTGAGATAGCTCTTTTCTTTCTTTTTTTAAAAACATTTCCCGATACTAGGATTTCTCCTGTATCGTCGGTGCGTTTACAAACACAAATCTTCACACGTCATTCATTTCATTCACTTCATTTGTAATGTATAACAGGAAGTAATAAATCAGTTTTCTGTCGTTTCTGAAAAAAGCTTCATTTTGAGTTGATACACTATTATTAATCTAGCAGTGCGATATATAGACCTTACAAGTCTATATAACATTTAACTAACATATACACTGTTGGGCATCATACCCCAACAATTATATTATTTATTTATTCATCGCAAATAGCTCACTTATCTATTTCTCAAATGCATTTCGTCGTGTATCCAAAGGTTGTCCGATAGTGATCGCTTTTAGCGATAAGACCGCCTGGAGTACGCACACTCGCCCCGCAACATTCGCCCCTGTATGTGTACATACTCACCTCCTTGAAGATTAGATAATTAAAATCGCCCCCGATTGTTAAGAGATTAAAAGTACAGTCTGAAACGTTGAGCTTTTGAATGTTGCGATTAATATTTTGGTCTGAAAATCTCGATGAATCTTTGTCTATATTAACAATAAAATAAAACGGGGAAGAGTTAAACAAAACTACTCTTCGAACAAAAAAATAATAATTTGGAATCTTAACACGTAGGTACATGGATATTTTCGATGTTTGGTTGATATTCAAATTATTTATACAATCAGTGAATGCAGTATAATGAAAATAATTTAAACATAAACAAAGCGGTGATTATTTTGACACAATTTGGTCTAAATTACAAGTCTGAAGGAGAATCCTCCCAAGGCACAAAATTAACGCTTATAATAACTATATAATAAAATAAATTAAAACACAGATCAGCTAATCAAAACTTTTAATTAAAATTTTGTAAAAAATACTGGGAGAACTAATATATTTGGTCCAATCTAAACACTTATAATGAGGGCTTACTTATACAATAATAATTAAAAATCTATATTCCCTTTATTCAGTTTTATACATAACTTATTCTTACACTACATTTTAAAAAAATCTATAAAAAAATAAAATAAAAATATTACATTATATTTACCTATTATTTTTAGTTTTTTTTTTCATTGTAGCCAATATTTTTTGAAAAAGTCGTGAGACAATTAATAAAATAAAAATGAAATGAAATGAACTTCCTATTGGAGCCATGAATGCTCTTTGTTATATCTGGTAAGCCAGGTAGTAAGTGTAGACACTAGTGATGAAATTACGAATAGAGTTATTATAATAATAAACATAACATGACGCTTGTATTCCCCGAAGGGTTAATAAATGAATGAATGAATGATTTATTCACTAAAAAATTCTTAAAACTAGGTACGTTGCCCCACACGCAGTTTAACTGTGAGATCGTTGAGTCTCTCTTACAGTAAACATAATTTGGTACATCTATAACTTATATTCTACTTACGCAGAGGTGTACTTATATAGTAACACCCTCATTTCGCCGTTATGTTTAAGTCCCATGTACGGGGGACGTGCCTATTGCCATTTGTGCCCGGTTATTATAATAATGAAATCTTATTTATAAGTGGGTTTTATTTTTCTAGGTAACTGTACCTTTTTGGAATAATTTCAAAGGAAATACCGCACGGGGCGGATGGGTACACCAAAATAATAAAAAAATATCAAATCATCCCGTCGCCGTCGTAAGGTACGAGTTTGAACCTGAAAACGGGGCGAGTGGTACATTTTATTGAAAGGGGCGAAATCTAAGGGGCTTGTGGTGGACACCACCGCCATTTATACAATTTATTAAAGTATCTGTATTATATTTTACAAAATGAGCTGATCGCGAGTTAAGGTTAAGTATGATAACTGCCTCGTTGGTCTAGTGGTGGCAAGTGCCACTGCTGGTCGTGAGATCCTGGGTGCAATCCTAAGGTCGGGCAAAGTTTTATTGGGTTTTTCATGGAGTTTTATTGGAGTTTGCATGATGGCAATAGGCTTGCCCCTATTTACCTACATGGGACTTAAACATAACAGCGAAATGAGGGTGAATAAAGGCGTGATGTTCTGTTATGTTATTATAACTTTTGTGAGACACATTTATTTATGATACATTTTAAAAGAGTAACGGTGGAGTTTCTTGCCCATTCTTCTCCATACGAAACTACCTTTTGGAAGGGGCAACTAGAATCAATTCTATTTTCTTTGTAACTTTAACGTTCAAAAGTGCCTTTTATGTGCCTAATTGAAATAAATACATTGACTTTGACTTTATGATTGTTTACGATATTACTAACGTGCATGTTTCGGGATTCCTCGACTAGTTTCGAACCCAAACGGACCTCTACCCATGAGCTGATTACACGGCGAGATCGCGAGTCGAGTATGAGTTTAAAATGACACAATTTCAGAAAGGAGCAGATGACTAAGTTTCACTGAGTTGAATCTAGCTGGTTTAAACCGCGATCTGATCTGAAGGTTCGGCCACTTAATGTATGCTGGTGTTTCCCAATATTAGTTCTCTGGTTAAACAACCGTTTACTCAAAAATTTGCCAGAATTCCAGCTAATTTTATTTTTAATGTTGGGGTGTACGTTTTAAAAGTTTTGAGTATGTCTGTGGTTATAAGAGTAAAATGATATGACTAGAAAGGGGGTGACTACTGAGATGACGGCTAATAGAAATGTATGGAAGAAGAAGACATACTGCGCCGACCCCAAATAAGTTGGGATAAGGGCAGGAGGATGATGATGATGGGTGTATTAAAAGAGCCTCCACGAGTGACTGTACTTAAGGGAACGTACCCATACTACGTGACCCATTTTTTTACTATTTTTTACCCCCACCCCCCCTCGGTGACCATCTGTAGTATATGCCAATACCCCCCCCCCCTCTAGTTTTCACGTAGTAATTCAAAAATATGGTTTTAAATCATTTTGTGCAAACAAAAAGTTAAAAAAAAAATTTGACTCATATGTGCGACAGTGTTGCCACCTGTTAGTTCAAAAAGCGCTACACCACCCTGCGCGCCATATTTGAATATAGCTCGAAAAACTCGAGATTTCCCTAGAGGATATTGACTACGTGACGAAAACCTAAGACCCCCCCCCCCCGCCCCTGTGACCAAACGTGGTATTTTGAAGACCACCTCCCCCCCTGAATGGGCCATGTATGTAGTATGGGTACGTTCCCTAAGTACGGTACGTCCGATGCACCCAGGGTAATCAGCCACGCTACCAATTTTGCTGACTGGCTAATCCTTTCACCTCGGCATGAACTATTCTCGTATATTATTTCCTTTATTATTTCATCTCCTTTTTATTTTTTTTGTCAAATAATGAATGTAAGTACCATGTAGGCTATAGTCCGACCGGATAACTCAGTCCTCGCCCGCGACGTTACAGGGACGCGGGGGATGACGACTACAAGATGATTTCCAACAAACGGCTCGCATCCGTCCGTATCCTATCCAATCCGATGCGATGCGAGCCGTTTGTTGGAAATCATCTTTTAGTCGTCATCCCCCACGTCCCTGTAACGTCGCGGGCGAGGACTGAGTTATCCGGTCGGACTATAGCTTTATACACGAATTTTGGAACTGTTTGACAGTTTTGAGTTTTTTTTTGTGACCTACGCAAATGTCCGGCTGATTGATAGCGTCGTGCGGCAGTCGGGTTGTTGAGCTCCCTAAAATAAGGTTTGAGCTACGCGATGACTGATGCATGCGTGCCGTCAGTTAGGACAGGTAAACTCAAACCTGCTATGGCACTTTCCTAAAAAGGCCATTCCAGACGTTACCCTACATTGTTACACTCGCATAGTTTTACCACAATGTCTAGACTTTAAAAGAGACCTTGATCTCTGCGTTTGTTTCGGCTTTTCTTCTCAGAGCTAGTCAGATAGGAAATGCCGGCGCCATCTAGTCTTAAAAAAACATTACCTAGGTACATTGACTTGTAAAAGTGTCTGTAACAGATTTCTTTATTTCATTTATAATTTATAGCTCGTGCCTGCACGAGAGAAGAATGTTGGTGAACACAGTCTTACTAGATAAGACTGGTGTGATATCTAATGGTGCGTCCAGACCTGGCGAATGCGCCGCTCGCGAGCTTCTTGCGAACTGCGCGCGTGCATTTCATGTTCGTATGCAGCCCCTGCGCCGTCCGTGCGCCGCTCGCGCGCAAGCTACGCGCCGTACTCGAGCGGCGCAGGAGGTGCGCGCGTGCCGCCTGCAGTGCACCAAAGCAATTTCAAGTAAATTCACAACTAAGGCTCATAGTTCAAACGCGCAAGAAGCTATGTGCGCACGAGCTGCGCGCGCGCTACACGCGCGCCTCACTCGAGCCATGCCGGAGTTGCACTAGAGCGGCGCACCAAACGTAGGCTGTAACAGCACGCGAGAAACACGCGCGCAGTTCGCAAGTGGCACGCGAGCGGCGCATTCGCGGCGCATTCGGCAGGTCTGGACGCACCATTACAGTTATAGTCAGCACGTAACTTGGCAAGGCTTTGGCGTAGTGGGAGTAAGTTCGCGCATGTACACTTAGTGCAACAAAAAAATGATCACTTTTATTGCTTGTCATTATTCTATGGTTATTGCTGTGATTTATTTTTAAACATTTCTGTTTGGAAGAAAGAAAGATAGGAAAGGAATTCTCTTCTCTACTCTTGCCAAGTTACGTGACTATAGTATCTGTTACACTACATAATACAAAGTACATCCAGCCTCCTTCAGCCACAATGTATGCTGAGTTAAGATCTGTAATTTGTGTTAAAGCGCCGAAAATTACGGCACCTTGTTTAAATATGCGTGTTGCTAATTACATAAATGGTAAATTAAAGAGTGAAAGGTAATTACACACATTCCGGATTCCCTTGAGAGATATATTTTTAATTATTATCCTTTACCTACTCTTTCAGTTTAAGTGTATAGATTAAAAGAATCCAGTATGAATAAGACGCAATTTCTTGCAGTGTTTCGAAATAGTTGACCTCCGTTTGGGAGTTAGGGTGCCACAAACAAACAAAGGTTTATAAAACTTATACCTATATAAATCAATAATAATATAAAACATTATTTTATATTTTTAAATGTTATTTATATTTTTTATAGAAAGACTAGCTGTGTCTTCACGGCTTCACCCGTAGTCTATGTTACACAGTGATAATGTAGCTTTCTAACGGCAAAATAATTTTTGAAATCGGTCCAGTAGTTTTTAAGTTTATTCGTTACATACAAAAATCCAAAAATACAAATCTTTCCTCTTTATAACATTAAGTATAGATATAGATTTAAAAATGTAAATAGGTAATAATGTCTTTAAAATGAATAAACGGAATATAAAACATAAACCTTAATATCTCGGAAAACATTGTTTAACATTTTAACATTGTGTTGTTTATGTTGGTGACCCGGATTCATTGCTCCCGAGTGTAGTATGTTTAAGGATCTTGTAATGTCTATTAAATTGTAATATTAATACAAATAATATTTCATTTAACCCTTCACTTGGTTTGGTAATTTGTGTCCGAGTTTTTTACCAGGTTTATTAGCTGCCTCGTTGGTCTAGTGATGGCAAGCGCGACTGCTGATCATGAGGTCCTGGGTTCGTTCCCTAGGTCGGGCAAAGTGTTATTAGGTTTATCCGTGTGGGATTCCTCAATAGCAGCCCGGAGATTGGATTATTGCCCGGTTGATGGCAATAGGCTCGCCCCTTATAACATGGGACTTAAGCATAACGGCGAAATGAGGGTGTTCGGGGAATACAAGCGTGATGTTATGTTTTGTAGAAGTAACAAATAAACTTTTTAATTTGAAAAAAGAAACAATATAATTTACGGAGCCTTATTTGTTAAAATTTAGACTATTGTATCTTTACCAAAAATGAAACTTTGCATAGTGGACCCTCCTATATGGAAGTAGCTATCACAGGTAAAGTATGGCCCAAAAAATGCTACTGTGGGGGCTGACGTGACAAAATGTTTGGTCGACAAACGGAATCATTGTATGCGCGAGCGCCATATTATTACTATATACTCTTTGGCGAGCGCCCTGCTCCAGTCCCTAACGAATAGCGGTAGTGTTAACATGTCTACAGATTAAAAACGAACAATATAACAATATAATATAAACGTGTCTGTTCCGAGTATATGAACAATAAATTACTGTGAGACTTCTCTGTCAGTGACTTTTAATTACCTTCCCTACACAAGGCATAGACATAGACATCGCACGCCAAGTAAGGACTCAACACTACCATTAGTAGGCGAAACGATTCGTTTTTGTTTATAGGGACTGGGTGACAGTGATGATGGCCTATTGGTGTAACCGTTGGACTGCCAACTCATAGGTCTCTAGTTCTCTCACAAGACACGCACTTCTAACTTTTCGGATTCATGTGCGTATTGTATAATTATCACTTGCTTAAAAACGGTGAAGGAAAACATCGTGAGGAAACCGGCATGCCTGAGAGATATTTCTCGAAGGCATGTGAAGCCAAGTCAGAGGCCCATGGGCAGCATAAACTCTGACACCAAGTTAATCACTAACCACACGAAAAGAAAAAGGGACCGGGTATATATATATATATATATCTAGCAGTTTATAATGCGGGTCATTCACATTTGCACGAATATGCGAACCCACAAGTGTGGGACTGACATTCGCAATGGTTATGCGAACATTTTCCATACTAAACGGAAAATATTCGTACAATGTACAAATGTTTGCGGACATATGAGAGACCGGGATAAGGTTATGGCGATCTTAGACGCTAAAATGTCTCTATAGCTGGATTAAAAAAAAAACAAAAGTTAGGTATCTATCATCAAATACTTTTTAACAAAAATAAAACCGGCTTCAAAGTTTTTTTAATTTTTATTTTTGCATTTTAGTGGCCTTAATTAAAACATGATTGGACCCAATCACATTATGTGTACTGTTCGTCATTGAGGAGTGCTATTGTGTATCTCCTAAGTTCTTCATCAGTACTTCAAAAGGGAGCACCTCAAAAGACTACTCTATCAAACAAAAAATAATCATTAAAATCAGTTTACAATTGACGGAGAAATCGGTGTACAGAAATTAAAAAAATAAATAAAAAATATATACAGTAAAACATAGAACTCCCTCCTTTTTTGAAGTCGGTTAAAAAGTTAGTATCATTTGTTTTCAAAAATCTTTTGCAACAGAAAATTCTATAAAAGACTCCAAGCAGTTATGAAAATAAAATAATTCCGCCCTACTTTGCTCAATGGAACCTAATTCTCTATTGTAAGATGTCCAAAGAAAATCTTATCTTTAAATATTTGAGCTATCCAGCGATTGTAAGATGTTTGTAATGCAATTTCTTTAGGTACTCGGAATAGAGAAAGGAGGAAGGAGGTTTCAGGTTTGATTCCAATGTTAGGCAATATCCGCTTTACTAATAATCATTGTGTTATGTATACAAGGTTAGTCGGAAAGGGGGTACTAAGCCGAAAGGGTGTTAAAGTACCCACAAAAGGGATAACTTTTGCTCTACAACTTTCCCCAAAACTCGATAGTTTAAGAGAAATACCTTTTCAAAGATTTCGTAAAAAATATGCTAAAATCTATCTGTCCATAGCTATGATCAGCTGTTTTTACAATTTAGGTCATATTTGGGGTCACGGATTAGAATCTTCATTTTCTGAATTCATAACTAAAGCAGGGATGACGAATTTTGAAAGAACTAAAATAAAAATAATTTTCTCATGGATTTTTTTTTATCAAATTTTTAAATTTTAACACTTTCTTTAAGACAATCATCAGTGATACATTAAGTGGCCCGCGGCTTAGTACCCCCTTTCCGATTAACCTTGTAAACTTGTAATTGACAAAGCCGCGCCTATATAAACAAACTCGTGTTGAAATACGAAAGAAAAATTACAAAAAATAATGATTGGACATATGTATTCTGTCCGAAAAATAAATTATGTATCGATTCTACGACAGATTTTTGCGACAGATTTTTAACTACTTCTACTTAACCGATTCTCCTGAAACTTCGCACACGAATTCAGTTCCCATGACAATACAACATTATAATAATTTCAACCTTCAAATCCTGAAATCCTGATGCTGCAAGATAAAACCGTTTAAATTAAATGTTGTTTAAGGGATTATTTCTAATTAGCTCTTTACCTTTTCTATTTCGTGCAAAAGAAAAGCACAGTCGTAGCCAAGATGTTTGCGTCACACAATACCAGTGTTTGTCAAACCCTCAAATGGCTCGGGTGGTAGAAATAATAGCGACGAGGACAAACGGAAAGAAGCTATTTTTAGAGGTTTTTGCACTTGAGAAGGCAAAATACCATTGTTGGATTGACTGATGACTGAAGATTTGTGATAATCTATATAAATAAAAATGAATCGCCAAATGTATTGCTAAGCGCAAAACTTGAGAACGGCTCGACCAATGCGGCTATTTTAAAAAAAATATATTCCTTAAGGCACAAGGAAGGTTCTTGTGGAGAGAAAAAACATAAAAATGCGTGGAAAATAGTAAAAACAACGCTTTTTTTTCCCACTACAGGCCAATAACTTTTGACAGAACGAAGTTTGTCTAGGCAGCTAGTATTTAATGAAATTAATGACAATAAGTACCTACCTACGTAAGGGGCTCGTTGGCTAATTACCAGCCGCGTAGATCATACGATTTGCGAGGTTGAGGTGCAGTTGCCGCGGACAGTTGACGAGACCCCTCCGTGCCTCGGAGAGCACGTTAAACAGTCGGTCCCGGGTACCATACGAGTACCTATGACAGTCCTTACGAGAATTCAGAAGCCTAAAAGTCTGATAACCAGTCTTACTTTAGGATATCGGCATTGCCCTGTAACTGGGTTGCGGAGGTCTGATGGCAGTCGCACCGTGTAAAATACTGGTATTCAGTCGCATCTGGTTAGACTGAAAGCTGATCCCAAGATAATTGGAAAAAAGCTAGGCAGAACTAGGTACTTACCTACGTACCTACCGACGATAACTTGTTTCGTATGAATTGGAAAATAGATTAACTTTAGATAGCCTAGCGGTCAAACATTTGCCTTCCATGCAAGAGGAAGAGAAGGGTCCAGTACCGGACCGCACCTCTGATTTTTTGAATTCATGTGCGAATCATAACTTGCTTATCACTTGTTAACGGTGAAGAAAAACATCGTGAGGAAACCTGCACACCCGAGAGGGCACCATAAAGTTCTCGGTCATCAGAGGGCACCGAACATTCATCTCAATCGATAATACATGTCTTGCTACGTTGTGAAAGGCTTCCTGGAGCATTTTCACAGCACTAACATTATTATAATAAGTAATCCACCTACCTGTATCCAAAAGCAATATTGAGATGCAATTTAATTCAAAGCTAAAGCTGGCGTCGTATTTGTCGTATTGGTCGTGCGACGGAGCAACAATCAAACCGGTCATTAATTGGCTGTCGCCGCAAAGCGGTTGAGCTCGCCACAGTACGTAGCTAGGTAAGACACGGATAGATACTCGATGCGATTGTACTTGGTTGCAGGTGTAGTTTGCAGGTACAATAAATAGTAAGAATCTTAGTTCGACCAATAAGGTATTGAAAGCGTGCATAAACTGTCTCTTATTTTGTGGACGTAAGTGTAGCTGCTGGGTGTACGATGCAGGGTTTAATTGCAGGCCGGGAAATGTATACAAGGTTAGTCAGAAAGGGGGTACTAAGCCGCGGGCCACTTAATGTATCACTGATTGTTTAAAAGAAATAAAAAAAGCAACATGCAATATGATTTTTATCTTAGTATTTTCAAAAATTCGTCATCCCTGTTTTAGTAACGCATTCAGAAAATGGAGTTTCTAATCCGTGACTCCAAACATGATCTCGAAAGTAAAAACAGCTGATCATAGCTGAGGATAGATAGAATTTAGCGTATTTTTTATGAAATCTTTGAACAGCCATTTCTCTTAAACTAATGACTTTTGGGGAAAGTTGTAGAACAAAAGTAATCCATTATTATGGGTACTTTAACACCCTTTCGGCTTAGTACCCCCTTTCCGACTAACCTTGTATATAATTAGCTGTTCTCCCGCGGCTGTGCCCGCGTAAATAATTTAACTACAGCGCCACCTATTGGATTCCAGCAATCCAGAATATGACCTTAATCGGTAAAGTCGTTCTCAAGTTATGGCGTGACCAAGGAAAATAGGGTTTCATTTTTTATATGTATACATATGTATAGAAATTGGGTTTTTCGAAATTTCTCAGTGGCAGTCCGAAGTTAATTGTGGACGGTGTATGGAAGGCTTCTCCTCTTACATGGGACTTAATATCAGTATCTACAAAATGTGACTGTACTTTTTTCTTTGGAGGGGGTTGATTGGGAGTGTCACTGATTCCTGTGTTGTGGGAATCCGTGCCAGTGCAATTGTGTAGCGGTCCCCTGATGTCGAAATTTTTCAATTCTTTTTTATGTATGTTTTTCTTTATATTTAACGTTCTTCTTAAGTACATAATAAAATAGGACGTACATAATGAGGCTTGCATAGTCGCGGTAAAGCGAACTAATGCCTCGAAAAAAATTTGAAACAAAAAAAAATAAAAAAAAAATCTTATTATCATTAGAGTCCCACTGCTGTGCACGAACTGCTTCTCAGAATGAGGACGTTTTAGGCCTGAATCACGCAAGTTAACGCAAGACATAATCACATTCTGATTCGCAGATATAAATTCGAAAAGTAAGAGATGTGAGCTAGAATCGAACTAAAACCCTCCTGCATGAAAGGTGAGCGTTCAACCGCTAGGCTATCACAACAGCAGTTTACCTTTACTTAATCCTTCAGTAACAGGTGTATGAACTAACATCTTTTGAAACATTTTTTGATCATAGGATTTTTCCATCTTTCCTAACTACAATTCACTCAAAATTCTACTTTTAACTTTAATAACAAAGTTCATTTTGCTTTCAGAAGAATTTACCGCAGTCTAGTCAGACAATACGTGTTTGGGGATAACCGTGAGTGGGGGAAACACTCCCCTCCATTATTTATTTGTTGAAACATGTCCGATGTAGAAAAGGTACTTAATACTGTCATGGAGGAAGTAAGAAAATGGATATTTTCTTCAATGTTTCTTGCTCACCCTTTATAGAGCAAATGAAATATTTTTACCACCAACTTTATTGGAAGATGTCGTGAAAGCCTTCTTGTTATATTTTTTTTAATCTGGCAATATAACAATTTTAACAATTTTTATGAATAAAAATAAAAAAACGTTAAAAAGAAATCTTATTTTTAATGCTTATAAAAAATGCCAAATGGTTTGTCACTGGGGGCACGGTAGTGCCCCCGCCAAGACGAGCTAAGCGAAACGCAAGGCCACTACCTACCTTTCCTCGAAGCGCATCTTCGTTTTTTTGAATCTTCATAAGATGGGTTTGGATTATACCAGATAAACAAAATTCTCAGGATATGATGTCAATAACGGACTTGTTAAACATTAAAGTTTCAATTACATAGCTCTTATACTTTAGATTTTAGCGATATCTAAAAACCCCCGATTTCGTCACTGACTCACTGATGATCATCAATATTCTTAGGGCGCTTGCTGAAGTCCTAGAAAGCTGAAATTTTGTATGTAAGCATTAGCAGTATTAGTACACAAACAACAAAAAAAAACTAACACTTGGAACTGTTAAAAAAATAAAAAAAATATTGTCATAACTGTCATAAGCAACTTACAAAAAGAAGTGAAATCCCACGAAAAACATTTTCATGTAAAATGTTGCCAAGATGAGACCATGCGGCTTGCACTGTCAAAAAGTTATCAGATCTCATGTAGAGCCAAGCTTCTAACTCTACACGCCCTAACTCTACAAGCTCTAACTTCACAAGCTCTACACCTTCGTCAAAATATGTGGCTTAGCCATTTCGCTACATTCACATGGGTGTAAGGTGAAAAATTAATTCACTGCTCAATACTTTTCTGTTATACAATAGTTCTTGTAGTAACGAAATGATCAAGCCACATATTTTGACATCTGAAACAATCATCTGAGACTGACTACCATCAATCTACTCATATTATGCAAATAAATGATTTTATTTGTAAATGAAATGAGAATGTCCACCACTTTTTTAAATTACTGACTCCATGTCAAGTCCTACGTTGTTTTTATAAAGGCAATCCTTTTCGCACGTACCAATTTACCGAGGTGGAGGAAAATGTGGGTTAAATAATGAACCCGTTATATTATTGTCATTTAAATTGAACCACAACGCGGCCCAGCAATTGAGGGTTAATTTATTTTTGTTAAGCCGACGAATTGATTTAACTTTGTTGATGATTTTTCCATGTGAATGAGCAGAGGTTAATACTAGTACCTGGATGACCGAGCTTTGCTCGGTTTTTTTTTGGTAAATCGACGTTTTCTAAAAATGAAACCTAGCTTGATCGATTTATCGCCCCCGAAATCCCCTGCATACTAAATTTCATGAAAATCGTTGGAACCGTTTCCGAGATTCAGATTATATATATATACATAATATATACAAGAATTGCTCGTTTAAAGGTATTAGATTTAGAGTTAGCAGTGATAGCCTTGTGGTGTAACCGTCGGACTGCAAAGTCATAGGTCTCGATTTCGAACCCAAGGCACGCACCTCTAACTTTTCAGATTCATGTGCGTATTGTATAATTATCACGTGCTTAAAAACGGTGAAGGAAAACATCATGAGGAAACCGGCATGCCTGAGAGATATTTCATATCAGAGGCCCATGGGCGGTATAAACTCTGATACCAGGTTAGTCACTAACCACACGAAAAGAAGAAAAATACTTTTTCGGTGAATTAAGAAATGATTCAAAATGTATATCAGGTAAATGTATACCTTGCATTGTTAATATTATGAACTGTTAGGTTAGTGAACAGTTAAAAGTAGTCTGAAATATTATCCATTTCAGACGCACGCACGCTTGGTGGCAGGATCCATATGGTCCGCCAGGCTAGCTACCACTTCACATTAAAGTCCGCTAAGCAGTTTACAGTGTTTCGTCGTGTCTATGTGAGAGCCGTAGGGTTGTAAGGAAGTCCCCATATGTCTGTTGTTTGGATTCGTGTGCTCCATCTTACACCCGTATTCTAAGACGTTCCTCCAAAACTTACTCGACTCAAAACGGCCTCGAAAACACCTTCTTTGTATTCTTAGTCGCAATTTCGAGTGAACTTTGAGGTTCCTCGACGGAGTCATTACGTCATAATTTGAATTATCTGCATCACGCAAATAACGCCGCGATAAATAGTTGTAAGGATTATCGTAAGCATATTCGATACGGTCTTCTAAATTCATTTTTGTTACATACGAACTTTGACACTTCTTTCCTTAAGGTAGGTTCCGAGGTACCTTGAGTTTGACAGATGATTCCTTACCTCAACTGAGGAAAAATCTCGAGTCGAGGACGTTTATGTCAACTATAACTACCGAAAGGCTGAGTCGAGGTGGAGTCGAGTCGAGTAAGTTTTGGAGGAACGTCTTAGAATATGGGTGTTAGTCCCTATCTGCGCTTACGCGAAAAGGGTCAAAACGACCAGGTCCACGAAAAAAAAATTACGAATAGCTCCAAAAACAAGAAATTCTTGAAATTATAGGAAAATAGAAAAGTCTATGTAAGTAGTTATTATGGTGGTAGCTAGTGATGTAATAGTCATTCCTACGTCCGTCGAAATAGGAGTCCCAATAGCCCAGGGATCAACTTATATGACCTTACATAAACGTAAGCATCAGGAATCACCATTATTGCAATTTCAACAAAAACACTGCAAATAATATACCCCAAATACTCAATTTATTCGTTTATCTTGCACCCCAAGGTTTAACAATACAATGATAAATAAATTTATTCTACAAAACAAATAATTTCGCCATTTATTATGCAGAACGAATGTTTACGTGAACAAATAATAGTCGAGAACGAATAACCCTGTCCGCGCCGCTTGTTACGAAGTTAATTAACAGTTCAAACATCGCGATGGGTGTGATTTATTCGTGCCCATATCGGGTTAACACTCGCGTGACAATGGAGTACAGATGGAACGTGTTTACGTAATTGTGGTAAATACATTCCTTTTTTAAATTTTGAATTCGGAATTGTTTAATTGTTTGATGGTAAATGATTGGCGAATGCTACACGCTCGATATTTATCGTGATATTTGGATCATAATCCAGGATCACGATATTTATCGAGTCTGCAGTATAGCGTATCACCTATCGTGATACGGATCGCTGGATTTCTAGAAATCCGATAAATCCACGATTTGTATCAAGTATCGTTGATAAATATCGAGCGTCTAGTCTCTAATCGATATTTATCGCGTCAGTATTAATTCTGTCAGCGATGGAAGAGGACGCGCATATTGAGGCGGCGGCGCCCGCCGTACCTCAAACAAACGACCAAAAGCACTTGAAAGAATTCATACAAATGTTAGAAACACTACCAGAGGTATGGGACAGCTCAAGTGCCAACAGTTTAAATGAAGTGAAAAGGGCGAATGCTTATGAGCAATTACTTGAAATTTTAATAAAAATTAAACCTGGCGCGACTACCAAAGACGTCATTGCGAAGATAAACTCATTAAAATCGAATTATAGGAAAAAAAAAAAAATAACCGATTCGAAGCGATCTAGTGCTGCAGCGGAACACGTGTACAATCCAAAGTCTTAGGTATTTCATATGCTGAAATTTTTGAATAAAAATGAAAAGCCCATTGATATGGTAAGTTTTTTATTTTATCTACATAAACTTAAATATTAGCATTATAATAGTTACAGAATCTGTCTCTCAGCATCTTAGCACTGTTTAATGTATTTCTGTATGTCGTACGTTGCATGCCTACTAATACATTATTATTTTGGTTATCTCCACTTGACGAAAGATAAAAGTGTGGTTCTGTTTTAAGTAAATAATTATGTAAATAACAACATGCAGTAGTCACTTTTGTAGACTTTGCAGGTGTTAGCCATATAGCTTTTTGAAAAATACCGAACTTAGCAGCTAACATGCCAAATGTGCATTTAACCGCTTATCAAAAGCTAGAGGTGTGGTTGAGTGTGCACTCAACCACACCTCTAGCTTTTGATAAACGGTAATTAAATGTTAGTTCCTCTTTTGTAGCACTTTTTAACGCATATGGTTTCATCAAATTAGGCCCAAGGGCGAAAGCCTCGTCTGCTGTAAATACAAATGGAAATGTTTCTGTAGTATTTGGCAGTGGGGCCGCCTCTGGCAAATTCAATTGTCCTTTTTGATAAGAATCCCATAATTTGGTATAAAAAAGTACCCCACCATCGGAAACTCGTCCATTGCAGCCGACATCAATCATAATAAATTCTTTCTTCGCATTTACCAGTGCCATAAGAACAATACTATAGTGACCTTTATAGTTGTAATAAAGAGATCCAAAATTCGGCGGATGTTGAATTTTTATATGCTTTCCATCAAGCGCGCCAAGACAGTTGTAAAAACCATGCAATGTTTCAAAGTCCTTTGCGATGTCCATCCATTCTTCTTTTGTTGTTGGCACCTGAAAAGTACGTAGATTATAAGTAAAAAATATTTTTTTTTTCAGAACGCGTTCTCTGATTTGGATAAGTCCAAAAACGAAGAAGAACAAAGTGAACTTTCATTTTCTTCTATGGGTGAACCTGCTCCGCCGTCAAAAAAACTTAAGAAGAAGGGGCTAGTAGCAACACAGAATGATCTTCTCGAAAAAGCTTGTAATTATTTGTCGCAATCATCGCATCAACCTATGTCTCCAACAGTGTCATTCTCAAATATAGATCCTACTGCTCTTTATTGGACTCAGAAGCTAAATAAATTGAAATCAACTCAAAGACTGCTCGCCGAAAAGGCAATCAACGAAATTCTTTTCGAGGCTGAACTTGGGACACTAAACAGGGACTCAGTACAAATTAACACTGGTTCTTCAGTATTTAACCGGTTTTTATCTCCGACATCGAATAGTCAACTATCGCCACCACCGAATAGTGTACATCCGCCGACGCCGTTACAGATTTACTCAAATTCAGTATCTTTACAATCACCACAGTCTGTTACATCTCCAGAATATTGTGCTGCAGCCTCTCCCCAAACAAATGATGTTCCAAGTTTTACTCAAATGTATGACAGCAATGTAATCACTACTAGCGTGCCTTCTAATTTGATCATAACAAATACGAACAATGTACGTAGACTCAGTGACACAAGTTATACGTTGCAAATTCCGTCTACATCAAGCACTCACTCGGATTATAGTGTAGGGACACTTTTCTCTTCTTACCAAGGTAAATAAGTCTTAAATTAGTTGTAGGTATTTTTTCTACTTCTTGTGATTCGTACCAATAAATAATTAAAATTTGATTATGAAGCTTTTTCTTACCTTTATATATTCCCGTAGGACATATGTAATTGCTTCACAAGTACTTATAATTGCTTGACTCACAGATTCAGATGACATTATTCCTGCAAATCTCATATTTTTAAAATATCTCCCTGTTGATAGATAATGTAAAGTCAGAGCTAGCTTTTCTCTCACAGTAATAGCCTTTCTCATAAATGTATCTTTTTTAATCAAGTATGGTGTAAATAATCAACTCAAGCAGATGTTCAAAGCGTGCATCGGTCATGCGAAAATAATTTTCATAGTCATTCATTTCTTGGTATTCCCGAATCTGATTTAATAAATTCAGATGTGTATATTTTTCTCTATCTTGAAACCAATATTTCGTCCATTTTTTTCGCTTTGTACGTCTTTTCAATGCTATCGCTAATATAATAGTAACGCAAGCTTTATTTATATTATCACTCATAGCTTTATTTATATTGTAATACGAAACGTACGAGTGTACTCAATGAAATTTACCGTCGTACTGACGCGATTCGTATCGTATGTGTAGTATACGAAAATATTACTAGATAAATATCACGTTAAATATCGCGATACATATCGAGCGTGTAGCATTCGCCATTGACGTGGATGATTAAATTTTTGTGTTTTTATTTTAAAATATTATGTGGTTACAGTTATCAGGGCTGCAGGGGCTCGTGGCTAAATAACAACCGCGCCGATCGTACGATTTTCGAGGTTAAGCTGCGCTTGCTGCGGTCAGTCCGTGGATGGGTGACCATTTGTTACACATCGAGACCCCTCCGAGCCTCGGAGAGCACGTTAAGCCGTCGGTCCCGGGTGTCATACGAATACCTATGACAGTCGTTACGGGTAGTCAGAAGCCTGAAAGTCTGACAAACGGTTTAACCTTAGGATATCGGCATTGCCCAGTTACTGGGTTGCGGAGGTCTGATGGCAGTCGCTCCGCGAAAAATACTGGTATTCAGCTGCATCTGGTTAGACTGGAAGCTGACCCCAAGATAATTGGGAAAAGGCTAAGAGGAAGAAGATGTGGTTACAGTTATGACAACCGTTCTTTGAAATCTTTTCGTCGAACCTAGTTTCAGGATCACTGCTGCACGCACTTTACAAATGTGAAGAATCTATAAGTAGTATAAAAGGTACTTAGATTAAATCTGTTAGTTGCTCACACCGTTAATTCAGCCCCCATCAAGCTGTCTCCCTCCTTTCGCCAGCAACGCCCTAAACCGAGGTCCGAGTCCCATTAGGGGTCGCCCTTAGTGCTGTTGATGCTAGTAGTCATGATGTTAGTAGTATAGTTAGCTTAGATTAAGTATTTTACTCTCGTCCCCATTGATTGGAGACCCTTCAGGTCTCGCCAATAACTGCCTGGTTACGTAGAAACAGTCCGCAAGACCATCTACAAGCAGTCGAATAGAAAAAAAAATCTGTTAGTTGAGTACTATGGTTATAGAAATGAAAAGACACACATTCAAAATAAAAAAAATGTTCTAAAGCTATCGTCATTTACAACAAACTGGGGATAAAAAGAAGACCAAATACCAATAAATAAATAGTTTACATAACTTCCCAGTAATGCTTTGAAAATTCAATGTTCAATTTGGTCCGACAATCTAAGAACGTAAGAACCCACATTCATTTAAATACGCTTAAGACAATGTTTACAGACACAAAAGAGTCTTATATGAGAAATATGTATTGAATGCAAATTCGGGACATTTGTACCCCGTTTATAAAGGGTTGATTTAACACCGGACATTTGGTTTCCTTTGTAAAAAAATCCTATTTGTAACAGTTTCCCTTTAGATTGTTGCGACAAAGCCACGCGTGAGAATGGTGGACGTCAAACATTTTATATAACGTTTTCAATAAAATTATTTGGTTCGTTATAAGTAAGAGCTTCAGTTGCGTTATTATGAAGTGCATACAATTTAAAACATGACATCACGCCTGTATTCCCGGAAAGGTTGTGCAGAGGTGTATAATAACACCCTCATTTCGCCGTTATATTTAAGTCCCATGTAACAGGGAGCGATCCTATTGCTATCAAACGGGCATAAATCCAAACTCCAGGCTGCTACTGAGGGATTCCACATGGAAAAACCCAATAACACTTTGCCCGACCTGGGGATTGAATCCAGAACTTCACGATCAGCAGTCGCGCTTGTCACCACTAGACCAGGCAGGCATATAATTTAATGTTTATGTAATTCACTTGAGTAATAGGTATTATGTGTTTCATTTAAAATGTAGATTTTTCGCTCAAATAACTGACATCCTCCCCTCTCTTCATTGAAGTTCACTTCGGGTTAATTTTTCATAAATGATATTATCTCTACATACTATCTATAGTAACAAATCAACTAGCATGTTGCTTTCTTACTATATTTATGTACCTATAGTTCTTACAATTCACGAGCTCGCGTGAAATAGTTGAATTTGAACCTTATGACAGGGTACATAAAAGCCATGCCAAGCGTGCTTGTGATTTTGGTTGGAAATCATTCAGGTCTCGTCAATAACTGCTCGGTTATGTAGAAACGGACCACAAGAACACCAACAATCAAACAACTTAAAAAAAGCGCTTGGGAATTGTAAGAACTATACTTAAATTACCAGACGGTTAAGACTAATAGGTCGGGACTTAATTGTTTTTCTATATTTATAATACCTATAGAATACAAATCTTTAAAGAATTCACTCTCTACCGTTCTTTAGAAACTTTGAGCAATCGTTACTTTTGATGTTGACGTCATAAATGTAGATTTGTTATCATAAAATGATATGACAGTCGCTTCAAAGAAAACCGCAATTTCAGTAATTAATATTAGTACAGACAGAACAGAACAACTTAACCGCAGAATAGACGTCATGCACAGTCACACAGTCTAAGGAATAGAACCTAACTAGTTCCGACTAAAATTCTCGTTAACAAGATGCAAATGGTCGACAGCGTATCTCACAGGATTTCAACAAATTGAGGGAATTGGGCCGACAGGCACAAGTCGCTGTCTGCGACTCCCCAAGTTTCACCATACCAGAGTAGAAACGACGGATGAATTCAATTCACCACTCCAGATACAAATTAGAAGAATCTAGAACTCGAACCAGATTGGAATAGTTCTAAGTTCTATTCGCACGGCCGTCCTTTGTCGTTTCAAAAGTAATGCAAACGCAATTTTGAAGCACACGAGTACAATATGATGGAATAAGATTTGTTGTAACAGTGGAATATTGTGTTTGTCAAGTATTGTAACGTTGTTTATGAGAATGTATGTTTCATTCATGACTAGGGCTTGGAATGGAGTAAGTTCCCTTTTTTTTGCTTTATTTCATTTGATCCTAGTGTCATTAGATGGTAAGCGCAGACAGGGTCTAAGATGGAGCACATGAATCCAAGTAACAGAAATATAGAGGGATTCATCTATACCTCTCTGGCTCTCACATACACACGACGGAACACAGTATACTGATTGACTCTAATGTGAGGCCCGATAATTTAGGCAAGCTGACCGTATAGATCGACCACCAAGCGTTTCGGTTTTGTTGAATCTTACTTAGATGGGGTCGGCACAACATATATTTCATAAATCCATGTTGTTAGAGGTATTGGCTTATTGTTTTATGACCGGCCGCCTGCCTGACATCAACCCTCCTTGGGAATACTCGTTGCGCCGTCGTGCGGGTGACCCAATGTGCTTGCTGATATTATGCACTGGGTCCCAAAATGATATGCTTGTCAATCTTATTGCTGACAACTAAGCAGACTATGTTCTTCTTGGTGGAGTATACTTGAAGTTCCACAACCCACTCATTCATTTATACTAGGGACTTTGGTTCTGACACATCGTAAACTAATATAGCACCGTGACTTTCTCTGTAAAAACCACAATTTTGTCCACGGTGGGGCAAACTCAGTCAGACAGTAAATGTTTGTCTTTTCTATAAACCTGGAAGTGCAGAATGGGATTATGGAGCAATTTTGCCCCATTATTTTTGAGGTCCAAATAAGTATAGGTAGAGTCGGGCATTGGTGAGGGGCTCGTGGCTAAATAACAACCGCGCCGATCATACGATTTGCGAGGTTAAGCTGCGCTTTCCGCGATCAGTCCGTGGATGGGTGACCATTTGTGCGAGACCCCTCCGTGCCTCGGAGAGCACGTTAAGCCGTCGGTCCCGGGTGTCATACCAATACCTATGACAGTCGTTACGGGTAGTCAGAAGCCCGAAAGTCTGACAAGCGGTTTAACTTTAGGATATCAGCATTGCCCAGTTACTGGGTTGCGGAGGTCTGATGGCAGTCGCTCCGTGTAAAATACTGGTATTCAGTCGCATCTGGTTAGACTGGAAGCTGACCCCAAGATAATTGGGAAAAGGCTAAGAGGAAGAAGAGTCGGACGTTGGTCTGCCTATTTTGGGTAATTGTTATGTGGACATGGGTGGCAAGTTGACTGCAGGCACCCGATCTGCCCCACCCTGAATACGCCTGTGACCCCAAATAAGAGCAGGACACGAGGATGATGAACTAAGATGTCGTTTTGTAAATATTACCCTATAAATCACAATTCTACATACAAAGTGAATGTTTGCTGACCCATATTTACGAACATCCTAATATTTTAGGCATACAATGCCCAGTGCCCAGCCGTCGTACGCCCGTACCAAATTATTCTCTCTTTAGAATACCTAATGCCAATGAGAATTCACAAAACAATCCGACTGTCAAGGTCGCCGTTATTATGGTTAGGGAGCTAGTTTTATAAAAATATGTTTGTTTATTAAATATTCCATTTAAAACTTTTATGTTAAACGGTTTTATCTTGCAGTAACCCTGCAGCATCAGGGTTTGAGGATTGAAGGTTGAAATTATTATAATATTGTATTGTCATGGGAATTGAATTTGTGCGAGAAGTTTCAGGAGAATCGGTCAAAAAGTAGTTGAAAAATCTGGCAAAAGATTTGAATCAAACAAATAAATTTACGAAAAATATATTAAAAAAAAAAAAACACGTAATGAAGGTTGTTTATTTTTATTAATTTTGTGACACGTCTATCTATAAGTGATTTCGCTTTTACTAATAATCCTTAGGGCCCAGCCACATCTGACGGAAGATACATCGCCGATCTTCCACCGCGTAATTTACTCGAGAAATTTTAGTAACGTATCTTCGGTCAAATGTCTACGGTATGAGATGTTTATATGGAATTACGTGTACCGGCGGAAGATCGGCGACGTATCTTCCATCAGATGTGGGTTAGCCCTTAGGCACATGCTAATCGTTCAATAATTATCATGATATTTGGATCGACTTAACAATCAATACATTGATAACACCAATAAATGCACCCATATGCAACTCCTCATACACACCTACACTGTACACTTTGTAATGCTTAGATGGTGCTAGCAGTTTTCACTTAACTCTGTATGCGTTTCTGATGCATGTATAGCTATGAAATTGTAAATCCATAATTGGCTGTAATATTAGTTTATATGTATTGTAATAAAAAAATTAAGGGCTGTGGATTTTGTGAAATAAATAAATAAATATGATAGACAACAGTTTACTGAATAGGCAAGACATTTGTTTCGATTGCTTTCTGGCCATATTCCATTAAACAGGTTTGGTTACCTCATGCAGAAAGTAAGTTCGCCTCTCCAGTACGTGTGGTCGAGATGAGGATGCATTCCATGTTTTAATGGAATGTGTCCGGAATGAGAGGGAGAGACGATAACTTTTTGGTGATACTTCCATTGGCTTTTGTAATTCTTATCTATCTTGTCCGACGTCAGATAAGTCAAAAATAATTCTATATATTGTTAAGTGTGGTTTAAAGGATAGATAATTTTATCTATTTTAATGGTGTGTAAACTACTGTTAGGTATATTAAGTTGTTTTGTTTTTACAGAGCGCCATATTCGCCTTAGCGAATCAGCTCTTCAAATAAAAAAAAAACTATAAATATCATGATCCAAAATCGCGATCCAATTGCCATGATAAATATTAAACGTGTAACATACACCTTACATGCCGTACTCAAAAATCATGTGTGCATATTAAAAACTGTGCTGGTATGCGACACTAGCTCCCCGACCATAAGCTTACAAAGGTATGGCTAAAAATAAAATTATAATACAATAGCGAAGGTAGCCGCAATAAGCCAACTGCTGACTCATCTCGGTCCCAACTTGTATTGTGGACATACGGATATAGTATTTTTATCCCCAGCTTTGCATTTGAGAAAGGTAAACTGAGGTAAATCTATGATTTAATGTGTTTCTTGTCATGTAATCGCGATGGTTTGTTTGTTTTTGGACTTTATTGTGTTTCGATAAGCTTGTGAATCACGCGAACATGTACAAAGGTTAAAGTGACAAGTCTATCGCTTATCTTAACCAAAGAGTGTCGAATATTTCTTTCTATACGGTGTCAGAGTTGCTTGGCAAATAATAATAATATGTCAATTTCTCGGCAGTCATCGTGCCGATAGTCGTTACGGCCAATGGCTTAATTGCCAAGAGCCTCGACCAACATCTGATGAGGTTCTCGTTGGGCGGAAAAATGCAGAAAGTGGTTCTTCTGAACACGGTGCTTATTGTTAGGAAGTTCCTCTCTCTGAGACCCTGACCACCGGTAGTTTGGACCCTGTTCTCGATGCCGGTGGGCAACTATTATTTTTTTAAAGGTTTTTAGTGTTTTATTGAAATATTTAAAATGCAATGTATATGTATGTAAATAAATAAAGGAAATATGTCAATTTCAGTACATTCAAAATTAGTTTTTTTATAACCTGCCCACTTGGGCAGGCTCCACGAAGTTCTCGATGGCGTGTGAAGTCCGCTAACCCGCACCAAGCCAGCTTAGTGGACTAAGGCCTAACCCCTCTTCATACTGAGAAGAGGCCCATGCTCAAAAGTGGGACAGTATTGGGTTGATTATGTATTTCGTGATGCGACAAAGATTATAAAGCTGTGCGCTCAGTAGATAGTAGTACCTAGTAAGATACCATCCCCGTGTCAACTTTCACGACTTAGCAGGATAACAAGTTTGTGGCTGCTACCCTTTTTGTAAAGTTTTTTGTTCCCCGATCAACGTCAGAGCTAGAAGCAAAGCGAGCACCAAGGAAAATATGCACTCAATTTGTTACAAAAATAATAAATTTATACACTCCCGTTGTTTTATGGCACGAGACGACGTTACCATAATTGGAGCACGCTTCTAAGGAGTTTATTCACTGTGGACCCAACGGTACCCTGGATAATTGCAACCGGAGACTTTAGGTATTGGAGAATTGCATTTTTAATTGTAGCGGTTAGTTTTTTTGTAAGAAAGAATACTGCTCTCTTGAGCATTGAGTTTTTTGACGGTGCTTCTCCATAGGACCGACAATTTGGAACCCTACAACAATTAGATCTTCTTTTTATTCAAATTAGTCTCGATTCATTTGTTCACTTTGCATGACTATGGAAGCCTAATAGATTACTACTATTTTATAATTTATATAAAAAATAACATACATATAAACCAAATTATAGGTACTACCTATAAACATTAAATACAGTACATAAAAAAAAAAATTGTCGACATCAGGGAACCAGTACACAATTCCACCGGCATGGACTCCACCAAGAGAGGAATCAATGCCGCTCCTATAGATGTTACGGAGTTTCGACTCCGACTCCGAAAGGTCGGAACTTCCGATTGATTTTACACCTCCGACTTCGGCTTCGGCTCCGATAATTTTGAATCGGAGGTTATAACGAAGCTTGAAACGCAGCGAGCGACCGCGGCCAGAAAGCGTACATATGTACAAGATTTGACTTGTTTTGGCCTACGCTCGCTTTTCCCGTTCATATGTTTTGTCACTTGTGTGTCAGATACGTTTTGTCGAGCCTCCGTTGAACGTATGAGTTGTGGATTAAAAATTATTTGCGTTGTATTCAGTATTTTTGACGTGACAATTTAATTTAAAGACTAAACAGTGAAGCTAAGAACAAGTGTTATATGGAACTACTATAGTGAAGTTGACAACAAAAATTTGTGAGAAAACACATTCTAGAAAAGGAGGCCTGCCCTTAAGTTAACGCAATCTGTCTTCTACTCCGCCTCCGCCTCCGACTCCGATTCCGACTTCGATAAATCAGATTTAAAACCTCCAGCTCCGACTTCGGTTCCGGTATAACCACCTCCGTAACATCCCTAGTCACTCCCAATCAACGCGCTCCAAAGAACATACATGATTAGCCCATTACTGTCCCAGCAGTGGGCAGTGGGATTACTGGGGCTTCTCATTCTGAAAAGGGCCTTTTCTCAGAATGAGAATGGCTTAGGCCTTAGTCCACCACGCTGGCCCGGTGCAAGTTGACAGACTACACACACCATCGAGAACGTTATGGAGCTCTCTCAGGTGTGCAGGTTTTCTCACGATGTTTTTCCTTCACCGTTAACGCAATTTACAATCAAATTCTGATCCGCACGTGAAATCGAAAAGTCAGAGGTACCGGCCGACATCGAACTCAGTCAGACCTCAGAGTCTCACCCTCCTGCACGGAAAGCAAGCGTTACTATAATAGACCTTTTAAAAGACCGCTCCAAAATATCACGGACTGGTCCAGAAAAGACAAGAAAACCACAGTTCACACATTTAAATCCCTCACATTTGCTCAAACTAGTTTACATTAGTTCAGACTCAGTGCACGTAGACCATGCATTACCCAAACAAGTGCTTTATACCGTTGCATTTCAGGTCACGTAAGCTTTGGTTGGCTTTCAGCCACCTGTGGAGTGCATAGCTATCAGGCTTTATTTGACTTCTAGAGTTAAGTCAGGGTTGCCAAAATTATGGTGCAGATCGCACATAGTAAAATTTCTGCTTAACCTGTTCTGCCTAGCCTTTTCTCAACTATATTGGGGTCAGCTTCCAGTCTAACCTGATGCGGCTGAATACCAGTATTTTACACGAAGTGACTGCCATGACACCTTCGCAACCCAGTTACTGGGAAATGCCGATATCGTAAAGTTAGACCGGTTGTCAGACTTTCGGGCTACTGACTTCCCGTAACGACTGTCGTAGGTATTCGTATGACACCCGGGACCGACCGTTTAACGTGCTCTCCGAGGCACGGAGGTTCTCGATGTGTAAGGAATGGTCACCCATCCACAGAATGACCGCGGCAAGTGCAGGTTAACTTCGCAAATCGTATAATCCGTGCGGTTGTTATTAGCCACGAGCCCCTCCTGAGTTTATTTAGGCGATATGATAAAATATGGAGGAACTCTTAACTGATTTGCGAGGTTAAGCTCCGCTTGCCGCGGTCAGTCTGTGGATGGGTAACCATTCGATACACATCGAGACCCCTCCATCTCGGAGAGCATGTTAAACAGTCGGTTCCGGGTGTCATACGAATACCTACGAGTATGACAGTTATTACGGAAAGTAAGAAGTCCGAAAGACTGACAACTGGTCTAACCTTAGGATATCGGCATGGCCCTGTAACTGGGTTGCGGAAATTTGATGGCAGTCGCTTTGTGTAAAATATTCAGTCGCATCTGATTAGACTGGAAGCTGACTTCAACATAGTTGGGAAAAGGCCAGACAGAACAACATAATTATGATGATAATGATTACTTGGAGATGAATGAATAATAACTGCCTCGTTAGTATAATGGTGGCAAGCGCGACTGCTGATCGTGAGGTCCTGGGTTCGATCCCCAGGTCGGGCAAAGTTTTATTGGGTTTTTCTGTGTGGCATTCCACAGTAGCAGCCCGGAGTTTGGATTTGTGCCCAGTTGATGGCAATAGGCTCGCCCCTTGGGACTTAAACATATCGGCGAAATGAGGGTGATACTATACACCTCTGGTCTGCTCCTTTGGGGAATAAAAGCGTGATGTTATGTATGAATAAATAATATTCAGATTTACCAACCCTACATTTAGACCATTGCATTTGTAATTGACTGGACTTTGGCCTTTATACGTGCTTTCGTATTCAGCCTCAGTCAATTTGATATACCATTTACTGATTGATTCCGGTCAGTTAGGCTATCTGATAGATATTGGAATAGATTTCCCAAGAGAGATTTACATGAAGACTTGAACAAAAAGGCAGTCTCGATATTTTGTAAATATTTTTTTTTGTTCTTTTTAGCATAAAGCATTTTGAAAGTGGAACCAGTAACAGAAGAGTTGAAAGGAAATCGTTTGTTTTGGTGGGCATGTGATAAGGAAGGATGGAACACATGTGACTAAGAGAGTGATAAATATGAATGTTGATGAAGGGAGGGGGAAAGGGAGACCAAAGAAAAGATGGATGAATTGTGTGAAGGAGGATATGAAAGAGATAAGGGAGTAAATGATAACGGGATGGCTGACACCAAGTAACTTGGGACCAGGGCAGGAAGATGATGATGGTGAAGCATGAAGGTTTGAATCCACTGGCAAGTTAAATTGCGCAAGTTATTGAAGCAAGTACTTGCTTACCTGTTTACACTGAAAGCAGGGTGTACACGGGCAGCTTGCTAAGTCAGGCAAGCCGATAAAACTTCCAGAAGTCGTGTTGCTGCGGGTGTGTCGACAGTGCAAGTCGGTTACAGAAGTACCTATACTTGCGAAATTTAACTCGCTCATGGAATCAACACTTAATGCATCAGCGCCATATGAAAATACAAAAAAATGAAGCAGTCGCGGGATGCCTGAAAGATGTAAAACATCGAAACTCATTTTGTAAAAAGAAAAATCTAGCCGCATCAAACCGAAGAGAGCCGAAGAGTTACGAAGGTTCGCTGTCATGTGCCTGCCATCGCGAGCGCCGCCACGCAACAGCCGCTCTGACACCGCCTTATTAGATGTTAAACATCAAAATGGAAGACATCTTCCTGACTTTTTACTTAACAGTCTGATTGTTTGTCAAAAATGTCGACTTATATCTCAATGTTTATAAGCTCCAATTACTCCAGTGAATTGCTAGTACGCCAAAACGCACCACGCCAGTATGTCGGACTAAGGCCTAAACCCTTCTTATTCTGAGAAGTGGGTTAAAATTATCCTCATAAATTATCTTTATTCTAGCTATGTAAAATAATAAATGGGACTATATCTAAACGCAAGTATTTATGAAAAGGAACAAAAAGATCTCGAAAACGGTATATAAAGTGAAACAAAGTTTTCTTTCGGAACGCACCCCGGTACCCGTATCTAGAATTACTGAATATTTTAGCTTAATTAATTTCAATTACGTACGCAGTTGTTCGTTTTACTTTCTTATATAATCATAAATTGTGAACGGAATCCTTCCCCACCGAAGTTGGGCCGTTCTGTATATTTTTATTTAACTTTTTTTTATCGTTTTAGCATATTTTTTACCAGAACAGAGTTACTTATGTTCTAGAATATGTTGTATTTAGGAAGGTGCTTTTCTTTTGGGTTAAATGCTCAATTTTGATGTACCTACATAAGTTTAGTAACTTTTGATAGCTATGCCTAATATTAGTGATAAAACAGGTCACAGATTTTACACCCGAAAAAAAAATACAAAATTTTTGATAATTCAATGGCCAAAATATCAATATAATGTTATAACGAGATGTTTCCAGTAATAAAGAATAAAAAAGAATGAGGAATAGACTTTAAATTTATGATATCCTTACGCTGGTGTTCACCAAAATTTATTCTCTGGCTAAACAGCAGTTTATATGTAAAAGACAAGCAACAGAAATCTTGTAGAGGTAAATCTATCATTACAGTTATAGCTAATATCGGTATGTCAGGATTGTGAGCATGGTAAATAAAGTAAATGAAACCAACATAGACTCTCCACCACTGAGAGTACTTATCTTTAGCTTAGTGGTTAGTTACAGAAGCTAGTTTACAATATAATAATTTACACAAGATCAGAAAATAAGGACAAGCTAATCAGATATAAAAGGTCAGACTTCTTCGGCTGTTCGACACAGAATCCTCCTCTCCGTCGAATGACCACTGTCTTTATAACTTCTGGTATTCATCTTGACGATTACCATCCTTTATCAACATTGTCCAGTGTACCGATAACATATCTAAAATTCTAATAGGTATCTAAGTTTTTCAGGTAAACGGTTGTTTAATCAGAGAATTTATGTTGGTGGACCACCCTTAATGTGTTTAGATACAGTCAGTTTAAACGGAGTCTCTGGCCACTTAATGTGTCATGTACCGGCCACTTGAACTCGTGACGCAGAAGGGATCATAAGGTACTTTGATACCACTTTTCGCTGTCACGATTTTATTTTAATGAATATCTTTTATGTGGACTATGAAAAAGATGACGTATATTGAATTTAGGTATATTGGTATTATTAATAGCTACCATATAACGGGGTGAATAGGGATGCAGGGGTGAATCGGGACGAAACTTTAAAATGGATTTTAACGTTGAAATAATATAGTTTTTAGCCAACAAAGACACTTAATCGTTAATTATGATACAGTAAACAGATTAGAGTCCTTTTTGGCAACAAATTATGTTATTTCAATGTTAAAACCCCTTTTAAAGTTTCGTCCCGATTCACACCTGCATCACAATTCACCCCATTTTACGGTATTGTTTAAATTGCCCAACTTTTTTTAAATATTTCGGATGTTATAAAGTTACTATTGCTGCTGTTATATGGAGGGTCTCGTCTATCTGTCGGTCCCGGGTGTCATACAAATACCTATGATAGTCGTTACGGGTAGTCAGAAGCCCGAAAAACTGACAACCGTAGACAGGTTAAATATCTACCTTTATTTTCATGTTTTTATTTATTGTGTGTGTCAGGTATGTATAATTCCAAGAAATATTAATTATATTTATAATCTGACCACCGGTCTAAGCTTAGGATATCGGCATTGTCCAGTAACTGAGCTGCGTAGGTCCGATGGCAATCGCTCCGTGTAAAATATTGGTATTCAGGCGCATCTAGTTAGACTGGAGGCTGACCAACATAGTTGGGAAAAAGCTACGCGGAACAACATGAATGCTGCAGTATTAGCTTTCAAAAAGGAATATAATGCCCGTCGTCACCAAGCTGGACAAGCGGTTTGGTAACCACAGAGCTAATCTCCTCATACTGCACGACTGAACACGCTTGATCAATCACCGGATGCGACATTTAGGCTAGCTACCTGAATGTTGACGCCATGATAATGTGTTTTGCATTCAGAAACCGCACGGCATAAACAGACTTGAATATTGGAATTCAAGTTTTAATACCTCGTTGCTCTAGTGGTCGACTGCTGATCGTGAGGTCCTATAGGTTCAGTCCTCGGGTCGGGCCAAGTTTTATTGGGTTTGCCCGTGTGGAATTCCTCAGAAGCAGCCCGGAGTTTGGATTAGTGCCCGGTTGATGGCAATAGGCTCGCCTCCTATTATATGTAATACCTTTAAACGAGCAATTCTTGTATATATTTGTTTTTTGTTTTTATAAAAACGTTGCCCCACACTAGGATTTCTCCTGTATCGTGGGTGCGTTTACAGACACAAATCTTCAAATGCACAAATGCGCAGACCCGGAACAACTATAATGTAGGCTATACAAATATTTATATTATACAAGGTTAGTCGGAAAGGGGGTACTAGGCCGCGGGCCACTTAATGTATCACTGATGATTGTTTTAAAGAAAGAGCTAAAAATTAAAAATTCGATAAAAAAAAAAACCATGAAAAAATATTTTAATTTTAGTTTTTTCAAAATAAAAACGTACCTGCTTTAGTTATGAATTCAGAAAATTAAGTTTCTAATCCGTGACCCCAAATATGACCTAAATTGTAAACACAGCTGATCATAGCTATGGACAGATAGATTTTAGCATATTTTTTATGAAAGCTTTGAAAAGCTATTTCTCTTAAACTATCGAGTTTTGGGGAAAGTTGTAGAACAAAAGTTATACCTAATTATGGGTACTTTAACACCCTTTTGGCTTAGTACCCCCTTTCTGACTAACCTTGTATATATATAATCTGAATATCTATAGGTATATATATATAATCTGAGTCTCGGAAACGGCTCCAACGATTTTCATGAAATTTTGCATACAGGGGGTTTCGGGGTTGATAAATCGATCTAGCTAGGTTTCATTTTTAGAAAACGTCGGTTTACTAAAATAGAAAACCGAGCAAAGCTCGGTCATCCAGGTACTGGGACTTAAACATAACCGCGAAATGGGGGTGTTACTATATACCTCTACCCAACCCTTCGGGGAATACAGGCGTGATCTAAGTTTTAATACAAAGTGAGAATCGAATGAGTTCAGACACGATAGTACTACCTTATTGGCTGCAAGCTCTCTTCACACCGCAATCACACACCATTGTCGCCGCCGCTTTTAATTACACGCTGTTAGCTCGCCGCGGCGAGTTAACGACGACTTTTAGCTCCGATATAGCTCATTATGGAACTATCGTGAACATGTGGTTGCACTTACGAAGGTATGATTAGATGATTGTAGTATTATTGTTTGTTATGTAATTTAGTTTTTCATTCATGTTGGTCTTAAATAATAATCCGTTAAATAAAACTTTTAAGTTAAACGGTTTGATTTTGCAGTGCCCCCTGCAAGATCAGGTCAGGATTTGAAGATTGAAGGTTGAAATTATTATGTTGTCATGGGAATTGAATTTGTGTGCGATATTTCAGGAGAATTTTGATATAATAAATTATACTTATAGATTTGACACAAACAAATAAATATAAGAAGTGAAACTAATTTAAAAAAAAATTAAATATAGACACTGAACCGCAGACACTTTCTTATATTAAGTAGATCGGAATCTCATTTGTAAATAGAGATAAACTACGATAACATGTAAATCACTATTTCAATGTGTTTAGACACATATTTACGAAAGAATGTGTATGTATTTGTAAGCATTCTTCGTCAGTAGCAGCCCGGCAGCACACATGCGTCGGGAGTTTTTTTTTTTTTTTTTTTTATATTCGACTATTGTAGATGGTCTTGCGGACCTCTTCTACGTAACCTGACTATTATTGGCGAGACCAGAAGGGTCTCCGAACCAATACCTACTATTCTAACTACCTAGCTAACTACGCAAAGCTAACTACTGTAACATCATGGCTATGACTATAGCAGCGACACCTCTGAGAGTGTCCCCAAGGGGGGACTTGAACTCTTAGGGTGTCGAATGCAAGAGGACTGGGGGGGATACGACAGCTTGATGAGGGCTGTATTCTCGCATCATGGTGACTGCGCGGAGTCAGAAGGGACGACCGGCTCCGCGGCTGCGGCGGGTGAGCACGGTGGATCGGGGGCGGCGGCGGTGGGACGTCGCGAGGGGCCTCGTCGGCGAGGGCGATACGCCGGTCGGCGGCGGCGGTGTATGTGTATAGTACTAGTCGATTTATTCGCCTCCTGGAGGAGGGTGATCTCATCATCGGGCTCTAGTAGCGCATGCTGGGGACGGCGGACTATGCTAATCTGGGAGGGTTTATAATCGGACGCGTGCGTTGGGAGTATTGGTGATGCTTTATAAATACTTTCACAAATACGTTGAAGCGTTTTGAATTTTGGAGGGGCGGGACATATTACCGTAGTTTATCTCTACTTTAGCATTGCCACACGACAATTATTTCATAAGTAAACTTGTCATAATGATCAGTTACTGATACTCGTAAAAGTCTTCTTTTTGATTCTTCGACTGCCTCATTGGTCTAGCGGTGGCAAGCGCGACTGCTGGTCTTGAGGACCTGGGTTCGAGTCCCAGGTCGGGCAAAGTGCTATTGGGTTTTTCCGTGTAGAATTCTTTAGTAGCAGTCCGGAGTTTGAATTTATGACCGGTTGATGGCAACTTGCTCGCCCCCTATAACATAACATAGAAATGAGTGTTATTTGACACCTCTGCCCAACCCTTTTGGGAATACAGGCGTGATATTATTTTATGATGTCTGGTAATTATAACCTTAGGATATCGGCATTGCCCAGTAATTGGGTTGTGGAGATCTGATGGCAGTCGTTCTGTGTAAAATACTGGTATTCAGCCGCATCTGGTTAGACTGGAAGCTGACCCCGACATAGTTGAGAAAAAGGCTAGGCAGAACGATATTATTTTATGTTTATTCTTCAATATTTTTATTTTCTAAATCACAATCAGAAACACAAAAATAAAGATTGATTTTATTATCAAATTACACATAATACATTTTATAATAGGTGCAATAAACGACGCCATTTTAAAAGACCCTCCACGTTCACGAATTGTTTGTATGTTTGCCAACAACAGAGGGAACACATCAACTCGACACAAACAGTGACTCCTAACGAAGCATGAACTAGTTGATGTTGTACACTTTGACTTTATGTAAAACATTATGATGCCGCTTCCTTCGTCTCGTTTATTTGCGAATAACTTTGATTTAACGAGAGATTCCTCTATAAAATATACACTTGGGAGCAATGAATCTGGGTCATCAACATTATCCTTAATATCTCGGAAAACAATGTTTAACATTTTAACATTGTTTTTTATGTGGTTATCCGAATTTATACTACTTCCATATGGGCGGGTCTACTATGCAGAGCCATAAGGGACCGTCCATTAATCACGTGAGGCTTGAAAGGGGGGGAGGGGGTTTCGCAAAAATCACGAAATATCACAAGGGCGGAGGGGGGTGTGATAAGATATCACGTGTATTTATTTTTTCGTCAAACGCGCGATTTCTAAGCCGAAAATAATATTTTAAGATTATTTGTAGGTTCTAAAAAAACCCGTGATTTTGGGTGGGGTGGGAGGGGGGTTAGTCTTGAACCTCACCACGTATCACCAAGGGGGAGGGGGCGGGGTTAAAAAATGCTAAAAAACATCACGTGATTAATGGACGGCCCCTAAGGTCTTTGCTTCATTATCGGTAAAGATACAAGAGTCTCAATTATAACCAATAATGCACAATGCACCGTAAATTATAGAAATCGGTTATAAACAAACAATGAAAAGCATTTTTGAGTAAACAATGGCAGTATGACGGTGTTGTCAGAAATACGAAATTTGTAACATCCCAGTCTGCAACAGGAGAGATTTGCAAGTGACAGGTTCCGAAAATAAACATGCAAAAATTATACAACAGTATGGTGGGATGAAATGGTATTTGAGGTTTTGTTCATAGCGGATACGGGCTGCGGACATATTGCGATCTGCGTTCCGAATTCGCATTGGCATAAGTAAGGTTGCAAACCAATCGAAACATGGATCACAGATCGCTTACTGAGCCATTAGCCTTATATTACAGCTAGTTCACACAGAAACTGTTTACAGGACCAGTTTTAGCGGATCTGGTTTTATTTTGGTGATGGCGCCTGTAGTTGTATGAGCGAGTTTACATACACGACAGTCATCATCCTCCTGCCCTTATCCCAACTTATTTGGGGTCGGGGCAGTATGTCTTCTTCTTCCATACATCTTTTTTAGCCGTCATTTCAGTAGTCACCCCCTTTCTAGCCATATCATCTTTCACACTGTCCATCCATCGCTTCTTTGGTCTTCCTCTACTCTTATAACCATCCACATTCATACTCAATACTTTCCTCACGACATGTTCCTCGTTCCTCCGCATGACATGCCCATACCATGACAACCGGTTTCCACACAACTTCTCAGTCACCGGCGCCAGTTTCAGGCTTCCTCTTACATACTCATTTCTAATTCTATCCATTCGCATAATAACACAGATCCCTCTTAGCATTCTCATCTCAGCTGCATGCAATTGCTTCTCATTTATCCTTTTTGTGGCCCAACATTCCGATCCATACAAGACAGCAGGTCTAACCATGGTTTTATAGATCTTTCCCTTAAGTTTAAGGGGAGTATGCGAGTCGCAGGTTGTTCCCGTGACCTGCCGCCGTCGTGTTCACATACACGACAGTATTCCGGTAAAAATACTGGATTCGTTAATTTTATCGTGTCCTGTCTGCCAGATGCGGCGCAGCTGCCATTTGTTCAACTGTACCGACGGATCCGTTAAAATGGATCCGCAGTGTGAACGGGCTCTTAAACAGTTTTAATTAGCTTCATCTATACTTATAAAAGGAGAAGCTGACTGACTGACTGACTGACTGACTGATCTATCAACGCACAGCCTAAACGGCTGGGGATAGAAACTTGAAATTTTGACAGTAGGTTCATTTTGTGACGTAGGCATCCACTAAGAAGGGATTTCGCGAAATTCAACCCCTAAGGGGGTGAAAAAAATTCACGCAAGCGAAGCTGAGGGCAAAAGCTAGTTTCGTATATTTGTTTGATTGATGGTTTGTTTCAAATCTTGCGACAGATTTTTCAACTACTTCTGCTTAACCAATTCTCCTGAAACTTCGCACACAATTTCAATTCCCCATGACAATACAACATTAAGTATAATAATTTCAACATTCAATCCTCAAATCCTGATGCTGCAGGGATACTGCAAGATGAAACCGTTTAACTTAAAAGTTTTTTTAAGGAATTATTCTGCCTTGTTGGTCTAGTGGTTGCAAGCGAGACTGCTGAACATGGGGTCCTGGTTTCGATCCCCAGGTCAGGTTAAATGATATTGGGTTTTTCCATTAGGAATTTCTCAGTAGCAGCCCGGAGTCTGGATTTGTGCCCGGCTCGCCCCCTATTACGACTTAAGCATATCTGGCGAAATGAGGGTGTTACTAAAAACATCTCTGCCGATCCCTTCGGGGAATACAAGGCATGATGTTATGTATGTTTTGTGTTATCTATATCATTTTCATGATTTTTAGAATCAAAATTTTCACTAAATAGTTGTCGTCCAATTTGCACCCTAATATAGTCCTGGCTAGAATCAAAATAAATTGCAGTTTCCAACATTCACAGATAGCACCTTTGGTAGTTGCTATGTAAATATTAGCAAAACATATATTTATCTTAGAGCTGATATTAGTAAGCCTTTAACGCAACGTTGAGTTCCTGTAACCCAGTTTGAGTAATCAGTATAAACTCCAGATTGATTAGTTTCTGTAATCTAATTATAGTACTGAAACTAGCTTTTGCCAGTGACGTCATCCGCGAGGATTTCGGATAAAAACTTTGGTTCACTTTAAATCCCATTGCACCCTTATTAAAGGTATTTTTTTAATCTTTTTTGCACGTGTTATAATTATTTGTGTCGAAAAGTATTTATAACAAGTTTTAAGTCACACGCGGGAACTACGACTTTCCATGCAAACAAAAACACCAATTTCATAGGTATTCATGACATCCGGGAGCGACTGCCGAAACTTTCTTATTTATGTACTAAGCTTGGTTAACAAGCAAGCTTAGTACATAAATAGGAAAGCTTCGGCAGGTTTACTATAAACATCTAATAGCTAAGTATAAAAAGAAAACAATCATAATTTTTATGATTATTTTCCGTCTTTATCTTTTCTTCTTCTTCTTTATTACTTCAGAATAATTCGCCGAAGAAGATAGGATACCTTACACACAGACACGTTTATTTCACAGTAAACATATCCGACATGGGTAGACTGTTGATCCTAAAATCTGCTATATTATAAGATCTAATTGTACACAGTTACGCAATAAATAATTCTTATTCTTAAAAATAATGTATAGTCTTGCCTTGAAAAGGAGAAATATGTGGGTGATTTACGACGGGCATTGTCCCTTAGGAGTGAAGGTCGTGAATAGATTTTGTTAAGGCAGTCAGCATCTGTCTCGGCACTGGATTGAGGGCTAGATTTATTGAGATTATTTGGAATATCCTTGTGGTAATGTTAAATAATGAAAGTTAGTATATTTCAGAAGAAAAAGAAAATCATATTAATATGAGTGTCCCACATCACGTGGTTATGTAGGGAAAGTACTTTAAAGGGCTTTAAAAAAATTCTGAAAGCAATATAGGTATGTTCTTACTTTTAACCCTTTGTAAGGCAGTGGCAATATGTTTGCCACCAACTTTTTTGGCAAATGTCGCGTAAGACTCCATGTTATACAGGGTGTAAAGGAAATCATGTAATTCCTTCAAACCGCGTGATGTACTGCTGACATAGATTAATCCAGCACGCGATACTTTAGGATTCAAAAAACAAATAATTACAAGTAGTAAACATGTGTTCTTAACTTGAGGCATTTTAGCGCCCCGAGTTAAATGACCGCGCGGCGAGCGATAGCCGCGCTATTCGCTAGGGGCGCTAAAATGCCTCACGTTAAGAACACATGTTTACTTTTTGTGAAAATATAAATATTGTATGCAAAATTATCCCATGCGGGGTAATCTATGTTAGCAGTACATCACGAGGTTTCAAGGAATTACATGATTTCGTTTACACCCTGTATTTTTATTTTTAAACCTGGCTGTATGCAATTTTTTTTATATGCTTTTTAATAATGTAGAAAAATTTCGCTTAAAAAAATTGAGATTTAAATTTATTAGGTATTTAAAAAAAATACCAAATTGTTTGTTATTTAATTTTCCTAAAATCTTCTGCCTTATAAAGGGTTAAATATAAAATGAAGTCACCTCAAGTAAAAACATATACTTATTTTCAATATTCAAAAGTAGTTTCCTTCATGAACTTTACATTAATTTGGGACACTCGGTATAACTCATAGGTACATACCTACTTATTATAATAGGTACTTATGATTTAACGGAGTCTTTTCCGCTGTCACGCGGAAGGATGGGTCTATGCGAACCACATGCAAATAAAAATATCTGTCATTTTCAACCACGCGCACCCCTCTCCTGCTGCTCCAATACTGTAGGCGGTGTGCGGACTATAACAATAGTGGCAACACCATATTCTTTAAATAACCGAAGATATAAACACAAACGAGGATGTTGCTACTCATCCTCACAACAAAATCCCTGAGTACAATAGTCTTTATCTTTACATAGTATAAAACAAAGTCGCTCCCGCTGTCTGTCGGTACGCTTAGATCTTTTAAACTACGCAACTGATTTTAATGCAGTTTTCAGCAATAGATAGAGTGATTCAAGAGGAAGGTTTATATGCCCCACATTAGTATATACATTGCACCCGTGCGAAGCCGGGGCGGGTCGCTAGTTTGAATATAATTTGGGAATACAGTTTTAAGAACGTTTATAAATCTTTATTTATAAACTTTCTTAAAATCGTATTGTCGCAAAAAATAGACATTGCATATTCACCACGAGGCATCGCACTGATATTGATGTATTAAATTAACTAAAATGGCCGCTCGTCCCTGTAATGAAGGTCTTCCGTAAACAATCTTGATTGAAATTCTTTTGCGAGTTACTCAACTTTAAATTTTGGATAATCGCTGTCTAGTAATTTTAACAAAAAATATTTAACGAAGTTGCTTAGATCTTTTTTTGTTACTGCTTAAGTTAAGATAAAAGAAAGCGTAAAAAAAGATAACTTGTTAAAATGCATGGATGATTTTGATGGTGTAAAAGTTGTAAGTTTGAATACGGTAATAATGTTATTTAATGGCATTTTAAGTAATAAAACATTTAATTAGTCGGTGTGGGACGGATTAAGAATACGATTAGAATGAAGAGGCGACGAACCTGACACCTTAATAATTGTGCCCGAAAAACGGCAATAGGCTCGCCACCATGCATACATGAAGTGAAACGTGAGTGTACAGACTCCTGTAATAAGAGAACACCTCTGCTTACTCCTTTAGGTATTACAGGCGTGAGTATATGTATGTGTGTAAACTTCAGTTTAAAATATCATTTATTTCTCAAAGATTTACATAATCACTTAATGAGAAATAAAGTTTTAATAATAACAAGCAGATAATTGTTGAGATAGTCCAGAGCGCTCATCGTGCATGAATCTGGTGAGTATACATCGTAATAAATTATTCAAATGCGTGCATTTAACAATGCTATTCTAGAAAATTATTGAAACGCAATTGTGTTCTATATTAAATCCTTTTTAAGCAAAGCTTTTAATTCACCTTTAGCAATAAAAAATATAAAAAAATAAATGCACAAAATAATAACACAAAAACATTTTAGCATACTCAAAATTGCAAGAGACATCGACCTCTCTCGATACGTAAACAGAACATTCCAAGTAAATACATGCACATACATTAGGGTTACTTATAAAAGAACTGCGGTAGTGCGTAGTTATTATAATATTTTTTCCTATTCCAGAATGCCTTTGATAACCCTTGTTTATGAAAAAAAGGGAATTTTTGTACTGTCTTTTTATATAAAATTTTGTAGTCTGGAAATTGGAATGATCATAAAAACCATCCGCAGATGAATATTTAACTTGGGGATAACCCTAATTTAAATATAAATCGTTTTTAGTTCTTTTACGTTTCTATTTTTCTTTGTTTTCAAGAAAGCACAGGATTTGAATTAGATTACTTGTATGCATTCATAGAGTACACAGAGTCATAGATTCCAGTAGGATTACTTTTATAAATAATTTCTATAATAATATTGCAAAGTGTTATTGGGTTTTTCTGTGTGGAATTCCTCAGTAGCAGTCCGGAGTTTGGATTTGTGCCTGGTTGATGGCAATGGGCTCGCCCTGTATTACATGGGATTTAAACATAACGGCGAAATGAGGGTGTTACTATACACCTTTGCCCAGCCCTTCGGGGAATACAGGCGTGATGTAATGTTTGTTTATAATTCCGATCTTAATCTCATTCCGATTTCAAAAATGCCAAGACACATTTTTTTTAATACATTGCCCCTCACTAGAATTTCTCCTGTATCGTGGGTGCGTTTCCAGACACAAATCTTCACATGTACAAACATCCAGACCCGGAACAACTATCTGTAGGCCATACAAATATTTGTTCCGTGCGGGAATCGAACCCACGACTCGCAGCGCAGAAGCCAACTAGCCACTGCACCAAACGTGTCGTCAAATTTGATTAATATATTATAAAAACACCCAATATTTAACCAATTTTGCGGTTAAAAGTACGACCTGACATAATTCCAAAGTAAGATAATTACAAGATCAGAATATAAAAAAAATTTGAGAGTAGGTAACCTTACTGATGATCTGGATAAATTTGACTCCGTCCTATAACTCCATTGATCCATATACAACGATTTTTTGTTGCTACGGAACTCTGCGCTAGTATGATTTGTACTTGACCGCTTTTGTAACAGTTTTTGCAAATGAGTTAACATTTTTGAAATAAATCGTCTAAGAGATTTTAATCAAAGTTTTAATTGCCGTCAAACGGTGCCACCTGCCTCGTCACGACACTTCGTAAACTTGCTAATTAAACGTGATCTTTAATGAGTTATTTTATCTTAGAGTAAGTGCAGTTTTTAGAGCAGACTCGACTTGGAGTTTACAGTAAAAGGTTATCTTTTATTTGTTATATGTGCCAACCCTTAGACAAGCTAATGGCCCACCTGGTGGAAACTGGTTACTGTCGCCTATACAGGGTGTAAAATAGCCTTAACGAAGCCGAAGTCTACGCATACTGTCCATAAAACTAGGTAACTTCCTTCCACTTAGCCTTTTTCCCATTATCTTGGGGTCAGCTTCCAGTCTAACCAGATGCGGCTGAATACCAGTATTTTACACGGAGCGACTGCCATCAGACCTCCGCAACCCAGTAACTGGGCAATGCCGGTATCCTAAGGTTAAACCGTTAAAACTAGGTAACATACAGCTAAAATAATTGCTGGGAAACGACTTTTATTTTTTGGTATAAAAAAAAAGCTTATACTCAAATTAATACTTAAAGTTTTTAATTGTAGCGCGCAGTGGAAGCGCGCGCGCAGCAGACTGTGCCTAAATTTCAAAAATGTTGATAATGTTTGTATAGTAGAATGTTTAGTAATAACATTTAAACTTAGTTTTCGTGAAAAACGTTCAAAAATATGGTGACTTTGACCTTCAATATCTCCGTATCGAGTCGGATCCCAGATATGGCCCAATACCAAAAAATCTTCGTAATGATGGGAAGAATACGTGGCTCTCGGCTTCGTTAAGGGTATTTTTACACCCTATATACACATAAAACACCATAAGAATTGCATAGATGACAATATTTTTATTATTAATTGTCTAGAAACGTTTACAAAAAATGTAGGCAACAATGAAAAAATCAATGAAATATATAATAATATAAAATGCTCAAATTATAAGTGATTTAAAATTGTTAATAGACAGACCACACTATTGTACGATGACGTCATTGTTCAAAAACGTCATAGTACAGTCCGCGCACAAGTGCTACTCACCTCCTGGGGTATGGGAGCGGCTCCGTGCCTCGGGGAGCACGTTAAACAGTCGGTCCTGGTTGTCATACGAATACCTATGACAGTCGTTACGGGAAGTCAGAAACTTGAAGTCTGACAACTGGTCTAACCTAACCTAACCTTAGGATATCGGCATTGCCCAGTAACTGGATTGCGGAGGTCTGATGGCAGTCGCTACGTGTAAAATACTGGTATTCAGCCGCATCTGGTTAGACTGGAAGCTGACCCCAACATAGTTGGGAAAAAGCTAGGCAGAACGAACAGTAGGTAGTCAATCAGCAAGTTTGGTAGCAAGGCTGACTGCCCGGGTGCGCCAGACCTACTTACATCACTCGTAGAGGCAAATAAATGCATAATTATTATTTGATAAATCAAAACTGCGCAAGATAAAGAAAATACATCATGTCTTATCAAGTAATTACCAATATTAATTATTTTTTTGATAACAGCTATAGCACACATTTTTGCAATACTAAAAACGTATTCCACTATTTTGTGATTGATAGTGTATCCTCGGTAGTATAGTGGTAAGTATCCCCGCCTGTCACGCGGGAGACCGGGGTTCAATTCCCCGCCGGGGAGGATTCTTTTTGTAGCGCTCTTATGATTTTCACGAGTAAATAGAAAGTCTTATTATTTATTTGCTTATTTCGCGCGTAAATCGTAAGTCCTCGGTAGTATAGTGGTAAGTATCCCCGCCTGTCACGCGGGAGACCGGGGTTCGATTCCCCGCCGGGGAGACAATTTATTAATAATATTTTTGATTTCTACATCCATTCTCAATTTTCTGTTCTAAGTGTTTTCACGGCATCCATTTTTTAAACGGTTCTAACTAGCTTCACTTCGTATATTTGTTTGTTTGGTTCAAATCTTACAACAGATTTTTCAATTACTTCTACTTAACCGATTCTCCTGAAACTTCGCACACAAATTCAATTCCCGTTACAATACTACATTATAATAATTTCAACCTTCAATCCTCAAATCCTGATGCTGCGAGGGTACTGCAAGATAAAACCGTTTAACTTGAAAGTTTTTATAAGAGATTATAACAGCAGTGATAGCCTAGTGGTGTGACCGTCGGACTGCCAAGTCATAGGTCTCGAGCTCGAACCCAAGGCACGCACCTCTGACTTTTCGGATTCATGTGCGTATTGTATAATTATTACTTGCTTAAACACGGTGAAGGAAAACATCGTGAGGAAACCGGCATGCCTGAGAGATATTTCTCGACGGCATGTGAAGCCAAGTGAGAGGCTCATGGGCGGCTTAAACTTTGACACCACGTTAGTCACTAACTACAAGAAAAGAAGAAGATAAGAGATTATTTACTATTATAAACAAAAATCTCATTTATATAAGTTTTGTGGTTTATGACCAGTAAAGTACTAAACAATTAATGTGGGTAAATACATTTTATGATGATGGTTTTCTACTAATAATACGCTCTCATGCATTAACTGGCTATCTTGAGTTAAACCTATGTTTACCTAGTCTTGCCATAAATATTGTTACGAAGAAAAAAAAATTGATTTTTTGAAATCATATTTATTACTTTTACAGTGTGTTAGTTTAATACATAAATATAAAACAATTTAAAATATAAAAAGCTTATTCGAAGTGGTCTCCATTGGCTGCAATACAGTCCTTTAAACGTTGAGGTCACTTATCAATAGAAGCACGCACTCTTTCCATGGGAAAATTCTTCACTGCCAATCGTATGGATTGTTTTAGGGACTCCAAATTATCACGGCGTTTAGAGCAAGCCGTACTCTCTAAAAGTGACTATAAATCACAATCCAGCGGATTAAGATCGGGACTAGACGACGGCCAGTCTTCAGCTCTGATGAAGTCCGAAATGTTCACTTCCAACCAAGACTGCGTGGACCGAGCTTTATGACCCGGCGCCGAGTCTTGTTGGAAGGACCATACTTGGTTATTGAACATGGTGTTGTTAAGGGGTTTAACTACCTTCTCAAGAATGGTATCTTGATACACTTGTGCCGATGTTTTGATACCTTTTTCACAAAAATATGGCTCAGTCACCCCTTCATAGCCAACCACCAAACCATCACCGAAGTCGGATAATGCCCACGTTGCACTCTGTCGACTAATTGGGAAGCTTCCTTAGAGCTTTGAGCATAAATACGGTCATTTTGTTTGTTAAAATGTTGCTCAATTGTAAAGATTTTCTCATCCGTAAAGAAAAATTCTCTGTGACCTCCCTTTGCGTACCGCTTCAGTAGTTGTTTCGATTTTACCACCCTATTCTTTTTTAAAATATCAGTTAAAAATGACCAGTGCGTCTCTTATAGGCTGCAAGTCCTAAGTCATCGTTTAAAATACGCGACATGGTTCTGGGTGCTATCTTCATCTCCCGAGTTAAAATCTTTTGCTTTCGGACAGGTTTTCTTCGAATTCTTTCCCTTACTGCTTTGACCACCTTTTTCGTACGAACACTACGTGGACGGCCAGATCTTTTTCTGTCACAAACAGAGGAGGTCTCATTGTACCTATTAATACCTCAGTACACAAAAATTTGACTAATACCAAGCGTATGGAGAGTTTTAAAAATTGCATTTGGCTCCATACCAACTTTGTGTAATGCAATCTTAGCGATTCGGTTCTCTTTATCACCCCACTCCATTTTAATATCGCAAAATATTGTACAATGTATTGGCGCCAAAATTAGAAAACACAATGAACAATCGTATAAAAATGACAGATTCCAAATTCAAATGTAATATCTTTCTTATTTTTAATTGTAACAGTATTTATGGCCTGACTAGGTATATTGGATAGGTACAAACAGGACTGCCTCGTTGGTCTAGTTGTGGCAAGTACGACTGCTGATCGTGAGGTCCTAGGTACGATCCCCAGGTAGGGCAGTGTTATTGGATTTTTCCGTGTGGAATTCCTCAGTAGCAGCCCGGTGTTTGGATTTGTGCCCGATTGATGATAATAGGCTCACCCCCTATTATATGGGGCTTAAACATAACGGCGAAATGACGGTGTTACTATACACCTCTGCCCAACCTTTTGGGGAATACAGGCGTATCCAAGACACGCACCTCTGATTTATCGGATTCATGTGCATATTGTATAATTATCACTTGCTTAAAATCGGCGAAGGAAAACATCGTGAGGGAACCTGAGAGATATTTCTCGACGGCGTGTGAAGCCAAGTCAGAGGCCCATGGGCGGCATAAATTCTGACACCAGGTTAGTCACAAACCATACAAAAAGCAGAAGAAAAGAAGAAGGTATGCCACTGCTCAATCGGATACATGCCAGCAAGTGCTTGAAAAATGGATGCCAAATTTTGAACCGGAAACATTCGAACGAAGCAAGTGAAATAAAAGCTTGTAGAAACTGTCTAAAACTCTTTTACGTGTTATCATAAACTTGTGGTTCCTGACAAAAATATGATTTAGATCTCTCATCTATTGTGTCATAAGATCTTTATTCATTTTGAATCCATCCCTCATGTTTACAGGCATGAAATGAACTCACAACACAAGCATAATCAGCCCATTACTGTCCAACTGCTGGACACGGGCCTCTTCTCTGAATGCGAAAGGTTTAGGCCTTAGTCTACTCCGTTGGCACTATACGAGTTGGTAGACAACACACACAATTAAGAGCGAGATCACTTTTTGGAGCCCTCCCAGGTGTGCAGGTTTCCTTACGATGTTTTCCTTCACCGTAATCAAATTCTGATCTGAGGCCAAACTGAAACCTGCGACAGTTTGGAGTTATCGGATGCGTACACATACACGGAACAATCGGAGTTCATTTCGATGTGCTGCATCGGTCTCTTCAGTCGATTCGGCCGCCTTAGGTGCGTCAGCCTTCAAGCCAAAATGCCCACACATGATACGAATTGTATCCGGTCAAGCAAAACTGAAGGTAGAAGCTGTTCGTGAAGCTGTTCGTGTATGAGGGGCTTTAGAGGTACGGGCTGTAAAATACATACCTACAACAATATCTTGTAGGGGTGAATCTATCTTTACAGTTATAGCAAATATCGGTCTGTCAGGATTGCGAGCATGGTAAATAAAGTAAATGTAACTAACATAGACTCTCCGCCACTGAGAGTACTTATATTTAAGTTAGTGGTTAGTTACAGAAGCTAGTTCACAATATACCACAATATAATAATTTACACAAGATCAAAAAATAAGGACAACCTAATCAGATTTAAAAGGTCAGACTTCTTCGGCTGTTCGACATAGAATCCTATGCTCCGTCGAATGGCCACTGTTTTTATAACGTCGGGTACGTTGATTCATCTTGACGATTACCCTCCTTTATCAACATTGTCCAGTGTTACCAGCTACCGATTATAGGGCCGGGATCGAACTCAGACTCCCTTGCATTGAAGGCAGGCGTTCAACCGCCAAGCTGTCTCTACTTCAAAATCAGATGAAACGAACAACAGCGCAAAATAGAGATGGAAGGCAATTGAATGTACTGAATAGTTACAGGCGTGTAACGATAAATAGGAATGCATGCGCGCTGAAGCAAAACAAGAGATAAAACATGCACGAATTGGATACACGCTCCAGTAACTACTGTCGAACACTGACGTCATTATAACTGTAACGTTGGGGATGTACCTAATGCAAGTAGCTACGTTTTTATTGAAGTACTTGCTGTGCCTGCGAATTCGTCTGCATAGAACTCGGATGGTTTTTAATTTTTTTGCGCGTAACTCTAATACTTATTCTAAAATAAAAGTAGCCTCAATTACTCCTTATAACATCAGCTATCTGCCACTCAAAGTCGCGTCAAAATTGGTCTAGCCGTTTCGAGGATTAGCCGGAACAAACCGGCAGACATACAGAAAGACAAACATTTTAAAAATAGTTTTTTTATGTTTAGTATATACGTTTATATTTATTTAGTAAAAAACTGTTATTTTGACATTACAAACAGACACTTCAATTTTATTTATTTGTATAGATAGATGTCTCAGTAAATACTAACCGGTACTATACATTTTCTCTACTTCATTTTATGGTTGCATAGAAGAAATCGCGGTTCGCGATAAAGCAGATGGCATTGTACTTTATTTTCAAAAATGTATTTTTTTCATCATAAAGTGTAAGTACCTACAATAAAGAGTATATAAATAAATATGAATTTAGAATTATTCTTGTCATTGGAAAGCTTACATTCAAATAACGACACTTTGGTGCAGTGACTGAGCGATTGGCTTCTGCGCTACGGGTCGTGGTTTCGATTCCCGCACGGAACAAATATTTGTATGGCCTACAGATAGTTAGGTGTACGTATTTTTGCGTGTGAAGAAATAATAATGGGGCATCGTTTTAAAAAAAATCATGTGTGTACAAAATAATAACTGCTGGTTTCTTACACAATACTTACCCCTAAGTAGATACATTTGAGTTTACGAAACTCTAAAGTCATATTTTATTTGCTTTCAACACGATGAGAAATGTTACTTCTGCAAAATCTCAAGCACCTTTTCAAATCGCACCTGGTTTAACAGGAGGACCCGATCAAGTGCACTCACTTCCTCAGAATTTAAAATTATTTATATCATACAGATGCATACTGGTAGAATGGGTTGACTTTGATCAGTTTCAAAATTGAAATGTATTTTCTCTTGAAATATGAGAGAGCAAAAAATATAAAAATAAAAATCTATACCTATCGATTTTGTTTATTTTTTTAATAATTTTTTTCTTATTACATTTTGAGAAAAAAAAAGTTGGTGATAAATATTAACTATGATTGGGGATACCATCTAATCACACGCTGACAATGACGTTCAATGCTGCCAACCGAAAAAAAAAACAGAAGAATGCTATCAGAATTCGTACAATTTGTGTTTTATTACGAAATGAAGTTTTTCTCAAAGTGCATACGCAGTGCAGTGTTTACAGTACATTATATTACAATAGTTAGTCGGAAAGGGGGTACTAAGCCGGAGGGGTGTTAAAGTACCCATAATAAGGGATAACTTTTGTTCTACAACTTTCCCCAAAACTCGATAGTTTAAGAGAAATAGCTTTTCTAAGATTTCGTAAAAAATATGCTAAAATGTATTTGTCCCTAACTATGTTCAGCGGTTTTTACAATTTCAGGTCATATTTCAGGTCATATTTGGGGTCACGGATTAGAAAATTAATTTTCTGAATTCATAACTAAAAAAGGTAGGTGTTTTTAAAAAAAAAAAACTAATATTAAAATCTTTTTGCAGGGAAATAAAAATTATCGAATTTTGAAATTTTAACACTTGCTTTAAAATAGTCATCAGTGATACTTTATCTGACCCGCGGCTTAGTACCCCCTTTCCGACTAACCTTATAGATGATATTTTGTGTCTTCTTAATCTAAGTGACTTTATATTTTATTAAAGGTTTTCTTTATTTGAAGGAAGTGCGTCCCGTCATCTATTTAATATGGTTATGGCCAAATACTCAAAAGGGCACGAGGCTAATTACCAACTGCGTCGATCATACGATTTGCGAAGTTAAGCTGCGCTTGCCGCGGTCAGTCCGAGGATGGGTGACCGTTCGTTACATATCGAGACCCCTTGTCCCTCTGAGAGCACGTTAAACTGTCGGTCCCTAGTGTCATACGAATATCTATGACAATCGTTACGGGAAGTCAGAAGCCCGAAAGTCTGACAGTTGGTCTAACCTTAGGATATCGGCATTGCCCAGGAACTGGGTTGCGGAGGTCTAATGGCAGTCGCTCCGTGTAAAATACTGGTATTCAGCCGCATCTGGTTACACTGGAAGCTGACCCCAACATATTTAGTTGGGAAAAAGCTAGGTAGAACTATAGCCAAAAAATCAAACGCTACTCAATTATAAGTTGCCGTTAAATCTCGTGCTGTCACTGTCATTTTAAGGTGAAGTGACAGTGACAGCTGAAAATGAACGGCAACTTGAAATTGAGTAGGTTTTGAGTATTGACCATTCGTTCTGTATGTACATTCTCTCGACAATCATTGAAAGCCCAATTTTCATTTAAAATCCTTGTACAGGTGCATATACTATAAGACACGCCTGTTTAAAGCAAAACTTGCTCGGCATGTAGTCGAAAAATATAGTTAATCTCCAATAGCAGCCAACTACTACTGAATACATTATAGAAGTACCTTTCATACAAATAAAAAAAACAAACTACGAAAATCCTAGTAATAACCACTATTATATTGTATTTCTCATGTAAGTGACTGTAGTCTTTTATGAGGATAAATTTCTTTAAACAAATTTTCCGAAGCGTTGGGCAGAGGTGTATAGTAACACCCTCATTTCGCCGTTATGTTTAAGTCCCATGTAATAGGAGGTGAGCCTATTGCCATCAACCGGGCACAAATGCAAACTCCGGGCTGCTACTGAGGAATCCACACGGAAAAACCCAATAACACTTTGCCCGACCTGGGCATCGAACCCAGGACCTCACGATCAGCAGTCGCGCTTGCCACCACTAGACCAACGAGGCAGTTGTATCTATAAGTAGTTACTTATATACTTCTTCTTCTTTTCGTGTGGTTAGTGACTACCCTGGTGTCAAAGTTTATGCCTCCCACGGGCCTCTGACTTGGCTTCACATTTCGTCGAGAAATATCTCTCAGGCATGCCGGTTTCCTCACGATGTTTTCCTTCACCGTTTTGATAATTGTACAATACGCATATAAATCCTAAAAGTCAGAGGTGCGTGCCTTGGGTTCTAACTCGAGACCTATGACTTGGCAGTCCGACGGTCACACCACTAGGCTATCACTGCCTAGTTATATGAATGGCTGTCGTTAAATCCATATTAAAACGTTCACCCTTTACTCAAATTAAAGACGCACCTGTTCTATTGTTTAACTTCCTTGCTTTTACAATATTCCATTAACTTACATCTGTACCGTTAACATTTACAGTTCTTAATAAGATTTAACAGCGTGCAGCGTCATAATTAATTTTCTTAAAGTTCTTCCCGGTTAATTAAATAATTAATTTTCTACAATTTGCATTGCCCTGTAAGGCTGAGCATCCACCAGAGCTGTGCTAAGTTGCGTAGCGAGGAATGTGTTTTGTAAGCACCAATAGAATCACTTAATTTACCTAGCTTCGCTCTGTTCAGCTCTGGTGGATATAGGCATAGCTGCGCGAGGTTTTTGTTCATGCAAAACAAGCAAGAAATGCGAGCGAGGAATATGTTGCGAGGAATGTGTTGCGAGGAATGTGTACGAGGAATGTGTGCGAGGATTTGAAAATATACTCCTACCAGTCAGTCAATAGATAGTGTTTGGTAAAGGTAGATGTGTACACATTAACACATTACGCAATACACATTCCTCGCACTGCTCTGGTGGAAAGGGCCACACCGTTTCACATCCTCGCTACACATTTTCGCACCACACATTTTCCTCGCACAGCTCTGGTGGATGTCCAGCCTAACTGCTTAATAACATGTCAACGGCTATTCACAGTAATTTTAACATAACATAGTGAGCCCATTACAATCCCACTGCTGGGCACAAGCCTCTTCTCAGAATGAGAAGGGTTTAGACCTTAGTCCACCACGCTGGCCAGGTGCGGGTTGGCGGACTACACACACTATCGAGAACCTTATGGAGCCCTCTCAGGTGTACAGGTTTCTTCACAATGATTTTCCTTCGCCGTTAAGGCAAGTGATAATCAAATTATGATCCGCACATGAATTTGGAAAGCCAGAGGTACGGGTCGATATCGAACTCAGACTCTCCTGCATGAAAGGCAAACGTTCAACCGCTAGGCTATCATTGCTTCTAATTTCTAATTTTATGCACAAATAATAATCAATCAACTGACTGATAGTAACTAAGTACAGTATAGTACCATAAGGTCTATTTTTGCTTGCACAGTGCAACTGTACTGACTACGTATTACCAACGTTCTAGAAATAAATGAAAATACAAGATATTTTTGACAGGATATTATGGTGACATGGTGACAGACAGAAGAAATGTCAATTTTTAATCATCGATTTGATTGATGTCATGGTTTTCACAAGAAAACTCCTTAAATCAAATCAAAGACATTACATGGCACTACTACGTCTATGGAGGCAACAGCCATTTTGATCTTTGCTACCAAATAATTAAACATAATTTTCCATGCATTGGTCTGTTTCGTTCAACAGTTTGAAAAAGTAACATGTGCCCTCGATATGGTTAAGGAATTAATTTGAAAACTGACGATACTTTTAATTTCCCTACTGTACGTAAATATCTAGACTAAGGTATACATAGATATGTCGAAAAATAAATCATTTAGAAAATAAAGGAGGGTAGTCGTCAAGATGAATTAACGTACGCGACGTTATAAAAACAGTTGTCATTTGACGGAGCGTGGCATTCCATATCAAACAGTCGAAGAAGTCTGACCTTTTATATGTGACAGCTAGTCAGATCCTTATTTTCTGATCTTGTGTAAACTGATATATTGTGAACTAGCTTCGGTAACTAACCACTAACCCAAATACAAGTACTCTCAGTGGTGGAGAGTCTATGTTGGTTTTATTTACGAAATACCCGCTTTATACCTTCTGATAAGCAGACGCTGGTTTGGACTGTAATACTAGAGTGCGCGCAAGATAACTGCGCGCGGCCAAAATCAGAACTAATCATGGTCCGTCATAGTGTTGCTGTTTTCTTAACTTTGTCACTAGATCAACCTGATTTTAGGAATAAAAGAAAATATAATAATAAAGATTATAGTAGATCGCATCAGACGATAATAATTATAATTCATTCGTATTCATTCACGGCACATTTATAAGCTTAGTTCTTTTCCTTTGCAAATTAAGTAAAAATACTAATTAATTTAATAGATAGGTAGTCAATTTTAACGTACATAATATAGCTCAATTAAAATATAATAAATTGCAAAAAAGGGCTGCCCAATTTTGATGTTCACGAATATATTACTTTTCCTTAAAAAGTAGGACTTTGTATTTTTGCGATCATGGCAGCATTTAGCACGCCGTCCGTGACCTCCGTCGCGCGCAGAGTTATCTTGCGAGCACTCTATACTCAATTCTATCAAACTCTATAAACGGTGTCTATGCGACAGATACATATTTCTCAAAACTTTAATAATTCAGAATTTATTTCACACACAGTTAATCTTACGACGACGGTACAATTTAAGTTAACAACACAAATAGAAGTTCAACTTGTCGCCAGAAGGGTGGGTACAGCCTTATGCTACCGGCTCTTACGAATAAACTCCACATCGTTTATGGTTCTCATCGAAAAGTAAATTGATTTATCAAAAGCCTTAAGAACCTTTCACACAAGGGACTATTTTAAATCCCACCAAAATATCTAACATGGCATAAAACAGGAATAATATTATGAAGGAAACAGAAAAAGAGTTACAGTAAAAATTTATTTCGAGTATTAAAAAATCTCCCCGGCGGGGAATCGAACCCTGGTCTCCCGCGTGACAGGCGGGGATACTTACCACTATACTACCGAGGATACGAAGAATGATATAAAAATTGCGATTTGATTTCAACATAGCAACTCTATGTAGGGTTGTAATAATTATCTTTCATGAATTAGGTGTTGATTATAATTACATACATATTATCACGCCTATGATCCCCGAAGGGTTAAGCAGAGGTATTCTCATAATACAAGAGTTTGTAACCCACGTTTTGCCTCTTGCATTGAGTACCACGTAAAAGGTGGCAACTGTGGCGAGCCTATGGCCATTTTTCGGCCGCAATCAGTGCCAGGTTCGTTGCCTTATGACTCGCTTGCCCGGTAACAGTGGGAAATTGTAATTATTATTACATTGGTGCAATGATACCTGATTAAGTCAATATGTTTAGAAGTCTATTGGCGAAATACTCAAAGGCTACGCAATTTTAAGGGATTTTTTCCTCCAAACGGCTCGCGTAGCATCGGATCGGAAATGTCGACGCATACGATCGGCTCCGTACCGTCGCTTGCAAACGTATCCGTTTCTGTGCCTAGTCAAAAGCTCTACTCACACATATCAGAGCCGTGTCAGGGCCGGGACCGGGCCGGAGATCACCATCGCATACATTTTGTACCGAAGCAAGAGCTCCGTCGCTTCCGGGCTGGTCACTGACGCTAAATAACCAGCACTGAGCGACTGAGGTCTTGCTTCGGTACAACTCGTATGCAATGTTGATCCCGGCCCTGACACGGCCCTGATATGTGTGGATAGACCTTAATAGTTACATTCCTACCGTATTGACAACCGAAAGGACCCGATCGAATACGACGACAGGCAAACGGAGCTGATCGCGCGTCGCAGCATACTTTCGGCTACGATCGCGTGTCGCGGAAGACGCCCCCAGTCAAGCTGTTGTGCGCGGCTTGGTAATATAGACTTTAAATACTTTGTACACGATTTAATATCGTTTAAAGATTGTAAAATCCGTTCCGATATGATGCGATGCGAGCCGTTTGGTGGAAATCATCATTAAGTTGCAGTTAACTTCGTACTGTCAATGTCACTTCAACGAAATATGAAATTGAAAGACATAAACCGCCAGATAAAGTGCATTTAATAAATTGTAAGAACTCTCGTTTATATTCATTGATATAATATGTACTTACGTATTAGGTGCGCTGTTAAGAACAACATAGTATCAACGAGTTATGGTTCCGGAACCACAGTGCCATAGAACTTGACAGCTGTCTAGCGATAGTTTGAACCTTATTGCTTCAATGCATTTGGCGCATGTTGCCTATACTAGATAGCGTGTTTATTTAGTTCAACGTCGTTGTTTATATGTACTGAGTTTCGAAGTTGAAGACTTTTCTCTAACTCAAATAAATTCATTCCTTGCAGAACCAGATATAGATATATTTATTTTATGCTATCGTGAAGGGTTTACTAATGTTTGCCATAATTTAAATGTATTTACCATATTTGTATTTACCATAATTTCATTAGAAATAACGCTTCAGTTGCCATAATCGTGAAATTACATAAAATCATTTTCACTAATTTCATTGGTCATAATCGATCAAGTGTTATAATATTTTTAATCCATAAATTTATTTGCTATATTTTTCATTTTCAATAATGTTGTTTTCCATGACATTTATTCACCATAATATTAATTTGCCCATACTAGCACAACAATGCTAGTTCGGTACAAGCGCCTGCAATCACCATGCATGCTTGCTTTGCAAAAGAGGCAAACCTGGCGCTTGGCGGCCGCTCCCGCGGCACGCTCGCTTCGCTCGCTCGCCTTCGCGCGTTGTGAGGTCACAGTTCTAACCTAACCTAGCCGTTTCGAATTTGACAAACTGTTTAATGTCTCAAGATCGTTTGCTGTAATAAATCATTTGATTACAGATCAAATGCCTTAAGGACATATTTTTTTTTACAAAACAATAAACGTCCCTAAGTTATATTAAATGTTGCTTATGTCAAGTAGGTATCGATTATGTAATGTGTTACTAAAGATTATAATGTAGGTATAACACATGTTATTATGGAAACTTATTTTATGGCAAATAAAAGTTATGACAAATAAATTGATATGACAAGCGTTATTAGTATAAATGATAATAGTGCAAGTAAATATTATGAGGGGGGACGATTATGGAAAACAATAATAGTACAAATGATTTTATGGAAAACAAGACAATACCGTCGTGAAGACTATTTTTAATAAGCCCTACTACTTACTTCAGATGCTTTTCTTTATGTCTGGAACGACCTTTAGCTACGAAGAAATTTTAAAAACATACTCCGTGCCCGAATTTTTTTCGCTACTTGTGCTGCCACTCGAAAAAATTACCTTCCTACGGTTGCGTGGGTACTTTTAAACCGATTTCAGTAATTTCCTAATTCCCCTTGAAATTCGGCGTCACATTGACTGAATTATCCGATTTTTCGGATACATGTGATTATTTATGGTAACGATACTGGAGGAATGTTTTCGTTTACTGAAATGTGGTGTTGTCATATATCTAAGTATTTTTTTGTATACCAGTTTAGTCGGAAAGGGGGTTGTAATCCGCGAGTCACTTAAAGTATCACTGATGACCGTTTTAAAGAAAGTGTTAAAAATTCAAAAATTAATATTTTTTTATTTTCATGCAATATTATTTTTGATTTGTTTTTTTTCAAAAATGCTTCATGTTTTTTAGTTACCTATGAATTAAAAAAATAGAGCTTCTAATCAGTGACCCCAATAAGACCCAAAATGTAAATACAGCTGATCATAGCTCAGGATAGACAGATTTTAGCGTATTTTTTATGAAATCATTACGAATTCAAAAAACGGAGCTTCTAATCTGTGACCCCAATAAGACCTAAAATGTAAACACAGCAAATAGATTTTAATATATATAGTTTTAATATATAACAGATTTTAGCGTATTTTTTATGAAATCATTGAACAGCAATTTCTCTTAATCTATTGACTTCTAGGGAAAGTCGTAGATCAAATATTATTTATTATTATGGATACTTTAACACCCTTTCGGATTGGTACCACCTTAACAACTAACCTTGTATAGGGTGATCTTCGTCTAAAAACATGTGATTGCCTTAATCAGCCCATCAAAGCCCACTGCTGGGAACTGGCCTCTTCTCAGAATGAGAAGGATTAACCCTTCGTCCTTCCTTTATTTAGGCCTTAGTCCACCATGCTAGCGTGGTTTTGATGGCCGGACTACAGACACTATGAAGAACTTTATGGAGCCCTCTTAGATGTGCAGGTTTCCTCATGATGTTTTCCCTTCACCGTTAACGCAAGTGATAATCAAATTATGATCCGCACATGAATTCGAAATGTCAGAGGTACGGGCCGGGATCGAACACAGACCCTCCTGCATTTAAGGCAAGAGTTCAATCGCTAAGCTATCACTGCTTCTAATTTCTTATGCACAAATAATAATCGATCAACTGACAGATAGTTGGAACTACATAAACATCTATTTCCAAGTACAAGTTACAGCTAGTTCACACAGAAACTGTTTACTGGACTCTTTTTAACGGATACGTTTTTATTTTGGTGATGGCGCCTGTAGTTATATGACTGAGTTCACATACACGACAGTATTCCGAATACAGTAAAAAATACTGGATCCGTTATTTTTATCGTATCTTGCCTACCAGATACTACGCAGCTGCCATTTGTTTAACTGATCCGTCGGTACAGATGTGAACAACACATCCAGTACCGACGGATCCGCTTTGTAAACGCACGGTAAGGATGCTAAACGTCTTTTGGAAGAGCATTACTGAATGCCAAACAGATTGATAAAACACAAACGTAAACCACAGTAAACAAAATGCGGTAAACCACTTGATGGATGAGAGCCATCTAAATATTTGACGGCGGTACACATTCGTATGTCATGTTAATCCCATGCAGTGGTGGGAGATGATTTCATTTGCTATGTTTACTACCAATATTTTGTATAGCGGCCCGTCCCGGCTTCGCACGGGTGGACATTTTTCCCGCTTTTGCAACATTTTTCATTTATGCTCCGCTCCTATTGATCGTAGCGTGATGTTATAAAGCCTATAACCTTCCTCGATAAATGGACTATCCAACACAAAAATATTTTTTCAATTTCAACTAGTACTTCCTGAGATTAGCGCGTTCAAACAAACAAACAAACTAATAAATAATAACGGTGCGAAGTATGTTCGGTGAAACTTTGAATGATAGATTGAGGAATGGTGGTATTAGACAAAGTTGCGGTTTAAAAGATGATGTAGTGACAATCATTGAAAGGAGTATGCTTAGGTGGTTTGGTCATGTTGAGAGAATGAGTGAACGGCATTTAACAAAAGGAATTTATAAGGCGGATGTCAATGGAAACGCTGGTAGAGGACGTCCTAGAAGGACATACATCGATGTTATTGGTGACGTTCTTCACAAAGGACAGGTGCGTAGTACTCTTAATCGGCGTGCGTGTATGACAAGATGTATGAATGTGGATAAAGCGAAAGGAGTATGTAAGGTTCGTAGCATGTGGCGTTCTATAGTTTCTGCCCATGGGAAAAAGGCTTGAGTGTATGTATGTAATAACGATAAAGAACAGATTAACCCTACATCCGTGGATGTCGTTGGCACTGCAGAGTAATTTGCAGTAATAGACCGCATCACAAACTTTAGTTTTAGTGCATTTTAAATGAACAGTAACGTTTTTTAAAGCATAGTTACATTTTACAGATCGATAAGTTTTTAAGGGTAGATATGAACGAATCACAAGTTTCCTTTATTTATTTTATTCAGTAAAATAATTCATTAAAATATCCTTTGAAAACAGGGAAATGAATAAAAATGACGCAGAAATAAGCATTCGCACATATTGAGGAACATAATTGTTTTCAACTTTGAATTTCTAACAATATATATAGTTGTCATTTCTAATTATTTGTCCAGCTCTCAGTTCATTTCAAATGCCACCCTGTTTACAAAGTGATTGTAAGATTTATTAGGAGTTTGTTATCAAGCATTAAACGCTATTAATGGGCCTACATAATGATGTCGTTAAAAGTCATCAATAATAGATTGATAAATAATGATAGCGAGTTTTTATCATACCAATGTGTACAGTAATGGTTGTTTCTAATTATATGGCCGCCACTGTATATCAATACAGAGATACCTATATTGAAGTTTTTTTGAAGCTTCATACCGACCAACCCAAAAAACAGCGTAAACCATAAATAAATATCAAGGAATATTGTTAACATAACAAAGAGCGTACTGAATCAGAAATATGAAGAGACATATTAATATTTAAACAAATAGCAAAGGGATACCTGAAACACAATGAAAATGTAATAGGAGGTACGAATCGAGTACTGTCTGTGCATAAAATATGAAAGTACCTACCGTGCGCGGCCCTTTTAAGTATTGGTACCTACTACTGAACTAGGCATAATCTTAGCTTTGTGAGAGAAGAAATAAGTGGAACGTTTCAATAAACGTTTATTTTATCCGAAAATTTATTCTCTACTAGCTTGTAGTCGCGACTGTCTGCGTGATTTCTTTTTTATTTAAGAAAGCGCCATCTAGCGAACTAGTTTAGAACTAAAGTGTATATTATAGAAAGAACCGCGTGAATCATACGATTTGCGAGGTTAAGCTGTGCTTTCCGCTGTCAGTCTGTGGATGAGTGACTATTCTTACACATCGAGTCCCCTCCGAGCCTCGCAGAGCACGGTAAACAATCGGTCCCGGATGTTATAAGAATAACTTTGGAAGTCGTTACTGGAAGTTAGAAACCCGAAAATTTAACAACCGGTCTAACCTTGGGATATCGGCATTGCCCTGTAACTCGCGGTGGTCAGATGGCAGTCGCTCCGTGTAAAATATTGGTATTTAGCCGTAACTGGTTAGACTGGAAGCTGACCCCAACATAGTTGGGAAAAAGGTAGGCAGAACATTTATATGTGGTAAATGTTGTGGTTATTACATTGATTTTGTTTTTATATACCTTACTGATAAGTGTTTTATGTAATGTAATATCGTTTTTTTCCCAAATAAAAATAAATAAAAAAACATTTTGGAAATAACATTGACGGGAACGCTTTATCGGGATAAAAAATAATATGTGTTAATTTAGGACATGGTCTATCTGTGTGCCAGATTTTATCCAAATCAGCTCAGCCGTTTATACGTAACCAACATCCAAACATCTTCACAAACACGTTTGTTTGTTTGAACGCGCTAATCTCAGGAACTACTGGTTGGAATTGAAAAAATATTTTTTTGTTTGACAGTCCATTTATCGAGGAAGGTTATAAGCTATAGCTTATATATAACATCACGCTACAACTAATAGGAGCGGAGCATAAATAAAAAATGTTGCAAAAACGGGATAAGTGTCCACCCGTGCGAACCCGGGACAGGCTGCTAGTTTATAATATTAGTGTTATTCAGATCTCCTGGTTTTTTCATGTTCAGTGATCCGTAAACTCTATAGACTAGACCGTAGGACAAAAATAGATGGGACATTATTTTAAATTGTCTTTGATACTATAAGCTGACTTTCCGACTCTTCTGTCCACAAGAATTTGTGGATCCATTATTTATAATGATGTAAAATATTCATATAAAAGACAATAGTTTTCATCGGTTAGCAGTACTTAGTTGATAGTATTGCAATGGTGGCGTGGCGGACCAGGAAACCAATTCTATTAAAAAAATTGTTTGAAATGGCAATCGATTCGTAGCCGAACTACAGTCGTTTGATTTTTATGATGTGAAACATCCAATGCGACGATACGGGTGTGACAGCGGCTGTTACGTGGCGATGGCAGACACACGACGGCAGACCTTCGTAACTCGTCGGCTCTCTTCGGTTTGATTCGGTCAGTTCTTTTTTTTTTACAAATTGATTTTCTGCTTTTCTCATGTATACTAGGCGTCTGGCGCTGGCTTTTTTTCTTATAGAAATCAAACGGCCGTGATTCAGCTACGATTCGATTACGATTTTAAACAATTTTGTTAGTAGAATTGACCTCTAGTAGCTGGATCGGATGGTAACCAGAAAAAGATGATGAGAAGCTTGTGATCTTTTTGTGTTCAAACTTACAGGATAAACAAGACTAAAAAAAATGTGTAGGTACGTCATTACATCTGTCATTTTGATGCTGTCTAAATAATCGAATCGGAATCTGATTTTTGCAATGAAATTTTATTTTTGATTTTTACTTTAGGATTCTTATTTTATAGTCATTTTTATTTTAGCCCGCAAAAATGATGGCCGAAAAGAAAAACGAATACCCAGCGGGGGTCGAAGCTGACAGAAAATTGCTTTGCTTTGAAACATGGGAAGAATATTTGGATTCACTCATAGAACTCGCTGACCTTAGAAACTTGCGGAGTATAGCCTCAGCTAGAACTATTGCAGCACTTGGATACAGGTAAATCTTGATAAATTAAATAATACATAGGTATAAATTTAAAATAATAGTAATTCCCTTCCATAGGAGATTCTGAGATCGACCCCGGCTCGAGACTATTCGAATTCATGTGCGGATCAGTATTTGATTATCACTTGCGTTAACGGTGAAGGAAAAACATCGTGAGGAAACCTGCACACATGAGCTGCTTCAAAAAGTTCTTGTTGGTGTGTGTAGTCAAATCGCACCAGGCTAGCGTGGTGGATTAAGTCTTAACTCTTTTCTTACTGAAAAGAGACCAGTGTCCAGCAGTGGGACAGTAATGGGCTAATTATGCTATCATTCTAGGTATTAAAAGGACATGTGGTCGGCATTTAGTCCATACAAAAGTATTCCTCAGTTTCCTCCCTGGATAATGTCACTAGAGCAAATATTTTTTAACATATGATATATATCTACCACCACTATGTCCCTATGTTTTGTTTTTGTCAATGAATGAATTATTAAAAGAACTAGAAACGTTTAAACTTTACAAAAATCAACCTGCTTTACCACCGTTTCCCAACATCTGGCAAACAAATTTGACAAAAATAAAATTAAACATACAGACATAACCAAAGTCTTTCTTAAGTTATTACAGAAAAAAATATTAAAATCGGTCCAGATTTGATGAAGGAAACAGGGAAATATGAAAGTACGATTTCGCTAATATTGCACAGGAGAAATCAGTCCGAGATGCAGGTGTCTCTTTCGCGTTCAATTGGGAAGGTTTGCAGGAGAGGCTGGACGGAAATAGATCCCAAAAACCTATTCAAATTATTAATATTTTGCAGGCCGCGTTTTTTTTTTTTAAAAAAAAAAAACGTTGCCCCACACTAGGATTTCTCCTGTATCGTGGGTGCGTTTACAGACACAAATCTTCACATGCACAAACATCCAGACCCGGAACAACTATCTGTAGGCCATACAAATATTTGTTCCGTGCGGGAATCGAACCCACGACCCGCAGCGCAGATGCCAATTGCTTAGCCACTGCACCAAACGTGTCGTGTCGTTTCCTCTTAATACGCGTGTTGTGGGCGTCTGTCTCGACGTAATATTGCGGAACGGAGGCCAACATTAACAATATGCAAACAATAAACACAGCCCCTAAAATGTACCTGCTATACACATAATTGTTAGTGAAAGACGTAGTTTCGATGCGGCCGCTTTCTGTGAAAAGGCTTGCAAAATATTTGTAGGTACTTGTGTTTGCTCGTGTTTTATTCCATTCTGGATGTTTGTGCATGAGAGATTTTACAACGTATCCATGACACATGGTGAAGTTCGTTCTCATGACTATGATGACTGTGAATATTGATATAATATACAGTCCACGACAGGTCGACATGGCAATTTTATAGTCATTTTCATTACACAACTACAAGCAATAACGTGAGTGCGATCAAAATCGATAAACGCGGTCGATGAGGACTCGTGCAGCGCTAAGACTAAGTGGTCAATCAGATTGTACTAGCGGGTGCGCAGGCGGGCGCGGGCGCTTAGGTCTTGGCGTCTGTGTGTTCACATTCACAGTAGTGCTGAACGAGCTATCGTAGCGTGAACGTTGGTCGTTCTCAAACTTTGCTGCGTAGTTAGAAGACATGGCGAACCCGCGCCCGCCTTCACTCTGAAAGACGGCAGATGGCGCGGGTGCTATGCGGGTGTGCGGGGCGTCCCCCTCTCCACGTCTCACCTCATACCCGATTGTCATGTCGACCTGTCGCGGACTGTAGGTACTTACGTGCTTAATGCGCTGTTTGGAAGAATAACATTGTATCAACGAGTTGTGGTTCCGGAACCTCAGTGCCATTGAACTTGACAGCTGTCTAGCGGTAATTTGAACCTTATTACGTCAATGCATTTGGCACATTGCTTATACAACGTGTTACATAAATACCCCTAAAGCCGAAGGGGGGGTTATAAGATTCTTTGTAAAGAGTCTATTGGCAATATTTGAAAACCGTAGAATGACCCCAATAAAAAAAAAGAAATTGGATAAAACAAATAATCATCATTGAAACGCAACCCTGAAAACATAAAACTAAAGAGTAGACTACCCAGAGAGTTATTTACATTCTTACCTAATTTCTTCTGAGAGGTAAATGACAACAACCATAAAAGACTACTTGATTATTTACATTTTTCATGGGGAATTATGTAACACGTTGTATACGAAATAGCGTGTCTATTTATTTGAACGTTGTTGACTGTGAATCATCGCTTTGTCTTTTAGAAGAAGCGACAAAAATGAAGACATGTACGGCCTAATATTTATATGAATTTGAGTATATTGTATTATTATAATAAAAAGAAAATGTTTTCTCTTTGCAAATATTTTTTTAAACTAGTTTCTTAGCAGCGTGAAAATTATGTAGCGTGCAATCTTGTGAATATAAATTTATTTACATTTTAGGTAAGATAGCAAACACAATACTGATTTCCCGCGCGAGGTAACCAGACACACTGTCAGCCATCTTGATTAATACACACGTGGCTCCCGTGAAAATTACATTTTCAAAAGCACAGATGTATTTTAAATTCAAATTTTAATTAACCCTTAGTTGGATGTAATGTTTTAAGAAAAGTAAATAACGAAACAATTTGGCAATTTTTATAAATAATAAAAAAAAACTTTTTTTATTATTAAGTATGTCATTTTCTATTAAAGAAAATAGTAAATAATTGTAATATTGCCAGGTTTAAAAATAAAAATATAAAAAGGAGGCTTTCGCGATATCTTCCAAAAAAGTTGGTTTGAAATATATTCCCTTTGTCTTATTAAGGTTATCCAGATAAGCCAAAAAAACTGTGATGTGTGTGTGTGTTCTCATAATCTCTCATGTACCTACAGTCAACAACACGTCGATATGGTAATTTTCAAGTCATTTTCAATACACAACTACAAGCAACAACGTGATAGAGATCGAAATCGATAAACGCGGTCGATGTGAACTCGCGCAGCGCTCAGACTAACAGGGTGCACTGCGTAAGCGACAAACGCGACACGGTGCGACGCGACGCGACACGACGGGAAATAAATACGCGTTACGTCGCTTCTCGCTACATAGGCCGCTAGTAGGGAATGGCATTGTCTTGATCGCGTTTGTCGCATTCGTCGCGTCGCGTTCGTCGCTTACGCAGAACATCCCGTAAGATGGCGCGGACGCTGTGCGGGTGTGCGGGGTGTCCCTCCTTCACGACTCACCTCATACCCGATTGCCATGTCAACATGTCGTTTTGTCGTTGTCGTTGACGTTGTACGTAGAAATGACAGAATATTAGACTAATCTCTAAGCCCCCTGCTCTGCTCCATTCTGGATGACAAACTTAATATTTATTATGATGATGAAATTTTAATATCAACATTGTGTTATTCCAGAGCATATGGTGACACGCTATCAGAGAAAGAGTTTTACACCCGTCGAGCAAAAATCCACCAGATCGTGTTCCCCAAGGGGAAGCCGTACGTGCTGGTCAGTGAAGGAGCAAACTTGGAAGATCCTTTCATGAGAGAACTGGCTGTAAGGGAGAGAGCCAATAGAGTCGGGATTTTACAGGTAAGTTGCATTAGTCAGAGAGGAGAGCAGATCTTAGTCGCGTTTAAAATAGACTTTTGGATCATAGAAATAAGGTTTAAGGTTTTTGCATTTTAGGACAGCTCTCAAGCATTCTCATAGAAGAAGTGAAGTGAAATATAAAAATAAACCTTATTTCTATTATCCAAAACTGTGTTTTAAACGCGATCGAAATCTGCTCTTCTCTCCGAGTCGGTTTGTGTGAACGGACACTTAGACTTGATTATTATGTAGGGTATAAGGTGCATCCCATAAAGTTCAGCTACTCCATACTTCAAATTAAGCTAAAAATGATTCATTTGAATGTAAACATACAAAAATAAGAAATTTTTTCAATTTATTTAAGCAAATTACAACTGCCTCGTTGGTCTATTAATGGCAAGTGCAACTGCTGATCGTGACATCCTAGGTTCGTTCCCCAGGTCGGGCAAAGTGTTATTGGGTTTTTCTGTGTGAAACATCTCAGTAGCAGCCCGGAGTTTGGATTTGTGCCCGGTTGATGGCAATAGGCTTGCCCCCTATTAGATAGGACTTAAAACATAACGGCGAAATGGGGGTGTTTGGGCACCTCTGCCCAACCCTTCGGGGAATACAGGTGTAATGTTATGTGTTATTAAAACTTGATATTAATTACTACACCCAATATAAGGTGCGGGAGCATTATTAAAAAAACATAATTACTTTTTTTTTGACCTCAGTCCATCATCTTCGTCCGGCACTTCACAAAAGGCGGCTTCGAGATATCAGGGTACATAGACTACGCTCACCGGCTGATCTCTGAGAACTGGACCTTGGTCTTCAAGTATGGCAAAGCGGTGTGGCCGAGGGATAGCGATCTGGGGTACTATCACTGGAGACATGGTACTGTGAGGAGTAATATCAGCAGGAATTATAAGGTAACTTCTTCTTCTTCTTCTTCTTCCTGCCCTTATCCCACACTAGGTGGGGTCGGCACAATAACACAACATGTATTTCATAAATCCATATTGTTAGAGGTTTTGGCTTATTGTTTTATGACCGGCCGCCTGCCTGACATCAACCCTCCTTGGGAATACTCGTTGCGTCGTCGCACGGGTGACCGAATGTGCTTGTTGATATTATGTACTGGGTCCCAAAATGATATTATGCTTGTCAATTTTATTGCCGACAGCTAACCAGACTATACAGGGCGTCTCACGGATATGCCACATGGAGGGAAAGTACCTTGAATATTGTAGATGGAACATTTTACTGAAAGAAGACATTATTTGAATTAAAAAAACAATTTAAACTGCATTCATAGATATTTAAATAATTACATGGTTGAACCGGGAATCGAACCCGTTACATGAGAAAAATAATCACCCTGCCTGTAGCTTTATCATACCGATCGAAAGGCTTCATCATAAGGATTATTTTTTGCTAAATAACATAGTGTCACAAATAAAAGGAAGACTATGAATTTTAACATTTGATGTGAAATTTTGTTCAGAAAAATGAAAAGCTGATGGCCGCCGAGATCCCCAGATCTAACCCCGTTAGATTTTTTTTATGGGGTTATGTAAAAAATTTAGTTTACAAGAACTAGTATGAAAGTGTCCACGAGCTACAAGCAGAACTTAGACGTATTATTCTAAATATCCACCACAACAAGATTAAAAAATCGACAGGGAGCGAAATAATCAAAAGAGTGCGACTTTGTATTCAACAGGAAGGGACTCTTTTTAAGGGACTGTAATGGTAGATGTAAGAATGTAAATAAATAAATAAATAAATTTTATCATTATAAGCATTTGATAAATTGATTAATTTTGTATTAAACATGTTAAAATTCATGGTCTTCCTTTTATTTGTGACACTATGTTATTTAGCAAAAAATAATCCTTATGATGAAGCCTTTCGATCGGTATGATAAAGCTACAGGTTGATTATTTTTCTCATGTAACGGGTTCGATTCCCGGTTCAACCATGTAATTATTTAAATATCTATGAATGCAGTTTAAATTGTTTTTTTTTAATTCAAATAATGTCTTCTTTCAGTAAAATGTTCCATCTACAATATTCAAGGTACTTTCCCTCCATGTGGCATATCCGTGAGACGCCCTGTAGATATATTCTTCTTGGTGGAGTGGACTTGCACACTTGAAGTTCCTCGATCAATTCATTAATTTTTGATAGGGTTGGGTTGGTTGGTTTGGTTCTGACACATCGTAATCTATTTATTTTACAATTTACGCATCGTAGTTTACAATTTCTCAACGCAAAAATAAAAAAATACTCGAAAAAGAAATTTTATTTAACATCAAAAATCCAAAATTTATGAAATATAATAGAATATACTTTATTTTACACCAAAATTGTAACACAGCTCTTATACAATAACAAACATTAAAGGGTACAATGACGGTCTTATCGCTGATAGCGATATCTACCAGACAACCTTTGGATGAACAGGAAGTCAATGAATAAGATAGGGGGGTTAGTCCGTGGTGTAGGTACTGCTGCAAAATATATACTATATTTATGTAATACTCGAGAGGTTCTTACACATTACTATTTATTTTGACGACACGTTTGGTGCAGTGGCTGAGCGATTGGCTTGTGCGCTACGGGTCGTGGGTTCAATTCCCGCACGGGACAAATATTTGTATGGCCTACAGATAGTTGTTCCGGGTCTGGGCGTTTCTGCTTGTGAACATTTGTGTCTGTAAACGCACCCACAATATAGGAGATATCCTAGTGTGGGGCAACGTTTTTTTAAAGAAAGAAAAATAAACGAAGCTTGAAATATGACACGTCTCATACATACTTTTTCGGGAACAAATAAAGCCGGAAATACACATGTCAGTAGCTTGCACAATGGCATATCATTTACTTGCACCTGCAAGCTACTACAGACATGTGTATAAAATATTATGTTAAATGGCATATATGTAGCTTCCTTAACATTTGAGTTTTTGGCATTGGCATGATAGATAGATATACTTTATTGCACACGAAAAGAAACAAAACAGAAGGAATACACATAATTAGGAACATGCAAGCATGCATGCAAGCTTATTGGCTACTACATGATTGTGTATTCCCAGTTTTATAATTATTCTGTGTTATAAAGGATGTAACCGAATTCGTGTAAACCTTTTGACCATTGACTCTACATAGGATTCTTTTGGATTCAAGAAAGATAGAATTTCAAAAAGAAAACATGGTGTTTTTAACTTGAGGCATTTTAGCGCTCTGAATTAACTGTGTGCAAAGCGATACCGCGCTAGTTGTGCCTGCCAGCTGTCTCGCTGGGCATCCATTCATTTATGCGTGGCATCGAAATGTTCTATCACAGTCTACATTTTATTTAAAAAAAATCTTTTTTCATTTTTTTATTTTTCGTTGATTTAGATACGGATCACTTACCACCATCGCAAATCAAAAAAGATATGAAATATATTTTATTTTTAAATGAGCTAAATCACTCGCAGGTCTAATCTACAAGGTTAGTCGGAAAGGGGGTACTAAGCCGAAAGAGTGTTAAAGTACCTATAATAATGGATAGCTTTTGTTCTACAACTTTGCCCAAAAGTCATTAGTTTAAGAGAAATAGCTGTTCAAAGATTTCATAAAAAATATACTAAATTCTATCTATCCCCCCCAGCTATATAATATGATCAGCTGTGTTTACATTTTAGGTCATATTTGGGGTCACGAGTTAGAAGCTCCTTTTTTGAATTCGTAACTAAAGCAGGAATGAAGAATTTTTGAAAAAACTAAAATAAAAATCATTTTACATGAAGTTTTTTTTATCAAATTTTGAAATTTTAGCACTTACTTGAATACAATTATCAGTGATACATTACAACTATTGTTAAGCAAATGTTACTACAATATAAATGAATATTTAAGTGATAAATTCTAATCGTATAATACCTAACAATAATTATGTCCTTACTAAATTCCTAGTACTCCCAGTAGGTACCTAATAAATAATAGTACAAAAGTATACATAAACAGTAGAATGTAATAAGCAATAATAGAAAACACTAAAAGCAATGTGCTATAAGTATAAATAACTAAATAAATAATAATGTGTTGGTTAGCACATTATTATTTTTTCTAATAGTTCCTAATAGTCTAATAAAAGATAGTATTAAATAAAGTAAGTGTACATAAATTAGTATTTAATCTAAAATAACTAAGCCAAATAAACTTGCAATTATAATATTTAAATAGATAAACAAATAAGTACTCTAAAAAGATAAATAGGCTAAATATAATAATAAATAGTATAAATAAATTATTAAACTCCGAATATAATTTGAAATATATAATTTAAATAGCATACAAAAATAAAATAAATTAAAAAAACCAAGTTATTACACAAATATAACAAAAAAAAAGAAAACAAAACTAAACTTCATACTAAACTTCCTATTTCTTTTTTAAATTTTAACTAATAATGATCCTCCTCTCTCCTACTTTGCTGTGCCCAACAGGGTCCACAATTGTAACACATTACATTACTACCACCTAAGTAACATTGTGGAATACGCAAATAAATATTGAGTATTGAAATATTGAGTATTAAGTGGCCCGCGGCTTAGTACCCCCTTTCCGACTAACCTTGTATAATATAGCTTACGTGAGCTCAATAAACGCTATCCCTCTTACACACCTACAAGAAATAAATAAATCTATTGCTGTTTTCGTAATTTCCAAACTCGTACTAAGTACCTGCCTTGTTGGTCTAGTGGTGGCAAGCGTGACTGCTGATCATGAAGTCCTAGGTTCGATCCCCAAAGTAATGTGTTATTGGGATTTTCCGTGTGGAATTTCTCAGTAGCAACCCGGAGTTTGGATCTGTGCTCGGTTAATGGCAATAGGCTCGCCCCCTATACATGGGACTTAAATATAACGATGAAATGAGGGTGTTACTATACACCTCTGCCCAATACTTCGGGGAATACAGGCATGATGTTATGTTACTAGCTACAATAGCTGTAGATCAAGGAATTACAAGAATTAGTTTACACCCAGAATATGTCTACACTAGCGGCCAGTCCCGGCTTCGCACGGGTGGACATTTTTCTGTTTTTGCAACATTTTTCATTTACGCTCCGCTCCTGTTGGTCGTAGCGTGATGTTATATAGCCTATAACCTTCCTCGATAAATGGAATATCCAACACACAAAAAAAAATTGAATTCCAACCAGCAGTTCCTGAGATTAGCGCGTTCAAACAAACAAACTCTTCAGCTTTATAATATTAGTACCTATAGATATATAAGGTCCTGCTCAGCACCTGATTTTAGATGTTAGCTTGACTTTCACGGAGCTGCCTGTAAGATTATTGCTTTTACGTGCGTTATCGCATCTAATAATAAAACTGTAACCGTCAAACTTTGTTTGCCATTTATCTCAAAGATCGTGGTAGAATCGACGCAAAACTTATTCAACTGATTAATTGTAGTTCTTGAGAAATATACCAAATTAAGTCTAAGGGTCAAGGCACACAGACACAGAGTCGAAGCGTCAGTCTAAAAAAATTAATAGCATCTTGATCCCTATCTCCACAAAGTAAAGCACATATTTCTATGGATATAAAAAAAGACGCGCGCATTCGGTCGAACGCGAGCGTCTGCGAGCAGACAACTCGGGATCAATATGCAATGTAAATTATTAGATTGCCGCCTCGCTTCGACTCAACTCTGCGTCGGTGTGTCTTGACCCTAACTGAGCTACATAAATAATAATCTAACTAACGAGGAATAACGAGGTTGTCGACATGTGGGAGATTGACTCAGCAGTCATTGTACCGATAGTCGTTACGGCTAATGGCTTAATAGCCAAGAGCCTCGACCACCATCTGACGAGGCTCTCGTTGGGCAGCTGGGTCAAAGGCCCGATACAGAAAGCGGTACTTCTGGACACGGCACGTATTGTCAGGAAGTTCCTCTCTCTGAGGCCCTGACCACCGGTAGCTTGGACCCTGTTCCCGATGCCGGTGGGCTACTATTTTTTTATATTTTTAAATGTTTTTATATATTTTTTATTGAAACATTTTAAAATGTAATAAGATATGTATATATAATGAATAAACGATCTAACTAAGTACTAGGAATTTAGAGAGTATCCGGAGGTTACAAATTAATGAGATTTATAGTATATATCGACTGCTGAACTCAATAGTTATATCATTAATTTTGTGTAATTCCAAATTCCAGCCGGTAATGGATCCAGACAGGGGTCTGCTTTTCCAAAACCGTCACGACCACAAAATCATATGCCCGGACCCTCATGAAGAACCGGGACAGAACACTACGAAGCAAAGGATCTACTCACCCAAATACAACCAAATTGAAATCTATGACCATATTGTGAGAAAAAGAAGTTGATGTGTTTTATAGTTTTAGGAATAAAACATCCAATGGTTTAAATTTAATATTTTTTATTAGAACTTAAATAGTACTTAGGTAGTATTTAGATCAAAATTAAAAGTTAGGAAAATATTGTCTACGTCTCATTCAAAGCACCTTAGCCTTAACAGTAATGCTCGTATAGTTACTCAGTAGATCGAAACATCCGAGGTTTGATCTTGTCAGCGATATAATACCCAATAACTAAAAATCTATATTTTAATAAAATAGATTTTTTTAAATCGATTTTTTTAACTATCGATAATATTAAAGATTATCTAACAACAAATCTATAGATGCCTTTCTTATACCTAAATATTTAAAATCGTTTATTAAGAAGACTTTTTTAATAAAATAACCTTCCATATATGCATGTCTTTTAATTTTTTTTGCATTGGAATATAAATTATCGTCTCTCTCATTATATTTTCTTTCAATCGGTATTTTATTGGAATATTTTTTAGAAAGATTAAGATACCCGTAATAATACTGAGTGCCATAATATTTTGGCAAATAAATATTTAAATAAAACTAAACACATTTTGTGTTATCTAGACAAATATAAAAATTTAAAAATTATAACAAGAACAAAATATAATATTACGATAACTAATTTTGAAAACAAAGGCATGTAAAGTCATATCAAATATTTTTAAAGGAGAATATTGTTTTATTATACATTTCTTAAAAATATTCGTTAAATCTTTTACCTTTTGATCTCGAATAAGTACTGACAATATTCTTTACGTATTTATTATCTACCTACACTGTTTTATCTGGAATACTATCTCGAGTAATTCAGGATTCAACATTCTGGACATTTCATTATGGACTAAACCATAGATAATTAGATATATTATTACCCGATTAAAAACGGTAACAAAAAAGCGAGATTAAAAACAATTTGCCATAATATACGTAAATTGTTCACGATTTGTGATTTTTCATTTATATAAGAATTTTTCTCTTTATATCTACACAAAAATTGTGGGGCTTCAAGAGAGATTTATCAAAAACGTAACATACTTTTCGTACTTAGGTATGAAATGCGAGGATTTGCGTGTTTTTCTGCTTGGATGAGCTACACCCGAGCACTGCACACGTCATCATTATGTATTAAAGACTTAATAACTTAAAAAAATGCTATTTCGTAAAAATTATTGCAAATTGTTACGTTCACATCGGAAGCCCGGCCGATCCAGGCCGATGTTGTATTTCAAATTAGTCCTGTCAACCTATCTCGCTCCAACACACCTCGATCCTATCCCCCTTGTTATTCACATTGTCAATCTATGTAACGTAGTAAAACAATACATCTATAGATTACATCTATGGACTAAACACACTTAGGGCACCCACAAACGGCCGACTGTTCACAAACGCAACAATTCAGTCGTTATTAAAAACATTACAAAATATATTATTATGAGACTGCACACACGACACTAACTCAATGTTCTCCAAATGTTTCAACTGTTCTATTGGTGAACAGTCGAGCATCTGCGGGAGCCTTTATCAACATCAATTCGTAGTTTGTATTCATCTGAGAGCATCGATTTAGCTTTCGCATGCTTCAATAGTAAATTTATTTAATTATAGATTATTAATAAATAGTATGTTGATATATACTATTATTGCAAATTGGACAAAATGGTTTTGTCTTGGTTCTTCTACAATCCCCAAATACTCAAAAGCAAAGAAGACAATTGAATTGAACAGACATTTATTTTATTCATCAATTAATTTGTCCAGTTGATTTTTCCTCATCTAGTGAGCGAAAAAAATCTAGCTTAACAACAAGTCAATTAGGAAATATTTATGACGTAAGTTCTTAAAAAAATCTTTATTAAAATTTTAAGATTTTTGTAAATTTAATCCTCATAATAAATATTAACTTAAATTACAGTATAGAAATAGATGAACTTTGGGACTTCAGAGATTCTAAGCGTGTCTTCTTAGCAGTTTCTCTGGACGCACTCTGGACTTCAGCAGTACGAAGTGTGATGCCAAAGATGTCTTCGTGGTATCTGTTTTCGTTCTAAAACATAAAAAAACAGGTAGGTAGTTCAGTAAAATGAATTCCAAAAACCTAAGAATTGAATAATATAAACAGAAATGGCTTTCCTAAACATAATGTGAAATTAGATAATATAAATTGTCCAGTTATATGTAAACTCAATAAAAACCTTGATAAGAATACAATTCTACGTACGTTTCTTACAATGCAACGCGATCGAATGAATAAGTACAATGAAAAAAATGGGCCATATCCTACCCGCAAAATGGCGATAAATTCTTTTGCCTCCTCTTCTGCCATACAGCTATGTTTCTGAATGATTTCCTGGAGTTTTTGTTCAACATCATCCGCCATTTTGCAATCACCACAAACGTAGAAGTGGCCACGTTCTTCAGTCAACAGTCTGGTCATTTCTGCTCCTTCGTCTTCTAGTAGAGCTTGGACGTATTTCTGGCAGAAAATGAAGAGATTTTTTTATGGTTTTTAAAGTTCAAAATGAAGACGCCTGGACCCAATTGCAGCATATTCAATTAAAACATATCCTCAATTATATTCTTAGTGGAATTCACTAATTTGTGTTTAGTAAGACAGATCTATACATTACAGACTATAAATTATACTAATAATAATATCATAATTCATTTTATGGACCTCAATATAGATAAATATATATTGAGCACTCAAATTATTAATAATACAACTTCTTCATCAATACTTTTATATTTATTTTACTCATACTTACTTTATGTGCCCCTTCTTCCCTCGATAAGGCCAAACGTGCTTTATGTAGCACACTATCGTGCAACGCCGCTTCTTTTTCTTCCTTATATAATTCCATTCCCTTGTATCTGCACCCGAAGAACAGCCAAACAGGTCCAGGGTTATGCGACACCAAATTCTTGATGAGGTGTCTCCTGTGGTGCCAGAATCCTCTAAACGGTGCAATGCCCGTACCAGGACCGATTAGGATAAGCGGTGCTGATATGTCTTTAGGCATGTGGAAGCTTGGTTTACTGCAAATAGCACATCGAGTTAGATATTGGCAGGTGAATTGAGCATAGAAAATTGTAAGGAAGAGTAAAGTAAAACTTACTATCTGATGAATGCTAGAACTTCGTCCCCGGGTTTCAGATTTTTTAAGTATGATGAGCAGACGCCGTAATGCATTGGTCCTTTGCCATCTGAAATGATTTTGTATTTTAAATATAATATTTTTCATCGCCAATTCATTTTGTTTTGGATGTATTAAATTTACGTTATCTACAAAGGCTTTTAGAAAAATCTTCTATGCATTATAAAGTGGATGTATGTCCATTTCTAAACAGGTGTTGGCCAAGATTTTGCATCAAAGTTTCAAGAATTTCAAAAATCTTTAAATAACTTACTCTGGGTTCTATAAATAACAACTGCAACAGTTACGTGGATCCTTTGAGGATGTGCCAAAAGTGACGAAGATATGGAATAAAATCTTGGCTGTAAGGGACTCAGTAACGTAGCAAGCAACGATGCCTGCGGTCTACAGGACGGGAACTGAGCCAAAACTTCTGCCAAGTGAGGGTAGTGAAAACTAACCCAGTCGTGGTACTTATTTGAATCCTGAGAAGAAGAAAGTAGGTTTAAAATTAATTACTTCATGCTATGCAATTTTATTATGCTAAATTGACGAATTTATTCTATCACAATGTGCAATGTAAATCTACTGAATAATAAATTATGTAGATGATGTTTTAATAAGTTGATTCAACATCAAGAAACCAGTTATAACATCAAAGTTGTTTACTAATATTATTATCCTTACCGTAACCAGTTCTCTGATTTGATCGCCTTCCGCTTCATCAGTACAGGAGTCTGCGAGGTACTTTAGTACTTTCGTCGTAGGTGGGGTAGTGATATCCAAGAACCTTGAATAGATGTTTCTTATGGTCGCGGGCGGTAACCGTTCATATCTCTCCCAGGCTTTGACGGTACCTATAATAACAATATTTTTATTAGGGCTGTTTTGTTTCCTCTTTATTCAATCAAGCATTAAGTTATTTGCTTTAAAATTTAAATGGAGTTATTAGTTTCAGTTCTACCGTAATGTTTTTCTTCAATAAATAGAAAGTCATTAAATTGAACTCTTGGTATCTCTAAATTGTATGACGCAGATAATGGATATTTCAACTTAATTCGGGCCCTTAATTGTTTATTTTTCCCAACATCACGTTTTTCCAGACATACCTGGGTATGTGATGATGATGGTACACCACCATCAACGACGAAACGACGATGATGACATACCTGGGTATGTCTGAGGAAACGTGATATTGGGGAAAATAAATAATTAAGACGGTATATGAATGTTAATCTTTACACTTAAAGACTGTTATTTAAGAGTAAATATTCACAGTACTTTACCGTCTGCGTCTTTCGAAAATACACAGTTTTATGATACAAGTTTTATTCACATCGAATTTTTGATATTATTATTTGTTTTACCTGTCGGTGTTAGAGTTTCCTTCATAACTTGGAGTTGTACTATTTTGTCGAGTTCTTCGACGCCCTTCAGTCTAGCTAGCACTGCGTCTACGATATCTTTTTGGTTGGGAGCCATTACACCGATGTGGTCACCAGGCACGTATTTTATTTCGCTCTGAAAAGTTTAGGTTTATTATCATAAGCAAATCTTATATCCATGATTACTTACGGTTTCAGTGGAGCGCTTGTTTTGGGATTGCCGACTTGTCTTATATTTATAATAAATAATAAATTCTATAAAACAAGACTATTTCAAAAGTATAAAACTAAATTGAATTTACTGAATAAATTGCAAATTATTATTCTTTATGCCAATTCTCTTTGTCTATGAAATCCGTGCGGTATGGCGTAGATTGTATCTTTATTAGTTCTTAACAATCGATATTATAATTCAAAAAAGGCAGTTTATAGTAAATCACTGTAGGCTATCAATTTTATAACACTACTAACATATCTTTACATAATTTATAACTACTCATTAGGCTGTAGGTATTTATCGTTATATTTTCCTTAGTATTCGACGTTGTAGGAAGTCACCTTTAGTTTTGAATATGTATTACGTTAATGTATTCACATATTTTAAAATGCTTTTTATCAAATAATATTCTTACCTCGGGTTCCATATCAACAAATATTGTCTCAGCATTTGTTTCTGAATGTTCTGCTAATGTTGTGTTTTCCTTAACTTTGTAAGTAATCAGCTGTTTTCTGAAGCCTGCTTCTAATGCATTAATTAAAGGTAAATCTGAACTAGGCTTGCCGAACCTTACAGTTTCTTCAGTTGCTGGAATTACACCTAATGCATTTTGTGCGTCTCTTATTATATCGCTCTCGTCCAGGCAGAATGTTTTACATGATTCCTGAAAAATATCATTTATTAAAATTTAATGTTACTTCTACATCCTCATTCACTTCTACAAGTAATCAAAATTCAATACCTATTTAGCAATATATATTTATATATTTGTTTCAATAACATAGGTTACTTACTTGAAATATTTCTGACGACCAAGTACGGAATCGCTGTTCTAGTGCATACATCTCATCTCCACAACACAAATCCATAATCCTTTCGCCACCCAAACTGCCAAGAATGTTATCAATGAATTTGCCAAAGTTACAAAACTTCGGATAGGCGCTAGATCCTAAAGCAAATACGGCGAAACGTACGTTGCTTAATGGAGCTATGTGTTCTACGGAAGATGTTCCAGTTACGGCACCTGTTAATAAAATAGAACTGTAAATTAAAAGTTCAAAAATCGCAGACTGTGCTGATTATTTTCTACCACAGTCCCATCAGTAATCAAGGTTAACATTAACTAACAGTGTTTAGGAGATTCTACAAATACAAATATTTATATAGTTGTCAATTTAGTCAGAGTGAGGTCTGACTAAATTGACAATAAATAAGTCGACAAGTATTCATTTCGAGGCTTACTTTTGCTTGACTCCAGTCGGGTTAATTGTCGGTTGTAGTCCATATTGGATGCAAGAACACTGTTAGTTCTTAACAAAGACTTTGGTGTCGGTGTCTTGAAAGTCCTGTAACGAAATCATTCATAAGTATTTCGGTAATATTATTTGTGATTTTTCAAAATAGATTTTAGATATTTTCGCTTACGATGAACTGAAATCCACTAGCTCCTCCTGGTTTTCCTTCTCAGTGTTTAACACTTGGATCAAATGTTCGGCAAAGTCCTAAAAAGATATATTAAGTTAGTAAAAACTCTATGTTTATATTCATAAACTTATTGCTATTTGTTTTTATACAAAAGTATGCATTATACTATACGTACAATTCCGTTGGCAGGAGGTTCTCCATTTCCAAAAGTTGAAGTTACTATAAGTAGTAGAGTTTCGTGTTCTATTGAGAACATATCGTAATCCGCCATACATTGAACCTGCGGAAAAATGTTATTCGATTTTAAAAATAATTGTCTAATTAATCACATTTGAATTTTTAAAAGCTTTTTTTTTACTAATGTGCCGTTTTTACTCTACAAATTTGCCCCACAAAGAGGGAAAACTAGTTTAATAGTTCCACAGCAGTTACTACCCGTTCAATTTGTGAACAACAAAATTCCTAACACAACTTTAACACCTCTTTATTTAACTACTTGACTCATACGAGTGAAAAACTTACCTGTGCATTAAAGGCATGCCCGAGAAGCGTCCCTAACTCCTTGGCATACTGTTCAGATTTGCCTGTCTCAGTCGCGTATAAGATTGTTGCCTTGATGCGCTTAGAGAGAGCCCGGCCGAACAGTTTGGAAGTGAATTTGACGGCGCGAGCAATCTGCTTAAAGTGGAACTTTCTATGTGCAGTCTTCACGCCGTCGGATTTGGTCCATTGGTGGGTCTTCCATGCTGGTTCCTGGTAATTTAACGAACAATGCCTTAGATGATATTTTTTGGTATGAAATCTGGCCATAACTTTATTGCTCTATTGAATCGATTTTAAAGAAACTAGTCCCTACGTTTTAAATTAAACTTGAAACCCCTGAAAGTAAAGCACGTAGAGGTAGCTGGAGTCTCAAAACTTATAATTTCTTTCCAATACAGACATGAATTGAATGACAAAAGAACCACAATATTTACCGTGATTCTATATTTATCGAGGAATTTACGGCTAGTGTCATGTTACGTTAGGAATGATCTCGACCTGCGGCCCGACCCCGAATAATTGGGAAACGGCGAGGAAGATGAGTAATGATCCGGGATTAACACAACAATCTGGATACGAGTTACGAGTATGTACCACTATATTTCATGAAGATATATTCACCAATGCTATGGTTTAGGTAGCTTAGGACTAATGTTCGCTTTGAAAGATGAAGAAAATATTTTATTACTGGCAACAAAAAACGTCATGGTTGAGATGAGAGAATCTAGGATTTCCCCATGTTGTTTGACATTGCTCTGATATCGATGATGTGTCGATCTGAACTATTATTTTCCAAAAAATCGTAAAAAGAGCTAAGCTATGTTGATAAAATGTCTGCTCGTAAATTCGTACAAATTTAAAAAAATAAAAATAAAAGATTTTTATAAGCACTGGACTGCGATAGGATTTTATTCAAAGTTTTACCTGGTAATCATACGAAGGCCTGAGGTAATACAAAGCCATTTCTTGATGGAACACTGGAGTTAAAGATGATGACATCGGTGGCACGATCCAGATCCAATCTGATGGACACCCTCCCCTGAAAAGAGTTTTAATATTAGTCTTCTTCGTTTAAATAGGCTTCAGTTACAGTTGTGCTTTTTTTTGGAAAATTGGTAGCGCATCTTTCCCAAAACTATGAACTGAGCCATCATTGGCTCAAACCCGGTCCGGTTAATCCGACCAATGTTTCGTCGTTCAACACATTAGCTTCAACTATTCAGCCCTGTTGGAGCCAGTGTATAGAGCCGGGATAACGAGCAGGCGCCGTAACTGTTTCCCTAGTAGATACGTCAAGCTTTTCCTAAACCACCCAGGCCAGACCAACAAAGGCTACTAAAACCTTTTTTGGAGTTTTTCGGTCCATTTTGTAACCTCTAAACAAATATGACTTACCGTACTCTGCTCTCATTCTCCATATGCTTCATGAACTGTTCGGAAGCGGAATGGTGGTCGACTACAGACACATTGTCTCTATGGAAACTGTACAGCACTGCTATGTTTACTTCTACCAGCGCCTTGTCCTTCCATAAGGACACTGACATGTTTGTGTCTAAGCCCATTTTCAGGGCTACGCTCTAGAAAAGAAATATATATTTTTAGCTTATTAGCCTTTATGTAAGCAGTAAGGAGATCTAGACTCGGCAATGGGTGAGTATTTGTAGCGACACACAACGCCAAAATTACGCAACCAAACTTCGACAAGATTACGCTTGCAATGCTTTTTAATTACCCGCAACAAAGCAAACTGAAATAACGTTGCATCTTCCGATATTTAATAAATCACAGGCGCTATCGCGCTGAAGATCAGGTGCGTAATTTCAGATAGTATGTCGCTAAACTTAAAGCTGAGAAAGAAGAAGAATAAAGTAAAGCATAAGGTTTATCTGCTTTCTGACGGAATATAATAGTAAAAAACGAAGAAGAAAATGCTTAAAAAAAGCAAGTTCAAGGTAATTTCTCACCTCAAGAACGTTGAATCGGTTTGCATCGCAGAAGTTCCTGCAGCCGATCTCAGTGCCCATGTACCAGCCGTTGAAAGCGGTTGCGGTGAACTCCAGGCCGCCGCAGTCCATCCTCATACCGGCGACGGCCGGCAAAGCGTACCAACGTAAGCCTAAGTCTTGGAACCAATCATACCTATAAAAAATGCACTATTTAGTATTATGGTACTTTAAAGGATTCGCGGTTTAGCACCACTAATTTCATCTTCGCCATCAAAGCTAGACAAGAAAATCGCATAAGATGTTATCATTACAAGGCATACCCAAATGTAATATTTGCTGGTACCTATATGTTTGCTAGGCTGTTTTTTCTGTCTACCACATAGTCTATCACAGTAGCAGAAAAAAGGCTGCTATCACAAATATTGACTTACGTGGGATGATCCATATGTATTTCCATTATGATTTCTCGAGGAATGTCGAAGTACTCCGGATCTTTGCCATCAGCTGACAGCACCAATGGCAGTATATCCCACGCAGTCTTTTCTTTTGGCTTCCACCCTAACTTCAAACAAACCTGTAAAAGAAGAAATGATAAAGTTTTCAAAATCCACAGAAAAGCTTTGGATATAAAACGTGGCAAAATCAAATTAAAATGTAACGGCTGTTATCTTATTTAGTTATCATTTTAGCGACCAGATATTTGATTCAATTCAATATACTGATTCATCTTCGTTATCATGATAGTGTACCGCGAATTTAAAATTAAATGTTCAATATCTCACAAATAGATCTAGTCGTGGTTAAATATTTTGAAATAAAATAAGAAACAAGAGACCTCTCCTAACATTCATATTTTTTTATAACCGGTTCTTCTTGTCAAACACAACTTTCAGTCCATTTTTCATTGATCTATCAGACCATTGTCACTCCGTGGTTTAGATATGAAAAAATGCCTGCCTACGCGCCGCTTCGCTTCCGGAATGAAAGACGAAACAAAACCGAACCGACACGTAAGCGCGAACGCACAGCGGAATAAGAGCATTCAGGCCTGATAAAGTAAAGTTCAATTTCGCATTATATGGGCAGCTTCGATTTTTAATTTCATTCCGGAGTGACGTGTCTGTAGATAGTACTATTTACTATTCTGTGGCTCTGTTTCGAGATGAGGGATGGGCTTTATTATAATCTTTTGAACGCCAGAGCATAAACGCATCGGCGTACCCTCCACGCAAAGGTAACTGTAAACCCATTGGTATTGTCACATATTTGTTACGTTAGCGTACAGGGTAAGCTTTCGTTTATCACATATATGTGACAATGGGGGTATCTCAAGAATAGGAGCAGCGTGTCCACTTGCCTAGTAATAAAAACAATCCGTCTGCCAAGAGTGGTTGTTAATCCCTTTTGACCTTTCATTGGCAGTCATTAAGATGCCTTTGTTCAGCCATATTAACGGGCCGACAATATAATTATATTATAATGGACACGAGACAAAAAACTTAGTTCAATAAAACTCGTCGTAACACGTCATTTGACAACAAAAAAAAAATATGCAGATTCTACTATTCTGCAACCGTGAAAAACAAAAAATGTGTTTACAACTTTGATTGAACCGGTTATGTTCAATGTTACATCTAAATCCAGTTTTCAAATACCATATGGATCGTGTTATTATTATTTACTATTACATAATGTTATTCTGATTTATTGTTTTGAGGGGCTCGTGGCTAAATAACAACCGCGCCGATCGTACGATTTGTGAGGTTAAGCTGCGCTTGCCGCGGTCAGTCCGTGGATGGGTGACCATTTGTTACACATCGAGACCCCTCCGTGCCTCGGAGAGCACGTTAAGCCGTCGGTCCCGGGTGTCATACGAATACCTATGATAGTCGTTACGGGTAATCAGAAGTCCGAAAGTCTGACAAACGGTTTAACCTTAAGATATCGGCATTGCCCAGTTACTGGGTTGCGGAGGTCTGATGGCAGTCGCTCCGTGTAAAATACTGGTATTCAGCCGCATCTGGTTAGACTGGAAGCTGACCCCAAGATAATTGGGAAAAGGCTAAGAGGAAGATTCTGATTTATTGTTTGTTAGCTTGTACTTTGTGTATATGCGATTTATCATTTGATTTTATAGTAGTAAGTATCGGGAAGTTTTAGTTGTACTATGTTTATGAGTAAAGATTAGGATTTAATCCTAATTAATTGTGATGCTAAAAAAATCTGATAAATACGTTTTGAACAAGATTCAGAATAAATTAAAATACTATATTATATCATATATGTATTTGTTAAACTTTTCTGTTTCTACCACCAAGCAACATTGCTGCGTTCAGATTTAAGCCTATGGGTGCTAGTAAAATATTACAGGCGCATGTATTTTTCCAACTTTGTTTCTAAGGTTGCCAATGCATATAGTATTTAGGCGGCAAAAACGGTTTTTTGATCCAGGTGATCGATTTTATATATCGTGGGAGCATTTACAGACACATATCTTCACTTGTACAAAAACCCAGACTCGGAAAAACTATTAGGCTATACAAATATTTGACACGTGCAGGAATTGAACCCACTACCCGTAGCGCAGAAGCCAATAGCATAGCCACTTCACCAAACGCGTCGTGGTGCTAGAGGTCTGTATTTTTGTTAAAAATATAGACCTCTAGCAAAAAGCGGCATAAGCCATTTTGATAGAGGACTATATCTGCGACAGACTCTTATTGATAACAAATATTTACCTCAGTAAACTCCAGCCGTCCAGGATCTCCAAGAATGGAGCCGTCAGGAAGCCGGTATCCAGCGTAGCTGATGAGCTGCGGGTTCCATATCCTGTAGTCATGCTTGCCGTCTGTGCGCTGAGGGAATATTGTTATTGCTGACCTGGAAGATACAATATTGTTAGGCTGTGATAAACCTGACCCTAACGATGACTTACCCATGACTGAGTGATGAAATAAGGTATGGTAGGTAACGGATTAATTGTTGAATTGCAACATAACCCATTAATGTGACTTTATGACATTGACATAAGGTTCATATTTAAATGTTACACGTAGCGTCGTATAATACAGTTATAACCATAAAAAAAGCGTTTTTATTTAGGTTTCATCCTCCTTGGTACACAAACTGCTTTCAGTGTCGATTAATTTTACCACTATTGTTAACACAGAGTTTAAGACCAGTAGGCCTAGTACGAACATTTGGCATATAGTATCGTAAACTATCGGTAATATAAGCGAATTTTGAATCGAAAATACAACTCGTTCTGCCTAGCCTTTTCCCAACTATGTTGGGGTCAGCTTCCAGTCTAACTAGATACATCTGAATACCAGTATTTTACACGGAGTGACTGCCATCAGACCTCCGCAACCCAGTTACTGGGTAATGCCGATATCCTAAGGTTAGACCGGTTGAATCGAAAGAGTGAGAGTTGTAGTAGGTAAAAGTATAATATTAGTTCTGTTTCACCCATACTATTTAATTAATTTGAAATGTTTATTCATAATATCTGTGTATAACACAAACAGTGCAAGTTGCAAAAAAAAAAAAAAATGACAGCTGTATGAATCGAAAATACAACTGTCATATAACATTTTGGTTAATTTTTTTGCAACATGCGCAATTTGTACCATACGTAGATATTATGAATAAAAATTTGAAGTTAATTAAATAGTATGGGTGAAACAGAACTAATATTAAACTTGTACTACAGCTATCACTCTGAAAAAAGGCTATAATTAAAATAAATATGTGTGAAACAAGTATTTACAATTCCAAATTCTATTACATTAAGGTTACGTTTACTTTAGTAGACAGCATTCGTGCTAGGGCTCCTGTTATAATAAACCTCTCAACATGATGGCCCGAGAGCAGCGTCTCCCAAGGGGGGCTGTCAAAATGTCATCTGAATTTTATATATTTGACAGCGACTTTTTTACAAGATCACCATCTCCAATGATTTCAAAACGACACTTGAAAGGGGTTCTCAAATGAGAGTTATTAATTAATATAAGCGCTATTAATTATTTTCAGCAAAATAAGAGCTATTAATTATTTTCAGCAATACGGAATCGTATAAATATATCGTACAAGGCCACTTTAATATTTTGTTACTCAAATAAGATACTTCTAATTAAAGTTATTATGTACTTATGTTTCCCAAACTAATATCCGAGCTCCTCAAACAGGTTAACGTTTAACACGTTACGAACAAAAACGAACTTACAATATAATATGTAAGTATCTATAAATAATTTTGAAAGTTTAACATTCAAAGCAACCACTTCTATTTATACACGGTGTTTTTTAATTCACTATTAACCTTTCAGGGTGTGAAAGTACTCATAATTATGAGCAACACTCACTATGAGACCAACTCTGAAATATCGAAAAAAAATTCAGCTATTTCATACAAAAATGCAATATTTACCCGATGAAAATGTATGAAACAGCTGATATTTTTCTCGATATTTCAGAGTTGGTCTAATAGTGAAAGTTGCTCATAATCATGAGTACTTTCACGCCCTGAAAGGTTAACAGTGAATTAAAAATCACCGTGTATAAACAATACAATTTTTTTTCCTATGCGACTCTTGTAGATGGTCTTGCGGACCTTTTCTACGTAACCGGGCTATTATTGGCGAGACCAGAACCAATATCTACACTAACTACCTAGCTAACTACGCTAACTACTGTAACATCATGACTATTATAGCAGCAACACCTCTAAGGGTGTCCCCAAGGTGGGACTCGAACCTCTTAGGGAGTTGATTGCGAGAGGACTGGGGGGGATACGACAGCTTGATGAGGGCTGTATTAATCGCGGTGTGACTGCGCGGAGTCAGAAGGGACGACCGGCTCCGCGGCTGCGGAGGGTGAGCACGGTGGATCGGGGGAAACAATACTATTTCAGGAGCTTACCTTATATTTCCTTTATTTGTGCCAAATTTGATATGAGTGCAAAGAGCTTCGAACATTCCACTGGCTGTTGTCACTTCTCTGCAGTCGAATATCTGTGGAAACATTCTTAGTTCAGTACGGTGCATTAACAAACATCACGCATGTATTCCCTGAAGGGTTGGACAGAGGTATATAGTAACACCCTCATTTCGCCGTTATGTTTAAGTCCTACGTAATAAGGGGCAAGGTTATTGCCATCAACCGGGCACAAATCTAAACTCCGGGCTGCTACTGAGCAATTCCACGCGGAAAAACCCAATAACATTTTGCCGGACTTGGGGATCGAACCTAGAACCTCAACGATCAGCAGTTGCGTTGCCACCACTAGAAAGTAAACCTACATCAATCCAAAGATTTTGGCTTGAAATCGGTTTTTAATATCACATGTAAAACCGCTTATGAGTACGGAGCTAAAAATAGGGCCGTGTTATGCAATAATGTGTCAACCCACAAAAATATGAATTTTGTGTTAACGTCATCCAGTTCTTGTGGTAGGTCTATACTCAAAGTTTGAAAAAATGCCCAGAACTGTAGTAAATTTAATTGAGTTTCTACCAAAAAGTTCTTAATACAGTTTGCCTTTTTTAAGCGTTGGGTAGACCTATCACAATAACTAGATGGCGTTAACAGAGAATACATAATATTTTTGTGGGTTGACACATTATTGCATAACACAGCTCATACATCCTTACTTTATCGGTCTTCGCTTTTTACACATGAAATCTATTGCAAAAAGCATCGATGCAGCTTTACTCTGCATGTTGACATTGCTTTTGCATAGAAATTGCTTTCCAAGACGTCTTTGAGCAGCAACGTGATGCTTTCTTTTGATGTTCGCCCGACTGTAGCGATGCGGAGACTATCAATTTGTATAGGACCGGAGTTGATTTAAGAAATCTATATTTATATAAGACACGTTAGTACTGTATCAACGCGCTCCCTATTACATGTAAACATATTTGAATAGCAGATTGCTGTGTAGTCATACATACATAAACTCACGCCTTTTTCCCATGGGGGTAGGCAGAAACTATAGAACGCCACATGCTACGACTCTTACATACCCCTTTCGCTTCATCCACATTCATACATCTTGTCATACACGCACGCCGGTTGAGAGTACTACGCACCTGACCTTTGTGAAGAACATCACCAATAACATCGATGTATGTCCTTCTAGGACGTCCTCTACCGGCGTTCCCATTAACATCCGCCTTATAAATTTCTTTTGTTAATCGCCGTTCACTCATTCTCTCAACATGGCCAAACCACCTAAGCATACTCCTTTCAATTTTTGTCACTACATCATCTTTTAAACCGCAACTTTGTCTAATCTCTTCATTTCTAAATCTATCACTCATCATTTGCTGTGTAGTGTCGATATTTATTTCAGAAAATGTTATATCGGTATTATTCTGTTTCGTAATAATAGCAGTGATAGCCTAGTAGGTCATACCACCATCGGACATCTCGATTTCGAACCGAAGGCACGCACCTCTGACTTTTCGGATTCATATACATATTGTATAAATATCACTTGCTTACAGGTGAAGGAAAACATTGTGAGGAAACCTGCCTGAGAGATATTTCTCGACGGCATGTGAAGCCAAGTCAGAGGCTCATGGGCAGCATAAACTCTGACGCCAGGTTATTCATTAACCACACGAAAAGAAGATTTAGTTTCGTTTGGTGTATTTAGTCTTTTTTTAATCATAACCCCCACTAAGAGCTGTCGGGTATCGTTGGAGTTTCTCAACAACTCACCCAAATTCTAAACAATTGGATAGTTGACAATGTTTTTTTATTGTCTCGCAACTTTTACAAAAAACATAGGCAACAATGAAAAAACCAGTGAAATATACAAGGTTAGTCGGAAAGGGGGTACTAAGCCGAAAAGGTGTTACAGTACCCATAATAATGGATAACTTTTGTTCTACAACTTTCCCCAAAACTCGATAGTTTCAGAGAAATAGCTGTTCAAAAATTTCATAAAAAATACGCTAAATTCTAGCTATCCTCAGCTATGATCAGCTGTGTTTACATTTTAGGTCATATTTGGGGTCACGGATTAGAAACCCCATTTTCTGAATTCATAACTAAAGCAGGGACGAAGATTTTCGAAAAAAATAAAAAAAAAATTTTTTTGATGGAAAAATAAATAAATCGTATTTTGAAATTTTAACACTTGCTTTAAAATAGTCATCAGTGATACTTTAAGTGGCCCGCGGCTTAGTACCCCCTTTCCGACTAAGCTTGTATAATAAAATGCCCAAATTATAAGCGATTTATATATGTTAATAGATAGAGACAGCACTATTGAACGACGGCGTCATACTTCAGAAACTTCATAGTCACTTGACATTACGTTGTACAAAGTCCGTTTCGTACGACAAGGACAGAAAGTATGCCATTTAAAAACTTGAAAAACGTGTATCTCCTCCATTTTTACATTGAGTTTATTAATTTGTTCAACGATTGTTTTCCTTTTATATCTTTTTTGATATATAAGTAATAAAAATTCAATTAATCCTTCCTAATTTTTTAAAGTAGTCATAAACACATAACATAAAATCACGCCGGTATTTCCCGAAGGGTTAGGCAGAGGTATATAGTAACACCCTCATTTCGCCGTTATGTTTAAGTCCCATGTAATAGGGGGCGAGCATATTGCCATCAACCAGGCAAAGATCCAAACTCCCGGCTACTGAGGAATTCTACACAGAAAAATCCAATAAAACCATGGAATCGAACCCAGAACCTCAACGATCAGCAATCGCGCTTGCCACCACTAAACCAACGAGGTAGTTAAAGTACCTAGGTAATCATCTACTGAAATATCTGTACACGCGCCATAGAAATATTTGTTCCGTGTACAGATAATTGCGTGATAAGGGAACGTTGTGGAGTGAAATAGAATGTAGAGAGAGGAATTGTAGGAATGTACACAGCGAGTGTGGATGGAACAGTTGGAAGGAGCCGACCTTGACGAACGTACAACGAACAAATCGCGGACGTTCTCAAAAAAGGCCAGGTTGGTAGCACCCTAAACCGATGAGCATGCATGAGAAGGTAAATGAATGTAGATGAAGCGAAAAGGGTGTGTCAAGATCGTAGCAGGTGGAAATCTGTAGTCTCTGCCTACCCCAACGGTAAACAGGCATGCTTGTATGTATGTATGTACTGAATGAATCCGCCCCGTGGCACAAAAAGCTATACCACAGAACATAACTCCTAGTTTATCCGCAGCTAAAGGCGCGTTCCCACTATGTCGCGACGATAAATTTATCGTTGGACGACTGTCATCTTTAGCTGTTCACATTATAACGACTGTTTGTCGTCTTATATTTGAACACCTCCATTTAAATATATAAGCCACGACACTTAAAACTACACGACTATCTGTCGTCACGACAAAGTGGGAACGCGTACTAAGCGGTCAGCCAGTTCACCAATGCGCATTGTCGCGAACCAAACGCTATTTCTTGACCACAAAATAACTCCCGGAGCAACAACCTGACGAGGGTCTTGACCTGAGAATCAGGTTCTTACGCTAAACCTGTTGTTGCTTTTGTTTACTTTTAAACCTCGCTGAGCATAATAAGCACTCAATGGACTTTTGTTTTCACTTTTAGAATGTATATAAGCAATTAACCCATTACTGTCCCACTGCTGGGCACGGGCCTCTTCTCAAAATGAAAAGGGTTTAGGCCTTAGTCCACCACGCTGGCCTAGTACATTTTGGCAGACTACACACACCATCGAGAACTTTATGGCACCCTCTCAGGTGTGCAGGTTTCCTCACAATATTTTTCCATCACCGTTAACGCAAGTGATAATCAAATTCTGATCCGCACATGAATTCGAAAAGTCAGAGGTACGAGATCGAACTCAGACCCTCCTGCATGAAACACAAGCGTTCAACCGCTAAGCTATCACTGCTTACGGATAGGCATTACTTATGTTAAAAGCTACATAACTTGTAAGTGAGTCAAGTAAAGGCGACTAATGACATCTAGTTTGTGTCTCGTTATAAAGTTATACTTAATCTTTGCAACCCTAATTAAAAGTTCGTATGTTTCTCTTTATTGTAGGTTTGAAGACTGTATCACACAAAGCAACTCCTTCATGAGCGTTCAACGTTTTCATTTCTTATTTTATTGTGCGTTTTATTTCGTGACATTGTGGCTACTGTTTCGAATATACACTTAACACAATCAGCCCATTACTGTCCCACTGCTGGGCATGGGCCTATTCTCAGAATGAAAAGGGTTTAGGCCTTAGTCCACCACGCTGGCCTGGTGCGGTTTGGCGGACTACACACACCATCGAAAACTTTATGGAGCCCTCTCAGGTGTGCAGGTTTCCTCACGATGTTTTCCTCATAAACACAACATCACGCCTGTATTCCCCGAAGGGTTAGGCAGAGGTGTATAGTAACACCCTCATTTTGCCGTTATGTTTAAGTCCCATGTAATAGGGGATGAGCCTATTGCCATCAACCGGGCACAAATCCAAACTCCGGGCTGCTACTGAGGAATTCCACACGGAAAAACGAACCCAGGACAACACGATCAGCAGTCGCGCTTGCCACCACTAGACCTACGAGGCAGTTTTCCCTTCACCTTTAACGCAAGTGATAATCAAATTATGATCCGCACATGAATTCGAATAGTTAGAGGTGCGGGCCGGGTTTGAACTCAGTCCCTCCTGCATAGATAGCAAGCGTTCAACCACTAGACTATCACCGCTTGGAATATAAATTGCTAATATTAATTATGCATGTATGTTAAACATGATGTATTGGTAGTTTTTCTATAGTTTCATTTAATATAATTTTAATTTAATTTATTCGGATAAACTGAATGCCAATTATATTTACATATTATTATGCAATCAAATTTATTATGCACATATTGTGCATACTGTCGCCTTAGAGTGAAAACCTCGGGAATGCATTTTTGCAAAAATTTATTTTATTACGTTTTTAGGAAGAAAACTTCGCAACGCACATCCTGATCTGACTAATTTGTTCATTCGATACTCGTAGTGCCATTTATGACAGTAAATGAGAACCTCGTAAATCCAGTTTAGCGTGAATATCTTGCAACGAACTTAAGTCGTTTCTTTATGCATTTCAGACAATCTTATAGTATCGAACAGTTCTGGATATAAAAGCGGGTTAAATTTCCATATTCATTAATAAAAAAACATAAAAGACGCCGTACAAAAATTTTACAGCACGCAGTTTTTTCTTCCTCCTGAAAAGTTACTGCTTTTACACTTACGAGGTTTTCACTCTAAGGCGTCGATACGTGAAATATTTACAAAGAACAATAAACCATGTGCGTGCCTACTAAATAAGTAATTATTCGTACCGCTGTATTTATTTACTTATGTACCTACACAGTACACAACTTAAAAGGTACACATATAATTAAATCAAAAATCTATTGCTTCACCAATTATAAATTGATTTATTTGAAGCGTATATTATCGACATCACACGAAATCCCAAATAAATAATTTGGCATTTACGAGGCATCCGTAATAAGTCGTGTAAAACTTTGCAATTGTATACCAAAAATAGACTTGAAAACATCAGAAATATAAAATATTCAAGGCACGTAAATAATTCTGTCATATAAAAGCCTCATAGGAAGGAAAAGCCTCAAGATTCTTTGGAACCCACGGAATCTAATTTGTGTTTTGGTAACGAGTGATAGTAGGTTAAAGTGGCTTCATATGTTAACGTCTGCCGTCGGTAGAGAAGTGAATTTTGCAAATAGGCACAGACACGCGAGAATATTTGAAGACTAGGACCCGTTATAATAATCCTCTCTTTACATCCTGGGAGCGGCAATGCTGGAGCAGTTTTCTAAAACGTCATCGGAATTTCAAATATTTGACGACTTTTTTTAAAAGTATTTAAATCAGAGGTCCCCAAACTTTTATGTCTCGTAGACCACTAGCCATGTTTTTTGCTTTTGTGTAGACCCCCTGCTTAGCTAATATTGCATTTTTGCAAATTCATTGACTTCAAATGTGTTTTTGACTGATTTCTAATTATAGTAAGGAGTAGATCTACGACAGTACCTACAATAGTACTATCGTCGTGGGTCTGTTTGTTACGTTTTCAGGCAAAAACTAAGCAACAAATCATCAGTGTATGTGGGTTATTCCATTAATGGAAAGTTAAAATTAGTCACGACCAACTTAAATGAGATCCACTACCATGGACCCCCATTTACATCTCACGGACCCCCTGTTTTTTCACTCATGTGGACCCCTTTGTTGTCGCCGTCGACCCCTGGGGGTCAATATAGACCACTTTGGGTATCACTGATTTAATGATTCGCGATATACGAGTATGTTTGTTCAGCAAAAACAATTAGCTATTAAATAGTCTGAGCACCTCGACTAGGTTAGAGGTGTGTTTATTCCTTTTTAACAATTCGGAAAAGAATAGAATAGAATATACTTTATTGTACACCAAAATTGTAACACAGCACTTATACAATAACAAACATTAAAGGGTACAATGGCGGTCTTATCGCTGATAGCGATATCTACCAGACAACCTTTGGATGAACAGGAAGTCAATGAATAAGATAGAGGGGGTAGTCCATGGTGTACTGCTGCAAAATATATACTACACACCATACATAGACATATTACTTACATATAGGTATATATATATACATTTATAAATATTGTAATATATATATATGATATTATATAATTATGTGATAGGGAAAACAAGGTAGATTGATGATGAGGTACTAATTTATGAGGAATTAGAAACTTGTTGAGAGAAGAAATGGTCTTTAACTAATTTTAAGAAAGCTTATTATTGAAAATTTGACACAGTTTTCTGTGCTGATCATGAATTGCTGATCAATTATACATTTTTGCTGACCCAAACCTCAATATTTAGCTAACCGTTTTAATGACAGCCTTTTTTATTTACCATATCAGTACCTCACGTGGCAATCTGTGGAGTGGTGACCATTCTTTACACATCGAGACCCCACCGTGCCTCGGAAAGCACGTTAAACTTTCGGTCCCGGGTGTCATACAAATACCCACGACAGCCGTTATCAGTCAGAAGCCCGAAAGTCTGACAACCTGTCTAAACCTTAGGATATCGGCATTGCCCAGTAACTAGGTTGCGGAAGTCTGATGGCAGTCGCTCCGTGTAAAATGCTGGTATGCAGTCTCATCTGGTTAGACTGGAAGCTGACCCCAACATCGTTGAGAAACCGCTAAGCAGAACAAGTGATTATTGTTAACTACGTAATTTTAAAATCAATTCATATCTGGTAATAACATTTTTGAAGGCCGGAATAGCAACCCGTTTCTATTTAGCATTTAAATGCATTAAAAGAGCGTTCTTTTAATGCAAAAATAATCACTGCAAACGTGTGGTCGTATATAATTTTCTATTGACAACTGCAAAATGACACCTATGTAATAATAGTCTGGGTTTTTTTTGAGTTGGTTAGTTAAAAACTGCGTCTAATAACGATTAGTAGGTATAGCACGAGACAACTTAGAAGTCGCATTGGCAAACTGAGTGCGACTTCCAGACCACGAAAAAATTGCCTTGTTATACAATAATGTGTCAACCCACAAAAATATGAATTTTGTGTTTAACGTCATCTTCAACACAGATCTGTGTCAACACAGATCTTATTAGAACTGCAGTAAAAAATGATATTTGCGCTGACCGCAATAAGTGTGAGTTGCGCGAAAATGAGCGACTGCCATTTGTTGTTCGATCAAGTTTGCAGATGTAACTTCTTAGTTTTGTCATACTATACGTGACCTTGAAACACAGGTGCCAACAATACTTCAGGTTTTTTATAAGTATCATTGATTGATGATGACTTATGAATTGCAGAGAAGTTCGTTTATGTTTTTTTAGATAGGTAATTAGCATAACTTTAGATGATTTCGACGAATCAGTGTCACAATAAAACTAAGTGATTTTTAATTAATTTTAAAATCTAGTGCCATGCATATTATACCTATGAACGAACATTATTCTGTTTTAGTATCGAATTTCATTATTATTTTGCAATTTTAGTATAAAATCCACATACATACAATGATGTTTTTTGTGGCATTTACATAGGTAACATAACATAATATCACGCTTTGTATTCCCCGAAGGGTACGGCAGAGGTCTTTTTAGTAACACCCTCGTTTCGCCAATTATGTTTAAGTCTCATGTAATAGGGGGCGAGCCTATTGCCATTAACCGGGCACAAATCCAGACACCGCACTGCTACTGAGAAATTCCTAATGCAAAAACCCAATATCACTTTGCCCGAGCTGGGGAACGAACCCAGGTCCCCATGCTCTGCAGTCGCATTTACGACCACTAGACCAACAAGGTAGTCACATACATTTTTTTTATTCGGGGAAGAATGACTGATCTCAGCACAGTCAACCAACCACTAGAGAAACAACATTATGACCAACCTTGCTGACTGGTTAATCTTATTACCACAGCATGAGCTATTCTCATATAGCTCGTGCCGACACGAGAGAAGAAGTAAAACCTAATAAGCTGATATCTACAAGGACAATTCTTTTTTTTAACAATTATCGAAAAAAACAAGTAATGTTGGAGAAAAAATAGCCAGAATTAAGTGGGAGTGGGCCGGTCATGTCGCTTGAATGGACCCGGACCGATGGGCAAAGATCGTCATTAACTGGACGCCTGAAGGAGGACACCGTCGTTAAGGTCAGCCGCGGCGTAGGTGGCGTGACGATCTCGACGCTTTTGCGGGGCTCACATGGTTAGAAACGGCACAAAGTAGAGAGGTTTGGAAGGCAAAAGGGGAGGCCTTAGCTCAGCAGTGGGACATTCCATAGGCCAATAAAAAACAAAAAATTGAAAATCGATAAAAGCTTGTCTCCATGCAGGAGGGTATAAATTTGACCCCGGCACGCACATCTGACTTTTCGAATTCATGTGCATATCAGAATTTAACAATCACTTGCGTTAACTTGAAACCTGCACATCTGAGAGGCTTCCCGTACCAGACCAGCGTGGTGAACTAAGGCCTAACCCTTCCCATTCTAAGAAGAGGCCCGTCCCCAGCAGCGGGACAGCAATGAGCTAATTATTATTATATTCGAAAATCATGACAGTACCTATAGGCTATAAGGCTTTAGGTAACTTTCCAGCCATAAAGATACAACCCCATTTTAATTCTATAATGGCCTCCACGTTTCAGACACAAATTGCAACGTAAAATTTTCAAAAACCTTCCTTGTTCATCCTACGTAGAGGATTTTTTCATGAAATAGAAACAATTTTAACAAACTCACCTGTAATTTCTTCCACTGTATTCTTCCAATGCATCTGGTTGCATTGCGCCATGCTAACTTAGCTCCGAACACTATTTCTGATGACTTTAACTGGTATGTGCCTTTTTCTTTCAATTGCTTCTTTACTTCCTCTAATCTTGCTCTATGGGCTTCGGAATTTTCCCTGCAATAAAAACGAAACAGGTTTTTTATGTAAATGCAAAATTTAGCAAATTAAATAACTATTAATTTTGTTGCATCTTAACGCAAAATACAAAAGGCCTCATAATAGTGTTATGACGTAACGTATTGGAATTTATAGAAAAAAAAACATAATAAAAATGTATGTTCATATAAGCATGTGAAAATTATTGAGGATAAAAAATATATTCAATGGCACAAATTATGTATTCTAACGACTTTTATATTTGGAAATAACGCTCTCTAAAAATTAACTAAAAAAAGAATTGCCGTCATCACTACAGTAAATACACTTTCTTCCTCTTTTTGCTCTTAGCCTTTTCCCAATTATCTTGGGGTCAGCTTCCAGTCTAACCAGATGCGGCTGAATACCAGTATTTTACACGGAGCGACTGCCATCAGACCTCCGCAACCCAGTAACTGGGCAATGCCGATATCCTAAGGTTAAACCGTTTGTCAGACTTTCGGGCTTCTGACTACCCGTAACGACTGTCATAGGTATTCGTATGACACCCGGGACCGACAGCTTAACGTGCTCTCCGAGGCACGGAGGGGTCTCGATGTGTAACAAATGGTCACCCATCCACGGACTATGTACACCACTACAGTAAATACACTACGAGCATTAATTAACTGGAGTAAACTGACAGGTGCTAATGTTAAATAGCAATGCACTACTGTCAAACAACAATGGAAGGACCTGTCAATTTACTCCATAGAATTAATGAGCTGTGTTATGCAATAATGTGTCAACCTACAAAAATATTAATTCTGTGTTAACGCCATCTAGAGTGGTAGGTCTACCCAACGCTTGAAAAAAGGCAAACTGCGATAAGATTTTTTTGATAGACGCTCTATTAAATTAACTACAGTTCTGAGTATTATTCAAGGGTTGAGTATAGACCTACCACAAAAACTAGATGACGTTAACACAAAATTCATATTTTTGTGGGTTGACACATTATTGCATAACACGGCCCTAATAATCCTACTATAGGCAAGCAATTTAAGACCACAGATATCCCTTCAAATAAACTAATGGCATGCATACGGTCCGACCATTTTAATTTTATATAAAAGGTACCTTTGATAATAAAACATTTATTTTGCTTAAAAAAAATCCATTAAAAATACACATTTTTGAATCAAATATAATTTAAGTTAATAGATTTTTAAAACGAATTTCTTCGTTCACTATCAAAGGTTTGTTTACCTTTTATACCAATTTTAAATAGGTGGAGTATACTTATTAAGTAAAGTTTTTCTAGATAGATAGATTATTGTACACCATAACAATAGCAAAAAACAAGGGTACAATGGCGGTCTTTTTGCTAATAGCGATATCTTCGAGAGAACCTTTGTATGGACTACGAAGACGTGGAAGAAAGATCATGGGGGCAGTCCGTGATGTACTACTGCACAAACCAGAGAAAGAAAACAAATGCAAAAAGATACAAAGTCCCGACTTCGCCGAATGAGACAATTAAATTACTTTCTCTACGGTTAATCAATTTTTTCTTCGATTGTAGAACTTCCGTTTTGTTACCTAGAGGAAATTACTTTCTGATTAAAAATCTTAGGTGTACCTATATTTTTTTAAATTCAAGATGACATTTTAGCGAGATACTTTTAAATGTTTTGTTTTTATACTAAAATAGCAAGGTTAGGAAACTGGATTTTTGAAAGGCAAAATCGTATTCGTCTTTTGTTTTTTTACACTACAGGAAAAATATCATTATACTATCTTTCAAACTGGTATTCGAGACTCTAATTGATCTAAATTAAACGTTTTGGTGAGTGCTAATGCTAAAAAACCAACAAGTATGTAGATACTCAGAATGTATAATTAATGTTTAACATGCACTTGTTTGAATAACTATTAATTACTTCACCCAATTACACCAATCAAAAAAACATGCTTCTTGAAAGGTTATCTATGAGTGGTTATGGTTATCAAGGGAGGTTTTAGGATATATTCGGCATCATCAGCGCATCGTTCTTCGATTTACGATAGTGGATTCATCATTGTATGTGCTGCCTAGCCTTTTCTCAACTACATTGGAGTCGGCTTCCAGTCTAACCATGTGCGGCTGAATACCAGTATTTTAATCTCCGCAACCCAGATTCTGGGTAATGCCGAAATTCTAAGGTTAGATCGGTTGTCAACTTTTGAGCTTCTGACTATCCGTAACGACTGTCAAAGGTATTCGTATAAACTCCGAGAGTGACAGTTTAACGTGCTCTCCGAGGCACGGAGGGGTCTCCATGTAGTTATTGATTAGCCACGAGCTTCCAAATCCCAAACCAAAGTTCATCTTTGTTGTACTTTAAAAAAGATTACCTGCGTATAGACGCGAAGTATTGTCTGAGGAATACTTGTGCTTCTCGGTATACCTCTTCAGGAGTCCGTGGTACATCACCCCGCCCCGGGATGCTCATTATACTTGACTGACATACTTTCTCTGAACATCTTGTATTCTGTAAAAATAAAAACACAACATATTAATATTTATAAAAAAAAAACAATTTATAAATATTCTCGATGTTATGTATAGTCCGCCTCGCGCCAGGCTAGCGTGGTGGACTAAGGCGTAAATCCTTTCATTCTGAGAAGAGACCCGTGCCCAGCAGTGGGCTAGTAATGGGCTGATTATGTACGTGTTATGTAAATAAATATAGCAACGTAATACATTGGGCAAAATGTTGGCTACGAAATTTTTCAGTAGTCGCGAAGCCGGTTGTTAACTTTCTACGTAAGGATTGATTTAACTAATTTCGTAATTTTTAAAATTCATAAATCTAGTTATCTATACTAATATTATAAAGAGGAAAGATTTGTATTTTTGGATTTTTATATGTAACGAATAAACTTAAAAACTACCAGACCGATTTCAAACATTCTTTTGCTGTTAGAAAGCTACATTATCACTGAGTAATATAGGTTACGGGCGGAGCCGTGAGGACACAGCTAGTTTTTTATAAACTGTGGCCACGCCAAGAGATAATGTACACGTAATGAAAAGATACAAAGATTTAAAGTTCAAGTTTTCTAGTTTCAAGGTTCAAGTGTTTTTCTTTTTTATAGATCGATAGTTCTATTATAATCTAGAGTCCTACTTGATCAACGAATTGTTTCATAGTCACCATGACTCGTTTTTATCAGCACTTGGATTTTTATTTATTTCGTTTTGCGAGTTTTTTATTTTTTTTAATAACGTTAGTTTTACAATACCAGTTTGACGATATTTTGTTACCGACCTTTTCAAGTTATGGAGACGTTATTGACGATAAAATAATTTGTAGGTCATTTTTTTTTTGGTTATTTCACTATTATAATAGGTACACAAAATTGCCTTCACGAGTGACGGTACTTAAGTAGGTACGTCCGACGCACCCTGGACTTTCATTCACGCTACCAATCTTGCTGACCGACTAATCTTTTCATCATGGCACGAGAGGAGTATAAGAATATATATAACTTATAGAATTTTGTATATTATTAGTTAGTTTGTGGTGTTGAGCAAAGGAATTTGTTTTATCATGCAATTACTTATTTAAAAAAAATGTTTTCGTTCATTATTCTATGCTGTGCCCTAAATATTATAGGTATTTACTATTTTTTATGTAATTAATTCACCTCGTTACTAATAAATAACCAAGGCTTTTATTAACCAAAACTAAAAATTAATTAAACACTCATCATCTTCCTGCCCTGGTCCCAAGTTACTTGGGGTCGGCGCAATATGTTTTTCTCTTCCCTCTTCCCTGTCAGCCGTCTCATTATCATTTACTCCCTTAAGTATCTTTCATATCCTCCCTCACACAATCCATCCATCTTTTCTTAGGTCTCCCTCTCCCCCTCCATCCATCAACATTCATATTCATCACTCTCTTAGTCACATGTGTTTCATCCCTCCTCAGCACATGCCCATACCAAGACAAACGCTTTCCTTTCAACTTTTCTGTCACTGGTGCCACTTTCAAACTTCCTCTAATATACTTATTTCTTACTTTATCCATTCGCGTCACTCCACACATCCATAATTAATTAAACATTAAATTATAATAAAAATAAGGGTGAAGGACATGAGCTAGTGTTGCCCCTCTATTAATCGATATAACACTAAGTATGTAAAAATAATTGTTTTTAATATCTATTCCCAATAATTTTATTTCGTTAGGTGGCTTCAGTACTGACCATGTTAGAATCAATGTTTACAGTCATAACAAAGGCTTTATTTACTTTGATCTCTTCGAGAAACGAAGAGTAAATTTGATGACCTAAACGATCAATGAAAATATAGACAAAATGTGTGTATTGATAATACTTAGTAAAACTGTCTAGTATTAATTTTTGATGTAAAACATCTAATGCGCCTGTACGAGTGTGAGAGCGGGTGTTGCGTGGAAAAGTCACGATGGCGGACCTTCGTAACTCGTCGGCTCTCTTTGTTTTGATTAGGCCAGTTTTTTTTATTTTTTACTAAATGAGTATCGATGTTTCACATCTGCCACGCGTCCCGCAACGGCTTAATTTTGATGTGAATCATCTATTGCGGCGGTACGGGTGTGAGAGCGGCTGTTGCGTGGCGAACTCACGTTGGCAGACCTTCGTAACTTGTCTCTTCGGTTTGAATCGGCCATTTTTTTTTCAACATGCGTATCGATATTTATGATTAGTTACGGTTTACTCACGTGCATTTTCCGGGATTGCCCGACTAGTTTCGGACCCAAACGGAGACCTTAATCAAGAGCTAATCATGCCGCGAGGTCGCGAGTCGAACTGACTGAAACTAGTCGGGAAATCCCGGAAAATGCACGTGAGTAAACCGTAACTAATCATAAATATGAATGTGTCTCACAAAAGTTATAATACAAAAATGCGTATCAATGTGTCACATCTGCGATGCGCACCGCGACCGCTTATTTTTTATTGCCGATGATCAAACCATTGTACGGTCATCATGTCATGGTGTTTAAGTTACTATTTACGATGTATGAGTATGTTTAATAGGTATGCCAATAAACAAATATAATGAACAGAAGGTATTTTATTTGAATATGCTTCTAAATCAACAATGTTATAACTACATAACATTTTATGCAATAAATTATAAGTACTTTACATATTATGTACAAACAAACGTATCAATAAACTGTGACGGCAACTATCACGCCTAGTTAGAGGATCCTCCCTTTTCGTTAGAGTAACACCATACCTCGTTCGTCCACAAGACTGTTCGTGTTCTACCTAGGCCTTTTGCCAACTATTTTGCGGTCAGCTTCCAGTCCAACCAGATGTGGCTGAATACCAGTATTTTACACGGAGCAACTACCATCAGACCTACGCAACCCAGTTACAAGGCAATACCGATACGCTAAAGTTGACCGGTTGTTAGACTTTCGGGCTTCTGACTTCCCGTATCCACTGTCATAAGTATTGGTATGACAACCGGGACTGACTGTTTAATGTGCTCTCCGAGGTACGGAGGGGTCTCCATGTGTAACGAACGATCACCCATCCACAGACTGACCGCTGCAACCGCAGCTTAACTTCGCAAACCGTATGATCCGCACCGTTGGTAGTTAGCTACGAGCCCCTCTCTTTATAGACTAACTAGCTGTGTCCTCACGGCTCCGCCCGCGTAAGAAGTTATATTCCAATAATAAATATAGCCTAGGTATGTTACTCAGTGATGTAGCTTTCTAACGGCAAAAGAATGTTTGAAACCGGTCCAGTAGTTTTTAAGTTTATTCGTTACATACAAAAATACAAATCCTTCCTCTTTATAATATTAGTATAGACTAGCGGACCCAACAGACCGTCGTCCTGCCTGGAAAATTTGATGACATACCGACCAGGGCACCACCCAAACTCATACAAAAAAATTCATTCAAATCGGTCCAGCCGTTTAGGAGGAGTCCAGTGACATATACACGTACAGTCGAATTATACAAGGTTAGTCGGAAAGGGGGTACTAAGCCGAAAGGGTGTTAAAGTTCCTATAATAAGGGATAACTTTTGTTCTACAACTTTCCCCAAAACTCGATAGTTTAAGAGACATAGCTTTTCAAAGATTTCGTAAAAAATATGCTAAAATCTATCTGTCCATAACTATGATCAGCTGTGTTTACTATTTAGGTCATATTTGGGGTCACGGATTAGAAACTTAATTTTCTGAATTCATAACTAAAGCAGATATGTTTATTTTTTGAAAAAACTAAAATAAAAATCTTTGTGCATGCAAATAAAAACTACCGAATTCTCAAATTTTAACACTTGCTTTAAAATAGTCATCAGTGATACTTTAAGTGGCCTGCGGTTTAGTACCCCCTTTCCGACTAACCTTGTATATAGGTATATAAGAAAATTACGGCTGAGATGAAATGAACATCAATTCAGATTTGCGCGTGCAAGTCATGCTTTGCTCTGATTGTAACACAGCTGAATCAACTCTTCTAGTAAACGTGTCAAATCATTTACCTCTTTATAGTTCATGAAAATTAATGTCCTTACTAGGAAACCATGATTATCAGTCACTTGATATCAGCTAGTATATTGGCCTAATTATCAAGCGTATCACCATAAATTTGACCTTTCATAAATTGCTGAGATAACAATGTTTTGTTTTTACCAAGGTGACGACATGATATGACTGACGTGATAAATTTATGGCACGTTGCGTTTAATTTTTAATAACAGCACGTGGAAATTGCATAATTTTATACAAGATTAAGGAAATCCATTTATGGAACAACAAGTGTCTTCAAAATTAAAGAATTATTATTATTGTAAAGGTTTCATAACATAAAAAGCCCAATACTGTCCACCCCCGCTGGCCTAATGCGGGTTGGCGGACTACACACACCATCGAGAACTTTTTGGAGCGCTCTCAGGTGTGCAGGTTTCCCCACGATGTTTTCCTTCACCGTTAACGCAAGTGATAATCAAATTCTGATCCTCACATTAATCCGCCGGTATCGAACTCAGGCCCTTCTAATTGAAAGGCAATCATTCAATCGCTAGGTTTTCAATGTTGCTTTTGCCAGTTTATAATTTTTTCACCTACATCCATGTTATCTTCTTTACATAGTATAAAACAAAGTCGCTCCCGCTGTCTGTACGCTTAGATCTTTTAAACTACGCAACGGATTTTAATGCAGTTTTCAGCAATAGATAGAGTGATTCAAGAGGAAGGTTTATATGCCCCATATTAGTATCTACATTGCACCCGTGCGAAGCCGGGGTGGGTCGCTAGTAAAATATATAATTAAAACGAATTACAGATAACAGAAGGACATACAATTAATGTTCACCATTCCATTACATATCTTCAATTTAGCGCGAAATAATAAATGACTCTATGGCTCCGATGTCACAAGAATACGCTGCATCAACATTTTGGATCTTTACGACATGTAAAGCCTTCATTTTCCTCAATTATATAATTGCTTTTGGTTGCGTAATTTTAATATAAGAATCGTCACAATCACGGCTCATTATTTCTCGGGTAAGTACTCTACATCGGGATTCAAAATATATATCTGAACTTTTTATTGCCATAAAACTATATATTATTTGATCAAGTGGATCAAGATCTTGAGGTCTTGGGTTCGATCCCCAGGTCTGGCAAAGTATTATTGGGTTTTTCCGCGTGGAATTCCTCAGTGGCAGCCCGGAGTTAAGATTTGTGCCCGGTTGATGGCAATAGGCTCGCCCCCTACATGGGACTTAAACATAACGGCGAAATGAGGGTGTTACTGTATACCTCTGCCCAAACGTAGTGTTCGATATAGAAATAAAATTCAGTCAGTATCACGGAAGACTGTTCTAATGAGCTCCAGTGTGTATTGTATGACATCTAAGATTTATAATAAATTGCCCTGTTGTATTACAGACATTGACAACCTGTACCTATTTAAACAGAAACTAAAAGATTTTTTAACTGAAAAGGTGTACTACAGTGTGAAGGAATATCTAAAGGGGAATCCCTACGGTCAATAATATTATTTGATTTGCAATACTCACAAATGACATGTTAAAATAATTATTATTTATGACTTCCATCTATTTGACATTCTATTAAGTATTTATCAGATACTCCTTGACATGAAAATTAAATAATTACTTTCCAATTTCCAATTTACTAATAATGTAATAATTCTAAAAAATGCATGATAATAATGTATAATATATTGTAGCCTAGGCAATTAGTGAATTAATTTTGCATGCCCATGTGACGGCAAAGCATGGAGAACATTTTCTTATTATGTAACATCAGTTTATCATTAACCTACCCATGTTTGCAAGAAATGCATGTTTGACGACACGTTTAGTGCAGTGGCTGAGCGATCGGCTTCTGCGCTACGGGTCGTGGGTTCGATTCCCGCACGGAACAAATATTTGTATGGCCTACAGATAGTTGTTCCGGGTCTGGATGTTTGTGCGTGTGAAGATTTGTGTTTGTAAACGCACCCACGATACAGGAGAAATCCTAGTGTGGGGCAACGTTTTCTATAAAAAAATATATATATATATTTGGTTTGATTTGATTTGAACCCTTCGGGGAGTACAGGCGCGATGTTATGTTATTTTAATATTCGATCAAATGAATAATTTATTCGTACAGTTTAGTCGCTGAGAAACAGATAGATTCTAATTAACTGGAGTTACGACTTACTGTTCGCAACTGACACGACTAATGGTCTAGCGTCAATTTTATTATGACTAATTTGTAAATAAATCTAGATTTTAAATCGCCAGTCAGTTGTCAATCGCGAGCTGTCATTGAACATAGAAAATTGCAACCGGCAACTAAGGCTCATAGCCTGTTCGGGATAACTCGTAACCAACTCATTTCGCCGTTCACCGATAGCCCCCTCCCTATTTGAGAACCACCGGGATAATTGACATGAACATTGCATAGGAGATTTTTCGACATATATTTTTATTTAATGTCGGAAAGGGGGTAGTAACCCGAAAGGGTGTTAAAGTACCCCTAATAATGGATAACTTTTGTTCTACAACTTTCCCCAAAAGTCATTACTTCATGAAAAATAGCTGTTCAAAGATTTCATAAAAAATACGTTAAATTCTATCTATCCTCAGCTATGATCAGCTGTGTTTACATTTTAAGTCATATTTGGGGTCACGGATTAGAAGCTCCATTATCTGAATTCGTAACTAAAAGCATTTTTGAGAAAACTAAAATAAAAATAATTTTTCATGATTTTTTTTACCGAGTTTTGAAATACATTAAGTGGCCCGCGGCTTAGTACCCCCTTTCCGACTAACCTTGTATAATTTCAAATAGGTATTGAAATAAATAGGATAACATTGGAATAGTAAATACATGCACCTGTAGCCGTAATAGTTTAAGAAGCACTTTCCTTAGCTGAATTCCAATTAGACCCATGGTTCTCACATAGCCATAGTTTACAAAAGAAATCTTTGTAATAAAAAATATCATGGGACGATAATCATTGCACTTCCAGCTACGCTTATCTGTGTAAACTTATATTTGGGACATTTGCGTGTTTTTTTTAAGACTACAACATATTTTTACCAAATTGTTCTTTTTTGCAATAAGCCCAACTTTATTCAGTACTAGCGGCCCGTCCCGGCTTCGCACGGGTGGACATTTTTCCCATTTTTGCAACATTTTTCATTTATGGTCCGCTCCTATTGGTCGTAGCGTGATGTTATATAGCCTATAACCTTTCTCGATAAATGGACTATCCAACACTAAAATAATTTTTCAATTCCAACCAGTAGTTCCTGAGATTAGCGCGGTCAAACAAATAAACAAACTCTTCAGCTTTATAATATTAGTATAGATTTTATTTTAGTTATATTCTCATGTAAGCGAATGAATGTATTCTTGTGAGAATAAAGTTATCATAAACCTTTTATTCCAACCTATTTATTACATGTAACTATTATTAGTTCGACGTATTCTGTTTACTGCTAATTATCTGTTGTCGAGCACTCATTGTGTGTCTGTGTGTTCGCTGGAACTAATCAAGGCGGTTTCCAATCAGTGAATAGTGCAACCTTCTATGTAAATGTCTCTATGCCTATTCTGATATCCTGGTACTAACCTTGACTAAGTACTATTGTAATTTTTGTTAATTATTTCATATGATTAGGAAGTTTTAATTAACTGATTTTGGTAATTTTGAAGATAAATATTTTAAATAGAGTTTTTTCCGGTATTAGATATAATTAATGAGGTGATAAAGTCTATTTGAATAAACTAGTAAATACTTGAAGCCACGTCATTAGATTAATTGATGAGAAATGACAGTGACAGCATGAAATCAACGGAAACCTAAAATTGAGTAGCGTTTGAATATTTGACCATAAGGGATGATTTCCACCAAATGGCTCGCATTGCATCGGATCGGAAAGGATACGAACGGATGCGGCGACAGCCGAACGCGTCCGGTAGGATGTCGACGCATACGATCGGCTCCGTACAGTCACTTGCGAACGTATCCGTTTCTGCACCTAGTTAAATAGTTTCATTCCTACCGTGTTGCCGTGTTCTAATTTTTGAAAGGATCCGATCGGATACGACTACATGCGAACGGAGCCAATCGCGCGTCGCAGCATACTTTCGGCTACGATCGCGTGTCGCGGAAGACGCCCGCGATCAAGCTGCTGTGCGTGGCTTGGTAATATAGACTTTAAATACTGTGTACACGATTTAATATGGTTTAAAGATTGTAAAATCAGTTCCGATCCGATGAGATGTGAGCCGTTTGGTGGAAATCATCCTTAAGTTGCTCTGAACACAGTTGATCACTAATTGTTTTTAGGTACTGTGACCTTTTTGTTGTATACAACCACCGTCTAGGACCGTTTTTCCTTTCGGGATTGGAAAGATCGGTCGCCATGGACACAATGTTGTGTGTCGAAACAAAAAACTGTGCCTCCAGACACAAGGTGTCATGGCCGTTAGAGTGCGGCCAGCTTCGGCAACTCGGGACAATGATTGACAGTTTTGAAAACAGTTCGAGACATCATGCCTTTGCACTGGATGACTGTATAGAGTGGCTAGACTGTGGACTTTCCTACCGTCTGAAAAATGTGACGATTGGAAAGTCCACAGTCTAGTAGTCAAGCATAACTGTCGATCAGTTCGGTATTACCTGTTGGAAAATTCACAGTTACTATTTCTGGGAATGAAATTAACATAACATCACGCCTGTATTCCCCAAAGGGATGGGCAGAGGTGTATAGTAACACCATCATTTCGCCGTTATGTTTTTCAAACTCAAACTCAAAATATTTATTTACACACTAAGGTAAAATAAAAATAATACAGGTCTTATTATATAGAGTAGGTAGGTACGTTAAGTCCCATGTAATAGGGGGCGAGTCTATTGCCATACACCGGGCACCAATCCCAACTCCGGGCTACTTCTGAGGAATTCCACACGGAAAACCCAATAACACTTTGCCCGACCTGGGGATTGAACCCAGGACCTCACGATCAGCAGTTGCGCTTGCCATCACTAGATCAACGAGGCAGTCAATGAATGAAAATGAATGGGAATGAAATTGTTTATGATAATTAGCAATACATTCGACCCTATCACAAGAGACCTACTATCATCTACCTTGTTTTCCCTATCACATAATTATATATCATATATATATTACAATATTTATAAATGTATAATATACCTATATGTAAGTATTATGTCTATGTATGGTGTGTGGTATATATTTTGCAGCAGTACACCATGGACTACCCCCTCTATCTTATTCATTGACTTCCTGTTCATCCAAAGGTTGTCTGGTAGATATCGCTATCAGCGATAAGACCGCCATTGTACCCTTTAATGTTTGTTATTGTATAAGAGCTGTGTTACAATTTTGGTGTACAATAAAGTATATTCTATTCTATTCTATCATTCCCCAGGGAACTAGACTGTACCCTTGTCCTCCGCTTGAGGCATATCAAATAATAATTATGATGTAATTAAACTTTTTGTGGGACAATCTTGACTTAAAGAATAGTCGGCCTTGAACACGGACCGCGAACAAAAACTACTTATACAACTATTTTGTCTCGTCATGTAACTGTGATAATCCCATGGTTCAAGGTATCCGTCGAATACGTGACAAGAAAATGTCATGAGATCGAGACCCGGCCACCGGCGGTGTTTTGTTTAAAAAAGGAGTAGGTAGGTACCTATGATTTATCACTAGTAGGAAAGGTAAAAGAAGGCAGGGGTACAATAAAAAGTAGAGCATGAACTAAATGTGGTTGACCCATTGCTATATAAAATTAAGCATTCACTAAAATAATAATTGAACCAGCCCTTCAATAAGAAGTTGAAAGACAGAAAGACAGAAATTTATTTGGCACGAAAGCAGTCAGACTCACTTAAAAATTCATAAGAGAGAAAACAAAAAATATAAACAATAAAAAACATTTTAACAAAAATAAAACCGACTTCAACAAAACGAAAACGAAAAAGTAATAAAATAATTACTATATTATAAAAGTAACAGATTCAGAAGCCGGTGCTAATCCACGCTGAACCAAATTAAAGGCACCGACTTCTGAATCTGTTACTTTTATATTATAGTAATTATTTTATTACTTTTTCGTTTTCGTTTTGTTGAAGTCGGTTTTATTTTTGTTAAAAAGTTTTTTATTTCATTCATTTTAGTGGCCTTAATTAAAACATGGTTGGACCTGCTAAAGACGCTGCTCGTACACATAATCTCATCATCACATTATGCGTACTGTTCGTCATTGAGGAGTTCCATTGTTTATCTCCGAAGTTCTTTATCAGATCTTCACCAAATTTAAATGGGAGCATTTCGAAAGAATACTCTTTCAAACAAAAGAAGAATTTTTCAAATCGGTTCATAAATGAGGGTGTACTGCGGTAACAAACATTAAAAAAAAAAAAAACTTATAGACGAATTGAGAACCTCCTCCTTTTTTTGGAAGTTGGTTAAAAAGTAGCTGTATGTCTAGCGGCTGCGCCAAATAGGTTCAGTTCAGCATAAATGTCAGACCACTAATGCCTGACGCTGGTTTTCAACTGAACCCATTGTGACATAACTCATGTAAACCAAGTCAAGTTGTGTAAGTCTTAAGTTGGAAGAGTAGACAATGCCAGTACACGATGGCTGATACATGCGTGCTGTCAGTTGGGACAGGTCAACTCAAATCTGCTGTGGCTCATTCGCCAAAAGGCCATTCCAGACGTTGCCCTACATTGTTACACTCGCATAGTTTATACCACAATGTCTGGATTTAAAAAAAGACCTTGACCTCTGAGTTTGTTTCGACTTTTCTTCTCAGAGCTAGTCAGATAGGAAATGCCGGCGCCATCTAGTCTAAAAAAACATTACATTGAATTTTAAAAGTGTCTGTAACAGATTTATATACAGAAAAAAAAATGTCGACGCGGTAGACGCAGTGGCTGAGTGCTTAGCTTCTGCGTTGCGGGTTCTGGGTTCGATTCCCGCACGTAACAAGTATTTGTATGGCCTACAGATAATTGTTCCGGGTCTGGGTGTTTGTGCATGTGAGATTTGTGTCTGTAAAAGCACCCACGATACAGGAATAATCCTAGTGTAGGGCAATTATTATAAAAATTAAAACAGTAATAAATAACACATCATCACGCCTTGTATTCCCCGAAGGGTTCGGCAGAGGTGGTATTAGTACACCCTCGTTTCGCCAGTTATGTAATAGGGGGCGAGCCTATTGCCATTAACCGGGCACAAATCCAGACCCCGGGCTGCTACTGAGAAATCTCTAATGAAAAAACCCAATAACACTTTGCCCGACCTGGGGATCGAACCCAGGACCTCACGATCAGCAGTCGCGCTTGCCATTACTAGACCAACGAGGCAGTCAGCAGTCAGTAATAAATGTAGTAAAAAAATCGATAAGTACATTTTACACTAGTCATAATTAATTTCCTTAAACGCTTATAAAGTGTAACTATTACTTATTGGTAACAATGACCCGGAACGTTATTAAATCACAGTTATGACACAGTGAAAAACCGTTTTAATCACTATCTATAGTTTAATCTTAACATCGTAAAAGCTTTTTGTCATGCTTTTGTTTTTAGGGTTCCATACCCAAAGGGTAAAACGGGACCCTATTACTAAGACTCCGCTGTCCGTCCGTCCGTCCGTCTGTCACCAGGCTGTATCTCATGAACCGTGATAGACAGTTGAAATTTTCATAGATGATGTATTTCTGTTGCCGCTATAACAACAAATACTAAAAAACAGAATAAAATAAATATTTAAGGGGGCTCCCATACAACAGACATGATTTTTTTGCCGTTTTTATAGATAATGGTACGGAACCCTTCGTGCGCGAGTCCGACTCGCTCTTGGCCGGTTTTTGATATGTTGCCATAGTACACGTAGTATTATGATGTTAATATTTACGCTAAACGAAGAAATAACACGAACAAAACGTTATTTACGTTTTGTTGCAATTGCAATACGTTTGGCGTTACTGGCGTTTATTCTCAAAAATAAAGAAGACTCACTGCTGGCTGATAACTGTCAGCAAATTTGCAATGACGTGTATTTCTAAAGATAACAATGGCATGAAGGCACAGAATGGTTTAGCCTTGATCATAACATCACGCCGTATATTCCCCGAAGAGCTCGGCAGAGGTGTTTTGTAACACCCTCGTTTCGCCAGTTATGTTTAAGTTCCATGTAATAGGAGGCAAGCCTATTGCCATTAACCGGGCACAAATCCAGACTCTAGGATGCTACTGAGAAATTCCTAATGAAAAAATCCAATAACATTGCCCGATCTGGGGATCGAACCCAGGACCCTGTGCTCAGCGGTCGCGCTTGCGACCACTAGACCAAGAAGGCAGTCAAGTTAGCCTTGATCATTGATTAATTATCTACTAACGAGTAACTACCTATAACTATACAATATTGTGCATAGATTGATCTTCATTGAAATGACTAAACATACCATAAAAGTGAATTTCTTAATGATTTTAATATACAAGGTTAGTCGGAAAGAGGGTACTAAGCCGAAAAGTACCCATAATAATGAATAACTTTTGTTTTACAACTTTCCCCAAAAGTCAATAGTTCAAGAGAAATAGCTGTTCAAAGATTTCATAAAAAATACGCTAAATTCTATCTATCCTCAGCTATGATCAGACGTGTTTATATTTTACGTCATATTTGGGGTCACGGATTAGAAACTCCATTTTCTGAATTTATAACTAAAACAGGGATGAATAATTTTTGAAAAAACTAAAATAAAAAATAAAACATGGAATAAAAATTTATCGATTTTTTTAATTTTAACACTTTCTTTAAAACAATCGTCAGTGATACGTCAAGTGGCCTGCGGTTTTGTACCCCCTTTCCGACTAACCTTGTATAACATGTAAAAAATATAGAAAAGTTGCCGCTTCTCTCTTTTCCTGAATCTATTTTGTACCGTCACACGAAAGGCCTTTGACCACCGATCATTTACCAATAAAGGCTTGACTCATTTACCGTGTCGGTACACTTTAATCTAATTTTATAGAAATGGCATTCACCTGAAGTTTTCTAAGAATAGTATTGTGAATTCGTCACGGGGTTTCACAGATACCTACTTTTTTATCGCACCATCTATTTTAAAGAGCTATTGTAAGGAGACCAACAACCCGTGTCCATGAAGTTTTCAATATTATGTAGTACCGAACAATAGGCGATAATTTATCATAATTATAACGACATTTGTAAAACAGTGATAAAGTATCAACATAATGTGGTTATTGTGTAATACCTGATAGGAAAGAAGATAATTCTGTTTCGAACTTGGCCTGACACACTGCCGTGTATACATAACATAACATCACGCCTGTATTCCCCAAAGGGTTGGGCAGAGGTGTATAGTAATACCCTCGTTTCGCCGTTATGTTTAAGTCTCATGTAATAGAGGGCGAGCCTTTGCCATCAACCGGGCACAAATCCAAGCTCTGGACTGCTACTGAGAAATTCCACAGGGAAAAACCCAATAACACTTTGCCCAACCTGGGGATCGAACTCAGAACCTCACGATCAGCAGTCGCACTTGCCACCACTAGACCAACGAGGCAGTTATCCGTGTATCGTCGCTGCGCCTGCAAAATCCGCTGTTTTTTTTTTTAAATCTGTCTTTGATGCTATATTATAATAGTTCTCGAGCCACGTGCACGTCTAAAATCTGTTTTTTAATCATTTATTTGGTTAAGAAGATAGCAAAATAAATTATTAGAAAACGTATTTTACAGTTGCACGTGACTTGAGACCTATTATAAAATAGCATCGAAGACAGATTTAAAAAAAACACATAGCGGATTTTGCAGGCGCAGCGACGGTATCTAGATTTAAATAACGACGGCGTAGAATTTTTGAATGATGTAACAAATCAATTATCACCCAGTATTATCGTCTATGATCTTGTACGATGCGTCTGCGTCGGTATTCCCCGCATCCGCCTTGATGCTTCATACTTAACAATCTTAACATCGTATATCCGTAAAGCCGTTGATCGGCAACTGACTATAATAGTTTTCTATTGTCATGGAGGCCTTGAAACCGGCGAGTTTGTTTCGAAAAAATATTGAATCATCATTATCGATTGTTATGTTAGCAATCAGGGAAATAAATCATTTTGTGGCTTTATTATGATAATATTGTTAAGCTTTGGTTGTTGCGTCATGAGATGATACTATAATGATTTGGAATTCCAACGTGACAAACATCATTTTGGGGCCCAGTGAATAATATTAGCAAGCACATTGGGTCACCCACGCGAACGCTCAACGAGTAATCCCAAGGAGGGATAATGTCATGCAGGCGGCCGGTCATAAAACAATAAGCCAAAACCTCTAACAACATTGATTTATGAAATACATGTTATGCCGACCCCACCTAGTGTGGGATAAGAGCAGGAAGAAGAAGAATTCCAACATTTGAAGATTTTTCTCTTAGTACCATTTTTTTGGAGAGCCTTATAACTAATTACCAACCGCGCGGATCATACGATTAGCGAGGTTAATTGCCGCGGTCAGTCTGTGGGTGGGTGACCGTTCATTACACATCGAGACCCCTCTGTGCCTCGAAGAGCACGTTAAACAGTCGGTCCCGGGTGTTATACTAGTACCAATGACAGTCGTTACGGGAAACCAGAGGCCTGAAAGTCTGACAACCGGTCTAACCTTAGGATATCGGCATTGCCCTGTAACTTGGTTGCGGAGGTCTGATGGCAGTCGCTCCGTGTAAAATACTGGTATTCAGCCGCATCTGGTTAGACTGGAAGCTGACAGAACAACATATTACAACTTACAACTCTTTTTTTTTAATATTAGAAGTAGAATACATAACATAAAACATAACATCACGCCTTATATTCCCCGAAGGGTTCAGCAGAGGTGCTTTTAGTACACCCTCGTTTCGCCAGTTATGTTTAAACTCCATGTAATAGGGGGCGAGCCTATTTCCACTAACCGGGCACAAATCCAGACTCCAGGCTGCTACTGTGAAATTCCTAATGGAAAAACCCAATAACACTTTGCCAACTAGACCAACAAGGCAGTAAGTAAGGCAAGGTAGTAAGTAGAATACATGTTATACAAAATATCTTAAGAAAATTATACACATTTACTTATCACACAGGTATCTTATAGGACAGAAACAGTAAATTCTAAACGCCTCAGAACCCGCTTGTTTCCTAGCCCAACTGCAAATGCAATCGCTATTCAATATTTTTTCCCATCTTAACGGTTAACAATGGTATTACTAACTCAATGAGCTAAGTTAAAATTACTTATCATAATTATACGGGGCTAAACCCACCACTTAACCATAAATAGCAAACTAATTGAGTAATTCATACTTCATTGCAAATTATCTACGTCAATGGTTATTAAATATGGTAAAAAATTCAATTCTTTAGCGCGTAGTGACATTTTTATATGAGGAGAACTTGTTCTGTTGTCTTATTGTCTTGATTATCTAGTTACAGATGTATTCATATCAAATTATTTAAATTTTGCTACCTATTTAAATACAAAATGTTTTAAATGGTGGTTTATCAGAAGAATTATTAACGGCAGTGATAGCCTAGTGGTGTGATCGTCGGACTGCCAAGTCATAGGTCTCGAGTTAGAATCCAAGACACGCACCTCTGACTTTTCGGATTCAAGTGCGTGTTGTATAATTATCACTTGCTTAAAAACGGTGAAGGAAAACATCGTGAAGAAACCTGAGAGATATTTCTCGACGGCATGTGAAGCCGAGTCAGAGACTCATGGGCGGCATAAACTCTGACACCAGGTTGAGTCACTAACCACACGAAAAGAAGAAGAAGATTAACGACTACATACATTCTATAATTTCTTTCAAATAAATTGTGTGATTAGGTATTGAGGATCTCAAAAAGATATGTTTTAGTTTTCAAGCAATGATTCAGTACCCAGTTTAGAATACAAACATAATATAACATCACGCCTGTAAACCACAAAGGGTCGTGCAGAGGTAACACCCTCATTTCGCAGTTAAGTCCCATGTAATAGGGGGCGAGCCTATTGCCATCAAACGCTGCTACTGAGGATTTCCACACGAAAAAACCCAGTAACATTATGCCCAACCTGGGGATCGAACCCAAGACCTCACGATCAACAGTCGCGCTTGCCACCACTAGACCAACGAGGCAGTTTAGAATACCTTCAAGTAAAAACTTAGAAGCGGAAAATAGGAATCTCCTAACAAGAATACATGTTGTATTGTCCACACGACGATTAATCAATCTATTATATCCAGTATAAGCTGACCTCTCGTTGTATGGAAATTCTGTACAATGGAAGTTCATCATAAGCTGGATACTTACATAGCTTGATCTGTCGTCTTGTGTCCAATTATCTGTGAGTCCTAGCTACTAGTTAACTTACTGAATAAAGAACTGTATCAGCATTGCCTTTAAATACAGGGTGTAAACGAAATCATGTATTTCCTTCAAAACTCGTGAAGCAGTATGCTGACATAGATTAACCCTCCACGAGCTACTTTTGGATTCAATAAAAAAATAATTACAAGAAGTAAACATGTTGTGTTCTTACCGTGAAGCATTTTAGCCCCCGAGCGAATTGCGCGGTATCGCCCGCCGCGCGGTCATTTAACCCGGGGCGCTAAAATGTTAAGAACACAATAGGTATGTTTACTTCTTGTCATTTTTTTTATTGATTCCAATTCCATGCAGGGTTAATCTATGTCAGCAGTACATCACGAGGTTTGAAGGAATTACATGATTTCGTTTACACCCTTTATAAAATTCGACGTTCGGGTATGCTCGAGCATGCGCAAGGAAACGCTTGATGTCTACATTGAATTTTATACTTAAAGTCAATATTGATACAGTTAATTATTCAGTGAAATTTAAAAAGTGCTCGAACATCCCTTGTAGTCCGCGCAAGTGCTAGTCACCTCCTGAGGTATGGGAGCGACAGGAGGGGAGTGCACGGTAGACAAGACAAAGCGAACTGACAGAGCGCGTCTATTGTTTCGCACCCCCCTCCTGCCGCTCTCATTCCTCAGGTGGTGACTAGAATTTGCGCGCAGACTATCTATACCTAAATTATCTCGTGATAATATATATAAATGTATAAAGTGTGGTCGCGGTGCAGGAGGAATTTCGTACAATGACACGTCACTACTTATCTCTGTCGCTCGCGCATAAATATGTTGCAGTCGCGCTCGCACAGATGCGGCGACCGCCATCAACACAGATTGCAATTGGTTGTAGGCACAAAGGTCATTGTACGAAATTCTTCCTGTTCCGCGACTGGTCTTTAGCAGTGGTAGCCTAGTGGTGTGACCTTCGGACTGCCAAGTCATAGGTCTCGAGTTAGAACCCAAGGCATGCACCTCTGACTTTTCGGAATCATGTGCGTATTGTATAATTATGACTTGCTTAAAAATGGTAAAGGAAAACATCGTGAGGAAACCTGCCTGATAGATATTTGTCGATGGCTTGTGAAGCCAAGTCAGAGGCCCATGGGCGGCATAAACTCTTACACCAGGTTAGTTACTAATCACACGAAAAGAAGAAGATCTCGTGATATGCAACGCTCGTTCTAAAATTACAGAAGAAACGCGAGCGCAGACATATGTCGCAAATTGTTATTCTTAAACTCCATTCCTTCAATTCTTAACTCTAGAATTTTCCATAATTGATATCTTTAGCTCCAAAAGTTTAGATATTTGCATACCTAACTACAATATAACTTTGAACGTTCACCGGTGGGAGCAGACTGGGTTAATTCCATGTATTAATTAGTTAGGGGTCACGAAATGAAAGGGAATCCACTTACAATTGTTCAGAGCAGGTGCTTCGGTGCTTAGAGCCTACTAAAATAGATACGAGTTGGGTTTTAGTTTTATTTATACTTAATTAGATTTGGTCTGACTTTTGCTTTCAAGTATCTGTATAACGGAGAACTTAATTAAGTATTTACTTAGATTTGGTGCAATAAATACGACTAATATTACGACTATTATTATTATAATATAATTTGTAGCAATACAAATTTTGATTTATGAATTAAATTGGGTCCGCTACTTGTCCTCGAAATATGAAACAACGAATAACACGCCCCGAAAGTTTGCAATAACAAATAATGCAACGACGAAAGTACGAACCAACGAATATCCTTTCAACGAAGTCATTTGATCACGAATCACGTAACAACGAATGCACGTTACAACAAAAAACTGTACGCCTAAACTACGTGGTCTCGATAAACGAATAAGCCGACGAGTGTTACGGTTACGACAAATCAATGTAACCAGAAATTAGATTATATTAGAAACAGGCAGTTTTTATGAACAAACCTCCTTCAATAAATAAAGATTGAAAAAAACTATATCCAAATACAAAAAAGAAATAAAAAAGATACTCTAAAGTCTAAACCATAGAAATTCTGGTATTTTTTTACAGCGGTGTGTATCTTCAACTAAACGTCAGTTAATGGACCGTGTGGACCCTATAATCAGTATCTATTGTACTTAAAATTGAACGAACTGCATCCTTTTTTGCGCACTTAAGATGTAATATAATGACCTCGATGAATCCGTCTGTCTGCAAAGTGGGACCAAAAAACCCACAAAAATAATAATAACCTGCTTTAAAATTGATATTGATAAGGTTGTTTTATTACCAAGGTATATAATATTACCAAATATTCTTGATTTTATTCAAAAAAGTTATAAGTAGGTACAAAGGCTGGTCAATACCTAATGCAGCTGTAGCGCGGCGCACGCGTTAGGCCCGGTATCCACCAAAGCGGAGAGGAGAAGAGACGAGAGGAGATGTGCTGCGAAGGTGGTAGGTTATTTCCACCAAAGCGGAGAGATGTGAGCTTTGTGTAGCAGAGATGTGAGCTGTAAGAGATCGAAACTAGTCAAGTTCTGTCTACGATAGGAAGACGACCGCCGGATTAGACACTTCTCCGCTCTGCCGCGCCGCTTGCTCGCTCGCCGCACAAAATTCTATAGAAAAAGGAGACATCTCCTCTCCTCTCCGCTTGATCCATTTCCACCCAAGCTAAGCGGAGAAGAGATGTGGAAATAACGAAATCGGATTGGTTTATTCAAACACATCTCCTCTCGTCTCCTCTCCTCTCCGCTTTAGTGGATACTGGGCCTTAGGGCCAAGCCACATTTGACGGAAGATACGTTGCCGATCTTCCATTGCGTAAACAATACGAGGAAAAGAATCAAGGAAAATTATTCGAAAGGAAGGTACCTACTGTGCCCAAAATGTGCGCAAAAAAATATCATGTGTTACCGATGAGGCAAGTAAAACAATTGTCGAATTTTAACCACACGCGATACTAGTTATATTTAATACGTAATATCGGTTAAACCGCGTCATCATGATTCGATGTCGTGAGAAGGAAAACTTGTGAGGAAACCATCCCATTCATAATGACCTATGACTCTAATGGCTAATAACTAAAGTACCTACAGATTTATTGCACATTATAGGCCCGCGTACTCACAGCTAATTAGTACAGTTAGTAAACTAAATGGACGTAGCAGTGTGGTCAACAAATCGTGTAGATAGAAGCTCGTTGCAGACCACACCTGACAGGGAACAATGGCCAATCGGTTACCCACTAATTGCAGCTCGTAATTATATACATGACGACATTTTTACCACTGCATTTTAGGGTTATGTAGCCGAGTAGTAAAAGCAAAACTCCTAGTGTATCGTTAAGTCGCATCGGTCCGATGTGTCCCCACCTTTCTTTTAGCTATTTAACTATGAATCCAAAAATCCATTTCTCTTTTTCTTGTTTTCGTGACCGTGTCGCCTCAGTCGTATAAACATGACTGAGGAGACGCGGGCACGAAAACATTTTTATTTGTCGTATAAACCAGACTATCCAAACGGGTCAAGTTCAAATTTTTCAAGTTATACTACTTAATAACCTTCAACTAGAGAACCATACAACGTGTCTATTATAACTTTTTTATTCTATTGGAATGCTTGTAGATGGCCCTTGCGGACCGCTTTTACGTAACTGGGCAGTTATTGGCGAGACCTGCAGGGTCTCCAGCCAATGGATATAAAGTTAAATACTTAACCTAAGCTAACTACTAGTCTAACATCATGACATGACATAACACCATGGCAACAACAGCAATAAGGGCGACCCCTAATGGAACTCGGACCTTTGCTTAAGGCGTCGCTGGTGGGAGGACTGGAAGTCAAAGTCAAGTCAAAGTATTTATTTCAATTAGGCACATAAAAGGCACTTTTGAACGTTAAAGTTACAAAGAAAATAGAATTGATTCTAGTTGCCCCTTCCAAAAGGTAGTTTCGTATGGAGAAGAATGGGCAAGAAACTCCACCGTTACTCTTTTAAAATGTCTTACAATATTTTGTATAGGTACATTAATTATACAATTATATGTGAAAACGATGCACCTAGAATAAAATTACTATACCACAAAAGGTAAAAAAAAATAAAAAATGAAATAACGACATATTAATTGTGATAGGTACATGGTGCTCACATATTTACAAACATTGCAAAAGTATACGTTTTCCCAAAAAAATAAAAGTAATAAGTCAGTGTATGAGTTTAGGTACTTACTCATAGAATCTAAAATAAACGGCTTTAAAAAAATAAAAAGGAAGGAAGGGAGACATATTAATGAGGGCTGAATGAACAGTGTGAATCTACTATCACACACTTGACCACCGTTCTATAATTCTCCACCTCACGTCCAAAGTTCAATCTCAGATACATCACAAACATTGCTTCACATACGAATTCAGAGTAGTAAATTAATAATATGTTACTAACAAGGTGTTTGGGAAACTTGTTCATTATTTAATGTGAGCGTTTGGCTCACAAGGAAGCTTTGTTAGCAAATTAACACGTCACGAAGACTTGGTTCTCACGGCCGTCAGTGTGTCCTTTACTTTACTTGTAAGATTCTGTATTGTTTTGAGTTTAGTGGTCGGACTTTTGTGTATCGACGCTCAGCAGTGAAAAACCTCGTAAACAAATTTTCTTCAAAAGCGTTTTATTTGTTCTTTAGTCATACACGTACTGATTCAACTTTCAATTCAAATACTTCTAAGGTATAATGGACGTATGATGATAAACTTGCCATTTCTTTTTCAGGAGGCAGTTTTTTCTATCTCTTTAAAAAAATTGTATTTTATACATACGTGGTTTTCACTGCCGACCGTCGGTAGGTATATGGAAATTTTAATGATTGTTCAATTGGGTTTGTAAACACTGCTAATGTTTTGGTTTTTAACACACATACGCATGACTTTTATCAACACAATCTAATTTAAGCAAACTTTTGTATTAAAATATCGTCTCATAGACCCGAGGGTTTCCGTAGATATAATACCTATTTTGTCTTCCTTACTCTGATATACTATAATTTACGGAGCGTTATTGGTTAAAATTGAGACTCTTGTATCTTTACCAATAATTAAGCAAAGGCCTCATATAGCTTTGTATAGTAGACCCTCCGCTATGGAAGGAAGTAGCTATCATAGGTAAAATTAGCTTACAAGTCTATTCATAGTTTGGCTATAAAAAATGCTACCATTGGTAAGCAAAACGATTCGTATCTGTTTATAGGAACCGGGCATAAATGGTCCATTGCCTTTCCAATGCACTGAACCGATAATATTATAATACCTGTTTTCTGATATTCTGGTCACTCGAAACATTCATTTATTTTCAACGTGAACGCGTTGTGATATATTTTGATATGTTTTTTTAATTATTTGTAATTGGTTATACAATGGAGAAAATAAAAATTAGAAAAAAAATATTAAAAAAACGGAAGTCCCATTCAATTAATTGGCAATTTATCTTAAAGAAAATTCTTGTGCTCTGGTAGGAAAAAGAAAACTTTCATAATTGACATCATTTTGTCACATGTCCAATTGTCCATTGTATGACATGTAAGGTATCATTATTTTAGCAACACAAGTACTTAAGGAAATAGAAAAATAAAGGACTTTATTAGTGACAGTAGTAATATTTCTATTATTTTGAAAAACAATGTCTGAGTAACTACGTTGAGCTGTAATTAGTCAGGTTAGTTAGCCAATAGGTTACTTAGCATTAATTATCGACTCTTGCCGTAATTATTTTGGCTCTATCACGAGATTTTATAACTGGAAGTTATACTGTAGAGCTAACTCTAGTGACTTCAGTTAACTGTGGATGCAAGATAATTCATCATTCATACATTACGACTATGTCGTACCGAGTTCGAGTTCGCACCAAAGCCTTGGACACACTAAGGGACAAATGGAGCAACATTTTATTATTTTCTATTCTTGAATTGATCGCGTTTGGCCCTAGTCTCATCTGATGGTAAGCGCAGACAGGGTCTAAGATGGAGCACACGAATCCAAGGAACAGAGATATAGAGGGATTCCCCTATACCCCTCTGGCTTTCACATACACACGACGGATCACAGTAAACTGCTTGGCCAAACTTTAATGTGAGGGTGGTAGCTAGCCAGGCGGACCGTACAGATCCTACCACCAAGCGTGCTAGGTTTTGATGAATCTTACAACACGCGTCTATTTCTAGCGTGCGGTGAGGAAGTTTTATATTCTAACCCGTCCCCATACATGCCGTGGGACTTGACGCGGGACATCTACTGAATGTCCCGGGGACAATGTCGCGTAACAATTCGCTCGCATACACCTGCACCCGTTCTTAAAGCGGCGGCTTGCAACATGTCCCGCGTCACATAGAAATGTCGCATAGTTTTGCGCGCAACGTTACGGGGCAGTCTGCAACGATGCAGCGTCACATAGACTCATTGTTGTGCGTCAAGTTGGGGTACATATTGTCCCCTAGTGAATCCAAGGCGTAAATAATTCATAATTTAGTGCTATTTTATTTTATTTATTCTATGTTTAAAGTCCAAATCTTTTTAAACATATATTAGCAGCAAAACGTCCGTATTATTTCGAGGTTTTACTACTTATTCAACAACAACAAAAAAAACACTCATATCACATCACATTTTTTCCCAATTCAAGCCTTTGACATACCGTATTATTATTCTACAAATTCAAGGTGAACCACTCAAAGGTACTACAATACCTTGGATGACCGCAAACTTATTACCAATTAAAACTTAATCGAGAACAGAAATTCAGCCGTTGATAAGCGCCATTGTTTCGCAAACAAAGTAGCTGTTCTGTTGCAATCTAAATAATTGCTGCTTGATTGACTTTCAAATGATACCTAATTGTTTCGGTCCCAATGATTTTATCAGTCCTGGTATGTACACAAGACGACAAATCAAGCTTTACTTTTCCAGTTTATGCTGACCTCTCATTGTACATAATTTCTTTATAAGGAGAGGTCAGATTATACTGGATTTTATACTGAAAAGTATTGCATGTACTTTCGTATGTATAGTCAACAAAGGAGTGATGATTGCTCAACAAGTTCTAAAATAACTTTCGCGAATGATATTCGTACATAAGAATGTAAACGGTTTAATGAATGAAAACATGCCAATTATTTTTTTGTTAAAAATAACGATAGAGTAGTGAATTCGGTTAAGAATAGTGTTATGATAAATAAAAACCAGCGATTAACTCCCGAGATAATGAATTATGAAATTCCAAAATGTTTATCGACTTTTGCTGTTGACTGTACTCAACCAAAACCGAATTTATTGTAAACAAAGTGTGTTATGGCATAGATTGGGAAACGCCTATGTCCAGCAGTGGACTAGGGTGGGCTTCGTTAATTGATTGAAAGTGTGCTGTTGTTCTTCTCAAGATTAAGCTCGTTTTATTATAAAAACCAATTCTGACAGAGATCTTGTCCCCGCGTCCGATTATAAACCCTCCCAGATTAGCATAGTCCGCCGTCCCCGGCATGCGCTACTAAAGCCCGATGATGAGATCACCCTCCTCCAGGAGGCGAATAAATCGACTAGTACTATACACATACACCGCCGCCGCCGACCGGCGTATCGCCCTCGCCGACGAGGCCCCTCGCGACGTCCCACCGCCGCCGCCCCCGATCCACCGTGCTCACCCGCCGCAGCCGCGGAGCCGGTCGTCCCTTCTGACTCCGCGCAGTCACCATGACGCGAGAATACAGCCCTCATCAAGCTGTCGTATCCCTCCCAGTCCTCTTGCATTCGACACCCTAAGAGTTCGAGTCCCCCCTTGGGGACACTCTCAGAGGTGTCGCTGCTATAGTCATAGCCATGATGTTACAGTAGTTAGCTTTGCGTAGTTAGCTAGGTAGTTAGAATAGTAGGTATTGGTTCGGAGACCCTTCTGGTCTCGCCAATAATAGTCAGGTTACGTAGAAAAGGTCGGCAAGACCATCTACAATAGTCGAATAGGAAAAAAAAAAAAAAGAAAAAAAAAGATCTTGTCCAGAGATATTTTTTAAATTCTAATATTTACTGATTGAAATCAATTTATTAATTTATTGATTGACAATCGCACAGAAATAGTATTTTCATAAATTATGGGTTTAATTTTCCTTAAAATATTATTAGCTGCCTTTGTAGATTATTTTAGCGATTTTTTTTATACTTAATAATAACCAATTTATAAACAATAAAAAAACGATATTATTTAAGCTTTGATCTTAGACATAGACATAATAAAACTTAATTTATTAAAGCTAAAAGGTCAATCGAAGATGTAAATCCAGTTTTGTTTTTTTTTATCTGTGCACTTTATGTATACCTACTTATTTTATTTTTATTTTTTTTATTAAGTTATTCCATACCTCGGAGAGCACCCGGGTGTCATACGAATACCTACAACAGTCGTTACGGGAACTCAGAAGCCCGAAAGTCTGACAACTGGTCTAACCTTAGGGTATCGGTACTTCCCTGCTACTGGGTTGCAGAGGTCTGATGGTAGTCGCTCCGTGTAAAATACTGGTATTCAGCCGCATCTGATTAGACTGGGAGCTGACCCCAATATACTCGGAAAAAGGCTAGGCAGAACTATTTGTTTTATTAAAGTTAAATCACGATATTTTGAATATAACTAAAAAATATTCATTGCTGAAACATTAATACAAGTTTACCTTTGTGTAAATCTTCATTATTGTTGTCATAAGACAGCTATGTCTATGGTTTTGACGTGTGCTAACGAGAAGCGATCCTTTGAACTTGTTCTAATTAAAATCTTCGTATCGATGTACGCCGATAAGACGTGACGTCCGATAAACGTAGGCTTTAATAAGGATATAATATCACGTTGAGCAAACCCGTTTTGCTATAATAGGACCTGTACCTTTATGTATATTGTTGTTTATTAATCAATAATATATCCTTATTGTATACTCTACAATACATACTTCTTGAGTCGTGGCTATTTGCTAATTGCGAGGTTAAGCTGCGCTTGCCGCGGTCAGTTCGCGGATGGGTGACCGTTCGATACATATCGAGACTCCTCTTTGCCTCAGAAAGCACGGTAAACTGTCGGTCCCGGGTGTCATACCAATATCTAAGACAGTCGTTACGGGAAGTCAGAAGCCCGAAAGCCTGACAGCCGGTCTAACCTTAGGATATCGGCATTGCCCTGTAACTGGGTTGCAGAGGTCTGATGGCAATCGCTTCGTGTAAAATACTGGTATTCAGCCGCATCTGGTTAGACTGGAAGCTGACCCCAACATAGTTAGGAAAAGGCTTGGCAGAATGAACAAGCAGGTGGAGCCGCGGGCATAGCTAGTATCGGAATAAAATCGAAATGGGTTTACATTTTTTTTCGTTGTTGATATATTTATGTTATTACAATTTATCGTTCAGTTATGTCCGGTGCCATCCTGATCGTGTAAGTTACACCTTCAAATCGTATCAAATGCTCCATTTTCCTAGCTTAGGTTCCAAAATGTATACCTATTATGATGATGGTTGCGGTTTACATGTACTTATTTGGACTAGTAATAATGATACGGATGCGAGCCGTTTGTTGGAAATCATCTTTTAGTCGTCATCCCCCGCGTCCCATTATATGAAACCTGTTTGTTTAGAGAACATGTACCTATTTGTGGATTGAGACGAATGGACGAGGTACCTATTAATATATGGGTAAATAGTACCTACTTATAATTAGGTTTAATTACACCATATTTTTGATTAATTTTCATGTTCCCGCGCTTTTTATAAAAACATATTTGGAATAACTCGCGCGCGCTTTTTATAAATTATTTCGATTAATTCGTATTTTTTGAATGTCGAATACGTCGTTCGCCTGTATTGCTAACATAGACTTTTTTTGCACAAACCGTGCGAAGACATAAGAAAAATAAAACTTTGACTTTTTTACTGATGTTGATATAGGGCAAAGGTCAAAATTTATTCAGCCAACATTTTATTTGCAATTTATCGCAACGGAGATCGTATCGTAAGTCATTTTCAATTGCTTGACATCATGAAGCGAACGTGCTGATCTCAACGTAGTCAGATAATGTGTGCTTAAGTAATGCCATATAATAAGCAAATTGCAGCTACTGTCTGTGGCCAGTGGCCATATTTGTTCAAGGTATTACCGCACTGTACTGTAATTTCTTGAACAAATATACCCACTGGCTATCCGGTCTAGGAAGTTGTAGCTATTTAAAGTTGTTGTAAGAGACAATATTAATGTTTAAGATAAGTCAATGATGCGACATTCAGTAACATTTTTGTTCTAAGAATGAAAATGAAGGGAATGAAAGAAAGGATTTTTACTTTCGGATTTTGACAAATATTAAACGATTATTACCTTTGACGATGAGTACCCTTAGTTAGAACAAGGTAAAAGTTATTTAAGACTTAATTCATAACTAGAATGGCAAGCTATAAATAACAGAAAGAACATGATAAAAACATAAATATATAGCTATCTAATAAGCTAGGTACTTACAAAATAATAAATGAACGATGTCGCGGATAATAGAATAATGTCCTCAAGTTTCTACTATCTAAAACTTATCATAGTGATACTTGTATGACCGGTTTAGATCCAAGATAATCTTATTGGTTTGTTAAACGTTTAATTGGTTCATAAGATCAAAGATATGGGCTTTCTAACGGTTAAATAATCAACTTAATAAGTTTAGAGGTCTCTTAGATGGATAAACTAAAAACTTAAGCTGATAGCAACAGCTTATCCGAACACGTGAAAAATTCTTCGTTTTCAAGATGTAAAATAATCATGTAAGGATACATTCTAACTCTTTTAGTGAGACTCCATCACTGTGATTCCGTCAATCTTCTCCTTTTCGTGTGGTTAATAACTAACCTGGTGTCAGAGTTTATGGCTCCCATGGGCCTCTGACTTGGCTTCACATGCCGTCAAGAAATATCTCTCAGACTCCGTCAATGAGACTCCGGCAGTAAGAATCTAAAGTAGAGAGTTTAATAGTCCATTTAATAGAGACTTTACATCTCTAAATATTAGTCATATCCGTTTAGCATTGCGTCATCTTTGAGTCTAATCACATCTAAACAATTAAACTTTTACCCTGGTTTTAAAATAGCCCCGTCTCTTTTTGTCTAAGACGTGAAAAATTGATGACATTATTTTAAATCTGGGATTATCTTAGACCTGACCTGTTTAAACCATCTGTCATAACATGGGGGCTTGTGAGCAAGATAAGATAATTTACTAAGAAAAGATTATCTTCTGACGCAGATACCGCCTTCTATACAAGATTATAGAGAGAGGAAAATTTTGATTATTTATTAGGATAACCAGTAAAACCTGCTTATCTGATTGATATGAAATCTTTGTAATCGGGTATTTTCATGACTCCGTGGTCTCTATATGTAACAAGCCAGAATTTTCGCTTTAGAGAATCAATTAAATCTATATCTATACCTACTAATATTATAATAAACAGGAAAGATTTGTATTTTTGGATTTTTATATGTAACGAATAAACTTAAAAACTACTAGATCGATTTCAAAAATTCTTTTGTCGTTAGAAAGCTACATTACCACTGAGTAATATAGTCTACGGGCGGAGCCGTGAGGACACAGCTAGTAGTTTAAAAAAAGAAAAACCCGTCCCTTGTTAGTTCCCTCGTTTGAATTATGTATTTTAGTCCGCTAAGTATCAGATACTGAATCTGTCTTGCATATACTGTGTACTTAAAGCTTCACCTTGCTCTCTACAAAAATTATAACCAAATCTTTTGCCGCAAACAGGTAAAACAACAACAATTTCCAATTCTTATTCATATAAGACACAATGCAGCGTACACATCTAGTCAACGAACGCTAAGATCGCGTTCCCACTTTGTCGTGACGACAGATAGTCGTGTCGTTTTAAGTGTCGTGGCTTATATATTTAAATGAAGGTGTTCACATATAAGACGACACGATAAACTATCGTTCAGGACTTGTTTTTGCAGTGACGACAGATTGTCGAGTCAATGGGACCGGCTAGCACGACAGTCGTCCAACGATAAATGTATCGTCTCGACATTGTGATGTGTCGTTATTACGACGATCTGTCGTGGCCACGATAAAAATATCGTCTCGTCATAGCTTGCTACTGATGTGCAAACGACAAAGCGACTGTCGTAAAACGATAAAATGTCGTCGCGATCCAATAGGAATAGCTAGATACGATAGTCGTTAAACGATAAATTTATCGTCACGACATAGTGGGAACGCGCCCTAACGAACGGGGCTCTATACCGCTAAAACCGAATGATACCTGTTTTTTTAACCCCCGACGCAAAAAGAGGGGTGTTATAAGTTTGACCGCTATGTGTGTGTGTCTGTCTGTCTGACTGTCTGTCTGTGTGTGTGTCTGTCTGTGGCACCGTAGCTCTTAAACAGGTGAACCGATTTGAGTGCGGCTTTTTTATTTGAAAGCTGGTTTTCTAGCGAGTGATCTTAGACATATTTTATTAAAATCGGTTCAGCCATTTCAAGGTTATCAGCTGTTTTGTTAGCTGCGGTAGGGTTCTTAGACGCATAGTGTGTATTACTTTACTTTCAAACATACGTGTGAAATGAAATTTGAAACACTCATGTATGCTATATAAATATGCAAGATTATGAAATTCTTGGTCTGATGCTGCAGCCAGGATAACCAGTGCACTAGTACACTCTTGAAAAAATAATAGCAGATATGTCGTGTTTGGATTCGTTTTGATCAGTATTTGATTCTACATGCAATTCAATGGTGGCGACATGATGAGCTGATGCTGCAGCCAGGATATCCAGCACACTAGTACACTCTTGAAAAAATTATAGCAGATATATGTCGTGTTTGGATTCGTTTTGATCAGTATTTGTTAGCTATAATTTATGAAGATCTGTTCAGGCGTTTGAAGATCATCAGCTCATTTCCTATTTGACAAAAGGGTCTTACCAACTTTCACTGGTCCGATTGATTTGAAATTTGGTGTACTGTTACTTTGGTGGTATTTCCAAGACATGGCAACCTTGAGCTGATGCTGCAGTATCAAGTAGTCTGCAGGATACCCAACCCCTCAGCAACTTATAGCAGATATAGCATCTTTGGGCTCATAAGAATGGTCTCAATGAGTAGATGTTAGATAGATGATGGTGTCTACTAGTAATTTAAAAAGTATTAAATAAAAATTAAATTAAAAATTTAAAAAACCCCCGACTCTAAAAAGAACCCCTAAAAAGTAAAAAATAAAATGTGTTTATTGGCCATTTAACTTTATTAAAAGTACCTAGTAATATTTTGATTCAAGCGTCGTCACGTCGGGGGACCGCTAACTAAATAAATTAAAAAAAAAAACAGAATACGAAAAAAGAAGCTTGGTAATGATAATTTACTTAGCGGTCCCCCGACGTGATGACGCTTGAATCAAAATATTACTAGGTACTTTTAATAAAGTTAAATGGCCAATAAACAGATTTTATTTTTTACTTTTTAGGGGTTCTTTTTAGAGTCGGGGCTTTTTTAAATTTTTAATTTAATTTTTATTCTATACAAAGTTTGATTAAACTCAACAAAAGACGAACGTTAGTTGGTTAGGTATGTACGTAGCTAAAGTCACAATAAATTTTACGACAATCAGCCGAGCCGCATAAGTAATAAACGCATCCGTTTTAGTTTCGCCTCGTTACTCGAGCCGGGGCGTCCAACCCTCGGGCGTGGGTTCGCAATAAAATTGCAATCGTACGCAATTGAAATGAGTAACCGTGAATGAGTAACAGCTATTTCTATAAGATTCATCAATGGTTGACTTTTACTATGTTCGGGTTTTTTTTTTATTTAACCATGTTGTGTGCGGATCAGATTTTGATTATGACTTGCATTAACAGTGAAGGAAAAACATCGTGAGGTAATCTGCACACCTGAGAGGGCTCCATAATGTTCTCGATGCCAACGCGCACCAGGCCAGCATGGTTGACTAAGGTCTAAACCCTTCTCGTTCTGAGAAGAGGCCCGGGCCGAGTCACGGAACAGTAATGGGCTGAATATGTTTTTTTATGTACGTTTTAATAAATAATGTTTTTTTTTTAATTACCTGTCGTATTAGCTTTGTTTCACATGTTACTATGCCTTATTAGGAATACGCCATTTAAAATTGGGATAGCCAGAGTCTATCTATTATGTTATCAATGGTATTATTATCTCTCAGCTAATTAGAGTACCTTGCGGGCTTATTGACTTCTCCATGTTTTATTTTGTAACTACTTACAATAACATAAAAAATTATATCCACGTTTCGTTCATGAAACAGTATACAGGCTGATTTTGTAATCACTATCCTAATTTTTTCTAGGCGCTAGGTATTACTCAAAGATTCCATTTTTAGAAAAAAAAAGGTAGGTCACTCACACTCATCACACTGATGCAGAACTGGCCCGTTCGCCCTACGGCCCTACCATAAGGCGAACGGGAGCGAATCGGGTAAATTATTTTAAAGATAATATTTTAATAACCTATTTTTTTTCAATAATAAAACTTTTTAACAAAAATAAAACCGACTTCAAATTGTCTATCTCCGAAGTTCTTCGTCAGATCTTCACCAAATTTAAATGGGACCATTTCGAAAAAATACTCTATCAAACAAAAAAAGAATCATTAAAATCGGTTTACAATTAGCAAAGATATCGCGGAACAAAGATACAAAAAAAACATACAGTCGAATTGAGAACCTCCTCCTTTTTTGGAAGTCGGTTAAAAATACAGTCTTTGTATAATCTTAATGCCTAGAAAATTTTTGAATGGTGATTAAAAAATCACCCCGTAGTGTTGCCATGAACTCAAAGTAAGCAAAAAAACAACGGGCAGTGCTGTCCAAAGCACATGCTGTTCAGTAATCTGTCACCTGTTCAATCTCTAACAGAGCGACGTGTTTCGTTCATTTTTCGTTCATTCACCGTCCTGAATTTTTAAAGCCACAGCGCGTACTAGTTTTCTAGGGATATTGACGACCGCTAACTATAGCGCAGTATATGATATGACCATAAAAAGAGAAGTGTCGTTTGTAACGCGTTAAAACACATTTCTCGACTTTATTTTATTATATGATAGTTTTGATTACCTATCATTCTTGTAGATATTAATATGCTGCTTAGACCCAGATATCGATCTCGCTGAAGGTAACGATTGTTGAAAAACTGCCACGAACTATGTAGTGTTCTCTCGTATCGGAGGCCGAGACACATTTTGGTTCGATGACCCTAGGGATTAAGTAAGTAATAAAGCTCAAGAGGAAGTGATTTGAAATAACGTTTGTCAAAAGTATAGGAGGTCATTAAAAACTTTTTTTGAATACTTCACCATCAATAGAGTTGACTTTTGCACCATTTGTATCAAAAAGAGCACAGTAGAGCACAGCATTACAGTATAACAGTTCATTATGATTGATATGATTACAATGTATGTTTGTCTTAGCAAATCAGCATACAAGAATGTGTACACATAAACCGTGTGTGGTTTGACCAAAATAACAACTGTTTAACAGAACGAGTCATAACAACATTAATTCCAGCTGACGAAACGTGCTTTCGAGTCTACCGCATATAATAATTGACTAATGACCGATTCCTATAATTTACGGAGCGTTACTGGTTAAAATTGTTATACAAGGTTAGTCGGAAAGGGTACTAAGCCGCGGGCCAATGTGTCAGTGATGACTATTTTAAAGCAAGTGTTAAAATTTCAAAATTCGTTAATTTTTTATTTGCATGCAAAAAGATTTTTATTTTGGTTTAAAAAAAAAACATACCTGTTTTAGTTATGAATTCAGATAATTATGTTTCTAATCCGTGACCCCAAATATGAGCTAAATAGTAAACACAGCTGATCATAGCTATGGACAGATAGATTTTAGCATATTTTTTACGAAATCTTTTGGGGAAAGTTGTAGAACAACAGTTATCCCTTATTATGGGTACTATAACACCCTTTCGGCTTAGTACCCCCTTTCCGACTAACCTTGCGTATGAAATTGTTGTTTACCAACAATATAGCAAAGACCTCATAGCCTTACATAGACTCTTCCATATGAAAGTAACTATCACAGGTAAAATTTGCTTACGAGTCTATTTATATGCCCCAGTTTGGCAATAAAAAAGCTACCATTGGTAAGCAATACGTTTCGTTTTTGATTATAGGAACCAAGCATAAATGTTTTTAATCTCGGTTCGTAGTACATGAAGACCAATCCTGTTTGGACTTTATGACAACCGGTCCGATGTCGACGGCAGAAAAAAGGCAGATTGACCTAAGTAGGTGTCATTAATATACTGATTTATAATTTAAAACACGTAAAAAAGTAACGACCTTTAGCGTTTAAAAACATAATTATAAGTAAATTATAATTTTAAAAGAAAATATTCTGTGTTATTATCGACGATGCTTTATTATTAGGTGTCATACATACATTAACAGCAGTAATAGCCTAGTGGTGTGACCGTCGGACTGCCAAGTTATAGGTCTCGAGTTCGAACCCGAGGCACCTCTGACTTTTCGGATTCATGTGCGTGTTGTATAATTATCAGTTGCTTAAAAACGGTGAAGAAAAACATCGTGAGGAAACTGGCATGCCTGAGAGATATTTCTCGACGGCATGTGAAGCCAAGTCAGATCATGGGCGGCATAAACTCTCGACACCAAGTTAGTCACTAACCACACGAAAAGAAGAAGAAGATATACATTACATAATTAACCCATTACTGTCGCACTGCTAGGCACGGGCCTCTTCTCAGAATGAGAAGGGTTTAGGCCTTAGTCCACCACGCTGGCCTGGTGCGGGTTGGCGAACTACACACACCATCGAGAACTTTATGGAGCCATCTCAGGTTGTTTTTCTTTCACCGTTAACGCAAGTGATAATAACATTCTGATCCGCACATGCATTCGAAAAGTCAGAGGTACGGGCCGGGATCTAACCCTGACCCTTGCATGAAAGGCGAGGCGTTCAACTGCTAGGTTATCACTGTATGACAGATTATTAGGTATCAGTTTATTTTATTTTAGCTGCCTCGTTGGTTCAGTGGTGGCAAGTGCGACTGCTGATCGTGAGATCCTGGGTTCGATCCCCAGATCGGGCATGTTATTGGGTTTTTCTTTGTTGTTTTGGATTTGTGCCCGGTTGATGACAATAGGGTCGCCGCCTATTCCTGGAACCCTTCGGAGAATACAGGCGTGATGTTATGTCATGTAATATTTATATTATTGCTGTCTTATTATTCTCTTAGTATCAATAAAGTATGATTATGATAGAGCTACGTCTTCGCAATAAGTCTGTTCATATTATATCCTTTATTCAATTAATATACATAATTGATTACATTTTTAAATATTTCTATAAAAAAGGAGGATATATAGGAATTATAAAATTAGAGATGAATGCGATCTATACCAAGATTTAATAAATAATACTACTCTGCTGTTTAATTAACTATTGATTAATTAACATAATTCGTTCGAATTACTCAGTAGCAGCCCGAAGTTTGGAATTGTGCCCGGTTGATGGCAATAGGCTCATCCCCTATAACACGGGACTTAAACATAACGGCAAAATGAGGTTGTTACTATACAGTTCTGCCCAACCCTTCGGGGAATACAGGCGTGATGTTATGTTATGGTAGCACACTTTTTGACAAAATATTTGATCACACACAACCTGGCTTATGGGCACCAGTAGACTACCATGGCTATGTTGACTGATTGATAACTATAGTATGTAAATTTTATTTTAAATTATGGATATTACATATGATGCCATTCAGAACACGTATAATTGTACGAATCTCGTACATAAACAATTAAATTTTATTTTTATCTGTTGACTGCAGCGATGGTGCGGTCATGAACAATATAGGATGTGGTGCGATTCGCCCAGACACCCCTTTTTTATTATAATATATATAACATCACGCCTTGTGTTCCACGAAGAGTTCGGCAGAGATCTTTTTTATGTTCACCCTCGTTTCGCCAGTTATGTTTAAGTCCCATGGAATAGGGGCGAGCCTATTGCCATTAATTGGATGCAAATTCAGACTCCGGGCTACTACTGAGAAATTCCTAATGGAAAAATCCAATAACACTGCCCGACCTGGGGATCAAACCCACGACTCCATACAGAGCAGTTGCGCTTGCGACCACTAGACCAACAAGGCAATACAGTTTTACTATAAATTTTATAATTAAGAAATTTAGTACATTGTGCTAACGAAAATACAGTCCACCAATTTAATGTTTATCGTGTATTATTGTGCTCGACCGCTGAAAAATTCTATCACGTGATGCGAACCCATCAGAAAAAACAAATTCAAAACATCAATTTACGTAAGGCTACTCACTAAGATTACATTAATAATTTTAAAATTGTACAGCAGAACCCAATTTTGGGAGAATCCAGGAATGATATTATACAAAGCGATTTGTCGTGGAACGTGGTTAACATCTCACTAATTTGATAACAACATTGAGCCACAAATGTCCACAAAACAGGATCACTTTTGATTCGCATAAAATTGAATGGCATAATTTATCATGGCATACTTTCACGAATCCTAATGAACGTTACGCATAATATTAATCTACACTAATATTATAAAGAGGAAAGATTTGGATTTTTGTATATAACAAATAAACTTAAAAACTACTGAACCGATTACAAAAATTATTTTGCCGTTAGAAAGCTACATTATCACTGAGTAACATAGGCTATATTTATTAATGGAATAAAACTACTTACGCGGGCGGAGCCGTGACACAGCTAGTTCTGTATAAATGTATAAACATAATGTTTGCAACCATAATAACCTGAAAATTATATCGAGCCAAATGACAGTTAGGTATGCCTATCTAAACAGTATACCAAAAAATATTATGCCAAAGTTTAATTATGCCATTGAAACTTATGCCTAACTCGTTATGCGAAAGTAGATTAGGAATTAAAAAAATATGTGAATCAAAGGGATCCGATTGTGCCAAATGTGTGGTTTACTACATCGATGCAGCAAACTAATGAGATAAATACATGGATGGACTTTAATCAGAATTTGATTATCACTTGTGCTAACGTTCTGTCACGACTTTAAGTGTTGCTGAATGTAATATACGTAAATTAAAATAATATCTACATACTAGTTAGGAAGAACTCGCGGCTAATTAACAACCGCGCAGTTCATATGATTTGCAAGGTTAAGCTGCACTTGCTGCGGTCCGTCCGTGGATGGGTGACCATTCTTTACACATCGTGACCCCTCCGTGCCTCGGAAAGCACGTTGAACCGTCGATCCCGGGTGTCAAACAAATACCTATGACGGTCGTTACGCGTAGTCAGGAGCCCGAAAGTCTGACAACCGGTATAGGCTTAGGATATCGGCATTGCCCAGTAACTGGGTTGCGGAGGTCTGATGGTAGTCGCTCCGTGTAAAATATTGGTATTTAACCGCATCTGGTTAGACAGGAAGCTGACCGCAACATAGTTGGGAAAAGGCTAGGCAGAATGAACATCGTAGCGGTGCATGCTTTTGCGAATCCCGCGACCCCGGCCGAAAGGTCAGGAGGAGGAACACCGTTGTTTTTTAGCCGATTAGAGTCCGGCAGACCCCCTTGCCTTCTCCAAGCGAGGGACATCCATGAGGATTTTCCAACGAGAGAAAAAAAAGGCAGAATGAACATATTAGTTATCAATCAGTCAACAAAGCCATGTTAATCTGCTGAAAAGTGCCATCACGTGGTTATGTTTTATCAAATATTTTGACAAAAAGTGTGCTGACTACTTGTTTAGATCGAAAGAATTACGTTAATAAATGAATAGAAACGTATATTAAGTACGTCCAACGCACCTTGGGCAGTCAGGCCCGCTATCAACCTTGCTGCCTGGGTAATCCGCTAACCTACTCCCACCTACCACGGCATGCTCTATTTTCGTATAGATCGGGCAGAAACGTGAGAAGAAGATAGACAATCATAACATAATTAGCCCATTACTGTCCCACTGCTGGGCACGGGCCTGAGAAGGGTTTAGGCCTTAGTCCACCACGCTCGCCTGGTGCGGGTTGGCGGACTACACACACCATCGAAAACTTTATGGAGCCCTCTCAGATGTACAGGTTTCCTCGCGATATTTTTCCTTCACCGTTAACGCAAGTGATTATCAAATTCTACAGACTATATACAATCGAATAAGTTGAAAAATCTATCGCATAGTCAATCCTAAATAAATGTATGACGCTATTCAAACATTAAAAAGTATGTCAAATGTTTGTTAATAAAAAAATGTTTATGAACGCGATGAAAACCGCACTATAAAACTATTTTTCCTGACATTTAGAACAATCGAGTTTCTCTAGTATTTATAATTAATTTATGTCGTGTTCTTTACACCTTTGGCATTTTAGAAGTTCGCTGAATATTCTAAAAATTTAAAAAAAACTAATTCCAGTCTTTGGATGATAAAGGTCAACTGCTTATGTTTATTTAATAACGCGTTTGTTTAATGAGCCGTTTGACTGTTTTCGAGGTTACGGTTTCGACGCCTGATTTTCAAGATCTGTTTTGATTATATTTTAAGTTAAATAATCCTATCATCCTATATACCCTGATATGTCTAACTGGAGTTTAAAACTAAAAGTGTAAGCTAATATAAGTAAGTACCTCAGCTTCAAACGAAAAATGCTTAACTTACACTAAAACCAATTAAACACATACTTTGTTTTCAAATTAATAAAACATGAATATTTGAGGTTGAACTACGCGTGTATCTAGTAACAGCGAATGTTCCTGTATATATCATTGGTGAAACTAATAAGATTGGTCTGATTATTAAATATAATTCAAACAAATCTAATGATAATGATATGAAAAGAAAATCGCTAAACCCAGCAAAACAAAATCAAAAGAAAAATCTCTACTTTTCAAGAACACGCTTAGATAAGATGATAAGATCAAAGTAAACCCGCTATCTTAACTATCTTATCTCTATGAATCATTAGTTAAGATTAATCACTTTTAAATTTAACTATAGGGGAGGCGTGACAAACAGTTTAATTATCACGTTTCAGTACAATATTTTGTCTGTCATTTATTATGTTTATTTAATATATATTTCGCACTTAGCTAACAAATTAACGCTAACACACAAATTTGCGAAATTCATGTAGCATGAATTTATAAACTATGTTTGTTGTCCAGCATCAAACATTTATTCAAAATATTTACTCATGCGCACGGTCCTTTTAAACAATTTAGATAATTTTAAAAGGGTGTATTTTACTCAATATAAAATTAATTCCTATCTTAACTTTGATTTTACATTTAAAGTTGACACCTTAAACTTGAATTTATTCAGTAAACTTTCATGGGACGAGAACCAATTTTAAACATGACTGAAGTTACACTTAAAAGTACATATACATTTTAAGTTACTTACGAAGCTAGATGACACTTCGTCGATGTGAGAATGTAGAGTATCGAAGTTTTCATATCCATCAATAACATGATTTTCCAGTTCAATCGGCTGGGGAACTTTTATACGAAGAGTTGGCTTCACTGACTTCTGATCATCTTCTCCATTTATTTGAGCACTTTCACCACTAAAGGGACAGACGGCCGGGATAAAATGACCGTTGGTTTGAGCCATTTTTCCCAAATTCTTCCTCACGGAACTTTTTAATTTTTTACTACAACAATATTTGAAAAAGTTTATGTGTTACGAATGAATCGTTCACTGGAATGTCTCTCGCGTGTGTACCGGTCTAACTGGCGAGCGCGGCGATTGGAGCATAATATATATGCATACCGCAGCAGATCCGGAGGAGAACTGAAGTTTGTTGTCTCAGCAACCGAGCAGTGAGCAATCTAAGCAGCGTCCGCAAAAAAAAAACAACAATTATACGTGCTACACCGCGCGCCCGCGCCGCCTGCGATGTCTGACTCGCGGTAACTGGTTGACGGATGTTATCACCTGATCAAGGTTACTATTATGTCGTAAGAGGCATTATCAGCTAGACAAACCACAGCCATTAATCCGGACTTGTACGTACTTACAGCTAGTTCACACAGAAACTGTTTGCAGGACCCGTTTTTATTGTAGTGATGGCGCCGGTAGTTATGGGCACTTATAAGCGAGTTCACATACACGACAGTATTCCGAATCCAGTAAAAAATACTGGATTCGTTATTTTTATCGTATCCTGCCTGTCAGGTGCGACGCAGCTGCCATTTGTTTAACTGATCCGTTGGTACAGATGTGAACAACACATCCAGTACCGACGAATCTGGTGAAACGGATCCGCTGTGTGAACACGCTCTTAGATCGAAAATGATCAACAGTAAGTGGGAATTCAAAGGAAGCATTTCATTGTACGTGTTACTTGCATCATCGTTTATGTACTTAGCCGACGTAAAATCCAGGATGCAAAGATGTATCGGGTAATGTTTTTGTCACTGAGCAAACAGTTTGCGAAATTTCCGTATGCAAAATGATCCCGCTACCCATTGTTTTCCTGAATGTACTTACAAGTTAATGGTTCATTAGAATTTAATTATCACTTGCATTAACGGTGAAGGAAAACATCGTGAAGAAACCTGCACACCTAAGAGAGCTCCAAAAAGTTCTCGATGGTGTGTGTAGTCTGCCAACCCGCACTAGACCAGCGTGGTGGACCAAGGCCTAAACCCTGTTCATTCTGAGAAGAGGCCCGTGCCCAGCAGTGGGACAGTAATGGGCTGATTATATTATATACTAGCGACCCGCCTCGGCTTCGCACGGGTGCAATGTAGATACTAATGTGGGGCATATAAAGCTTCCTCTCGAATCACTCTATCTATTGCTGAAAACTGCATTAAAAACCGTTGCTTAGTTTAAAAGATTTAAGCGTACAGACAGCGGGAGCGACTTTGTTTTATACTATGTAAAGATTATTACAGTTGAGTACCTCGTTGGTCTAGTGGTGGTAAGCGTCCTGATCATGAGGCCCAGGGCTCGATCCCCAGGTCGGGCAGTGTTATTAGGTTTTTCCTTGTGGAATTCCTCAGTAGCAGCTCGGGGTTTGGATTTGTGCCGGCTGATGGCAATAGGCTCGCCCCCTATTACATGGGACTTAAACATAACGGCAATATGAGGGTGTTACTGTACTGCGCAACCCTTCGGGGACTGCAGGCGTGATGTTATGTACAGTTGACTTTACTACCTAGTAGATGTTCTAGGATTAATAACCAGCTGATCGTGTGTTATAGAATAGAATAGAATTTTATTTGCATATATTGTAGGTACATAAAAAAAAATATTGTTAAAGATAAACATAGTAATCCTTGTACAAGCTACCTTAAATTAGGCATGCAAAAATTACAATAATAAGGGCGTGAATCTATAATTACATATCTTTTATCTTTAAATTATCAATTTATACCTACATCTGTGAACATTATTTATTTGAATTAATTAATTACCTATATGTCAGAATATATTAAAATATTAAAATTAATTATATGTCAGCATTTTTAGATTTAATATAATTATTAAATAAAATTAGAAAGTATCGTTCAAAAAATCGTTAACGGAATAATAACATCTCTCAATTAATAACATGTTTAGCTTCTTTTTGAAGTGTTGTATCGTGTCATTTTTAATGACGTCAGGAATTTTATTATATATTATCGTGCCCATATTGATAACATTTTTTTTAAATAAAGCGGTATTACAACTCTCAACATGTAAAAGATTTTTATACTGACTCCTTATGGGTCTCTTTCTAGTTTCTGCTAAAGTGTGAAAGAGATTCTTGTTACATTTAACAAAAATTCCTGTTTCTAAAATATACATTGCCGGAAATGTCAATAGTTTTAGGGACTTAAACACAGGAATGCAACTATCTGTCGTTTTCATGCTATACATTGCCCTTAAGCAACGCTTTTGGGCTTTGAATACTTGTTCTCGCAGGCTACAATTTCCCCAAAAAATTATTCCGTATCTCTCGTGTTCTTTGAGTCATCATCAGACGTTAACATTCTAGCGTTGTCTCTGCTTTGCATTGTTTCAGAAACTGATCGTGTGCTATCATGAAATAAATTCTTCTAACCATGATGTGACTAATATATGTTTTCACACGAACAATATCTAACGGGTCATCCATCATGAGTGATTTCCTTGTAGAACTATATTTTGGCAATATTATGTAAGTATCCTATTCTTGTAGTAACATAACATAACATAACATCTCGCCTTGTATTCCCTGAAGGGTTAGGCAGAGGTGTTTTAATAACATCCTCGTTTCGCCAGTTATGTTTAAGTCCCATGTAATAGTGGGCGAGCCTATTGCCATTAACCGGGCACAAATCCAGACTCCGGGCTGCTACTGAGAAATTCCTAATGGAAAAACCCAAAATCACTTTGCCCGACCTGGGGATCGAACCCAGGACCCTTGCTCAGCAGTCACGCTTGCGACTACTAGACCAACAAGGCAGTTCTTGTAGTCTTTGATCTATTATCAAATCTATCAGTTGGAACCAATGATAATTACTTATCAACATTTATGAAATAAAAAATATGGTCTTTCCGTGGAAAAACGCATCGGTATAATTATGACCAACGGTTCTCGAGATAATCGTGAACATTTATCTTGCATACATACATACAGGTCAAACGGAGAACCAACTTTTTTAAAGTCGGTTAAAAATATGTTGTACTATTTCAACATCACAGGTCAATAAAATGAAACAATAGAATGGTAGGACGGTTCGTTAAGATTCTTCCTATGATACATAATTAGTATCTGAACCGCACGTTTCAACAATAACTACAAACTCCCACTCGTAACAGTAACTGACGAAACAAGATGGATGACACGAAACTTTGAATCAATCTTGTAAAAAAACGAAAAGTATTTTTTTTTCTTGCCTTTTATTTATTTATTAGCTATGTCCTCGCGGCTCCGCCCGTAGCCTATGTTACTCAGTGATAATGTAGCTTTCTAACGGCAAAAGAATTTTTGAAATCGGTCCAATAGTTTTTAAGTTTATTCGTTACATACAAAAATACAAGTCTTTCCTCTCTAGAATATTAGTATAGATATAGATATAATTCGACTGTACGTGTATGTCACTGAACTCTTCCTAAACGGCTGGACCGATTTGAATGTTTTTTTTGTATACGTTTGTGTGGCGCCCTGGATGGTTTAGATTCACAATTGGACCCGGTAGGTGGCGCTGCTGTCGGTCTGCTGGGTCCGCTAGTAATTATATAAAAATCAATTGTCGTGCGTTAGTCTCGCAAAAAAAAAAAATAATGAAATGAAAATGAAATGAAAAATATTTATTTGGACACAACACAAATAAGACACAGACAAGACAATTAGGTACAGCAAAATAGAACACAAAAAAATAATACAAAATAAATTAAAAATACTAACATAAACAAAAGTAGGTAGGTATGTGTCTCACGGCTGGACCAAATAGGTTCCAGATCAGCTTAATGCCAAGTCAAAAACTAGAAAATGGCTCGACCGATTTGATTTATTTTTGTTTTGTTCGCTTCAATACTTTAAATTAAATTTACCTAGCTTCGCTCTGCGCAACTCTGGTGGATATAGGTATAGCAGAGCGAGGTTTTTGTTCATACAAAACAAGCGAGAAATGCGAGCGAGGAATGTGTACCGCTGCCGCCACACCAGCCTCATATTCGAAAAGAGTCCGCTACCTATTCTCGCAACACTCATTTGTACACATTAACAGATTACTTATTCCTCGCACAGCTCTGGTGGAGGTCCAGCCTAATGAGAGTCGGACCTCAGCTTAGGCCATTGCTGGCGGAAGGTCCAGGAGGGAGACGGCTTGATGAGGGACTGAATTAACGGTGTGATGGAAATTGGAATTTCTCTGTCTCTCTCTCTCTCTCTCTCTCTCTCTCTGTAAATAGCCTGTCTCTACTACAAGTTTTTAAAAATTAACAAGTTGGTAAATTGTCAGTCAATACATTGTTGATTTTATCAACCTACCTTATAATATCTGTGTCAGTCGTGACTTTAACTATACTTTAGTATCAACTGTTACCATTTGACCTATTATTCATTACGGGTCATGAGCGTGATCTTATGTACCTATCTATACTATTATATTATAAAGAGGAAAGATTTGTATTTTTGTATGTAACGAATAAACTTAAAAACTACTGGACCGATTTCAAAAATTCTTTTGCCGTTAGAAAGCTACATTATCACTGAGTAACTTAGGCTATATTTATTACTGGAATAAAATTTCTTACGCGGGCGGAGCCGTGAGGACACAGCTATTTATTTATAAGTGGACAAGAAGCTGTTTTGTTATTCATTTGTCACCGGCAAGAATTTAACTTCCCTCTCTCTTCAAATGGATATAAGATACCTTTACCGAAGATATCTCATAGAATTATATCAAGAAGATAAGAATTAACATCTTCCAATGTGTATAATACTTCTCCTTCTTACCTTTTTCCTACTATATTGGGGTCAGCTTCCAGTCTAACCAGATGCAGCTGAATATAAAGATTTTACACGAAACGACTGCATGACCCCCGCAGCGTAGTTACTGGACAATACCGACATCCTAAGGTTAGACCAGCTGTCATACTTTTCGAGCTTCTAGATACCCATGTAACGACCTTCAAAGATATTCGTTTGTCAAACGGGACCGACGGTTTATAGGTAATAAGCTCTCCACAGCTCAGTAGGGTTGTGTAACGAACGGTCACCCATCCATAGACCGACCGTGGCAAGCGCAGCGTAATTTCACAGATCGTAAGATCCACGCGGTTTTTATTACAATACTATTTAATTTTACTTGTAGGTATACGATCATAGATGGTAGTGGTCTTTTACGAGGACTTTGTTTAGCAGTCGATGTTTTTGGCCTGTTATGATGATGAAGCAGGTTTAACAAAACTCAATTCATAGGCATATACAACGTAATATATTTAGTTTATCGGGCTACCTGCGTTATCGCTACTTAATCGCGAATTAATCAAAGACGCACAAAGGTTGACGAGATGAGATCACGCTCGATGTGTCCCGGACTTTGCGCTTAAATCTTTTTTATTAATATGTCATTCATTGTACTCATGTTAGTAGATCGAAATTAATTAGTTGATTAATGAGCGTTTGTTTTCCATAGAACAACGCGGTGGACGAATCGGTATCCGCGTTGCTCTGTTGTTCTCAGATGTTGGTGGAAAAATATTTAAATCGTATTGTTTACTCGCCTATCTGCTCCGAAAATTAAACTACAAAGTCTCGGCTGACAGATCGCACATTTTCCAACCACGAAGATCTATAAAACCATGGTTAGACCTGCTGTCTTGTATGGATCGGAATGTTGGGCCACATAAAGGGTAAATGAAAGACAATTGCATGCAGCTGAGATGAGAATGCTAAGAGGGATGTGTGGTATTACGTGAATGGATAGAATTAGGAATGAGTATGTAAGAGGAAGCCTGAAAGTGGCGGGTGACTGAGAAGTTGTGTGGAAACCGGTTGTCATGGGCATGTAATGCGGAGGAACGAGGAATATGTCGTGAAGAAAGTTTTGAGTATGAATGTGGATGGTTATAAGAGCAGAGGAAGACCAAAGAAACGATGGTTGGATAGTGTGAAAGATGATATGGCTAGAAAGGGGTGACTACTGAGATGACGGCTAATAGAGATGTATGGAAGAAGAAGACATACTGCGCCGACCACAAATAAGTTGGGATAAGGGCAGGAGGATGATGATGATGATGAACGTGTTTCGGATCCGACGATCGATTCGATATTCGCGATTTGACGTTTGATCTTTCGTTTACCCTAATCCCAAATGTTAATTAACATCTAGTAGTTCGTTATTTGACAATACTTTGATTGTATAGGTATTTGTAAGTTCGATGTTTGCCGTTTTTCATATCGATACGAAACTTCGGCGTTCGTTGTTCGGAGTAGGCCCCCAGGTTATATACAGTTCATATTGGACACATTAACTTATGAGTCCTGAGATATTAAAACAACAACAAGCCGGTTAAAAAAATCAAGTTAAAAAAATCTATTTTTTTACCTAATTATCATTTTGGTCGATTTGATCGTATATAAAAGGTTAGTCGGAAAGGGGGTACTAAGCCGCAGTCCACTTAATGTATCACTGATGATTGTTTTATCGAAAGTGTTAAAATTTCAAAATGCTATTGAAGAAAAACCAAGCAAAAACATTTTTATTTTAGTGTTTTCAAAAATTCTTCGTTTCTGCTTTAGTTACGAATTCAGAAAATGGAGCTTCTAATCCGTGACCCCAAATATGACCCAAAATGTAACACAGCTGACCATAGCTAAGGATAGATAAAAATTTGCGTATTTTTTATGAAATCTTTGAACAGCTATTTCTCTTAAACTAATGACTTCTGGGGAAAGTTGTAGAACAAAAGTTATCCATTATTATGGGTAGGTACTTTAACACGTTTTCGGCTTAATACCCCCTTTACGACTAACCTCGTATACGATTACAGGAGATTTCACCTGAAAAGCGCAGCTGTATCTACCTAGACTTTTCCCATCTATTTTGGGGTCAGCTTCCAAACTAACCAGATGCGGCTGAATACCAATATTTTACACGGAGCGACTGCCATCAGACCTCCACAACCCAGTTACTGGGCAATGCCGATACTTTAAAGTTAGACCGATTATCAGACTTTCGGGGTTTCTAATTACCCGTAACGACTGTCATAGGTATTCGTATGACACCCGGGACAGAATGATTAACGTACTCTACGAGGTACGGAAAAAGTGCAGCTGTATCATTATAAAAATCTTCACATCATGCAATTAGAAAACCTAAAAGTACCTAACCCATCAATCGTGTATTAAATATACGACATTTCCTGCCACAGCGAGATTACAGGTAAATTGCGTAGGCGCAACATGCTGGGGTGACTCCCGTAAACCACACGCAGTGATGCACCGATCAATGACTAAGTATGTATTGGTATAATGTACATGTCATTATTTCATTGAAAGGTCTACCAACAATATCGACGAGTATTTGATGAGTGACGTCACTAATAGCTTGTAATGTCGAAATGTAAGCTAAATTTCGTTTCATTTTGCGATATTATAATACACATAATATTGTGTAATGGTGGAAATGCTTGATGTTTTTATAGGTAGTTACCTATTGATGACAACGCATTTTTGAAACAGTTTTTTTCGTTCACGTGATGGTATTAAATAGCTACCAAAAGGCAAAATGTATTGTTTTGAGCTTTGTAGCCTGCTTTTCGCGCTACAGAACATGTGAAATTTTTATTTATTTTTGGTTGGTATTTGAGTACAGTTAACAGCAAAAGTTGACGACTGTTTCGGTATTTTGAAATAATTTATTGTAGAAACAAATCTTCGTTCTCAGTAATAATATTAGTGCTTTAAGTTAAGTATTCTGTGTATTTAAAAAAAAATAGAAAGTTTCCATTTATATTTCACTTTAAAACTTTAAAGAATCATCACTCATTATTATTTTATTTCTTTTTTTTGTTAAGGAAATATAAACACTTACAATCTTTAATAATATAAAATAGGGTAAGGTATGTTTGAAGATATTAAAGACGATTGGTTAAATCAGTGCAGTGGAATCTATTCCAGCAAATATTGTTCAGGAATTATTTTTTTTATCTTGGCTGTACAAATAATATCACGGTTTTTTCCCTATATCTACATGGCCACGAGAGTTACTATAAAAAACGCAATGAAATCCAATAATGATTCATTTTCTACTCACTATCATATCTTAATGTGTTTCATGTTATTGTTATCACACACCATGGTTATCACATAGAAAAGCTATTTAAATCAAGTGGAGCGCGTACTTGAATAGCAATTCATAATTTACCGAATAATTTTTTGCGTGTGATTTTTTTGTCTTCGGTACACATCTGTAATACACGGAAAACGAAGGTCCGTATCAATAAACAGCACTCATTTGAGAGATCCCTGTAACAATGCAAAATTACCTTTATTATCAAGAACAAAACATAACAACATCACGCCTTACCTTCCCCGAAGGGTTCGGCAGAGGTGTTCTTAGTACACCCTCGTTTCGCCAGTTATGTTTAAGTCCCATGTAATTGGGGGCGAACTTATTGCTATTAACCGGGCACAAATCCAGACTTCAGGCTGCTACTGAGAAATTCCTAATGAAAAAACCCAATAACACTTTACTCGACCTGGGGATGGACCCAGGACCCCATGCTCAGCAGTCGCGCTTGCGACCACTAGACCAACAAGGCCGTAATTTCAATGTTGTCCACCTACACAGCTAAGTTGGTCGAGCTCCAGAACCACATTATAAGTATAGTTTTGATACGACGTGAGATTAATTACAATAACGATATTATATTATAAAAAAAAATTGCGATAATGCCATTCAAACAAACATAACATTACAGAAAAAAGAAAATACTCACAATTTAAGAAATAAAAATAAAATAAAATTAATCAAGCCACGCACTAATTATGGAATGAAAACGATCTTATTTGAGGGAGCACAGCTGTTTAACAAACTGCCAAATGATGTAAAGGAATGTGACAGTATGCAAATATTTAAAACTAAATTAAAAAATATGTAAGCACACAATAATATTATAATTAATTCTAATATATTTTGTTGATTGTATAGATTTTAGTAACACAACATGCCAGATGTATATGCCAAAATGTTTTGATAACAATATTTGCAAATCTAATTTTAAGCAAACTGTATAGTTTTTATAAGAAATAAATTCTTTAATCCGATATTGTCAAATGTATGGAGTTCCGCTTTATTGTAACTCCTCTTGAATTATCTCTCAAATGGCTGACGACACGTTTGGTGCAGTGGCTGAGCGATTGGCTTCTGCGCTACGGGTCGTGGTTTCAATTCCCGCAGGGATCAAATATTTCTGCCGGGGTTGCGGTGCATGTTTTTGCGAATCCCGCGACCCCGGCCGTACGGTCAGGAGAAGGAACACCGTTGGTTTTTAGCCGGTAAGAGTTCGGCAGACCCCCTCGCCTTCCCCGGGCGAGGGACATCCATGAGGATTATCCAATGAGAAAAAAAAGCGTATCAAATATTTGTATGACCTACAAATAGTTGTTCCGGATCTGGGCGTTTGTGCGTGTGAAGATTTATGTCTGTAACAGCACACACGAAACATGAAAAAAAAAGAAAAATAAGAATAGGAAGCTTTTTATTAATGTAATGCTTATGACCAAATGCTCAAACTCTACTCAATTTTAAGTTACCGTTAAGTCTCGTGTTGTCCCTGTCACTCTAAGGCGAAGTGAAAGTGACAGCACGAAATTAACGGCAAATAAAAATTGAGTACCATTTGAGTATTTGGCCTTATGTCTTAATGGTTTTCGTTTATTCGAATTATTCTTTTGTGAATGTACCACCTTAAATAAACTGTAATTAATTTATGAATTAACTCGTGCGAGCTAAAAGTGAACGTTTTTGCGGTTAATCGAAAACTTTCTTGTTATTTTGAACTTTATGTTTTCATGAAGATTTATTTCTTGATAATTAAAACACATGTGTTTATTAAGATCCAAATTGGTATATACTGTAATAACATTACTGAATTATGTAGTATCGCATAAGTAAATGATAATAAAAACGAACGTGTAAATGATAGACCCACTTGTTACACTCATCATCATCCTCCTGCCCTTATCCCAACTTATTTGGGGTCGGCGCAGTATGTCTTCTTCTTCCATCTCTATTAGCCGTCATTTCAGTAGTCACCCCCTTTCTAGCTATATCATCTTTCATACTATCCATCCATCTCTCGTCTTTCTCTACTCTTATAACCATCCACATTCATACTCAAAATTTCCTCACGACATGTTCCTCGTTCCTCCGCATCACATGCCCATACCATGACAACCGGTTCCACACAACTTCTCAGTCACACTTCTCAGTCAAATTTTATCCATTCGCGTAATACCACACATCCCTCTTAGCATTCTCATCTCAGCTGTATGCAATTGCCTTTCATTTCATTGCCATTCACCCACTTGTCATACTCAGACGTGGTATTTAGAAAGGTTCTGTTCTAAGTAGATTCATTATGAGATAAGCCCGAACATTTCCTAGTCTAGTTCCATGAACACCTCATCTAAATGTCACTGACTACGCATTGGAAAGCTATGACACGTCACACCTAACATTTCCTGTATGCAAGAGGCCAATTCTTATTTTTTTTTATTCAAATTTTTTCAAGGTCTTATTTCACTTTTTCGTTACTATGTAAGCCAGTACGTACGTCCTATTTTATTACTTAAAAATAACATTAAATATAAAAAGTACATACATAAAAAATTATACCAAGGAACCGCTACACACAGGCCAATTCTTTTAACAAAATTGTATAAAATCGCAATCTGAACCGTTTGAACGTTATTTTTATAAGAAACTAGGTGTGTCCTCACGGCTCTGCCCGCGTAAGAAGTTTTATTCCAGTAATAAATATAATCTATGTTACTCAGTGATAATGTAGCTTTCTAACGGCAAAAGAATTTTTTAAATCGGTCCAGTAGTTTTTAAGTTTATGCGTTACATACAAAAATACAAATCTTTCCTCTTTATAATATTAGTATAGAAGAAGTCGAATAGCCGTGGTAGAACTGCAATACGATTGCGATTTTAAACCATTTTGCTAGCAGAATTACCTTCCAAAATTTGTGAACATGATATCAGGAATTGGGACGGCCTTTGATCCGCTTACCTGAGTGGTAACGGGTGATACACTGAATGCATGGCATTCACTACAATACAATGTTTCGAATACGTGTTTCCAGCAGTTTCTGAAACACACACATAAATGTTTCGAGAAACGATGGTTAGGAGCTTTTGTTTTTCTGTCGCTGTAAACACGTATTGTTTACCGCAACACGTTTTAGAATCACGTAGATTCTTGTTTCTGACAGTGTTTACAATCAAATGTTTACAATTTAATTCATAGCTTTATGTTTAAAAGTAGACTGTGATAGGATATTCATAAATAAGAAAAAGAAATAAAAAACCCCCGACTCAAAAAAGAACCCCTAAAAAGTAAAAAATAAAATGTGTTTATTGGCCTTTTACTTTATTAAAAGTACCTAGTAATATTTTGATTCAAGCGTCGTCACGTCGGGGACCGCTAAGTAAATTATCATTACCAAGCTTCTTTTTTTGTATTCTGTTTTATTTTTAATTTATTTAGTTAGCGGTCCCCCGACGTGACGACGCTTGAATCAAAATATTACTAGGTACTTTTAATAAAGTTAAATGGCCAATAAACACATTTTACTTTTTACTTTTTAGTGGTTCTTTTTTTGAGTCGGGGGTTTTTTAAATTTTAAATTTAATTTTTATTTATTACTTTTTAAATTACTAATAGACACCATCATCTATCTAACATCTACTCATTGAGACCATTCTTATGAGCCCAAAGATGCTATATCTGCTATAAGTTGCTGAGAGGCTGGGTATCCTGCAGACTACTTGATTCTGCAGCATCAGCTCAAGGTTGCCATATCTTGGAAATACCACCAAAGTAACAGTACACCAAATTTCAAATCAATCGGACCAGTGAAAGTTGGTAAGACCCTTTTGTCAAATAGGAAATGAGCTGATGATCTTCAAACGCCTGAACAGATCTTCATAAATTATAGCTAACAAATACTGATCAAAACAAATCCAAACACGACATATATCTGCTATAATTTTTTCAAGAGTGTACTAGTGTGCTGGATATCCTGGCTGCAGCATCAGCTCATCATGTCGCCACCATTGAATTGCATGTAGAATCAAATACTGATCAAAACGAATCCAAACACGACATATCTGCTATTATTTTTTCAAGAGTGTACTGGTGCACTGGTTGTCCTGGCTGCAGCATCAGACCAAGAATTTCATAATCTTGCATATTTATATAGCATACATGATTGTTTCAAATTTTATTTCACACGTATGTTTGAAAGTAAAGTAATACACATTATGCGTCTAAGAACCCTACCGCAGCTAACAAAACAGCTGATAACCTTGAAATGGCTGAACCGATTTTAATAAAACATGTCTAAGATCACTCGCTAGAAAACCAGCTTTCAAATAAAAAAACCGCACTCAAATCGGTTCACCTGTTTAAGAGCTACGGTGCCACAGACAGACACACACACAGACAGACAGACAGACAGACAGACACACACACATAGCGGTCATTCTTTTAAAGGATTATTATAGTATATGTACATAATATACAATCAGATACTCATTACTCGTATCAATACATGGGCTTGCTTGTATAGAATATTTATCAACAACTTAATAAGCTATCTGATACTGAAAGTTTCATATACCAAACAAAGGTTAACATCCAGCAGATTGGTGGCCATTCCAGACGTTGCCCTACATTGTTACACTCGCATAGTTTTTATACCACAATGTCTGGACTTTAAAAGATACCTTGATCTCTAAGTTTGTTTCGGCTTTTCTTCTCAGAGCTCAGAGAGGAAAAGCCCGCGCCATCTAGTCTTAAAAAAAAACATTACATTGACTTGTACCTACAAGTGTCTGTATGTAACAGATTTATTTAAAGAAATAAAAATCATTTATCATTTAATGATTAGTTCACGTGAACCCTTATCTTAAAATCTATCATATCAGTGGCATTGAAGCTCCATTTGCTACGACAGAGAATGTACACATTGAATTCTTCAAATTCTCTCTGAGAGAACGAAGCAATAGTTCACAAAGTTAATTGAACTGAAAGGTCGGAGTCTGAGATTGTTAAACCCACTGGTCCGTTAAACCATGCGTATTCAGTCTAATCGGCTTTCAAGATTGTTGCTATACAACGTGGAACAGAAATAACCAGGAACTTTAGACACCCCAATTAGAATATCAGGTTAAAAGAACAATGCAATAGTTAAAATGTTAGTTTAATGAACTTTTTTTATTTAAAGAAATTATTGTTGCTTTTCATTGTTAGCTGTATTTAAAATTCAGTCGAATTGCCTTGACATAAGTATTTATTTTATTCATCCAGATTGACAGACCGATAAAAAGCACTTTAGAAAATACATCTATAAATATTGCTGAAATCGATCGATTCTCAACAAATTTCTTACTAGTTTCTGGTTAATTATTATATATTTTTTATTTTTTTTTATTGCTATCATTACTCTCAAGATATCTTTATCTTATTTTACAATGATTTTTTAGCTAAGTTTTGATGACATTTAATTATGTCAATTGTTTTATATAGTTTAGCTTCCTTTTCACTTTTGTAAATGTGACAACTTTGTGGACCTGCATCTATAAATTTGTAAATTACTACAATATTATTCATATTACTTTTTTTTAAATTTTATTTTTGTTTGTTAGTTTTTGTACTCAAGTCTTTTAGTACTATATTACTCATTGGTCTGTGGTCAGGACCTCATTGTTCTCTCACTATCCTAAATCATTGTACTGTATCCACTGAAATTGTTAAAGGTATTATTTTTAAAAGAGTAACCATGGAGTTTCTTGCCGGCTCTTCTCCATAGGAAACAACTAATTGGAACCGTGCACCTAAATTCGACGTTTCATAAGCACCTGTATTGGTTTATGTGAAATAAAATTTTTTGATTTTGATTTTGATAAATTATGTTATATACCTTGTATATTTGCTGTGTGGTTCCCGGAAGCATTGTTCAGTGGAGGTTATTCTATCACCTAATGCATTATGTCGGTTGGTTAGATAGCTGCATCCAATTGTAGATATTCTGATATAACTATACTAATGCGAAAAAATTTGGTACTACTCAGGGTTACGAAGCTCAGAAGGCAAATGCTCCGTATAAGACTGAATACTCTGCTGAATATTTGGTTTTACGCTATTTATATCCAGCCTGGTGAGCCTATCTCTCGAAATACGCCAAGAAAACACGATAAGTCCTTACCTATCAAAATGGCGCCAAGTTTACTATGTTCCGTCATATATATGTCAGAACAAGAGGGGTATAGGAATCCCTCTATATCTTTGCTACTTGGATTTGTGTGCTTCGTCTTAGACCCTGTCTGCGCTTACCATCAAGTACAACTAGGGTTAAATGCGACCAAATCGAAGAATAACAACCAAATATTCTTAAACTAAAAAATGATTTCTGTATTCTCAAAAGCCATTCGTCACTAAAAATACATGTCATAAGTTATAACCAATTTCTCAGAAGCTGGGACTTAACTTAATACGAAGCCTACGTGAGCCGAAGCATATTCGTTTTTCAGTATTCTAACGGCGAACCATGACGTCAGACAGATGAAGGAGATTACCAATAAGTTTGTATTGAACTGTCGCTAATGACGCAAACAGCAAGTGCATGAAAAACCACATTGACTAAGACGCGAAAAGAAACCTATAAAAAATATAAACAAGGATACATTAATTATTTGCTCACTGTATCGATGGCAGCAAAGTAAAAGAAGACATCTACAAAATCGCAATTTTACAGGAGAGCACATTTAGTAAAAAAATAGTGGCCATTTTGCTACTATATTTCTTAGAAATCAAGTGTATACCTAGATGTCTTCATTTACATGCCAGATTTTCTTCATTATTTTGATATTTGAAATTATTTTAATACAGACTTGTAGATCAATAGAATCAACCCTTGATTTAAGCTCATTTTTGTAAGAATATCATTTTGGTAAAAATGTAGATGTCCGTATCTACTTTACTGCCATCGTTATGTCTATTGTTAACATAACATCACGCCTGTATTCCCCGAAGGGTTGGGCATAGGTGTATAGTAACACCCTCATTTCGCTGTTATGTTTAAGTCGCATGTAATAGGGGGCGAGCGTATTGCCATCAACCGGGCACAAATCCATACTCCGGGCTGCTACTGAGGAATTCCACACGGAAAATCACAATAACACTTTGTCCGACCTGGGGATCGGACCCAGGACCTCACGATCAGCAGTCGCGCTTGCCACCACTTGACCAACGAGGCAGTTATTTTAGGTTAGGTCTATTGTTATTTTTTTATAATTATTCTCCTTTGTAAAAATTACTGCGAGGTGGAGTCTGCTAGGAATAGGTTGCCTACCGTCGGCAGTATAGTCCATCTACTTCTTGCATTAAAAACATTATAGGCCGCAGCCATTAAACCGATCAGCCATGATTCCTTTCGGGATCAGAATTACTGTGTTTAATCGTATTCAAGTTATCTAATGTGTCAGCAATGAATCTTCCTCCTACTCACCTGATGGTAAGCGCAAACAGGGTCTAAGATGGAGCACACGAATCCAAGGACAGGTATAGAGGGATTCCCCAATACCCCTCTGGCTCTCACATACACACGATGAAACACAGTAAACTGCTTGTCGACTTTAATGTGAGGGTGGTAGCTAGCCAGGCGGACCGTATAGATCCTACCACCAAGCGTGCTAGGTTTTGTTGAATTTTACAACACGCGTCTATTCCCAGTGTGCGGTGCGGAAGTTTTATATTCTAACCTACCACACGGGGCCCTTTCCCAACTATGTTGAGGTCAGCTTCCAGTCTAACCAGATGCGGCTGAATACCAGCATTTTACAAAGAACGACTGCCATCAGATCATACCTCCCCAGTAACAGGGGAATACCGATATCCTAAGGTTGGACTGGTTGACCGACTTTCGGGCTTTTTGACTACCCGTAACGACTGTCTTAGTATTCACATGACACCCAAGACCGACAGTTTATCGTGCTCTTTGAGACACAGGTCAGCAATGAATATTCAAACACAAATTCTTATGTACGCTATAGATATCTTACTACTTATCCTATGATATAAGGCGCTTTAAGCCAAGTAAAAGTTGATAATTATATCCGAGGTCATTTCAAAATTTCAAGATCACTAAAACAACAGGTAATTCAACTGTCTTTTTTTATCTTAAATCTGATATAAGTAAAGCTGTTACTGATCTTATCAAAGTCAAACAGTAGGAATCAATTTACATTGTTTGAGCATTTAACTGGCAATCAATCTTGATTCGCAGTTGATATGTTCATTGTCTATTAGATTAGGTATCGATATTGTAGCGCAGTCTTGATGCTCTAACGTGTATATAACGCTCGATTAATAACCGATCACAATCCAAAATCTCTGATGTAGGTTTTTGACAGAAATTGAATCGAAGTTATGCCAAAAATCTACATCAATCCAGATGTTTTGGATTGTGATCTGTTAATAGTTTTGACCGTAAATCTATTGTTCCGAAAACCCTGAGCGAAAATTCGAAACTGTCAGAAAATTTCTGACGCATACGCGAAGTCTTTCGCGCATACATTTTATACTATAGCCCACAGGTCAGGCTGAGGATCCGGCAGATTCTGACAGTGTGCAGGGTCGAGAACAAAAATTTTTGACAGACATTTTCTTATCATGTTCTGCCGGGTTTAATTTAGAATACGTACCAAAATCCCTAAATAAAATCAAAATCTTTTGTGTGAGGCTTGTTTTGTTGTCCTGAACTTCTTAATTCCAAATGCAGACAATAATACTATAGAAAGATGTACCTGATGGTGAGTAATAATAAGTGGTTCAGATGTAACAGTTCTAAGGCCTCGGTTATGAAGACGCAAGATCAGCCGTGTACTCCGCCACATTTTCCGTTTTTATACATACAACTGCAACTCTAATAATAACAGCTCTTATACATTGTCATACAGGCGCCGCTTAGCTCCGCGTCTCCAAAAACGAGTTCTAATGTACTACAGGAGGATAAATAATATTTGTCCTTTTTGATATTCGACTCTGCCGTGCTTGAAGAAACTTGTACTGTGGACCTAGGACGAACGTTTGACGTATTTTACCGTAAATGTATTGCTAATATAAGCGAATTTTAAATAGAAAATACAACTGTCCTATAATATTTTAGTCTATTTTTTGCGACATGCACAATTTGTATCATACCTAAATATGAATAAAGTTATCAATTTAAATAAATGTGTGAAATGAGTATTTCCGATTCAAAAGTCACTTACATTAAAACGTTCCGTCATTAGCTAGTCGACAGGATTCGTGCAAGGCCTACTGAATTCATATTATAGAGGTGTAATAAATAAAAAACCATGGTGCATTTTCGAATACGAAAGAACTTTATTTGACCAATAACAGACAAATATTTTCGTAATCAATCATAATTTTCTTCCTTTAACATTTCCGAACAGTTTTCATTATTAGATGAAATAGTGCTTGACGATAATATTTTGCGTGATATGACTCGATAATAACAATGTTATTAGTCTCAAATGTGCATTCGATTAAATTTAGAAGATATGAAATCCGTAATTTGTAAATATCCGGCAAAGACAGTTATTATATGATATTTTAATATAGAATATTAGGTAACATCAGAAAAGATTTTTTTAATTGTATATTAAATTCTCATAATACGAATAATAGAAAATATGAATACATTTCTTAATACTAATTTAAGGATCACAAATTCAACACTCACACCTAATAGTCAAATATAAAGGACGTAGAATAAAATACATTTGGATAAACATTATTAATATAGCTGCTCATATTTAATATAATAGGTACTATACGCGTTTAACATGGTCATTTGGTAGGTAATATTGATAGAAAATCTTAAACAAAATAATTATAATTTAGATAATTTCACAAAATAGGTTTCAACTTAAAGGTAAATTTAAAATTTAAAACATTCACGATTATAATAGAACGAACCTAAAATACTTTTATTTACATTGATAGCATAAAATAACTTTAGTAACCACAATCTGTACAATATTTGGCAATAAAGGCATTACAACATAGAAAGGTTGCCATAATAGTAAATTTTTCAACGAATAAATAATTTTGAAAATATTTACTGACTAACTAGACTAGTTAAAATTTTATATGATAATCTACTAACAAAATATATTTTAAAAATTTGTTAGCAATAAGTGGACAATATTTTATTTTATGACGTCAATGAAAGTCATTATAGTTTTATATTATTAATATTAAATGGAATAAAATTACATCTAAATACTATGTAATTGGTAAATTCTTATTAAGCTTTTAAAGGACAACATAAATTTCAGATGATAATGCGTTTTGTGCGTTATTAAATATAAAATCACCCTGCTTGGAATTCATTTAACATAATTTTATAAATATATATAAACATTTCAGCAGCCTCTGAACGTGAGCATCCAAAAATAATAATACTGAAATGGAATGTAACTCTGGAATAGCTATGTACAATAAATTCAAGACCCATTATCACGCACAACCTATGTAATGGCCATGTGGCCCAAATAAATTCTTATGCTTGACCAAAGCCAAAGTAGAGTAATTGACTTATTTCAACCAGAAATAGGTATCAGCAATATAAATTGATGCTGCAAAAAATTCTTCACAAATTTTTGAAGCTGATGGATTTGAAATTGATGACGACGTAAAAATAAACAAAGCACTTAATTCGTTTATCGATGGAGTCATGTTGGAAGTAGCAGTTGTCAGGATTGCAAAGCTAGTTGGGCTAGGTGAGCGAGTTAGGGTGGTAGCGCGAGGACCGGCGTCATGGCTGCGCGGCTACGCGGTTCCTGCGAGCTGACTCCCGGGACGCGGAGTGTACTTCAGCGGTGCGCAGCGTGATGCCGAAGATGTCCTCGTGGTAGCGGTTCTCCTCCTTTGTGTTGGAAATAAAAAATTAAGTGAAGAAAAATCGTTTCGAGATCTATACGTAAGTTAAATGCAGGGTCTAGAAAATATAGCATAATACTGACTAGTAATATTGTAGAAAAAATATTTATGAAGAACACAAAAGAAAATACCCAAGTACCAGTAATACAGAATCGTAACAACGTTGAAGAAATCTAAAAACCATAGTACAGGGATAGTGATCGGGATTAAAATAATCATACGACACAAACCTTGAGCATATACATGAAGTTTTGCACTTGTTCATCAGTCATGTCGCCGTGTTTCTTAATAATGCCTTTAAGCTTCTGATGGACGTCTTCAGCCATTTTACAGTCACCACAAACGTAGAAGTGAGCTCCTCGGTTTACCAACAAGTCGTTAATCTCGGGCCCTTCTTGTTCTGCTAACTCTTGGACGTACATCTAAAAGAAAATTAAATTAATATCCAAATTTTGTTGGTGCTGTTTATTTTTGTAATGTTTAGAATTAAGTATACTTACTTTAGGAATGTTCTTCTCCCTAGACAGAGCAAGGAAAACTTTGGAAAGAACACCGTCTTTCAGGGCTTGCTTCTTTTCTTCACGGTACAAGTCCATACTATTTGTTCGACATCCAAAGAACAGCCAGACAGGTCCAGCGGTTGAACGTGTGCGAGAATTAAGCTGCGCTCGGCGATGATGCCAAAAACCACGGAATGGAGCAATGCCAGTCCCAGGGCCGATCAGTATCAAAGGAACTGACAAGTCTTGAGGGAGGTGGAAGTTTGGAGCACTAGAACATAAAATGAATGTTACAAAAACGAATTTCGAAGACGAGGATATATTACGTATAAAAAAAGTTCCAAATACCTTCTGATGAACATATAAACTTCATCGCCAGGCTTACGGTCCATGAGATAATTTGAGCAAACACCATAATGAATGGGTCCTTCGCCATCTGTTTGAATATGACATCATTGTTTTACTACAACTAACCGCATCATAAATAGAAAATCATAAATACAAAACTGATTAACCTTTCATATACATTGATGTCGCTAATATAAGCCGACTCATCTATCAGATTGTTTTGAACGGACGTCGTTTAACTTAAAATTAGATCGTAAATATTATAAACTGGAATTCAATGGAATCAGCGATGTCAGTGTATGTGGGAATCAGCAATAATAAACTATGATACATTAATGCATTACATTGTTTACGCTTAAGGTTAAATTTATGTCTTACTCGTGTACTAACCTTGAGTTCGGTATGTGACTACGGCAACAGTCAGGTGAAGACGTTTTGAGTGAGCTAATGGAGACGACGAAATGGAGTAGAACCTCGGCTGTAAAGGTGAAAGAAGGGCAGCGAGCAGAGCTCCGCTCGGTCTAGCTGACGAGAATTGATCCAGTACTTCAGACACAGTCGGGAAGTTGAAGTGACGCCAATCTTCATAAGCTCCTGGCTCCTAAAACAAACACAACGATAACTTTAATATTCTTCACAATTCTTTATGTTAAAATACTTCTGAATTTGATACTAACCGTTGCAAGGTTATTTAGTTGCTTGCTCTCCTCTTCATTTTCGCAGGTTGTAGCTAAATATTGCAGCAAAATTGTCGTGGGTGGTGTGGTGATGTCCAAGAAGCGTGTAAATAGATCTCGCATGCTCATAACCGGGAGTCTCTCATGTGGTTCCCAAGATTTCACTGGACCTGTACAAAAAATCTCATATCATTCGTTTTCTTTTATAATTGAAATTTGTATGCTGCAAACTGCCCTATATATTTTTCTTGACAATTCTTTCCATCCAAAGGTTGTCTGGAAGAAATTGCTTGAAACGATAAGACCGCCATTTGTACTGTTCTTAATAATGTGTACTCCTTCTGTTTTATTTCTTTTAGTGTACAATAAAGTATATCTATCTATCTATCTATTGAATAATATTTTTTCATTATCGTTTATTATAATTTATGTCTTACCACTTGACGTGTGTGTTTCCTTCATGAGTTGAAGTTGTTGAGGCTTATCATAATCATCAACATCCTTCAGTCTAACTAGTATGCTATCAACCAACTCCTTGCGATTGCATGCAATTATTCCTACGTGATCTCCTGGATCATATTTAAACTCTTCCTGCAAATTAATGTCAGTATTTAAAATATTTTCTTTAGTAACAAATATAAGTTGTCGAGTTTGTAAACGGTTACTAATTCTTACCTTTGGTTCCATATCAATAAATATTGTCGACCTTTCAGCAGAACCATCGCCCAAGTCTTTATTAGCTTTTACAACACACTGTATGAACTTTCTGTTCAAAGCTGATTGTAAAGCAACTTGCAATGTTGGTACAGGAACTTCTGGGTTCGCAAAGCGTACTGTCTCCTCACTAAGAGCCACCGTGCCGAGGGCTCTCTTGGCTTCTTGTAAAGTTTCGTCATCATCCAAACAGAAAGTTTCACAGGAGACCTATTGAGAAAGAATTGCTTAGTGTTCTGAATATTTAGTGGTGAATTACATTTCTATTTGTAATAAATACTAGCACAAATTGTAAACTTCATTGAATCCTGTGAGAGACGTAAAATTTATTGGTTACAATCAACAGTATAAGTACCACGGCATTAATTTTTTGTAATATAAATACCTAATATTGCTTTTGTGATTATTTAAAAATCATTTCTTAACCTTTTCCTTAATAATAGGGAATTGTTAAGATAATGTCTACTTTAGGTACCTAATTATTTTTTAAATGTGCTTATCAGTTGCAAACCTAATAAAACACAGTACACAACAAACATTATAAGTAGGTAAATGTGTAACAGTAACGCATTCTTAACATTGGTACAGTGACCAACATAATCTAGAGACAGAGTCATCAATTCGTTCCATTAACTTACGTTGAAGACGCTAGAGGCCCACTTCCGGAAGGCCTGGTCTTGTCCGCACATCTCGTCGCCGGTCTCAACGTCATGAATTCGTTCCCCTCCGAGGTCACTCAGCAACTTGTCCACGTATTTGCCGAAGTTACAGAAATTCGGATAAGCGCTCGAGCCTAGAGCGAACACCGCGAAGCGAACGTTGCTTAGTGGACCGAAACTATCTATGGATGTGGCATCTGTTGTGCTGCCTAAAATATTATATCGATTAATCATAATTATATCTATTTTAGTCGCAAATTTTAGTTTACCATATTGTCTTGTATTTTTTACCTTTCAATGATTCTAATCGGTTCAGCTTAGGATTTCCAGACCCGAATCTTTGTGTGTCAATTTGGCTGTTACCTTTAATGAATGATTTTGGTGTCAGCATTTGAGTCCTAAAGAAAATATTTAAGTTAGTATTTGCATCCGTTTCATCCCTCAAAACAGATATTAAATTCTCATAATTAATCTTACCCAGAGTTCTCGTCACCGACTTGATCAGCATACAAAAGCTCGCAAAGATGTTCACCAAAAGCCTGAAGAATAATATCATTTATAAGCAAAATGTTATAACATAATTTCTATTTTATTTATTTTTCTCATATTAATACTTACGACGCCATTTTCAGGCGGATCTCCATTTCCGAATGTTGACGTCACAATCAACAGCAAAGCTTCATGCTCAATTGATGTTATATCGTAATCAGCCATGCAGTGTACCTAAAACGCGTTTTTGTAAAAATGTTAATGACCTGGGTTAAGTTCTTGGAAAAAAACAACAGAAAATAGAAGAATATTGACGTCCATTTTGTTATACGTAAATTTACATTAGAAAACCAAAACATTTAAAGAAATTAAACGATTTGCCCAAAAATGTTTGGGATGAGTGCAATGTATGCAATTTATTCCATAACAAAAATACGTACTTGTGCATTGAAAGCATGTCCAAATATGACACCTAATTCCTTGGCGAACTGTTCAGATTTGCCAGTCTCGGTCGCATACAGAACAGTTGCTTTGATCCTCTTAGAAAGGGCTCGTCCAAATAGTTTAGATGTGAACTTGACAGCCCGAGCTATTTGCTTGAAATGGAATTTCCTATTAATAGGCCTCTTGCCCGTTATTGGCTTTGATTTCTGCCATTGATGAGTCTTCCATGCAGGTTCCTGGTAACATATTGAATGTTTTACTTGTCTATAACTAAAAACTTAAAATTATATACGAATTAACTTTTAGGTACACACGTATTTATTCAATACTCTACTGACCTGATATTCGTAGCAGGGTTTCAAATAGTACAGAGCCATTTCTTGGTGGAAAACAGGAGTAATAGATCCCGACATTGGAGGGACAATCCAGATCCAATCTGATGGGCACCCGGACCTGTTGATATATGTAACTCTTTAATAATGGGTACTATTTGGTTTGGTTTTGCGGAAACATGATGATTGCGACAAAGGTACTGTCCAAATCAATATTAGTCGTGCGTGACAAATAAACGTGACTTCCTTGAGGGAATTAAAATACGTATTGTCGACATAACCTCTTCCTTCAAGATTGTCAGTTGATGTAATGGAAAATCCCTTTTGCAGGTGTTAGTTTCAATGCCTCATTTCTTGTGGTAAATAGTGTTGAAACCCTGGGTAAAATACAGTTTATATTATGGGAAGTTGTTTTAATAATTCCCCACACTAGATTTTCTGCTGTTTTGTTAGTGCTATTATAGAATCAAAACTAAATTCACAGTGCAGAAACACTCAAACCCAGAAATCGGAGCGGTCCCGACTGTGTTTGTTCACAGAAATATTTTTATGATATAGAAATAATTCGTGCAGGGATCGAACCTTAGTTAGCAAAGAAAATCAAATGCTACATTTTCGATTAGTAGGTCACTTTAAGAAAAAAATTAAATTGAAAATTTTGAACACCACGTAATAGTTTCATGATGTAGCAATTTTATGAATTAATAACACATGTATAAAAAATTAAAATAGTTGTTCAATAGTTTAAAGGAAAATCGCTTACATCCTACTAGATCGGTCAACAACGTAGCGTTATTGAATAATTATTTATAATTAATTGCCTTTATCGAATGCAAGCCAGTATTGTTATTTATAAAACGTGTTCTCGATTATTTTGTTTAGATTATAATAATTATGTAACACCCACTCGTTAGCTTTGTTTGGAATTTGCGTAATTAGCATGTATAAAATTATAATTCAAGTATTCATTTTATAAGCATTAATTAATTAATTACACAGCCCCACAAAAAAAAACGATCTGATCTGGGAGTCTCACTATGTTGACTATATGTTTTTGGGGTCGCTGAATCCGAATCCGAAGTTCATTTAACTCCATCGGGTCTAGGTTTGGCCATAACCTATATTGGTTTGCCCCCAAAAACATATAGTAGATGTGATTTAATGACAAGACCTGAAAAAATTTTCATTGCTGATGACCCTGAAAAAGTGGTTTTTTGAAGTTATGATCAACTGATGGAGCTAAGTGAACTTGAGATTCGGATTCAGCGACCCCAAAAACATATAGGAGAGGTGGTTTCATGACCAGACAATAGAAAAAAAATTAACGTACTGATGACCCTATAAAAGTGGGTTTTTTAAGGTTATGGCCAAACCTAGACCCGATAGAGTTAAATGGTCATCGGATTCGGTTTCAGCGACCCCAAAAACATATAGTCAACATAGTGAGACCCCCAGATCAGAACTTTTTTTTTTGGGGGGCTGTGATTATCAATCCAATTGCGAGTTACTGGAATGTGTTTAATATATAAGGTCCAACCAAAATACCTGGACAAACTTTTACACAGTGTTCAATAGGTTTAACTAATCACATCTATGTAAAAATAAAAACGAGATCAGTGTTTTTTTTTTCTAACCAAAAAATAATAACGTTTTAAATTGCCTGTAGGTACTCTCTAAAAATAAACTAATCCATTTGTTATGCATCAACAACCATTGGGGCGCACGCTAATTCCGTGCCGTGTTTTACCTAAACAGCGAAGTGAAAAATGTAAAAAAAAGGTAAAATTAAAGTTGAAAAAAAAATTGTTTAGAAAAAAAAAACACTTGGATCTCGTTTTTTTGCATAGATATGTTCAGTTACACGTACTGAACACTGTGTAAAAGCTTGTCCAGGTATTTCGTTTGAACCTTATATAAATCATCTAAACTTTGTTTGATAATTTAAATCTCTAAAACCACATAACTTATTTTAACACATAACAGGTTACAAATAATAATCAAATAACACTGTGTAATTTAAATGTTCCATCTCCCAAAGGGGAATTCTTTTTTTCTAAACCAACGACACACCTTTTTTTAATTTCGCGGTAGAGTGAAAAACAGCGTGATATAAATTGTGATGCACCGCAGACGACCCTCGAAATTGTCACCTAAACTGAGTAATGTAATCATGAGCCCGAGGAGGCCCAAATTGAATTAGACCCGATTAGCCCACGAAATAATTTCGGCATCTTTCGTCACTTCCTTTTGTAACACGCTGTATTTGTGAAACTGTATCAAAGTTACGCTGTATACGTTTATTACGTTTTAAATGTTACGTGTAATAAACGTATGCGTGTATAAACAATACTATAAATCATTGTTTGCGGGATTACTGCTCTAGGGCTCTAAATCACTTTCAATATGGCGGCTTTGGAAAAGCATCCCAAAAGGAGCTGTCAAAATTATCAATCTGCAGCTAAAGTGATATCAAAACGACACTTAGGAGAGCTCTCAAATGAGAACTATTTATGAATTCGGGGCTAAATAAGCACTTAAATGTATGTTGTCGATTTTCTAGAAAATCTTAAATTGGAAGCGCGATGAAATCTAACTACAAAGTCGCTATAGTATTTTAATAGTAAATTTCCAATTAAAGATTTCAGGCTTACTTAATCAGGTTTTATATAGCTTATTAAATTATTGATTCTTAAACAATACATTATCTCATAGATTTCAGAAAAATCTCCTTAATCCTCCTAATATAAAGATTTGAGTCATCTCTAAATCTGGTAGGCAACAAGCCTCGTCATCTTTATCCTCGTCGTTCCCTAACCTGAACTGACGTAAAAACCTAGTCCATCAATCGATATCTTACTCGTCTAGCACAAAAACTGTAACAGTAACATAGAGGATGAATTTACAACATTTTCGACACAGATAAATGTCTGTGTGCATGACGTCATCAGTGTACAGTCGCCGCGTAAAGTGAAGCGGCAAACCCAAACAATCACACGATAGTTGAAAACAATGGTGTTTACGTGTCCTTCTGACCATATGTCTAAGCTAGTCGGTACATCTGCAAGGCTCTAGTGTCGACAGCTTAATGACCAAGCTAGTCTGGTTGTAATTAAGTCCAGTTTTCTCATCCGCAATCTGTTTGGTACAAGCGGGCGCGACAACGTCGAAATGTTCATAGTTGTTGTGGAATACTTCGCGTCACTAACAAATTACGTCACGATTTTACCAAAATATTGTGGTTATCAGTAATATTTCATGACATACATAACAGAATAAATACCATACATAATTAGCCCATTATTATTACTGTCCCGCTACTGGGCACGGGCTTCTTCTCAGAATGAAAGGGCTTTAGGCCTTAGTCCACCGCGCTGACCTGGTGCGGGTTGACGGACTACATACACCATCGAGAACTTTATGGAACCCTCTCAGGTGTGCAGGTTTCCTCACGATGTTTTCCTTCGCCGTTAACGCAAGTGATAATCAAATTATGATTCGCACATGAATTCAAAAAGTGAGAGGTACGGGCCGGGATCGAACTTAGACCCTCCTGCATGAAAGGCAAGCATTCAACCGCTCGGTTATCTACCACATAATGAAGAACCCAGTCTTTTACATTCCTGTCTAAATATTATGCATTCATGACGTAACAAAATTCTATAAATAATTATAAAACCAACTTATTTGTAGAATCTCACTATCATAGTTTTTTGTAGCTATTTTGAGTTACAACAACAACGATTAAATACACAATGCAATCAAGATAAATTTCGCGCCAAAGTACTTTTTTACACACAATGGAAGCTTGCAGGTATACCTTCTCGTATTAGCCGTTAAATTACGCTCATTATGTAATGTACCGGATCCGGATGCCTTGGTCCACAGCGACATTAATCTGATTATCTATGTTTATTCTACGCAGCTCATGGGTACAGGGCCGACCACGAAAGCCGGAAAGGTCAACCAACGTGTCGCATAAAGAGGTAAAAAAAATATTTTATAACAAACAACTGCGTTTTGTCTGACACAGATAATATTACATTGTTTTGGTCCATTTACAACATAATCTTATATAAAAAATCTCTTCGTAGTACTTGCAATTTCATTTTATTTTGCGTCTTCGATTTTTTTTGTGACTAATAAGTTTCAGATAATTTTGCGCTTTACCTTTTGTGGTCAACTGTACAATAATTGACAGGTGACGATTAAAGCTTAATTCCTATAGCAGTGATAGCCTAATGGTGTGACCGTCGAACTGCCAAGACATAGGTCTCGAGTTCGAACCCAAAGCACGCACCTCGACTTTTCGGATTCATGTGCGTATTGTATGATTATTACTTGCTTAAAAACAGGTGAAGGAAAATATCGCGAGGACCGTGAGAGATATTTCTCGACGGCATGTGAAGCCAAGTCAGAGGCCCATGGGCGGCATAAATTCTGACACCAGGTTAGTCACTAACCACATGAAAAGAAGAAGCTTAATTCCTGTCCTAGTAATGAATTAACTTGATATTATTTTATTTGACAACAATAAATATCCTATCTTCTTGTAGTTAATCTTGTTATTAACTTCAGGAAATTCTTTTTAATCGAAATCATCTGGATGTACCATGCTTTCCAAAAATAACAACGTTATAGAACAAAATTGTAGATAATTTTCAAAAAAATTGGGTTCTAAACAGCTTACCTCAATCGGTTCTCATTGTCAAGATGCTTGATGAAACTCTCGGATGCAGTGTGATGGTCAACAATAGTAGTATTAGTCTGCTGGAAACTGTGAAGAACGGCAACGTTGCATTCCACGAGGGCCTTATCCTTCCAAAGAGTGATTGGAGTCCTTGTATCCAAACCCATCTTCTTAGCCACTTTCTGTTTGCAGAAAAAAATATTTTAACATCCTCTACAACAATTCAATAATCCCAACCACGAACGCGCACACCATTTATTACCTGATAGACTGCGCTAAAATTGAACTACAATAATATTATTTAGTCAGTCCATGTGATAATAATCTCCAATAAAGTCTAATTAAATTCTGGAACCTAATTGCTTATAATTGATTGTTATCAACGTTGAAACAATAATTAATACCTAAAATGACAAATGGTGACCGATAAATGATAGTGGTACCTTCTGCCACATATGAAGTACTAGCGGCCCGTCCCGACTTCGCACGGGTGGACATTTTTCCCGTTTTTGCAACATTTTTCATTTATGCTCCGCTCCTATTGGTTATAGCGTGATTTTATAAAGCCTATAACCTTCCTCGATAAATGGACTATCCAACACAAAAATAATTTTTCAATTCCAACAAGTAGTTTCTGAGATTAGCGCGTTCAAACAAACAAACTCTTCAGTTTTATAATATTAGTATACATTTACTACCCTTTAATTTGAAACAACTAGCGTAATTTAAAAGCTAAACTACGAGATCGACTACCCGGTAATTAGTCGTCAATCATCCGACCAAAATTCCAACCACACATAACGGGCAATGCTAGCGGTTTGGAATTCAAATAGAAACACAAATTCACGTGAAATCGCGCGTACAGTTATTATTTTACAGCATGATTCATTACGATGGAGATCGCAATAGATTCGGAAGGTAGTAAAGTTAATTATAGATCGATTAACATCAATGTTTCGGGGAAATCGATTGTTATGGAAATGGCTTATGATGACGAAATAACGATGACGTGCGGAGGGAAAACCGAACTCAGTACTTGTACGTTAAATATTAATCATGCTAGCAAACTATTAGAAGACAAATAATTATAGTATTTTTCCATCATTTGATAGATTAAGTAGACTTAAGAACTGTTATTTACCAAGTCATAAACAATGCAAGAAAATTTGATCATTAGAAAACCGGGATCATGATTATTGCAGAAAAAAAAGAGGGTGTATTTATAAATATCAAAAAAAATTGTTTGTTGAATTCTTTGTGTATTGTTTATATTTTTAAATAAATTGTGTATTATGTATATTTTTATTCAAGACTACGTTTTGTTTTATGGCATTTTTATAAACCAGGAATAATTTGTGATCGTAAATATTTTCATCTTGAAAATACCTTTACAGTTGTCTTACCTCTGTCATGTTAAGCCTGCTAGCATCGCAAAAGTTCCTGCAGCCGATCTCAGTGCTCATGTACCAGCCGTTGAAGGCATTCGCCGTGAACTCGATGCCACCGCAGTCAAAACGCATGTTGGAGACGGCTGGTAAGGCGTACCAGCGGAGCTTCAGTTCTTCGAACCATTCGTACCTGCGAAAGTTTATGCATTAGTTATCTACTACAATACAATTAAGCAAGTCGCAGCTGCTCTATTTTTTAAACAGTTTTAAGTAGCTTCACTTCATATATTTGTTTATTTGATCTAAATTCTGCAACAGATTTTTCAACTACTTCTGCTTAACGGACTTTCTTGTAACTTTGCACACAAATTAAATTCCCATTACAATACAACATAATAATAATTTCAATCTTCAATCCTCAAATCTTAATGCTACAGGGGTACTAGAAAATACCGTTTAACTTAAAAGTTTTTTAATGGGATTATTTAAACATAATAACTTTCATCAGGGATATTCATGTTAGTTTCGGACTGAACCGAAGCCGTTATTCATGAGCTCCTCACGCGGCGATATCGCGTGTCGAACCTAGTCGGACCTTCTCGAAATGATAAACTTAAAACCATTTAAATCCTTAATAAACATAACAGACTCTTTTTATGAAATCCTAGATGACCCGGTGAAAGTCGTACCAACCAAAAAATTTTCTTTTTTAATTTTTCCTAATTTTATTTTTCCTAAACCACCCCAGTATTGAGGTTAACATAACAAAAAAGAAAAAACCAAATTGGTCGAGCCATTTTCGAGTTTTTGCGAGACTAACGCACGGCAATTGATTTTTAGATATAAAGCAAAATTCTAGACATTACTTTTTTCGTCTTAGAAACCTATGATTCCGAACAAGGTTGGCGTCGGTTTGTGGTATAAGCAAATGTGGCTGAACCTTATATTTTACATAGAGCAACTGGCATCCCACCTGCAACCTAATAACTAGGAGACAGGTACCTATAAACTACGGTAGTCAGAATTTCGTCCTTCTGACTGCTCGCAATGGTTTTAATTTCAGTTCCTTCCTCAGACATCATCATTTCTGTGATGTAAAGTTCCTTCAATATCAAGACAGAAAAACGATAGTTATGGCAGAAATGACAGGTTTTTTAAAAATAGATATTCCAGTCTATTGTTGTTTAAACCACGTCATCTATGAATAGACCATCTATAATTTTTCATGAACTAATTTCTTTGATTCTCGGAACTGAACTGAAAATAATTTCATCTGAATCATTGTGCGGATACTTTCCGTGTAGCGGTAGGCACGGTTTTTTTTATTTTTTTATTTGAATTGGGTTTGCTTTTGACTCTAGTCTAAGTCAGAGGAGACAGAGACAAAGTCTACGATGGAGTGAGCTTACCCAGAATAAGCCTGTTAACTCTAACTTTGAAGAGATTCAGGTTGAATGCGTTTGGGAACACAGGCGCAGGTAGTGAGTTCCACCCTATTGCAGTGCATATTATGAAGGATGTTTGGAAGTGCTTACTGCGAATTGGTGGAATGGCAACTCAGTATGGATGGTAACTTGCAGTGCGTCTAGATGTCCGATGGCAGAAGGGGACCGGTGGGATGAGGTTGAGGAGTTCTTGAGCACACTCTCCGAAGTACAGTCTATAGAAGACCGACAAGCAGGCAACCTTGCGGCGATGAGCCAAGCTGTAAAACTTGGCATCCACCAGTTTTTCGTCGCCAATGAGCCTCTTAGCTCTGCGTTCCACTGAGTCAAGCGCGGCAAGTTGATATTTTGCTGAGCCATCCCAAAGGTGACTGCAATACTCCATGCAGGATCGGACTTGCGCGTTATAAAGAGTCACAAGCTGTCCAGGTGTAAAGTATCGCTTTTTTATTTTTGGCCGCAGTTTGGGCTTTGTGCTCAATTTTCAATTTGCATTGAAAATTGCACAGAAAAAAAGCTGATGTATATTTAAAAAAAAAATATTTTATTTATAGAGAAGAATATTATAATCCTCTGCGGTATTGTTCTTCATTTAAAATATACAGTAGAAATTCACTTTGTTTCCTATTTAATACATTTTCCGTTTTCAGTAAAAGCTTTAAATGAAACTTCAAAATGTAGCAACGCGAAAGTACTAATGCTGCAGTATCGTGCTGAGTTTTAGGATCATTGTTGCATTAGGAGCTTAATGAACTTACATTCTTTAATTACTTCAAGAGGCCGTTCCCGTTTCACAGCCGTCTCGCTCTACATTAAAGCCTTTATTAAAAGATTTAAACAGATTTTAGGTGATATTGAAAAATGAAATCTATAGAAGTACAGTGTATCCACCTTCTGAGTATCATCACAAATATTTAACCAATAGTTTTATTTACATACATGATTTATATGGAAAAACCGAAAGATATCAATCTTCTTTCTCCTCCTTTTTCTAAGCAACAAATCAAGACGAAAATATATTTGAAATATAATTATTTATGTTATCCTGAAGAATGTATATAGAATAAATGTTTCAATGTCGCCTAAAATCTCTTTAAATTTAAAAAAAAGGCTTATTGTTACAGCGAAACGACTGTGAAACGGGAACGACCTCCTATGTTAGACGTATCTTAAGTTTCTATTCGAAAAGAAATAGTTTATTTAAAGAGGAAACGCGGGCTGCAAAATATTAATAATTTGAGTAGGTTTTTAAGCGATCTATTTCCGTTTCACCCCCCACGCAAACCTTTCCAATTGAGCGCGAAAGAGACAACTGCATCTCGGACTGATTTCTCCTGTGCAATATTAGCGAAATCGTACTTTCGTATTTTCCTGTCTCCTTCTCCAAATCTGGATCGATTTTAGTATTTTTTTCTGTAATAATTTAAGAAAGACTTTGGTTATGTCTGTATGTTTTCTTTTTATTTTTTATATTCGTCTAATTTGTTTGCCAGATGTCTGAAAAGGGTGGTAAAACCAAACGATTTTTGTAAAATTTAAACATTTCTAGTTCTTTTAATAATTAATGTATTGCCTGAAACAAAACAAAGGGACGTAGTGATGGTAGATATATATCATATGGTAAAAAATATTTGCTCTAGTGACGTTATCTAAGGGGGAAACTGAGGAATACGTTTGTATGGACTAAATGCCGACCACATTTCCTCTTAAAGCAAAATATGACGTAAACATTTCATGATCGTAACTTAATAGCTAATATTAAAATAAAAGAGAATGATGTCAACCAAGGAATTACCGAATCGCCATCACAACTTATCACGCTGTTTATGATACATTAACGCCTATTAACATTATCAATAGCCATACATTATTGAATAGGCCGAATTTATGACCAATAAACGTAGATTGGAGATCACTGGACCATGTTTTTATGGTAAACAATCTGCGCCAAATGTTTGGGTATTTGCAGGTCCACTTCTCAACATTATATGCATTCCCAGACCTTTTTATGCTGACATAAATTCCTGATGGAAAATAAGAAGGACGTGCGTTGCCGTGTAATACATAGTTTTCGTCGTAAATCTGCGACCTTTCCGTAAGAAAAGAGTTTTTTGCTGGTAAAGAACAATCTTTAGATTTATAGTTGGGAGTTTGTTGGTTACTTGCTGTTTCGTTTGTGGAAATTGTATAGTAAACAGACATTTTGATATCCGTTGAAAATTGTCCTGGTAACCCATTTTGTGCGTACATTAATGAAAGTTTTCTGCTGCGTAGAAGTGATTAATAAGTTTTATATACAGGGTGTATACAAATTCGTGTTATTCCTTACTGGTATAGATTAAACCTGAATGAGAATTAGGATGACCAAAAAATAAACTTATTTTTCTATTGTTAGTGGTAAGTTATCTCATCTAAACCACTTAATAAGGTTTCAAAAATAAACAAAAAGATGTTGTAAAAAAATATGTTTTATATGATAGAACATTTCAATGGCGTGGCATGAATTACCGAAAGCACGGTGACACACAGCTGGCGTGCACGACTAGTGCGATATCGGGGCTCTAAATTGACTCGGACACAGAAAAAGATTTTTTTTTTCTAATCCTGTGCAGTGACAATATTTGTTACCAATAGACCAAGCAGATTGCGCGAATTTCACGAATTAGATTACACCTGTATAGCCAGACTCCTAATTCTCGATGTATGCATATCATAATTTTTCATACGATTTGTTCGCAATACAGCTCCCTTTGTATTTATATTTCCTCATTACGCTCTGAATTATAAACATAAACTGCATCAGCAAATTATGTATGTACTAATTAATTACTGAGACTGACTGTGGGAAATGGGTCACTTAACGTTCATAACAGCTTGCTAACCAATCTGACAGAGTACACCAACTGTTTATGAATAAAGGCTTCTATATGATATACATGGTAACTTAAAATTAACTGGTGAAACTGCAGGGTTACTAGGTATTATTAATAGAACATATTTAAATATAAAAATAGCTAAACTTTTGTTTGCTTTATTCACGTGCGCGCTCTACACTACTGTATTAAACAGTTAAGCGTTGTGTGATTCAATGTTGGGTTTTTGAATGTGTTTTATTAATGATACTTACTAACCCTACGGGACAGGAGCGATACAGAATATTGACATCAAGTATATACTCCACCAAGAAGAACATTGCTTAGTTTTCGGCAATAAGATTGACAAGCATGCAGCACCCGCAAGCCTAAGCTGGAATAAGATCGTAGGTGGTACTTGCCACCAGCAAAAGCATTCCCAAGGAGGGTTGACGTCAGACAGGCGGCCGGTCATAAAATATAGCCGAAACATTTGTGCAGTATGATATTATGAGACATACTGCGCCGACCCCAAATAAGCTGGGATAAGGGTAGGAGGATGATGATGATGATGACTTAGTAACCATACAGTTTCGCCAGTAGGCCTAGCACGAATATTTGAAGCACTAATGTAAGCGAGTTTTAAATCGAAAACAACTGTCCTGTAATATTTTGGTTTATTTTTTGTGACATGCTCAATTTATATTATAAAAATCAATTGCCGTGCGTTAGTCTCGCAAGAACTCGAAAATGGCTCGACCGATTTGAATATTTTTTTTGTTTTGTTTGCCTCAATAACCAGATGGTTATAGAAAAAAAAATGGAAATTTGAATAAAAAAAATTTTGGTGGTACGAAGTTCACCGGGTCATCTAGTCATCTAAAGAATTGAATAAAGTTTTCAATTTAATTAAATAGTATGCGCGAAAAGAGTATATCCAATTCAAAATTCACTAAATTAACGTTACAACATTCGTACACATAGTTAATTTATTAAAGTAAGTGTTTGGCCAGACTGGCAGCGCGGTGCGGGGAGCGGCGCGGGTGCGGGAACGCGCGCAATTTTCATGTCCGCAGTGGAGCGTGGCTTCGTTCTGAGCGTCGTCGTGTCCAGTGTTTGTCAAAATATTATATGGATGAAGAAGACTTATTTTTACTGGAAAATTCTTACTAAAAAACGATGTTTCGACATCCACAGTGCAGATCGTGCTTGAATAGCACTTATTAATTCTTCAACATTTAATTTTGAAGACGCCATCACAACAAGGCGCGTGGTCAGCTCGAACTAGTTTGAGATCCCCCGCTTCCGCGCGGGTTGTCGCTTGCCGCCCTCGCTCTCACTGCGGCCACTTGTATAAACGACCTATGGCGTGAGCTACCCGCGCGCTCCCCGCGCCAAGTAGCCCGCGCCGCTTCCCGCGCCCGCGTGCCCACTATGGACACTCAAATGAAGTTCTTCTGTTTGAACTCGCCGCACCGCGCCCGCCCCGCGCCCGCTTTTGCAGTCTGGCCAAAGGCTTAGGTTAATGTTTTCAAACTTTTGGGATTTCTACACATTATAAAAATACTAATTCGGGTCTAATCGCGTAGAAATTTTATAAGGTAGAAGAATACAAATAAAATTTATAAGGTATTTTTCTGCCTTATAAATTTTCTACGCGATTAGACCCGAATTAGTATTTTTATAAAGATTTAGGTTATCATTATTTATCAAACAAGCCATTTGTATTCTCTTCGGGTTTTTTATTCTGAACTATTCCCTAAATGGTAAATTAGAGAAGTGATGTATCACTAGAATAGTGTCGGAAAATATATTATAGCAATAGCAACTCTCTAGACGAAATTGTTTCAATGTATTTTCGTGATCCCATTTATGTTTTACAAACTAGTCCTAAGGCTAAACACTGTGTAAATTTAAATACGCCTATTGTACTCAAAAGTATTTACATTGTTCTAAAGAGGGGATTGAAGGAACTGTTCCAAGTTGGTTGTGTCAAACTTGGGAATATGGTTCAAATGAATCTTTTATGCTTACGATTACTTAGCCACGTAGTCTTATACATAAGGATACAGAATAATATGTACTTATTTAAGCTCTTTGAAATTGTTATGTTTAGAAAATAAAGGACGACAAGTATTGGAACAGAAAACGGTGAAACAAACTAAAAACAAATACTGTAGAATGAAAAATACAGTGCAATAATCTATACTAATATTATAAAGCTGAAGAGTTTGTTTGTTTGTTTGAATGCGCTAATCTCAGGAACAACTGGTTGAAATTGAAAAATATTTTTGTGTTGGATAGTCCATTTATCGAGGAAGGTTATAGGCTATATAACATCACGCTACGACCAATAGGAGCGGAGCATAAATGAAAAATGTTGCAAAAACGGGAAAAATGCCCACCAGTGCGACACCGGGACGGGCCGCTAGTCTCTAATTAAAATAAATCATTTTCTTGTAATAACCTACATTTTAAAAAGTCTAACATAATAAATACAATACTTAATTGCAATTAAACAAATAAACGAGCTTCCTCTCTCCTAAACTATGCTGGGCTCGATAGAGTCCACAATTGATCCCATAGTCTTAAGGCTGCCACCTGTTATAACATTATACATGGTGTAAAGGAAATGATGTAATTCCTTCAAACCCCGTGATGTACTGCTAACATAGATTAATCCTGCACGGAATACTTTTGAATTCAATAAAAAAATAATTACAAGAAGTAAACACAAGTTAAATGACCGCGCGGCGAGCGATAGCGGCACACTTCGTTCGGGGCGCTAAAATGCCTCACGTTAAGAACGGTTGTTTACTTTTTGTAATTCTTTTTTTATTGTATCCAAAAATATCCCGTGCATGGTTAATCTATGTCAGCAGAACACCACGAAGTTTGAAGGAATTACATGATTTCGTTTACACCCTGTATTACGGAATGCAATAAATAAATTGAGTATTGAATTTTTTTGTTTTTTTTTTTTGAAAATTATCAATTTCGCAAATTAATCTGACCTATACAGCACAGTGGCAAACATCTGACTTTTGTGTTCAAGGTTGAGGATTTATTTCCCGCATCGAGACAAATATTTGTATGGCCCACAGAATTTATTTGTTCCGAGTATAGAGTGTAGATGTTTGTGTACGTGTTTTGTGTAGAGCACTACGAGGGAAATCTAACGCAATGAGCATGAAATGTTTAATTGTTGTTTCAAAATCAAATGATGTGGAAATTTGTAAATACGTTATAATACGTACGAACGGAATTCGAAAAAAATTGTTCACTCATGTTTATAATTTACAAAAATTCTCACAATTTATTACAATATTATTTACATCATTTATTACCCTGTAGTCTCAGCTGCGAGTAGAATTATTTCCTCCTTTGGTACTGTAAGAAGGGTTTCTTACCCTATTGTTAATAGAGTAGCAAAACTGGCACAATGCTAGGAACCCTACCCCTTTTATAGAAAGTAAAAATTACTAAACTACACTACTGCCTCGTTGGTCTAGTGGTGGCAAACGGGACTGCTGATCGTGAGGTCCTGAGTTCAATCCCCAGGTCGGGCAGTGTTATTGGGTTTTTCCTGTGGAATTCCTCTGTAGCAGTCCGGAGTTTGGATTTGTGCCCGGATGATGGCAAAAGGCTCGCCCCCTATTACATGGGACTTAACATAATAGCGAACTGAGAGTGTTACTATACACCTCTGCCCAACCCTTCGGGGAATACAGGCGTGATGTTATGTACCAAACTACACTCGGAAGCAATGCACCAACATAATCTCGGAAAACATTGTTAAACATTATTTAACATTTTAATATTGTTTTGTTTATGGTGTTGATCGTGTAGAAAGAATTATGGAAACTGGACAAAAATAATTGATAGAACACACTATTACACGATTTTCTAAAATGATAAAAGTTAATTAAAGTCTCAGTTATTCTTTGACACATATTATGCTACTAACGAGCATCATATTTAATGCGACCCAGTTTTATTTAGTCGAGAAAATTATAAGATTGAAAGTAGGTACGTTTTAAATTTTTTTACATTATTTTAAATTTTATTTCTTAATCTGGAACTTGATGAATAGTGCCTATTTTACCGAATAATCCCTATACGATATACAGGCTGATAAAAAAATTACTCTAAGAATTGTAGAGTTACTCAGTATCCGAAATTGAACAACTTTTGTAGAGCAACTTTTCAATATTCACATATTTTTTTATTACTTTCCATAAAATTTGTATGGAAAGTAATATAAAAATACCCTGTATATTATCACCTCTAGATAGGATTATAGATAGTTTTAGGATTTTTGCAACGAGATTCCTTTATATACTGTATATAGAAAAAAAGGTCGTTGCAAAAATCCTAAAACCGCGTTATCAGGCAAACAAGTACCTACATTGGAATCAAAACGAAAATACGATATCTAATGCGTCAGTAGAAAACCCGATTTTATTATGATAGCTTAGAAATCTAATATAAATGCAAATCTATCAAAAATATAATTAGGTAGGTACTTTCCTACTTTATAATTAAAAACTTGTGATTTCCAAACTACGTAGTAAAACAAGTAATACCTAATAATAATAATTATGACCAATATGTTTTCCTCAAATGTCAAGATCATTTTAAAGACAATATTTGAGTATATTACGACTGTTATTGACGCTTGTCAATAAATAACGTTATGTATTAGAATTGTGAATAATTAGTCGTTTTACTATATTTTGTTGTTTATTAATATTTATAACTACCCGAGACTTTGTTATGTTTATTTCCAAGATGGCCGCTGATCACATCATAATGCACTTGTTTCTCCAAAACTGACGTCATCAACAAATTTATTATTTCGTGAAACACGTTAAAGGCAAGCTTCAGCAATTTTATTATTCATTATCATCTCTGATATAAAAGTCACAGGTGTTTCCGGGCGTTTAAACTTTTATTTTAATCCTCAATGGAAAAATAGTTTTTGCTTTCATTATTAAAATTAAATTTTTATTTCCTCCTTGTTCATTTTTAAAAGTGTTTCATTGCTGGTTTTCATTCATTCATTTTGTTGAAAATTATTTATGTGACATTAAAAAATATGTTTTGTCAATATCTGCTCGACAATTGTTCCTGTAAAAAATGCACGACATCAAACGAACACAGTGAGGAGGTCAGGAACAAATATTGTCATTTACAATTTTGGCTCGAACCTTTTTTTTATCATTGGACTCAAAGCTTTGAATTTTATCGATTTCTGAAGAGATTTGGTTCAAAAAGTACCATATTGAAGAAAAAGTAACATCTCGCAAGTCGCATTCAGATCAAAAAGTGACATTTGCAAGGCAAACAGAAATGATAGTAAAAAAAACTCGATTTTTTAACAAAAATGAAAAGTGTACATGACACTTTTTGTTCCTGAGGCCCTCAGTTGTGTGTCCAACCAAACTACAAACAACACTAATCACCAACTTACGTGGGGTGGGTCATATGTATCTCCATGACAAGTTCCCTGGGGATGTCGAAGTAGTCCGGATCCTTTCCATTAGCGGATAGGACAAGGGGCAAGATGTCCCACGCCGTCCGCGGGGGCTTCCAACCTAACTTCAGACAAAGCTGCAACAATATTTATTGTATCAACTTAAGAATAGCATGTGTTTGGGGAGAATCGATTGGAAAGGCCCAAGTGAAATTGTGTTCGCGAAGATTGCAAGTGAAGTTTTATTGGGTCGAGAATGTCAATTGGAACTTGTTATTGTTAAGTGGTAGGATTGCACGTTTGTTGAAATGTTTGAAATGTTAAATTGATGCTAATAACTTCAATGAACAATGCACTGTGGTCATAATTTTATGCAGGAATACATACACAACATTAACAGGTATTATTAACAAGTATTTGACATTTAGCTTCAGCCAAATACGAAAATAGAAAAAAGGTGCCGGACATGCGAAATACCAAATAATTACTTATTCGGTGCATGTTTAATATGTATTGGTTACTGGTTAATACAGGGTGTAAACAAAATCATGTAATTCTTTTAAACCTCTTGATGTAGTGCTGACATAAATTAACCCTACACGGCATATTCTTGGATTCAATAAAAAAATACAGGAAGTAAACACGTGTTCTTAACGTGAGGTATTTTAGCTCCCCGTGTTAAATGACCGCGCTGCGATCGACAACCGCGCAAGTCGCTCGGGGCGTTAAAATGCCTCACGTTAAGAACACATGTTTACTTCTTGTATTTTTTTTTTGCATCCAAAAGTATCCCTTCCTGGTTTAATCTATGTCAGCAGTAGGTACATCACGAAGTTTGAAGGAATTACATGATTTCGTCTACACCCTGTATTACTAAACGTTGATATTTTCCCATAAAGAGCTTGTTTTTTACGATAAGTCACATTGATATAAATTAATAGTAAGCGATATTATAAGATGTTGATCTAGTGAACTGTTTGTGTTTGTCTTGCGCATAGTAGTTCGCGACGGAGATCGCTCAATTTCGTTCGCCGCTCCCAAACGAACTAGTTCGCTCTTCTAGTTCGTCAGCTCCCAGCTCGAATCAGAGGAAGGCAGATCGTTCGCTCGTTTTGATACTACTCCTGCACGGGCACGTGACAAGATTATGGATTGCTGTACTTTTACCTACAATTTTTACACTATAAACAGCAAAAGCCTCTGAATGAATATTCTTAAAAAGTATATCTTTATTGTAAATAATACCTAGGCTTATTGGTGCAATAAATAAATACACTCTTTAGTTTAATTAGTGAATAAAAGGTTCCGTTTTTTTAAAGATTTTTATTAAGTTTTGAAAATAATCAACAATTACATAAATACCTATATTATTCAGTTCCTTGACAGATTAACACATTACAAAAGCAAAACAAGTTATAATCAACTTTTAATAATCAAAAAAATTATATCGGTCACGAACTAACGAACTATGGAGCGAGGAATGACGGAGCTAGTTCGCGTAGTTCATCTGTGGGAGCGATCTTACGAACTAGTTCATTCGCGAACTACACAAGACTAGTTTGTGTTATAAACAACTGATGTGAATGACGTTTGGTAAAATGATTTGTTGATCTCATGAACTGTTGACATCGTAATTTTTGATGTAGTAAGCCGTTGACTTCTTTAACGGTTGATCTAGTGGTGTTGATATTTTGAATGTTGATTTCGTGATTGTGGACCTGGCGTATGTATCCTGCTATTTAATACTCAAATGTATATGTAGCAGCAACTTGGCCATAGCCGTAAATAATCATATACCGGAAAATGCTCATAATAAAGCGTTTCATAATCATCTACCTAAGAATATAAAACAACACAAAAGTAAAGTAATAAAAAAAAAGGTCGAAATTATCGCGCGACAACATCCTTCGTTATTCCTAGAGATATGCAGAGACCGGTTTAAATGACATTTATGATAGAACGAACGTGATTACATGGCCCAAATGCAACACAATTGTGATATCCCAAACAAATAACCACTTACGTAAGACCGTTTTATTCACGTAATCAGTCATTCTAAAATAAACAAACCCAACTAAATTCAAGTCTAAACAATACTTGTGTAAACAATTACTGGTACAATATACATAGTTTTAGCATTGTTTGCCTGAGTACCAGGTGCATGCAAAACGAGATATGTCAGCTGTAGAATGATTTATTTATAGCAGATGCAATAACTGAATGTTTTCAATGACCATCAATCGTGTGATACAATCTACTGTTAAACTTTTATTGTGAATAGAAACGTACCGATATGGTAACGGTATTATGAACTTATTCCACTGAAATATATTCCACTGAAAAATAGGTTTTTGTCATCCTTACTCCTTACTAATATTATAAACGCGAAAGTTTGTATGTATGGATGGATGTATGGATGTTTGTTACTCTTTCACGCAAAAACGGCTGAACTGATTTGGATGAGATTTGGCACACAGATACACTATGCCCTGGATTAACACATAGGATACTTTTTATCCGGGTACATCAAATAGTTCCCCTAGGATGCGGGTGAAACCGCGGGTAATAGTCTAGTAATACATATAAGACACGTTTGGTGCAGTGGCTAAGCGATTGGCTTCTGCGCTACGAGTTGTGGATTCGATTCTCGCACGGTTCAAATATTTGTATGACCTACAGATAGTTGTTAAGGGTCTGGGCGTTGTGTATGTGAAGATTTGTGTCTGTAAACGCACCCATGATACAGGAGAAATCCTAGTAAGGCGAAAGGACTTATATAAATTTAAAAAAAAACGAATGGGATTGAAAACCGGTTTTTCTTGTATTGTAACTTTCGTGCGTCACATTCATATTAATTGTTTACAGTTCACTCATGTGAAATTTTTCGGATTTGCCCGAATAGTTTCTGTTAGACTGGCGATTTCGCTTTCAGCTGATGATTGAGGCTAGTTTTCTACTCACGCTGATCTTGGGCGCTGACGGCCGGCGCGTAGCTAGTCAGCACCAATCTGTGTCGCCTATCAGCGCCGACCGGTCACCGTAAGTCAGAAACGCTTCATAGTAAATACATACATTCTGACCTATCAGCGCCGACGGTCAGTATGAGAAGAAAACCAGCATAAGGGCTCCATTTGGGGTTCGAAACTAGTCGGGCCATTTCGAAAAAATGCACGTGAGTAAAACGTAAACAAACTTTTTATTGTTATTTAATTTTCTGTACTTAATATTGAAGTTTACGTTTGTGTGTTTTTTTATTTGCATTATACAAGGTGTAAAAAGACTCTTCATGAAGCCGTCAACATGCATTCAATACATCAAATTAAGTAATCTTAAGCAAAAATTATCGCTAGGAAACGACTTCTTTTTTGGGTGAAAAATTTCGTTTTACTGTAAAGCTCAATGTATCGTACTCAAAACACTGTGCTGATAGATGCAATGAGTAGTAAACGGGTAATGGAGGTATTTCAAGTACATTTGCAACCTTCAAAACTAGTTTTTTTTTTAAAGTGAAAAAGTTGGAACTTTGACCTTCAATGTCTCCGTAACTAGAAGTTTCCCAGGCATAGTCCAGAACAAAAAAATTATCACAATGACGTGGAGAATAAGTGCCTTTCGGCTTCGTTAAGGGTCTATTTACACCGTTTATAAAATGGCTACAAAGTGAAAATATCCTAATAGTCGTTATTGTTTCTCATTAAGGCGGTTATACACTTATCAAGCATACCTGTCACCTGTTTAGGCAAACCGAAAATGTTTCTGCAAGCATTTTCGCACCACAATATTACCTGCACAGTCGGCTTCCTTTGAGGTAAAACTGTGCGTGTGGTCACCTTTAGTTTGAAAATGCTTACCTCGGTTAAGTCGCAATGCAACGGGTCTCCGAGCACGGTGCCGTCTGGCTGCGGGTACCCAGCGTAGCTGATGAGTTGATTATTCCATATCCTGTAGTCATGCGCCGCATCTGTTCGCTGAGGAAACACCGTCATTGCTGACCTGGTGGAAATAATTGTTATTTGAGTTAAAATGTTTGCTTTCACTTAGAACTACTGTAGTTTTACCGAGCGATATTGGATGAAATTAAGATTTGTATCATTACATAATTATAGTGAAGCAAAAACCCTACAGGTTTACATAGAAGACCCTTACACATACAAGGTTACTCGGAAAGGGGGTACTAAGCCGCGGGCCACTTAAACTATCACTGATGACTATTTTAAAGCAAGTGTTAAAATTACAAAATTCGATAATTTTTATTTGCAAGCAAAAAGATTTTAATTATTTCAAAAAAAGTCATACCTTTTTTAGTTATGAATTCAGAAAATTAAGTTTCTAATCCGTGACCCCAAATATGACCTAAATAGTAAACACAGCTGATCATAGCTATGAACAGATAGATTTTAGCATATTTTTTACGAAATCTTTGAAAAACTATTTCTCTTAAACTATGGAGTTTTGCGGAAAATTGTAGAACAAAAGTTATCCCTTATTATAGGTATGTTAACACCCTTTCGGCTTAGTACCCTCTTTTCGAGTAACCTTGTAAGCCATCGCATTTACAATTAGCTTAGGAGTATATTTAGATCCGGGGTCGCGGTGCATGCAACAGCGAATCCCGTGACCCCGGCCTTAGGTCAGAAGGAGGGACACCGTGGGGTTTTAGCCGGTAAAAGTCCGGCACACCCCCCCGTCTTCCCCAGACGGGGGACAGTCCATGAGGATTTCCCCATGAAAAAAAAAGATTATATTTAGATGCCAAGTTTGGTAATTAAAAAGCTAGTATTGGTAAGCAAAACGAATCATTTTTGTTTATAGGAACCGGGTATTAGTTAACTACTTTATTAGAGAAGTGATTTTATTGTGTATTATTTCTAACAAAATGAGATTATTCAACTTTTTTTTTAATTCATTTTATTCCTCGAAATCAAATAAAAGATTTTACAGGGAATTTAAAAAAATTAAAACAAAACTCAAATCTAATAAAACCTGTGTCCTTTCTTTATCCTTCGCTCCTTTGTCGCTCCGTAAACAATACAGAGAAATGAAAAATCTTTCTTTTAATAAAAAGAATCCCAAATTAATAAAATCCAGTCTCACCTAATATTCCCTTTGTTGGTGCTGTACTTGATGTGGTTGCAGATCGCTTCGAACATGCCGCTCGTTGTTGTCACTTGCCGGCAATCGAACACCTGTTGCACGAACATTGCGATTAATATGTTAGCCATACAAGCGGCACAAAGGAGAGCTTTATTGGGATTCACTGAATGCTGTTTGGATTACACAACATTCGTAACGGATAAGGGTGGAATAATACTGGCTCTAATAAAATAACATTGAATTCTAAACTACGGTTTTCACGATTGTCAAACCTTCGTTATGCCATTAATTAACGCATTAATTGGCACAAATCCCTTGTATCTTTGTCACTTAATGCGTTAATTAATGGCGTTAGGCGTTAGTGTGGCCCCGGCTTTACTGTAACGCGTTCGCCACACCAAAAGCGAGGCACGAGCGGTTCGCCGCTGCGTTGGGGACACGACCCGCTCGCGCTCCGCAGTCGCATTTGCTGTGACACTTCATAGTGATCCCTTGAATACAACTCACGTGGGCCCGCTGACATACGCCCCGCTTTAGTGTGGCGAATGCTTTCGTATATTTTAGCGATTTGATGATCTTAGTTTAACGACGGATGTTTGTTAGATTACCTTATTAGCCTCTTACACTGAGAGCAAGAAATATGGCTGTCAGATTTAGTCAGAGTCTACACAATTAGTATACTTTAAGGCTAAAACTACTCAAGTTATATGAACATCATCATCAGCCTAAAACATTTCTCTTCGGGACTGATTTGTAATAATTATTATAGCAAGTTATCTCATACCAATTACATCATACCAAGATGAGATCTGGGTATAAATTAAATTCACAAAATAATTTAATGGTAGGTAGGTACTCTACGCTAAGCTTTTACGCATTTCATTTAAAATCTCATCGAGTGTCGAATTAAGTAGACAAATAAAATTAAATGTTAGGCAAAGTGGTAGGCAATCGTCGTAGCATCACTCACTGTCGTATTAGCAGGTCGAGTGCTGCTAACGAGAGCTTTTGATACGCCACGGGGCTTATTCTGTACTTTGAGAATATATTGCAATTTTTTAAAAAGTATTTAGCCAATTGATCACCGTTATTAGAGGTTAGGTAACTCTCAATACGCGTCACTAGTTCCCCGTTTGGGCAGTGATAGCTTAGTAATGTAACCGTCGGACTGCCAAGTCATAGATCTCGAGTTCGAACCCAAAGCACGCACCTCTGATTTTTCAGAGTTATGTGCGTATTGTATAGTCACTTGCATAAAAACGGTGAAGGAAAACATCGTGAGGAAACCGGCATGCCTGAGAGATATTTCTCGACGGCATGTGAAGCCAAGTCAGAGGCCCATGGGTGGCTTAAACTCTGACACCAGGTTAGTCACTAACCACACTAAAAAAAGATACGGTTTTCCGTAAACCCTTTCTACTAAACTAGGACAATTGGAAATTCTGTACAAAAGTAGCAATCCCAGACCAATTAACCATAGGTAGGTATCAAAATCTATATTTAGATCTGTCAACACGAAAAGAGATTAATTTTCGATTATGACTCAGCATCGAAACGTCATAGATTAATAATAGATTTTGCACATCACTGGATACTCTCAAATTTACAAACTTTAACCCATCGAGGAAAAATGCTGATATCATTCCATTTAAAACATTAGCAGGATATGAAAAAAATAGATTATTTTTCTAAACATTTGCTTCTACCATGAAAACTAAATTTCTTTAAAATACTTTTTCTATTCTGTGATATTAAAAAAATGTATTTTTAAGTTTCAGAATACTCCCTCAAGACGGCGAGTCTATAATCAAATCGTTCGTCCCGATTAACCGCAGCAATCTGTTTAAGCCGCGTAATTACAAAACGTACTTGCTAACATCACAAGGATTTAGCAGTCGGATCTGGTAATGCCGATTTAAGTCACCCTCATCCTTCGCCAACCGACAGAGTGAATGGAAATGAACGAATGAATTAAATTCGTTACGACGGCGACGACGCGATGTCTGTTAACCGTTCTAATTACGAAAATATTGAGATTTTAAACTTCTGTAGATGCTAACTTTTTTTCTGATTGGAGACAATTTTTGAATATAGAATTTTATGGTTTTTTATTGCATTTTTTATTTTAATATTTAGTGCTGTTATTTAAGAAATCTGTTATACTGTATCTTCTTCTTTACATAGTATAAAACGAAGTCGCTCCCGCTGTCTGTACACTTAGATCTTTTAAACTACGCAACGGATTTTAATGCAGTTTTTAGCAATAGATAGAGTGATTCAAGAGGAAGGTTTATATGCCCCACATTCGTATCTACATTGTACCCGTGCGAAGCCGGGGCGGGTCGCTAGTTAAGTATAAACCTTAAAAAGCTTGAAAAGCTTTCCAAATTCAATATTAGTACCTAGCCGATTACATTTAGAAGTCAAATAAAAATAATTAAAACAAATGAAGATGTTACATGAATAACTTCTTCAGGCGAGGCTTGATACAATTATACCTAATGATGATTATTATCTACCCTAAGATGAAACAAACAGGCTCCTAATTGTAGATACTTATCATTGGGTTCTGTAAGCACAATAAGGGAACGTCTGAGACTCCAACACTATTCAAGAATATTCCAACGAACATTATCTGTTGCTCGATTAAATTTTATTTTACCATTCGAAGATATTCGTATTCGAATGGAGCTAAATTAATTAAAATAGACATAAACTTAGACGGTTCTAATTATAACGAAAACTGAATGAATAATATTAAATGTGTCGTGTATGTGTTTTTCCAACTATGTTGTCTCAGCTTCCAATCTAACCAGATGCGGCTGAATACCAGTATTTTACACGGACCAACTGCCATCAGACCTCCGCAATGCAGTTACAAGACAATGCCGATATCTTAAGAATAGACCAGTTATCAGACTTTCGGGCTTCTGACTTCCCGTAGCGACTGACATAGATATTCGTATGACACCCGGGACTGACTGTCTAACGTGCTCTCCGAGGCACAGAGGGGTCTTGATGTGTAACGGACAGTCACCCATCCACAGCTTAACCTCGCAAATCATATGATTCACGTGGATGGTAATTATATAATTATGATGAATATATTTTGAATTTAAAACATTTATCCCTCTATTCCACCCTGTAATCAAAACACACTAATAAAATAAAAAATTCAACGAACAATTATTGACTTCTTAGGGCCTCCTGTGAATAACTTGGTGGAACTCACACGGCAATCAGGCCTTTAATTGCCTACGTTTTTTTTTTCTCCCAGAAGTGGGAATTTTTCTCATTAGGATCAGTAAATTCATTTACTAAGTTCTCATTTTGCTCGCAGTTCACTAAAGACGTTAAGAATTAACTAGTAAAATTGATTCTATTCTTCAGTTTTGTTGGCGGTTTTTCTACTTTTGTTCGGAAGAAAAATGTTTGACCGTATTTATAAACGGTGTAAATAAACCCTTAACGAAGCCGAAAGGCACTTATTCTCCACGTCATTGCGACATTTTTTTTTGTTCTGGACTATGCCTTGGAACCTTCTAGTTACGGAGATATTGGAGGTCAAAGTTCCATCTTTTTCACTACTTTTTTTTAAAATACTATTTTTGAAGGTTGCAAATGTACTTGAAATACCTCCATTACCCGTTTAATATTCATTGCATCCATCAGCACAATGTTTTGTGTGCGTTTCATTGAGCTTTACCGTAAATGATATTTTTCAGCCCAAAAAAAAAGTCGTGTCCCAGCGACAATTTTTGCGTAGGGTTACTTAGTTTGATGTACTGAATGCATGGTTGACGGCTTCGTGAAGGGTCTTTTTACACCTTGCATAGTAACCCGTGCTGTTGCTGTTAGTTTTGACATATTTTCAGGAATGTCCATTTTACTCGGTTTTCTTCACTTTAGAAGCGTATTTCATCATATTCATAAAAAACGATGATATAATCTTAATTAATTTTAACAAAACGTGGCTTGACAGTTTATATGTGCAAGGTTTCTGGTCATTATTGGTCATGACACCATGGCAGGGTTGTAGGACATCATAACCTCTATCTAATAACCCAGTACCTAATGCTTTATGAATAAGTGAACCATTTTCGCGTTTTATTTTAATTATTATTTTTAAAAGGAGAGGTTGGCAACTGTCTCGTTGGTCTAGTGGTGGCAAGCTCGACTACTGATCGTGAGATCCTAGGTTCGATCCCCAGGTCAGAAAAATAATTATTGGGTTTTTCCGTGTGGAATTCCTCAGTAGCACCCGGAGTTTGGTTTTGTGCCCTGTTGATGGCAATAGGCTCGCCGCCTATTACATGGGACTTAAACATAACGGCGAAATGAGGGTGTTACTATACAACTCTGCCAACCCTTCACGGAATACATTTTTTATTTTATTTTTCCTATTCGACTCTTGTAGATGGTCTTGGGGACCTTTTCTACGTAACCGGGCTATTATTGGCGAGACCAGAAGGGTCTCCAAACCAATATCTAAACTAACTACCTAGCTAACTACGCTAACTACTGTAACATCATGACTATTATAGCAGCAACACCCCCACCCACCACGGAATACAGGAGTAATGTTATGTTATATTGGCAACTTTAAAATAATATCGCTAATATTGTTCACTTTAAAGTAAAGCATTAGGTATTGGGTTATTAGTCTTATTAGATAGTGGATAACATGTACCATAATCCTGCCATGGGATGGTGACCAACAACGAGTCACACTATACCCAGGTATATATAAAAATGTAGATAACCGAAATAAGATGATACGAAACATGAAATAAATAAAACTAATAAAAGTTAAAAACTTTTAAGTTAAACGCTTTTATCTACCCCTATTAGACTGCAGTATTAGGATTTAGGGATCGAAGGTTGAAATTATTATAATGTTGTATTTTCATGGAAATTGAACTTGTGTGCGAAGTTTCAGGAGAATCGGTTAAGCAGGAGTATTTGAAAAATCTATCGCAAGATTCGAAACAAACAAATATACGAAGTGATGCTAATGAAAACCGTTTAAAAATATAATATCAAATTAAAACGACAATAGGAGGTTCGGTTCGGTGTAAAATGACAATCATAAGAAGAAATCTCGAGAAACCTTTTGCAGAAGGACAGTTTAAACAAACGGTGAGCTACATTTAAAAACGTCTGACTTCACTAATTAGTTCTTTTACATTTTCATTAAGTAATTTGCTTGTGCAAAAGAAATTCAGCCGTCTAGAAACAACCAGTCAGCAAGTGTTCATTAATGTTTTTCACTCGCTAGAAATTACGAACTAGAAAATTGTTCGAGGAGCTTTTAATGATAATATTATTGCAACTCGAGAAAACTTAGACGGTAAAAGAAACGTGTGAACAATTAATGTTTATTGTATACAAGTTTTGTGAAATAAAAATAAATTTTATTCGTTTTATTTATAGTCTGCTACTCGAACTATAGTTTTTCCTTTCAATATTCGCTTACATCATATAAAAATCAATTGCCGTGCGTTAGTCTCGCAAAAATTCGAAAATGGATCGACTGATTTGAATATATATTTTTTTGTTTTATTCGCCTCAATACTAGGGTAGTTAAGGAAATTTTTAAAAAAGTTTTGGCCATTCGAAGTTCACCGAGTCATATAGTAGTACACAATATAATAAAGTAGTCATAATAATTTTATGTTAACTCATTCGGAATATCATTATGATCAAATTATTCCAGTTTTCACCTTGATATGTTTCATAAAATATATCAAGCTGAAAACCAGAACAATGGCTATATTGTCGAAATTTAAACAATTTTAATTAATACACTTAAATTGGCTTCACCTGTAACTAAGTTAATTTAAAAAAAACTTGGATTTCGATTTTCGCTCACTTCTAATCATCGCATCGATATGAAACTTTGCAAATGTATGTAATTCTGATGACCATACAATAATATAATAATAATAACTTTATTCATCAAAAGACGTAGTACATGATGACAATTTACAGAATCGTTTGGTATAAAGTGTACAAAGACTACAATAAAGGTAGGTGAGGTGTTTACTTTTTAGTAGGTATACTAACAAAAGCGTGTGTTTTAGTTTTTCAAACTAAGTATATATTTGTTATATGCAATAATAAAATTGATGCGGAAGTAGTCATCTATCTAAATATTAATATTTTTTTGTTTTGAATTCTGAATTTTTGATTTCTTCATTCACATATTAGTAGTCCTCATTCGTCCAATACTTGTGTAGTCAGTTATTAATAAAACTGTGTACCTGTAACTTAGACCACTGTATTCTTCCAATGCATCGGCTGGCGTTCCTCCAAGCGAGCTTGGCGCCGAACACCAGCTCTGTAGTGGTCAGCTGGTAGGTTCCGGTCTTCGCCACCTCATCCTGGACGGCTTTCCAACGAGCTTCATGGGCTGGTGTGTTGGCTCTGTGACAAAGATAATTATTTATGTATTAGTGCATCAAGACACCCATTTTTAACCGACTTTCAAAAAAGGAGGAGGTTCTCAATTCGATTGTATGTTTTTTTTTTTGTACGTTTGTTCCTCGATATATTTGCTAATTGTGAACCGATTTTAATGATTCTTTTTTTGTTTGAAAGAGTATTCTTTCGAAGTGGTCCCATTTAAATTTGGTGAAGATTTGATGAAGAACTTCGGAGATAGACAATTTGAAGTCGGTTTTATTTTTGTTAAAAAGTGATTATTGGGTTACAACTCTACCCCCTCTTGGAAAATATATGCATGACGCGTTCGTTCTGCCTAGCCTTTTCCCAACTATGTTGTGGTCGGATTCCAATCTAATCAGATGCGGCTGAATACCAGTATGTTACACGGAGCGACTGCCATCAACCTCCGCAACCCAGTTACTCGGCAATGCCGATATCCTAAGGTTAGACCGGTTGTCAGACAATAAATATAATTAATTCTTCTTGGAATTATACATACCTGACACCCACAATGAATAAAAACGTGAAGATAAAGGCAGATATTTTCATTGATATCTCGCAGAAAAAGACTTGCATATAGGCGGTAAAGTTGCGTAATGAAGAAAACTCTTATACCTACTCGAGATATTACGGGCTGAATAAAGTTATTTCAAATATCCTGATGTTTTATCTTTTGTGGATATACACTGTATAACAACAATTCATAACAATTCACTTGAGTCATCATAGATCTTTCAATGGCATACTTATAATCAGGTGGTAGTCTTTAAATTACTCATATCAACACAAACGCTCATGGTGATCGGACGGTATCGTCCAACCAGTCTATCAGCTCAGTTGACGATACTTTAGTCGGCTGGTGCACCCTAGGGAGTCAGCCCCGCTACCTTGCTGACTGACTAATGTTTTCACAAAGGCATGAGCTATTCTCGTATGTGTCGACACCAGAGGAGAAGCGCAGTGTATGTACCTAACGACATTCCCATTGTTAGAAATGTTTAAATATTACAAAGCTTTTATTTTTTTTTACTTTTCCTTACTCTAGGATTTCTCCCGTATTGTGAGTGCGTTTACAGACACAGATCTGCACATGCACAAACGTCCAGACCCAGAACAACTATCTGTAGGGCATACAAATATTTGTTCCGTGCGGAAATCGAACCCACACCCGTAGCGCAGCAGCCAATCGCTCAGCCACTGCACCAAACATATCGTCACTTTCGTGTTTAACGCTATGTCCCAAGATGCTATTGCAGCTAGGGATCGTAAGCCTTGCCGAATTCACCACGTAACGCCTATCTGCGAAAACGCATAATGTGAAACATTTATGGAGTGTTTCTTTTTTAAAAAAAAACGTTGCCTCACACTAGGATATCTCCTGTATCGTGGGTGCGTTTACAGACACAAATCTTCAGATACACAAACGCCCAGACCCGAAACACCTATCTGTAGGCCATACAAATATTTGTTCCGTGCGGGAATCGAACCCACGACCCGTAGCGCAGAAGCCAATTGCTCAGCCATAGCACCAAACGTGTCGTCTGTGTGATCACACAAAGTTGAAAAGTCTCATGTGCCTGTAATTTCACCGGCACCCATACCTTTAAACCGAAACAGCAATGCTGTTTACCGGTATAAATAAGTATGATAAGGCGTATATAGGTTCTTTGGACCGACCTGTGAGTTCATTAATGAATTTAAATAACATATTTTAAAGCAAAGCCAATGTAGAGGGTAGTTTGAAAGAGAATACGATTCATATGCAATTAAAAAATTATAGACCAAATACAATTTTACAGTTCAAAGTTCAAAAACAATCCTCGTGTTCGAATTGTTGCAGAACATATTACGCTAAAATCCAAACAGCTCATGTAATCTCGAGTTTCTCAACCCTAATTTTATGAGGCGAATAAAATCTTAAGTAATGCTCAAATCCCTTGAAGCAATTTATTGTAATGTTGGCCCAAGTTTGTCAACTAACCGGTCAAGGTTTTAGATTTACAAAACAAGCTAGATGTTCTTACAGTTCCATTACAAAGCAAAATTAAACTATTCTGTAGTTATTTGTGCTATGCGCAAATTCGTCTTCTCTCAAGCAAAATGCATCTTAAGAATGCATTAATTAATTTTGCACAAATTCCCAGTCCTTGAACTGGCAAGAATCTTATCTAACAAAAGGAATGCCCTAAAACACTTTTGCGTCAAGATCTAATGACAACATTTGAAAGAGGAGAGCAGTGATACCCCCTACAGTGACCTCTGATTTTTCGAATTCATCTACGTAGGTATTATATAATTATCACTTGCTTAAAAACGGTGAAGGAAAACATCGTGACGAAACCGACATGTCTGAGAGATATTTCTCGACGGCATGTGAAGACAAGTCAGAGGCCCATGGGCGGCATAAACTCTAACACCAGGCTAGTCTCTAATCACACGAAAAGAAGAACAGAAGATTTAAAAGATGATGAAATTTCTTTCTCCCAAAACAGAATAAATATAAGAAAGGTTGTGTAGGTATCAGAACAGCCCCATATGAATGGCTTCCTTCTCTAAAGGTGGTATTAGCATAATATTCGTATGGAACAAAAGTTATTTTTTACGATTATACGCTATAATTTTTGTTCTCAAGGAAAAGTTTTTCATTTCATGGCCAGGTACATCTATTCTTCAACAACTCTAGACTAGGTATTCCTTTACTTTCTTGTGCCTACACAATGAACTTCATTGGAAATATTTAATTCAGTTAAAGTAATAATCCATTCTTCTTCTCTCTGTTGGCATGAGGGATACGAGAATAGCTCATGCTGTGGTGAAGAGATTAGCTAGTCAGCAAGGTTGGTAGCGGGGCTGACTACCCAGGGTGCGCCTACTGAAATATCGTCACTCGTAGAAGCTCTTTTAATCTTTACATAGTATAAAACAAAGTGGCTCCCGCTGTCTGTACGCTTAGATCTTTAAACTACGCAACGGATTTTAATGCAGTTTTCAGCAATAGATAGAGTGATTCAAGAGAAAGGTTTATATGCCCCACATTAGTATCTATATTGCACCCGCGCGAAAACGGGGCGGGTCGCTAGTGGTTCATAAAAAGAAGTGAATACAGGAATCCCACAAAATGCTCAACTATAATGAAGAGGCATCCCGCCATGATGCCTCTATTGTCTATATTGCTTGAGGTCGTGAACTTTAAATTCAAGCATAATAACATTTAAATGAGTTATCTAGATTACTTTATCAATTTTTCCTTTAACCATCTACATACATATGCCTTTAATCCCCGAAAGGATAAGCTGAGGTGTTCTAGTACTACAGGAGTCCGTACACCCACGTTTCGCCTCTGGTATTAAGTCCCTTGTAATAGGTGGTGAGCCTATTGCCATTTTATTTATTTATTTATACTTTCGCACAAAAAAAAAATTATACAGAGGCGGACTTAATGCCTTAGGCATTTTCTACCAGTCGACTTTAGGGTGATGCAGAGAAAACATGGTAGATGCGCTAAAAAGAGCTGTGTCATGTGATACAATATTAAAAATAAACACAAAGATAAGTGAACATTAACAATAATATTACCTACATACATATTACATATTTACATATATATATATATATATATATATATTTATATATACATATAAACTCATAAATAATAGATATTATATACATATGCATACATTCATATATATTTTCCGGTCACGAGGTTGTTCGTTGCCTCTTACGACACCCATGTTATGATTATTCTTAATCTATCCCCCCACGAAGCTTAAACCATCTATCTCTCCTATATCCACATCAACGCACACGTTCAGTTGGAATTCTAACATCGACGGTATTTTTAGTTAAACCATCGCCTAACTAATTCACCAGGCAACAATATGTCGTGCGTCAACTCTGTGACAACAACTGCGTGAACAATGTACCTATTAACAATACCAACTTCCATAGTACGAGTTGTGACCACTCTGAACATAGGCTTTGCGAACTTTCACGCATGTACACTCGTGAAAAAAACAATTACTGTAAAAACTATTAAAAAAGCTTTACTTAACTAAGGGGGGCTCGTGGCTAATCACCAACTGCGCGGATCATACGATTTGCGAGGTTAAGCTGCGCTTGCCGCGGTCAGTCTGTAGATGGGTGACCGTTCGTTACACATCAAGACCCCTCCGTGCCTCGGTGAGCACGTTAAACAGTCGGTCCCGGGTGTCATACGAATACCTATGACAGTCGTTACGGGTAGTCAGGAACCCGAAAGTCTGACAAGTGGTCTAACCTTAAGGATATCGGCATTGCCCAGTAACCGGGTTGCGGAGGTCTGATAGCAGTCGCTCCGTGTTAAATACTGATATTCAGCCGCATCTAGTTAGGCTGGTAGCTGACCTCAACAAAGTTGGGAAAAGGCTAGGCAGAAATTAACTAATGGCCAATCCTAAGATCGTAGAAATTAATGTTAATTAAAAGCTATTTTGTTGCTAAAAAATCTATTTCGCAACCACTTGCACGATGTTCAGAGCGGTCAAGATAAATTGGCCTCACCTGCGTATAGAAGCGAAGTACTGTCCAAGAAAATCCTTGGCATCGTTCAGTACTTCTTCGGGTTCTCGTGGCACGTCCCCGCGACCGGGTATGCCCATTATACTGCCAAGGCATGTCTTCTCGTTGCATAGCGTCGCCTGTTGACAATGAGGTCACAATTAATACAATGTTCTTTAATAAACTAAGTAGACAAAGAAATGTTAGTCTGGTCGTGAATTTAATATTAAAACAGATACGACACGTTTGGTGCAGGCTGAGCGGTTGGTCGTGGGTTCGATTCCCTCTCGGAACAAATATTTTTATGGCCTACAGATAGTTGTTCCGGGTCTGGGCGTTTGTGAATGGGAAAGTTTGCGTCAATGCACCCACGATACAGAAGAAATAATCAAAATCATTTATTTGCATAAATAAGGTACAGAAAGTTGGTAACATGTACAAAATTGTTCTCTTATTCTGCCTTTAATTTCAGCGTTTAAATATAGAGTCAAATTATGTACATATTTTATTTAAATTAATAATTGATCAAAATCATGCAGTCATTAAACAGATCATCTCATTAAAATTGTATAGAATGGGGCGAGGTTTATTAAAGAAAAAACCGTCAATGCTACATTTTATTCCGTTGAAAATAATAGTTTCTTTTTGGTGAAATGTCTATGGTGCACTAAAATAAAATTCTAATTCGATCTATCAAAACTTTTAAACCCAAAATGTAAACAGTACTTTTCATAATAGAAAAATAAACACATTACAGACACAAACGGTTCACTTGAATAATAAAAACATTTCATTTGTTCTTTCATGGTCTATAATAATAAAACAATTTATTCTAAACATTGCGTTGGCGCCAAAATAAGTGACAATAATTTCTACAAATATTTTCATTCGTTTTTAAATAAGAAAATTCCTTCGATGCATTCAGCCAGTAAGTTATTAGAAAATAATATTGGTGTAAATACTTTTTAGTTTTGTTCTCTGCGCTAATTAATATGTTCAGTCTTCATCAATTCTTTATGTGAAGTTACCGGTTACGGCAATCCCTGATCTTACGTTAACCCGCACCTTTCGTTCGCCTCCTTAAAGGCAATAACGTAGATACCCTGATAGTAAAATGCAAGTTTCAAGGTTTTTTACTCAATCACACTATTTTATAATTGAATAGATTAGATGTATGCCTCTTTGGTCTAGTAGTGGCAAGGGCGACTGCTGATCGTGAGGCCCTGGATTCGATCTTCAGGTCGGGCAAAGTGTTATTGGGTTTTTCCGTGTGGAATTTCTCAGTAGCAGATCGGAGTTTGGATTTGTGCCCAGTTGATGGCAATAGGCTCGCGCAAATGGGACTTAAACGTAACGGCGAAATGAGGGTGTTACTATACACCTCCAGGCGTGATTATGTTTTATAAGCTTACTTATTGAATGATTATTACAGTAACTATTTTCTTCGCGAACTGGTTTTAAAACTAGAGCAAACAGTGTCATTTCAGTTATTATTTTAAAACAACCAAGTCATGCAGCGCAAGAAAATGAGATTTCAATCTGAGAGCAAAATAAGTAGTGCATTAGTATTCTACTGTAAGTCCTAGATTGTGTTGTATCTGACTAGATAGGTTCGAATCTTATTAGCGAAGAAAATAGATTCGCTATTTCTTGAAGAAAATTCAATGCAATGGAAGCTGTGATACTGAGCGAATGAGCTGTTTATTTTCTGTTGTCTGAATTAAAACGTGATTGGAAGTACCTATAGCATAGGTAATAAGATACCTTTGATATGACATTTTATATTAACGGTTTCTGTGGACGTACCTTTTTTTCGGCACACTTCTTAATCCTCTGCTAAGGGCCGACTTTTTAATCGTCATATTTTTTTTATCGAATACCAGGTTCACACGATTCGATTCTAGTTGATCAACTGCTAATTTGCACGCGATTTGAACCGTCTGACAGACTTTCAATCAAATTGAAGCAACAAAAACGTTTTAAGTTTTGTTGATCAAGTCATTTGTTGAAAGCGATTCGCCCCGTCTGAACCTGTCTTAAGGAATAAATATGGCGGTTTGTCAGCTTTTGTATAGAAAATATGTCAAACCGCCATACTTATTCCTTATATAAAAGTTATCTGACCATTGAAAATCAACCCTACGTCTAGATTTATGTATACTCTATTTAATAGAACATTAGATAAATAAGACTCGTTTTAGCAAGAAAATGTATGCTTCCAGCAGAGATTCAACACAATATAATAAATGATAAATGATTTTTATTTCTGTAAATAAATCTGTTACAGACACTTTTACAAGTCAATGTAATGTTTTTTTTTAAGACTAGATGGCGCCGGTATTTCCTATCTGACTAGCTCTGAGAAGAAAAGCCGAAACAAACTCAGAGGTCAAAGTCTCTTTTAAAGTCCAGACATTATAGTACACAAACTATGCGAGTGAAACGATGTAGGGCAACGTCGGGAATGGCCTTTTGAGGAAAGTGCCATAGGAGGTTCGAGTTGACCTGTCCTAACTGACGGCACATCTGCATCAGTCATCGCGGAGCTCAAACCTTATTCTAGGGAGCTCAACAACCCGACCGCTGCACGACGCAATCAATCAGTTTGACATTTGTGTGGGTCACAAAAAAAAAATATACTCAAGAACCGCCAAACGTTTACAAAATTCGTGTATAAAGCTACCCTACATGGTACTCACATTCACAATTTATTAAAAAAGTAAAATAAAAAATAAGGCGATGATAAAATAATAATAATCATTGAAAAAAAAAATCAATTATAAAATGTCAAAAGGATAAAAAATTATAATATCATGTTGTAATGCTTTATGAACCTGCTTTTATGAACCTTGAAGACCAATTGAAATTAGCTGAAACTCTATTTAAAGAGATGGTTCAAAAGATTCGTGCCATGGTGGCCACTTTTGTCTAATGTTTTATGAAATGGAAAAAAGTTAGTTGGTTGCCTTTAATCATTCGTTTTTTTTATTTAATGGTTTGGCAAACAAGCCGACTTTCCACCTGATTAGGGTTGCCATGCCCAAAAATAGAAAAGCCGGACACAGATTCATATTTAGTCGGACATTTTGCCCTGAAAGTCTGGAGCCGGTCGTCCCTTCTGACTCCGCGCAGTCACCATGACGCGAGAATACAGCCCTCATCAAGCTGTCGTATCCCTCCCAGTCCTCTCGCATTCAACACCCTAAGAGGTCGAGTCCCCCCTTGGGGACACTCTTAGAGGTGTTGCTGCTATAGTCATAGTCATGATGTTACAGTAGTTAGCTTTGTAGTTAGCTAGGTAGTTAGAACAGTAGGAATTGGTTCGGAGACCCTTCTGGTCTCGCCAATAATAGCCCGGTTACGTAGAAAAGGTCCGCAAGACCATCTACAATAGTCGAATAGGAAAAAAAAAAATGAAAGTCTGACACGCTGGTTTTTAAAAAACAAAATCGCTTGATCGCTTTTGTTCGGCATCGAACGGGGTTGACCAAAAGCCTAACAAAAGCCGGACAGGCTGGACTTGTATATATTTGGCCGGATAGGACTGTAAAAAGCCGGACACCTGGCAACCCTACACCTGAAGATAGGTAAGTGGTTGCCGCGGCCTGTATACACCTACAACACCAAGAGCATTGTTGATGCGTTGCCAAGTTGCCAAACTTAGAGACAAAGTTGGAAAGTAGTAGTAGCCTAGAAGTTAGAAGTGTTCTCCATATTGATTTAGGTAAGTTTCAAAACATACTTTTATAATAACAACGTTAAAATCCGTACTTAAATGTTACATGTTTAAATGTTTGTATTGTTTGTATTTGTATAGTGTCACTTAGTTTTATGATGCATGAGGATTTATGGTTATGGTAGAACGTGCACCATAGACTAAATAATAGTAACCATAGATTATTTTATTTTTTTGTGTGTTTGGGTTACCGTGTTGTTTAATATACTAGATTTAAATTTAAGTGTGTGTGTGTTAGTGTGTACTTAATAATCATGTTACAACGACGTACTTCTTACTCCGACTACCCTAAAAAATCCCAATAAAAATGTTTGCCGACAAAACGCCCCATAAATGTCCCATAAAATCAGTGCCCTATTCTTTACCTAAAACATGTTTTCCACATAAAAATAAACTTTAATAACATCACATCGGCCTCAATTACGTAAAGAGCAAGGATCACAAATCGTTCTAGCTCGGTAGGTAAATAATTTTTCTTCGTGGGTTGAATATTGAATGGTTAGGCTGGCCCCACACGAACTTCTCGCCACAAAACACGATGCGGACTACATTATTCATACATTATGTAGATACTCTACGCATTGGTATGGCTGATGGCAGGCACACGCTGTGCTTGCAAGAACTAGTGGTTCGTTTGAGACGAGCCTTACACTCTTTGTCGTTTACCAGTAAACTGCGTACTTGATAACTTCATTACATAAAAAACGTCCGCTTTCCGCAACCGACCGAAGTTTGTTTATTCTTTAAGTTTTTTTTGCATGAATGCCTTTAAAACTGTGCCAGTTTTGTATGGGATGTGTGAAACACGTAGTTTTGTTGATCTTTTTTGTGTATCTCCTTAATTTAAGCGTTTTGTATGGAAAATTTTCGACGTTGCATCTCTATGATGTAACTACAAGCTTCATTAATACCTGGATGAATATTTGAATTACATTTCTTTTTACAAATTATTATCGTTCTGGATTTTTAATATTACTTACAGTATTAGCGTTTTTAACTATGGGATGATACTAATGAAGTTCTTAATTGTTGTTAGGGTTTATCAAATATTCACCACCTACTTTCTGGTGGTTTAAATGGATCTAAACTTCTTATCAAAATACAAGCTATTTCAGTTTTCCAGATCATTCATCATTTTGATCTTTCATTTCAATTTTAAGGTCACATCTAGGATCAAAATAGAGTATTAAACTATTACTTTTCTATTAGAAATCTCGAAACTATTAAAAAAAATATAAACAACAGAGTAAAAACCAATAAAATGCCCAAGTTAGAAACGATTGAAAATTGTTCACTAAACGGAAACATCACTACTACCACAAATACGTCATACCTTAATAACGTCACAGTTACTTGACATTACTCTGTACAACATCCGTTTCGCGCGACAAGGACAGAAAATGCTCCACAAGCTTTGAAAGCGTGTAGCTCTTCTATTTTTTCATCGATTTTATTTATTTTTTCGCATAACATGGAGTTTTATCTATACTTTCATTATAATAATACTAAATTGTTATACATATTTAATATTTGTCAATTTGTCTATTATGATGGCGTTAGCGATTATAATCGCACGATCATCGCTATAATAATGATAAGATTATCGCATGACATACTAAACTTTAACTTTTACACCTTCCTTTATTTTATGAAGTTCCTAACTGAATCTCAAATCTTTTGAACTCTTATATTTTATGTGGAACAGCAATATTTTTACGCTGCGTAACCATAAAAAGAAAAAGTCTATAAAACGTGATGGTGGTTTTATGGCGTTTCAATCATTTCACGATACAAATTCCTATGGTGTTTATCACTAGTAAAAAGGCCTACTAAAAGTCCTCATATTTATATTGATACGTTAAGTCTTCAGTGATAAAATTGATACTAAACATATCGAGGGTATTCTGGCAGAACCAAATAAGTGCAAAATTAAAAAAAAAATGTTATAAACACACACACTAAATACTTAGTTAAACAAACAAAAACAAATAAACATAAACAAACTTAGATAATTTATCTAAGTACAAGTAGTGAACATTTTCTGTAATTATGCTTCGTCGTTGACCTATGATCAACCAAAACTTTAAATTCCTTTTTCTCAAAATAACAGTATCACTACTTATTCGGTTCTCCCAGAATACCCTCGATATCTTCGCCGAAAATGCCTTTTTCATATGTCAGCTGACGGGGTTTAAGTCGACATCTCGACAATTAGGCCCTGAGCAGACGGAGTTTTTGTCTGACGGACTGCCGCGGACAAGCGTGACAGTGGCTTGTAGTTGTTGCCCGTCGCGACATTCGGCACGTGGTTGGTGGTTAGCAGTCTGCCTGACAAAAAGTCTGTCGTCTACTGGCTTTAATTTAATGTCGCTTAGTAGAACCTGACTTTTGTCTTTTGTTTGATTGCCTTGTTGGTCTAGTGGTCGCAAGTGCGACTGCTGAGCATGGGGTCCTGGGTTCGATCCCCAGGTCGGGCAAAGTGTTATTAGGTTTTTCCATTAGGAATTTCTCAGTAGCAGCCCAGAGTCTGGATTCGTACCCGTTTATAGGCTCGCCCCCTATTACATGGGACTTAAACATAACTGGCGAAACGAGGGTGTTACTATACACCTCTGCCCAACCCTTCGGGGAATACAGGGCGTGATGTTATGTTATGTTAGTAGAACCTAATTTTCATAATAAGCTTATTTTCTTTGATTTTTTTTAAGTTGAAATTTTAGTGCCTTTAGAGTAAAGAGGGTATTAGGTTTGAACGATATTTACAGTTTGCAAAAAAACATAAATCAGTTGAAAGACATACTCATGAATGTTTACAGTTTCTTGTCGTAGGCTCACGACCTAGTCACGTGTTCAGCTCATGATGAAAGGCTCCGTTTGGGTCCAAAACTAGTCGGGCAATCCCGAAAATTGGACGTGAGTAAACCGTAAACAATTATAAATAAGAATGTGACTTACGAACGTTTATTACAAAAAAAGTTGAAAGACATGTTTACAAAACAATAGATTCTGTCTGCCATATTATTAGAGTAAAAAATATACCTTAAAACGGTTCAAAGCGACTCTTTTATTCAGCCCACGAGTATCTTCTTGTTAAAGACAGTTTGCAAACAAGCTTGTACCAATTTCGCCGATCCCGCTGAATAGTAAGATTGTTGACTGTCGCGTCACTTTAACGACGTTAAGCTTTATCGGACTAACCAAGGGTTGTTCGATCAACAGTTTCTCTTAATTTACTGCAGTACCTACAGCCGATTTATCTTGGACGACAAGGTACGAGCAGGCATAATACTTTGGGGGGGTAGGTACAAGCGTAATTAGTTTAGATTTTTGTAATTATAATAATTAATAATAATTATTAATACACTAGCTGTGTCCTCACGGCTCCGCCCGCGTAAGAAGTTTTATTCTATGTTACTCAGTGATAACGTAGCTTGCTAACGGCAAAAGATTTTTTGAAATCGGTCCAATAGTTTTTAAGTTTATTTATTAAATTAAATTTTGAACTAGACGCCATAAAAAAGGATACTAACACGAAATGTTAGAAAATACTTTATACATATAAACTGCTATCTTGTGTATAAAATTCAAACAGAATAAGTAGTTTCTTAGAGAAAATGCAATATTTGTCGTAATACTAAGACTGGTTTTCTCGAACATTATTTATCTGGATAAATACCGTTTACTCGAAAACTATACTAGATTTTTTAGTAAACTACTGTTTAACCAGAGAATGAATGTTGGTGAACACCTGTCTAAATGTGTTGTGCAAAAAAAATATAAACTGTTCTATACGAAATGGTTATTTCAATATAGAATGTATAATTTTCAAAACGATACATTTAGTAGTCTGTTAAACAAATTCATTTTAGCTGTATGGGAATTTGAAATTGGATTAGACAAAGTTACGGTTTAAAAGATGATGTAGTGACAAAAATTGAAAGGAGTATGCTTAGGTGGTTTGGTCATGTTGAGAGAATGAGTGAACGGCGATTAACAAAAGGAATTTATAAGGCGGATGTCAATGGAAACGCCGGTAGAGGACGTCCTAGAAAGACATACATCGATGTTATTGGTGATGTTCTTCACAAAGGTCAGGTGCGTAGTACTCTCAACTGGCGTGCGTGTATGACAATATGTATGAATGTGGTTGAAGCGAAAGGGTAAGGGTCATAGCATGTGGCGTTCTATAGTTTCTGCCTACCCCCATGGGAAAAAGGCGTGAGTTTATGTATGTATGTTGAAATTGGAGTCGAATAACCCCCTTGGGAATTTCTCAGTAGCAGCCTAGTCTAGATCTGTGCCCGGTAAATGGCAATAAGCTCGCCCCCTATTACATGGGACTTAAACATAACTGGCGAAACAAGGTGTGTACCAAATACACCTCTGCCGAACCCTTCGTGGGATGGCGTGATGTTATGTTATGTAGCTCCCTTAATAACCGCAAAGCCATGCTTGTTGCACTAGTGACGTTTTGTGTAAAATACTGGTATGCAACCACATCTGGTTAGACTGGATGTTGACGTTTGTGGTTGGGTACATCCGAATTAGAGGGTCGTTTGTTAAGTAGGCATAAGCTTGTGGACACGTAATAAACCAAAAAAAATAGATGGAAAAGTATGTACTTAGTACGTAAGCACTTAAATCTTGCCGATGATAACGTTGAGTGTCATCAGATTTCCTAATATTATTCAGGGTAGAGCCTAGCGTTGCTGATACATTCATCATGCAGAAACACATAATATTTTCACCACAGATAATACACTAGGTAATTTAACTCGGCCACCTACATTGCTCTCACATTACTTTTATCTCAATATTGTAAAATACTAGATTGTATTATATTTAAAAATAGAATCCATGGAGTTTCTAGTCGGCTCTTCTCCATAGGCCGTTTTTAAGAACAGGTACAGTGCCTATTTGAAAAAAAAAAACTTGAATTTTGTAATTAGAACAAAATCAAAGACTTGGGAGGTTAGTGCCCTTTTGTGTTGTGTGACTTAATATATTTTATGTACCTAGATGATGTTTAAATAGATCGTGCATATTTGTTTGTTGCAGTTTATGATAAGCAAATAGTTACTGTTATTATTGTCATTGTTATTTTAATCTAGTGCAGAGATACTCACATTAATATGTGGTTATTTAAATTAGGTAGCAAGATTAAAGTCTATAGTCTAACGTTTGCTAATAATTTCGAATATTTCGATGAAAAAATAACTTTTATGAGTACATAAACTATATCAAGGCAGGTATTTAGAAGGATTGCTAATGATTTCGCAAATCTAACTTAAATTAAAATCTGACATGCGGTTCCGAGAACTTTAGTTTGCATTGCTTAAAGTCGACAGTTGTTACACTTAAAACCCTAAAGGAAATAGGGACCCTACAGACCCTAAACATATCGTCAATACCAGTACCTAAAAGAAACTAAAACAGTGTTTTATTTTCGCCTACAGAAACCTAGAATTCTAATTATTTTCTCATTATGCTCACAGCCGTCCAGCGTACACGTGACGAGGCATAATATACTGCAAGCCAGAATATAATACTTAATGGTCAAAGTTATAAATACACATTTCCATACTAACATTTTTGGGATGATTTTGGCCAAATCCAACTGCGTTGAAATAAATAGACACGCTTTCTTGTATAGAAGACATGTGCCAAATACATTGACGCAATAAGGTTCAAACTACCGCTATACAGCTGTTAAGTTCTATGGCAATGTGGTTCCGGAACCACAATTCATTGATACCATGCTGTTTTTCTAAGCAGCGCATCTAGTACGTAAATATTATATCAATGACCAAACCATTATTTGGATAGATCACCAGGGCCCTGATTTTATATTTCATTTAAGAAAAAAACTGCCTCGTTAGTCTAGCGGTGGCAAGCGCGACTACTGACCGTGAGGTGGTTCGATCCCCAGATCGGGCAAAGTGTTATTGCGTTTTTTCGTGTGGAAATCCTCAGTAGTAGCTCGGAGTTTGGATTTGTGCCTGGTTGATGGCAATAGGCTCGTCTCCTATTACATAAGACTTAAACATAACGGCGAAATGAGGGTGTACTTACACACCTCTGCTCAACCCTTCGGGGAATACGGGCGTCGGGCGTCGCGCTTGTCACCACTAAACTAACGAGGCACTTTATTTTTTATTTTTTTTTGTATCTATATTAAAATTTATATGCTACAGTCCATTCGCATTAAGAAAATAGTGAGTTGTAATTTTTTTTGCAACCTGACTGGTCGAGGTGCTTTCCCGACCAATCAAATTGCAAAGAAAATGAAGACTCACTATTTTCTTAGCGTGAATGGACTATTGAACATTGATTAGATTCTAGATCTACTTACAATCACAATTTGATAGCATTTTGGCATAATTTTGTACTATCTCTGCAAAATCCTCTGAGGATCGCATTCATAACAGTTACATTGTAATCACATCGATTTAAAAATAGATCTTTATTTTTCGGTACAGCAGTGACAGCATAGTACAAGCAGTGATAGCATAGTGGTAGAACGCTTGCCTTCCATGCAGGAGGGTCTGAGTTCGATCCCGACCCGTACCTCTAACTTTTAGAATTCATGTGCAGATCAGAATTTCAATCAGATTATCACTTGCGTAACGGTGAAGGAAAAACATCGCGAGGAAACCTGCACACCTGAGAGGGTTCCATAAAGTTCTCGATGGTTTGTTTGCCAACCCGCACCAGGCCTATACCCTTCTCATCCTGAGAAGAGGCCCGTGCCCAGCACACGTCAGTAATGGGAAAAATATTGCTTGTATGTTATTTGCAAATGCATATCAAAAATACATCACACATACTTAAAAAGCATTCTATTTTAAAACTACATACATTACGCGTTATCTTGGGCTCACACCCTACATGTGAAATAAAGTTCGGGCGCAGTAACTTTGGAACGGCGTACCCCGCGGCAATTTTACCACGGGCCAAGTTTCAACGCTCCAAGAAGGATACGAGAAATAAATATTGTATCATTTTTGTGAATGTATGAGTTGGTTAAAACTTCAGATGCTGAAGCGTAGGTTTTTCATTGTTAAATATGCATCAGTGCTAAGCTTTTTGCCTTTCAAATATGAATACGGCATTATTATGAGTTTCTGTCGAATCAAAGTTTAAAACCACGAACTCGGGAAACTTTGTTCATGTTTAATATTTTGTTTTTCCTCTACTCCTTTATAGAGAATTTATGATGAGAACGCTACCATTAATTAATTAGAGTCAAGATAAAATATTTTAATTCTGAAGGTGTCTTTTGCACGAAGCCGTCCTAATTACATAATATTAACGGCAAAATGGTAATAAGCATCCGTCTCGTTATATTTTTCCAGTCAAATAAAATCATTTTCTTATTACCACAGGAATCTGTCCTACATAAATTATACATATAAATGTCTGTTAAACGAAAATTCTTGAGAATTTCGTTATACGTATCTCAGTTAGACAAAAGTTTGGATGTTTAAATCAAAAATCACGGAGATTCAAGTCTCCTAGTAGCACATATTCTACTACAACTCCTTAAATAGCAACTCTTTATTCCAACCTGATAAATAGTTTTGTTCGACGTGTAAAATAACTGCCAATGTTTCTGCTTACATAGCAGGTTATTATCATTATGGAACTAAAATTTCATTCTGAATAAAATTGTTTTAGATTAGTAATAAGATTAAAAGTAGGTATTGCATCCGAAATAAAAATTCACTTTCTACATTGCATGTGGTGTTTACCTGTAAAGATTTTGCAGTAAGATCTACTTTTAAGCTATGATGTAAACTATGTATGACTGTAACAATAGTTGGTAAATCTAAATAAATAAATAAAAATAAAATAAATACAAATCTCGAAAAACTAAGAAAAGCTTTTGAACCTTTAATTACCGATTCCTATACTTTACCGAGCGTTATCGGTTAAAATTACGACTATTATCTTTACCAATGATAAAGCAAAGACCACATATGTTTGCATACGCTCTCCCTTACGTTAGTAGCCTTTGTCACAGGTAAATTTAGCATTGTTTTTTTTTATTCTTCAGAAAGCTTACAGTCTAATATCTTTATAAGTCATGTAAAATATCACTTACAATTGCCATTTAAAAGCTTCCACAAAATGATACCATTCGTAAGCAAAATGATTCGTTTTTGTCCATAGGAATTCACCGTAAGTCGAAAAACGCGTGCGAAGTCGGGAGCGCAGTTTGTCTAGTAAAAATACATAAAATACCTATAAAAATCTAGAACACTACAAGATTTACTACCGAAACATACGTCAGCCAATAACGTTAAACCAGTATTGAATATTATTGTACTTAAAACAAACAAAAGTAATAATGTGCCGTGAAAATTGACTGCAGTATCGTGTTTGTTTAATCTTTGATTTTCAATGGGATGTTAGTGTGTGTCCCATGTTTCGAGTGTATACACACAGCGTGTGTCTGTAGGTGTTAGTGTACATATCACTTAATGCGCGGAACGCACCAAATTGCCAGGTAATAAAATCAGAAACCCCGTCACGGCGTATATTAGTATCGGTACATATTTAACAACTCTATTGACAGAATCTAGAACATCGTATAAAAATTTGACGTGAGATTATCTATATCTATATATACTTATAAAAGGAGAAGCTGACTGACTGACTGACTGATCTATTTATTTATTTATTTATTTAATACTTCAATGCACAATGGTGGTACATAAGGCGGACTTAATGCCACAAGGCATTCTCTACCAGTCAACCTTTGGGTCAAAGAGAAAAGCATTGAAAAGATAGGCACAAAAAAATAAATAAATATGGATATTTGCGACATAATTAACTATATGGATAACTAAACAACTATAAATATAGGACATAAGTTATAAATACATATATAAATATATAATAAATATATATATATATAAAATAATACTATAATATGTATATAAGCAAAAATAAATAAATAAAAAAGTAAGAACAATGTGTAGGTATATCTAATAAATACTCATTATAATTATGACGAAAACTGTAAACGTCAACTAGGGAAGCAGCGATTTCAGATAGTATTCACGGACTTTGTGTTTAAACAAAAAATTGTTGGGAGCCTTTTTAATATCAAGGGGAAGCACATTCCAAAGTTTAATTGCTGAGACAGCGAAGGAATTGGAAATGAAACCCGTACGGTGAGAAGGAATCTGAAGGAGCAAATTTTCAGAAGCACGAAGGTTGCGACTGTGAGAACTACCCAAAACCTGAAAACAGCTTTTCAGATAACCAGGGGCACAAGGATCGTTTAAAATGGAGAAGAGCAAACAGAGAGATCTGAGGGATCTTCTCTGACGAATGGGCAGCCATTTAAGCTGAGAACGGTAAAAGGAAATGTGGTCATATTTACGAAGACCGTAAATAAAGCGAATGCAATTGTTGAGAAGTCGATCCAATTTGTTTAGAAGTTCTTGGGATACATCAGAGTAACAAACATCAGCATAATCAATAATGGGAAGCACAAGAGACTGGACCAGAAGTAATTTAATACTAGACGGGAGAAAGTGTTTAAATCTATAGAAAGATCGCAGTGTGAAAGTGACGCTCTTGCTGGCCTGATTGACTTGCTTGTTCCAACTTAACTTACTGTCGATATGCAAACCTAAATCCTTTAAATGAGGTGACAGTGGTATAACTAAATTATTAAATCTAATCGGCATTAAGTAATCGGCATTATCTATCAACGCACAGCCTAAACGGCTGGGGTTAGAAACCTGAAATTTTGACAGTAGGTTCATTTTGTGACGTAAACATCCACTAAGAAGGGATTTCTCGAAATTCAACCCCAAGGGGGTGAAAAAAAATCACGCAAGCGAAGCTGCGGGCAAAAGCTAGTTAAGACATGTTAAGAAAGGACTGCCAATAGAGAGCTTTCAAAGTTCAAGCTTATCCCAAGGCGTATAAATGCTTATGGAAATAAGCATAAAAATACTTGCTGCTTCAAGCATCATGATATTTTAAATCTAATTTTAAGATAACATCACGTCTGTATTCCCCAAAGAGTTGGGCAGAGGTACAGAGTAACACACTCATTTCCCCGTTACGTTAAAGGCCAATGCTATAAGGAGCGAGCCTATTGCCATCAACCGGGCACAAATTCAAACTCCGGGCGGCGACTGAGGAATTACACACGGAAAAACCCAATAACACTTTGTCCGACCTGGGGATGGGACCCACGACTTCAGGATCAGCAGCCGCGCTAGCCACCACTAGAACAACGAGGCAGTTTACATAATCGAATATTTACATATTAAGTGTAGGTACAGATGACGACAAAAGATTAAGCAAAAGTCCTAAGCTAACAAATCATTTTACCAAAAAAATTACATATTTTCTTATTTACAAAAGATAGTTGCTATTTACTGATGACGAGAGACAATTTTATAAATTTATTTATTAGGAAATATGTATTTCCTATCCAACACTCCGTTATCTTAGTAGTCTAAGGGCCGATTTTTCAATTGCCATATAACTATTAACTGAGGAATAAATGTGACATTTTGACATATTCTCTATACAAAAACTGTCAAAACGTCAAACTTATTCCTCAGATAAAATTTATCTGACTATTGAAAAATCGGCCCTAAGGCTCGATTTTACCAACGTCGGACAGCGTTTATCCAAGGAATAAGACAGACGTGTTGACAGAATTTCTATACGAAAGCTGTCAAAACGTCAAATTTATTACTCGATTAAAGTTATTCGACGTTGGTAAAATCGAGCCTAAGGAAATTATTGACATTGCCGGCGCGTGCTCAGATGTTCAGTAAATATGAACACGAGTTGTGTGCTTGTAAAGTTAACTAACAAATCAATAACGTAATGAACATTGCCAGTATGTTTTTGTCAAAAATTCCAAAAAATTGTTTTGGAATGGGTCAATCGACCCTCATGTGAAGGAACTGTCGTGACCAAAGATGGCGCATAATGACGCACATTGACACTTCACTAAGTAGTTATATTTACAGTTTGCATTCAAATTAAACAACGGACGTCGAAGTATGGCTGATATGAATATTTTAGGGGATGAACTAAGGTCATACAGTATTTCCAGTGGCGAATGTGCGAGCCAATCCCGCGCCCCCAGCCAAAGGTAATTAAGAGGAACACCGTGGTGTAAGAGTCCAACATAACCCTCAAACTTCCCTAGGCGGAGGATATCCATAAGATCCCCACGAAAAAGAAGAGTTTAAACACGAAGATATTCATTTTGTAACAATATTCTATAAAAAATCTATTTCAATAGTACATAACATAACATCACGCCTCGTATTCCCCAAGGGTTCGGCAGAGGTATTTTATAGTACACCCTCGTTTCGCCAGTTATGTTTAAGTCTTATGTAATAGGGAGCGAGCCTGTTGTCATTAACTGGGCCCAAATCCAGACACCGGGCTGCTACTGAGACATTCCTAATGGAATAACCCAATAACACTTTGCCCGACCTGGCGATCGAACCTAAGACCCCAGGCTTGCGACCACTAGACCAACAAGGCAGTCATATTTCAATAGTATTTTTTTATATTAGAATATAATTTATTTTTTAAATAAAGTAATTGACAAACTGAGTTAAGGTATATTTTAGGGGCTACGACAGGAAAACGACTACAAGAAAAAAAATATAAGGGCGTTTCCACTTACCACCCTAGGACAGGTTGTATCATACAGCCGATCATAAATATGCTCCCCACTCTCGAGGTTCTTCAACACTTTCGGCCTGACCACCTTCCGAACAGGCTTCGGCCTCGAACATGGCAATTCCACGGGACACGTCTTAACAGACTCCACCAACTCATTAATAATACTTCCGTTACCATTCCCGATGACCAAAGTATCGTTAATGATGTTCTCTGAATTTTGCACGACACCGGGCGCCATTGTTTAATGTCTTCGGTTGAGATAGTTTAAATGAATGAGGCGCACGCGAAACGCGACGGCACTAATCGTTCGTAGGTGTCGCTGTTGTATTTATAACTGTTTTATCTTATACGCCTATGTGACAGAAGGTTTTGAGTATTTACTTGTGTCATGTCACGGCTTACGTATTGACGTTACTTGAAAGCTTACCAAGCTTAGCGCGGAGTGAATAATAATTCCAAATAGATAGTGTGAAGTTACTCGTCTTTGTAAGAACATAAGATTTCTGATGCGGTAATTAAGATTGAGTTCGGTTTATCTTAATTATAGTTTACGTTTAAGAATGTTTAATAATCCCTTTAAAAAAGTTTTTAAGTTAAACAGTTTTATCTTGCAGCATCAGGATGTGGATTGAAGGTTGAAATTATTACAATGTTGTACTGTTTGTGTGCGAAGTTTCACCAGAATCGGTTTAGCAGAAGTAGTTGAAAAATCTGTCGCAATTTTGAATTAACAAACAAATAAACAAAGTGAAGCTGTTTAGAAATAGGTAAAAACATATCGGAAATTACAAATATCTCTTTTTACATTTATGAATGTTTACGGTTCACTGACGTGCATTTGGGATTGAGATGGACGGTGAGTTCGACTCGCGACAACGCTGCGGGTTCAGCCCATGGTTAAGGGTTCCGTTCAGGTCCGACACGTGAGTAAACTGTAAACAATTATAAATATGTCTCATGAGAGTTTGTGACGGGTGGTGGCTCTCTCGCGCCGCTGCAGATACCCAGATAAGTGCCACACCTGCTGAAGTCTTCTTCAGCAGGTGTGGCCTGGACTCCTCGCATTGTACGAACCACGCCCTGTTGTTCTCTTTGTACCTACTCTTTGTAAATTCATAATTAAATATATATAGTGTGCGGTTACAAGTGTTATTCTTTATCCTCCCGTAAGTACACGCCTGCTAAATTTTATGTGCACATGCTAGTCGAGGGTTGACTCCTAAAGCCACCGTAAAGTGTTACAAGTTATAATGCGTCTTTTAGCATCCATATCTACTCATATGTTTTTTTTTAATAAAAACCTTGCTCTACACAGACTGTTTCTGTATCGTGGGTGCCTTTACAGACACAAATCTTCACATGCACGAACGCCCAGACCCGGAACAACTATTTGTAGGTCATACAAGTATTTAATCCGTGCGGGAATCGAACCTACGACCCGTAGCGCAGAAGCCAATCGCTCAGCCACTGCACCAAACGCGTCGTCAATATTATCATCATCGTCCTGCCCTTATCACAACTTTATCTTCTTCTTCCATACATCTCTATTAACCGTCATCTCAGTAGTCACCCCCTTTCTCGCCACATCTTGCACACTATCCATCCATTGTTTCTTTGGTCTTCCTCTACTCTTATAACCATCCACAATCATACTCAAAACTTTCCTCACGACATGGTCCTCGTTCATCTACTCATATAGATATAGTATTATTCTGATTACTGTAATAACTACTGGACTTATTTTGAAAAACAAAGTGTCGATTTGTTTTCAAGATTTTTTCATTACATATATTTTTATACAACCTTATTTTTTGTATACCCTAAACCTCAAAAGGGGTCATTGTACTCATCATTATAAACAACTTTTTTTTTTTTAATCTTTGCCCCACACTAGGATTTCTCCTGTATCGTGGGTGCGTTTACAGACACGAATCTTCACATGCACAAACGCCCAGACCCGGAACAACTATTTGTAGGCCATACAAATATTTGATCCGTGCGGGAATCGAACCCACGACTCATAGCGCAGAAGCCAATCGCTTAGCCACTGCACCAAACGTGCCGTCAACTTTTACTATAGGGCCAACACTGAAATAGCAAAAAAAAACGGTTTATGTGAACATACATGCATTACAGCTGTTTTTTTTCACGATCAGCATTGGTCTCATTCAACCGCATCCGGTTAGGCTGGAAGCTGAACCCAATCATAGTTGGAAAAAGGCTAGGCAGAACGAACCTCAATCTGTCAAAAAAATGCTTTATATTTACACAACTGAAATTCTGAAAACCCAAAAGCCGTAAGTACGAAGTAATACTTCAGTAAATACGCATTGTGAATCATTATTACAGTTCTTGGCGGCTCTCATCACGCGGTTATTATGATAATATTTACATTATGCGCTACTTACCTTATTTATATAGACTTTTCTCAATGGATCATGATGATACCATTTAACTATAGAACAATAGGAGTAGTGTTTTACTGACCTGTGCCACAGTTTTCTTATTGTCTATTCTACGTGTGGTAATTCTACTTCGTTCTGCCTAGCTTCTTCCTAACTATGTCGGGGTCAGCTTCCAGTCTAACCAGATGTGGCTGAATACTAGTTTTTACACGGAGCGACTGTCATCAGTCCTCCGCAACCCAGTAACTGGGCAACAGCGATATCCTATGGTTAGACCAGTTGTCAGACTTTCGGGCTTCTGATTTTCCGTAACGACTGTCATAGGTGTATGACACCCGGGACCAACTGCTTAACGTGCTCTCCGAGACACGGAGAAGTCTCGATGTGTAACGAACGGTCAAGCATCCACGGACTGACCGCGGCAAGCGCAGCTTAACCTCGCAAATTATATGAACCGCGCGGTTGGTTATTAACCATGAGCCCCTCACGTGTGGTAATTCTAGTCTATGAATGAAATGTCTAAATACTCAAACGCTACTCAATTTTAAATTGCCATTAAGTCTCGTACTGTCACTGTCACTTCGCCTTAAAGTGACAGAGATAACACGAGTCTTAATGGCAATTTTAAATTGAGTAGCAATTAAGTATTTGGCCATCTTTACATAGTATAAAACAAAGTCGCTCCCGCTGTCTGTACGCTTAGATCTTTTAAACTACACAACTGGTTTTAATGCAGTTTTCAGCAATAAATAGAGTGATTGAAGAGGAAGGTTTATATGCCCCACATTAGTATCTACATGGCACCCGTGCGAAGCTGGGGCGGATCGCTGGTTAGTCTATAAAATTCGGATCGAATCCTGCACACAAGCGTTCATACAAATAGTACCAGTTTTTTTTATCTTTGGGTAATCCTCATGGATGTCCCTCGCCCGGGGAAGGTGAGGGGGTCTGCCGGACTCTTACCGGCTAAAAACCAACGTTGTCCCTCCTTCTAACCTAAGGCCGGGATCACGGGATTCGCTATTGCATGCACCGCAACCCCGGCAGGTCTCGGTCCACCAGCTTCTTCTGGTGGACCTCTCCAGTGGTGGGGCAATTTTTCCCCTGCCCCACTTCCTTCAAATAGTAACAGCTCGTTCTGATCGTATCTTCTTTGATTCGAATCGGATGCAGTGCACAACCTCACTTACACCTCATACAATGTTATAGTCAAATAGGTAAATACCATAACCCATCTCTCTATAATAAACTTTTGACCAAATTCTACTTAATTTTAAGTTGTCGTAAACTTTAACTGTCACTTCGCCTTATAGTGACAGTGAAAGCACGTGACTTAACGGCAACTTAAAATTGAATAGTGTTAGAGAATTTGCCCATTTATCTCACAATCGCCTCGTATTAGTTTACATGAATGAATACAAGAGATCTTCTGTACATCAAAAACAGAAAAATAATTAATAAACAACAAAACAAAACACAGTCAATCGAATTTTCATTCAAAGCAAATAATTCTGATTACTATACAAATATTCCAATCGGGTATTCAAACACAGCGTAATCAAGTCATGTGCCACTTCATACAATATTTGTATAGAGTCATGCACCCACTGTTGTCCGCGCCTAATCATTTCCTTAGCATGTGACGATGATATCTAAACCAATCTTCTTTTGTTTTGTACTTCTTGTGACGTAACTAACGTCAGTTGACCTGGTTGTGACGTAGAATATATAGTAAATATTTTATTTTTTAATTCTTATTTCCGTTTTGTGATCGCGGTTTTGTCGACTGCCAAGTTAATACATTTTAGGTGGAAAATATGCTGAAGGGATCTTGGCTAATTAACAACGTGCGGATCATACGATTTGCGAAGTTAAGCTGAGCTTGCCTCGGTCATTCTGTGGTTGAGTGACCGCTCGTTATACATCAAGACCTCTCCGTGCTTGGAGAGCACGTTAAACAGTAACTTCGGGTAGCCAGAAGCCCGAAAGTCTGACAACCGGTCTAACCTTAGGATATCGGCATTGCCTTGTAACTGGGTTGCGGTGGTCTGCTTCCAGTCCAACCAGATGCGGCCGATACTGGTATTCAGCCGCATCTGGTTGGACTGGAAGCTGTCCCTAACGTTGTTGGGAAAAGACTAGGAAGATTTTTAGGTAGAAATTATGCTTGGCATTATACATTAAGGGTAATTTTAAACTAAATGAAGGAATAAAGGAGGCTATACTAGCTGGTAACTGTATTATAATCCATACTAATATTATAAATGCGAAAGTGTGTTTGTTTGTCCTTCCTTCACGCCCTAACTAAGCAACCAATCGACTTGATTTTCGGCATAGAGTTAGTTGAAAGGATGGAGAGTAACATAGGCTACTTTTGGTCCTGGAAAAACATCATGTTAATTCCACGTGAGCGAAGCCGCGGGTAAAAGCTAGTTTAATTATAATTAGGTTATGGCATCCATTATGTCCTATTTCAATATCTACAAGGTATTCGTAGAACCTAATTAGTAGAGACTGCTTTCGGGTATCTGAACTCAAAAATGTCATACCTAAAGATTGTATGCTCTTTCTGACAGACCGACGTGACAAAGTCATCAAAGGTAGCTTAACGTGCTCTCTTAGACACGGCGGGGTCTCGATTCGTAATCTGCAGTTATTATCCGAAGCTTGACTGCGATGACATCTTCTATTCTTTTGGATTTTCATAGTCAATTTGTTTTTATGTTATCGGTTGGCCAGTGAGTAAGTGGTTACTACCGCCTACAAACATCTACAACCCCAAAAGGATTGTTGATGCGTTGGTAACCTTAGAGACAATGTTGGAAAGTGTCATGTGTGCCTGTAATTCCACCGGCACCCTTCAAACCAGAACACAATAATACTGCTTGGTGGCAGATATAGGTATGGTGTTAGTACCTACTTTCCCGGACGAATTCTTAGGAGCTCTACGACTATTAAAACCAAACAGCTATCGTAATAATTATAACATTATCAGAAAGAAAGTATCAAGACTTGGCACACGAGGTTGTCGACATGTGGGAGGTTGACTCAGCAGTTTTTGTGCCGATAGTCATTACGGCCAATGGCTGAATAGCCAAGAGCCTCGACCAACATCTGATGAGGCTCTCGTTGGGCGGCTGGGTCAAAAGCCTGATACAGAAAGCGATACTTCTGGACACGACGCTTATTGTTAGGAAGAATGAACGTTTCTTCTCTCTGAAGTCCTGACCACCGGTAGCTTGGACCCTGTTCCCGACGCCGGTGGGCTACTATTTTTTATATTTTTAAATGTACATTTTTTTTAAAGATATGTTTAAATATGACTTTTTTTTTCTTAAAAAAAACGTTGCCCCCCACTAAGATTCTCCTGTATCGTGGGTGCGTTTACGTACATAAACGCCCAGACTCGGAACAACTATCTGTAGGCCAACAACAAATATTTGTTCCGTGTGGGAATCGAACCCACGACCCGTAGCGCAGAAACCAATTGCTCAGCCACTGCACCAAACGTGTCATCAGATATAACATGTATGTATTAAAATGAATAAAGGAAATAACATTATCTCACTAAATCGCTTTATCATTTATATAACTCCCAACGTTATTAATAAAGTCTGCAACAATACATGGCCACGTGGCCAATGTTTATTAACACTGCCCTCATTTGTATAATAATGCTGCACTGCACGGATTAGTGTGGCAAATAGTAACACTATCAGTACCAACATGGTACTATCAAAACATTCATCGGCGCCGGCAGCGAGACTATATAATAGTTACGTGTTTACCTTTTAAACCTGGGGTATAATATTTTGCAACACGCCACGTCAGGTGAATGACGCGCGCATATTATCATATTACTATAACCGATTTTTAAACGATTCCAATTAGCTTCACTTCGTATATTTGTTTGTTCGATTCAAATCTTGCGACAGATTTTTCAACTACTTCTGCTTAACCGATTCTTCTGAAACTTCGCACTCATATTCAGTTCCGTTGTCAATACTACATTATTATTATTTCAACCTTCAATTCTTAAATCATGATACTGCAAGATAAAACCGATTAACTTAAACAGTTTTTTAAGGGTTTATTTTTTGATTGCCTCTTTGGTCTAGTGGTGGCAAGCGCGACTACTGATCGGTGAGGTCCTGGATTCGATCCCCATGTCGGGCAAAGTGTTTTTGGGTTTTCCGTGTGGAATTTCTTTGTAACAGCCCGAAGTTTGGATTTGTGCCCGGTTAATGGCAATAGGCTCGCCCCCTATTACATGAGACTTAAACACAACTGGCGAAACGAGGGTGTACTAAAACACCTCTGCCGAACCCTTCGGGGAATGTAAGGCGTGATGTTATGTTATGTTATAATATGTTTACTCAATTTACTTATCATCTATCATTGTTACACGTGATCTATACATTACATAGGCTGTAGACAAATCACTCGTACCACAGTGATTAGCAAGAAAATTGCCCGACATACAAGTTCTATAATATATCTACACAATGATAAAACACCCTGTTAACGGTGTGAGAAGTGAGAACACAAAAAATACAGCCAGCAGGACAAACAATGAACTCATTTGCCAGTTCGCCACCCGCCGCTGTGTGGAACGACAGCAAAAAAAGCTAGATTAAAACTTGCCAGCATAAATTGTTCGTGAACAGCTATGGACCGTGTAATATTTATTTCAACCGCATTCAAAATGATTTATTTAGCAAAAGGAACTTGTTGTTTTACTTGAATGTATATGAAATGTAATAATCTTTCCACACATTTATTTTAATTAATTGACCCATACAATGGGTAATTTTTTTTTAATTATTTTTCTTAATGTACCATACCGATTTCGCTAAATATACTATTACAAAAATATTTTTCGCAGATTTTTATACAAACGGTACATCTGCCCGAATCGTAACGACACCAACTAAGTGTTCACACATAATCATTACGTTTATTACTTGTCTGAGTACCTAATAAATACATAATTAATTAATGAGCTTTGATTATATTAAATACTTTATTACACGACTTCTATGTATATAAGTATATTTATAGGTACAATCGTAATCGTAACTCCTTTACTCAAATAAATACTCGGAAAAGTCGGAAAATCCAATAAAAAAACCAGAAGCCATTTGATATTCAACACAAGGGCCAACACTTTGAAAGTTTACGCGATCCGGTCGTGACCTACCTCACCCAACAGGATTATTAACCATTTTATTATTGGATTATTCATGTTCCTAAAACCGTTTCTAAATCGGTAATCCTTATTTTTGCAAAAACTTTTTGCCATTGGATATTATGATAATACGTATTATTCAAACTAATATTGTGAAGAGGGGAGTTCGAAAAATTTGTTAAGGATTATCTTAAAAGCCACTTAATGGTCTAAAAGACTGGCTTGCAAAACTTTCTGATTGTCCTATTTACAGTGATGTTTAATGGTTATCTGAATGGGGGGGAACTGTTGTGGATTGGAAAAAGAGGTGGGAGGAGGGGTGTTTTTGGCGCTTTCTCAAAATTAAGACACTGTCTGGTGCCAATTACAATAATTCTTAAGATATTTTCAAGCTACATTTTGCGTTCTGCTGCCAAAACAAAAATGGTGATTAATGTAATCATTTTTAGCCATTACCAAGAACGTTGACACATTTCACTGTTAATTTATTACTTCACTTTCAAGGTGAGGTTTTTGGAAAAAGATTTAGATCCTTGAAAAAAGATATCTTATGTTAACATAACGAGCACACAACATACATACATACTCTTCAATAATAATATACACGCTCTTATGAGAAAGCCAAAAATATCAATTGCCCTCCACAATCTTAGCTCTCATAATTTCACGCAAGAGTTCGAGGAAAAATACCTAATATAGTAATAATATCAAGTTACCAAAGTGGATTAGCGCGTTCATCTCCCTGTGAGTGATATCACGTCAAAGCTTTAGTTCCATAGCCGATGGGTATTAATAAAAAAGTTAATCGTGCGTGCAAAGGCACCGCGCCGTGCGGCCGTAGACCGGCTACACACGAGAAATTGGACATAATTTTATCACTTTGAGTGCCAAAGTGGCGTTTACCGGTTTTATAAAGGTGTTTGCTATGTCAACGGAGGGGACCGTTCCATTTTTGGAAATTTTGTTTGCGCTGTTTCAAGGGAAATTAGACTGCCGTATCAGTGAGCTTTTATGGGTAGATGTAATCAATTTAATATCTTTTTAACTTGAAGAGGCTAACGCACTTTGAATATAAAATTTATTTATTTATAGCTAGGGTTTTACCGCGGCATCACGCGAGTGATATCTTAGTTACTTATATCATTTTGATTGTACAATCACATTTTGAAATGCCACGTTCGACAAATCTTTAATTCATTACTAATATTTTTTCTAAAACTTTATCTAATTAAGATATACTACACAAAAATTAGCCTAGCAGTTGAACGCCTGCTTCCCATGCCTGGGTCTGAGTTCAAACCCGACCCGTACCACTGACTTTTCGGATTCATATGCGGATCAGAATGGTCAAGAAATCTGAAGGAAGGTGTGCACCTGAGAGGGTTTCATAAAGTTCTCGACTACTACCATACTTCCCCAGACGAATGTAGACGTATACCGTACCGTAGATAATAGTTTAAAAAAAAAAAACAAATATTACCTACCAATTACAGTTTGTATTATCAATCAGATCTTCTTAAATCTGTTTAAACCCAAAGGCTCTCCTCTAACAACACAATCCAACTAAGTTATCCAAAACTATGCTTGTGCAGAAAGAGGTTATACCAAAATAATTTGCAATTACATACATACATAAACTCACGCCTTTTTCCCATGGGGGTACGCAGAAACTATAGAACGCCACATGCTACGATCTTTACATACCCCTTTCGCTTCATCCACATTCATAAATCTTGTCATGCACGCACGCCGGTTGAGAGAACTACGCACCTGACCTTTGTAAAGAACATCACCAATAACATCGATGTATGTCCTTCTAGGACATCCTCTACCGGCGTTTCCATTAACATCCGCCTTATAAATTCCTTTTGTTAATCGCCGTTCACTCATTCTCTCAACATGATCAAACCACCTAAGCGTACTCCTTTCAATTTTTGTCATTACATCATCTTTTAAACCACAACTTTGTCTAATCTCATCAATTTGCAATTACTTAGGTTTTTATCAACCCCCACTAATTTATCCCATCATATCCAGCTTAGTACCAAAATCTCAATACCTAAAACCAACAATAAGCACCTACCTCCGCTTAAGACATTAATAAGCCACAGTAGACCTCAACGTAATTAATATCTGCCGAGCCATATTCCAAAGGTTAGATATAAATATTCATCGATCCTTACCGACGGCGGCTCAGATGATACCGATTCAATTCGCGCGTAATGTATTACGAACAACGCGTTTGCATAACATTGTTTAGCACTACCTAAATTAAAGGAGAGTAGATGACTGAGAAATTAATTTCGTAGTTGTAAATTGAAATTAGCCGCAACAAGTGAATTGCTGTGTTTATTTGTATGTTAGCCTTATCCCAACTATTTTGGGGTCAGCTCCCAGTCTAACCAGATGAAAGAATGCCCTTTTTTCTATTTGACGGCCAGAAGCACGAAAAAGCGTTCATGGTTGATATACCAAAAACCCGAACGAAGCGTTTTGATTCCACTTTCATTGTGAAAACCGCCAAACAGTGGAATGCGCTGCCCGAGTGGGTGTTCCCCGACAGTTACAATCTGGGTGTATCCAAGTCACGAGTGAATCGGTTTCTTCTGGGCTCCATCGTAGACCGCATCATCGCTTAACATCATGCGAGATGGCGGCCAAACGCAGGCCTAGTAACAAATATAAAAGAAAGAAAGAAAAAACATTTATTCGTCACAGAGACACTAAACATTATTGTATAAAAAATAATAATAATATTAAAATACAAGTCAACGGTGACAAAAAGGTGACCACTCAGCATAATGCTGTGCTATGGCGTGGACCACAAACACAGCGCTGATTTTCAGTGATCACCTAAATGACGTGCGGATATTCAGCCAGTTACAAGACAAAAACAAATTATAATATAAATAAAATATAAAACACTTCTTGACTGCCTTGTTGGTCTAGTTGTCGCAAGCGCGACTGCTGAGCATAGGGTCCTGGGTTCGATCCCCAGGTCGGGCAAAATGTTATTGGGTTTTTCCATTATGAATTTCTCAGTAGAAGCCCGGAGTCTGGATTTGTGCCCGGTTAATGGCAATAGGTTCCCCCCCTAATACATGGGACTTAAACATAACTGGTGAAACGAGGGTGTAGTAAAAACACCTCTGCCAAACCCTTCGGAGAATACAAGGCGTGAAGTTATATTATGCGTTAAAATAAAACAACAAATAAAAAATTAAAAAAGATAAAAATATAAAATACCATACACACACACGCATTATATAGATGCGGTATAATACCAGTATTTTACACGGAGCGACCGCCATCAGACCTCCGCAACCCAGATACTGGGCCATGCCGAATCCTAAGGTTAGACCGGTTATCAGACTTTCGGAATTGTTCTTCTTTTATCGTGTCAGCACGAGCTATACGAGAATAGCTTATGCCGTGGTGAAAAGCCAGTCAGCAAGGTTGGTAGCGAGGCTGACTCCCCAGGGTGCGCCGAACGTAGGTACTTAAGTATCGTCACTAGTGGACGCTCTTTGAATGCACTTCAAATTCAACAACCATTTATAGTATTTTTTAACTGCCTCGTTGGTCTAGTGGCCGCAAGTGCGACTGCTGAGCATGGGGTCCTGGGTTCGATCCCCTGGTCGGACAAACTGTCATTAGGTTTAGATTTAGGTTTGGCAATAGGCTCGCCCTCTATTACTTAAACATAACTGGCGAAACGAGGGTGTTACTATACACCTCTGCCCAACCCTTCGGAGAATACAGGGCGTGATGTATAGTATTTACAAATAGTAATAATAAAGAAGTGCTCGTGGCTAATTACCAATAGAGGTTAAGCTGCACTTGCCGCGGCCGGTCCGTGGATAAGTGACCGTTCGTTACACATCGAGACCCCTCCGTGCGTCGTAGAGTACCTACGTTAAACCGTCGGTCTTGGGAGCCATAAGAATACATATGACAATCGTTAAAGGTAGTCAGGAGCCCGAAAGTCTAACTTTAGGATATCGGCATTGCCCAGTTACTGGGACTCGGAGGTCCGATGACAGTCACTTTGTGTAAAATACTGGTATTCAGTTGCATCTGGTTAGACTGGAAGCTAACCCAAACATAATTGGGAAAGGGGTAGGAAGAAGATCACGAGAAAAGAGAAATGTCTAAATTATATCTAACTTTGACGACACGTTTGGTGCAGTGGCTGAGCGATTGGCTTCTGCGCTACGGGTCGTGGGTTCGATTCCCGCACGGAACAAATATTTGTATGGCCTACAGATAGTTGTTCCGGGTCTGGGCATTTGTGTATGTGAAAATTTGTGTCTGTATGTGAAATTTGTGAAAGTGAAAACGCACCCACGATACAGGAGAAATCCTAGTGTGGGGCAAAGTTTTATTAAAAAAAAAAAAAAAAAACTAGCGACCCGCCCCGACTTCGCACGGGTGCAATGTAGATACTAATGTGGGGCATAAAAACGTTTCTCTTGAAAAACTGCATTAAAATCCGTTGCGTAGTTTAAAAGATCTAAGCGTACAGACAGCGGGAGCGACTCTGTTTTATACTATGTAAAGATATTGCTACATCATCATCACCATAAACTAATTAACGTCCACTGCTGATCATGGCCGCTTTACAGAACGATGAAACGAGATATTGTTATAACCACAACGGTTGCGCGATTGTTCGCGAAACGAAGTAAACACCCTTCAGTTTAGATACTGTTGTTTAGTTTTGTCATGTGTTTCGATCTTTGGACTTATCACACCATATCAGCGTGGGCATCCCTGCATTGTACAATAAATCCATCACAATCGTATCGTTCACATTTCGCATCTATTTACTTTATATTAAAATTAAGACATGACTCACAAACTCACGCTTTGCACACAAGAGTATTGTGGGCTCAAATCACATGACAACTATTATTTGAATTGTGTATAAATAATATTTGAACAAATATTATACGCCGAATAGTGTCGTATTCACACGCTCTGCGTTGTTTATAGTGTGTGTCATTATCTTAAAGCATGTTGGAGTTTGTACATTTTGAAAAGTTTAACTTTTTTTATCATGTCTATCTAACAGTTTGGATTTGTATGAATTAATGGGAAAGGTTTTTATTAGATTTGCCAGCGAATTAATACGTCAACGAACTGCTTATAAACGCTGAAGGAAAACATCGTGAGGAAATTGGTATGCCTGAAAGATATTTCTCGACGGCATGTGAAGCCACGTGAGAGGCCCATGGGCGGCATAAACTCTGACACCACGTTAGTCACTAACCACACGAAAAGAAGAAGAACTAACTAGACAACTAAAGCGTTCGTCACACCAAACGCGGAGCACAAGTAAGTAGTGTCTTCAGTGTGTGCATGCTTCATTCATAGTAATCCCTTGAATACGAATCATTCACCCCGCGTTTGTTGTGGCGAACGCTTTACTCTTGGAGTACAAAAGCTGCTGAATATCAGAGTTCCATATGACGTGACTTATGGATGGTGGAAGAGAGAGAGACCAAAGAAAAGATGGACTGATTGCGTGAGGGAGGATATGAAGGAAAAGCGAGTAAATGACATTGTGACGATGGACAAGGAAGAATGGAAGAGAATAACACAAGTAACTTTGGAACAGGGCAGGAAGATGATGATTTGACGCGACTTACAACTGATCACCACAACCCTCTACGTGGAACATGGAGTGCAAATAAAGTAGCGAGCTTAATAAAATATGCCGACATATAACGTACGACAATACGTATTAAATATGTCGTCGAGATGACTGATGACTATGCCAGTGACAGCTAGTTCACACAGAAACTGTTTACAGGACCGTTTTTAGCGGATGCGTTTTTATTTTGGTGGTGGCGCCTGTGGTTGTATGAGCGAGTTCACATACACGTATTCCGAATCCGGTAAAAAATACTGGTCCGACATTTTTACACATTCCGTTTTGTCATCAAAACGGAATGCCGGAACAGTATATAAAACGGATCCGTACCTGAAGATCTATGGAAAAGTATAGGTGCCTTCGCACACGTTCCGTTATTTTTATCGTATCCTGCGTGCCAGATTCGACGCAGCTGCCATTTGTTTAACTGATCCGTTGGTACAGATATGAACAACATATCCAGTACCGACAGATCCGTTAAAACGGATCCGCTGTGTGAACGGGCTCTTACGGGTTCAACATGAGATATTTTTAACCGAAAACATACTCGAAACCGGTTTGTATTGGTGCTTCCTACCACAATACCAATTGACCCGTATTCGTTAAAAACAATCGAAACTTTTGTAGTATAAAAAAAGAATTAAACTTTATCGGTAAAACAAAATATTGATACAGTAACCTTAAATTGGCCGGCACGGTACATTGCAGCCCAATGACTGGATTAATTTAATTTTATACGAACAAAAAGCCGACGTCCATTTTTCAGTCTGATTGCTTGATTTTTATTTACACAGAAACGTTAAGACTGTGAAAAAATTACGTAGAATAATTTTAATGTTCACAAGTTACGTTTTGCGTTTCTGTAAAACTTTTTTGGGTCAACTTTGCTTATAGACATTTTTCTTAGGCTCATTAGTAAGCTCAGACTTATATCATAAACTAATATTATAAAGAGAAAAGATTTGTATTTTTGTACTAGCTGCCCGGACAGACTTCGTTCTGTCAAAAGTGATTGGCCTGTAGTGGGAAAAGAAAAGTGTTGTTTTTACTATTTTCCACGCAATTTTTATGTTTTTTCTCTCCATAAAAACCTTCCTTGTGACTTAAGGAATATTTAAAAAAAAAGATAGCCGAATTGGTCGAGCCGTGCTCAAGTTTTGCGCTTAGCAACACATTTGGCGATTCATTTTTATTTATATAGAAGATGTATGTATCGAATAAACTTAAAAACTAGCCGATTGGACCGATTTCAAAAATTCTTTTGCCGTTAGAAAGCTACAATATCACTGAATAACATAGGCTACGGGTGGAGCCGTGAATACACAACTAGTCATAAATAAAATTGAGTTTGTCTGTGTGTCTGCCGAACCGATTATTAATAGTATCTGGACCGTGTGTGACAGTCTTAAAACACATTAAAGTCCAACACGCCAAGCAGTTTACTGTGTTCCATCGTGTGTATGTAAGAGCCAGAGGGGTATAGGAGAATTTCTCTATATTTCTGTTACTTGCTCCATCTTAGACCCTGCCTGCACTTACAATCACATGCGACTAAGGTCAAACGACATTTTCACGCGGGTATAACCACATCAATTATTAACTATATCTACTTACTATTTACTATACGATATTGGAAGATACCTGGATAGTATCTGGTTTTACGGAAACTCTGCAGAGAGTCCTCTTAAAATATTTAGCTCATCCGATTTGTTTGATATAGTAATAACTGTATCAACAACACTTGCTTCTTACGGTATAATAAGCCTATTATATTGTCTAATTGCTGAGCATAGGCCTTTTCTCAAAATGAGAATAGTTAGGACCTTAGAGTCCGTACACAAAACTGCGATGCGATGTCGCATCGTAGAAATATACGAGCTCGCAAAACGCATCGCAAGAACTTGCGAATTGATTCGCGTAATTGATTTTTCCTATATCTTCTTATCAGTAACAGCGTGCGCAAATCTTTTTACGCAAATTTATTGTACCTAGTATAAAATACGTTCAATACGATTGACGATTGTCGAGGGATTGGTCACCCGAACCTTGGAAGGAAGACGCCTTGCCACACGAAATCGCATCGCGGCAATTTGCGTCGCAGTTTTCTGCGTTGCGAATTGGCATCGTGTCGCATATCAGTTTTGTATACGGACCCTTAGACCACCACAATGGCTTGGTGCGGGTTGGCGGACTACACATAACATCGAGAACTTTTTTAGAGCCCTCACAGGTATGCTGTTTCCACGATGTTTTTCCTTCACCATTAATGCAAGTGATAATAAAATTATGATCCGCTTATAAATTGCTGATATAATTGACTACCTTGTTTGTCTAGTGGTCGCAAGCGCGACTGCTGAGCATGGGGTCCTGGGTGCGATCCCCAGGTTGGGCAAGGCGTTATTGGGTTTTTCCATTAGGATTTTCAAAGTAGCATAGGAGTCTGGATTTGTGCCCGGTTAATGGCAATGGGCTCGCCCCGTATTACATGGGCCTTAAATATAAATGGCGAAATGAGGGTGTACTAAAAACAACTCTGCCGAACACTTCTAGGAATATAAAGCGTGATGTGATTTATGTTATGGGCTACCACTGCCTCTTACGACACCTACGTAGCCCAGAAACACAATTCCAGCATCCCTAGATGAAGATAAAGATATTCATATTTCACCGCAAAATATCACATAACAAATTGAAAAATCGTAGGAAAAGAAAACAAACGATATCTAGGTATTGGATAGTCTGCGCAATAATATTATGTCATGTAATGTGATATCATTTATTAAGCTTGTTTTACAAATATTTACTTGTGCGGAAGTTATTTTGTTTTTATTGACTTGCATTAGGAATAGGTTTGATATCAAAATGATAACATGAATAATATTTAGAAATAGATAATATTGTATAACTTATTATATAATAATTATATAAATCGCTGTTATTGGTGATGTTCTTCAGAAAGGACTCGCATATTATAAAATTAACAGTTTCAGAAGTCGGTGCTAATCCACGCTGAACCAAATTGAAGGCACCGACTTCTGAAACGGTTAATTTTATAATATGGTAATTATTTTATTCTTTTCATCGTTTTTTTGAAGTCGGTTTTATTTTTGTTAAAATGTTTTTTATTTTTTCGTTTTAGTGGCCTTAATAACCGCTGCTGGATGCTGCTCGTAACATAATCACATCATTACATTATGCGTACTGTTCGTCATTGAGGAGTTCTATTGTCTATCTCCGAAGTTCTTCATCAGCTCTTCACCAAATTTAAATGGGACCAATCTGGAAGTATATCCTTTCAAATAAAAAAGTTATCTAAATCGGTTTATAAATGACGGAGTTATGAGGTAACAAACATTTATAAAAAATGATTAAAAAAAAACATACAACCGAATTGAGAACCTTCTCCTTTTTTGGAAGTCGGTTAAAAAAATCAATCAAAACTATGGCCTTAACTTCTACAGGCGTCATTTTCACATCAAACTACTATTAGACGGAGGCACTTAAATCTAATTGTAACCTAACGTTAAACCAATAATACGCTCGTAACCTATTCTATACAATATCAAGAAACTAGAGCGTATTAATAGGACGCAATTCGGGGGAACCATGGACGTATTGGGGGAACATCTCCGATCACAGATAGCACACGTTCCTGATCGTCATCGAATCACCGATTACTGGTGATCATAGATTAAAGAGCGGTGTGAAAGGCCTCTCACACGAGACCTCTTGTTATTTATTAGATCCTTTCAGATAACGCACATGTATTGTTGGAAGCTAAAAGCGTTTTGTTATAAATATTCTTTTGTTTTTAAGCTTTTGTACTGTATTGTTTATTTGGGAACAATAAACATATTGATTTGAAAGTAGATAGACCTAAGTACACGTATCGCCACCGACGCTGCGGTTTTTCATGGAGTTTTATAAATAAAAGCCTTTGGAACTACATACATACACTAGCTTTTGCCCGCAGCTTCGCTTGCGTGAAGTTTGACATCCTCGTTAAGCCCATTTTAAAGTGACATTTTTAAATCCAAATCGTCCGTCTTTTATCACCCCCAGCGGTTTAGGCTGTGCGTTGCTAGATTAGTCAGCCAGTCGGTCAGTTTGTCCCCATGCTTCTTACTTCAAAAGTACCAGATTTCTCATACAAACTTTCAACACTTATTTCACCCCCTTAGAGGTTGAATTTCCAAATATGTGCACATTTATTCCTAACCAGAAACCTTAATATTCAATTTCATCTTTCTTACTTCAAAAACGACGGACTTACATACAAACTTCAACCTTCCATTTCACCCTCTTAGGGGTGGAATCTCCAAAAACCCTCAAACACTTATACGTTTATTTCTTACCAAAAGCCTAAATATTTAATTCCATGTTTCTCACTTCAAAAATACCAGATTTCTCATACAAAGTTTCAACACTTATTTCACTCCTTTAAGGGTTGAATTTCCAAAAATGCTCAAACAGGTGTACGTTTATTTCTAACCAAAAACCTTAATATTTAATTTCAAGCTTCTTACTTCAAAAATGACGGACTTACATACAAACTTAAAAACCCTATTTTACCCCCTTAGGGGTTGAATTTCGAGAAATCCCTTCTTAGTGGATGTTTACGTCACAAAATGAACCTACTGTCAAAATTTCAAGTTTCTAACCCCAGCCGTTTAGGCTGTGCGTTGATAGATCAGTCAGTCAGTCAGTCAGCTTCTCCTTTTATATATATAGATAAACTCACGCTTTTTTCCCATGGGGGTAGGCTACTATAGAACGCCACATGCTACGATCTTTACATACTCATTTCGCTTCATCCACATTCATACATCTTGTCATACACGCACGCCGGTTGAAAGTACTACGCACTTGTTCTTTGTGAAAAACATCACCAATAACATCGATGTATGTCCTTCTAGGGCGTCCTCTACCGGGGTTTCCACTGACATTCGCCCTATAAATTCCTTTTGTTGATCGCCGTTCACTTATTCTCTCAACATGACCAAACCACCTAAGCCATTGGAATTCTGATTGAATATAAGAACTTAACGATTAAAATTATGGCGAATGCAAAATACAAGATGAAGTGTCGGAACGTTTTTTTTTAATGATTGTTTCATAACATACATACATTATATAGGTATCGATGGTTAACAGCCAAAAAGGGATAACCGACATTTTTTGCGAAAATGAGTTATGTATAAGGTTGGAATCAGTTTTTTTTTAATGATTGTTTCATAACATACATACATTATATAGGTAATTATACTTCTTACACAGTTTAAACAAAGATATCGCTGCTTTGGTGTCTCCCTTCCATCATTTTCAATATTTCAATTTAAATTTTAAAAGAATATAAGTATTTGAAAGGATTTATTGTTTTTATTTCAAAGAAAATAATTTCCCTTTTCAGGTACAGTTTATCGTGAACCGTTTATTTCACAAAAAAGATACAAAATCCTCTAAATTCTTATAACAGCATGCTCGCACAATTTTCACTTCCAGCGTCTGGCCAGTAGGGTGAGAGTACCAATTAACGGTCACGCCGTACTTATCGGCATGTAAAATATTTAATTAAAATAAAAAGCGGATGCTTCACGGAGCTTTTAAAAGTTTAATTTTCTTTTCAACTGGAGCAGAAAAAGGTTTCGATATCAGTACATGCATTATGTAAGTATAAAATTAAATGCAAATTAAAAGGAAATTCTTCTTTTCAACGTGTTGGTATGTAGGTAAATAAAAACATGGATAACAAAAAGCTACTTGACCTACTTTTCTCAGACTTATTTCGTAAAAAATCACTCCGCATGTAGAATAGAATAGAATAGAATATACTTTATTGTACACCAAAATTGTAACACAGCTCTTATACAATAACCAACATTAAAGGGTACAATGGCGGTCTTATCGCTGATAGCGATATCTACCAGACAACCTTTGGATGAACAGGAAGTCAATGAATAAGATAGAGGGGGTAGTCCATGGTGTACTGCTTCAAAATATATACTACACACCATACATAGACATATTACTTACATATAGGTATATATATATATACATTTATAAATATTGTTGTTAGTTAGGACATACATCGATGTTATTGGTGATGTTCTTCACAAAGGTCAGGTGCGTAGTACTCTCAACCGGCGTGCGTGTATGACAAGATGTATGAATGTGGATGAAGCGAAAGGGGTATGTAAGAGTCGTAGCATGTGGCGTTCTATAGTTTCTGCCTACCCCCATGGGAAAAAGGCGTGAGTTTATGTATGTATGTATGTATAAATATTGTAATATATATATATGATATTATATAATTATGTGATAGGGAAAACAAGGTAGATTGATGATGAGGTACTAATTTATGAGGAATTAGAAACTTTTTGAGAGAAGAAATGATCTTTTACTGATTATCATGTACCTACCTACCTAATCATTCTCATCAGTCACAAGACTGCAGATTTTCCAATATATATGTATGATATTGTGACTAGCTTCTTGTTTTACGCCAACCAACTACCTTTGGTATTCAGCTATGGGGGTAGGAGTTCGGTCCTGCTTCGTACCTCTGACCTTTCGAATTCATGTGCAGATCAGAATTAGATTATCACTTGCGTTAATGGTTAAGGAAAATATCGTGAGGAAACCTGCACACCTGAGAAGATTTGTAAAGTTATCAATGCTGTGTGTAGTCAGCCAACATGCACTGGACCAGTGTGGTGGACTAAAGCCTAAAAACCTTATCATTCTAACAGGCCAGTGACCAGCAATTGGACCGTAATGGGCTGTTTATTATGCATCCAGCTGTTACAGAAGTCGTGGCTGAGAAACCGTAGAGTGTGGGCTAGAGTCGCGAGTGCTGCACAACGATCGCGAGGGCACGGCAGGAAATATACGGAGCTGATTGCCAACCTTCGCAAGTCGAAGAGACACAACGTCGCTGCGCAGTGAAAACCTCGTAGGTAATTGCAATGAACGTAATTTTACAGGAGAAGATAATAATTGCCTGTTAAAAAAATAGTATGAAGTGTAGATGTAAGGTTCTTCTGTTTTATTATCTATTTCGTCTTATATTAGAGCTGTGCACGTTCATTCTAAATATACATTACAAGGTTTTTAACCCAATAAATGAATAACAAAAAATAAAAATGAATTTGTGCTTTACAAGGTTTTCACTGCCCAGTGACGATAAAGAAGAAGCTGTTTTACTACCTTTGGGCAACCAAAATTATTATTCCAACGAAGTTATGTAGCACATACTTCAAACCTCACATGGCTAGAATCTTACGCACTTCGTACAACTAGCGAACTTATTACACTGAGACCGTTGACTGTCAAGACATCTGCGTGTCTATATAAGAGTAACTACTAAAACTGAGATATAACAAGTTCCTAAGAAATTATAACTGTACTGTTGTTTCTTACACCCTATATAAACTTTATAAGAACTTACCTATCTTGTTCTGCCTAGTCCTTTTGCCAACTATTGGAGCCAACTTCCATTCTAACCAGATGCGGCTGAATACCAGTATTTTACACGGAGCGACTGCCATCAGACCTCCGCAACTCAGTTTCAGGGCAATGCTGATATCCTAGGGTTAGACCGGTTGTCAGACTTTCGGGCTTCTGACTTCCCGTAACGACTGTCATAGGTATTCGTATGAGAAATTGCTTAGCTATTAAACAATATTTGTTAATTTAAGTCATAAAAGGGGATGTACCTGACACCATAATTATACCAAGAAAATGTTAATAAGCTCGCCTAAGAATACATGAATTTAAAAAAAGGAATTGCTAACTTACCAAGTTAACACAGGATTAACTTCTACCACAATTCACATAACTAAATGGAGGTCAATTCTACAGAACAACACATTAAACAATCTATTCCGTTTAAATAACGGCTAGATATTGACTATCGTTCAATGATTACCCAAATGTTTATAATAAACATATAACATAACATCACGCCTGTATTCCCCAAAGGGTTAGGCAGAGGTATACAGTAATACCCTCATTTCGCCGTTAAAGTCCCATGTAATAGGGGGCGCGCCTATTGCCATCAACCGGGCACAAATCCAAGCTCCGGGCAACTACTGAAGAATTCCACACGGAAAATCCCAATAACACTTTGCCTGACCTAGGGATCGAACCCAGGACCTCACGATCAGCAATCGCGCTTGCCACCACTAGACCAACGAGACCTGAAAAACCGTTGTTCATAAATTAATACTTATATAATTATCGTATCAACAATCAAATTAATTTGCTTAATAAATTGCTTCGCACAAAATTGATGACGGGCCACAACAAATATTTTCAGTAGATAATTATAATTAGTGTACCTACTCTATAGGTACAGAAAAAATAATTAACTATCCTACAGGCTATATTCAATTTACTACTTACGTACCCTCGTTAGTTATACAAACATCTTGGGGAAATTAAATATTAGAACAAGAAGGAAAAAATCTAATCTTGGCTGCGAAAATTTAGAAGTGCGTCAAAAGAATGCACAACAGTTTACCTTATTGCGTCAATAACAGCTTCTTTTTCTTCTTGTCGTGTGGTTAGTGACTAACCTGGTGTCAGAGTTTATGCCGCCCATGGGCCTCTGACTTGGCTTCACATGCCGTCGAGAACTATATCTCAGGCATGCCGGTTTAATCACGTTTTTAAGCAAGTGATAATTATACAATATACACATGAATCCGAAAAGTCAGAGGCAAATAACAGCAAAAATAGCTTAGGATAGGCTAAACTGTGGTTACGATTCCGGACGTCATTTGTCGTGACGTGTCGTGGTCGTGAAAAAACGAGAAAATACGCGTGGCGCGGCGGGCCCGCGTGTGTTGTATTCAAGGGATTAATTACTATGAAGCATGTCACGCCAAATGCGAGCGCGGGAAGGAGTTGACGGCTAGGTGATCTGGAGCACAATGTCACGAGATAGGTCACCCATGGGATGCATGCAAACTTTTCTTTTTAGATCGGTCCATGTGGCCATTACACTACAATCTTATCTTGTTATTAGAGAAATGCTATTAGGCCGTGGCCACACTGGTACGGCGACAGCGACGCGACGGCGATTTCGTGAAAACAAACTCATATAAACATAATTATGTCCGTGGCCGCATTGTAGAAGCGACAAGCGAAATTTATTTGTTCACGAAATCGCCGTCGCGTCTCTGTCGCCGTTCCAGTGCGACCACGGCCTTATACTATCAAAGAATTTATAGAAGATAAATTTTAAAAATAGTAATCTAAAATGTATGTCAATAATTTAAAAGTTACGTAAAATAACTACGTCCCTATGTATCAAATAATTTACCTAAATAATAGAATATGTATTAATCGCCAATCTAACCTTATTTGAATGTGATGATAATTTACCTAATCATTTATAAGTAAGTACTATTATTGTATGCCTAACAACACCTTTACGCGGTCTATGTATGTTTGGGATAACTATTGTATAAGTTCTCTGTGCAATAAATAAATAAATAAACAACATCAAACACAACAAATTGTACGCCTACCATTTTACAATCATTCCATAAAACATTTATCATCCCATAAGTGCTGAACAGTAAAATAATTAAGATTCAACATGAAGGTAATCGTGACAGAATCGTATCGTAACGCTGAGTAATGTCGTGTAGTAATTATACGATGCTCGTTAACTTCGTAGACGGAGGCGTGGGGTACCTGCTGACGTGGGGTATCGTCAGGGTGGCTTGAGTCAGCACTTGATGTGTTTACGCGTAGAATAGGGCTGCTTAGAAAAGGTCTTAATTAGATCGTTCATTATCTAAATGGAAAGTAGTTTGATAAAGCAAATCTGTTTATAAAGTGGCATGTCTATTAACGAATGTTGTTATTATGCAATCGAAATTCGCTGAAAGTGGTTGCGTGTTCGATTATTAACGCATGACTTGATTTCTCGTAACCTCTAGAAACGCTATTTTTCGCAGATTTTGTGTATATTTCTCTTCTTTTTTTTGTGGGCAAAGATACATCAATATCTAAAAGTAACTTAGGTAACGCATACTGACACATTATAATTTACGGCTGGATAAGATGTGATTGTTTCTTGTGCGAATTCTCCGTAAAGGCACCGTTACATTGATACTCAGCAAACAACCACAGGTTAAAAAAATCTAGACATGATATCAATTAACGTCATCATACCAGATCTTTCTTTGATTAGCCCGACTATCACGTAACAACCCGTTCACACGGCGGATCAGTTGTAACGGACGGATCCGTCGCGTCGGTACTAGATGAGTTGTTCACACCTGTACCGACGGATCAGTTAAACAAATGGCACCTGCGTTGCGGACAGGCAGGATACAATAAAAATAACGGATCCAATATTTTTTACTGGATTCAGAATACTGTCGTGTATGTGAACTCGCTTATGCAACTACAGACGCCATCACCAAAATAAAAACGGATCCTGTAAACAGTTTCTGTGTGAACTAGCTGTAACACGTAAATGTCATCTCAAAGAGTGTTATGAAAATATATGGATGACTAGCTTTAGCCCGCAGCTTCGCTTGCATGATTTTTTTTCACCCCCTTAGGGGTTGAATTTCGAGAAATCCCTTCTTAGTGGATGTTCACGTCACAAAATGAACCTACTGTCAAAATTTCAAGTTTCTAACCCCAACCGTTTAGGCTGTGCGTTGATAGATCAGTCAGTCAGTCAGCTTCTCCTTTTATATATATAGATGTTCGATGAATACCCATACATTGAAAGGCATTGTTACGTTACTAGCAATGAACAGAGTTCGAAAGTACGTACATGACTTTTCTATACCACTTCAGTTCAAACACCCACCAATCGTGTACAAGTAGGTACGGTAGAACCGTTTCTTTCAGCGGCCTCTTGACATGTCGTTTATATGATACACTGTATAATTCCTGTCGCGGCCAGATTTGGAAGTGTTCTTCTAAACAAATAACACTAGTCTAGTAGCATTGTTGTCAGAACGAGTGACATAATGACGTTGTACTGTTTCGACTGTTTTGGAAACCCGCCAACGTGAGCGAATAAAATTATTGTTATTGCATTTTTTTCCCATGGGGGTAGGCTACTATAGAACATCACATGCAATGATTCTTACAAACTTCTTTGGCTTCATCTACATTCGATACATCTTGCCATACACGCACATCGGTTCAGAGTATTACGCACCTGTCCTTTGTGAAAAACATCACCAATAACATTGATGTATGTCCTAATAGGGCGTTCTCTACAGGCGTTTTCACTGTCATCCACCTCGTAAATTCGTTTTTTAAATCGCCGTTCACTCATTCTCACAACATGACCAAACCACCTAAGCATACTCTTTTCAATTTTTGTCACTACATGATCTTTAAACCGCAACTTTGTGTTATCACAACATGCCTTTACAAGAAACGCATTTCAACGACATTTATTCTACTTTCATGCCTCTTCTGCCACGAAACGTTTATTTTTAATCGTTAATATTTTCTTTTTATGGTGTACGGCGATGCCATTACTTTAAACAAGTGTAACATCTGTTTCTTTCCATACCATTAACTGCCCGTTCACACAACGGATCTGTTTTAACGGATCCATTATTTACGGTTCCGTCATTACTGGATGTGTTGTTCACCCCTGTTTTGACGGATCCGTTAAACAAATGGCAGCTACGCCGCATCTGGCAGGCAGGATACAATAAAAATAGATCGTGTGTGAACGCACCCATACTTCTTCATACATCTTCATGTACGGTTCCGTGTTTTATACTGTTCCGGTATCCAGATTTGATGACAAAACGGAATATGTAAAAATTTCGGACCAGTATTTTTTACTGGATTCGGAATACTGTCGTGTATGTGAACTCGCTCATACAACTACAGGCGCCATCACCAAAATAAAAACGGATCAGCTAAAACGGGTCCTGTAAACAGTTTCTGTGTGAACTAGCTGTAACAGTACCAATTTGTATGGGCGCTATTCATAAGTTATAACTATGCGAGTACAGAGTTATGCAACATATCAAAATTATTAATTAAACCAAAAATATTAGTTTTATGACCAATAAATTATTATAAAAGGGTAAAAGATGAAGACTAGTCTGAGACCTTTGAATTTATTAAGCACGTTTAATAACATTACAGGTATTCTAGATTTTCAAGTTACATTAATAGGTACCTACCTACATTGTCATATATCTCAAATTATTTTTAATATAAATTATAATTATAAAAAACTGGTAGTTTGTGTTTTCTTTAATAATATCAACTAATATGAATACATGTATGCAACTAAATTCTAGGCTTTCCATGCATATATTAATATTATTATTATTCCGCCATGATCATCCCACTGCAGGGCAAAGGTCTCCCTACCCCTTCCTTCCATTCTTGTCGGTTTAAGGTTTTCTGTACCTATGTATTATGCCTACGTGTTTAAAATGAAACAAACGAAACAAAACTTCTTGTAACGAAATTTTGACAACCTTGTTGGTTTTGTCGTCGCCAGCTTTTTGAGCATGGGGTCGAGATTCGATCCCCAGGTCGGGCAAACTGTTATTAGGTTTTTCCATTATGAATTTCTCAGTAGCAACCCGGAATCTGGATTTGTGCCCGGTTAATGGCAATAGCCTCGCCCCCTATTACATGAGACTTAAATATAACGTTGAAATGAGGGTGGTACTACGTTTCTGTCTAACCCTTCGGGGAATACGGCGTGACTTTATGTTACTTCGAACTCGTACTTTTAATTATATGTGAACAGTGTTGTGTGTTCTTTTTCAGCCACTCTCTACAAACTGTGGACTAACTTCCCATACATTTCGCAGCGACTCGTTGCATACTTGCGGCTAGTGGTGGCTACTCCAAATGTATGGCAACAGCTTGTGGCTGTGACAATTGGTTCGTGTGCGGGTGGCTTAAATATCCAAATCGGAACAACGGCCTCTCAATTGTTGCTACAACAAGCCCTTGGGAACTTGCTATTAGGAACATTGTCCCTCTATCTATACATATATAATTACTTGTCCTGACTGACTGATTCATCAACGCAGACTCTAAACCACTGAAGCTGGAAACATGAAATTTGGACAGTAGGTTCCTTTTGCGACGTAGGCATCCACTAAGAAAGGATTTTTGGAAATTCTACCCCTGAAGGGGTAAAATAGGTGATAGAAGATTGTATGAAAATTCACGCCGACGAAGTCGCGGGCTAAGTGCTATAGTTTCGCAAGATTGTAATATGAATAATGAAACCTTTAATTAAAGTTTTTGTGATGTTAGAATAAGAAGAAAAAACAAAAATCTCTAGTGAAGCTTACGTAATAAGTTAAGTTTATGTTTTATACTTAAGTTTTAATACATAGTGACGGGTGGTGACGGACTGGCGGGGTACAGGGCCTGTAAAAGGTCGGTCACGCTGCAGGTTGACCTTAATTGGTTGAAGACCCTTCAGGTCTCGCCAATAACTGCCCGGTTACGTAGAAACGGTTCGCAAGACCATCTACAAGCAGTCGAATAGAAAAAAAAGGCCCTCTCGCGCCGCTGCAGTTGCCAAGTTAAGTGCTACACCTGCTTAAGAAGACCCTGGACTCCTCGCATTGCTACAAACCACGCCCTGTTGATATTTATTTATTTACATTCTTACATCTACCATTACAGTCTCCCAATTCGGTAGTGCAGTAACTTAATAATAATTAATTTATTAAATACATTATTTACAACACAAAACAATAAACATCATCGTCCAATAAAAAATAAAAAATACAGGGTTCATAAATAACACAATATATGTAATGTTATCTTTGTGAACTCGCTCAGTGAATAGGAGAACAAATCCAATTCGTCAGCAACCAAATTCAGTGTGTGCATTGTTCGCGTGAGGGGGGCGTTGTTCAACAATTTAGTCCTACCGCGCGGCACCGCAAACAAGCTGGGCCGTCGCGTCGTCGCCGCTGCACGTACCCATCGGGCACACACAAGCCTATCCACTGCAGCACAGCCGGATTACTTATGTTACCCCGGAACACCCCTAGAATATAAGATGCCAACGCTAGATCCCTCCTTGTATCCAACTTGTTATATCCCACCATGCCTAATTTGTAATTCTTATTAAAAATATATATATAGTGTACGGTTACAAGTGTTATTCTTTATCCTCCCGTAAGTACACGCCTGCTAAATTTTACATGCATATGCTTGTTGAGGGTTGTCTCTTAAAGCCACCCTAAAGTGTGACAACATGAATGAATATTTGCTTTAAAATAACTAAGGTACCTTTTCAAGAGAATAGCCAATGAAATCTGCATACATAATAGTTTCTCAGAATCCATAATAATAAAAGCTGCCTCGTTGCTCTAGTAGTTGCAAGCGCGACTGCTTTTTGTGAGGTCCTGTGTTCGATCCCCAAAATGTTATTGGGTTTTTCCGTGAGGAATTCCTCAGTAGCAGCTCGGGGTTTGGAATTGTGCCTGGTCGATGGCAATAGGCTCGCCCCCTATTACATGGGACATAAACATAACGGCGAAATGAGAGTGTTACTATACACTTCTGTCCAACCCTTCGGGGAATACAGGCGTGATGTTATGTATAATAATAAAAACTCCAGAAATTGCTCTAAGGTTTTTAACTGTCCCTTGCATTCCAATAGAAAATAATAAAAAATATCATGTGTACCGAGTATTACTTCAGTCTTCATCAATTCTTTATGTAACGTTACCGGTTACGGCAATCCCTGATCTTACGTTAACCCGCACCTTTCGTTCGCCTCCTTATAGGCAATAACGTAGGTACCCTGATAGCCTATGAATTTTGTATGTAACTCTATCTTTAGGGCAATCAATAGTGTAGTCGTACGTGTGAAGTAGCTTCCTACAGGTATTGCTAAAGATTTAAGGACGGTGCTTTAGAAATAAGTGATAACATTAATATATCTAACCTGTAAGTAAGGCCGTTTTCTCGCGTTATCGATACGACACGACATAATATTGTGACGACATGTATTTCTATAATTTGTTTACGACGGCACTAGTAATATCGTGTCGTTTCATCAGTACTAGACAGTTCATAGAAAAATATTATGTCGTCACTACATTTTGTTGTGTCGTGTGCCGTGAGAAAATGGCCTAAGAGTAGAGTATATGTAAAATCTTTCAATGAAGAATGAATCAAACCAGTTGAGTACCTGAAAATGAACCGAAGCATCTCAGAACATGGTGCAAGCATTAAGAATATTCAGTTATCTTTTTTCTAAGTAAAATCCTTACTTAATAGTATAAACGTGAAAGTTTGTATGTATGGACGTTTACTGTTTGTTACTCTTTCACACAAAAACTGCTGAACGGATTTGGATGAGATTTGGCACACAGATACACTATGCCCTGAATTAACACATAGAATACTTTTTATCTGGGTACATCAAGTAGTTCCCCTAGGATGCGGGTGAAACCGCAGGTAATAGCTAGTCTTAAATAAATATTCTCAGAAACTTTACAAAAGATTTTAACCAATGTAATAATAATAAATAATATAAATAACTCTATCATGTCTGCTTCTCAAAATGGATGTAAGAATGGGTCCCGCGGTACTAAGGAGCTACTCCTCATTGATATGGCCATTAGCCAACAAGTTCGCCGATCCCGAAAGGATCTGTCGACATGTCCAACATACCGAGTCGTAACTCGGTACCACATACATGGCTCATGAGGGTGCTGGAGTTGTATAAAGTAAATACAACTCTATGCGCCTTCCTGACGTCATGTATGGGGCAATGGAGGACAGTCCTTCACTATCCAGGATGTCGGCAAATTCAAGGGAGAAGAGAACCAATAAGGATTGAGCGAGGTATATTCCAGGGCGATAGTCTGAGCCCGCTGTGGTTTTGTTTAGCCTTGAACCCTCTGAGCACATTGCTTGAGGGTTCAGGGTTAGGCTACCGGTTGAGAAGAGATGGTCAGGTAATATCCCACCTCCTTTACATGGACGATCTGAAACTCTTTGCCCCCAACAACTTGCAACTGATGAAGTTACTGAAAGTAACTGAAACTTTCAGTTACTTTCATCAGGGTGGAATTTGGTGTGGACAAATGTGCAGTCATGAATGTAAAGCGAGGAGGGATTATGGAATCCGTGGGAACACAACTCTCGGATTCCATACACCTCAGATCCCTCTACTCAACCGAAACCTACAAATACTTGGGCATGTCGGAGGCATTAGGCATCAATGAGACCGACATGAAGCAATCGTTACGGGAGCGCTTCTATGGCCGCCTGAAAAAGGTACTTAAAAGTCTTTTATCAGGCGGAAATAAGGTGCGCGCCTTTAACGGTTGGGTCATGCCGGTCTTGATGTACTCCTTCGGCATACTCAAGTGGACTCAGACTGAACTTGACGCCCTGGATAGGAGGGTCCGTACGCTGCTGACTGCATACCGAATGCATCACCCACGTTAATTGGTGATGAGGCTGTACATTCCGAGGAAGTGTGGGGGTCGAGGCTTTTTAAATGCTAAGACCCTCCACAACCGCGAGGTGTGCAGCCTCAGGGAGTACTTCCTCCAAGCCGACGTGGGGATGCATCGAGATGTAGTCGCAGTGGACAAAGGATTCACCCCGCTCTCCTTGGCTAAAGAGAACTGGCGCAAGCCTGTAGTACTGGATACTAATGGCCGCAGGGAGGTATGGCAGAGCAAGGAGCTTCACAGACGCTTTTACCGGGCCCTTCATGGGCCCGATGTAGACTTCCTAGCGTCCGTAGCCTGGCTACGTTTCGGTGATCTCTTTGGGGAAACCGAAGGTTTTGTCTGTGCAATTATGGACGAAGTTATGATGACGAACAACTACCGGAAATATATTGTGAAGGACGGCACGGTTGACATCTGTCGGGCATGTCACTGTCCCGGTGAATCCATTCGACATATTATTTCCGGTTGTTCTCGTCTTGCTAACGGCGAGTATTTACACAGACACAACCTAGTAGCTAGGATTATCCACCTGCAACTTGCTCTGAAATACAACCTTGTGGACGCAGAAGTACCATACTACAAGTATGTGCCCGACCCAGTTCTCGAGAATGGTCATATCACATTGTACTGGGACCGATCTATCATCACCGACGGGACTATTGTTGCCAATAAGCCTGACATAGTGGTGATAGATCGAACAGAGCGTCTCACAATGATTGTTGATATCACTGTCCCACATGACGAGAACCTTGTGAAAGCCGAGAAAGATAAGCAAATTAAGTATCAAGACTTGGCACACGAGGTTGTCGACATGTGGGAGGTTGACTCAGCAGTCATTGTGCCGATAGTCGTTACGGCCAATGGCTTAATAGCTAAGAGCCTCGACCACCATCTGACGAGGCTCTCGTTGGGCAGTTGGGTCAAAGGCCTGATACAGAAAGCGGTACTTCTGGACACGGCACGTATTGTCAGGAGGTTCCTCTCTCTGAGGCCCTAACCACCGGTAGCTTGGACCCTGTTCCCGATGCCGGTGGGCTACTATTTTTTATATTTTTAAATGTTTTTTATATGTATTTCTTGTATATAGAATGAATAAACGAAATATATAATGTAATAATTTAATTTTTGAATTGCATAACTTCATAGACATGTTACTGATACCTTTTTTTTTTTTTTTAGGGTTGCGAAATCCTCACGGACTATCCCCCGTCTGAGGAAGACGGGGGGGTGTGCCAGACTCTTACTGGCTAAAACCACCACGGTGTCCCTCCTTCTGACCTAGGGCCGGGGTCACAGGATTCGCTGTTGCATGCACCGCGACCCCGGCAGGTCTCGGTCCACCAGCTTCTCCTGGTGGAACTCTCCTGTGGTGGGGCAGTTGCTCCCCTGCCCCACATCCTTCCGAGAGACGCGCGCAGGACACGACGCGCCATCCTCCCTGGGCCCGTTACTGGTCGGGCGACGGGTTCCCCAACCCGCCGCCCGCAGGCCACTCACTAGGGTGGCCGGAGATCGTCACGCGCCCTCCGGCGTCCGGTGCGTCTAGCGCGAGAAGGGAGAGAAGAAGCGGCCTCCCTCTCCCTCTCCGCTACCTCCTTGGTCGCCATCACCTCCTCGCAAAAAGAGGCGATGGCTTCCCACGCAGTCTCGCCCCCGACCATGGACAGAACCACGGCCGGAAGCGAGAGGTCACCGCCGATCGCCGCGACTAGTTCGCGGCGCTGCGACCCCCATGCTGGACACGCCTGGAAAGTGTGCAGCGCCGTGTCCTCGGGGCAGTCGCAGTGGTGACAACCGGGCGTCTGCTCCCGGCCTATACGACACAGGTACTTCCCGAAACAGCCGTGTCCCGAGAGTACCTGCGTCAGCCGGAAGCTGAGGGCACCGTGACGCCTCTCCAGCCACTCCTCCATCACGGGTCTTACCGCCGCTATCGCGGCGTGCCCTGCGCTGGGTTGCGCAAGTCGTTCCCTCCTCTCGGCCACCAGGATCTGGCGGAGCTCACTCCGCTCAGGCGCCTCCTCGCGCTGACGATATCTCAGCGCGAGGGTTCTCGCCTCCAGATCCCAGAGCACGGATCCGGCCAAAAGACTCGCCGCCTCGAAGGAGATCGTACGGTACCCCCTTATCACCCTGACGGCCATCGCCCGCTGCGGTCTCCGCAGGATAGCGACGTTGCGGGCCGTCAGGGTGATGTTACTGATACCTAGATTATCTAATTTATAATTTCTATTTTATAATTTTGCATACCTAATATTATGGTGAAATATGTATTGGTCTATCTTTTATGTAACAACTCTTGTACCATATTTCAAGCAAATAAATGAAACTGAACTGTACTGAACTAAAATAATACCAACCTTTATAATATGTCAATTGAAAAAAAAAAACTTTTACCGCATTTATCGCCATAAACTGAGTTCCAGACAATATCAACTTCGACATTTACAAAGCGTTGTCTTTTGTTTTTAATTTCCTCCCATCAAGTCATCTCGCTGCGAACAGATAATTACGAGTATCTACCTCGATTAACGTAATCGAAACATTTTGTAAAGTCTATAAAGGAGAACAACTTATAATGTTTACTAGAAAATTTAAGTAAAACGATTACAGAATATCGATTACAAGTTACGTGCCTACTCAATTCCAAAACCATCATTCACGAATTTAAAGAGCCTGCCAATTTTACTGATCTGTCTAAACAATTTTTTCGGATTTTGAAGTCACTATAGCATTCGGTGTGGAAAATGTGCATAGAATAAAAAAATAAATGTCATCATGCGATTGTATGTACCTATACACCATGTTTAATCAAACAAAATTATCTTCTCTTATCTTAAAAAGTAAGTTTGATGAGTATCTAAGTAAACTACCTGGTTAGTCAATTCATAGCCAAAAAGGTAAGTAGTAAAAGTACTATAAATAATTGCGTTTCCTTTAACAAACACCACATGCGAATACCCCCTCTGTATGTATCTCAAATCCATCATAAAAACAAAATAGGACCCAATCCTTTCCTTCAGCTGTATTTATAAGACAAAAACAAAATATCGCATTCACGGAATCCCGTCCCGCGGTGAAAAAACTCGACTATGCATTTTTTATCGCACAACTTAACATATACGCTACCAGGAAAAGTTCTTCATTTATCCTTTTCATCTAAAATAAAACAAAGTTCATGGTAACTACTTTATTTTTACTTAAACCAGATCTTTATTTTTATTGCAGTTTCAATAACAAATAATTAATATATTTATAAATGTTGACACTAGTCTAATAAAATGCAAATGTTTTGCATACTATTACTAATTTTGCATATATTTTACATCTTTTTTTTTCAAATGTATCATATATAAATATTCCTCCTGTATCGTGGGTATTACAGACACAAATCTTCACATGCACATACAACCAGACCTGGAACAACTATCTGTAGGATCGATCCTACAGATAGTTGTTCCAGGTCTGCCCGAGACCCGTAGGGCAGTAGCCAATCGCTCAACCACTGCACCAAACGTTCACCCATATTATAATTGATATATGTATATCTAATTCGTACTGCAGCGCCTGTGATTCCTCAAGAAATAGACGAAGGTTTGAGTTCATATGTTCGCCAGATGCCAGATGACAATATTTGGTTCCAGTACCAAGAGCTAAACTTGTCTTGATGTATTTGACTCAATTCTAACCTAAAAACAAGTTGTGAAACAAGTCATAAACAAATTTTATTGTGTAAAGGTCTTTTTAAAAGTATATAATTAGTTTAGGTTGTTTTTGGCAAGTATTATTAGTAGATTCTTAAACATGTTTGCTACTAAAATAAGTTTTGGAAAAAATGTACTATTACATTTATACCTATACTAATATTATAAAGAGGAAAGATTTGTATTAATAGATTTTTGTATTTTTGTATGTAACGAATAAACTTAAAAACTACTGGACCGATTTCAAAAATTCTTTTGCTGTTAGTAAGCTACATTATCACTGAGTAACATAGGCTACGGGCGGAACCGTGAGGACACAGCTAGTGTAAAATAAATGTTTTAGTATCACAGGTTTCTTTATCTTTTATTCAAAATTTAATTGGCCGGCCTGTACATGTTAAACTTCGGCCACCCACAAAGGACGTCTTGGACCTCTATTTATCCCTCTCATCTTCTCAAAAACTTCGGTAATCTCCTAAATAGTATCATTATTTCCCAAAGTGCGGGTCCCAGAGTTTTAAGCGCGGTTACTTTTTAAGTTAAGACAATATTCAAGGGACTTCCATCCAGACTATGATAAAAAGATTCAAAGACATATCTTACTTTTGTATGCAAATTCGGGATAAGTTTGTTCGTATATTTTATGGTCTTGTACACCGTGGCCCATTTTTGGAACGTTTAACTTTCATTGCTCCATTTATAAACCGAAATTCCATTAAAATGGCTATCGCTTGTGATTTATCGGTGGACTTTGAAATGTAGCCAGAACCATAATAATGATGGGAATCGTTGTAAATCGTCACATCATCGCCACAACAAATATCTAACTAAAATAGTTTACTGTTTTCCGTCGTGTGTATGTGAGAGCCAGAGGGGTATAGGGGAATCCCTCTATATCTCTGTTCCTTGGATTCGTGTGCTCCATCTTAGACCCTGTCTGCGCTTACCAACAGGTGAAATTAGGGCAAAACGACTAAGTTTAGAAAAAAATATATTAACTGTCCTTTGCTAATCATATAGGCGTCTTCTAAAATGGGAGATACTCAAACTCAGTCCACACTAGACATGCAACTAGAAGACTGTAGGGTTAGTCCTCATACATAGGTGAGTCAGACCCTGCTGCTCATGATAAAGTCACCATCAAAACGTAGGTACGTGACAACGGTTCAAAGTTTCAAGTGTTTTATAAGTAAAAAACTTGCTAATAGTTATTATATGATAGAATAGATAAAAATTTAAAGACTATTTTATCAATCGGTTTTTTTGAATTTTAATTTCATAATACCGAAATATGCATCGACGCCCGGTTTCTGAGTTAAGTATTCAACGCTAAGCAAGAGATAAGCGAGGTTTGAGCATGGTTTTAAGTAAAACTGTTCAAAACGATTCTCAATTGTTACTTATATCTAACAATTTTTATATCAGGAACCGGCCGTTACACCAGGTTCACACGATTCGATTCTAGTTCATCGTTATCATCATCAACCTACATCAGCCCACTGCTGGATATAGGCCTCTCCCAAAGCACGCCACTGAGCCCGATCTTCGGCTCTCCTTCTCCAGTCGCTACCAGCTACCCTACGTATATCGTCGCTCCACCTAGTCGCAGGACGTCCTACACTACGTTTGCCGATTCGCGGTCTCCACTCTAGAACTAGTCTACCCCATCGATTCTAGTTGATCGACTGCTAAATCACATGCGAATTGAATCGTCTGAACAGACTTTCAATCAAATGGAAGCAACAAAACCGTTTCCAATTTTGTTCATCAACTCATTTGTTGAAAGCGATTCGACCCGTTTGAACCTGTCTTTAGTCTTTAATCGCTTCATTTTCTTTCGTAAATAGAAAAGAAAAATCTCAGAAGGGATATGTTTTCAATGTAATACAATAACAAAATGTTTAATCCTTTAAACTGTTCAGCAACTGCAGCCGTTCTCCGGAAGTGGGGATCTTCAGATTAGTGCGACGTGCATCAGCCGTGGCATACTTGCGGTGGACAGCTTGCCGATGCAATGGGCCGAAGCAAACTCAATCGCTACGGTAACATTGCTACTAAGGAAACTCGAACGATGTAGACAGTGGCAGTGTGACAGTCTAAGTCCCTTATAAATGCTGAATAATGTTGTACCAAACTAATAATTCAAAAAGACTTCAGTTTAACCAAAAGGTGAACTAATAGAACTTATAGCCGATTTCTATAATTTACGGAGCATTATTGGTTAAAATAAAGACTTTTATATCTTTATCCATAATGAAGCAAAGACCTCAGTAGCAATCGCAGGTAAAATTAACTTACGAGTCTATTTATATGCCCAGTTTTGCAATTAAAAATGCTACTATTGGTAAGCAAAACGATTCGTTTTTTTTGTAGGAACCGGAAATTAAGGCAACGTCTATTAGTAAAGGTATACACTAACCATATTTAATAAGAGATACTTTAGAAATGAAGATTTTAAAAAAACGTTGCGCCAAACTCGGTGGGTTCACACACAAATCTTGTCATGAATACTCAGATCCAAAACAATTACATGTAGGCCATACAAATATTTATTCCGTGTGGTAACCGAACCAACTGCGCAACAGTGCAGCAGCCAAGACCCAATCGTATCGTCATTTGATTTATGACTGTTTCATTACTTCGTCTAATTCAAGATTAGAATGAAATTCTCTCTCACTTTTAACGTATTTACTTATTTATATTACCATATTGAAACATTTCTCGGATTTTTCTTCAGCATCAAAAGTTAAATCGGCATTCCTCATTGGAGGTTGATTCGTTCCATTTTTCAATATCTGTCACAGATTTACTTTCTTCTCATTCAATGAACGTTCTGTATGGAACCAGGAATTGGTTTTACATTACGAAACATCAGCTTTTTGAATTTATTCACAACCCATGGGAACTTGCACGAAATTCCGTTTCTTTGTAAAAATGGAGATTAACAATGAATGCTGATGCGATCTAAACTCGACATTAAATGTCGAAAGTTTAGGTTCAAAGTTGCAGGTTGTGTTGTAGAGTTCATTACTTATTGGCAGTGCCTCAATTAGTACTAATCCGGGGATAGACCATTGACTAATTGGAGGTTTTCGAACGACCTATTGTTAGTGTCCCAACTTTGCATACGAATTTGTTTTAGCTGGGTCACAAATTGATCAAAACTTTTAGACTTTTTAAATAATCTACAGTATAATGTAGGTTTCATAGCAGACACAGTCTGAGATTACCATTTAACGAACAAAATATATAATGGCATACATTAACTTCACTCGATAAAAACAGTCCATTGAAAGTTTTACAAGGTTTAAGAAAAAATAAAAGGATTTCGTGTTTTCGAGAGAAAATATTGAAAGTTTTATCCAAGTAGAACCTAAAATCATTTTGTTCGTAGGTACACCAGTTTGCATATCAAACAGGCATCCTATCTTTTCCTTCCAAATAGAAGGAGTCCAACAGCAAGGAATCCAAATAACTGTTAAATATAATATTATTTAAATACTGCCGACTGCCTTGTTAGTCTAGTGGTCACAAACTCGACTGTTGAGCATGGGGTCCTGAGTTCGATCCCCAGGTCGGGGAAAGTGTTATTGGGTTTTTCCATTAGAAATTTCTCAGTAGCAGCCTGGAGTCTGGATTTGTGTCCGGTTAATGACAATAGGCTCGCCCCCTATTACATGGTACTTAAACATAACTGGCGAAACGAAGGTGTATTAAAAACACCTCTGCCGAACCCTTCGGGAATTACAAGGTGGCGTGATGTTATGTTATTTAAATGCTTTATCAACAATCGGATTCTATTAATATTTTCAAAACGATTTGTAAAGTTGAATTTAAACAGACTATTCTAATTCTTTTGAAATATTTCTCTCACTAGCAAAATATATGTAAAACAGTACCTACACATTTTACAAACTTCCCGTTGAAAAGTAAAAAGTTGGGTCTTTAAAATATGATAAGCGATAACTATTATAATTTCAAAACGGACTTTGTAGAATTTCAGAAAGTTTGTTGGATTTGCAGCTTTCAAAAACTTTGTGGCATAGTTGAAAGAAAGAAAGAAAGAAAGAAAATTATTTATTCTGGACTCACACAGGCAGTTACAGAAACAAAAACAATATAAAAAAAAGAAACTAAGAATTTAGACTACCTGCACGAGGCCAAAAAGGGCTCCTATCTCAGCATAATGTTGCGACATTTAGAAAAAAAACAAAATGTCGCAACATAGTTGAGCTGCGTTATGCAATAATGTGTCAACCCGCAATAATATCAATTCTGTGTTATTAACGCCACCTAGTTATTGTGCTAGGTATACTCGACGCTTGAAAAAAATGAAAACCGCATTAAGAACTTTTTGATAGACGCTGTATTAAATTTACTACAGTTCTGGGCATTTTTTCAAGCGTTCAGTATAAACCTACCACAAGAACTGGATGACGTTAACACAAAATTCATATTTTTGTGGGTTGACACATTATTGCATAACACAGCCCAGTTATTTATCATAATCCAGCTTAGTTTGTAGCTGTTCGTTTTTCGGGATGAAAAGCACAATATATGCTAATTAAGAATGCATTCTAGAATTATTAATTTATGACACCACCCACACACGGTTTTTCACCAATTTCCAACCGCGCGGATCATACGATCTGCGAGGTTAAGCTGCGCTTGCCGCGGTCAGTCCCTGGATGGGTGACCGTTCGTTACACATTGAGACCCCTACATGCCTCGGAAAACACATTAAATAGTCGGTCCCGGGTGTCATACGAATACCTATGACAGTTGGAGCGGGAAGTCAGAAGCCCGACAGTCTGACAACTGGTCTAACCGTAGGATATCGGCATTGCCTAGTAACTAGGTTGCGGAGGTCTGATGGCAGTCGCTCCGTGTAAAATACTGGTATTCAGCCGCATCTGGTTAGACTGGAAGCTGATCCATAGTTGGGAAAAGGCTAGGCAGAACACGTACCTCACAGTTATTTCTATCGCTTATACTGAGCATTACCATTGTGAAGTGGAACAACTGGTCAAAGAATAATTTACTCAGTTTCTGCGCATAAACCTCAAACTATGTTTGACTTTCGTTAGCAGCATTTACAAGTACGGAACGGGAACGAAACACTTGACGTGAACCACAGAGTAGTGTTATATGATGACGAAAAGTCTCAGGTAAAAGTTTTTCATTTTTATTACGTAAGTTTAAGGTTAGAGTTGGTTTTAGAGAAAAAGTGTGCTCACGTTCTTCCTAGCCTTTTCCCAACTATGTTGTGGTCAGCTTCCAGTCTAACCAGATGCGGCTGAATACCAATTTTTTATACGGAGCGACTGCCATCAGACCTCCACAACCCTGGGCAATGCCGATATCTTAAGATTAGACCGGTTCTCAGTCCTTTGAGCTTCTGACTACCCATAACGACTGTCATAGGCTACCAGACACTTATTGGCGAGACCTGAAGGGTCTCCAACCAAGGTAGGTCCTAACCTTAATGTTTACTATTTTAAGTACCTAAAATAGAAGAAAATTACGGGCATTGCGGTTATATTTCTTTTCTTATACTTATATTTTGTATTTTCTGTTCAATAGCAAAATAATATTCATCAGAAAGTCTCTGTTTTTATGTTCGTCTATAGCAATAAAGGGAAAACTGTCAAAGACAAGAGTCACAACCGAAGTGTAATACTAACGCAATTACGAATAACATTGAAGTATTGTCGTCTCGTAAAACATTGTATTTCTTTGGTCTTCAGACGCCTTCAACGAAAACTATCTTGATATCGATAAGCGACAAAGGACCAATAATTTTGGTCCTTCCTTTAACATTATATTAAAGTTGGAAATTCTGGAATTTTACTTTCAGCTTTGCAATTTCTAACGTTGATCATAATACGTAAATAATATTAGGTCCCCACCTATGAAATCAGCGTTTTGTACGGAGAATTTTAAAGAAGTTGCATTTTTCATACTAACATTTTCTTAATTTATTTAACAACTATGAACACTAATGTTTTAAAACTTTTATGCACTAATGTTTAAAAACTAAGATAACGTATGCCACTTAAATTATGCGACAAAAATAAGTTCTGGCTAAGTTAAAACAAAAATAGTGGCCATTTCTGCTAACAAAAAGAGGAGTCATTTTTAAGGTATTTTTTATGTTTAGAAAACTATAAGTAAGAAGGTTTTTTTAATTATTGGTAGTTGTCTATGGTGGTCATTATTCGATATAATATCAAGCAATTGATGTATATTTTAAATCATAGAAGTGACGAGGTTCTCTATTTGTGAGAAAAAAACGCCAATTTCATAGGTGGGGACCTAATAATTAATATGACCAGCCTGTAATTTTCCCACTGCAGGACAAAGGCATCTTCATAAGGAACGTGCATTGATTACCCCGCTTTTCACTGCGTATTGGCGATATGAACGTAATATGATAAATAAATCAAAATAACTTGTAAATTACTTATCAGCATCCCCGTGTGTGCAGATCACATTATACGGAGAAATAACAATCCGTTTGTCAAGCGTGGTGTTTTTTTATGCCAATTTTTATTGGATTAAGTAATATTGATATAAAAAAATAAAATAAAAGTTTCGGTGTGGGGCACGTATAAAGAAGATCACCGGGCAAGCGAGTCGTAAGAGGCGATGAACCTGGGACTATAATAATTATTCCGGAAAATTGGCAATATCTTCTCCACCTATTACATGGAATTTAATACAAGAGGCGAAACGTGGGTGTACAGACTCCTATAATAGGAGAACACCTCTGCTTACCTCTTAGGGGATTACCGGCGCAAGTATATACATATATGTACTTATTATTTCCCATAATATTTTGTAGTTGCCTTGCACCAAGATTAAAATAGGCCCCTATTAAAAAAATTACGTCATACCATGCTAACAAAATATTAGTTAGTTTCGAGCATGTGTGAATTTCTGGAATTGTTTCATTTAAAATGTGTTAGCAGGAGAGTGATAATTTTCTACAGTATCGTGTTAGAACTACGCTTCAAATTAATTATAGTTCTTACACAACAAAACATTACTGCACATTCATACTCTTCTACAAATTACTGACACATTGTTAATGAACACCACTTGCGTACTATTGCTTAGTACGTACGTACGTAGTAAGTACATATCTACGTACGTAGTAATTTCGTACCTACGTACGTAGTAAGTGCGTACATACTCGTAGTAATTAGACTCCAATAAAAAGGATAAATCTTATTAATTTCACTGGCAGAGATTTTTACTAAAATTTAAATATCTAAATATACACTAATTGGTATATTTCAAAAGTTTTAATTATTATTTAACTAAAAATATTTTTGTAGCATATTCATCAATAAGGTAGATTTTCTTTATAACTGAAAAATCCGTAATTTATCATGTTTCTAATTAAATTAATATTATTCTATTATACAAAACTCATTTTAAATTCCAGTTTCAAACTGAACCAATGTTAAACAGCAATTTCACTTGTACAAACGAAACCAAAACACAAGAACAGTTCTTGCCAAAATATACAATGCAAAACATAACGGTAATTATATTCGTTGACGGGAGTACCGCAGAATCCTATACAAAACGTGGCCCAGTGGAAATCCCCGCCTATTATCTGAGGACGGAATGAGGAACAAAATAAAGCCCTTGAAATATTGCAGATACACATTGCGCCTCATTTTTATAGCTATTTTAAGACTTGAAAATGTGCGGCAAAGGCAACGAAAATAGCGGTGATTTTAATAAATTATGACTGGAATATAAAGGGGTTCGGCTATTAATTTTAGTTAAATAAAGAATTTAATCGGGTTGAAATGTATTTTGGTTTATACATTTGGTTAATTTTGGTACAATTACTATGTTGTACGCTACGTGTTTTTTACTTTCCTTGATTTTTCACGAACGAATTAATTTCATTTATATCAAACGTATAATGTCACTGCCTTGTTGGTCTAGTGATCGCAAGCGCGACTGCTGAGCATGGAGTCCTGGGTTCGATCCCCAGGTCGGGTAAAATGTTATTAGATTTTTCCATTAGGAATTTCTCAGTAGCAGCCCGGAGTCTGGATTTGTGCCCGGATAATGGCAATAGGCTCGCGCCCTAAACATAACTGGAGAAACGAGGGTGTACTAAAAACACCTCTGCAGAACCCTTCGGAGAATACAAGGCGTGATGTTAAATTATGTATAATGTCACAAAGTTTGTATCACAAAATTGGAAATATCAAAATTCTTGATTAAAATTCCCAATTCATAATACAAAAATGTTAACCGTCTAAATGGAAGTAACAATTGTTATTGTTTGCGTTATCTTAACGAAGGGTTGCACGTTAACGCTGTGCGAACAAACTCATAAATTTGATTCGGCGCAGGAGTCCCATGTCACGTATATAATTATTGGGTTAATCTCGTGATTAGGCCGCTGAGCCGCATTGTTCTCACCTGGTAAATCAGGTTACACGTTAATTGAAGATCGGACTCAATTGTACTGTTGTATATTGAGTTGAATACAGTTGATTTGCAAAACTGGTCTTTTGGTACATATTGAAATTAATCAAACTTAATTAAAGCAGGCCCACCAGTGCTGATGCATGCGTGCCGTCAGTTAGCTCAATTCAAACCTGCTATGGCACTTTCCTCAAAAGGCCATTCCAGACGTTGCCCTTACATTAACTTTACGTGTACGTTAGTAACTCGACAGTATTCGTAATAGGCCTACAGGAACCAAAAGTCAGACAAAAAATATCTTGAATAGTTATTTAAACTTCTGCCTAACTCGTAAAGTTAATACAGCATGAATATAATTAACTTCCTCGTTGGTTTACTGGTGCCAAGCGCAACTGCTGACCGTGAGGTCCTGGGATCGATCCCCAGGTTGGGCAAAATGTTACTGGGTTTTCCCGCGTGGAATTCCTCAGTAGCAGCCCAAAGTTTCGATTTGTGCCCGGTTGATGGCAATAGGCTCGCCGTCTTTTACTGGAACTCAAACATAACGGCGAAATGACTATGTCAGTATACACCTCTGCCTAACCCTTCGGGGGATACAGGCGTGATGTTATGTTATAATTAATTGAAAGTTATGTATCTAAGAGAATGTTAATTATGTATGTTATAGAATTTTATCTGAATATAGTTTCTCAGTAAGGCTTCATATATCAAATTACCTAAGACTAATTACTGATTGGATCAGCTCACGAAGTTGCCAGTTGGGCCTCGTTAAATTTTCAGTTAACGACCAGTCTATTTATATTTCACATTTATCAGCTTGAAATAGAAAATCTGGAAGTTTCGAGTAGCAAAATTAATTTAATAGTTATTAATCTATACTAATATTATAAAGTTGAAGAGTTTGTTTGTTTGTTTGTTTGAGAGCGCTAATCTCAGGAACTACTAGTTGGAATTGAAAAATTATTTTTGTGTTAGATAGTCCGTTTATTGAGGAAGGTTATAGGCTATATAAAATCACGCTACGACTAATAGGAGCGGAGCATAAATGAAAAATGTTGCAAAAACGGGAAAAATGTTCTCCCATGCGAAACCGGGACGGGCCGCTAGTTATCTATACGCGTTAGCCCTCATTTACATCTAGGTATAAAAAATGTATTCTACAAATAACATTTTTTTTTTCAAAAAAAAATAGTTACACATTATGCATACTTTCAGTAGCAAACATGTATTTGAAATATTTTACACAAATGATCATTTAAAGTCAAAGTACTTATTTCAATTAGGCACATAAAAGGCACTTTTGAACGTTAAAGTTACAAAGAAAATAGAATTGATTCTAGCCGCCCCTCCCAAAAGGTAGTTTCGTATGGAGAAGAATGGGTAAGAAACTCCACCGTTACTCTTTTAAAATGTCTTACAATATTTGTAAAGGTACATTAATTATACAATTATATGTGAAGACGATGCACCCAGAATAAAATTACTATACCACAAAAGGTAAAAAAAAAATGAAACAATGACATATTAATTATGTGATATGGTGCTCACATATTTACAAACATTGCAAAAGTATACGTTTTCCCAAAAAATTAAAAGTAATAGGTCAGTGTGTGAGTTTAGGTACTTACTCATAGAATCTAAAACAAATGGCTTAAAAAAATAAATTATACAATTAAAATAGCAACCAGTTTGATTTTGTCTAGACTCTATGGAGCTGGACCAGCATGTTTCCAAGCGTTCTTATCCTGGATATAATCGTCTAATTTGTAATATGCTTGTTTACAAAGTGTACTTTTAATATGAGGTTTAAATTTTCTTTCATTTAATTGCAATATATCACAAGGTATTTTGTTGTAAGTGTTAAGTGTTAAGACCAAGTAACGTCTTTCAAAAAGCCCTTTAGGTACACAAATTATTTTTACAACTTGTTTTTAGATGTAAACGGGGTTACAGACCTAATTGTGAACTCAAAAATTTTTTTTTTTTTTTCAATAATGTAATATTTATTGAACCAGTTACATTTATTTCAAAATAGCATTATAACCGTCAACAAAAACATCACTAGGCCTACATTATGCACCAACATTTAAAACCAGGTAAAATAATGAAGTTTGAAGTGAAGATTAAATAATAAACGCAACTAGGTAGATACAGGTAGATAGTTATGAAATCTGAAAACCCAAACTTTTTATTTTTTCCCCTACTTCAAAGAAAATGACCCTTAACCTCCCCATTCACATACAAACCTTATTTTGCAAAACGGTTAACGTTTTACTAACTTTTAAAATTTTATAATCAGTAAAAAAGTTTAAGGCTCCATTTAAGGAAGTCGAGGGCCGTTATGCCCAGGTTTAATATTCATGAATAATAAAGAGGGCCAAGAGGTCCGTATTAAAACCTTTGCTATACCCTCGTTTAGCCGCTGAACAAAATAGTTACTTTTGTTGTAATCGTACTCGATTATGAATAAAGGAAACATTAGAATTGTTAAAACCACTTTTAGTATTGTTTTTATATATATAACACTAGCGAATCGCCCCGGCTTCGCACGGGTGCAATGTAGATACTAATATGGGGCATATAAACCTTCCTCTTGAATTCCTCTATCTATTGCTGAAAACTGCATTAAAATCCGTTGCGTTGTTTAAAAGATCTAAGCGTACAGACAGCGGGAGCGACTTTGTTTTATACTATGTAAAGGTAACATAATTAGCCCATTACTGTCCCACTGCTGAGCACGAGCCTCTTCTCAGAATGAGTAGGGTTTAGGCCTTAGTCCGTCACGCTGGCCTGGTGCGAGTTGGCGGACTACACACACCATCGAGAACTTTATGGAGCCCACTCAGGTGTGCAGGTTTCCTCACGATGTTTTTCCTTTACAGTTAACGCAAGTGATAATCAAATTCTGATCCACATGTGAATTCGAAAAGTCAGTGGTACTGGCCGGGATCAAACTCGGACCCCCCTGCATGGAAGGCAAGCATTCAACTACTAGGCCATCACTGATTTTATACACGAAAGATAAAACTGTATCGATATGATAGATATTAGATCAGATTACGATAATAATCATTTTATACGATATAAGGCTGTTTTGGTGGCAGTGCACAGAGTAACGATACGAAGCTACGTCGGACTCCCTGGGCTGTCAGCCCCGCTACCAACCTTGCTGACCGGTTAATATTTTCACCACGGCTGTGAGACCAATTCTACTAACAAAATTATTTAAAATCGCAATGGATACACGGTTGAACCAAAGCCGTTTACCTAAATAACATAAAATCAAGCCTGTATTCCCCGAACGGTGGGGCAGAGGTGTACAGTAACACCCTCATTTCGCCGTTATGTTTAAGTCCCACGTAATAGGGGGCGAGCCTATTGCCATCAACCGGGCACAAATCCAAACTCCGGACTGCTACTGAGGAATTCCACACGGAATAACCCTATAATACTTTGCCCGACTTGGGAATCGAACCCAGGACCTGACGATTAGCACTCGCGCTTGCCACCACTAGACCAGCGAGGCAGTTAGTTAGGTTCATTACTCGTCTCATAATCATCATGGCATACTTAAACAAGAAATATGTTCTGCCCATTTGCAGCTGAAAATCACGTAAATACACATTTACCTTTATTAGAAGCCGATATTTCAAGTAATCATAATATCGTAAAAGTTAAAGATCCAACCAATGACAAATGTAATTATGGCTAACCTGTTGTGGTGTTTCTAGATAGAAAAACAGCGTGAAAATTACTCCATTCATTTTTATATTACGTAAAAATATTATATTTTCTATTCCTTTTCAAGAAAAGGACGTTTTCATAATGTTTGAATGGTTATTGCGTCTTTATAAGGGTCTTTGAGCCCAACATATAATAAAATTAGCCAGATTTCACTCTCCATTTATTCTTAATGTAACCTTAACAAACATTTTACTTTTCTCTTTTTATGTATAAATATTTTCTCTTATACGCCTCATATTCACAAAATAAAGGAACAACACTCATCAAATCTCCTTATTTGCCACTTATTTTATTAAACTAACTTACTAATCCTCCACGAATGATGATGCGATGATGATGTGATTATTGCATGGTTTATAATAAATATTTTATTTCTAATTAAATATTTGTATTAATTGTCTACTCCATAACTCCTTTGTGCTAAATTCTAAAATTTCAAAGAGCGCGTACTCGATTCCGTGGACGACGCTACGAGCGATGCATTCGCCGCTCCCCGCACGCGGGGCTAAGCCACGCCCATCGAGCTACGATTTATTTTCGATATAGCGCCTTAAGTGCATTCGGCGCACCCTACGTAGTCAGCCCCGCTAGCAATTCACTGATTTGCTATTCTTTGCACCACATCATGAGCCTTTTTCGAATAACTTGTACCGACACGAGCGAAGATGACTATTATTTTTTTTTACAGGAAAGCGTCCTGCGATGTATCCATAGATCGTAAAGATGCGAGGAACAAAACAGAGAAAAATTTGCCATTACATAGATAAAATCGTTCTTAAGATGTTTCTATTGCAGTGCCCCAACACTACACTTACGAAACGACAACTATCCCAGAAGTCGTCCGACGTGAAAAACGCTATAAGAAAATATTTTTAAAAATAAAAGAACCGACACCCCGTTTAGAGAAAAAAAAGTAATCAAGAAGAAAGGGACAAAACGACCCATGTATTCAGCTCGTTATCTTATTGACTCAGAATGCACTCGTCACCAATGAAAACGAAATATCCTCTAGCACACTCAAGTTCACCCAAGTTACAGAGAATTACGTAATTGGCGGAAGGATCCAGCCAACCACAACGCCTGCTGTCGACCTAATTGAAGCAGCTTATCGAGTTAACTCCTACATCCACACGGTGACATGGATCAGAGTCAGTAATATATGTAGGTCCTTCGAAATTCTAAAGGTTTATTTTAGACTAGCTGTGTCCTCACGGCTCCGCCCGTAGCCTATGTTATTCAGTGATAATGTAGCTTTCTAACGGCAAAATAATTTTTGAAATCGGTCCAGTAGTTTTTAAGTTTATTCGTTACATACAAAAATCCAAAAATACAAATCTTTCCTCTTTATAATATTAGTATAGATATAGAAAACTGCTTCGTTGGGCTAGTGGTGGCAAGCGCGACTGCTTATGGTAAGGTCCTGGGTTCGATCCCCAAGTCGGGCAAAGTGTTGTTGGGTTTTCCGTGTGGAATTCCTCAATAGCAGCCCGGAGTTTGGATTTATGCCTAGTTGATGGCAATAGGCTCGCCGCCTATTACATGGGACTTAAACATAACGGCGAAATGAGGGTGTTACTATACACCTCTGGCCAACGATCCGGGGGATGGCGTAATGTTATGATGTTATGTTATTATAAAAACATCTTTTATGTCAGAAATACCTTGGATTTTCTCAAAAACCAGTTCCACTTGCATTATAGATGGTGAGTTCTACATTGAAATATGGGCAGTATTATCTCAGTAACCAGAATGTAGAACAGAGACAGAAAAATACGATCCTTTAAACGAAGAATGTCAAACTTTTATTTCCAGAAACTTCCGATATGATTTCGAAAGCAAAGGTCACGTTGCAATTAGTAAATAAACGACAAAAATAAATTGTTTTCGAGTTATGAATTGGACCGTTTCCGGTAACTTCTGTTTCAATAGAAGTTTTTGAAATTTCAATTAAATGCGCAGGGCTAGGTAATGTTTGCTACCAAAAAGTCAGACGACCCAAAAATAACAATACCATACCTTTTAATTCTTGTCAACGTAAATATTAGTTGCTCCATAGTAGGAATACTGCTAAATGTTTGATCCCCTTTAGGCTGGACATCCACCAGAGCTGTGCGAGTAAAATGTACGGTGCGAAAATGTGTAGCGAGGATGTGAAACGGTGTGACCCTTTCCACCAGAGCTGTGCGGGGAATGGGTAATGTGTAATGCGTAATGTTTTAATGTGTACAAATGAGCGGTGCGAGGATAGGTAGCGGACTCTTTTCGAATATGAGGGTGGTGTGGCGGGAGCGGTACACATTCCTCGTAACACATTCCTCGCAACACATTCCTCGCAACACATTCCTCGCAACACATTCCTCGTAACACATCCCTCGCTCGCATTTCTCGCTTGTTTTGTATAAACAAAAACGTCGCTCCGCTAAGCCCATATCCACCAGAGCTGCGCAGAGCGAAGCTAGGTAAATGAAGTGATTCTATTAGTGCTTACAAAACACATTCCTCGCTACGCAGCTTAGCACAGCACTGGTGGATGCTCAGCCTTAGGAGGCATTCTGTTTAGAGCACAGAAGAACACCAATTTTAATCACACCAATAGTAATAGGAACACTATTAGGGTCAGTACACAAAACTGCGATGCGACGTCGCATCGTAGAAATATACGAGCTCGCACGACGCATCGCAAGAACTTACGAATTGATTCGCGTAATTGGTTTTTCCTATATCTTCTTATCAGTAACAGCAGTGCGCAAATTTTTTTCGCAAATTTATTCTACCTAGTATAAAAAACGTTCAATACGGTTGGCGATCGTTGAGGGATTGGTCATCCGAACCTTGGAAGGAAGACGCCTTGCCGCACGAAATCGCATTGCAGCAATTTGCGTCGCAGTTTTCTGCGTTGCGAATTCGCATCGCGTCGATTCGCAGTTTTGTGTACAGGCCCTTAGTGTGATTCGAACTGGTGCTCTTCAAATGCCACATATTGCTTAGTTTAGTACCTAAACATATGAACTTTAAAGAGGACAATTTGCTACCATTACCCCTAATTTTACAGAATACAAAATTATCATCCAAGTACCAGAAGTCTAAACCACATCATATCTACTACAAATGCTAAACCTCTCAACACACACTCAACGAAAATAGTAGGTACATTTTCCCCGTAAACTTGGCAGCTTCGACGCCAGCAAGTAAAAACTTGTTCGTTCTAAGGGCTTACACTAAGTCGCGACGAGTTGCTAATCCCTGACAGGATAACTTAGATTTTGGTAAAGTCGACAATTAGATACTCGTAAATTGTGTACCTTAATTAATAATTGTAATTTATAATGATCTAGCTTTTATTGGAATAAAAGTGTAACAGTAAATGGGCCACTCTTCGAAAAATATTAACAAAAATTGAGAACGTCATTAGCATCATCGCAAAGTTAAGAATGCAGATGTTTAATACTATAATAATTATGATAATGAAAACTGAAACTATACCACTGCCGTCAAGCAATAAGACAAGAATAAAAACAATCTGACAATACCATAACGTTAACAACCCGGGAGAAGAATGATTTGTTAAAATAATGTTAAAAAATGTCGAATATTCACCCTATAGGCATAGGTATAGCAATTTTGAGTAGGTAAGAAAATTTGAATAAACTGAATTCCGCTACATACAATGTAAATAAAAACATGACATGCTATCCAGGGTCAAAATCCGAGATTAATAATAAATTAATGATTAATTGATGAGATTTTTGGCCAAATGCACAAATGCTACTTAATTTTAAGTTCCCGATAATTTCGTGCCGTCATTGTCACTTCGCCTTGGAGTGACAGTTAGTGCATGAAATTAATGGGAACTTAAAATTAAGAAGCGTTTGAGTATTTGACCATTTCCTACTTAAATATATTTTTTACTCTCTTACGACTACCCGGTTTCTATAACCAAAACACAAATCGTTTTTCTTACCAATGACAGCATTTTTTATTGCCTAATAAAAGACTCGTAAGCATATTTTACCTGTAATAACTACAAACGTATAGGAAGGTCTAGTAAAGCTATATGGTCTTTGCTATATTATTGGTAAAGATACTAGTCTTATTTTTAACCAAAAACGCTGGATAAATCAAAGGAATCGGCAATAAATTGACTGACCTTGTGAAATACCCCCAAGTGACACATAACGCCATCTAGTGACAGTAAATAGAACCGACGCTCTGTCGCCTTCGAACACGTCCGTATAATAGTCGTCGCCTTTCCAAATAAAGGCGAGACATATCTGCGACAAATCCAGGCATTAGTTAGGATTTCCAGCCGTTGACGCAAACCGATTTGCAGACATGTGTCGTGTTTCGTCCTAGAAATTTAGACTTCTTGCAAAGGATTTCAGGCCTATGTTGACATGATCCGTGACATCTAACAAACTACTAAGTAATAATTCGTACGGGGTAATCCCCGTCAAATAAAACACGACAAGGATCCTTGTCGTGTTTTATTTGAGGAGAAACTTTGCGGGTCTAAAAATAAATGATTATCTAAGAGTACATACGTCAACTGCCTGTTATTTCAGGAAAATTTCGACAAATTGTTATTTTTAAATTTCGGCACATTTTCATTTTTATCGGCCCGTAAACGTCCACTGCTGGACATGGGTTTCCCAAACTCGAAAACCGCTACAATTAACGATCAGAGGAAATTGTCATAATCATCACAATGGACACACGGTTATCCCAGTTTGTTGTTAGTAGCAAACAGGGCGACGCTAACCCTTAATCGACTTTCAATACACCCACAAGTAGGCAAAAAGTGGCCTATTCTTTGCCGAGAACCACACGGAACTATTTCAGACTGTTTTGCCTAGCCTTTTCCCAACTCGATGGTCCCTACGTATATTATCGAAACTACAAAACCTCCGTTTTTATTTTATTTGCTTAAAATGTGTGAAATTATGTTATCTTAAAGGTTATAAAATAACAAATTTAAAATATCATATTATTTCCTGTTTTTCAAAACGTAAAGTTGAAAATGTGAAAACGAATGTTGAAATGTGGCATCACTATGGTCCTATCAGAAAACCAGCGTTGCGACATTTTGTTTTTTTTCTAAATGTCGCAACATTATGCTGAGATAGGAGCCCTTTTTGGCCTCGTGCAGGTAGTCTAAATTCTTATTGTTTCTTTTTTTATATTGTTTTTGTTTCTGTAACTGCCTGTGTGAGTCCAGAATAAATTATATTCTTTCTTTCTTTAAAATATTCAAAGAACAAACTTCAAAACGCTCTCCTCAAAAGTAGTAATTTTCGACTTTCGGTAGTTTACGTAGGGACCGTCGAACTATGTTGGGGTCAGCTTGCAGTATATTTTACACGGAGCGACTGCCATCAGACGTCCACAACTCAGTAACTGGAGTATTTCAGACTATTACCGACTTATTATTTAAGTACTTGCTTTGATTAAAGAAATTATTATATTAATGTAGGACTTGCTCACTATATGCCTATATTATGTTTCAGATTTTACCAAAACAGATTTATAATCTGATATTCATAACCCTTAAGCTAAAGTAGTGAAGTTCTTACAGCTTACAATCTCAAACTCAATCCGTTAAGAATCCAGCTTGACCCTGAATAAGAAACAATCATAAAAACAAATAAGACAATTGTTATTGTTCCGAAGTTAAACAAAAGGGGAGAGTTGCTCTCTTAAATCTCCCGAAGGAGAAAAAGATAAATAAGTAATTCTTTCGACGTTTATAAATATATTCACCAAGTATTCCTGGCGGTATCCCGGTATCCGGGATTATGTCGACAGAAACTCCGGAATTCCCGTAGAAATTCAGTGTCATGAATAATAAAAATTAGTCCATCTCTAAGAATGCTAAGGTAAACTTTCAGTAGTCTAATTGGAAAATACGATAAAGTTTTTTAATTCGCTTGCTAAAAGTCGAACCGTTTCTTTAAAGAAAACAAACTATAAAAAATCTTGTAAATGAAAACTATTAAAGTTGAGTATAAAGTATTTTGGTTTGTGGGTAAAAGAAAATAAGGCAGTAAGTTATAAATAAGCAATTCGTTTCATCTCAAAGGCTTCCGCAAGATTGCCTGAAAACTTTTACAGGAAAAAAGTTGATCACTACTCTTTAGTTATTCTTGAGGAAATATTTAATCTTTGTAAAGTCACAGTGATTCATTTTTAATCTCACGTACCTACATAAAAATATAAAATAATACGATTTTCGCAAATTGGTTGACAACTTTTTACCTCAAATGGTAACATTTATTTTGGTCATGTTTTTTATTTTTGGAAATGAGAATACTACCAAATCGCCTCCTCAATCATTTTCATCAATAGCAGCACTTATAAGCAATCTTTGTCCCATTCGCGCAAATAAATCTCCCCACCCGCCGCATATAATAAACGAAAAACAATGAATATATCATATCCGTAATGTAAAAGTGCCATCGCTTATTCACGGTGAGAGAGAGAGAAGGCTTTATTTATTCATAGTACTATTAAAAGATGTAAAATGCTTGCGAGCACCTCAATTTATCGTACGCAGTTGTAATAATAAAACCTGCTGTATATAAACTCATTGTTGAACAATTGACAATGAAATGTTTTAAGAGTTATTTCGCTATTAAGGTAATGGGTTACGAATTTGATGTTGTAATGTTAAATAAAAACATACTTACATAACATAGAGTTCTTAAAAAATGCGAAATGCAAAATTTTATTTTGTGAAAGTATTGTATTTTAAAAACTAATTTAAATCTTAAACTATTAGATAAGTATCTAAATATTGACCATCACTGGTTTATACATACTGTATAATATCATAAAATCCTACACACTGTTCTGTTCTGCCAGCCTTTTCTCAACTATGTTGGGGTCAGCTTCCAGTCTAACCAAATGCGGCTGAATATCAGTATTTTACACGGAGCGACTGCCATCAGACCTCCGCAACCCGGTTACTTACTCATAAAATTCTACAAGCTGTATAATACCAAAAATCCATAACAGATTTCTCGATTATTTTGGTTAGAAGTCTGTATAAAAGAACATGGACAGACAACCTAATTAAGGTTACGGGTAGCCGTTGGGTGCAAGCGACCTAGAATTGATCGTTATGGAGATCTGGAAAGCCTTTGTCCAGCAGTGAACGTCTTTCGGCTAATATGATGATAATGATATTAAGAGATTGCTTCTTGGTTTAGTGGTCGCAAGCGCGACTGCTGAGCATAGGGTCCTGGGTTCGATCCCCAGTTCGGGCAAAGTGTTATTGGGTTTTTCCATTAGGAATTTCTCAGTAGCAGCTCGGAGTCCGGGTTTGTGCCCGGTTAATGGCTCGCCCCCTATTATATGGGACTTAAACATAACTGGCGAAACGAGGGTGTACTAAAACACCTCTGCCTAACCCTTCGGGGAATACAAGGCGTGATGTTATGTTATGATATTAAGAGAGCCCATAAATGTACTATATCTTTAAAAAAATCTATCAATAATTCTTTAATAGGTACTTGTTGGTGAATACTATCACGCAAATAAAGTATAAGTATTATAAGTAGATGGTTTGTTATTGAATAATATCGGTTGACTTCCTGTCTCCATACAAGACATTTACACATAGTATCACCTGTCTCTTGTGACGTCATAAACTTGTGAACACAAGCCAAACACGTCAATATTGGGCTTTAATTTTAAGTTATGTTGACGTACAACGAAATAACATAATATCATAACAGTGGCAGGAAACCTAACGAAATATGACCTGTCGTGTTAGCTACGTACAACTTGTAAGTTTTTAAGTATGTAGAAGAAACATAACTTAACATCACGCCTATATTCCCCAAAGGGTTGGGCAGAGGTGTATAGTAACACCCTCATTTCGCCGTTATGTTTAAGTGCCATGTAATAGGAGGCGAGCCTATTGCCATCGACCGGGTACAAATCCAAACACCGGGCTGCTAATGAGGAATTTCATACAGAAAAACCCAATAACACTTTGCCCGACCTGGAGATCGAATCCAGGACCTCACAGCCAGCAGTCGCGCTTGCCCCCACTAAAACAACGAGGCAGTATGTTGATGGGCAAATAATATGACAATTTAAGTAACTCAATCAAGCCAGAACTTTGTTTAGAAGAAATGGTCGTGCAAACGCACGCGATCCGACGCTCAACCATTTCCATCATCCATGTCAAGGTAAGTATTGCAAGAGATACTCAGATAAGTAGATATAGTCCCGGTCCCGGATATGGTCCCGGATGTCATACGAATATGGCAGTCGTTACGGGTAGTCAGAAGCCCGGAAGTCTGACCACCGGCCTAACCTTAGGGTATCGGCATTGCCCAGTAACTGGATTGCGGAGGTCTGATGGCAGTCGCTCCGCGTAAAATACTGTTATTCAGCTTCTGGTTAGACTAGAAGCTGACCCGAACATAGTTGGGAAAAGGCTAGGCAGAACGGACTTAGTTACGTAAATACCTACATACATGGTATCTGAGTGTTTGTGCATCTGGTTTCGTAACGGTTTATGTAACTACAATACAGGAGTATCCCAAAGGAAGGGCAACGTATTAAAAAAAAAATCCGAGGAAAGATCAACGTATTAGAATAAATGAATCCGTCGCGAGCGCCTGGCGGTAATTCTTTTTGTAAAAAATATATGGCCGAATCAAACCGAAGAGAGCCGATGAGTTGCGAAGGTCTGCCGTCGTGTGTCTGCCATCGCGAGCGTCGCCACGCAACAGCCGCTCTCACACCCGTACCGCCTCGTTAGATGTTTCACATCAAAAATGCGATTTAATGCCATTTGGCGCTATTTCGATAAAAATAAACAACTAAACAAACTCTGAGCCATCAAAGAGCTGGCCGACAATATTATAGAACACGCAGTTTACTCTGAACACATTTAGGTGTGTCAGCCCTAAACTTTGCTAACTACTGCGTAAACCTGTTGTTAACGCTACGAGTTACATGTTAACGCACGAAAAACTTGTGGACATTGTTCTAACATTGACAAAACTTTATCAAAGTGAAATAGCTTTTTCATTTTGAAATAGATAAGTACAAAATCTTTGACATAAACAGAAATCGTGGTCTACTTAGATGCGAAACGATTGGAGCGACGAGTGTTTTTAAATGTTAGGTTAGTGACATTTGAAAGAAAGAAAGAAAGAAATTTATTTGGCACGACAGCAGTCAGACACACAGACAAAAAAAATCATAGGAAACAAAACAAAATAAAAAAAATAAAGTAGCTGTGTGTCTAGCGGCTGCGCCAAATAGGTTCAGTTCAGCATAAATGTCAGACCACTAGTGCCTGACGCTGGTTTTCAACTGAACCCTTTGTGACGTAATTGATGTAAACCAGTTCCAAATAGATAAATAGAGTGCTTAAATAAATAAACAAATAAAAAATAAATACTGTTGACCCGTAATTACGGATGTCTCGGTGGTCATGCCAGTAAACTTAAACCAACATGTGTGTGTATATGAGCAGTGAATGTGTATGTGAATATAGGTGTGTACTAGTTTATAATAATAAAAATAATAAATTTGATACATACATATGTGCATATTTAAATTTTAACAAGCTTTAATGAGATTTTTAAACCTAAAAGAATAAAAACGTTATGTACAGTAGGGGAATGAAAAAGTTCGTCCCATATCGCGGGCACATGTTACCTTTTCAAACTGTTGAACAGAACAAATCAATGCATGGAAAATTCTGTTTCATTATTTAGTAGCAAAAATCAAAATTGCCTTTTGCCTCCTTTGGATCTAGTAGTGCCATGAAATGTCTTTAGTTTGATTAAGGAGTTTAGTTGTAAAAACCGTGACATCAATCAAATCGATGATTATATAAATTGACATTACTAGTGTGTGTCACCATTATAATTTAATATAATATCCTATCAAAAAATACTTGTATTTTCAGTTCTATTATAGTTGGCAATACGCAGTCGGTAAAATAGTTCGTTTCTTGCACTGTACAAGCTAAAATATACCTTAAAGTGCATTGCCTTTTCATTCCCCTATTGTACCTTAATTGAATTAACTTGCTCATAACCCAAAACATATTGTATTTTTGAGTTAAATAAACATTAAACATGTTCTGGACTATTTTTATTTTTTAATTTTATTTGTTACTAGGCCTGCGTTTGGCCACCATCCCGCTTGATGTTAAGCGATGATGCGGTCTACGATGGAGCACGCTTGCCCAGAAGAAACCGATTCACTCGTGACTGGACTAACTCCTTCAAATAACAGATCTATAACCGCTTCTGCTTCTAAAATTACCAGCGCTATATAAATGTACTTAGTAAAATCAATTGACCAGTAACCGCTTAGATATCGTGTTTCAAGTCCAATATCTCAAAATGTTCAGGTCCGGGTCAATTTACATCATCTGTCAAAACTATCAACTTGCCCATCGAAACTTAACTCGATATCCTGTTCATTATTATTGAAATAGTTTGACTAAGTTTCAAATTGATGGATATTTGAAATTTTGTAAATAATTATGAAAATCGATTTAAAACCCACATACCTACAGATACCTATAGTTTTTTTGGTTTCAGCTTTAAACCGTAGATACTATTGTAGATTGTATTGGTAAATATAAACATAAACCAATTTTATCGATAAAAAAATTAACACTTCTATTCGATAAATAAAGTTACCGTTATCAAATCTATACTGGCCTGTAAAAATAAGTACTACACTTTTAATGATATTTACTTTTAAAGTGTGATACTTATTTTTGCAGGCCAGTGTATACTAATATTATAAAGCTGAAGAGTTTGTTTGTTTGTTTAAACGTGCTAATCTCAGGAACTACTGGTTGGAATTGAAAAAATCTTTTTGTTTTGGATAGTCCATTTATCGAGGAAGGTTATAGGCTATATAAAATTACGCTACGACCAAAAGGAGCGGAGTATAAATGAAAAATGTTGCAAAAACGGCAAAAATGTCCACCAGTGCAAAGCCGGGACGGGCCGCTAGTAAAAATATAATTTAACAATTCTCGGTTGGTGGTGTCGGTACCTACTAATGTTGGTAGTTCATTCCATTCGTGATTAACATTAGCGAAATTTATTTTTCAACGTAAAAATTAACTGCCGTTTTCAACCAATAAAAATATCGATAATTTTTTATCAATTACCAGTTAACAGTTAAATAAATTCAACCAATAAAACGATCTCTAGTAGATACCTACTAATAATAAAATTTAATCCCAATTATTCCTCTTAGAATTAATTTATTATTTCAATTCAATAAACGGGGAGTCTTATTACAAATTCCTCGTTCTGCATCTGTTATCCTATAATGATTAATCAGGTTTGTAAAAGTTCGCCTATGAATGTAGTAAGTCCCATATAATAATGGAAGAACATGTCACTATTTAGAAAACACAATTCTAACTTCACGATTGTATGAATATTGTTTACCGTCTGACCTGTCTGACGAATCAGAACTGTATCTCAATTTTTTTACCGAAGTCCTTTTTTTCCTACGAATCCAACCCAGGATTCACGCTTAGCTACCGCGCCAACGACCATTAGTTAATACATTTCATTAAGCCTTTAATTATGACTAAACGCGGTTTAAGCGATGCTGATGCAATTAGCGTTAACGCCGGGACAAAAATTCACCAAAATAGAAATGGAGAGGAGGAAAGAAGTAGACCGTTTCCTCATTTAAAAAAATATACATTACGAATTAAATAAATCAAATATTTTCTCCCACGACATGGTTGTTTCTGTTGAAATACTTCGTTCAGCTGCGTATATTGTTCTATCATTCACAATGTTTCAGGTAACCTTTACAACGTGTACCAAAAATGCGTGGTCATATTTAAGGGAATGGATTGGACTCTTATTGGAGGGGCTCGTGGCTAAATAACAACCGCGCCAATCGTAAGATTTGCGAGGTTAAGCTGCGCTTGCCGCAGTCAGTCCGTGGACGGGTGACCATTTGTTACACATCGAGACCCCTCCGTGCCTCGGAGAGCACGTTAAGCCGTCGGTCCCGGGTGTCATACGAATACCTATGACAGTCGTTACGGGTACTCAGAAGCCCGAAAGTCTGACAAACGGTTTAACCTTAGGATATCGGCATTGCCCAGTTACTGGGTTGCGGAGGTCTGATGGCAGTCGCTCCGTGTAAAATACTGGTATTCAGCCGCATCTGGTTAGACTGGAAGCTGACCCCAAGATAATTGGGAAAAGGCTAAGAGAGGATTGGACTCTTATTCAGAGCAACATTTTGACAGATCAATATAGAATCAGGCGTTACTTTGCGGAAATCCAGTACACAAATACAAGGTTAGTCGGAAAGGGGTACTAAGCCGAAATGGTGTTAGAGTACCTATAATAATGGATAACATTTGTTCTACAACTTTCCCCAAAAGTCATTAGTTTCAACGAAATAGCTGTTCAAAGATTGTATAAAAAATACGCTAAATTCTATCTATCCTCAGCTATGATCAGCTGTGTTTACATTTTAGGTTATATTTGGGGTCACGGATTAGAAGCTCCATTTTCTAAATTCGTAACTAAAGCAGGGATGCAGAATTTTTGAAAAAACTAATGTACCTATGAATATAATTTTGCATGAAAAAAATTATTATCGAATTTTTAAATTTTAACACTTTCTTTACAACAGTCATCAGTGATACATTAAGTGGCCCGCGGCTTAGTACCACCCCCTTTCCGACTAACCTTGTATAAAATAACAATATTTAGTGTTAATTCAAAATATTGTTATTTTATATTTGTATTTGAAAGAACAAAAAAAAATCGGAAATATTTTTTCGTCACTCCATACAAATGGCATCTACTAATCGGGTTAATTCATAGAGTCAAAAAAAATTTGGCCGATTTTTTTTATTTAACCTATCAAATGTTGCACTGAATAAGAGTCCAAACAACCCCCTCAAATATTTGTTAACTCATTTTTGTTACACGTTGTATAATCGTCTTAATCTGCAACGGAAGAGAAAATAGTTACTAAGTTAGAAAGTCAATTTCCTTAACCAAAAAGTTTAAAACTAGGGTAAAATTGGAAGTGTCTGCTACAACTGAAACATTTGCACTATATTTTACGTCCTAGCTAGGGGAGGTTACACCTTCTTGCGGTCTCTACAAATCTTCACAGGATTCCGCAGGATGTATTTAGAAAATAATCACGGGTATAAATCCTCAACCTTTGTCCGTTTTATTGTGCGTTCTATACTAAGGAGGGTTGCTTAATCCTTACAAAATAATAAAATTGCAATATCGTTGCAAATATTATTGATTTATTTTTAGATATTATCGTTTATGGCAATGCAAACAAACTGTTATTAATATTATAAAGAAATGTCTCTTCAGTTCTGCCTAGCTATTTCCCAACTAAGTTAGGGTCATCTTCCAGTCTAACCAGTTGCGACTGAATACCAGTATTTTACAGACCTCCACAACCCAGTGACTGGGCAATGCCGATATCCGAAGCTTAGACCAGTTGTAAGACTTTCGGGCTTCCGACTTCCAGTAAAAACTGTCATAGGTATTCATATGACACCCGGGACCGACTGTTTAACGTGCTCTCCGAGGCACGGAGGGGCCAATGTGTAACGAACGGTCACCCCTGCACGAACTGACAGCGGCAAGCGCAGCTTAACCTCGCAATTCGTATTATCCGCGCGGTTGGTCATTAACCAGCCCCTCTGTATGTTATAAATTTTGATTAGCATTTATTTACATATTAACCAAATGAAAATTCAAAATAGTCAATTTCAAAAAACATGTGTACTTATGTCATATTTATTGAGTACTAGCGACCGGCTCCGGCCTCGCAATGGTGCGATGTAGATACTAATGTGGAGCATATAAACCTTCCTCTTGAATCACTCTATCTATTGCTGAAAGCTGCATTAAAATCCGTTGCGTAGTTTAAAAGATCTAAACGTACAGACAGCGGGAGCGGCTTTGTTTTTTACTATGTAAAGATTGTATGGAACGGGCGACGGGATCATCTAACCCTTCACGAAACCAGGTGTCCTGAACCTTTAAGATAATTTGTCGAATACCGTCGCCGTTGGGAGTCGAATCCGGTAGATATTCCCTTCAACATAATAATGGAATAATACTTTCATCCCATTAAGTAAATTGAAGGAAAGTCCCAGACATACTACGTTATGCATAGTTGTTAACATTTTTATTGTAGAACTAAAATAAAATGTTGCTTACTTCTACATCTAGTTTATGTAGATTTAAGGACTTTTTTGTTTGATGAAGAGTTTTGTCGAGAATTTTAAGAACTTTAGACACCTTCATTTAAAGTAAAGGTTAGAAAATTTTAAGTTTAAGTGAAAAAGTAAAATACCTACTTGATTCAGAACTATAGCTAAATTATAGAGGCATTCCATTTAGCGCACCATTTTGAATCATACCAATTGTAATAGGAATAAGAATACTAAGGTCGTGAGGTCCTGGCTTCGATCCCCAGGTCGGGCAAAGTGTCATTGGATTTTTCCGTGTGGAATTCCTCAGTAGCAGCCCGGAGTTTGGATTTGTGTCCGGTTGATGGCAATAGGCTCGCCGTCTATTACATGGGACTTAAACGTAACGGCCAAATGAGGGTGTTACTATACACCTCTACCCAACTCTTCGGGGAATACAGGCGTGATGTTATGTGTTTTCTAAGAATACTATTGGTGTGATTCAAATTGTTGCGCTAAATGGATACTATTGGTGTGATTCGAATTGGTGCGTTTTAGTGCTTTAAAGTGAGCTAAATGGAACGCCTCAAATTATTCAAATTCATTTATTAGTGTGATTTTTGGTACATTTTACATGAGATCTTAATATATAGGTAAAACAAAAAATCCTCAAAAAATCTACCTTTAAGGTGTACACTCATAGAATAATTGGAGAATTAAATATAAATAGGTTAGAATTAGGCATATTTCATAATTTACTGGCTCGGCCTATGTCTCGTGAGGCTAAAATGATTTATACTTTAGTTAATATTTAAAGCATTGTTTTTGTTTATGTTTTTCTTTGTAAGTTAGATTAAGATTAGTTTATGATGGGGCTTGCATGAACTATGTTTAAAAAGCCCTAATAAAAATAAAGATTAAAAAAAAAAAAAAGGTGTACACTCTTTAATTAGTAATTTTTATATTAAAATATAATAATTACAACAACAACACAACATAACTTAAGACAGCAAAAACAAGCAAAACATTAACAATTGAATGTAATAAATAATGAATGAAAATAAAGATGTCAAAGTTAAATAAATATCAATGTCAAATAACTTACAATTTATCATTATGGAATTCGTCAATAGTATAATAACATTTTTGCAATAATAGATGTCTTAAGCCAGACTTTATTTACGACGGAGCTATACATATTTAAATTAACTATATTTTCATAATTAGTTCACATGTCGCTGACTGAATTCAATAGTGTCACAAGACAAAATTCAACAATTTGAGAAAAAGCACAATTAAATGTTCGTTGACAAGTGCGCGCGCACATTCTAGCTCGTTTTGAGTGTACTGTATGGAATAAATAGTTGATGTTTAGTTTTTATATATCTACGTTAATGCTTCAGTTGCCAGCAGTAATAATATTGATGTTTTTTTTTGTTATTTTGATTAATATGAGGACCAGAAGATGGTGACTTCGATTTATGCCAGTATTGCATTTTTTTTTACTTTTTGGATTAATGCCAGGACTAATCTTATGAAACTAACACGCTGGGTCTTTAATGCATAAAATAAAGTACGTAATTTATGACAAAAATTCATCACTAACTCAAAATGTCAAAAATTTTACTTGTGCCACTAATGAATTCAGTCAGCGATGTGTTCCATTTATAAAAAATATGAAGCCTCTATTTCAAAATTATTATTTTAGAATTAAAATGTACCTTAAAAAGAAAGTTCAAAGTACCTACTTTTAAAATCACACATGTGAGACGGATATTACGGGTAACGAGTGTTAATCACGTTTGTTTTGAAACGCGGGGAAACTATGTGAATTTATGTTAAACTAGCGGCCCGTCCCGGCTTCGCACGGGTGGTCATATTCCCGTTTTTGCAACATTTTTCATTTATGCTCCGCTCCTATTGATCGTAGCGTGGTTTTATATAGCCTATAACCTTCCTCAATAAATGCACTATCCAACACAAAAATATTTTTCAATTCCAACCAGTAGTTCCTGAGATTAGCGCGTTCAAACAAACAAACAAACTCTTCAGCTTTATAATATTAGTATAAATAACTCAGGTATGTATCAACATTTTAGGTTGGAGAAAAAATAGCTGTAGTCCCAGTTCTATCCTCGTTCCGGCGGTATATTGCTCTCCGTCCTACTGTTGGGCACGGGCCTCTTCTCATGGTGAGAAGAGTTTACGCCTTAGTCCATCACGCTGGCCTGATACGCTTTGGCAGACTACACACTCACACAGCCACGAACTTTTTGAAGCCCTCTCAGGTGTGCAGGTTTCCTCACGATGTTTTCCTTCACCGTTAACGCAGGTGATAATCAAATTCTGATCCGTCCATGAATTCGAAAAGTCAAATGCGCAGAGATCGAACTAGAACTGGTCTATTCCCAACTATGTTTGGGTCAGCTTCTAGACTACCCACAACCCAATTACCAGGGAATACATACATTAACATAACATCACGCCTGTATTCCCCGAAGGGTTGGGCAGAGGTGTATAGTAATACCATAATTTCGCCGTTATGTTATAGTCCCATGTAATAGGGGGCGAGCCTATTGCCATCAACCGGGCATAAATCCAAACTCAGAGCTGGTACTGAGGAATTCCACACGGGAAAACTCAATAACAGTTTTCCCGACCTGGGGATCGAACCCAGGACCTCACGATCAGCAATCGCGCTTGCCTCCACTAGACCAACGAGGCAATTACGTCCTAGACATAACTTAATAAAAGGATATAAATAATAATTTATTTATTTGTCTTGGTATGGGCATGTGCTGAGGAGGGATGAAACACATGTGACTAAGAGAGTGATGAATATGAATGTTGATGGATGGAGGGGGAGAGGGAGACCTAAGAAAAGATGGATGGGTTGTGTGAGGGAGGATATGAAAGATAAGGGAGTAAATGATAATGAGACGGCTGACAGGGAAGAGTGGAAGAGAAAAACATATTGCGCCGACCCCAAGTAACTTGGGACCAGGGCAGGAGAGATTAACGATCAAACGATAGTAAATTAACACTTCAAAACTGCCATCTAGCCGATTTCATGTCGTCAAGGCACACTAATAAAATTTAATAATGTTCAATCTATTACTCTAAAATATTCTATCCCTTGCTCAGTGTACTTAAATCTTGACGAATTGAATTAATTAATCACAACATAATTTTAGACTATGAAATTAATTGGCACCGAATAATGAAATTTATTGAAATTAATCCAGAGATCGTTAACTTTGGTAAGCCAATTTAATCGTATTCCGTGATAGGTTTGAAGTTTATAACTAAGTTATTTTAATACCGATACGTACATGTTATTTAAAGTTATTTTAGAACACTATTATGGAATTGTAATCAGCTTTACGGATTACCTCTCGCGGATTAAAATTTTACTTTGAAGATATTTTTAAGCCTCCTGCAATACTCGCGAGTTTGTACTTAAAATATTTCATTTTATGGAATATTTGAATTTAAAAATACATTCTGTATTTTTTATCTTTTAAAAATGCAGCTAAGTAAAAGCGAAACATAAAAAAATCCTGTATAAACCTACAACTGTCAAATGACATCTATTTTTATTTTATTGTCAGCTCTTCACATCGCAGAGACATTTGATAAGCAACACCCTTTTGTCTGTTATATCTCAAAATACAAGCAACACGATACGGACTTAACCGCCAGATACCCTTAGCCTTTGGCCAGACTACAAACGCGGGCGCGGGGCGGGCGCGGTGCGGCGAGTTCAAACAGAAGAACTTAATTTGAGTGTCCATAGTGGGCACGCGGGCACGGGAAGCAGCGCGGGCTACTTGGCGCGGGGAGCGCGCGGGTAGCTCACGCCATAGGTCGTTCATACAAGTGGCCGCAGTGAGAGCGCGGGCGGCAAGCGACAACCCACGCGGGAGCGGGGGATCTCAAACTAGTTCGAGCTGACCACGCGCGTTGTTGAGATGGCGTCTTCAAAATTAAATGTTGAAGAATTAATAAGTGCTATCAAGCACGATCTACACTGTGGATGTCGAAACATCGTTTTTTAGTAAGAATATTCCAGTAAAAATAAGTCTTCTTCATCCATATTATATTTTGACAAACACTGGACACGACAACGCTCAGAACGAAGCCGCGCTCCACTGCGGACAGGCAAATCGCGCGCGTTCCCGCACCCGCGCCGCTCCCCGCACCGCGCTTACCACTCTGGCCAAGCACTTAAAACGCGGGAGCGATCCTAATCCTCACAAATTATGAACTTACCGCGTCCCGAACAAGCACTTAAACTTAGTCTGAAACAAAACTCTTATAAACACTTTAGCTCACTTGAAACTTTGCAAACGAAAAGGCAAGATTTTAAAGCAATTATTTAACTAAACAACGCTTCGAATTAAGTCGTCTACGGAGTACGAGCCTACTTAACCTTCCCACGAATCGTTTTGTTCCTGAATATTAATGGTGATGAAGACAACAGTGGCAGAGCTGAAATAACTTAACCTTTGCGCAAAAACAAAATGACAACAGTGAAAATAATGCGGTATACTTTCATTATGATTCAACCCTTTCGAAATTTAAATAAAATTTGTGTCCAAAAGAAACACAATGGTACTTATTTAAATATACGTTTGGCAACGTTTTTTTTGTGCTCAGGTGAGTACAGGTATTATTCTGCACATTAGTCCCTTCCGGAGGCGCAGTGTGGCGAAACTTTTAAAAGATATGGTGCGTATTTTTGTTTGGTCGTCTGATTTCATGGCTGTTGAGGGCGAGTGTCGCGTTTGCGGGAGATTAGGAGCTGTTTTCTGTGAACGACAGAGATACGATCGTTTTTATACTGTTGCAGTATTTTTTTGTGTGACTGAACGAAATAAAGTTCGATAAATTGAGTAAAAATACTATTAACAGTCGCTTTAAGCAGCGATAGCCTAGCGGTTGAGCGGTTGCCTTCCATGCAGGAGGGTCCGAGTTCGATCCCGGCCCGTACCTCTGATTTTTCGAATTCATGTGCGGAACAGAATGTGATTATCACTTGCGTTAACGGTGAAAGAGAAACATCGTGAGGAAACCTGCACACCTGAAAGGGCTCCATAAAGTTCTCGATGGTGGGAGTAGTCTACCAACCAGCACAAGGCCAGCGTGGTGGACTAAGACCTACACCCTTGTCATTCTGAGAAGAGGCCCGTGTCCAGCAGTGGGACACTAATAGGTTAATTACGTATGTTACTATTAATAGTAGTTCTTTAATAACTAAAAACAACACCAAGGAGTTATGACCGCTGTGTGAAATTAAACTAAGTTTAACCCTTTCACTTCCGCCGCCATATTGAGTCAAAATAAACGCACGAGACTAATAAAACAAATAATAAAAGCGAAACACCCAGAACACAGCAGTTAACTTGTACTTTATATAGCACCAGGACCCGGGCTTTGCCATCGACAGGGTTAATTCGGCGTATCGTACGGTATCAAAAGTTTAACAGCAGCGTTGAATTCGACGCCAAAAGTGATATTTTATGGTTTGAGAGATGTTACTAAACTTTTAACAACGTTTTGAATTATTTTTTAAATGTGTTTGGAGATTATAAAATGTTTAAAAGATTTGTATACAATGTATTGTTTATGTCTTTTTTGTTTAATACGGAAATTAGAGACACTATTTCACTTCAATATACAGTTGAGTTCTGCCTAGCTTTTTCCCAACTACTTATGTTATGGTCAGCTTCCATTCTAACCAGATGCTAGATGCAGCCGTATACCAGGTTTTTACACGGAGCGACAGCCTTTAGACCACCGCAACCCAGTAACTGGGCAATGCCGATATCCTAAATCGACTTCTGACTTCTCATAACAACTGTCATAGGTTCACCCGGGATCGATTGTTTAACGTGCTCTCCGAGGCACGGAGGATGCTCAATGTGTAACAAACGGTCACCCATCCACGGACTGACCACGGCAATCGTAGCTTAACCTCGCTAATCGTATTTCGCTCGTTTGATTTCGAGCTACGAGCCACTACTCGTTACTTTAATATGAAGTACTTACCTACAACAATAATGGTTGAACGGATTTGTATGAGCTAGACAGCTAGACAATCAGCTTATAATAAAAAAGTTATTTTATGAAATACATTAGTCAAATGAAATATTTGCACACATTCACATTATTAAACTATATTCAACTTTCCACAACGAACAAATAACAACACAAAGCACAAACAAATCGAAACTCAAACACACAGTACAGTCATTCACATAAATGTTCACAATTCTGTTTAGGACAACAGCGTACAGTCACACATAAAAGCGTTTGACGAGAAACGAGAAACGACGGCGTTGTGTTCAAAAATCGCCGATGTTTGTCCGAGTACAGGTGCGCAAACACGGCGTGGCATTATAAATAGTAACTGTGTATTTATGTGGTCGATTGTACTTCACAGTGTGTATTTAAGTCGACTGTAACTTCTGCAGTTTATCTAGGACAAGTGTATTGTCGTAGTTAATCAATTACAAGCAGGTGGCTGTTTTAAGCGCTGTTTGCTTGGAGCGCTGGGCTTAGTTATCGCAAGGATGAGATAAATGCATGTATGTGCATTAATTTATCATACAGTGTCCTGATCTACGAGCAAGATTTGTTAGTCTGGTGTACCATAATTTACTGATTAATATTCGAATAATAAATTGTTTACATTCAATGTGATTTGAAAGCTATAAAAATAAAATAAAGCCTTAATGGTCATTACATTATTTCCTAGTTGTAAAGAGTTTGATGGCTGACTTCACCGATTATTTTTAATTTTCGATTATTTATTTTATAAAGATATACGTATATTGATGAAACAAGAACTACTTTGCCTTCAACCACATAATCAATCTCTCTCTATCACTCAAAGGTTTGCTGGTAGAAAACTCATTTTTGAGTTAAGCTCGCCTTTGTACATAACTTCACTAAATTGTAGTTTTATTGCTGTAATTTTTCTTGTGTACAATAAATAATAAATAAATAAGAATTTAAATAAAAGAAAATCTTTAAAAAATCTGAAAATTATAACGTTAGCGCTTCACAGTATATCATTCATGCACCGTTACTCATCCACGGACTCCGACACGTGCCCATCTACACAATATTCTGCGCCCTCCGGCTACGAGACGTAGCGGACCGTAGCAGTTCGCTGTAACACTTTGCTACGGCTACGAACAACAAGCAACACTCACTCTGTCTCTGTATTTCGCACGTTTCTATTTTTTATATCGATGTTCCATGTTGGAATAAAGATTTTTTTATATGGTATTATTTTGTATACGGCTTAACAGATAATTGTTGTTTTGTTTACTCAGATTAGTATTTTATTACTTTATACTTCTACTTTACTACTTTATGGTGGGGCTCGTGGCTAAGTAACAACCACACGGATCATATGATTCGCAAGGTTAAGCTGCGCTTGCCGCGGTCAACCCATGGACGGGTGACCATTCGATACACATCGAGACCTCTCCGTGCCTCGGAGAACACATAAAACCGTCGGTCCCGGGTGTCATACGAATACCTATGACAGTCGTTACAGGTAGTCAGACGCCCGAAAGTCTGACAACCGGTGTAACCTTAGGATATCGGCATTACCCAGTAACTGGGTTGCGGAGGTCTGATGGCAATCACTCCGTGTAAAATATTGGTATTCAGCCGTATCTGCTTAGACTGGAAGCTGACCCCAACATAGTTGAGAAAAGACTAGGAAGAACGAAGAACGAGTTGTAGACGGTCCAAGCTGGGTTCGACTCAGGATTCGAACCAAGGAATTACCTAAGCACCGTATTAGCAGCTAGGTTTAGAATTAGATCAGACACAGCGCCAGGATACATTAGCTACATTTTTACGCACATTACCTCAGTTTGATGCAAAAGGTGAATCGATGCGAAACAGTGAAAGCGGCGATGCGAAACGATGCTGATAGAAGTGTGTCTTGCCCCTTAGTTCACAAGTATGTAACACAATTTTATTTATATTCAGTGTCTTTACGTGATATTGCAGTGTTCACAAAAGTGTGGGCGGTTGTCCTGCGACATACACCCATGTTGCATAAGCGATGCATGCATTGTGGCAGCGAGACGACGTTATATTACAATTTAGCTTTATTGGATTTGTATGACAATGTCACATTTATATGCCTTTAAAGTTTACGTCAGTTGCTGTTTTGTGTTTATTCACCCTCTTTGGGCTTGCAATTGGATAATATATTTTCGTTTCTTTTGTTTGTTCCATTTACATGTCTAGCGGTGGCAAGCGCAACTGCTAATCGTGAGGTCCTGGGTTTGATCCCCAGGTCGGACAAAGTGTTTTTTGGTTTTTCCGTATGGAATTCCTCAGCAGCAGTCCGGAGTGTGGATTTGTGCTCGGTTGATGGCAATAGACTCGCCCCCTATTACATGGAACTTAAACATAACGGTGAAATGACTGTGTTACTATAAACTTCTGCCCAACCCTTCCGGGAATACAGTCGTGATGTTATGTATTTTTTTTCTTTTTTGTTACTTTACAAAAGAAGACGCAAAAAGGATAGAAAAACAATCACACACATATCTAAGCGCACAGAATGCACCAGGGCATGTTCTTACAAAACCGACCGCGCGCGCACTGTGCAATATTTACACGAACCATTTTGAGTTCTTTTGGACCCCGTCTCCTAGGCTAATTACGTCACAGTACTGCTGTTTTTTAGGTTATATGCACAAAGAGTTTTAGAATGGTTTGTACAATAAATTTTTTAGCTACTTTACCGTTCTATCTAGCCTTTTCCGAACTATGTTGGGATCAGCTTCTAGTCTAACCAAATTCAGCTGAATATCAGTATTTTACACGGAACGACTGCCATCAGACCACCCCATCTCAAGTACTGGGCAATGCCGATATTCTAAGGTTAGACCGGTCGTCCGACTTTCGAGCTTCTAACTAACCGTTACGACTGTCATAGGTATTCGTATGATATCTGTGACCGACGATTTAACGTGCTCTCCGAGGCATTGAGGGATCTCGATGTGTAACGAACGATCATCCATCTACGGACTGACCGCGGCAAGCGCAGGTTAACCTTGGGCTTATTACCAACTTTTTAGCTACTTTAGCTTTCCTATAATTAATTATTATTAACATTAACCATTTACTTATCAACAACTTACACATTATATTTACTCAACCTAATTTTAATAACAAACTAATTAACTAAAAAGTAAACAGTTTTAGCACTCAAAGCAGAAACAGAGAGCAAATAATTTGCGCAGTAAGTACACACCGTATACGTACTATGTCGCCTACCACACAATAGTTTTACCTGCTACCGAAACTTCGAACTGGACAAATTGTAACTCAAACATATTCTACCCGCTATATTCGACATGTGTTTTAATATTATAGCGTTTATATTTTGTGCTATATTTTCATGCCTAATTAGATATTAATAAGGCTGCCTAAATATGATTTTTAACATAAATTTTGAGGTTGAAAAGTAAAGGTAGAGTTAAAAAAATGCACCTGTCAAGCACAGAAGAAAATAACTTATGATCATAATTTGCACAATTAGATATTAGACACACTTCTCGTAAAAAATTTACAACAATCAAAGAAAGAAGAGTACTTCTTTCTTTGATTGTTTTTATATTTTTTTTATATGACTATACGACTTCAATGCTTTATCCTTTATTCATTTCAATCTATATATTTAAATATTTCTATAAAAAAATTAAAGTTATTTAAAAATATAAAAAATATTAGTCCACCGGCATCGGGAACAGGGTCCAAGCTACCGGTGGTCAGGGCTTCAGAGAGAGAACCTCTTAACAATACGTGCCTTATCCAGAAGTAACGCTTTCTGTATCAGGCCCTTCATCCAGCCACCCAACGAGAGCCTGATCAAATGTCGGTTGAGGCTCTTTGCTATTAAGCCATTAGCCGTTACGACTATCGGCACGACGATTGCTGAGTCAACCTTCCACATGTCGCCAACCTGATATAAAATACTTCTATGATTATTATAAGAACAGACAAAAAACGTTGTACACAATTTTACCACTCCTGCAAATTAGGTTCCACAGAACGTAAACCACGTAAGTGTTGCTAAGAGCATATCAATTTTATTATTTTTTCCTTGAATATTCACAACTAGGGTTGTCCCGCGTATCTAGGTTATTATTATCCATTTAAAAGGCTGTTCCCTTTTCACAGCCGTCTCGCTCTAACTTTAAATCTTTTTTTAAGATTTAAAAAGATTTTAGGCGATATTGAAAAATGTATTCAATAAACATTCTTCAGGTTAACATTATAATTATACAACGTATTACAAAAATACCCCTAAAGCCGAAAGGGGGTTAAAAGGTCCCTTGTAAAGAGTCTATTGGCAATATTTGAAAACCGTAGAAAGACCCAAAAAAGAAATAATTTGGATAAAACATAAAATAATCATCAATGAAACGCAGCCGTGAAAACAAAACTAAAGAGAACTACCCAGAAAGTTATTTTCATTCTTACCTAATTTCCTCTGAGAGGTAAATGACAACAACCATAAAAGACTACTAGATTATTTACATTTTTCATGGGGAATTATGTAACACGTTGTATTTATAACATATTTTCGTCATTATTTGTTGCCTAGAAAGAGGAGAAGAAAGAAAATGTGTCTTTTGTTTTTTCTATACAAATCATGTATGAAAACAAAACTATTGTTTAAATATTTGTAATGACACTCAAAAGGTGGATACACTGAACTTCTATAGATTATACTTTTCAATATCACCTAAAATCTCTTTAAGTCTTTAAAAAGGCTTAAAGTTAGAGCGAAACGGCTGTGAAACGGGAGCTCGAGCGGGCTCTAAAAGATGTTTGCCTATGATCAGTGAACTAGTGCCCTAGCTAGCACTGTGACGGATGGTGGCGGACTGGCGGGGGCCCGGGCCTATAAAAGGTCGGGCACGCTGCAGATAAGCCCTCTCGCGCCGCTGCAGTTGCCAAGCTAAGTACTACACCTGCATAAAAAGACCCTGGACTCCTCGCATTGCTATAAACCACGCCCTGTTATTCTTATTATAATTCTTATTAAAATATATATAGTGTACGGTTACAAGTGTTATTCTTTATCTTCTCGTAAGTACACGCCTGCTAAAGGGGATTGTCCATTTAGTATGAGACTTTGGCCTGGCATGAACAAACATTGACAAATATATTTTTACAATAGTTAATTAGTTAGCAGTCAGAAAAAGAATATGAATATGATTTAGTATCAAAAGAGTTTAAATAGAATCTATTACATGTGACAAATAAGGTTATAAATGTGAAATAAAAGACATTTTTAAGAATTAATTTTATTTTATTCTGATTCATAAGTTAACAATATGTTATCTAGAAACTGGGCAGGTGGAGATATATGTTCGTAAAAATGGCCAATTTCCTTTGTTTCATAGACGACCGGTATTATAATCATAAAAATCAAATAAAATACTCGTAAAATTCATATTCATAAAAGTGTTGATTGATACAAAGATATAATCAGAAAGACTTGAAAAAATTATGAAGTTATTATTGTTAAAATTATTAATTTTGTAGCATTATGTTCACGCGTAGCCTGAAATGGACATTGCCCTTTTATGTGCACATGCTTGTTGAGGGTTGACTGCTTAAAGTGAGACAGCACTGCTGTCGTACATTCACCGGTTCAGTTCCTTTGTTTCCGGAAAAGGGTTATGGGTTTTACTTAACTCTAACCGTAGTACCTCTACACTACATAAGCGCTCATCAACAAACTTGGTTGGTCGGTGACTGCCTCAGCCACTTAATATATTCACTTTATTACTCCCACTGGATAAAATTTGAGGGTCTGTTATAATTTAGCGCATACGGCTAATTAGGGTAAGCTTATACCAATATATCCATAATTTACGAGTGATGCCCACAAGGGAGGCGCTCATTACTTAATTAATTATGTTTTAAACAACAGGAAGTGTTGCAATTTTTTTCATACCTTATAAAATATCTGTTGATCGTCTTAGAGAAATATAGTGAAAATTCATCTTATTTTTTTTTTTAAATAAAATTTGCCCCACTCTACGGTTTCTCCTGTATTGTGGGTGCGTATACAAACACAAACCTTCACATACACTCAAACCCGGAAAAACTATTTGTAGGCCATACAAATATTTGATCCGTGCAGGAATCGAACCCACGACCCGTAGCGCAGAAGCCAATCACTCAGCCACTGCACCAAACGTGTCGTATAAAATGTTACGAACATGGACATAGGCAGGCTTTAAACGATAAACATTATAATAATAAGGGATCTAAGCTTCAACCAAAATCTGATGAGGCTCTCGTTGGGCGGCTGGGTCAAGGGCCTGATACAGAAAGCGGTACTTCTATACACGGCGCGTATTGTTAGGAAGTTCCTCTCTCTGAGGCCCTGACCACCGGTAGCTTGGACCCTGCTCCCGATCCCGGTGGGCTACTATTTTTTATATTTTTAAATGTTTTTTTTTTTATATTTTTTATAGAAATATTTAAAAATGTAATTTATATCTGTATTTAGTGAATAAGGGATCTAATAATATTTTTTATATAACAACAATCGCTCTGGGTCTATCATTAATTCAAGGTAATATACCTCTACCGTGGGTATCACAATCGAAAAACATCAAATTAATTTTGTATCAAATAGCTAATTTTAATATTAATTAGTTTGCCTCCGCCACGAGACAGCCCTGTCTATAACAGGTGTCCGATATTAGCGTAACTACCTACCCACCTCATTATTAGCAATAAGTATGTATTAGGCTAAAATAAGACTCGTGAAGATAAAGAATAAACGAGAAAGAAGGTGAAAAGAAAATTATAAATTAAAACTAATTAAAAATGCACAGAATCGTGACAGATAGAAGAAACGGAAGGAGGCCTTTGCCCAGCAGTGGGACAGTACAGGCTAATTATCATAATATAATTTTTAAAAAATCGTTGCATGAATTTTTTTGGAATCAGCGACTCCCTTGTGTGATAAGTTCTAGGTACCGAATAAATGCCAAAATCACGTTTGATATTTTGATACACACAGTATAGGTATATTACGACCATTAGTGATAATAAAAGCTAAGGGTGGCTAGTGGCTAATTACCAACCGCGCTGTACATAAGATTTGCGAGGTTAAGCTGCCCTTGCTGCGGTCAGTCTGTAGATGGATGTCCATCCGTTACACATCGAGACCCCTCCGTGCCTCGAGAGCACGTTAAACAGTCGGTCCCGGGTATCACACGAATACGGAAGTCAAAGGAGAAGTCCGAAGTCAGAAGCTCGAAAGTCTGACAACCGGCCTAACCTTAGGATATCGGCATTGCCCAGTAACTGGATTGCAGAAGTCTGATAGCAGTCGCTCCGTGTAAAATACCGGTATTCAGCCGCATCTGGTTTTAGACTAGAAGCTGACCTCAACTAAGTTGGGAAAAGGATAGGCCACAACCATACTAAATAAAGACATTTTTCAAGTTCACGCAGTAGTAGTAGTCATGGCAATATTTTGGCAGGACTGTATTTTCTAGGTAATGCTATTAATATAAAATCTTACGCCAAAAGTTAAAGAGTTATTTATTCGACAATAGACACATTCCACATTAATTCACTCTAATCTAAGCCCAAGTTTGACCGACAGCTCCAGAATGTCCAATGCAAAGTCTCCATAAGCAAACTATAAAATATACAATGAATAAATATTTATATTAATCAAATATCTGATTCAGCTGGTGTGCTATGCATCATTCATGGAGTGCAATAAAGCAGGGTACCGATATTCTCGTTTATGCAATATCTCTTCTTGCGGACCGTTCGAATTAATTTCTGAGGTTTTTCTTTGTCTGTAAACGTAGATTTGTAAATTAGATTTCTTTCATTTAGATTCGAATAAAGGATTATTGTTGTGTGATTGAAATAATTAATTATAATCAGGTCTTAGAGCAATGGAACGGTCACCGGCTCGTCAGTGGTCGCGTTGCAATAAGAGAATAGGTAATCTTAATTAGCCCCCCAATCCACAGATAAACAGAGATCTCTCTCTAATGGAGCGTCCACACCAAGCTAACGAAGGCCAATGAACACCAACAATGTGGACGACACGTTTGGTGCAGTGACTGAGTGATTAGCTTCTGCGCTACGGGTCGTGGGTTCAATTCCCACACGAAACAAATATTTGTATAGTTATTCCAGGTCTGGGTGTTTGTGCATGTGATGATTTGTGTCTGTAAACGCACCCACGACACAGGATAATCCTAGAGTGGGGCAACTTATTCGAAGTAAAAAAAGTATTCGTCATTTTGTTGAATTTGACCAAACCTTCTTAGAATCCAGTTTCATTAGGAGTTAATCGGTATCGAACCCCGTTCCTTGACTTGGTGTGTACGTGCCATAAAACGGAGGTTGTTATTATTTTACCTTACAAGATGGTGCTGCTGCCCATCACCCTTCTGTTGGGGCTGGCAAGTTAAGTGATAACCCTGACATCTGTCGGACGTTGATCTTATCACGAGAAAATAGACGTTTTGGGGAAGCTGCTTGTTTCTTATTTCCCCTCCTAAATTATCAAATTGTCAGTGCTGGTTCTAATTAATAAAAGAAAGCAGATACAGTTCCATATCTTCTCGAGGGTATCAAAACAAGTGATAAGTTTATAGAAGGCAGAAAGAAACGATCTCATCTATGTATTTATCGTTAAAATCACACGAAAAATACCACTTTAATAATCTTCTTTTCGTGTGGTTATTGACTAACCTGGTGTCAGAGTTTATGCCGCCCATGGACCTCTGACTTGCTTCACATGCCGTCGAACAATATCTCTCAGGCATGCCGGTTTCCTCACGATGTTTTACTTCACCGTTTTTAAGCAAGTGATAATTATACAATACGCACATGTATCCGAAAAATCACAGTTGCGTGCCTTGAGTTCCAACTCGTGACACACGACCCACGATCACACGACTAGGCTATCACTGTTTACTTTAATAATACTCTCTACATAATAACCATTAACGTACTAAAAATACTCTTGGAGAAAGCTATTTTCATCTTTAAAACTGTAATACTTTATTAAACTCTTAATATACTGCTATAAACTAAAGATTCCTCATAAAAATTATAGTGTAAATATATCCCATAAGCTGACGTGAAGCAGACGTTACTGACGCAAAGGAAAGACGCATTTCACGGTAAACTTGTTACGTGTTAAGGTCAAGCACGCGATATTTAGTTGTTAAAAGAATTTTTGTACAACATGTTACGATTCAATGCTTGAAGTAGATTATCTTCAAACATAGCTAAGAAACACCCCGATTAAAACAGTTTCCAAACCAAGAACCGCATTGGAATCGGTTCATCCGCTTGGACGCTACGGTACAACCAGCCACACTACAGAAATTGTCTTATTATTTAGATTTCTTTGAGCCAAACGGATTAAACTTATAACACTAATACTAATACTAGGTATATAACACTTTTTGAGTTAGGGTTTAAAAAGAACAGCTTAGAATTCAAAAATCTTAGTGTTAGTCAATTTATTCTAGACCACTAGCTTACCTTAAACCGGGTCTGCTATGGCAAACATCTAACAAAACCAACTAACAAAACATATAGTGAACAACCGGACCAATTACAGCACAGTAACCATCCGACCACACCCCTATTTTGTTATAAAATCATGTCAGTTTAGTTAGTGTTAATTTCTGACTGCGTTGTTGGTCCACTGGTGGCAAGCGCGACTGCTGATCGTGAGGTCCTGGGTTCGATCCCCAGTGTCCAAAGTGTTATTGGGTTTTTCCGTGTGGAATTCCTTAGTAGCAGCCCGGAGTCCGGATTTGTGCCCGGTTGATGGCAATAGGTTCGCCCCCTATTACATGGGACTTAAACGTAACTGCGAAATCAGGGTGTTACTATACACCCCTGCCCAACCCTTAGGGGAATACAGGCGTGATGTTATGTTATGTAATTTCTAACAAAAAACATGGTCGCAGCAAATCATTCTATACTTTAGAACAATGAATACTCAATTATAGTTAAATAAAGTTTTTTTTATTATTTGTTTAATTCAAAGTAAAAGCAATCATCACACAAGACCGCAGAAGTTAAGATCGAGGTGCTTCAGTCTACTAACAAACTTCTTCAGTGGAATGTGAAGCTTGTCGGTGTTCCTCCCGTGAGACTTGTACCGGCAATTTATACTGTTACAGAGTTAAACTACTGATATCAGTTACCCACGCCTGCTCTACGGCTTTCACACCTGAAGAATTGCTTGGTAAAGTGTAAACACGTGTGCATGTCTTTGACTATCTGACTTTTAAGATGAAGGTATGTTGATAAAAATATCCTGTGATTTTTCCCGTATTTTCAGGTATCTCCGTGGCCAGTTTGGATTCTTGCCTTCCATGCAAGATGGTTTGAGATCGATCCCATCCCGCACCTTTTTTTTTTTTTTTTTTCTCGTTGGAAAATCCTCATGGATGTCCCTCGCCCGGGGAAGGCGAGGGGGTCTACCGGACTCTTACCGGCTAAAAACCAACGGTGTTCCTTCTCCTGACCGTACGGCCAGGGTCGCGGGATTCGCAAAAGCATGCACCGCAACCCCGGCAGGTCCCGGTCTGCCATCCCGTGGCGGACCTCTCCTCTGTGGGGCCTTGCCCCACGTCCTCCTGAGAAGCGCGCACGGAACACGGCGCGCCGATCCCATCCCGCACCTAAGATATTTTTTTATTTTATTCTTGACTTAATTGAGGGGCTCGTGGCTTATTACCAACCGCGCGGATCATACGATTTGCGAGGTTAAGCTACGCTTGCCGCGGTCAGTTTGTGGATGGGTGACCGTTCGTTACACATCGAGACCCCTCCGCGCCTCGGAGAGTACGTTAAATAGTCGGTCCCGGGTGTCATACGAATACCTATAACAGTCGTTACGGGAAGTCAGATGCCCGAAAGTCTGACATCCGGTCTAACCTTAGGACATCGGCATTGCCCAGTAACTGGGTTGCGGAGGTCTGATGGCAGTCGCTTCGTGTAAAATACTGGTATTCAGCCGCATCAGGTTAGACTGGAAACTGACCCCAACATAGTTGGAAAAAGGGTAGGCAGAACATTCTTGTCCTGGTCGCATTTGTCACAGTCTCACCTGATAGTAAGCGCAGACAGGATCTAAGATGGAGCACACGAATCCAAAGAACAGAGGTATAGAGGGATTCCCCTATACCCCTCTGGCTCTCACATACACACGACGGAACACGTGCCCGGACGGACTTTTCGAATTCATGTGCGGGTCACAAATTAATTATCACTTTCGATAACGGTGGAGGAAATCCATCGTAAGAAACCTGAGAAGGCTCCAAAAAGTTCTCGATGGGGTGTGGTCCGCCAACATGCACCAGGCTAGCGTGGTGGACTAAAGCCACCCTTCTCATTCTGAGAAGTGGCCCGCACCCAGCAGTGGATCAGTAATGGGCTGATTATACAACGTGTTACAAAAATACCCCTAAACCCGAAAGGGAGTTAAAAGGTCCCTTGTAAAGAGTATTGGGCAATATTTGAAAACAGTTGTACGACAAAAAAATCTTGGATAAAATATAAAATAATCATCTCTGAAACGCAACCCTGAAAACATAAATCTAAAGAGTAGACTACCCAGAAAGTTATTTACATTCTTACCTAATTTCGTCTGAGAGGTAAATGACAACAACCATAAAAGACTACTTGATAAATTTTCTTTTTCATGGGGTATTATGTAACACGTTGTATAAACCTCTATTATATACGAATCCATATTTTTGTAACACATAACCAAAACATCGTCCAAATAAACTCGAATGAGAAATACGGAAAATATTTTTAACATACACATGTTTCATACGATTTCAATGGCGAATAACTCGGTAATGACTTCCAAGTTAACCCTGTAGCACTGGGACATTTTATTGAATCGTTAGGTGACGTAATAAGGGTTCTCTGGCCATGACGAAGGTTTGTATGGAAAATCGAACGTAATTAGGTCTTTTTGATTGAATCCTTAGCGTTTATTCTGATTGTGGGAATATTTTTTGGGTCGTAGATGTTGTAGGTTATTATTAGCAAAAAAAAATTTTTTTTTATCCAGGAATATTGGTATATATAATGATTACGTCGGTTATCTGGATGTAGTCTGTCTTACCACAAAAATCGTTTTTAACAGTTGTTTAGACTAAACAGGGCCTTAAACACTTTTCCTTTGTATGGAATTTGACGTTAGACACAGTTTTAACAAGTCGGCGGTCCCTATGTATACTATCGAAACTAAAAAATCTCAGTTTTTATTTTATCTGCTTAAAATGTGTGAAATTATGTTATAAAAATAAAAAATGGGATCAAATGGCAACTATTCTGCATCAAACTAAAGAAGAATCACGTAAATCAGATCATAAATCTCAGCGTAATCGGTGTGCATACATAATAAAATAAAAACTGAGATTTTGTAGTTTCGATAGTACACATAGGGACCGTCGAAGTGTCGACACTAGTTTGACGTTTAAATTCGAGGTTATTATCTTTGTCGGTCTGGAATATTCCCAGACACTTCAATTGTCAATATGAAATATTGATGTTCAGTGAGTTACGCAAGTACTCTGCAGAGCTTCTCATACTATAATGAATAATACTAATGAGTCCAACCTAATGTATTACGATATTTTCTCCTATCCCATTGACACGTTCACAGACACGTACCTCACTCACAATTACACATACACCGAGACTGGATACAACTATCCATGAACTATCCAAGTATATATCCAGAAACAGAGTCGAACGCTCGATACCGTGACTCAGAATAACATAATTATTCACAGAATAATGTCATTCAAGAGTGAATTCCTTATTTTTTCCACATCCAGTCCAGGGAGAAAATATTTTCTTTAAAAGAAAAATAATATAAAACCTCATTCGTCTAGCTGAGGAAATGCAGTCGGTATTTAGTCCATACAAACGTATTCCTCAGTTTCCTCCTTGGATAATGTCAATAGAGAAAATATTTTTTACCATATGATATATATCTACCACCACTATGTCCCTATGTTTTGTTTTTGTCAATAAATTAATTATTAAAAGAACTAGAAACGTTTAAATTTTACAAATAACGACCGGTTTTACCACCGTTTTCAGACATCTGGCAAACAAATTTGACGAATATAATAAATAAAAGAAAAACATACAGACATAACCAGTCTTTCTTAAATTATTACAGAAAAAAATAATTAAAATCGGACCAGATTTGAAGAAGGAAACAGGGGAATACGAAAGTACGATTTCGTTAATATTGCACAGGAGAAATCAGTCCGAGATGCAGTTGTCTCTTTCGCGCTCAATTGGGAAGGTTTGCGGGAGAGGTGGGACGGAAATAAATCGCTTAAAAACCTATTCTTCCAATATTATGCAGCCCACGTTTCTTTTTAAGTAAGTCTAAAAATCATTTTTTATTTTTTTTATTTCACTTTGAAGTGCAATATAACATTTAACAGGTAAAGCAGAAAATTTTCATTTGAACGTAGTCCAAGTTTACATTTTAATTTTTTCGTTTGTAGCCAAATGAGAAAGTTTAGAGAGTGAATTGCTCATGCAGGAGGCATGCAATTTGTTTATTATGATACCTCAGTGAGATTAAATCATAAACTAGTTTCATGTTACCTAAATAACCGCGCTTGTATTCCGTTAACAGACATTTGAGGGAAAATTGCAGTATTCTATACCCAGAATAATTTAATAATAATAATTTTGTGATGCAGCGTTCTAGTTAGCTGGGAATTTGTAGAAAGCTTTTACAAATACTTATACTTAACAAATTATTGAAAACAAAATGTTACTCGCATATATAGCGACACGTTTGGTGCAGTGACTGAGCGATTGGCTTCTGCGCTACGGGTCGTGGTTCGATTTTTTTCCGGTTCTGGGCGTTTGTGTATGTGAAGATTTGTGTCTGTAAACTTACCCAAGATACAGGAGAAATCCTAATGTGGGGATAGGTTTTAAAAAAAAATATAATTATTAAATAAAATTTAAATATTATGCTATATTCTGAAATTCACTTACTTGGGGCGCCTGAATTGAGGGACAAATTATTCGACCTTAACTTTCTTAAATCGTGTTTAACAAATTTTTGGAGTATCCCATCAAGTTTTAACAATTTTTAACTAATTCTGCCTTTTTGTTCGCAAGGATTTGAGATTTGATCCCTCACTTCAGATGCACATCACTTTTCGCGAAGTCGTAGGTTCTATATGAGAGGAAGCGAGTAATCTCACCATTCATTGGAAACGAATTTCACTTTTAACATAAAATCCCAATAGCACCTTTTCCAAAATTATATAACTTATTCAGCTCCTTACTATCCCACTGTTGAAAATGGGCCACTTCTCAGAATAAAAAAGGTTTAGGCCTTAGTCCACCACGCTGGCCTGGTGCGGTTCCACACACACCATCGAGAACTATTGGGAGCCATCTGGTGTGCAGATTTCCTCACGATGTTTTCCTTCACCGTTAACGCAAGTGATAATCAAATTCTGATCCGCAAATTCGTACTCAAAACCTCACATTCGGCAGGCGTGCTTCCGACTACCAGGCCAGTAAGGCAGTTCTTAGAAATAAACAATAATACTATGAAGGCTTACCGTCATAACTCCAAACTAGTATTTCATCTTCTAGTACTCTGATTGAGATCAAGAGCTTACCATAAACTCCAGTTATCGATCAGCTTATGCATCGCTAATGGACCCAACCAATTCGTAGTAAAGCTGCATCTTAGTAGGGCAAACAGCTTAGTGAGAGTGGAAACTGAACTGCATGTAGTTCAAATCCAGGATAAAAGTCTCTAGATGCTTCTTTGAAAATAATTTTGCACAAGTGTTGACATTGTTTTTTTTCTTTTGTATATACAACGTGTTACAGAAGTCCCCATGAAAAATGTAAATAATCAAGTAGTCTTTTATGGTTGTTGTCATTTACCTCTCAGAGGAAAATAGGTAAGAATGTAAATAACTTTCTGGGAAGTCTACTCTTTAGTTTTATGTTTTCAGGGTTGCTTTTCAATGATGATTATTTTGTTTTATCCAAATTCTTTTTTTTTGTATTGTAGGTACTACGGTTTTCAAGTATTGCCAATAGACTCTTTACAAGGGACCTTTTAACTCTCTTTTGGCTTTAGGGCTATTTTTTTAACACGTTGTATAAAAGCAGTGATACCCTAGCGGTTGAACGCTTGCCTTCCATGCAGTCTGAGTTCGATCCCGTCCCGTACCTCTGGCTTTTCGAATTCATGTGCGGGTCAGAATTTTATTATGACTTGCTTTAACGGTGAAGAAAAAGCATCGTGAGGAAACCTGCACACCTGAGAGGGCTCCAAAAAGTTCTCGATGGTAAGTGTAGTCTGCCACGGCGCACTAAGCCCATCTCATTCTGAGAAGAGGCCCGTGCCCAACAGTGGGACAGTAATAGGCTAATTATGTTATCTGTACTAATATTATAAAAAGGAAAGACTTGTATTTTTGTATGTAACGAATAAACTTAAAAACTACTAGACCGATTTCAAAAATTCTTTTGCCGTTAGAAAGCTACATTATCACTGAGTAACATAGGCTACGGGCGGAGCCGTGAAGACACAGCTAGTTTTTTTTATATAAAAGGAGAAACTAACTAACTGACTGACTGATCTATCAACGCACAGCCTAAACCGCGCTGGGATTAGAAACTTGAAATTTTGACTTGGTACATTTACAACGTAGGCATCCACTATGGAAGGATTTTTCAAAATTCCTCCCTTAGTGAAGCTAGGAGTTGTTTATAAGAACTTAAACCAAATATTAGTATATTCGTTTAGATAAAGAATAAATAAAAGATTGATTCTTTAAAGCCTGGCGAGGATAGCTGATGCATGCGTGCCGTCAGTTAGGACAAGTCAACTCAAACCTGCTAAGGCACTTTCCTCAAAAGGCCATTCCAGACGTTGTCCTACTTTGTTACACTCGCATAGTTTTTGCACCACAATGTCTGGACTTTAAAAGAGACCTTAATCTCTGAGTTTATTTCAGCTTTTCTTCTCAGAGCTAGTCAGATAGGAAATGCCGGCGCCATCTAGTCTTAACAAAAACATTACATTGACTTATAAAAATTTCTGTAACAGATTTATTCACAGAAATAAAAATAATGTATCATTTAAAGTATCCCACCAGATGACTTTTCAACTTTGTCTCTATGATTGGCAACGCATCAGCAATCCCCATGTGGTTGAATGTAGGCAGCGGCAATTAATTACCATCAATTAGGCCGTAGGCTTGTTTAATGATAACACTCAAAAACTGGAACCGAGGCCTTTTCCCATCTATGTTAGGGTTCCAGTCTAACCAGATGCGGCTGAATACCAGTATATACACGGAGCGACTGCCATCAGACCTCCGCAAGCCAGTTATTGGGCAACACCGATACCCTAAGGTTAGACCGGTGGTCAGACTTCCGGGCTTCTGACTACCCGTAATGACCATCATAGGTATTCGTATGACACTCGGGACCGACGGTTTAACGTGCTCTCCGAGGGACGGAGGGGTCTCGATGTGTAACGAACGGTCACCCATCCACGGAGTGACCGTGCTAATCGTATGATCCGTGCGGTTGTTAATTAGCCATGAGCCCCTCTAACCGAGGTTGAATAGTGTGTACTAATACACTATTTACCTCGATCGTGTTACTTCGTTCACAATATTAATACGCACACACATACAACTACAATCAACCTATATCTTACTAAGTAATATATGTTACTGCACTACTCAAACCCTCATTATCCCTTCCTCATAGACAAGTTACAGGAAAAATAAGTAAGATTAGCGAAATGGTGAAGAAAACATGGTAAGAAAACCCATAGAACTGCGCCATAAACTAGAGACGTGGCTAATGTATACGAACAAGGGTTTACTTACCTTTGTTAATGCCCATCGTCACGTAGGTTAACCATGTAACAAAACAATTAGAAGGATGTACTACTATTCACACTGTAATAAGTAGTTAAGACAGTGAAATTAATTAAGGGATGTATTTAGAAGCACTTTAAAATTCAATAACAAAAAATGTTTTTGGCACACTTCAAAAATAATGCTTTCCACAAAAAAATTATAGTTGCACTTTAATTTTAATATTTCTAACTGGTTACATATTACAATCTCTATTTATTAAATCTTAACGTTTTTTACCTATATTGATGACTAGCTGTGTCCTCACGGCTCCGCCCGTAGCTTATGTTATTCAGTGATAATGTAGCTTTCTAACGGCAAAAGAATTTTTGAAATCGGTCCAGTAGTTTTTAAGTTTATTCGTTACATACAAAAATACAAATCTTTCCTCTTTATAATATTAGTATAGATAAAGCCCTACTGTTTAAAATACCCAAAAGATCGTTCCACAGATTTTTGTAATAACTAATGAACTAAATCCATAAAGCAGAATTCACCAACGGTTTATTCACCTACAATTAAGGTTGATTGGGTACATATTTGAACGTCGAAAATTAAAATATCGCACGACCATAAAACTGAAAATTAAAATAACGTAAGTTTATATTGTCGAATGGTTAGCGCCGAGCGCCAGTCTATTGTTGGAGAATCATTTTCAATAATTTCGCAACATTTTGAGCCATAGTTACAATATTAATTTATTTTATTTATTTATTTATTTAACACAAAATGTGTACACGTAACGTGTAAAGACATTGACATTACCACCACTTTAGAAATCAATCCTTCGCGCAGTATTAATAAACTGTAGGCGAGTCGTCCATTAGGTATTTCATACATAGTTGACATATCCAATAACTTAAAAAAAACATTAGATTAATCGGTCGTTAGTGCGATTATTTTTAGTTTAATCAAAATTAAGTAAGTAAAACAGTACTTGAGTCGACCAATATGCGTTATAAACATAACGTGAATCAACCGTAGTTATCTCGAAAATAGTTTAAATACGTTTAGATATGAAGGGATCAGGGGAAGAACCACTCTTGACACCTAATGAACAAACTGAGATATTACTAAATAAAAGATAAGATCTTGATGATCTGACGGTCTGATCTTGACGATCTTGACGGTTGTATTTTTCCTGAACGGTCATTGGATGTTTTTTCCCTGTATCGATATTTTAAAAGCATGAAAGCTCTGAGACTATGGATGTTATTGACCTGTTGTTTTTGACAGAACATAGCGACAGGTATAACCATACAGACTGCATTGCCAGTTGAAAAAAAAATAAAATGTGACATAAGTTGTAATATGTAACCTTCTAACTTTAAAAATAATGGTTCGCACATCAATCAAGCAAAAACCACTTGTTTCTGCAATTAATGCACCCATTAATGGAATGGTGGAAAGTGATCAGCAAATAATTTCTGGCCATTTCAGGCACTCGCCGGCCGTTGCACCGTTCGCTTCGCTCGCTCGGCTCGTGCGTTGAGTGGTCACAGTTCAATCATAACCGGGTTAGGTTATGATTGAATGATTGACCTTACAGCTATCTGTTTGTCATTTTATTTCTTATTGCGGGGGGAATTTTAAGTTAAGAGCATTCAAATTATAGTGCAAGCAATTATTTTTAAAGTTGAATTGAATTAAAATTATAGTGCAAACTATTAATTTTAAAACTAAAGCCTTTCAAAGTAGGAACTATTATTTGTAAAGTTCATTTATAAATATCCTAATGGGATTATATATTAGGGTCCACTGGAATATTCAATGAATGTCCAAAATATATCAAATTCAATCTAAGTTCGCCATTCGATCAGTTTATTCACGTAGTAACTTTTCACATTTAAAAACTTAGTAAGATCGCTGTCAGTCTTGAGATAAATCATTTTTATAAACTAGGCTACACGAGTAGAACTCTTAGCGTTTGAAACTTTCAAAGCAAATATCAGAAAACTACTTATATAGGACATTTATTACAGTGAACCCTTCATATGCAACTATTGTTAAAAGAGATTGGTCTTTTCTATAACTAGGTACAAAATAAGCCCACTACTTGACACAGTACACTTCTCTATATAAAAAGGGTTTAGGTATTAGTCAACTACTACTACCTGCCTTATTGGTCTAATGGTAGCAAGCGCAACTGCTGGTTGTGAGGTCCAGGGTTCGATCTACAGGTCGGGCAAAGTAGTATTGGGTTTTTTCGCGTGAAATTGCCCAGTAGCAGCCCGGAGTTTGGATTTGTGCCCGGTTGATGGCAGTAGGCTCGCCCCTATTACATGGGACTTAAACATAACGGCGGAATGAGGGTGTTACTATACACCTTTGCACAACCCTTCGGGGAATACAGGCGTGATATTATATGTGTTATGGTATGTCCACTACGATGGCATGGTGCGGGTTGGCGATCTAAACACATCATCGAGAATTTGTTTTGTGTAGTCCTCTCAGGTTTGCATCTTTCCTCGTGATGTTTTTCCTTCGCCGTTAACACATATTCTGATCCGCACACTAATACGAAAAGTCAGAAGCGCGGGCCAGGATCGAACTCAAAGCCTCCTGTATGGAAGTCAAGCGTTCAATAGCGGTTATCGGCCTATGGGATTATGTTTGACTTCGAATATAATCCGGTCTTATTTAGGGATGCACTGGCTTTGGAAGGCGGAGGACTGAGTGTTGTCGCACAATTCAGGAGAGGCCTATGCCCAGCGGTGGACTGCGATAAACTGATTTATTGAAGGACTTATTCCCAAAGACTCAAACGCTACACAATTGATGACACGTTTGCTGCAGTGGCTGAGCGATTAGCTTCTGCACTACAGATCGTGGGTTCGATTCCCGCACGGAAAAAATATTTGTATGGCCTACAAATAGTTGTTCCGGGTCTGAGCGTTTGTGCATGTGAAGATTTGTGTCTGTAAACGCACCCACGATACAGGAGAAATAAGAGAGTGGGGCAAAAAAAAAATACCCTTAATTTCGTGCTGCCTCTATCATCTCGCCTTAAAGTGACAGAGACAGCACGAGACTTAACGACAACTTAAAACTGACTAGTAGCGTTTGAGTACCGGTTATTCGTAGATATTCGTAGACACGTCACACGAACATGCGCAAATTAAACACTCATAAGTTAGATAAGTATTTAATTAAGCAAGTTGTAAGTACAACTTAACTCGCCTAATCGACAAGTTAACTCGCCACTAAAGTTATATGTGTGTAAATCGGACTTTAGCCCATTCTTCAAGTTAATTAAAGAGGAGAGATGAAAACTTATAATAATAGGCCTTTTCAAAATAGTTGTCTTAACTATTTTACTTCTACCAAAAAGGTACGAGGTATCTTTATAAAATTAACATAATTATGTACCCAAAACTTCTGAATTACAAGCTCAAGAATACCAAGGGATATTTCCCTAAATGTTTGAAATTTTTTTGTTATGTTCTTTTAGAATATTAAGAATAGTTAGGTTATAATATCTTATTTATCCACCGAACACCAAAAAAGCTTTTATACAACGTGTTAGGTATTAAACTACTGATAAGGGCGTGAAACACTAAATTTTATCGACATAAATGTTCTGATTAGCGTTTTCCCAACGATGTTGGCGTCACCTCCCAGTGTAACCAGATGTGGCTGAATACCAGTATTTTACACGGAGCGGCTGCTATCAGACCTCCGCAACCCAGTTACGGGGCAATGCCTATACCCTAAGGTTAGACCGGTTGTCAGACTTCCAGGCTTCCGACTGCCCGTAACGACTGTCATAGGTATTCGTATGACACCCGGGACCGACTGTTTATTGTTCTCTCTAAGGCACGGAGGGTGTTGGAATATATCCTACTTTACACTGCAAATAGTTAATCCTCTTTGGTATTCTAAATACTGACTGGTTACAAAAGCTATGGTTGTTCTATCTTCAAGTGTGCTAAGAGACTGACATTAGCTAATTTTATAATCTTCCAAGTGGTCATATTCAGTCTGGATAAACAATTCTAAATTCTACGTTCAATCTCTGCATTTTTGTTTTACTCCCATAATCCTATTTCCTACAGAGGGATCTCTGTGTGTAACGAACAGTCACCCATCCACGTACTGACCGAGGCAAGCGCAGTTTAACCTTGCAAATTGTATGATCCGCGCGGTTGGTTATTAGCCTCGAGCCCCTCTATTTATCGACAAAAATACTCTTGTCAAATAACAACCCGAAGGAACAAAAAGTCAAATTTTACGTACCTATTCCTAGATCCAAAGATGTTTGCATTTTTAATGAACACGTACATTATTCGGCAAGTCAATAATCAAAATGGCTGCCTTTGTCGTTAAAATCAAATGCTTAACATGTCGTAAAATTTTCCTTAGTTCATATTTAACACATTGGCTTTGACCTTCTCTATAATGACCCCTAATTTGACGTAGAAAAATCCCAAAAATAAAACTACCGCGTCAAACGTACACTAGCATCAGTCTCGGAATTACTAGCCCAAATTACTAGCAAGTGACGTCATAGACCCCGTGCTGTTTGCTCAAGTCATTAGGGCCAAAAAGTAAGGAAAGTTAATGCAATAGCCATAATGTCCTGATGTCCCACTGCCTGATGTAACTTCGACAGGTAGTTTGGCCTAATCACCTCATTCGAGCCAGCCGAAATGTCAACTATCACATTCGCAAAGCTTTTTTTTAAATACAGACATTGTACCTACATCGTGACCTTTTTTTGTATTATTAACGTCACAAAAGAAATCTTTGACAAAGAAAAGAACATATGGCTAACCTAGAACTAAAGTGGTCTATGATACAAAATAAACATTTTCAGATAACAAACGGAAAATCCACTTTAGAAATTTAAAATTTTAAAATATGAAATTAATTCTAAAGTGGTATTTTAATGATAACCTTATTTTGATGACGTATATGACATATACCACTTTTGCCCAGATTTATTTATCGTTTTTATGTTCAAAGATGCGGATTTAGCCAAAAATGTTACATAGATCACTTTAGTTCCAGGTTAGCCATATCACCCCTAGATCACACAAGGCCACGAGGACTGACAATATGGTAGGTACATATTTAAAAAAATTAAGGACGCCTGGCAGTAATGAAACATAAAAACTCATTATGTAAAAAAAACTGGCCAAATCAAACCGAAGAGAGCCGACGAGTTACTAAAGTCTGCCGTCGCCGCCGTGTGTCTGCCATCGCGAGCGTTGCCACGCAAAAGCCGCCCTCACACCCGTACCGCCACATTACATGTTTCACATAAAAAAAGTTGTAAAAGTATCTTTAAATCCATTCAATCAATTGATTGCTCGACTGTCTGTTACTAATTTGAACATCTACATAAAGCGTAAAAAAGTCAATAGAAATATACATACTTTCTGCTAGGCTTTAAGCAGACTTACAACTTTGTAAAAATTACCAATGGAAACAATTTAATATCTAAATAAAGCAACAGCAATTATTTAACAACATACCACCAGCTACCTAACACTATGCCCTCCGCAAATCTGTTGCGAAGCTGTTATTATAACAGTAAAATAATCCGTCAGTCCGGCTTAAACTAACAACCTAATAGATTGACCTGCCCCCTCCCGCCACACTTGGCTACAGGGTTGTCAAACAGCGGATTATCGACGTAGCTTTTCCATCTTTCAATAAGCTTGGAAATTGTGTGCAATCAACGTATCCTTTCAACTTTTATGGTTCGAAACACTAATAAGACTAAAATTAATACATACATAAATTAATACAGGTAATATAAATATGTACAGAACTTGAACATAGAGATTATAAATAGCTGTTTCTCATCTAGTGGTTAAGAAAATTTTAAACATAAGTAACTTACTTTATGAAGTCATGTTTTTTTTTATTTTTATGAATAAAACAGTCCAATATGGATTCTTTGAACCATAAAAATAATGCTATGTGTATTGCTCATTTCCTACCCACGTTATTGTCAAACTTTCCAATTAGGTACGTATGCTACAGGTAGGAGTACTTTTAGTTGTGCTAGGAGTAGGTTCAACATAAAATTGTATTGTAATTTAGCTGATTTCAAATCTCGATAACTCGATTTGACTCTTTGGATCTCTATTTGAATCTCTTGGGATTTGGGTTATTGACTACTGGGATGCTTTAACATTTTACTACGTAGATATAACTTCTAGTTATGTCTATAGACGAATTAAGTAAAATTCAAATTTATTTTACTTTTTTTATTTATTTTCTCTCATGTGGTAGCCCTATAATGTTAGTAGAATCAATATTGCCATCTAAAATTAATATTTTGCACCCGATTCTCTGGTAGTTTCGGGAAAATATTAACTAACTTAGTAATCCGTTAAACTCAAGTTATTAAGTTAGACGCTTTCAATTTGTTGCTACTTTTAAAGTTTAAAGTTGAACGACTGTTTAATTCAGTAAATATTTTTCTTTACTTGTGTTAATTATTTAGTTTTACTAAAGTCAATATTAATTTTAAAAGCCCCTTCAACTGTAATAATGTTTTCTAAAATCAAAACGATATGATTACCTTCTAAATTAAATAAACGAAGACTGAAGTCAGTAAAAATTAATCTTATAGTAGGTACTACTACCCGGTCACAACCCAATCAATAAAATAATGAAAAAAAAACTTTAGTTACTATTTTTATTTTATTTAAACCTTAACAGGAACTCCAACAAGAACTAGATTTTTAATCAGTGTCTACTAGAGGTGCACCAAAGCTCAGAAAAGATAGCGATCGGACGCAGCTTCCGCCTCTCTAGATATAAGACGGAAACTGTTACTGTGACATATTTCATGTACTATTTCAGGTACCTGAACTGAAATTGAAAGTTACCCCACACTAGGATTTCTCCTGTATCCTGGGAGCGTTTACAGACACAAATCTTCACATGCTCAAACACCCAGTCCCGGAACAACTATCTGTAGGCCATATAAATATTTGTTGTGTGCGGGAACTAAACTCGCGACTGCACCAAACGCGTCGTCAAATTATAATCTAACTAGCGGCCCGTCCCGGCTTCACACGGGTGGACATTTTTCCCGTTTTTGCAACATATTACATTCATGCTCCGCTCCTATTGGTCGTACCGTGATGTTATATATCCTATAACCTTCCTCGATAAATGGACTATCCAACACTAAAAGATTTTTTCAATTCCAACAAGTAGTTCCTAAGATTAGCGCGTTCAAACAAACAAATTCTCAGATTTATAATATTAGTATAGATTTAGATACATCTCATTTTACGTTAGCGCATCCTATGTGTTCACTACATATTTTAAAACAAGTCCCCACCACGTCTGTCTGTCTTTCTGTCTGTGTACGATTTACCTCGTAACTACTGAACGGGTTTTCATAATCACGTAATAAGCATGAAAATAAACACAAAATGGTTTATATGAACTGCCTCTTTGGTCTAGTGGTGGCAAGCGCGACTGCTAATCGTGAAGTCCTGGATTTGATGCCCAGGTCGGACAGTGTTATTGGGTTCCTCAGTAACAGCCTGGAGTTTAGGGATTTCATGGGACTTAAACATAACAGCGAAATAAGTGTGTTACTATACACCTCTGTCGAATCCTTCGGGCAATAAAAGCGTGATTTTATATTATGTTATTATTAAATAAGAAATCAAAATTACATAACAATGATACAAGGTCGTAATACCCAGTTAAACAATGAATGAAGTCGACGCCATTGTTCGTGACTGCGACTTTTATTATTTTCTATTGAAACAAACTCCGCTCCATTCCCTTCTTGTTTTAATCTGTGTAAACATACTTTCTGAGGTGAACAAGGGTAATTAGGTGGCCTTATTACTATAACATAACATAATCAGCCCATTACTGTCCCACAGCTGGGCACGAGCCTCTTCCTAGGAAGATAAGAGTTTACACCCTAGTCCACCACGCTGGCCAGGTGCGGGTTGGCATACTACAAACACCATCAAGAACTTTATGAAGCCGTCTCAGGTGTGCGGGTTTCCTCATGATGTTTTCCTTGACCGTTAACACAATGCCTTATCTTCTTTACATAGTATAAAACAAAGTCGCTCCCGCTGTCTGTACGCTTAGATTTTTTAAACTACGCAACGGATTTTAATGCAGTTTTCAGCAATAGATAGAGTGATTCAAGAGGAAGGTTTATATGCCCCACATAAGTATCTACATTGCAACCGTTTCTTTTTTTTATTGTTGGAAAATCCTCATGTAATATAAAAGGCTGAAAATTTATCTACGCTGGCGTCGCTGGCCCCACACGAAATATTAGTTTTATTTTACCAAATTTTGTAAAGAACAAATCCGGTTTTAATGGGATTTAATGGGCTATGCCTACTAAACCGTACGATACTAGGACCGTAGCCGTACCGGCACAGGCCAAAAAATATTCTTCATATGGTTTAGTATGAGACACTACCCACTAGACCGTTCCGTCGACAACCGACACCGTAGCGTGTCATGCACGAACCTGCAAAAGTTCACGACGAGAATATTTTGCAGGTGACGGAACGCTCGGTGTCTGACACGCAACGGGTATGCACCGCGTTTATACCAGGGACCGTACAACCCCGGTTAAGAGTTAAGCCTTTCGACAGGGTAACCCGTATATGCGGTAACTTATATCGCGGTGTTACATTTTATTCGAGTTTCATCCTCGGAACCCAGCAAAACGGTTAACACCTTCATTGTGATAACCCCTTAAAGGGGTTAACCCGTTCAATGACTTAAGCCTTTGAAGGGGTTATCTTTATGAAAAGCTTTTATTCGGGTTACCCAAAATTACCCAATAAACTTGAGCTGTATGTGAGTGGGGGGAACCTTGAAACTTGCAGTTTCACCCGAGCCGCGCCTCATTCTTATTATTTTTACTTAGTTATTACAAATTCGGCAATGAGTAAAGAGTTGACGACAGATTAGCGAGCTAGGAGAGAATTTCAAAAAACCCTCAAATACATGTTTGTTTATTTTTCACCAAAAGTCTAAATATTTAATTCCATGTTTCTTACTTTAAAAGTACCAGTATAAACTTTATACCGCGTATGCTCCGCGTTATAATTCCTGTCTGATATAAAATATTAATTCTTTGCTGGCTTTTGAACGAAAGTACGTGAACAAAAAAAATGAGGACGACAATCTGATTGTGTTCGTAAATAGGAATATTTATACAATATATATACAATTAAAGAAATGTAAAACTACCTATAGAACGGACACTAAACAGGGATGGTACGGTCATCGTACGCGTTGTATAGACCGCGGTTGATCTGTTGCAGTGGGCATAGAAGTGAACTGAGCGTTTTTTGCCGTGCATGACACATTCCTATTACGGTCCTAATACGTTGTAATGGGCAAACCCCTTAAACGGTATCGAACCCCGCTCGTTGGTGTTCATACGAATGCCGGGGGCCCACTTCCCGGCTGTCATCTCGACTTGCTCGATCTAAACCTTTATAATGCGCAAAAAGTTCACAACTTACACTGAATAGCAAGAAATCAAATAAATTAAAATCACAATATAGACGTGCAAATTGAACCAGAACGAATCTCGTCAACGTTTCATCTTTCTACAATTCTACTTCGAAGTGATTTCAATCTAGCTTTACAAAGCTGCAAACGGTCTGTATGCACCAATCAATGCGTAAAATTGCACCCCGATCGCTAGTGAGCCGGTTGACATCGTCGACTCAGTAGAAAATATCTATTTTATAGTCGTTTGAGTCCCACCCATCCGAGCTTGGTTGAAACTTGCTTTATTTCTAACAGAGGACTTTTTGTATGCTATAACTGTTGCGCGCGGTTTCGCTCTCATCATAGGAGAACTATTTTATCTACCCGGATAAAAAGTATTCTATATATTAATCCAGGTACGGATCAGAGTGTTGGGCCGTGAAGAAGACGGATGAAAGAAGATTACATGTAGCGGAGATGAGAATGTTGAGATGGATGTGTGGAGTGACGCGAGTGGATAAAGTAAGAAATAAGTATATTAGAGGGAGTTTGAAAGTGGCACCAGTGACAGAAAAGTTGAAAGGAAAGCGTTTGTCTTGGTATAGGCATGTGATGAGGAGGGATGAAACACATGTGACTAAGAGAGTGATGAATATGAATGTTGATGGATGGAGGGGGAGAGGGAGACCTAAGAAAAGATGGATGGATTGTGTGAGGGAGGATATGAAAGATAAGGGAGTAAATGATAATGAGACGGCTGACAGGGAAGAGTGGAAGAGAAAAACATTTTGCGCCGAGCCCAAGTAACTTGGGACCAGGGCAAGAAGATGATGATATTAATCCAGATCATAGTCTGTCTGTATGGCAAATTTCATCCGAAGCTATTCAGCCGTTTATGTGAGATTGAGTAACAGACATCCATCACAAACTCGACGACACGTTTGGTGCAGCGGCTAAGCGATTGGCTTCTACGCTACGGGTCGTGCGTTCGATTCCCGCACGGATCAAAAAAGTATACTCCACCAAGAAGAACATAGTCTGCTTAGTTGTCGGCAATAAGATTGACAAACATGCAGCACCCGCAAGCCCAAGATGGAATAAGATCGTAGGTGGTGCTTGCCACCAGCAAAAACATTCCCAAGGAGGGCTGACGTCAAGCAGGCGGCCGGCCATAAAATATAGCCGAAACATCTGAGCAGTATGATATGAGATATACTGCGCCGACCCCATATAAGTTGGAATAAGGGCAGGAGGATGATGACAGTTTATTGTAATATACACATTAGAGAAAGTTAATTTATATTTCTGATGGCCACATTTAAACTACAGAGCCGTCGAGTACGCTACAACAGCTATTGACCGCTACCGACCAGTCTGAGAATGTTCCAGTAGGTAGAGAGTCTATTAGCACAAAAACTTACGAGAAGAATATTTTCGATCATCCAGCCGCTGCGCTAGCCCAACCTAAAAGTCACAGCCATTAATTAACTTTAGAAACTATTTCAGCAGCTAGACCGCTAATCGACTAAGTTATAGAATTATTTATTTTTTATTTTTAACCTGTGTTGCCCTCAGCAATACCAAACGAAGATGGCGAGACGAGCTTGACATGTACATGAAAGACTTGTCACATTTGCAAATGAACAAAAGGAGTGATGGAAGTTACAGCAAAAAAATATTTTTAAGTGGTCGCCTTATTAGAGTACATACCTCTACATAAAATACGGAGTCCGTGGTCATCTGCCAACATAATAATTACATAATTGCATACATATACCTACGTCTGCAATTTTTGTTGACTACGTAAACATTGTAAACAAATATTTTTGAAATTAAGTGCCAAAACTTGTGTTTGTACATGCAATTTTCACGTTCAGTTACCGTACGATAAAGAATACCTATTATGAAAGTCCGAGATTACATTTTGGTGGTTTCGGTAAACATTAATATAGGTACATACATAAACTCTACATAATAATATATCTCTATATTTCTTTGCCCAACCCGCGTGGACCCGATACCGGTCGGTTTGCATAATGCACTAACGTATTCATGTTGCTTTATTTTTATATTATAACAGACTGTAATGTCTGCTGAATATGGGCTTTTTACAAGCACGTACATTGCTATATCCAATAACTAACTTTTGACCGCGATTTCACCTGCGTGGATTTCGGCTTTTGTTATGTATTTCAGTGCCCTAACAGCGTGTACGCTTCGGAACCAACGATGTTGCAACAAATAGACACGCTATATCGTACAAGCAACATATGCCAAATGCATTGATGCAATAAGGTTCAAAATACCGCTAGGTAGCTATCAAGTTCTATGGCACTGTGGTTCCGGAGCCACAACTCGTTGACACCATGTTGTTCTTCTAAACAGCGCGTCTAGTACGTAAGTACATATTATATCAATGTTCAGAACTAATGTATCTTTACATAGTACAAAACAAAGTCGCTCTCGCTGTCTGTACGCTTAGATCTTTTAAACTAAGCAACGGATTTTAATGCAGTTTTCAGCAATAGATAGAGTGATTCAAGAGGAAGGTTCATATGCCCCACATGAGTATCTACATTGCACCCGTGCGAAGCCGGGGTGGTTCGCTAGTGTAGGTACCTAAGGTCTAGAAAGCATAATGTTTGCAATAATTCAAGAATGTAAACTTTAACATACATAAACTCACGCCTTTTTCCCATGAGGGCAGGCAGAAACTATTGAACGCCACATGCTAAGTTTCTTACATACTCCTTTCGTTACGTCCACGTTCATACATCTTGTCATACACGCACCGATATCTGTAGTCCGCCAACCCGCACCAGGCCAACGTGGTGGACTAAAATCTAAACCCTTCTCATTTTAACAATACGTTTGGTGCAGTGGCTGAGTGATTGGCTTTTGGCTACGGGTCGTGGGTTCGATTACCACACGAATCAAATATTTGTATGGCCTACAGATAGTTGTTCCGGGTCTGGGTGTTTGTGCATGTGAAGATTTATGTCTGTAAATGCAAACACGATACAGGAGGAATCCTAGTGTGAGGCAACCGTGCCCAGCAGTGGGACAGCAATGGTCTAATGATGATGATTGAAACCGTTAACCATTAACAACGCATTTTACGTATGTAACTCCTATTAACAAAAAAAGTACGAGTATTCTCGCAATTTGTAACAACATTTTTTAACTTTAATAAGTACGAAGTTTAACGAGAGGCATCAGGACTTCGTAAGTGTTAGCAAACACGAGCCAGTCGACTGCGACAAATAGCCTGATTCAGTGCGAGGTCGAATAGATGTAGGTACCTATATTTGAGAGCTCTCGCTGCAAACATGCATTGGGGACCAGCTTGCTTTGCAAATCTTTTAAAATATTCAGCTTACACTGACAGCCTACATGAGAGGCTACAGCTAAACGGTACTGTGCTGTACATACACTATTTTTAACAGTTTTCGAATATTATTCTTCTCCTGCTGATCGTGAGGGTCCTGAGTTCGATCCCCAGGTCGGGTCAAGTGTAATTGGGTTTTTCCGTGCGGAATTTCTTAGTAGCAGCCCGGAGTTTCGATTTGTGCCCGGTTGATGGCAATAGACTCGCCCCAGTTACATGGGACTTAAACATAACAGTGAAATGAGGGGGTTACTATACACCTCTACCCTACCCTTCGGAGAATACAGGCGTGATGTTATGTTATGATATTCTTCTTCATGGCGTGTCGACGACAAAAATAATATATTAAACCAGTCAAGTGCAAATCGAACTCGCGCACTAAGGGTACCGTGCCACCTTTGGGTTTAGACTTTGTATTATTTTTAAAATTTGCCATGATAGCGGTCATAATAACACATATTCTGTGAAAATTTCAACTAACTAGCTATTATGGTTAAAAAGATACAGCCCTGGAACCGACAAACGGATGGACGGATGGACAGACGGCGTAGGCTTAGTAATAGGACCCCGTTGGCACCTTTTGGGTACGGAATTCTAAAAATAAACTCAAGTTTGTTTTACCCAAAATTAAGCAACGTGAACTGCGTTTACTGACGCTGTCATTAGATTCCCAATAATTTACGGAGCGTTATCTTTACATAGTATAAAACAAAGTCGCTCCCGCTGTCTGTACGCTTAGATCTTTTAAACTACGCAACGGATTTTAATGCAGTTCTCAGCAATAGATAGAGTGATTCAAGAGGAAGGTTTATATGCCCCACATTAGTATCTACATTGCACCCGTGGGAAGCCGGACGGGTCGCTAATTGGTTATAATTGATATCCTTGTATCTTTACCAATAATGAAACAAAGACCTCATGGTTTTGCATAGTAGACCCTCCCATATGAAAGTAGCTATCACAGGAAAAATTAGCTTACGAAACTATTTATATCCCCAGTTTGAAAATAAAAAATGCTACCATTAGTAAGAAAAACGACTCGTTTATGTTTATAGGAACCGGGCATAAATGAATGAAGATTCGAATATTAAGATAACACAATAAATCTCAAAGACAGACAGACGCGGCGAAAGATTTTGTTTTATTATAGTTAGATACAACTCAAGTTATACTAGCAAATTACCGAAGTACCTACTGGGGCTCGTAGTTAATTACAAACCGCGCGGAACATACGATTTACAAGGTTAAGCTGCACTTGCCGCGGTCAGTCCATGGATGGGTGACCGTTCGTTACACATCGAGACCCCTCCGTACCTCGCAGAGCACGTTAAACCGTCGGTTCCGGATGTCATACGAATACTACCTATGACAGTCGTTACGGGTAGTCAGAAGCCCGAAAATCTGACAACCGTCAAACTTTAGAGTATCAGCATTGCTCTGTAACTGGGTTGCGGAGGTCTGATGGTAGTCGCTCCGTATAAAATACTGGTATTCAGCCGCATCTGTATAGACTGGAAGCTGACCGCAACATAGTTGGGAAAAGGTTAGGCAGATATATATACCTACTAGGTACCTACTTACAAATAGTAAGTATTATGTATGGATTTCCAAAGGCATTGTTTGTGTACCTCCTTTGATTCGCATTCACTGCGCTATCAGTCGGCCGTTTCATTGACCGCAAGCCTATTCAAACAGCTAGAGCCTTGCAGCTTATGGTTGAATCTTACGGACATAGTAATTATACTATAGCAGCCAACAGCAGGAGATGTTGATAACTACACGTGTTTACTAAAATACCTTACCTATCTCCGTGCGAACAGAAGGGTTAAGAATACGATTCCTCTTGATCGGGCAAGCGGATCGTAAGGCGCGACGAACCTGCCTCGTAAATCTATTATCACAGTTGAAGTTTCTTAGGCGTAAGACAGATAGAACGAGCGCAGTGCGCCTCGGGTGCGCTTGAAGTACGCTCTGGATGTACGTGGCATGTCCTCCAGACGCTTCTTCAATGTACTTGCATACAAAATGTATGAAAATACAGCGGCACAGATAAAAGCGGTGGAACAACGCCGGCGCGCTTATCGGCGCACATCTTCTATCTGTCTTACGCCTTAGACTTCTTAGACAGTCGAGGGAGGTGTATGGAATCAGAAGCAATAATATCTGCCTATCTCGTTCTGCCTAGCCTTTTCTCAACTATGTTGGGGTCAGCTTCCAGTCTAACCAGATGCGGCTGAATATCAGTATTTTACACGGACCGACTGCCATCAGACGCCCGCAACCCAGTTACTGGGCAATGCGGATATCCTAAGGTTAGACCGGTTATCAGACTTTCAGGCTTCTGACTTCCCATAACGACTGACGTAGGTATTCGTATGACACCCGGGACTGTTTAACGTGCTCTCCGAGGCACGGAGGAGTCTCATCCACTGAACGCGGCAAGCGCAGCTTAACTTCGCAAATCGTTTGATCCGCGCGATTGTTAATTAGACACGAGCTCCTACCTATCTATCTGCCTATCTACGGTTAAGAAATTGCCAATAATAGTAATCTGACCCAAGCCACGTGAATGAATTTGTGACTATGGATAGTTCGGCCATCCGTTCTATACAAGGTTAGTCAGAAAGGGGGTACTAAGTCGAAAGAGTGTTAAAGTACCCATAATAATGGATAACTTTTGTTCTACGACTTTCCCCAAAAGTCAATAGGGCAAGATAAATAGCTGTTCAAAGATTTCATAAAAAATACGCTAAATTCTATCTATCCTCAGGTATGATCAGCTGTGTTTATATTTAACGTCATATTTGGGGTCACGGATTAGAAACTCAGTTTTCTGAATTCATAACTAAAGCAGGGATGAAGAAATTTTGGAAAAACTAAAATAAAAATAATTTTTTCATGGAAAAAAAATAGAATTTTTAAATTTTAACACTTCCTTTAAAATAGTTATCAGTGATACATTAAGTGGCCCGCGGCTTAGTACCCCCTTTCCGACTAACCTTGTATACGTAGGCACATAATTTATCCGTTCTACCCAAAGGATCTGCCTTTCTATCATTAACGATTTTAAAATCCGTCGGTACATAACATCACGTCTGTATTCTCCGAAGGGTTGGGCAGAGATGTATACTAACACCATCATTACGCCGTTATGTTTAAGTCCCATGTCATAAGTGGCGAGCCTATTGCCATCAACGAGCGCAAATCCAAACTCTGGGCTGCTACTGAGGTATTCCACACTGAAAACCCTTAACACTTTGCCAGACCTGGGGATAGAACTCAGGACCTCACGATCAGCAGTCGCGGTTGCCACCACTAGACAAACGAGGAAATCCGTCGGTAGGTCGATATTATTTCTTCTGATTGTAAAATAGGACACCTCTTGTTGTCTTTCGAGGATAACATTAGGTAATAAAAAAGCTTTGGTTCGAGCTCGTCTTTTGACACCCACGACAAAGAAGTTGATAGCCGATGCTTCGAATGTTATATTAGACCCTATCACATATAAACATTCCTGCGGTACCTATCCTTTGAAATTCCAACTGAAATAAAATAGGCCGAAACTGAACGCGTCATCAGACAATATAATTAAATTCATGCTATTCATAATTAAATTCAAAATAGTCATCTAATAAGAAAACTTTGTTATTGTAACTCCAGCCTGAAGTTTTAATGTTAAATATTCTATCCGTGAACAAAGTTAAATTAACTTAACATAATAACATAATCAGCCCATTAATGTCCCACTGCTGGGCATGGGCCTCTTCTCAGAATGAGAAGGGTTTAGGCCTTAGTTCACCACGTTGGCCTGGTGCGGGTTGGCAGACTACACACACCATCTAGAGCCCTCTCAGGTGTGCAGGTTTCCTCATGTTTTTCTTCGCTGTTAACGCAAGTGATAATCAAATTATGACCCGCACATGAATTCGAAAAGTCAAAGGTAGGTACGGGGCCGGATCGAACTTACAATTTGGATTAAAATTCCATGTTTTATCAGTTTCCTATTATAAATGCAGTGCTCGTCGTCATATGGGCATCCTCCACTCAACATACCACCGCAACATAGTTATAATATGAAGCCAAAACTAAACACTACGTAAGAGCCCGCAGTTCATTCACGCCTGAATATATAGGTACATAAAGATAATGGGAGGATGACGTTTAACAGCCGTTTTCAATAACCTATCTATCAGCGGTTTGCCCAACTAGAGATGAATTTTGGACATAAGCTCCATAGAAGTAATTAATGACATAGTAGGTCAAACCGCTGCTAGATCGGTTATTGAAAATGGCCGTGAATCAAAGTAATTGACAGAGGAGTTTTGTGATCACCAATCAGGGTTACTACAATCTATATTTGTTTGAGATACCCATAGATGGAAAAGTAGGTACTACCACTCGTTAGTCCCAATAAAATCTCATAGTCGCTACCGACAACTATCTTCATTAACGCTGCTAGTATACTTTGAAGCTGCATTTCCATATCAAAATGTATTGTCCAGAAGTCTCCTTTGATATAACCACGCATAATTACTAAAGTAATACCGCTTGATAAAAGACGCCATAGATTCTTAAGCCCCCGCCACATAGAAAGCGGGCCGATAACAGGAAACGCTGCTGACCTACAGCAGGTCTATATATAATTTGCCCAAGAAACTAAGCAAAGTCGATTCCGTGGAGGCAGTGCTAATTTCTCTCAATGTACGGACACTCCCGTAAAGACTGAACCGTTTCGTGAAGTCACGCTTGCAATATCACGTCACTCATACTAGTTTACGTAACTTAACAAAGCGCGGCCGCACGTCGTGAGCCTACACCGCTCTTGTCCGCTCCCAAATCGGTTTCTGTGTGACCAAGGCTTTAATACTTACAGCGTGTCTCAATCTCAATACACTGTCTACCTCAGGAATGGACCTATGCAGAGAAACAACAGAAGGTAATTTACTTTCAATCTATTGGATAAGTTAAATGATATTCTCGACATTTAATTACTCGGGGATATTATCTTGTAATGACAAGTTTTTAATTAGCTAGAGTACTTAATTATCGTTCGGGTAAAATGCTAAAAAAACATTTTAACAAAAATAAAACCGACTTCAAAAAATTAAAATAAGAATAAAATAATTACGATAAATATCATAAAATTAATAGTTTCAGAAGTTGGTGCTAATCCGCTGAACAAATTGAAGGCACCGACTTCTGAAACTGTTAATTTTATGATATGGTAATTATTTTATTATTTTTTTTGAAGTCTGTTTTATTTTTGTTAAAATGTTTTTTACTTTTTAGAGGCCTTAATCAAGACATGGTTGGACATACCATAGACGCTGCTCGTAAGCCAATCACATTATGTGTACTGTTCGTCATTTAAGAGTTCCATTGTCTATCTCCGAAATTCTTCATCAGATCTTTATCAAACTTAAATGGGACCACTTTGAAAGAATACTCTTTTAAACATAAATATAACTTTCCAAATTGGTTTATAAATGAGGGAGTCGTGAGGTATCAAACATTTAAAAAAAACAGACGAATTTAAAAGCTCCTCCTTTTTTTGGAAGTCGGTTAAAAAGATTGTAAGATCTTTCATAATAATAATATACCTATAGATGTTTTAATTCTAAGAACATTTTATTAAAGAAAAGCTATTAAGCATATCTCTATTATTACTGAAATCTTCGAGAACGAGAGTTTGTAACAATTAAATAAACCAACTTTGTTTAATAAAGTAGTTAGTGAGAAGATATTGTTTACTCTAAATATTTTCTTAAATTTTCATTGTAAAACTTAGGAATGTTTATTGGTAGAGTAATATAATTCTAAAACTTTAATTGTTCTGTTTTCAGGGAAAATATGGCGTTATTCTTCCTTTTTTTTACTCATTTGTCTGTTGGTCATAGAAAATATTCCGCACGGGACCGCATGCAGACAGCTTAGCACTTAGCCAAGTGCCCATCGAGCTGTCCCGAGTAGGCTTAAGTATTTGCTGCGATCTGCTGGATGTTACATGCGCAGCCAACCTACATTCTCCCGTCTAATTGTCCAATGAGACGAGCACCAGTCTACCATCTTCCTGGCGTGTTCCAATCGGACTATCACCACCTCAGATCATCAACACCGCTGGCCTTAACTACTACGGGGCTGAACCAGAGCAACTTTTTGATACTATTAAGTATAATTTAATTCTATAAAGTATAATAAAGGTAAATAACTTACTTAATTTATCCTATCAGAATAATCCTTTAAACAGGCACTTTATTTAAAAAAGAGGGATTTCCTTTATAGTTGGGGTATGAACTCGAAAGCTTAAAATTAGCTTATTTTTAATATATTTTTTATATTTATATGAAAATGTATTAAAGATGGTTAAAAAAATAATTAAATCTACAATATCTATACAAGGTTAGTCGGAAAGGGGGTACTAAGCCGAAAGAGTGTTAAAGTACCCATAATAATGGATAACTTGTGTTCTACAACTTTCCCCAAAAGTCAATAGTTCAAGAGAAATAGCTGTTCAAAGATTTCATAAAAAAATACGCTAAATTCTATCTATCTTCAACTATGATCAGCTGTGTTTACATTTTAGGTCATATTTGGGGTCACGGATTAGAAACTCCATTCTCTGAATTCAGAACTAAAGCAGAGATGAAGCATTTTTGAAAAAACTAAAATAAAAATATTTTTTCATGGAAATAAAATAAATCGAATTTTTAAATTTTAACACTTTCTTTAAAACAATCATGAGTGATACATTATGTGGTTCGCGGCTTAGTACCCCCTTTCCGACTAACCTTGTATATATACGCGCGTCCACATCCGTAGAAAGAAAAAGTGTTAGTGACGGTCATTTTACCATCCACGTCCTCACTTTAATAAATTGTTGGTGCCAAAGGTTGTGTGTTTTATTGTATATAATTATAACCACACCTTATCATCATTTAATTGTCACACTGGCCATGACGTGTTTAGGTATCTAAATACAGAAGATATTTTTTATCGGGTTTTATTGTTTATTGTTTGTTTGATTCAAATCTTACGACAGAGTTTTCAACTTCAGAATTCTCCTAAAACTTCGTAAGTACACAAATTCAATTCCCATGACAATACAACATTATAATAATTTTAACCTTTAATCGTCGAATCTTGCTGCTGCAGGGGTACTGCAGGACCTGCCGGGGTTGCGGTGCATGCTTTTGCGAATCCCGCGACCTCAGCCGAACGGTCAGGAGAAGGAACACCGTTGGTTTTTAGCCGGTAAGAGTCCGGCAGAACCCCTCGCCTTCCCCGGGCGAGGGACATCCATGAGAATTTTCCAACGATAAAATAACGAACAACGATAAATTTATCGTTGGACGACTGTCGTCTCTAGCTGTTCCTATTATAACGACAGTTTGTCGTCAATTTTTTTTATCGTTTAACGACTATCGTATCTAGCTGTTCCCATTGGATCGCGGCGACATTTTATCGTTTCACGACAGTCGCTTTGTCGTTTGCACATCAGTAACAAGCTACAAGACGAGACGAAATTTTTATCGTGGCCATGACAGATAGTCGTAACAACGACACATTACGATGTCGTGACGATAAATTTATTGTTGGACGACTGCCGTGCTAGCCGTTCCCATTGACTCGACAATCTGTCGTCGCTGCAAAAACAAGTCGTGAACGACAGTTAATCGTGTCGTCTTATATGTGAACACCTCCATTTAAATATATAAGCCACGACACTTAAAACTACACGACTATCTGTCGTCACGACAAAGTATGGGAACGCGGCCTAATGCAAAATAAACCCATTTAACTTTTTAAGTTTTTTAAGGGATTATTTGAGTAGAACTTCTGTCACATACCTCACCACTGCTTAAAGATTGTAAAGTACATAAGCTCTTAGAGGTTCTTTATTAAAATTAGATAGGTATCGAGGCGCTTTATAACAAGGGATCCATGCTTACCAACCCTGGTCTGAGCGGGGAGGCCTGATGAATAGGCAAGTGGTCGCAAATGGATCAGTTCAATAGCAACCTTATAATTTATACAATGTTCGTCGATTAATGCAGAGAGGATCTGAGGTATGCCCTTTGATTGTGACCTGTTCAATAAACAACGTGTAACATTGCCTGACCTATTAGTAATTTAGAAAGCCTAGTATTGTTAAATGACAGTTGAAATCACCGTATCTTTGTGCTTTTGTAAATCCGTAATGCTCGTTTCGTTAAATGAGACGATTTTAAGTTTGTACCATTGTAAATTCGGATTGACATCGCAACATCACGCCTGTATTCCCCTAAAGGTTGGGCAGAGGTGTATAGTAACACCCTCATTTTGCTGCCGCTATATTTAAGTCCCATGTAATAGAAGGCGAGCCTATTGCCGTCAACCGGGCACAAATCCAAACTATGGGATGAACTGGCTGAACTGATGAATTCCATACGGAAAAACCCAATAACAGTTTGCCCGACCTAGGGATCGAACCCAGGACCTCACGATCAGCAGTAGCACTTGCCACCACTAGACCAACGAAGCAGTTCAGCTATTCATAAAAGATCTTTAAATCCAAAGCCCTGTGATATTATGTAAAGCCAGCCATTGTTATTCTTCCGGATTATAATACTGCCTATTATGAAAAGAGAAAATGGCGTGAAGATATGTGAATACAATAACGTGGATACCTCTCTCCCTTTATTATACTCAACTTCAAATACGACTTAATCATGTCATTCTTCGAAATGTGTTGTATTTCGTTATCTTCTTCTTTTCGTGTGGTTAGTAACTAACCTGGTGTCAGAGTTTATGCCGCCCATGGGCGTCTGACTTGGCTTCACATGCCGTCGAGAAATATTTCTCAGGCATTCATCAGGTTTCCTCACGATGTTTTCCTTCACCGTTTTTAAGCAACTGATAATTATACAATACGCACATGAATCCGAAATGTCAGAGGTGTGTGCCTTGGGTTCGAACTCGAGACCTATGACTTGGCAGTCCAGCGGTCACACCACTAGGCTATAACTGATTTTTATTATTTCGTTATAGGATTTCTTATTTATTGTAGCCTTTCGGGCTGGTGACCTTCAAATGGTCGTTACAGATATTTAAAGTAAATCGTCTTGGAATATCTATGGAAATGGACACTAGAGTAGTGTTATGGGTCCGCAAAATGGAAGTATTTCGTAAATTTTTATTTTTAAAGTGTTCTACTGAACCACTCACAATATTGCGACTGATACTCATCAAATGCAATTAAATGCCCAAAAACGTCTGCTACAGCCTACTTAATTTCTAATGCACAGTCTGTAAGCTTCAAGTTGCTATTCCTGACAGTTTAACGATTAACTTAGCCATTTACATTGATTATTTCCGACATAACTTACTTTAATTGGACAGGATTAAGTTAAATTATGTTCTTAATTTTTAATGCGACGTTTACATCTATCCGAGAATACTTATTATTGGAAGCATACATACATACATAAACTCACGCCATTTTCCCATGGGGGTAGGCAGAAACAATAGAACACCACATGCTACGACCCTTACATACTCCTTTCGCTTCATCCACATTCATACATCTTGTCACACACGCACGACGGTTGAGAATACTACGCAACTGTCCTTGTGAAGAACATCACCAATAACATCGATGAATGTTCTTCTAGGACGTCCTCTACCGGCGTTTCCATTGACATCCGCCTTATAAATACCTTTTGTTAATCGCCGTTCACTCATTTTGTCAACATGACCAAACCACCTAAGCATACTCATTTCAATTTTTGTCACTACATCATCTTTTAAACCGCAACTTTGTCAAATCGCATCATTCCTTAATCTGTCATTCAAAGTTATACCGCACATACTTCGCAAGGATCGCATTTCCACGGCATTTATTCTACTTTCACTCTACGCTAATTCAATATTAAATTTATAAATATGTGTATTCCTTATGAGCACAAATTCTTAATATACAAGGTTAGTCGAAAAGGGGGTACTAAGCCGCGGGCCACCTAAAGTGTCAATGATGACTATTTTAAAGCAAATGTTAAAATTTCAAAATTCGATAATTTTTATTTGCATGCAAAATGATTTTTATTTTAGTTTTTCAAAAAAAAAACATTCCTGCTTTAGTTATGAATTCAGAAAATTAATTTTCTATTTCGTGACCCCAAATATGACCTAAATTGTAAAAACAGCTGATCATGGCTATGGACAGAGAGATTTTAGCATTTTTTTTACGAAATCTTTGAAAAGGTATTTCTCCTAAACTAAAGAGTTTTGGGGAAAGTTGTAGAACAAAAGTTATCCCTTATTACGGGTACTTTAACACCCATTCAGCTTAGTACCCCCTTTCCGACTAACCTTATATATCACATAAAAGCAACTATGTCATTTTTAAACGGTTTTAATTACCTTCACTTCGTATATTTGTTTGTTTGATTCAAATCTTGCAACAGATTTTTCAACTACGTCTGCTTAACCGATTCTCCTGAAACTTCGCACACAAATTCAATTCCCATGACAATACAACATTATAATAATTTCAACCTTCAATCCTCAAATCCTGATGCAAGATAATGCAAGATAAAATCGTTTAAGTTAGAAATATTTTTAGGGATTATTGTTATCAAAGAAGTATCATTTTATTATGCAGAACCATAGATATCGTTTTTTTTACTAGGTTAATATGCAGAACATAGTATCAAATCATAACGTCATGCCTGTATTCCTGTGAAAGGTATGGCACATGTTTGCCAATAACCGGACCAAAATTCTAAACCCCGGATTCCCAACGCCCGGAAATTGAACCCACGACCTCGTGTTCATCAGTCAGGCTTGAAGCTTTCGACTCTTACATCAATAAGAATCAATATAAAATCTTCCATTTCCTATAAATACTATCTCATACAGATCACGTCGTGTTAAAGCCAGTACAAGGTGACCCCTATTAGAGCAGCACTGGACAGCGGCCGTCGGAAGACCGCGAGATAAATCTTTTTGTTTCGACAACAAAGGAATGGCGGAAGTAGCTGGAAATATGTCACGATAAAGATACGTGGAAATTGAAAAACGAAGAACGCTTCAAAAGATAGAGAGATTTTCAGTTACAGAAGTATTCGACGCATCAATAATTTAGCGATGAAGCTCAAAATTGTATACTAATTTTAATCAGGAAAGAGACCTAGTGGGAAAAAATATCTGATTCCTATATTTTAAATATTTACGACCTCTGGGAAGAGGTCCCTGCCCAGCAGTGGGACGGTATTGGGGCTGATTATGTAGTGTTATGATTGGCGCACGCACACAGAACATAGGTAGTATAAGTACCTAATGTTATGATCTACAGATATTTGTTCTTGGTCTGAATGATTGTGTGTATAAAATAATTATATTTTGTGGTACAAAACGTATGTGTCAGTTACCGTTTTATAAAATACTAGCGACCCGCCCCGGCTTCGCACGGGTGCAATGTAGATACTAATGTGGAGCATATAAACCTTCCTCTTGAATCACTCTATCTATAGCTGAAAACTGCATTGAAATCCGTTGCGTCGTTTAAAACATCTAAGCGTACAGACAGCGGGAGCGATTTTGTTTTATACTATGTAAAGAAGATACGTAAATTCCTTATAAAAAAATTACACTGAGCATAGTTTCCAAAAAAAAAAATAGAAATGCTCCCTAGCAAATTCAGACTGTAAGGCTTCCACTTTAATGACCTCTGTGTTATCATGCAGTTTCAAAGTAGTCCCAAATTAGGAGTAGATTTTTTTGCATACTTAAAGGGTATAATTTAATATTTTTTTCATCGCCATGTAGAATCACAAACGCCTCTATACCGAATGGCAAAATAGCAAAACTGTTAATGTTGCTTACGAAATAAAATTAAACAGCATAAGTTTCATGTTATCAGAGATATACAAGGTTAGTCGGAAAGGGGGTAGTAAGCCGAAAGGCTGTTAAAGTACCCATAATAAGGGATAACTTTTGTTCTACAACTTTCCCCAAAACTCGATAGTTTAAGAAAAATAGCTTTTCAAAGATTTCGTAAAAAATGTGTTAAAATCTATCTGTCCATAGCTATGATCAGCTGTTTTTACAATTTAGGTCATATTTGGGGTCACGAATTAGAAAGTTAATTTTCTGAATTCATAACTAAAGCAGGTATGTTTTTCTTTTTGAAAAAACTAAAATAAAAATCTTTTAACATGCAAATAAAAAATGTTGAATTTTGAAATTTTAACACTTGCTATAAAATAGTCATCAGTGATACTTTACGTGGCCCGCGGCTTAGTACCCCCTTTCCAACTAACCTTGTATATATGACCTATAATATCTCTCCTGTTTACTAATACCTACCTAAATACCGTCCTTCATGGTCCAGCACCATTTTCATCAATAAGCTATCTTCTTACTAAGATTAAGCTGTCAATAATGCTGAAACTTCATTAAAGTACAAATGCCGAACTCTAAACTATTTAAGTTATTCTGAACGGCTATAGTTTGACAATGTTGTCTTCAAACTATTTATCGTTCAAATATTCAATGTTATATCATTATGATGACACGTTCGGTGCAGTGGTTGAGCGATTGGCTTCTGCGCTGCGGGTCGTGGATTCGATTCCCGCACGGAACAAATATATGTATGGCCTACAGATAAATGCTCCGGGTCTGCGTGTTTGTGCATGGGAAGATTTGTGTCTGTAAACGCACCCACGATACAGGAGAAATCCTAGTGGGGGGCAAAGTTTAAAAAAAATAAAAAAAATATGGTAGTGTAGAGGGGCTCGTGGCTAATTACCAACCGCGCAGATCTTACGATTTGCGAGGTTAAGCTGCACTTGCCGCGGTCAGTCTGTGGATGGATGTCCGTTCGTTACACATCGAGATCCCTCCGTACCTCGGAGAGCACGTTAAACACTCAGTCCCGAGAGTCCCGGGAGTTCTCAGTCGTTACGGGAAGTCAGAAGCCCGAAAGTCTAACAACCGGTCTAACCTTAGGATATCGGCATTGTCCTGTAACTGGGTTGCGGAGGTCTGATGGCAGTCGCTCCGTGTAAAATATTGGTATTCAGCCGCATCTGGTTAGACTGGTAGCTGACCCCAACATAGTTGGGAAAAGGCTAGGCAGAACAGAACATATTATTATGGTCGCAATATTGTGAGTGGTTCACTAGCACAATGTAAAAATGAATTTTAATAGTAAGATAAAAATTTACGAAATACTTCCATTTTGAAAGAAAGAATCAAATTTATTTGGCACGAAAGCAGTCAGACACACAGACAAAACATTCATAAAAGACAAAACAAAAGAAAAAATAAACAAAAATAAAGTAGCTGTATGTCTAGCGGCTGCGCCAAATAGGTTCAGTTCAGCATAAATGTCAGACTACTAGTGCCTGACGCTGGTTTTCAACTGAACCCATTGTGACGTAACTGATGTAAACCAGTTCCAAATAGATAAATAAATAAATAGCGTGCTTAAATAAATTTAAAAAAATACTATTGAACTTTAATTACGGATGTCTCAGTGGTCATGCCCGTTTTGCGGACCCATAACCCTACTCTAGTGTCCATTTCCATAGATATTCCAAGACGATTTCCTTCAAATATCTATAACGAACATTTGATGGTCCCCAGTCCGGAAAGGCTACAATAAATAAGAAATCCTATAAGGAAATACAACACATTTCGAAGAATGACATGATTAAGTCGTATTTGAAGCTGAGTATAATAAAGGGAGAGAGGTATCCACGTTATTGTATTCACATATCTTCACGCCATTTTCCCTTTTCATAATAGGCAGTGTTATAATCCGGAAGAACAACAATGGCTGTATAAACATAATATCACAGGACTTTGGATTTGAAGATATTTTTATTAATTTACTGCCTCGTTGGTTTAGTGGTGGCAAGCGCGACTGCTGAATGTGAGGTCCTGGGTTCGATCCCCAGGTCGGCCAAAGCGTTATTGGATTTTTCCGTGTGGAATTCCTCAGTAGCAGCCCGGAGTTTGGATTTGTGCCCGGTTGATGACAATAGCGAAATACGGGTGTCACTATACACCTCTGCACAACCCTTAGGGGAATACAGGCGTGATGTTATTATATTACGTTTATTAATATCTAAAGGGTCTTTTAATAAGCATCATTTCTTTTGCATTAGTACAAAGGTACACCCTCACAACATAATTTTTGTTTTTCAACCCTTAAAATTGAAGATAGATGGCGCTGCCGATGCCTGACCAGAAAAACGTAGCGAGATGATCTGGATGCATACCGCGAGGGCTGGTTTAAAATGGCGTAGTAAAAGACTATCTGGAAGAAATTGGAGACGCTTTTGCCCAGCAGTGGGACAGTATAGACTAACGTAAAATATGAACTACTGCCATTTAGCTAATAGTTACAGCAGTGATAGCCTAGTGATGTGACCGTCACATTTCCAAGTTATAGGTCTCGAGTTCGAACCCAAGGCACCACGCACCTCTGACTTTTCGGATTCATATGCGTATTGTATAATTATCACTTGCTTAAAAACGGTGAAGGAAAACATCGTGAAGAAATGCCTGAGAGATATTTCACGACAGCATGTGAAGCTAAGTCAAAGGCCCATGGGCGGCATAAACTCTAACACCAGGTTAGTCACTAACGCACGAAAAGAAGAAGACTAGCTAACAAATAATATTCACACCTACAGAATAAAACAAAGATCGAAAAATATTAGAGTAGGTACCAAATAACACATAGAATTGTAGTAAACATAACATACAAAAAATTTCACCCTTACTTACACAATAAACTGAAAGTAAAAAAAAACTGTTAAACACAATACGACACAATCTATACAAGAATAAAACACGTCTCAACCGTGTGTAATAGCCTTAACTTCGCAGCATTTTGCTAAGCTTATTGTGTTATCTAACTGTGTAGCACTGGCTTTATTATCGCCACAAACAATCCTGTTCCAAGACGGTATCGGATGAAAAGGAATATCCCAACAAAGGGACTTTACACTGTTTATGTAATTGGGATACCGAAAGGTACGCATTGCTGAAAATGTTGAATCGAAGTTTGAGAAAAAAACTAGTGTTGGAAAACTAATGTCGTTTGGTGAATTAAGTTTATGTGTGTGTAGAGATTAGATTAGGAATCTATTTTCGTCTAAAAATAAGTTTTCAGCACATTAAAGAGACACAAACTTGTAAACAGCAGTGATAACCTTGTAGTGTGACCGTCGGACTGCTAAGTCATAGGTCTCGAGTTCGAACCCAAGGCACGCATCTCTGACTTTTCGGATTAATGTGTGTATTGTATAATTATCATTTGCTTAAAAACAGTGAAGGAAAACATCGTGAGGAAACCTGCCTGAAAGATATTTCTCGACGGCATGTGAAGCCAAGTCAGAGGCCCATGGGTGGCATAAACTCTGACACCAGGTAAATCACTAACCACACGAAGAGAGAAGATTGACAATTCTATCAATGTCTTACATTGACAAAATGGTAATGTTGGCGTCATTGAAGGCAATCAAAAGATTTTATCAAGTTGAGAATTGTGAATTAATTCTCATTTATTTACGGGAAAAATGCGAACTTTACTTTTGTTATACCGTACCTACTAGCTTTTGCCCGCAGCTTCGCTTGCGTGAAGTTTGAAATCCTCGTTAAGCCCATTTTAAAGTGACATTTTAAAATCCAAAACGTCCGTCTTTTATCACCCCCAGCGGTTTAGGCTGTGCGTTGCTAGATTAGTCAGCCAGTCGGTCAGTTTCTCCCCATGCTTCTTACTTCAAAAGTACCAGATTTCTCATACAAACTTTCAACACTTATTTCACCCCTTAGAGGTTGAATTTCCAAATATGTGTACATTTATTCCTAACCAGAAACCTTAATATTTAATTTCATCTTTACCGATTTCCACAATATCTGTTTAAAGCCTATTCTCCTAAACAGAGATACCTAATAATCTTCCTTTTATTTCTGTGTTCATAACATAAATTGGTTTAATTGGCTGTGGGTCATAAACTTAATATAGTGTCCAATACTGCCAAAAGTTTACATCCCTACCAAAATTTCGAAATAAGAATACTTGAACAATGTTTTTTTTTCATGTGAAATATTATTGCAATGTGCATAGTTGGCACAGACTATCATGAGCAATTATGTCCTTCGTTCAACCAGTTTTTTTTTTTTATCAAAAAGTTTAATCAAAGGAATTAAGCAAAGGCTGAAATACAATTTGAAGCCTACACTTCGCTGAGTCTCGTGTAATGAAGATGGCGATGGCTTTTGCCATTAAACGAGAATAATATAAAACACCTACGCTGTATCAGTAGACCTAGTACCTACGAATGCTGTCGAGTTACTAACATAAATGTAACATAATCGGAAATACTCATATCGCACATACTATTTAATTAAATTGAAAACTACATAATTATTATGTACTAGCGGCCCGTCCCGGCTTCGCACGGGTGGACATTTTTCCCGTTTTTACAACATTTTGCATTTATGCTCCGCTCCTATTAGTTGTAGCGTGATGTTATATAGCCTATAACCTTCCTCGATAAATGGACTATCCAACACAGAAAGAAATTTTCGATTCAAACCAGTAGTTTCTGAGATTAGCGCGTTCAAACAAATAAACAAACTCTTCAGCTTTATAATATTAGTATAGATGATACAAACGTTGCATGGCACAAAAAATAAACCAAAATGTTAAATGACAGTTATATTTTCGATAGCAGGCCGGAGTTTGGATTTGTGCCCGGTTGATGGCCATAGGCTCGCCCCTGTTACATGGGACTTGAACATAACGACGAAATGACGGTGTTACTATATACCTCCGCCCAACCCTTCAGGAAATACAGGTGTGATATTATGTTATGTACTTAATAAAATTGAAAACTTAATTCATATATGTATATCTATGATACAAATTGTGCATGTTACAAAAAATAAACCAAAATGTTATAGAACAGTTGTATTTTCGATTCAAAATTCGCTTACATTAGCGATACTTTACGTCAAACATTCTTGACAGCCCTACTGAGCATTTCCCAACAGAAAACCCCACACGCTTTGCCAGAACTGACAATCAATCTCAGTACCTCACGCAGAGCAGTGGCGTACCGAAGGGGGAGGGGGGCGTACGGGTCCGAGGGGGGTCGTAGGGACCATGACCCCCCCTCCCCAAAATCGTATACTTCAAATTGACGTCCTTCTAAAAATAGATAATTAAAAAAAAAATGATATTTTTTTGTAACATTCGTCTTTTGTACCTAGATCAGGAGTCAGGGACTTCATTGTTATTTGTGTTACTTTTATGTGAATAAAGATTTTTTATTATTATTATTTTTTATTATAGGTATAATAAACAAAAAAAAAATTGTAATAAATTCTAATGTATTCAACTTATTTTACTTTTTATGACACCCGCCCCCTCACCCCACCCAAGTCTTTGGCCACGACCACGCCTGACGCAGGGTAGCCAGGATTGCCGCCTATACACTAATTATTGTAATCAAGGATTGCGGTGTCCTCATACACATACCTCATGTGTTTATCACGACCATAATGCGGACATAGCACTCAATTCACAGCGCTCGCAAATCGTAATCTGCAATATGAAGAACTATCTATAGTGTGTATGTAGACTCTCGTAACTTCCTATCATTTAGTATTCCATCAATGGTAATTGGAGTGTATCCAACAGCAAAGCCAAGCAAATACAGTACGACATTGATTTTTAACTGCAGTGTGATGTCTCAACGAGTTTTTACTAAATATACATACATAAACTCACGCCTTTTTCCTATGGGGGTAGGCAGAAACTATAGAACGCCACATGCTACGACCATTACATACTCCTTTCGCTTCATACATCTTGTCATACACGCACGCCGATTCAGAGTACTACGCACCAGTCTTTTGTGAAGAACATCACCAATAACATCGATATATGTCCTTCTAGGACGTCCTCTACCGGCGTTTCCATTGACATCTGCCTTATAAATTCCTTTTGTTAAACGCCGTTCACTCATTCTCTCAACATGACCAAATCACCTAAGCACACTCCTTTAAATTTTTGACACTACGTCATCTTTTAAACCGCAGCTTTGTCTAATCACATAATTCCTCAATTTATCATTCAAAGTTACACCGCACGTACTTCGCAAGGAACGCATTTTCACTGCATTTATTCTACTTTCATGCCTCTTCTGCCAAGACCATACATAAGCGTAGGTACCAGCACAACATTACTAAACACAGCTTGTTATCATTACATCAACAGTTTATCGTACTCCAATATCTATGGACTGCTACTATGTAGAAGAAGTCCAAATGAGTCTATTACTGGCTTAATAACCATTTATTATTTTAAATTACTTCTTCTTCTTCTGTATGTACACACCAAGCCAATGAACGTCAACGAACGGGGTTGGTACAGTTTACAGCCTCGTATCCACTAGGCAACAATTGACGCGCAACACGTGACACACAACATGTCCGGCAGCGTTGCATAACATCGCGCGACGTTGCCAGCTGGCGCGCAACATGACGCACGGTTTGTTTCGGTGCAACATGCAGTTGAGCATCAAATGTTGTCGAGAGGAGACGTGACGCGCAGAGATGTTCTTGTGGTGTAACGAATACACTGAATACATTTTCTTTATTTTGTAAGTAATTTCTAACCCATGCATTTTTCGATAAAATTATAACTACCGCCGCTGAAATCAACACTAGTTCCTCTGACGATATGTTTTCGATGACTGATGCGAGCGAAACCATGTGTAGACAGACAACGTTGCTAAACAAAAGGTCCGCGCTGACTTTCAACACGTTGAGCAACATGTTGTGCAACATGTCGTGCGCCAAATGTTGCCTAGTGGATACGAGGCTTTAACACAATGAAACCGGATTCGTTGTAAACAAAGTTTGATCAAATTAACAAATGACCAACGTCCGTTGGCGTTCGTTGGATTTGTGTGTATGTACGATAACAATAAAATTCTTCTGAAATTTCTTTGTTTTTGTTAATAAACCATTGTTTGGCTACGTTCAATTATTTAATTACTGCTATTTATTTATTGCGTTTCGTCACGCTATATTTTGTTGTGTCGCTTACATTTTGAAGGACTTCGAATCAAATAAAGCATCATGGCCGCCTTTAATACCTCTTCCAATTTTTAAAAAACCCTATAAATAAAAATGTGATAGAACAGTCCATATTTATAAAAAGAACATAACATAACATCACGCCTATATTCTCCAAAGGGTTAGGCAAAGGTGTATAGTAACACCCTCATTTCGCCGTTATGTTTAAGTCCCATGTAATAGAGGGCAAGCCTATTCCCATCAACCGGTCACAAATCCAAGCTCCGGGCCGCTACTAAGATATTCCACACGGAAAACCCCATTAACAGTGCCCGACCTGGGGATCGAACCAAGGACTGCACGATTAGGTGTCGCGCTTGCCACCACTAGACCAACCAGGCAGTTTATAAAAAGAAATATGAACGTATATCTGAAACGCTATCCTTCTCACATCTCAAACCAATCCAAAGCTAGGTAACACTTAAATATTCCTCCAATACACAAAATACGTGCCACAGACAATCCGAAAGGTGGCAAACTGTCTTCCAATCTACCGCCGGGTTTTACAGCCTGGTCCGACGGGTATGGGTCCATTTTCAGATCCTCGCGAGACTCCTGAGGGATAGTCTGTTTTTATTACCCTGAGAACGTGCTGTGGACCCTCAGTCAAAAGTTGGTAAAGGAATGCGTCTGGAAATATTTTGTCTCGACAAATACGTTTAAACCAATGGGTGTTAAGATTATCTGGGTATCTACTAATGGGTGTTATATAATAGGCGTGTCTTTATTGTATTACTGGATTAAATGAACTAACCCAGGTGTCGGCAACATGCGGCTCTTTCGATGTCAATTTGCGGCTCTCCAGTTCCATACGCAAAAATTTATTATTTTATTATCAAAACCCTTAAAATCGTGCAATCGATCCATAATTGAGTACTATAATATAGTATGACTAAGATATACTGACTATGACTGAGAGATAGATATAATAAGTATATCTATCTCTATATATTGGATTAACTATTTTATTATTCTAGCTAAAATATGTGTTGTGCTAAAAATCTTTGTGTTTTTATATGAATAAATATGATTTCGCATTTAAAGTCGTTTATTTTAAATAAAAAATCAAACATATATAAGCAAATACGGAAATATAAGGATTTTTAGTGGCTCTTTAAAAACTGAAATTTTGATAATTGCAGCTTTTGACTCGGTTGCCGACCCCTGAACTAACCTATTCGTGTTAACCCGGCGTATTAAGTACCTATGATTCTAATCTGGCGAAGCGCATCGGGGGGCATCGGCGCATTGAGTTCGATAGGTGTGGTTGTTACATAAAAATTTCGTAGAGTTAAGAAAACAGAAAGTAGCTAAGAAGATTTTCTGCTAACATTTTCATGGCATTATTTTCGTGGTCTGGTGATTAAGTTAAATGGAGTTTTATCTTGCAGTTCTTCTGCCACATCAGGATTTGACGAATGAAGGTTGAAATTATTTACAATGTTGTATTGTTATGGGAATTTAATTTGTGTGCGAGGTTTCAGGAGAATGACTTAAGCAGAAATAGTTGAAAAATCTGTCGTAAGATTTGATTCAAACAAATAAACTTTACAAAGTGAAGCTATGTTATTAATTGTTAATCATGTTATTTACTTGTAAATAAGTTTGTCAATGGGTAAAAAAGCAGTGGCATCACTTCCATTATCGATGAAAGAAAACATTGTAAGGTAAGTAACCTGCACATTTGAGAGGGCTTCAAAAATGTTTAGGTATGTGTGTAGTCCGCTGATCCGCTCCGGGTCATTGTGATGGACTAAGGTCTCAACCCTTCTCATTCTGAGAAGATGCCCGTGCTCAGCAGAGTAATGAGCTAACTATGTCTGAGCTCATCCCTCGTATCAATAGTAAGATAACACCCCGGATCTTTCTATATTTTTGCCGTAAAAGAAATCTACTCAAATTGTATAGACGATTGTAATAATCTTAAAAGCAGCTTCTATTCTTAATTAATTTGCTAAGTTTTAAACGACTTTATTACTTAATTAAACTTCATTAACATTGAGGATGTAACGAACGAATTGGAATAAAGACAGGAACTCCTTATTTCTTATATCTCTGATTAGTTCTATTCAGGACATTTAAATGACAACATCTGCATAGAATTTTCTTGTAACACTTTTATATTTTTTAATTAATGCCGTTTACTACATACATACATACATAAACTCACGCCTTTTTCCCATGGGGGTAGGCAGAAACTATAGAACGCCACATGCTACGACTCTTACATACCCCTTTCGCTTCATCCACATTCATACATCTTGTCATACACGCACGCCGGTTGAGAGTACTACGCACCTGACCTTTGTGAAGAACATCACCAATAACATCGATGTATGTCCTTCTAGGACGTCCTCTACCGGCGTTCCCATTAACATCCGCCTTATAAATTTCTTTTGTTAATCGCCGTTCACTCATTCTCTCAACATGGCCAAACCACCTAAGCATACTCCTTTCAATTTTTGTCACTACATCATCTTTTAAACCGCAACTTTGTCTAATCTCTTCATTTCTCAATCTATCATTCAAAGTTACACCGCACATACTTCGCAAGGAACGCATTTCCACGGCATTTATTCTACTTTCATGCCGTTTACTAATTGGTGTATTTAAAAATTTCATCTCTTATACAAAAATTAATGTTTGTGTGTGTATGTTCGATGTTTGTGTGTTGGTCTTCTATGCGTTCGCGCATCGTTCATCCGTTTGAGTTGAAATTCTATACAGTTGTTGTTGGCAGTTGCGCGAAAGTTTCTATTATAGCACCATCAACGTACAATAGATGGCGCGCGAGTCGTATAGGATAATATGCAAGGGGGAGTAAAATTTTTATGGAGATAAACTTTTTGCGCGGAGTGAGCCGCGAGGGTACTGCTAGTCTTTTATAAAAACGTTGCCCCACAGTAGGATTACTCCTGTATCGTAGTAGGCGGGTTTACTGACACAAATTTCACATCTATGGGCCATACACTTATTATATTTGATCCGTGAGAGAATCGAACCCGCGTCACGTAGTACAGAAGCCAGTTGCTGAGCTACTTCGCCAACCGTGTCGTCAAAATTAGCCAAGACTTGCTGATAATAACTGTGAATTATAATGTTTTTTCCTTCTCGATTTTCATAATCAACACCAATGAAGTTATTCAGACATTATCTTGAAAGTCGTGCCGATACCGTCATTAACATGAGTGTTATAAATCAGAACCGATGTTACGTGTGTTATCGCTAAACAAACCGACCGACCGACAAAACAGCCGGAGTGTCGGCGTGTGATACAGAATTGAGGGAAAACCAACAATTAGAGATATACCGAGAAATAGGTACTTATACGTATGTAAATTTAATGTGGAACATAGTTCGATGATATTGTGAGGTGCGAAATAATACTTCATAAGGCCGGGGCCGCACTGGTACGGCGACAGCGACGCGACGTCGATTTCGTGAAAACAAACCCATATAAACATGTGTCCGTGGCCGCAATGCAGAACCGACAAGCGAAATTTATTTGTTCACGAAATCGCCGTCGTGTCGCTGTCGCCATACCAGTGTGGCCACGACCTAAGCCTATACTCCATTTCATATAACATTAAACAATAGTCGACGATACGTTTAGTGCAGTGGCTGAGCGATTGGCTTCTGCGCTACGGGTCGTGAGTTCGATTTCTGCACGGAACAAATATTTTGTATGAGCTACAGATAGTTGTTCCAGGTCTGGGAGTGTGTGCATGCACAAAACAGATACGTACAGAAGTCAATCTACATACAAGTGCGCTCGAGCAACGCACACATAGACACTGCTCGCGGATACGATATCTCGGACTGTTAGGGACCAGAGTGCGAGTGAGTGCGAGCGCGAGTGCCATGCGCTTGAGAGAGATAGATATATAGATAGAGCGACCGCCGAGCGTAGGTATGAAAAGTGAAGTACATACGATTGACTTCTGTACCTATCTGTTTTGTGGTGCATCTGAAGATTTGTTTCTGTAAACGTACCCACGATACAAGATAAATCCTAGACTAGTGTGGTGAAAGGTTTTTCAACAAAATGAAAAAAAAAAAAGGTAGCCCACCAAGGCACGAATATCTTTTGAAACATTTCTTCAAGTAGAGTTTCATTCAGGTCATCTTGATTGACCGTTAAGGTTTATAAAAGCATAATACTGTGTTAAATCTGTGCTGGAAGCTGGAAGCAAACGTGTTGCTTATTTTATACACTTCGGAGCAATGAATCCGGGTCACCAACATAAACAAAACAATGTTAAAATGTTAAACAATGTTTTCCGAGACAAAGGTTTATGTTGGTGACCCGGATTCATTGCACCCGAGTGTACATCTCATTGCCAAAATAAGTCCGATTTGTCTAATGTAAATAGAGCATAATGATGTCAATAAGAATATCGATAACTTCGATATCACGCAGCGAATATTTTTACTTATATGTCCTCTGAACAGATAAATTAAACGATTATTCAAGAATAAACAATCATATTTGATACGATATCTTTTCATGCGACTCAACAAGACAGGCTTGAACCTAATTTTCAAGTTGCCGAAGCCACCAAGTTGCATGACAAAACAGTCAACAAGCAATAAGGCTAAGTTTAGATGTCGGGCTCTTAGCGTGTCTTGAAAATATGCCCTCATATAATAATATTGATACCTACTGAACAACTTATTATTATATACTGTATGAATATGGATAGTGCTAGAATATTCGAGCATTACCTTTAATACACTAAGGTTGAGTTGCACCAACTAACTATAACCATAACCATACCAACATTTCTGTCAAATCAGTACAAATTTGACATAAATATGGCAAGTTAACAGTTATAGTTAGCTGGTGCAACTGATCCTAAGGGCCAATTTTTCAACTGTTAGATATCTTTTAACAGAGTAATAAATTTGACGTTTTGACAGATTTCCTATATAAAAGCTGTCAAAACGTTGAATTTATTCCTCAGATAAAAGTAAAAGATAAAGTAAACAAATCACTTTACAGCAGTAATAATCTGTTTAAAGTTATGTGATGTTACAGTAACATTTTTTTTATAAATCCACACACCTGTTTACTGTTATACAGTATGACGTTTTAAATATCCAAAATATTGTATAATAGATCCATATATATTTCTGAAAACAAAACCCGAATACGGTTTCTCGACAGAAAAATTTCATTTTTGGTGAAAAATAAAACCAGCTTTGGGTATGTATGCACCTATTTCATTTCAATATACAATTACTAAAGCAAATAAAAATACTATTCTATAACTCACCAGTCCGCTGTTTCCATGCAGTGTGTCATACGATTCAGCCATTGACGCCACATTCCGCAGCTTGCACGGTTTCTTCAGCGGCGGCGGCGGTTGTCCTTGCTTCTGTGACGGCGATGCCTGCTGGTTCCCCCCTCCCACTCTTGCCACCCCCACATGGTTCGCACTGGCCTTATTTTCCTTCTCCTTCACTGATTTACTGTTATGCGTCAAGTTGTTCTTGGTGAAGTTACCGAGCTGTTCGAACATGCTCGACAAGTGCTGAGACATCATCTTAATGGTTTTTTAGCGATGTTCTGTTCTGTTCTTTACTCAGCTGTATCCGCACATTTCTGTCACACTGTTTTTTTTGTTCACATTATTTTTGTTCTATTGGTTGTGAATGAAAAATCGTCTTTTATGTAGGTATTATACCTACGTAGAAAAATATAACCTAAATAATATTTAAACAGAGCACGAAGTGATAATGTATAATTTGTATATATAGGTAATTAATATTTTAGTCTGGTATAGTAAATTATGTTAATTATTTATCTATTTTTCGTTCTTTTTTTTGCTTTTTGCTTTACATAACTCTTATCGAAGAAATAATGATGACGTTTTGTCAGATTATATTAATCTAATGCGCCTATCAAAACATAATATTCACGCCATACAATATAATATTCTTAGAACACATTAAATATCCACCGCACATCTAACCAACTCATTTACGCACATACCTACCAGAACTGAATCTGACAGTGCGCCATTGTACCAATAATTACAAACGCCTTCACCCGTTCAGTAATACGACGTATACGGCTCGGCAATCTTCGTGTTTCCGAATTTGTACGAATTATGCGACCCGGTCAATCTTTCTTTGTAGGTATGTCATTATAAGACTATACAACGTTAGTCAGAAAGGGGATACTAATCCGAAAAGGTGTTAAAGTACCCATAATAATAAATAACTTTTGTTCTACAACTTTCCTTAAAAGGCAATAGTTTAGGAGAAATAGCTGTTCAAAAATTTCATAAATAAATACGCTAATATCTATCTATCCTCAGCTATGATCAGCTGTGTTTACATTTTAGGTCATATTTGGGGTCACAGATTATAAGCTCCATTTTCTGAATTCGTAACTAAAGCAGGGGTGAAGAATTATTAAAAACTAAAATTAAAATCATTTTGCATGGAAATAAAATTTTTCGTATGTTGAAATTTTAACACTTGCTTTAAAACAGTCATAAGTGGCCCGCGGATTAGTATCCCATTTCCGACTAACCTTGTATAACTCTAAATTCATCCTCTTTGGACCAATTCCGGATAGGTCTCTTCATTGAACACATAATTCGTACAAATTCGGAAACACGAAAGTTGCCGAGGCGCATAACTAATGTCGTAGTATACATTAATGCATGTTTTACTCCAACTTTCCTAAATAAGCTCTCGGCGACGACTGCGCCATGTTAGAACAGGGTCGACGTGTGAAACAATGACGTCACTACTGCGATACTGTCACACTGATTCCGGAGCGAGTTCCCCGAGGCAACTTGTCTTGGCTCCAGTCTATACATTTGCAACTGTTTCTCTGTATTTTATTGTGAAGTGTATAGAAATTGAAAGACAGTTCGTTAGTATTTTATTCCTTCAGAATAATGAAATAAATGATAATAATCTTAGAAGGTTGATGATTTATCAATTGATTATTATAAAACTCTTTCAGACAAGATAATATCAATAAGGGCGCCTCATACTAGGGCGCGTATTATTTCGTAACCTCAATGATAGAGAATTTTGAGATATGTATTTAAACCGCACAATATAGGTATACTGCATAATTCCAAAAATGTAAGTTTGACATGATGGACATCTACAGATCAATGGCCGATTCCTATAATTTACGAAGCGTTATTGGTTAAAATTGAGACTCTTTTATCTTTATCAATAATGAAGCAAAGATCTTCATGGCTTTCCATCGTTGACCCTCCCATGTGGAGGTAGCTATCACAGATAAAATTAGCTTACGAGTCTATTTATATACTCAGTTTGGCAATAAAAAATGCTACCATTGATAAGCAAAACGATTCGTTTATAGGAACCGGGCTTTCGACGTTAGTGGAAGAGGAAAGCTCTCTAAAAAACTTGAGGTAAATCTATTCCTGTTTCTATAATTTATAAAACTTCCATCTACGTAATACCTGCTGTTTAGGTATGTTACGTATCTTTAGTTAATAAAATTCCTAAATCTATGTGCTATCTATTTATAAGCCTAACTTTACTGAAGTATGAGGTGATAATTTTCTTAATTTATATGTACTCGCACGGTTAAACACACTGTAGTAAATTAAACAAAGTTCCAAGAAAAGCGGGAGCATCGTAAACTGATGGAACAGGGCGTTACGATATTATAATGTTTAACTTATGTAGTCTGTGGGCTGTACAAAGTGTACAAGTTAGGAATCAACAAGTCACTGAGCCTCGTCGAGTTCTCTTGCACTTAATACTAAGTTTACATTCAGCAGTGTTACTTAGTTACAATCGCAATTCTGCATTAGATCTAGAATGCTTCGAAATATTAAACATTTGCATGCGAATTGGGTTCGAATTTTGAAGTTCAATCCTTTTTAAAAACGGAAATGTAATCTTCCAAACGTGACAAGTTGAAAAAAGAGAATTGAAAAAAGAATGTCGCCGTAATAGTCGCCGGACGAAATGACCGTATTTCCTCCTCAACTATTCTTTATAAACCCTTGCAAAAGGAAATTGTGAAAAAAATATTTGAGGCAATGTTTTGGAAAGGAAGCGTCTCGGACAAAACAAAGAGGCCCGTCATAATAGAAGCTCAGAAAGTTGCGTCAAAGAAGGCCGGCCTCCGTGGCGAAGTTACCCTTATCTCAACCAAGTTTCATCAAATCACACTTATCTACTTTCTGTATTGATTGAAATTTAGTGTCTAGGTTATTGTATAGCAATACAAAGCGTTTATTATTTCGGAAGCCTTGGACCCAGGCTGTTACGCTATGAAAAACATCGTTTCGGTTGACCCAAGACCCCAGTTTTCACGTCGCTGATCACACAAAAGTCAAATAAATTAATAAAGGACGAGGGTCTTCGGTTTATATGAGCAAGGAGAGGTATTTTCCGACAACAGGACCCTCACCGCTCATACGACAAAGAAATCTTACGAAAATATAAAGAATGATAAAAATTAAGATTAATGTTTGCTTTTAATCATTGTCATCCAAATTCAAGAGACGAATAATTTATATTATACAAGATGGGTTTAAATTAAAACAAATATATCTTAAATACGTCTTAATTTCACAAAATAAACCAATTTAAAAATATAATCTAATCAGTATCTAAGATTATATTGAGATAGGTTACCTACAGACAAACATCTTAGAATGGTTAGAGACTTAAGAGGGTATTTGTGTCTGTGAACCAATTCATAGTTATGGAGTAGGTACCACACTTTGATCATAAATGAACAGTTACGAAATATTACCTACAGAAAAAGAACATCAACAAGATTAGTTCAATAAAAAAGAAAAGTACGTCAATAAAATCGAATCAGTTATGTCAGCTACGAACATATCAGCTGGAAATCTTCAACTATAACTCAAGTAGTAATAAAATATATGAGAACTGTAACCGCAAACGTTCATAAAGACTGAGAGAAAAACGAAGTATTTGACGTTTTGGTATTTATGCGTAATGTTGAAGCAAAGTTTCTAGCGCGCGGTTATAATAGCCAAAGTACAAGTATGAATACGTTATATGTAGTGGCGTTATAAAATGCAAGACGCATGAATATGTTATTATGTACGTGTTTCGGTTACGAAAAACAAAAAACGCCGTAAAATTTTACCTGGAGTGCAGACGATGATGTCGTGGGTTTATCAAAGTTAAGTCGGATCTGAGACTCATTAAAATATCAAAACACCCAGGAGACTTAAGTCTAGAAAACCTGTTGAAAAATTGAATGAAAACAAACTCAAGATCGAGACAGCTTAGACAGTATTGGAGAGATTAAAACTTGAAGATTTTATATTACCTCGATATAACATTGACAACTAAGTTCATTAAACTAGAGATAAATCCCAATTTTGAATAAAACATATCCCATTTTATTATATTTTCGCATAAAACACTATCTGAAACACCAACAAAATATTATAATTAGGAATGATTCCAAACGTTGAATGCGCCTTTTTGGTCAACGTCCCTATTAGTATAAGATCTGTCCCTTTTATAATATCTCAACAAAAATAACCAACAACAACTCTACTTTGAAGACATGATTTATAATTGGGTTGCTTTGATAACATGTTTGCGCCATGAAAGTCTGTCATGCAATAACATCTCGGCTTATCAACCGAACATTTCTTCAAGTGAATACAAACGTGACAATTGTATCACATTTATTTGCCCTCATTACTTTACTCATAAAACTTTTCGTACCCTATTTGCAAAGTTCCAAATGAGCCGTCAAAGATGATCTATAGGCTAATTACAAACTAACCACAAAAAAGCAACTACAAAATGAGACACCCAAGTTTCCCCACTTCTTCCTCTTAGCCTTTTCCCAATTATCTTGGGGTCAGCTTCCAGTCTAACCAGATGCGGCTGAATACCAGTATTTTACACGGAGCGACTGCCATCAGACCTCCGCAACCCAGTAACTGGGCAATGCCGATATCCTAAGGTTAAACCGTTTGTCAGACTTTCGGGCTTCTGACTACCCGTAACGACTGTCATAGATATTCGTATGACACCCGGGACCGACAGCTTAACGTGCTCTCCGAGGAACGGAGGAGTCTCGATGTGTAACAAATGGTCACCCATCCACGGACTGACCGCGGCAAGCGCAGCTTAACCTCGCAAATCGTACGATCGGCGCGGTTGTTATTTAGCCACGAGCCCAAGTTTCCCCACTTCCCACATAATAATTCGCTCACATACGTTAATGTCAAAAATAAGGAGGTCGTCTAAATAAATAAATATAAAGGCATATTTTAGAAACACGTGTGGCGGTGCTAAAGCCCTGCTCCACGAGAGGATAATATACGACCGCTGGATCATTGGGATTGGTACGTGGATACGTGCTTTGAGGATAAGGAACGAAGTGTGGATTCAAGCGTAAGTGAGGCTTGTTTAGGAATTGATGATAGTCTTATTGTAGTTCCATTGTTCTTGAATGTGCACTTTGCATGGATCTGTATCTTTACATTTACAAATCTAAAGTAAGCGACAGTAGTTTAATGGTTAAGGCTTAATACATAGTTTTGTAAGTACTCATATTATACTTTACCAAAATATGGATGTACCTTGTCCGAAGTAAATTTCATTGATTGATTAATAAATAATTGAGTTATGACGAAACTTATATTATGTTTTCTTTTTTTTAAATTGGGGAAAGTCTTACGAAGCAGAAAGCTCCCTAAAATGCTGACTGAATTTTACGGTCCAGGATAACTATAAATATTTTACAACCTATCCAAAATCATAAAGCAAAATATGATGAATTTTGGAAAAGGAAGTGGATGAATTTGTGTCAGTGTCCGTAGAAAGTGTAATAAAAATGATACAGTGTGATTATTAAATAGATTTAATTGACAAGTTACTTCAAAAATGTGACAATAAACACAAAGTCCACGATATTTACTCATATTTATCAACTATCTATCCTTTAAATTATACGTAAGTGTACTGTGTGATTCTACTACGTATAGAGCTAGGTGGATGGGAAAAGGAGGATAAACTCTGCCAATCACGTTCGTTACGGCTATTCTAAATGTTTATAGTTAGTAGAAACATCACTGATGCCACAATTTATTCTTTATATCTTTATTTTATCTTTGAGACCTTATACCATGGTAAAGATATTTACACTGGACCAAGATAGTAAGATAGCAATGTCAGATCCTAAAACTATTAATATTGTACCTAGAATTTCCCGAAGATAATCTCCGTTTACGACATGACCTCAACTTTACATTGCAATATGGGATCTTACCCTGCGGCTGCCGAGCGAACTAATCAAGCGTGCATCGTGCTAACTAAGTTTGCGTTGAATATTAAATACAACGTGTACCTCTGCTCCCCAGACAATGACGCCTGAGTGTAACACTGCGTTTTCTTAAGAGGATTCCTGCATTAATAATTTTGGAAGTCAAATATCAGCGCTGTCTTGGTTTGTATGGTCTGTTTCCACTATCTCAGTCTTTAACTAATTGTACAATGCTGTAATCACTATAATGGACTGCTACACTATACAGTAATGGGCGTGAACTAAGAACTACCATTATGAGCCCCAGTGTCGATACAATAAACAATTTTAAATTTCCGAAAGAAATAGTATTGGTGTAAAAATATTTTAGGAACGCCTAAAAAAAGTTGTTACTCAAACCTTGCCTATGTCCTTGTCTATGTCAGCCACGCAGAGCCAGCTTCTCTAAACTGAGTCATACGTACATGATTTGTAATCAACTCATTTCCTAAGCCAATAATATTTTGATGTCGTCATGCGCTCATCAGAAAGGAAAAAGCAAAAGTTGAGGAATATTCTAAGCTCCGTATGACAGTTATAGGAGTAAACTGAAGTAAGTGGGTTATTGCGACGCTTGAAGGCAATGACCTAGAAACCTGGTACTATTTATATAATGTAATAATATGTCAACCTAAAGTTAGGTATAGCTGCTGCAAGGGTTTCATGGCTAAATGCCTACAGTTCGATCGATCAGACACATGTAACAGTCGTCAAAATCTCGAAATTCTAATCAATTGGCCTCACTATTGGATATAAGTATCCCCAGTAGATAAATTGTTAATGTAAGATGGAGTTCACTCGTAATTAATAATGTGCATAAAGCCGGTAATGCACAGATTATCAAGATAACTTGCAGATTATCGAAACAGTTATAGTGCGAAGTCGTAGTTAAATTTCTCACATTATCTAGTCAATCTGCAGATATTCTACATAATTTACAGATTTCCGATTAAGTTCTCATTAATCTATTATTTATTATAAATAAATATGAATCTCCAAGTGTTGCTAAGCGCAAAACTTGAGAACGGCTCGACCAATTCGGCATTTTTTTTATATGTTTCTTAAGGCACAAGGAAGATTCTTATGGAGAGAAAAAACATAAACATCACGTGGAAAATAGTAAAAACAACACTTTTCTTTTCCCACTACAGGCCAATAACTTTTGACAGAACGAAGTCTGTCCGGGCAGCTAGTGAGAGAATAATAGGAAAGTCGAGATAAGAGCGTGCGAAGCGAATTCGGGGCTTGGAACAATTCTACTCGACATTCGAAGGGAATGACGAGGGAAGCTGGTGAGCGAGCAAAGCTAGCGAACTACGACGCAGCAGGGCTCCATCGACTACAAAACTGGCTTGATAATATTAATTATTTTCTTCCATTTCCACTTCCTACTTAACCTCTATCCAATCTTCCTCCTAACCTTTTCCCAACTATGTAGAGGTCAGCTTCCAGTTTAACCAGATGCGGCTGAATACCAGTATTTTACACGGAGTGACGGCCATCAGACCTCCGCAACCCAGTTACTGAGCAATGACGATATCCTAAGGTTAGACCGGTTATCAGACTTTCGGGCTACTGACTACCCGTAACAACCGTCATAGGTATTCGTATGACACCCGGGACCGACGGTTTAACGTGCTCTCCGAGGGGTGCCTCGTGTTTAATCTTTAACCAATATGGAAGTAAATGAAACCATACGGACCACAATAGTCGTTGACCAGCGTCCATCTCACTCTATTATATTGTCTTTTTGCACATCAGCGGGTATTCATTCGTTAAAATGCATATTAACTAGGTAAAGTCCAGAAAATGGTTTTTTATAATAAGATTCCGTACTTTGACAGGTAATCTGTAGATTAACTTGTTAAGGACGGCTGCATATTATAAGAAATTTCTGACGCGCCGGTCGGCACTCTGTCACACTGTAGACCCCGCACACTGTCATAAATTTGCCGGATCTGACACTATGCCTAGTACAAAATGTATGTGCAGAGTGTCATCCGGCGCACGTCAGAAATTTTCAAACAGAAACTTATAATATGCCGCCAGCCTTACATTTACGTCTTGCTACCGGTAATATAAACATAAATAAACGAAGATCCATTATTATAGATAAGTCCATTTATTTCATAATAGGCGTGACATATTGAATCAAGGTAAATGGGGTTTAAATTGAATGTCATTAGTCCGTGTCTTTGTATTATTATGATCGAATTATTGAAACGCTCGGTTTCAATCCATTATTTTTATTTAAGTGCGTATTGTAATAAAAAAATACGTTTAATAGACAAATGGGTGGGTAATAAAGAACGTTCCCAGTATTGATTTTGAAATTATTCAAAACAAATCTTTTATAATTATACTAGCGACCCGCCCCGGCTTCGCACGGGTGCAATGTGGGGCATATAAATAACCTTCCTCTTGAATCACTATATATTGCTGAAAACTGCATTAAAATCCATAGCGTAGTTTAAAAGATCTAAGCGTACAGACAGCGGGAGCGACTTTGTTTTATACTATGTAAAAATTTGATATTATAATGTACAAATACAGAAATCTATGAATAGTTTAGATTTCTATGTATATGAACATTGAGATGTAGGTATTACGTACCTACCTCATCAAAGATATTTTTTTTGGAATTGATTCTAATTGATATTTTCGACCCATTGGCATGTACAGTAATAAATTTGTATAAAATATTGGTATTCAACCGCATCTGGTTAGACTGGAAGCCGACACCAACATAGTTGGAAAAAAGCGAAGTAGAACAAATTATTTAACAATAAAAACCTGAATAAAACGCGATACTTTATATTCCGCCGGAATGCATTGTAAAATGTTATTATGAAAATGCCATTAAAACAACGAAATCATTTTAATGAGCTCCCATTCTTGGCATGTGGACAGACAGACATACTGACAACGTTAAATTGTAAGGACAGTTCTGTTAATAACGAATTATTCGGAGCCGAATACTAATGATCGCATTTCATATTTTATTGGTAAATTCCTGTTTACTTTTTCTGTCATAAGTAATGTTTATTTGAACTCTGAAAATATGTTATAGCTGACGATTACAGATGGTTTTTGGTCTTTTATAAAAGAAATAGTTTTATTCTGGTCTAGTGATCTAATTCTATTCTAATTAAGGTCTGGATGTACCCTTCGACAAGTACATTATTTTTTTAAATAATTAACACTCGCTTCTAAAAAACTCAGTAACACACGAAACGAATAATCAAAAAGAATATTAAAATTTCAATTACTAGGTGTTATGGTTTTACGTTTTAGCATAAACGTTTTAAATTTAATTCTTCAGATTACATTAATATTCATGCTATATGCATTTACATTTAAGTATTTATACTAATACAGCGACTCATATATGCAGTTAATACCACACAGAAAGCTTCCGCTGAAATCGTTTAACGTTTCTGAATATTACTAAAAGTAATTATCAAAATGATTATCCGTAGACATACATGGACTGGGACATAGTTTTATAAAATGTTGTGACATATTTTAATTATAAAACATAAACAGACATATTGCATCTAATGGTCTTATTTATATATCAATCTCACATCTCACATTAAGTTATTTTTTTATAATCTCTAATGATACAATTTTCAAGTAGGTACGGTTTTATCTTGCAGTACCCCTGCAGCATCAGGATTCGAGTATTGAAGGTTGAATTTATTATAATGTTGTATTGTCATGGGAATTGAATTTGTGTGCGAAGTTTCAGGAGAATCGGTTAAGCAGAAGTAGTTGAAAAATCTGTCGCAAGATTTGAATCAAATAAACAAATATACAAAGTGAAGCTAATTAAAACCGTTTATAAATATTGCATTTCGCGGGCCGAGCGACGGATCAACGGATAGTATAGGCTTGCCAATACCTACGTACCGTTTCTGGTAGATACTTCAATATGAAGGTACTCCGTATGGAATGACGATTGAGGTATGTTGTTTTCAGCAGGTATACCTATCTTCTTGTCAAAATGCGTAACAGTCCAGTCACTGACTTACTGATTAACTAGTTGGGTCTAGAAAATTCAAATTTTACACTGATTGTTCCTTGTAAAGGCAACCACTAAGGAAGGGTTTTTCAAAATTCAGCCTTTAAATGTAATGGGGGTTCAAAGTTTACGCGGACGAAGCTAGTTTAATACGTAAACAGATGATAAATAAAATCTCAATATACAAAAGTGCCGAATTCGATAAAAAAAAGTGTTTAAAATAGTGTACATATTGACTTCAGCACCATATCGGCCTCGGCATAGCCGATATTAAGCAACAATATCAGCCGAACAGACGCTTTTTGATAACCAATTTATTCAAAGTGCTTACGAGCCTCTATTACGAGTCCTACGATAAAAATATATTCCATGTTTTCGGGTTAAAGTTTCATATTTATTATTTAAAGAATCGATTTCATGAGAAAATTTTATATTTATGAATAATGTAAACATTACTAATTAATTATTATGTGATTAATATAAATAAGAGGGGCTAATTACCAACCACGCGAATCATACAATTTACGAGGTTAAGCTGCGCTTACCGCGGTCAGTCCATGGATGGGTGACCGTTCGATACACATCGAGATCCTTCCGTACCTCGGAAAGCACGTTAAACTATCAGTCCCAGGTGTCATACGAAAACCTATGACAGTCGTTACGGGAAGTCAGAAACCCGAAAGTTTGACAACCGGTCTAACCTTAGAATTGCCCAGTAACTGGATTGCGGAGGTCTCATGGCAATCGGTTCGTGTAAAATATTGGTATTCAGCCGCATCTAGTTAGAATGGAAGCTGACCCCAACATAATTGGGAAAAGGCTAGGCAGAACGAACGTGATGGTATAAATAAGGACATTAGTTAAAAACAAAAGGTCTATACATAAAGTCGATCAATATTAAATCTTGCGCGTACATCTACTATCTATTACAATCTTCTTCTTCTTCTCCCGTGTTGACATGAGCTATTTAAGAATAGTTGATGGCGTGGTGAAAAGACTCACATCGTTAATTTAGCCCTCATCAAGCTGTCTCCATCCCAGTCCTCTCGCAAGCAACGCCCTAAGCCGAGGTCCGAGTCCCATTAGGGGTCGGCCTTAGTGCTGTTGTTGCTAGCTAGACATGATGTTAGTAGTAGTAGCTAGCTTAGGTTAAGTATTTTACTCTCGTCCCCATTGATTGGAGACCCTTCAGGTCTCGCTAATAACTGCCCGGTTACGTAGAAACGGTCCGCAAGACCATCTACAAGCAGTCGAATAGAAAAAAAAAAGTGGGGAAACAATTAGCCATTCAGCAAAGATAGAAGCGGGGCTGACTTCCCAGGATGCACCGGACGTAGGTACTTAATTATAGTATCGGAGGCTCTTTCAATGCACCAATGATTCATCGCAATCATAATTAGCCCATTACTGTCCCATTGCTGACCACGGGCTTCTTCTCAGGCTCTTTTAGACCTATAGTCTACCATGCCGGCCTGGCGCGCGTTAGCGAACTACACACGCCAACAAGAACTTTATGGAGCCCTCTCAGATGTGTTTTCTCACATTATTTATTCTTCACTGTTAACGCATAAAGATTAATTTAGTAAAAAATGTGTTTTAAGTTCTTACATAAATGTTCGTTATTAGAACAAGAACCATGTTTCATTTCTTCATACATTATACTTAGATAGTTGAGGGCAATTTTGCGAATATAACCACTTTTGTGTAAAATCAAAAAGAAATGCGAAAGGCCACAAAAGAATGCTTCAGCATTGACGAAACCAACTAAGAATCAAAAACAGATGCAGCTTTCCTTCTTAATTTTGTTCTCAAGCCATTTGAGAGGTAGGCAAAGATAATTGCGTATTAATAAAAACAATACGAAAATAAACTTCACTTCTTATAGATAGCCACATACTTAGATGAGGATATCAAATGTTTGTATTGTTAATAAAATTATCATCAATAGATTCACTTTTATGGTGACGATATCAATGACGTCAATGAGTCTTGACGTCACATAATTGCGGTACATTCTCGGCGTATGGAACCGTTTGGGGAACATTATTGGGGTTCCGTCGGCTTCCGTTCCAAAATATAATATTAAGGGTATAACTTAGTAAGCTGTTTTAAGGGTTAATGAGTTTGTAATCACAGCTCGCTGTTTTGTCTTCTGTATTCTAAGCATTTTAATTATATTTTGACATTTTCGTTTGGAGTAAGCATTAATAAGTGGACTTCGAATGGAATGGAGTCTGTTTTAAATGAATTTATATTTTAATTAAGCTATCTTAAGCTAAATATGTTTTAAGAAGATCGTTTTGAGATTCAAAGAACGTACTTAAATTAAGATTAAACATTTGTTTTTATGTTTTCTTTTTAGAATGGAATAACATTTATTTTCTTCGTAACCCTGACTTTGAAAAGTTTATTCAAGCTTAAATTTTACTTATGTACGCTACATTTAATATTTTATAATTTATGCATTTAGAAATAAACTTAGGTAATTAGTTCTCGTAAGTGTAAATTTATAAATGATTTTTTTTTTGTGTATTTCAGTATAATTGCAAAGCGGCAAAAGTTTTTATAATCATGTGAAGAAAATTTATTATTTTAACTGGTGCAGAAAAAAATATCAGTAGTACTTACATGTGTATAGGTTTGTTGTGAGAATAGTTAATAAACTTTTTGTGTGACTTACTTATTTAGAAGTAAGCTGTATTTCTTATATTAGTTAGTTTTATAAAGTGTAACTGTTACTTTGTTTGCTGTTATATTGTATTTACGTAATAGTTATAAAATAATTTAATAATTAGTTTAAAAGTAATATAACCTAATAATATTCATATGAAATCGTTTACCTACGTTTAACAAGACGACTTTTCATTCAACAAACAACTTTTTATACTTCGCGAAACTTTTACGAACTTAAAAAGTTCTTCAACTTTGTAGAGAGTGTTTGTATGTTATGTCCAGTCGACGCAAAGTACTTTCGGCGAAATTATTTCACTACGACATATGTTAAGTTATGCAGAGGTGCATTTGGTTCGCGTCCGCATAGCACAGAGGTATCGCGGCGACTGCTTTGGTCTCCAGCGTGCGACGACGTTGATGGCGACGTCCGCGAAGCATTTCTTCAGCGGCACTACAGCGCATGCGCGTGTACGCTCCGCCTACTAAAACTTTTTCAATGGAAAGTATCCGATCTTTTTATCTGAAGTTTTCTTTCTGTTTTTCCCCTTTGAACTGAAGGGATATTAAAAAGTTATAATTAATTGCTTTTATGTTAAGCTGCCGTTTTGTTGTTAACGACATGATGAGTGTTGTGATCGGTTACACAATACTGTTGTCATTTTAATTAATTAATCAATTTTATTTACGATCAACGGTATTGTTCAGATCATATGAAATATGACGGTAATAAAATGATTTATTATTATGATATTGCAGTAAATAAAACTTACTGAATACAGTTAATAGAGGTAATAATATTGTGTATTAAACCCTGAGATTATTTAATATCTATAAAAAGCCTTTATGGTAAACTAGCGGCCCGTCCCGGCTTCGCACGGGTGGCCATTTTTCCCGTTTTTGCAACATTTTTCATTTATACTCCGCTCCTATTGGTCGTAGCGTGATGTTATATAGCTTATAACCTTCCTCGATAAATGGACTATCCAACACAAAAATAATTTTTCAATTCCAACCAGTAGTTCCTGAGATTAACGCGTTCAAATAAACAAACTCACTACTACAAATAAACAAATATTAGTATAGATAATTAAACCATGGTGTAACGATTACAGGGCAGTTTCTATAACACACTCTGGGTTTTAATTAACTAGTGCGTACCTTTTATTTGTAATGTGGAGAAATTCTCATGGATACCTTCCACCCTGGGAGGCGTTATTGAAGAATTCGACACTTAGCAACGTGAAACTTTCAACAATGTTGTTCAACAACACTGCTTTCTACTAGCGCCAAAATAGCATGAAAATAAGAAACAATAACATCCAAGCTCAGAAACATTGCGTACACTAAAATAGCTCCATTGGTTAACCCCCGAGCACCTACAGCCGTTTCTTAGCCAACATTATGGCTGAATTAACCCCTCTCCCGCCGGTACAGTCGCTGCGAGTTGTAAACGAACAACGGTACAAAATCGTAAGTTGTAAAGTGTTTACGAATAGATTTTAAAGGCATCAACAACCTCGACGGCGGCTACGGATAAATATTTGCAATTTTACCGTTTAGCTTAGAGTTACCATAAGTTTTTTCAAAGTGAGACTGAATTTTTATAATTCTCCAATGCTAATAGTGCTATAATTGGCAGTAGGCTCGCCCCGTTAACTTAAACATAACGGAGTAATAAAGGTGTTACGTACCTCTGCCCTACCCTTCGGGGAATACAAGAACATGATAAATGCCAACCTGTCTCTTGCTAAGTTATCTGCCTAGCCTTCTCCTTTTTTTTCCTTTTAGCTTCCAGTCTAACCAGATACGGCTGAATACCAGTATTTTACACGGAGCGACTGCTATCAGACCTTCGCAACCCAGTTACTGGGGAGTGCCGATATCCTAAGTTTAGACCAGTTGTCAGGCTTTCGGGCTTTTGACTACGCGTAACGACTGTCATAGATATTCGTACGACACCCGGGACCGACGGTTTAATGAATATGGAGAAGCAGCAACTTTATGCTGTTCCTTCAAGCCTGTTGATTGTAATCTCCGTAAGAGCGCTAGTGCTGCATCCGATCTGAATCCGAGAAAATACGATCCGAACAAGCCGCAGTACTATTTGTACGCATTTGTGCACTGCATCCAACCAGCGATTTCATAGATTTGCATTCGAGTTTCTTCGGATCGAATTTTTGGATCGGACGCAGTGGAGAAGGGCTCTTAGCCATTTTTCCGCGGTTAGTAAGTAAACGGTATTAACCGGTTGTCGTCACCACACTTTGCCGTGTCGTGTCGTGTGCTGTGGAAAGTGGCCTTACGATCGTTCAATATAGCATTATAAGTCAACTTCACATCATTTCTACTGTTATGTGAACATCTGTATATACAAGGTAAGTCGGAAAGGGGGTACTAAGCCGCGGACCACTTAATACATCACTGATGATTGTTTTAAAGAAAGTGTTAAAATTACAAAATTCGCTCATTTTATATTCCATGCAAAATTATTTTAGATTAGTTTTTTCAAAAATTCTTCATCTCTGCTTTGGTTACGAATTCAGAAAATGGAGCTTCTAATCCGTGAGCCTATATATGACCTAAAATGTAAACACAGCTGATCATAGCTATGGACAGATAGATTTTAGCATATTTTTACGAAATCTTTGAAAAGCTATTTCTCTTAAACTATCGAGTTTTGGGGAATGTTGTAGAACAAAAGTTATCCCTTATTATAGGTACTTTAAAACCCTTTCGACTTAGTACCCCTTTTCCGACTAACCTTGTATAAAAGGTGAAACTGACTGACTGACTGATCTATACCGCACAGCCTAAACCGTTGGGGTTAGAAACTTGAAATTTTGACAGTAGGTTACTTTTATAAAGTAGGCATCCACATAGGAAGAATTTATAAAAATTCTTCCCTTTAGAGGTAAAAAAATCATACAAGCGAAGCTGTACGTAAAAGCTAGTTTAAAATATAGAGAAATGCAAGATATGAAAACACATAGTGTATTTTACTTTGCAATGATTGGGAATGTGGACGTATTAGCACAGGAAATAGGTAGCGACGGACAAAGCAATCGGAACTGTTTTTCCTGTTAACCGTAGTGAAATGCCAGCTAAATCTCGTGTCACACTGTTTATTAATGTTTATCTAACAACATTCTTTATTGATTTTATGGTTCTACAATTCATCAAAGAAATTATTTTCCCAAAATACAGTATTTTTTTATTTCACTTATAGATCACAGACGCTTATGAAAAGTATGAGTGGTCGATGACCATGCCTGCCTAAATATTTATATGTATGCAGTAGCGATGAGCGCACACATATAGGTAAGTATCTTGTTATATACACTCGGGACCAAAGAATCCGGATCACCAAAAAAACAATGTTAAACAATGTTTTCCGAGATATTAATGTTTATGTTGGTGACCTGGATTCATAGCTCCCGAGTATAATAATATCGATTTACGTGTTTTTGTATTCGTGTGTTTTCTATTAATGGTATCTGTAACTCCGTGAAATTACGCTAGTTAATTTGAAGTAAACCTATATAGAATATAATACATTTTAATTATGTTTTTTTTTTTAATAAATAATTACTGCGTATAATTTTTACTAATAACGCGTTACCTCGTTTATCCTGAATATAGTTTCAGTAATGTGGTCGCAGTACTCTCAGTGCGATTCTAAAAGGGTGTAGGTTTGTGCACAAGTAATGGCCGGTTTTATAACGAGCTTGCACGTTTAATGGCCAGCTTCATAGCTGTGCATGGGATGTGTTTAGATTGCTGCTACGATACACAACAATATAACAAATGTATATATGTCATAAAGTAAAATAATAGTGTTTACATGTAATGAGAGGACACTGGCTCTGCAACATAGTTATTACTAGCGCAGGAGTTAGGGAATTCTTGATTAAATGTCGCCGGCACGTAACTTGGCAAGAGTAGAGATGAGAATTCCTCTCCTTTCTTTCTTTCTTATAAACAGACATGTTTAAAAATAAATTATGGCAATAACCATATAATAATGACAAGGAATAAAAGTGACCATTTTTTTGTTGCACTAAGTGTACCTACATGCCAAAACTTACTCCTACTAGGTACGCTAAAACCTTGCCAAGTTGCGTGCCGACTACTATACCTTCATTTATTTTATGTTTGGGGGCTCGTGGCTAATTAACAACCGCGCCGAACATAAATTTGCCAGGTTAAGCTGAGCTTGCCGCGGTCAGTCCGTGGATGGGTGACCGTTCGTTACAGATCGAGATCCCTCCGTGCCTCGGAGAACACGTTAAACAGTAAGGTCCCGGGTGTCATAAGAATAACTATGACAGTGGTTACGTGTAGTCAGAAGCCCGAAAGTCTGACAACCGGTCCAACCTTAGAGTATTGGCATTGTCCAGTAACTGGCTTGCGGAGGTCTGATTTTAGTCGCTCCATGTAAAATATTGGTATTCAGCCGCATCTGGTTAGACTGGAAATGACCCCAACATAATTAGGAAAAGGCTAGGGAGATTAAATTAATAATAATTGTTTTATTATTATGTAGTTGGCAACCCAGTCCGTCCGCCAACCCAGCCTAGCATGGTGACAGCAAATAACTAGGTACTTATTTTATGTTTTGATTGACATTAATAAATACGAAAGCGTTCTTTTCTATTCCAGTTCTTATTACTAGTATTATTATGTTATCAATCGTATTATAATACGCAACTATAAGTGTGTGAGTAATAAATGATAAAAAAAACTTATTATTATCTTTGATTATAAAAAATAAATATTCAAGATGTTATGGAAGTATACACACACACCTTAACAAACAAAATAAAAAACAATTGAACTACATATTTTCATACCATATCCAGGGATAATGAAAGTTCTACATGAAATTTAAAAACTACGAATTTATTTTTGAATCAACAACAATCTCATTTAAAAATAGTACTTAAACATACAAACTGCTTGCTAAAAATAATACGTCCGGCGCAGCCATCATGATAAAAAGTTAAAATGGCCGCCGTTCCCCGTAGCTTTGTGTGACAACAAAGTATTATCCATAATATTTAATGTTGTACTTTTTGGCAGACCTCTCTCATTCTATTATATTTCAGCCAAGCTAGACTAGGTAAGATGAAAAGATGTTTCTCTAGAATTTTCTCCAATTCGGAACACATCTTAAATAATGAGCACTGTAGTGCGATTCTGTATGAAACTCATTTCGATCTCGACTCGAAAGTCGAAACAACGTGACACAGTAAGGACCTACTTACAACCAATCGAAAATCGAACCCGTTAAATGACGTCATACAATGAGAGTCACCAACAAGATGCGCAGATATTTTCGACGGGTTGTATTAATTTTAATTGTTTTAATGATAGAAGGGATAGAGATAAACAGTCATTATAATTATTAGCCTGTAACAGTAGAAGAGTGAACAGGTGCGTCCTTAAAAATGGAATGTCATGCCCATAGCCACCATATTGGATAATCTGGATGGTGATCGCAAAGCTAATATCCCGGCAACCGTAGCACTGATAATGTCACCGAGGTGTAATGTTTCAGCTGGCAATTTAATATACCAAGTTACCTAATGTAAAAAGACAAACAATATTTCCAATAAACGTACTTTTATTAATTAATTCAAAATACAGTACGTTTTCCATTTGGAATCTTTCAAACAATGTTCACTGCATTTCAAATTGACAGGGGTGTCAAATTAACGAGACAGACGCGATTGCCAACATAACAACAATAAACATAAGTCCTTAGAAATGGGACATTCTTTTTTCAAATACATTTTGGAGAATAATATGGCTCATTAGAATATTTAAATTTTATAGCTGTCCGTACAAAATCGTAAATGTTGACACATGTTTGACTGTTGACGAACGCACATATGTAATTAATTACTTTAAATAACATTTTCTCTTTTTGGGGTTTCGTAATTGTTATTTTTTTTACAAAACTTTTAGGCCATGATAATAATATTGTTTGAGGCGGGATCATAACTCCTGGCAATACATAGACCTCCAAGTGCCGCACTTCACCGAACTCCAGAATTCACTTGACATAATATTGCGGCAAGTTCTGCCAACACAAGAGGCACAATTACTGCGGTATGCAATGGTTTACGTAGTAGTTAATCAAATTAGCGAGAGATGATTATCATTCGATTAACACATTATTATCTCGCTTATTGATCATTGCGTGGTAAATTGAGTTGGTCGAATATCAGACATTACGCGTGTTTGAAATTCGATGTATTGAAAGTGACAGATGATGCTAATTGTCAATTTGAAATTAAGATAAGTGGTGACAGCAAAGATGATGGAAAGTGGTTACTGTCGCCTATATTATACTCCTACAACACCAAGAGGGTTCCTGATGCGTTGCCAACCTTAGAGACAAAGTTGGAAAATCTCATATGCCTGTAATTTCACCGGCACCCATACCCTACAAACTGGAACACCGCAATGCTGCTTCACGGTATAAAACTATAAATATAACACTATTCTACAAAGTTACAAGCGAAGCAAATAAAAACGTATTAAAAACTTACCTGTCACACGCATAAAAAATCTATATTGAAATAAAAATAAAGAATGAAAAATATTTTTTCAAAACCCTAAATAACACATCCGCTTTTGCCGTTTGTGATACTGCAATATCGTCGAAACTATTTAATGAACGATATACAGGATGTCCAGTAAATAGTACGACATACTGCGGGGAGTGATAGCTTAGGTCAATACCTACCAATATAGCACATAACATGTTCCCCAAAATGTTACGGTTTTTAAATTATACAATTTTTTTAATTTTTATTTTGTGAATATGTTATTCGTTTTTAAAAAAAAACTTATCAATGAGTAATCTGATGTAAAAAAAAATACGAGGAAAGGATTTTTTTTATTACAAGTTAGTATAAAATAGATTTTTCTATATTTAGGAAAATTTTGTAGAACTTGAGAACCGTAACATTTTGCGAAAAATATAATGTGCTATTCTGGTAGGTATTGAGCCAAGCTATCACCCCCCCGCAGTATGTCGTACTATTTACTGGACATCCTGTATAAAAGATTCTTTACGCACCAAAATGGTTCCGTTTAAACATTCCACGTTTTTATTTCAAAAATCGAAAACGCTTGAATTTCAAAGTGAAAACTGTTGATTTGTTCTCTTTGACACATTCGTTCGAATATTACGAACGATATTTAAGTTGTCAATCTATTTTGTCTAATAAAACGACACCGAAGCTATAGGCTTTTTTATTTAGATTTATTATACTTATTTTTGCTTCGAAGTATGTGCGATATTTACAGCTACTAATGAATCATTACTAAATTACAATATGCAGTACCAATTTAAAATCAGTATTTCAATTAAAAATATTTAAAACTAGCTTTGTTATCATGGCTCCACCCGTAGCCTATGTTACTCAGTGATAATGTAGCTTTATAACGGCAAATGAATTTTTGAAATCGGTCCAGTAGTTTTTAAGTTTATTCGTTACATACAAGAATACAAATCTTTCCTCTTTATAATATTAGTATACATATAGATAGATCACTATATTCTTCATTTCAAGTTTTATTTAAAGAGGATTAGGGTTGAACAAATTAAACTCGATCTTAATTAACAAAGCGGCTATCGTAAAATCATTTATTGTTTTCAAGCGCTCTTGTTAAACACTTAAGACAGTAATATATTTCACCATCTTGAATCAATTTCTTTAATAAATTCAATAACAACTTTAGCCGTTGGTAATCAAAAATCAATCACTTTGCTATTTTGTATCTACTTTTACTTGTTAGAAGACAAGTTTGGTTACTTGAAAATGAAACTACTTCAAAATACCTCATGGAAGAATAATAAATAATTTTAAAGGTTTTTTAACCTCTCCGTATATATTATATCGTCATAAATAGCAGCTTGGAATTAGTAGAACTACACCAGGCTTGATCGGCAAATTGGAGATCCCCTTATACTTCTAAGACCACCACTGACCACCACCTTTTTTTTTCTCGTTGGAACATCCTCACGGATGTCCCTCGCCCGCGGAAGGCGAGGGAGTCTGCCGGACTCTTACCGGCTAAAAACCAACAGTGTTCCTCCTCCTGACGGTTCGGCCAGGGTCGCGGGATTCGCAAAAGCATGCAAAGCAACAACTGACCACCGCCTGCCAACTGCAAGGTCCACATTCACATGTTCTGCCTAGCCTATTCCCAACTATGTTGGGGTCAGCTTCGTCAGTATTTTACATGTTACAGGGCAATGCCGATATCCTAAGCATAGACCGGTTGTCAGACTTTCGGGCTTCTGACTTCCCGTAACGACTGTAATAGGTATTTGTATGACACCCGGGACCGACTGTTTAACGCGCTCTACGAGCCACGGAGGGGTCTCGATCTGTAACAAACGGTCACCCATCCACGGACAAACCGCGGCAAGTGCACCTTAACCTCGCAAATCGTATGATCCGCGCGGTTGGTAATTAGCCGCGAGCCCCTCTATTTCGTAATATTCTTATAGATACAGGACGTTCATCGAACCAGCAAATTTTTTGAGCTACATTTGTTTCCGTAGACCTACATGATAGTATCTAGCCGATGAACCAAACACCAAGTTATGAAGTCGCTGCTAGCAAATAAAATTCCTTAGCAGTTCTGACTCCAAAAATAAACTGTGAAGTATATAAATGCAAGACATAACCAACCTCGTCCCAAGCCATAACCTCCTTGCATTGAATCATATATGAGCTATCGCACCTAGATGACAGTCTCCAGCCAAGTGTCTTCAAGAGTGAGTGTGAGAGATATACAGCTCATTGTCCCAGCATCACTCGAGTATAAGAGATAATCGGAGATGATTGAACTTAGAACTGTGGCAGATTTCAGAGTTAAAAATGTCGGGAATGAAATAGGAAGGTAGATAAACAAAGATTTTTTTTCGATAGAAATTTTATTTTAATGGTATAGATGCGTCGAATGATCGATAAAGTATCGGATGTGCTTCCAAGCATTTACGTACACACCATGATACTGCACAATTTGATTTTGCCAACGTCAGAATGTTATTAGCTTTTGGCGTTATTCACGGGAACAGAGCGTACCTAGGTTAGAAGACGAGACCCACGCGATTGCACTTAACAATGCATTAAAAAAAATATTATTATTTAAACTAAGAGTCTCGTAACTTTCGTGGAAAGAACATTGACCCCTTGAACCAACATTAAACATCGATTTGTCGCCCTAAGAAAATTAACACCGAACCTTGAACTTTCGCACATCAACCGATTCTTTTATGAGAACTACAATCATAATAACCCAAAAACTTATGACCAAACATTGGACGCCATAAACACGACACTTCAACCAGTCGATAAGCTAATCTAATCGCCAATATAATCAGCCAAAGCCAACAATGTTGGCCATATTATGTCGAACAGATTATTGGCCATATTACCGCCGGTCATCACACTTGATCGGAGCTATCCGACTGCAAAGCAAACAAAACCTTACAACATGTTGCTCTAACAGATTGCTTGTCTGGATATAAAATAGGACGGGTGTTGCTGGATGCGGTAATCTTCTTTACATAGTATAAAACAAAGTCGCTCCCGCTGTCTGTCCCTATGTATGCTTAGATCTTTAAAACTACACAACGGATTTTGATGCGGTTTTTTTAATAGATAGAGTGATTCAAAAGGAAGGTTTATATGCCCCACATTAGTATCTACAATGCACCCGTGCGAAGCCGGAGCGGGTCGTAATGCATAATTTATTGCAAACGGATTGAAGCTCGCAATAGGGTAGGCTTTAAAAAAAATGCCAAGATTTTTATATTATTCGAAATATTAATCCCTTAATAAATCTTTTAAGTGAAACGGACATCTCAGTTTGAGCATTTGAGGTTTAAATTATTATAATGTTATATTGTCATGGGAATTGAATTTATGTGCAAAGCTTCAGGAGAATCGGTTAATCAGAAGTAGTTGAAAAATCTGTCGCTAGATTTAAATCAAACAAACAAATTTACGAAGTGAAGTTTATTAAAACCGTTTAAAAAAGGACCTGATTGTTGAAATAATAAATAAAATCGAAAAAAAACTGAAGAAACTACACGCTTTCCAAGTTTTGCAAGGGACGCAATTTTTTGCCCTTGTCGCGTGAAATACGGAAAACGAATATACAAATACGAAATACTGTGCTGCACGCAGTAATGTGAAGTAACTATGAAACTTATGAGAAATGATGTCATCGCTCTGCAGTGCTGGTTTTCTAGTTTGTTTTATTATTTTCACTGTTTCTATAAAAACGAAACGAAGTATACGGCAATTTGCAGATTATCTTAAAACTATCGAACCGCCCCGGCTTCGCACTGGTGCAATGTAGATACTAATGTGGGACATATAAACCTTCCTGTTGAATCACTCTATCTATTGCTGAAAACTGCATTAAAATCCGTTGCGTAGTTTAAAAGATCTAAGCGTACAGACAGCGGGAGCGACTTTGTTTTATACTATGTAAAGATAAGATGAAATTAGCCTCAGTCCACTGATGGTAATGTCACGCTAGTAGCTACCATGATCTTCAAGCAGGTTATGATCCACCGAGCCAGACCTCCTGTACTGATAAAGCTGCTGTCTAATGCAAATTGGATGATTAACCAGATTTCCTGATTTTTGTCGATCGTTTAAATGTGATCTTCGCGGAGATTTGCGACGTGCTTAAAAGTTGCAGCCACCTGTTCGCATACACTTCTGTCAAAATCTTCCTTATATAGTCCTTGCCATATCCAGTTATGCTCTTCATCCGTGTTTTTCTCTAAAGGGGTCGTAAATTGAATGAATAACTCTCAGCTGCCATGGTGTGGCACAATGTCGTTTCCGAAGAAGTGTTTCAGAGTTTATCAACAGAAAATGCTTTTAATACAAAATGTTTTATGCGTTTTATATACTTTAATTCTTTATTAGATTAATATTTTTTCGTTTTTATTTATAACTAGCTGTTTCCTCACGGCTCTGCCCGCGTAAAAAGTTTTAAATATAGCCTGTTACTCAGTGATAGTGTAGCTTTCTAACGCTAAAATAATTTTTGAAATCCGTCCAGTAGTTTTTAAGTTTATTCGTTACATAAAAAAATACAAATCTTTCCTCTTTATAATATTGGTATAGATAACGAAAATATTATGTATTATGGCACCACAATGGTCCATATTGGACAACATACTGTTTATAATTGATAAAGATTTTTGCAACAAAAAATTTTACTTAATTTGTTGTATTCTGTGCATATATTTGAAATCAAAAAATCATTATCGGGCTCACATTTTTGGACACACATAATAATTATATATTTACATAACACATAACATAACGCCTGTATTCCCCGAAGGATTGGGCAGAGGTGTATAGTAACACACTAAATTCGCCGTTATGTTTAAGTCCCATGTAATACGGGGCGAGGCTATTCCCATCAACCGGGCACAAATCCAAACTGCGGGCTGCTATTGAGGAATTCCATGCGGAAAAACCTAATAACACTTTGCCCGACCTGGGGATCGAACCCAAGACTTCATGATCAGCAGTTGCGCTTGGCACCACTAAACTAACGAGGCTGTTAATTATATATTTTAGACTAGATTATATGAAGGAGGTTCTCAATTCGACTGTTTTTTTTTTTGTATGTTTGTTCCGCTATATCTTTGTTAATTGTGAACCGATTTTAATGATTTTTTTTTTTCTGAAAGAGTATTCTTTCGAAGTGGTCCCATTTAAATTTGGTGAAGATCTAATAAAGAACTTCGGAAATAGACAATTTTAAGTCGGTTTTTTTTTTTGTTAAAAAGTTAATTATTCTAAAATAAGAGCCCGTTCACACAGCGGATTCGTTTTAACGGATCCGTCGGTACTGGATCTGTTGTTCACATCTGTACCGATGCATCAGTTAAACAAATGCCAGTTGCGTCGCATCTGGCAGGCAGGATACGATAAGAATAACGAATCTAAAATATTTTTTACTGGATTCGGAATACTTTCCTAATACAACTAAAGGCGCTATCACGAAAATAAAAACGGATCCGCTAAACCGGGTTCTGTAAACAGTTTCTGTGAACTAGCTGTAACGCTTACTTATAAAACAGATAGAGGTCTAACATGAAAAATAAATACTTTCGCCCAAATTCTGTTAGCCAGACGCCAGAAGTCTTTGTGAAAGGGCTCATCTGGGGAAGTACTACCACCATACTGGTTTTTGCCACCAAGTAGCATTGCTATGTTCCGGTATAAGGGGTGTGACGGGTGGTTGCGGACTGGCGGGGGTCTGGGCCTATAAAGAGTCGGGCACGCTGCAGATCGGCCCTCTCGTGCCGCTACAGTTGCTAAGTTTGCTACACCTGCTCAAGAACACCCTGGACTCCTCGCATTGCTACGAACCACGCCCTGTTGATCTTTTTGTAATTCTTATTAAAATATATACAAGGTTAGCCGGAAAGGGGGAACTAAGCCGCTGGCCACTCAATGTATCACTGATGATTGTTTTAAAGAAAGTGATAAAATTTCAAAATTCGATGAAAATAAAACCATGCAAAATGATTTTCATTTTAGTTTTTTCAAAAATTCTTCATCCCTGCTTTAGTTACGAATTCAGATAATGGATATTATAATCCGTGACCCCAAATATGACCTAACATGTAAACACAGCTGATCATAGCTGAGTATAGATAGAATTTAGCGTATTTTTTATGAAATCTTTGAACGGCTATTTCTCGTAATCTAATGACTTTTGGGGAAAGTTATAGAACAAAAGTTATCCATTATTATGGGTACTTTAACACCCTTTCGGCTTAGTACCCCCTTTCCGACTAACCTTGTATAGTGTACTACAAGTGTTATTCTTTATCCTCCCGTAAGTACACGCCTGCTAAATTTTATGTGCACATGCTTGTTAAGGGTTGACTCCTAAAACCATCCCTAAAGTGTTACAAGGGATAAGGGTGCCGGTGAAATTACAGGCATATGCGATTTTTGAACCTTGTCTCTAAGACTGGTACTTAACGCATGAGCAATCCTGTTGGTATCGGAGGTGTATACTGTAGCCATTTTCCATCAGGTGGGCCGTCAGCATCTTTGCCAAACTATTATATAAAAAATAAACTCTGGAACATCTCTCTAAATCTGGATAAATGGCTCTTCATTCGTTTTATTCCGCCCTGGGGAGACTGCTCGACTCTAATATAAGAGCTTTTAAAATATATGTAATGGCTTATAGCTGTGTTAACTTATGGCCTGTCTATGTTTGTTGGAAAGCTATGAATAGTATTAATAAGGGTATTCAACTCTTATAAAAAGTATAATAATAATCTTTGTTGAGACTTGGCACACGAGGTTGTCGACATGTGGGAGGTTGACTCAGCAGTCATTGTACCGATAGTCGTTACGGCCAATGGCTTAATAGCCAAGAGCCTCGACCACCATCTGACGAGGCTCTCGTTGGGCAGCTGGGTCAAAGGCCTGATACAGAAAGCGGTACTTCTGGACACGGCACGTATTGTCAGGAAGTTCCTCTCTCTGAGGCCCTGACCACCGGTAGCTTGGACTCTGTTCCCGATGCCGGTGGGCTACTATTTTTTATATTTTTAAATGTTTTTTTATATTTTTTATAGAAATATTTAAAAATGTAAATAATATGTACATATAAATGAATAAACGAATCTTTGTTGAAACAGAAACACGTTTTGAAACAAAATTACGATAAAAAGATTTTTAACCGACTTCCAAAAAAAGAAGGAGGTTCTCAATTCGACTGTATGTTTTTTTTTGTATGTTTTTTCCGCGGTGTCTTTGCTAATTATTGTGAACCGATTTTAATGATTATTTTTTGTTTGAAAGAGTATTCTTTTAAGTGGTCTCATTTAAATTTGGTGAAGATCTGATGAAGAACATCAGAGATAGAAAGTCGGTTTTGTTTTGTTAAAAAGTTTATACATTTTAGTGTCATGTGCGGAAATAAGACTGATACTGTAGTGAATTAAAAAATATATTAAAAAAGGGCGTATTAAAAGAGCCTCCGCATAAACACACACGCACACATACACATAAGAACAACACACACAAATAATGTAGTGTCCTTCGATCAATAATAGTACTTGATCGAAGGTAGCTTTAGATTATCTTGTTATTGTTCTTCTTTTTTTATTTATTCATTCATTATTTTCTCAATTTAACTCATTCGAAACTATGGTTTACTGAATTTAGTGTAGAAGGCGCTGGAACCTGTAATACAATGTTTTCATTCGTACAGGTACCAGTGTTTCCCCATATTCAGTAATAACCTTTTCTAATTTTTTAAATAAGCTTGTGAAAATGAATTTTAACGAACAAGTCAACATGGCCAATTAGAACGACTCCGTGTCAATTGGAGATCTTTAGCTCTTAAAAAGATAGTTGCCTATTGTTTTTCTAACCCCACTTGCTATGTAAACTAACCTTACAAAGAAAGACAGTTGTAAAAATACTACGGAATAGAGATGCTTCCTGACATTTTATGGGCTATGCAGTGAGTACGTGTGTCCTCTAGGCTGTCACAGAGATAAATGACATTGGGTCCAACGGTACGCCAGGTGGAAACATGTTAGGAGACGACGGTGTTTACGTGCTATCTCAAAAAAATATCATGAAAAAATCTTATCTGTTTATTTTTTTACGTAAAGAAAAATTAAAATTGTTGTTTATACATGGTTAGTCAGAAAGGGGGTCTAAGCCGCGAGCCACTTAATGTATCACTGATGATTGTTTTAAAGGAAGTGTTAACATTTCAAAATTCAACAAAAAGAAATTCAATGCAAAATGATTTTTATTTTAGTTTCTTTTTTTAATTCTTCGTCCCTGCTTTAGTCACGAATTCAGAAAATGGAGCTTCTGATCCGTGACCCCAAATATGACCTAAAATGTAAACACAGCTGATCATAACTGAGGATAGATAGAATTTTGTGTATTTTTTATGAAATATTTGAACAGCTATTTCTCCTAAACTATTGACTTTTGGGAAAAGTTGTAGAACAAAAGTTATCCATTATTATGGGGACTTTAACACCCTTTCGGCTTAATACCCCCTTTCCGACTAACCTTGTATATAGTTGTGTTCTGTATTTCTTCCATGATAATATACAAACAGACCAACATCACACACCAAAAACGTAACAATATAAACCGGCCACGTACGGGTCGTACTTGCGCACCGCGGGTTCCGCACCGTTGAAGGAAATATTTCTTTCCATCTTCAAAATTAAAGACTAATTTTTTTGGAACATCACATCTAATTTTGATTGCAATATATTTTTGCTGATTCCTAAAAAACTGTGCTAGTTATAGACATCGTTTTATTTTTACTGTAATATTTTTTCCAGATTTTTATTTATTCCAGATTTTTCGCTTAGCTAACTTCGGAGATAAGGGGGGAATGGTATTTTTTCAGGCGTTTATCCTCGTAAGTCATAAACTATGTGGCATAAATAAAAATATATTTTATAATGACCAAATGAAGCCCTTTCATATGATGCCCCATTTGACTTAGTTACCCCACTTTAAAATTTTAACCCCCCCCCCCCCCCCTGTTGCAATAAAAATAAAAATATTATTTCGATTCTTTCACTTTATTATTATTTAAAATTTCAATGCAGTAGCATTAGTTGTTTCTAAATTAAGTAGCTGTGACAGACAGATAGACAGACGGAGTCGCACCCTAAGGTTTCGTTTTTTACCATTTTGGTAAGGAACCCTAATAAAACACCTACGAAGTTTGCCTACGTAAAACGAAACCTATTATATCTGGCTGATTGAAAGTAAGCACAAACTAAAGAAAGCAGTCACCAGCAAATAGACTTTCATCGGAAATTTTATTCAACCGATAGCTTGATGAAAACCTATTCCCGTTTCTATTGAAAAATTGATTTATTATTGCCTTAGTAATGAATAAATAAATAGTTTTACATTGTATAGCGTTGTAACACGTGTGTGCAGTTTTTTACGCGTGTTTGATTTTGAGTTAAAGGCGATATGGAAATTTACGGAATAGATAGAGCGATAAATGCTACGCCGCTACGGTCTACGCTTTGACACGGCTACGGCCTCCGCTACGCGGCTACGCTTCTACAGTAGTTTTAAAAATACACGCGTCTGTAATTTTTATACCTTGGAATGACACTAGAATCTTAATATATCGGTAGATTAACGTCAAAGAGATCGAAAAGGAGCTACGTTGATGTTTCTTGCTCGTATAATTTATATTGAAAATTTAACGGGAAATTGTTAGAGTTTGTTGTTGGTCAAGTGGTTGCAAGCACACCTGTATAGCGTGAAGATTTTTGTTTGATACCCATGTTGAACAAAGACATATTGGGTTTTTCTGATAGTTAATTCTCAGTAACAATTCCAGAACAATCTCTGCCAACCCTCCATGGAATACAGGCATAACAAAACTCAAATTCGTAAACTGCTACTATTCCCCACAAAAAATCCTACCAAGCTACCAAAAAACCTATTTCCATCAAGAGGCCTCAACGTCAAACTGAATACAAAACACAACGTGATAAAAATCCAGTTTCAAAATGTCAGTCCACACGCCCGCTCTGTATGCATATAAAGCAATTTTCAATTTACGATTGGGTTCATCCCGGCTGGTGCAAATGGTGCAATTGGTTCAACCGCGGACGGTCCGCTGCCCCCGTGGGTACTTGCCGTAAAATTGACCTACGATCGGCTAGCACCGATTTAAAAGTTTTGTACAGTTTGTATTTGTTGAAATAGGTTTTGGAAAGGAGAAAGGGGTTTAAATGGAAACGTCAGTAGAGGACATCCTAAAAGGACATACATCGATGTTATTGGTGATGTTCTTCTCAAAGGTCAGGTGCGTAGTACTCTCAACCAGCGTGCGTGTATGACAAGATGTATGAATGTGGATGAAGCGAGGAGTAAGGGTCGTAGCAAGTGGCGTTCTATAGTTTCTGCCTACCCTCATGGGAAAAAGGAGTGAGTTTATGTATGTATGTAAAAGGGTTTATTTGAATTAGAGTTTTTTAAGGTAACTTTGATTTTATTGAAAGACATGGCCAAATACTCAAACGCTACTCAATTATAGAAAGAAAGTAAGAAGGAAAAACATTTATTCGTCACAGAGACACTAAACATTATTGTATAAAAAATAATAATAATATTAAAATACAAGTCAACTGTGACAAAAAGGTGACCACTCAGCATAATGCTGTGCTATGGCGTGGACCACAAACACAGCTCTGATTTTCAGTGATCACCTAAATGACGTGCGTATATTCAGCCAGTTACAAGACAAAAACAAATTATAATATAAATAAAATAAAACAACAATATTTTTTTTACATAAAATATAAAAAAGATAAATATAAAAAATATAAAACACCATACACACACACACGCATTACACATTTATTGTAGGTAAGTATTTTAAACACCTATCGACAAAACCTAAAAAGTTAACTAACCTTTAATTATAAGTTGCCGTTAAATTCGTGCTGTCGCTGTTACTTCGCCTTAAAATGAGTGACAGCACGAGACTTAACGGCAACTTAAAACTGAGCAGCGTTTGAGTATTTGCCCATTATTTTGTCTTATACTCTATTCTGTGTGGAGTGACGCGAGTGGATAAAGTAAGAAATAAGTATATTAGAGGGAGTTTGAAAGTGACACCAGTGACAGAAAAATTGAAAGAAAAGCGTTTGTCTTGGTATGGGCATGTGATGACGAGGACTGACTAAGAGACTGGAGTGACTAAGAGAGTGATGAATATGAATGTTGATGGATGGAGGGGAGAGGGAGACCTAAGAAAAGATGGATGGATTGTGTGAGGGAGGATATGAAAGATAAGGGAGTAAATGATAATGAAACGGCTGACAGGGAAGAGTGGAAGAGAAAAACATATTGCGCCGACCCCAAGTAACTTGGAACCAGGGCAGGAAGATGATGATACTCTATTCTTTGTGTTAATCCAGGACATGGTCTAACTGTGTGTCAAACATTCAAACCTGTTCAGTCGTTTGTATGTGATTGAGTAACAAACATCCATCTTCAAAAACTTTCACATTTATAATAACATAACATCACACCTGTATTCCCCGAAGATTTGGGCAGGGGTGTATAGTAACTTCCCTTATTTCGCCGTTCTGTTTAAGTCCCATGTAATAGGGGGCGAGCCTATTGCAATCAACCGGACAGAAATCCAAACTCCGGGCTGCTACTGAGGAATCCACACGGAAAAACCCAATAATACTTTGCCCAACCTTTTTTTTTATCGTTAGAAAATCCTCATGAATTTCCCTCGCCCGAGGAAGGCGAGGGGGTCTGCCGGACTCTTACCGGCCAAAAAACAACGGTGTTCCTCCTCTTAACCGTTCGGCCGGGGTCGCGGAATTCGCAAAAGCATGCACTGCAACCCCGGCAGGTCCCGGTCCGCCAGCAACTGGCGGACCTCTCCTATACTTTGCCCGACCTAGGGATCGAACCCAGGATCTCACGATCAGCAGTCACGTTTACCGCCACTAGACCAACAAAAAAAAAAAAAAAACTTATTTCTAAAAACAATTCATATCGCACCTAAGATTCTCAACTAACTAAAGATGTTAAGACAAAAATATATGAGCACAGACAACCTCTAACAGCCTAATATTTCGTAATATTACTGGCATGAACTATTAGTCTGTAAACTGACTTACTACATAGGTCCTTGGCAAGTACCAACATGGAGCGCGTTATATATTGTCATAAAAGTTTCTGCACCGCCTTACAAGCTTGTTTCAGTATGCTATATTTTATTTAAAAACTTCGTAACGTTATAAAGAAATAGCGTAGGAAGTTAAAGTACTTTGCAAGGATTATTGATCATACGAGTATGTACCGTCTGTTCATGAACGGACACAAAGGACGATGACCAAAATTGTATGACACCCGTCCCCTCTTCCAACATACATTATGTATGTGTCAGTAGTTTCATAAGAATCTATGAAAAGACTAGCAACCAGTTTTAATTATAAAATCGATGGGGTTCAGAAAAAAAACGAGAGATTTGCTAAAAATCGGTCTATGATGGAGAGTTTGATTCAAATCAAGTTAAAAAAAATCTTTATGACATCTTTGAGCCGTAATTTTATTTTTTGTGGTTACCATATATTGCATTTTTTATATGTGTAGGTACTTATTTGGTTACAGTTTTGTTTTAAAACATAAACAAAGTTGTTTGTATAATGTTCTAAAGAAATACATTAAAAAATGTCTCGTTACAAATACACGCAAAAATATAATGCAATAGATATTTGTAAACCGCAAATAATAATATTATGCCTTAGTGTTTGGCCAGACTGGCAGCGCGGTGCGGGGAGCGGCGCGGGTGCGGGAACGCGCGCGATTTACCTGTCCGCAGTGGAGCGTGGCTTCGTTCTGAGCGTTGCCGTATCCAGTGTTTGTCAAAATATCATATGGATGAAGAAGACTTATATTTACTGGAAAATTCTTACTAAAAAACGATGTTTCGACATCCACAGTGCAGATCGTGCTTGAATAGCACTTATTAATTCTTCAACATTTAATTTTGAAGACGCCATCACAAAAACGCGCGTGGTCAGCTCGAACTAGTTTGAGATCCCCCGCTCCCGCGCGGGTTGTCGCTTGCCGCCCGCGCTCTCACTGCGGCCACTTGTATGAACGACCTATGGCGTGAGCTACCCGCGCGCTCCCCGCGCCAAGTAGCCCGCGCCGCTTCCCGCGCCCGCGTGCCCACTATGGACACTCAAATGAAGTTCTTCTGTTTGAACTCACCGCACCGCGCCCGCCCCGCGCCCGCGTTTGCAGTCTGGCCAAAGGCTGAAAGATGTTTATACTTTTTGCAAAATATGACAAACTCAAAAAAAATCGTTGACAGAATAAAATCATATCGCCTTAAACCAAATAAATACGAGACTCGTAAAGAATTGAAGATGATATCTTGTTTGTGTTAAATCACAATCAATTAAACTGTCTTCAATCCAGAAAACCCAACACTTTCTTATTCATCAGTCTCAATTAAATCCATCGAACAGTAACAAGATTCCCCAGAGAAAGATAAGATAGGAACTGACAATCCTCCAGAAGACTTTAGCAAGACGAACGTCCCTCAATTAGATACATAGCATTAATAAATCGGAGAAGGTTGAAAATGGAATTCCTGGACAAAATCTAGTTTCCAGATTGAAAGAAACATAACATCATAACATCAGCCTGTATTCCCTGAAGGATTGGGCAGAGGTTTATACACTCACGTTTCGCCGTTATGTTTGAGTCCCATAAAATAGAGGGCGAGCCTATTGCCATTAACCAGGCACAAATCCAAACTTCGAGCTGCTACTGAAGAATTCCACACGGAAAAACCCAATAACACTGCCTGACCTGGGGATCGAACTCAGGACCTCACCGATCAGCAGTCGCGCTTGCCACCACTATACCAACGAGGCAGTTGAAAGAAGATTGAAAAGAAAATTGAATATTATATGGCAATGTATTGTAAATGAGAGAAAAAAATAAAGGCCGCACATTACACGTTGAAAAAGAAAATTACATATTATGTACAATTCACACCTGACGAAACGCATCGGAGCGGATTGAAGTGCAATTTACAATGCAATAAAGAGTATTAAAGAGAATTGACATTTATCTGCAATAATCAGAGTTCATATTCGCGTGGTTTAGCGACGGATCCGTGGCCAATTGCAGCTGGCTGCTGCCGTTGCACGCGCAACATTTGTCGCTAGAGAACGTGCAAATATGAACTTTAAATATTATAGATACAAGTCAATTCTCTTTCTTGCTCATTTTCAATGCGCCGATGCGCTCCGACGTTTTCGTCAGGTGTGAGTAAAGTATATCTATTGAATTAGGTTAATGTAATGGTTGTAAAACTGGAGTATCGTTCAAAACACAAGTCAAGCCGTGTGCTCTGACACAAATTTGGTGGTGGAAGATCCTCCAGCGATCAGCCCAGCTTGCTCCGTTACAATGCAAGCATGCCGATCAAACGCGGGACGGTCAACCTGGCCTTGGATTCTACGTGACGTCTACGTCTACGTGACGCCGCAACGTTGCATACTGACCCGGAGCATTGCGCGCAACATTGTGCGACATTTCTACAAGACGCGGGACGTGTTACAAACCGCCGTTTCGAGAGCAGGCGTAGGTGTGTTCGAGTGAATCGTTCCGCGACAATATCCCCGGGACATTCACGTAGACATACTGCGTCAAGTCCCAAAGCACGTTGCTCCATTTCGACGCCCAGCAGTGAATACCTCATAAATCCAATTTTCTTCAAAAGCGTTTTATTTGTTCTTTAGATTGTTAACTCATAATACACGTATTAGGTCAACAAACTTTCAATTCAAATACTTCTAACACCATCTATGACGTACGATGGGAAACTTGTATAGACATTTGACTGGCCATTTTTTTTAGGAGACCTTCTTTTCTGCATCCTGTAAAATTTTGTATTTTACACATACGTGGTTTTCACTGCTGGTCGTTGATTTGTCCTTTAGTGAACCCAAGGCTTCATGTGTCCCACTCTATCTATTTCATCATCTTCCTGCCCTGGTCCCAAGTTACTTGGGGTCGGCGCAACATGTTTTTCTCTTCCACTCTTCCCTGTCAGTCGTCTCATTATCATTTACTCTCTTATCTTTCATATCCTCCCTCACACAATCCATCCATCTTTTCTTAGGTCTCCCTCTCCCCCTCCATCCATCAACATTAATATTAATCACTCTCTTAGTCAATGTGTTTCATCCCTCCTCATCACATGCCCATACCAAGACAAACGCTATCTATTTATTTACACTAATCTTCAGATCGATAGGCTTTAAACCTGTATCATACAACTGTATAACCTAGGGACCAATTCAACTAACAGAAACGGTGATTATACGCAACCGAATCGAAGTCGAACCGTTCACTCAGACAGTTTTCCTTTACAAAAACTATCAAATTGTTTGACAACAAAAACAAAATCGAACATTAAGTCTGTTTTCGTAAACAAGAACTAACTGACGAGGACGCTGCAACTGCTCATTGTAGTCCAAAAATTCCATAATATATACAAGGTTAGTCGGAAAGCCACTTAAAGTATCAGTGATGACTGTATGAAAGTTTAAAATTTCTAAATGCGATAATTTTTATTTCCACGCTAAATTATTTTTATTTTAGTTTTTTCAAAAATTCTTCGTTCCTGCTTTATTTAAGAAGAATTCAGAAAACGGAGCTTCTAATCCGTGACCAAATATGAGCTAAAATTTAAATAGGGTTGATTACAGCTGATGATGGATAGATTTTAGAGTATTTTTTATGAAATCTTTAAACAGCTCTTAAACTAATGACTTTTGGGAAAAGTTCTAGAACAAAAGTTTGTCATTGTTCAAGTTACTTTAACACCCTTTCGGATTAGTACCCACTTGCCGACTAACCTTGTATTTATTAATCTTCCAATGTACTTATCACGATTCCCCTGAGCTTTGCTTACCATACACAAACTACGAGCGTGAACGATCGCCCACGCAAAACAGCGTGCATTGCGTGCGCTTGATTGCTTTTCAACGGATACGAGCAATTTGTGTTCTATTTACAATCAATATTGACGGACTGGTAGCTAGTCGCCGCACGAAATCAACAATGAACATGTTAACTTGGACTTTAACTTTTTTCAGAACTGATCTATTAACTTGGCTTAACTGCGTTCGTTTTAATTAGCTTCAGTTCGTATTTTGTTTGATTAAAATCTTGCGACAGATTTTTCAACTACTTCTACTTAACCGATTCTCCTGAAACTTTGCACACAAATTCAATTTCCATGACAATACAGCACTAAAATTTCAACCTTCAATCCTCAAATCCTGATGCTGCAGGGGTACTGCAAGATAAAATCGTTTAACTTAAAAGTTTTTTTAAGATTTTTTTTTTTATGTTTATGTATCAAACGTGTGATATATGATTCCCAAGTCAGGCATAAGACTTTTTGAATGCAGATTTCTTATTTATAAAAACAAAATAATTCCTTTAAAAAAACGTTTAAAGTAGGTACTTAAGTAAATAAGTTGAGGTGCTCGTGGCTAATTACCAACCGCGCGGAACATACGATTTGCAAGGTTAAACTCCACTTACCGCGGTCAGGCTGTGGATGGGTGACCATTCGTTACACATTGAGACCTCTCCGTGCCTCGGAGAGCACGTTAAATAGTTTGTCCCGGATGTCATACGAATACCTATGGCAGTCGTTATGGGTAGTCAGATGTTCAAAAGTCGGACAACTGGTCTAACCTTAGGATATCAGCATTGCCCAGAAACTGGATTTTGGAGGTCTGATGGCAGTCGCTCCGTGTAAAATACTGATATGCAGCCGTATCTAGTTAGACTGGAAGGTGACCCCAACATATTTGAGAAAAGGCTAGGCAGAACAGAACTAAAGTAAGTAAACTTTTTAATATTTTAAGTACTTTTCCACCCTGAACACGTGTTTTGAACGCGTGTATGTAACTAGGCAATGTGCTTACACAATAATATTTTCATAAATTATTAACGTTTGCCTCTACTGCTTTCAATTTCATAATGGCTCTGCTGAACAAGCAATATTGAAATTGCATTGTATGCAGTTGCCAGACCTGCACGCAAATCATAATTTGTATCGAACCGTAATATCAATGATTGTAAAGATTAATAAACACTTTTTAACAAAAATAAAACCGACTTCAAATTGTCTATCTCCGAAGTTCTTCATCAGATCGTCACCAAATTAAAATGGGACCACTTCGAAAGAATATTCTTTCAAACAAAAAATAATCATTTAAATCGGTTCACAATTAGCAAAGATATCGCGGAACAAACATACAAAAAAAAATAAAAAATAACATGCAGTCGAATTGAGAACCTCTTCCTTTTTGGAAGTCGGTTAAAAACAAATAATGTACTAGCTAACAACACTTCGGGAATACTATACAAACTTACTGTAAAATATTTTAAAGATGAGAAACTTAGAAACTCGCACAGGGAAAGCAATAGTGATCCAAAGTATAATTTTCTCCTGAAAATTGCCTCCGCCCCACATTTCTTTTTATTGTATTTCTTTCCAAATGCCTCGTTGGTCTAGTAGTGGGAAGCGCGACAGCTGATCGTGAGGTCCTGGGTTCTATCCTCAGGTCGGGCAAAGTGTTATTGGGATTTCTGTGTGGAATTCCGCAGTAGCAACCCCGAGTTTGGATTTGTGCCCGGTTGTTGGCAATAGACTCGCCCCCTATTACATGGGACTTAAATGTCGCAATAAGGATGTATAGTTGCCCATTCATTCGGGGAATACAGGCGTGATATTATGTTATGTTACCCAATAAAACGATATAAAAAGTCGGCATATCTACATCAGTCTTACTGACTCTGCAAATTGAAACCCAAAGTAAGCCTTAGCGGTAACTCTAAAAACCCGAAGTTCGCAGACTTTGTCCATTAGATCAATACGTATCTTAAAGTTCATGTGCCTTAATAACTTCCAAGTTCATCTGCACTCCAATAGGTACATGGAAAGCATGAACAAACTCACACAAAACCTGTCAAGGTCCAAATTAAGGCTCGTTTACTGGAAAAAAAACCAAATTCGTACAAGAAAACAGTAAAACAAGTGGTCACAACACATAAGTAGCTCTTTACTGTCCCACTGCTGGACACGGGCCTCTTCACAGAATGAGAAGGATTTAGGCCTTAATCCACCACGCTGGCCTGGTGCGGGTTAGCAGACTACACACACCATCGAGAACTTTATGGAGCCCTCTCAGGTGTACAGATTCCCTCACGATGTTTTTCCTTCACCGTTAACACAAGTGATAATCAAATGATGATGTACACATGAATTCGAAAAGTCAGAGATACGGGCCGGTTTCGAACTCAGACCCTCCTGCATGGAAGGCAAGCTTTCAACCGCTAGTCTATCACTGCTTCGTAGTCACAAACGAAGGCAAATAAAAATTTCAATTTTAGTGCTAGGATTTTAAAAAAAGCAGACACCAACACCAATATATCACCCTAACTTTCGGTTCCCAGTCTAACCAGATGACGCTGAATATCGGTATTTTACATGGAGCGACATCTACCTGTCATCTGACCTCTCCAACCCAATTACATGGGAAAACTGATATCCTAAGGTTGGAAATGGACGGTCGCACCGGTTTATTGTTGGCGCCGGAAATTATCAGCTGGCGCCTTTACAAAGAAAATAATATCTCGCCCGCGACCTACATTGCAAACAAATGCTAAATATCGCACTGATCGCTTCCGCACTTGTAGTAATTGCCACTCCATTCGAACCCACAGAAAACCTATGCATTTGTGATAAAGCAGCTTTTTGTTATGATGATAGAAAAAAATTTAAAATTCGAACATTGTGCTTTTGTTTGAATTCCCATTAACTGGGTCGACTGGGAATAAATTTCACCTGAGTAAAACTTCGATTGGATTCGCTTGATGTGGAAATCTAGGAGTTCAAAAGATTAACCCTTTTCTGGAGTGTTAAATATGATGTTATTGCGGTCTGTGTATAAATAACTATTTATACCTACTTTTGTATATAGATAAAGATACGTAAGCATAAAAATTACGTTTTGGCTTCAAGGCATTTCCAGAAATATTTGCACGATTATAAATCTTAAGGGTTGATTTATAATCGAAAGGGTTGGTTGCCCAAGGCTTATTTCAGATTTTAGTATACAAAAAATGTAGGATTTTTATATGTTAACGCATGTATTCTGCGTAAAATGCCTACCGAGCTGTCAGCAATGGACAGGAAAATATTTCTCAGAGGAACTATAAATAAGTGTACCATATTACACCCTCCTGACAGAAGATTTAAATTTATTTTGTATGTGCCTGGGCCAATTCGGCACACCAAGTTCTTATTATATTCCATAACAGTTTCTATAAATACGAAAACTTAATTAGCAGAGTGGCTAAGTTTGTTTTCTTCGGAGGTGCACTAATTGGATCTCTGTACGGATCAAATATTTATGGAGCTCATAGTGCATGTAGATAACATTGAGGCACTTAGTAAACTGCACCCATGAAGTGGGTGCAGTTTACAAATCCTAGTGTGGCACAAAGTATCTTTATTTAAAAATAACAAAACATTATCTTTCGCAACAAAAGTAAACAAAAAGGAATCGCATTTTCAAAACTAAATTTGAATCATATCAATTCTGTTTTTGAACCGGAAGCGGCTCTCTGAAGATAAAACGCCAAATTCACTATAGCCTATTTTTAACCGACTTCCAAAAAGGAGGAGGTTACTATGTTCGTCTGTATGTTTTTTTTGTGTATGTTCATCGATATTTTCGCCAATTGTGAACTGATTTTGATGATTCTTTTTTTAATGGATAGGGTATACTTCGAAGTTGGTCCCATTTAAATTTGGTGAAGATCTGATGAAGAACTTCGGAGATATATAATGGAACTCCTCAATGACGAACAGTACGCATATTGTAATGATGTGATTATGTTACGAGCAGCGTCTTTAGTAGGTCCAACTTAGTTTTAATTAAGGCCACTAAAATTAAAAAAATAAAAACATTTTTTACAAAAAATTTAAACCGACTTCAAAAAAGAATAAAATAATTACCATATAAAATTTACAGTTTCAGAAGTCGGTGTCTTCAATTTGGTTCAGCGTGGATTAGCACCGACTTCTGAAACTGTTAATTTTATATGGTAATTATTTTATTTTTTTGAAGTCGGTTTAAATTTTTTGTAAAAAATGTTTTTATTTTATCCCAGGTAGGTAGTAATTTAACAGGAACAAATGACAAACTTGAAAATTTTAGGAACATTATTTTGCAAGTTTGACGTTTGTGCCAGTCAAATAACTTTCTGGGATTTAAAAAAATTAAGCCGTCGCGGGACGCCTGGCAAATGTGAAACATAGAAACTCATCATCATCTTCCTGCCCTGGTCCCAAGTTACTTGGGGTCGGCGCAATATGTTTTTCTCTTCCACTCTTCCCTGTCAGCCGTCTCATTATCATTTACTCCCTTATCTTTTATATCCTCCCTCACACAATCCATCCATCTTTTCTTAGGTCTCCCTCTTCCCTCCATCCATCAACATTCATTCTCTTAGTCACACGTGTTTCATCCCTCCTCATCACATGCCCATACCAAGACAAACGCTTTCCTTTCAACTGTTCTGTCACTGGTGCCACTTTCAAACTCCCTCTAATATATTTGTTTCTTACTTTATCCATTCGCGTCACTGTACACATCCATCTCAACATAGAAACTCATTTTGTAAAAAAATAACTGGCCGAATCAAACCGAAGAGATCCGACGAGTTACGAAGGTCTGTCGTCGTGTGTCTACCTTCGCGAGCGTCACCACGCCACAGCCGCTCTCACACCCGTACTGTTGCATTAGATGTTACACATCAAAAATAATACTTTCACAAGTTCTTCCGCGCAAGTCGTTAACATACAGAAATCGACGTGCTGCGCGTGTGTCGACAGGTTGAAAGTCGGTTGCAGAAATCAATTTGCGGAACAAAACTTAAGTTTGCGTACAACCTAATAACAATGAAAACCTGTAAAATATATAGTAACACTGAACTAACAAAATTAGACCACCAGTACACACCCTTAGACCTTTAACACTCGATTAGGTACCTATTCAAGTCTGCAAAGCTGTAAACACGCAACTAGCAGGTACCGCCCGGGGGACAAACACCTTATTGTCTATGTCAAGAGAAACGGTCCAATTTGTCTCTGCGTTTCTGTCAACCCTTTTTATCTATGAGTTATGTAGTTTGTGAAAAAGTAAACCGGCTTTGTTTTATGTTTCTATTCAGTTCACGAATTTTGTCGTCGATTTGGTGAGATTGAAGGATTCAATAAAACGGGGTACCTACCTTTCATAGGTACCGATTTCAACCAATCAAATTGTACACGGCCTGAAATTCTGACAATTCATCATACATATTTGATACCTTGGCATAATCCAAGTAGCAATAAAGCTCCTTGGTAAAGAGTTCGTTCAGGAAGTACTAACACTACAGGGTGTAAAAGAAATCATGTAATTCCTTCAAACCTCGTGATGTAAGTACTGCTGACATAGATTAATCCTGCACGAGATACTTTTGGATTCAATAACAAAAAAAATACAAGAAGTGAACATGTGTTCTTAATGTTTGGCATTTTAGCGCCCCGAGGGGCTCGTGGCTAAATAACAACCGCGCCGATCGTACGATTTGTGAGGTTAAGCTGCGCTTGCCGCGGTCAGTCCGTGGATGGGTGACCATTTGTTACACATCGAGACCCCTCCGTGCCTCGGAGAGCACGTTAAGCCGTCGGTCCCGGGTGTCATACGAATACCTATGACAGTCGTTACGGGTAGTCAGAAGCCCGAAAGTCTGACAAACGGTTTAACCTTAGGATATCGGCATTGCCCAGTTACTGGGTTGCGGAGGTCTGATGGCAGTCGCTCCGTGTAAAATACTGGTATTCAGCCGCATCTGGTTAAACTGGAAGCTGACCCCAAGATAATTGGGAAAAGGCTAAGAGGAAGTGTTCTTAAACCTGCAGAAATACTGAAAAACGCAAGTTTATGCAATTATTATGTAATATTTAAATGACAAATTTTAGCTGCAATGTTATTTAACAATAATACTAAGAACAGAAATTATATTTATTTAAAAATTAGAAAATTACGTTTAATAACACTAGAACTAGGTATAGACTGATAAGTTAAAGCTCCCTCTCTCCTAATATTTCGCAATTTTCCTGTGCCCGACAGGGTCCATAATGATTGCGGTGCATGTGATAGCGAATCCCGCGACCCCCGGCCTTAGGTCAGAAGGAGGGATACCGTGGTGGTTTTAGCCGGTAAGAGTCCGGCACACCCCCCCGTCTTCCCCAGACGGGGGATAGTCCATGAGGAATACCCCACGATAAAATTGTTTTTTAAAAAAAGTGTCCATAATGATGTCATTTTCTTTAAGTTACCACCTAAGTACACATTGTGGAATGCAATAAATGATTGAGTATGTTTGTAATAAATAGTGCAAACATCTAAGTGTTTTTTTACGAGAAGTTGTAACTAGGAATAATTACAACGGTGGAAACCGTTGTATGGGTAAATATCCACCACTGAACCTTACTATTATAAGTGGTATTGCGTTCGCGAGATGATTTATATCATTAGGATACGGCCTTGGAGAGCACGTTAAACAGTCGGTCCCGGGTGTCATACAAAGCTCCCTACAATAAGGTTTGAGCTTCGCGACGACTGATGCAGATGTGCCGTCAGTTAGGACAGGTCAACTCAAACCTGCTATGGCACTTTCCTCAAAAGGCCATTCTAGACGTTGCTCTTCATCGTTTCACTCGCATAGTTTTTATACTACAATGTCTGGACTTTAAAAGAGACCTTGATCTCTGAGTTTGTTTTGACATTTCTTCTCAGAGCAAGTCAGATAGGAAATGCCGGCGCCACCTAGTGTTAAAAAAAACATTACATTGACTTGTAAAAGTATCTTCTGTAACAGATTTATTTACAGAAATAAAAATCATTTATCATTTACCTATGACACTCGTTACGTTATTCAGAAGCCCGAAAGTCTGACAACCGGTTTAACCTTAGGATATCGGCATTGCCCGATAACTGGGTTGCAGAGGTTTGATGGCAGTCGCTCCGTGTAAAATACTGGTATTCAGAAGCATCTGGTTAGATTGGAAGCTGACCCCAACAAAGTTGGGAAAGGCTAGGCAGAACAGAACGGGATACGGACTATGTACAGAGCGTTCAATCCACGAAGACGCGCCCCACTCCTTTTTGTGAGAGGTAGCCACGTGGTGCGTATGCACACATCTAACTATTGTGTGGCGATAGAACTACCACAATAGCAATTTATATTGCACACTTTTGCTCTGTAGCGATTAAAACAAAGAGCGCGTCTTCGTGGATTGAACTATCTATAATCAGAAAAACTATACCTACATTAAAGAACAAAGTTAACATTAAGTTTAAACATCAATAAATGACAGTTGACAGCAGTTAGCATTGTTTTACATTATACTATGAAAATAAAGAATTTTTTGTGTAAAGATTATGTCAAAAAAAAAAAAAAAGTCAAAGCATTTATTTCAATTAGGCACATAAAAGGCACTTTTGAACGTTAAAGTTACAAAGAAAATAGAATTGATTCTAGTTGCCCCTTCCAAAAGGTAGTTTCGTATGGAGAAGAATGGGCAAGAAACTCCACCGTTACTCTTTTAAAATGTCTTACAATATTTTGTATAGGTACATTAATTATACAATTATATGTGAAAACGATGCACCTAGAATAAAATTACTATACCACAAAAGGTAAAAAAAAAAAAAAAAAAAAAAAAAAAAAAAAAAAAAAAATGAAACAACGACATATTAATTGTGATAGGTACATGGATTTACAGTAATATCACGCTAAAGTAAAATAATTTGATATAATAATAAATACTTAATATTTCTTAGAATGTATACTCAAAAGCGATTCCTCATTCCATACAGCTGTACAAAGAGATACTAAAAGAAAAATGGCGTCTAGTTTGATGAACGTAGTGGAAAATTGTCCCCGCTGCAGCATTCCGCTAAATTGTGCCTTGCTTGTAAAATAACAAGCTGGTCCAACCCGGGTTTGTTTGGATACATAGAAAAGCATGCGGACCTACTGTTTCCTTTAAAAGATAAGTAAGTTACATCACTAGTCAACTATTAGTTGACTGCCTTTTTGGTCTAGTGGTCGCAAGCGCGGCTGCTGAACATGGGGTCCTGGGTTCGATCCCCAGGTCGGGCAGTGTTATTGGGTTTTTATTAGATTTTTTCTGTAGCAGCCCGGAGTCTGGATTTGTGCCCGGTTAATAACAATAGGCGCGCCCTCTATTACATGAGACTTAAACATAAAAGGCGAAACGAGGGTGTACTAAAGCACCTCTGCCGACTCCTTCGGGGAATACAGGCGTCATGTTATCTTAAGTTAAGTTACATCAAAATATCTTATATTTCAATATTACTTAAATCTTTCTCTTTCTTTAACGTAAAGAAGAAAGATGAGTGAGTTGTGTTTGCGCTTATTCTACAAATATAGTGCTTTACTTTACCATTAAAAGTGCACTCCTAGCGTGCCCCTATAATGATATTTCCATTAGAAAATAGAATAGGGTTGTACTTTTATACGAATATAGAGCTGCGATACTACTCTCATTTATTGTTCTGCCTAGCCTTTTTCCCAACTATGTTGGGGTCAGCTTCCACTCTAACCAGATGCGGCTGAATACCAGTACTTTACACGGAGCAACTGCCATTAGACCTCCGAAACCCAGTTATTGGGCAATGCCGATATCCTAAGGTTAGACCGGTTGTCAGACTTTCGACTTCCCGTAACGACTGTCATAGGTATTCGTATGACTCCCGGAACCGACAGTTTAACGTGCTCTCCGAGGCGCAGAGGGGCCTCAATGTGTAACGAACGGTCACCCATCCACAGACTGACCATGGCAAGTGCAGCTTAACCTCGCAAATCGTATGATCCGCGCGGTTGATCACCAGCCCCTTTTAGCTTATTAAATCCATTAATCTAGGCAAAGTAATCTCCTTTCTGTAACACTAATCGATTTATTTCATATCAATTGAATAATAATATAAGCCTTTCGTAGGTAGAAAAACGTACCAACAAAACTTACCCCTATAATAATATTAACACGATATTAAATCACGCGCTGCAGTCTATTTTTACGACGCATTCTTCAAAGTAAATCGGCTTTTACAGGAAAACCCGACTCCTTAGGGAGAAGTAAAATGATTTAAACGGTTCAAACTTATGAAAAAGTCGAGAAAACACGCTTTCCTTTTGAAAAGGAATTATTTTTGTGTAGCATATTATAACACCTGGCCAAAGACATTCAACACTAGTAACTTGGCCAAATACTCAAACGCTAGGTACTCAATTTTAAGTTGACTTTAATTCTCGTGCTATCACTATCAATTTAATGCGGAGTGACAGAGACAGCACGAGAATTAACGTCAACTTAAAATTGAGTAACTTTTGAGTATTTGATCATTTGATTCGTCAGTTAGTAGTATTTATGAGTAGCGTGAAGAATTTAGGTACGTACTTTTTGCTCGTACTTTTTAGAGCCGTCTTCGGTGTGCAGGTTTCTTCCCAATATTTTCTTTCACCGTTGACGCATATGATAGTCAAATTCTGATCAGCAAAATAATTCAAGAAGTTCTAGGTGTGGCCGAGATATGCGTGGGAAGCCATCGCCTCCGTTTGCGAGGAGGTGATGGTAACCAAGCAGGGAGCGGAGAGGGAGAGGGTCCCTTCCCGCGCCAGACGCACCGGACGCCGGAGGGCGCCCTTACGCGACGACCAGTACGTGGCCTGCGGGCAGTGGGTTAGGGGACCCACCGCCCGAACAGTAACAGGCCCGAGAAGGCGGCGCGCAGTGTTCCGTGCGCGCTTCTCAGGAGGATGTGGGGCGCGGCCCCACAGAAGAGAAATCAGCCAAGGGTTGACGGACCGGGACCTGCCGGGGTTGCGGTGCATGCTTTTGCGAATCCCGCGACCCCGGCCGAACGGTCAGGAGTAGGAACACCGTTGGTTTATAGCGGCAAGAGACCAGCAAACCCCTCGCCTTCCCCGGGCGAGGGACATCCATGAGGATTTTCCAACGAAAGGCGTGGCCGGGTTCGAAATCAAACCCTCTTGTATGGAAGGTAAGCGTTCAACGATAGGCTACCACTATTTAATAGAAAACATTAGCTTAAGAATAACTTCGCCAACATTTCGTACCCAAAATTATCCAATATTCACCTATAATATTATTATAAGATTTATGATGTTAAATGACAATGGTTCCGCAGGGCGCGTTATCGTTTCCGATTAAATATATCATGCGAATAGCGAATATAATTAAACAATAAAATGAACGAATAATGTGTTGGTTCACTATTCATTACACGTTATCTTTTGTAACATTGGTTGGCTGTTAATAAAACCGACCGAGTGATAATAGAGAGCAGGTGCTTTCGATAAAAGGAACTTTACATGTACTTTTGTCTATCTTTTTCTTTATATTAGGTCCCCACCTATGAAATTGGCGTTTTTTTTTCACAAATAGAGAACCTCGTCACTTCTATGATTTAAAATATTCATCAATTGCTTGATATTATATCGAATAATGACCATCATCATCATAGACAACTACCAATAGTAAAAAAACCTTATTACTTATCGTTTTCTAAACATAAAAAATACCTTAAAAATGACTCCTGTATTTGTTAGCAGAAATGACCACTATTTTTTGTTTTAACTTAGCCAAAACTTATTTTTGTCGCATAATATAAGTGGCATACGTTATTTTAATTTTTAAATATTAGTGCATAAAAGTTTTAAAACATTAGTGTTCATAGTTGTTAAATAAATTAAGAAAATGTTAGTATGAAAAATGCAACTTCTTTAAAATTCTCCATACAAAACGCTGATTTTATAGGTGGGGACCTAATATTAACATCAGCGCCTGTTATGTACTTATCAGCTTAATTCATGATAATATTCTAGTTATATTAACACCCAAAGACGTTCCTCCAAATCTTACTCGACTCATACTCGACTCAGAACGGCCTCGAAAACACCTTCAAATTTGTATTCTTAGTCGCAATTTCGAGTGAACTTTGAGGTTCCAACGACCGAGTCATTACGTCATAATTTGAATTATCTGCATCGCGCAAATAACGCCGCGATAAATAGTTGTAAGGATTATCGTAAGCATATTCGATAAAGTCTTCAAAATTCATTTTTATGACATACGAACTTTGACACTTCCTTCCTTAAGGTAGGTTCCGAGGTACCTTGAGTTTGACAGATGATTCCTTACCTCGGCTGAGGAAAAATATCAAGTCGGGGACGTTTAAGTCAACTATAACTACCGATGGTAGTGAGTCGAGTCGAGTAAGTTTTGGAGGAACGTCTTAGAATATGGGTGTAAGACTACGAAGAGAATGTCGTCAGTACAGTAACAAATTATTAGATTTTAAGTCATGTTAGTATCAGTCATATGGCCAAATGTGACAGTCTTCTTCTATTCGTGTGGTTAGTGACTAATCTGGTATCAGAGTTTATGCCGCCCATGGGCCTCTGACTTGACATCACATGCCTTCGAGAAACAACTCTCAGGTATACCGGTTTCCTCACGATGTTTTCCTTCACGGTGTTTAAGCAAGTGATTAATTATACAGTACTCACATGAATCCGAAAAGTCAGAGGTGCGTGCCTTGGGTTCGAACTCGAGACCTATGACTTGGCAGTCCGACGGTCGAACCCAGTAGTGCTAGTGTGGTGGCCTAGTGGCTATCACTACTGTAATATGACAGTGAAAGCTAGAGACTTAACTGCAACTTAAATTGAGAATCGTTTGTGTATTTGGCCAATAGTATTATAAATCTTCTTTACATAGTATAAAACAAAGTCGCTCCCGCTGTCTGTACACTTAGATCTTTTAAACTACGCAACGGATTTTAATGCAGTTTTCAGCAACAGATAGAGTGATTCAAGAGAAAGGTTTATATGCCCCATATTAGTATCTTCATTGCGAAGTTTAGTGCGAAGCCGGGGCGGGTCGCTAGTTATCAATATAATAAAAACTTATACAAAATAATAAAGTTTAGGGGGATAAAAACGTTGCCATAGTTATTAAGAATATTGGAGGTTCCATACTGCCAAAAAGGCAAGTTTTATTTGAAACAATGTAGGTACTTGACGTATCTTCTTCTTATGTAGGTACCTAAGTATACTCAACAACCAACACAGCTATCTTCATAATTTCGGCACGCACCTCCAAGATGCCAAACCCCAAATAAAACAAGGGTTACAAATTTAAAGGGGCCCATGTTTCCTCTCGTCATTGTCTGTGATAAAATGTAACCCTCGTCTACAACCGTGAACAAAATATTTTGCAAAGAATCTAATGGAAGGTATTGGAGCATGTCCTAAGTTCGTTGTCAAAGTAGGGTAAAGTATTATCGGGTTTATCTGTTATTTGGGATTTGTAACTTTGCCCGATAAGTGGCATTATTGCTGCTTCTTTTTTAATTAATTTGATACAATGACCAGAGCGCTGGCTTGTTCTTTGGCCAAAGAATTAGCGTTAGCACGCTTTCAGATGACAGCAGTGTGGAGGAGTATTTTAAGTGCGCTTTATGTATAGGTTTATTTTTGTACTTATTTTGTAGATATAATAAGTAGTTTAGATTTATACGTTTATTGGGTTTAACTGCAAGCGCGACTGCTGATCGTGAGGTCTTGGGTTCGATACCGAGGGCGGGCAAAGTGTTATTGGGTTTTTCCCGTGTGGAATTCCCAAGTAGCAGCCCGGGGTTTGAATTCGTGCCCGGTTGAAGGCAACAGGCTCGCCCCGATTACATGGAACTTAAACATAACGGCGAAATAAAGGTGTTATACACCTCTGCCCAACCCTTCGGGGAATACAGGCGTGATGTTACGTGAGTATTATGTTTTAACAAACCTGTGAATATACTCTTGTGGTTTTTATCATAGGAATCACGCTGGTTAATTTCTGGGAGATAATTTCCGGATTGTTCAAAAATAGTAAAGATGTCAGCAGGCCCGGACTAGCCATACGGGCAAATCGGGCAAATGCCCGATGGGCCGGTGTGGCCTGATGGGCCGGTCACACAGTCGGAGAAATCGAAAGTGAGGGGAACGTCAAAAAAAAAGGTCGTCCAAGTATCGTCTATCGCTTGAAAAAGAAGCCGCAAAAAAATTGTTTATAAATGCACCCAAGATACTGGAGAAAGAGTTAGGGGAGTGTCTAAAAAAAAACGTCGTCCGTCTAATCGCTTGGGAATTAATTTTTTTTTGCCGGCACTGGGCGACAGTCTCTCAAATGCCCCAGTCCGGCCCTGGATGGGAATAACCCAACCCTTCGGGGAATACAAGCGTGATGTTATGAAAGTAGTTTAGATTTATATGTACTTATGTAGTGTCGGTTGTGTATATAAATCAATGTACTTCAAAACAAAACATTTTTAAACTCAACTCTAAAATTACTATGTGTATTTATTAGCAACTACCTACTTTACGACACGGTGCTAAAACAATTTGTGTAGGCGCTCTGAATCGAGGTATTATTAACGTTAGGTATTTATAAATTATATCTAAATTATTCATTGTCAACAGTCTATCATTACATGAGTCTATTAACGTTAGTCTTAGAACATCCAAATCTACCACGCAATTAATTTTCATTGTAGTCTGCTTTTACGTACCTCCCTAGGTAGATACCTACGACAGCTTTATATGTAGGTATGTATAATTATGTAGAAATTTGTCTACAGAATGCCTACTATAATTGGGCTGTGTTATGCAATAATGTGTCAACCCGCAAAAATATGAATTTTATGTAAACGTCATGTAGTTCTTGTAGTAGGTCTGTCCTCAACGCTTGAAAAAATACCCAGAACTGTAGTAAATTTAATAGAGCGTCTATCGAAAAAATCTTAATGCAGTTTGCATTTTGTCAAACGTTGGGTAGACCTACCACTATAACTCAGAATTAATATTTTTGTGGGTTGACACATTAGTGCATAACACAGCTCAATTATTTGTGAAAATATCCAATTATGAGTCTAAATTCTATCATTTTTTTTTTCTATCTTTCTAGGATTTCTCCTGTATCGTGGGTACATTTAAAGACACAAATCTTCACATGCACAAACGCCCAGACTCGAAACAACTATCAGTAGGTCATACAAATATTTGTTCCGTGCGGAGATCGAACCCATGACCCGTAGCGTAGAAGCCAATCGCTCAGCCATTGCACGAAACGTGTCATCATTTGAATAATTTACTATTTGAATAATTTACTATTTGAATACTTTACTATTTGAATAATTTACTATTTGAATACTTTACTATTTGAATACTTTACTATTTGAATACTTTACTATTTGAATACTTTACTATTTGAATACTTTACTATTTGAATACTTTACTATTTGAATACTTTACTATTTGAATACTTTACTATTTGAATACTTTACTATTTGAATACTTTACTATTTGAATACTTTACTATTTGAATACTTTACTATTTGAATACTTTACTATTTGAATATTTTACTATTTAAATACTTTACTATTTGAATACTTTACTATTTGAATATTTTACTATTTGAATACTTTACTATTTTTGAGCAATCCCAAAATTATCCGTCAGATATTAACCAGCGTGATACCTATGATAAAAACCACAAGGCTATATTCACAGATTTGATAATACATAATACCTACCCAACATCACGCCTGTATTCCCCGAAGGGTTGGGCAGAGGTGTATAGTAACACCCTCATTTCGGCGTTATGTTTAAGTCCCATGTAATAAGGGTCGAGCCTATTGACATCAACCGGGCACAAATCCAAAATCCGAGCTGCTACTGAGGAATTCCACACGGAAAGTCCAATAACACTGCCTGACCTTAGGATCGAACCAAGGACCTCACGATCAGCATTCGCGCTTGCCACCACTAGACCAACAAGGCAGTTTTCGGGGATCATAGATTCAAATTATTTATGTCCTATCATTCATAAGGAGTACCAATCAGCTTTAGGTAACCTTGATTAAAGTCTACTAATCTCTACAGAAATAACCATAAATTCAAACAAAAAGCAGCAAAGCGCTCGACAACTCTAGAAACTCGTGACAGTTTGTAGTTCAAAATCCTTTTCTAAACCGAGGCTATGAAACGGCTAATAAACAAATGTGATGTAACCCTCATGCAGCGGGATTCAGAGCTAATCCCGCACTCCGGGACTAATCAGGACATTGCTGGGAGATTATTAATTCCTACATAGACAGATAGACAGTCTATTTACTATCTTTTATTATTCAGTTGTGTTTCAGTTCGTTAATATCATGTTGACTTGTGATAAATGATGAATTGCGAAATAATGTTGATTAGATAATTGTTGAGGGGTCATGGCTAATTACGAACCTCGCGGATCATTCGATTTGCAAAGTTAAGCTACGCTTGTCGCGGTCAGTCCGTGGATGGGTGACCGTTCATTACACGTCGAGATCCCTCCGTGCCTCAGAGAGGACGTTAAACAGTCGGTCCCGGGTGTCATCCGAATACCTATGACAGTCGTTACGGGGAGTCAGAAACCCGAAAAGTCTGACAACTGATCTAACCTTAGGATATCGGCATTATCCTGTAACTGGGTTGCGGAGGTCTGATGGCAGTCACTCTGTGTAAAATACTGGTATTCAGCCGCATCTGGTTAGACTGGAAGCTGACCCCAACATAATTGGGAAAAAGCTAGACAGAACGAGATATTTGTATCCTGGGTTCGATCCCCAGGTCGAACAGTGTTATTGAGTTTTTCCGTGTGGAATTCCTCAGTAGTAGCCTGGAGTTTCGATCTGTGCCCGATTGATGGCAATAGGCTGCCACCTATTAGATGGGACTTAAACATAACGGTGAAATGAGGGTGTTACTATACACCTCTGCCCAACCCTTCGGGGAATACAGGCGTGATGTTATGTAGATAATTGTATTGGTTTGAGTCCGTTTAATATCGCAAAAAAATCTATCATAATAAGAACTTATGCTGAAGTCTAGATAAATGACGACGTTTGGTGCAGTGGCTGAGCAATTGGCTTCTGCGCTGCGGGTCGTGGGTTCGATTCCCACACGGAGCAAATATTTGTATGGCGTACAGACAGGTTTTCCGGTTGTGTTTGTGCATGTGAAGATTTGTGTCTGTCAACGCACCCAAGATACAAGAGAAATCCTAGGATGGGGAAGCGTTTGTTCAAATAAAAAAATAACTTCGAATAATCTTTTAATGTTGATTTGCATTTAACCTAAACCTTCATCCAATAACTGCAAAATGCAACTTGCCTTTACAGTTACGAAACTTACAAATTCTACATTTGAATAATGCCAGTTTAATCTGAATCTGAATATCTAAAATAGAATCCCTTTAAAATTCTTTTAAGTTAAACGGTTGTATTTTGCAGTACCCCTGCAGCATAAAGATTTGAGGGTTGAAGGTTGAAATTATTATAGTGTTGTATTGTCATGGGAATTAAATTTGTGTGCGAAGTTTCAGGAGAATTGGTTAAGCAGAAGTAGTTGAAAAATCTGTCGCAAGATTTCAATCAAATAAACAAACAAATATACGAAATGAAGCTAATTAAAACCGTTTAATGATAAGACCAACCGTTAATTGACTAGAAAACACTTTTATAAGCACCCTTTTTTTATTGTGGGGAAATCCCCATGGATCTCCCTCGCCCGGGGAAGTCAAGGAGGTCTGCTGGACTCTTACCGACTAAAAACCCACGGTGTTCCTCCCTCTAACCTATGGCAAGAGTCACGGGATTCGCTATTGCATGCAGCGCCGGCAGGTCTTGGTCCACCAGCTGCTGGTGGACCTCTCGATTGGTGGGGCCATTGCCCCATACTCCACGTCCTTCTGAGAGGAGCGCGCGGAACACGACGCGTCATCCTCCTGGGCCTGTTACTGGTAGGGCGACATAAGCACCCTTTTTTTTATCTTTGGAAAATCCTCATGGATCTCCCTCGCCTGGGGAAGGCGAGGCAGTCTGCCGGACTCTTACCAGCTAAATACCAATGGTGTTCCTCTTCCTGACCGTTCAGCCGGGGTCGCGGGATTCGCAAAAACATGCACCGCAACCCCGGCAGATCCCGGTCCGCCAACCCTCGGCGGACCTCTCCTCTGTGGGACCTTGCCCCGAATCCTTCTGAGAAGCGCGCACGGAGCACTGCGCGCCGCCTTCTCGAGCCTGTTACTGGTCGGGCAGCGGGTGTCATAAACACTCTAGCTATTCCCTAGTTACCCTCAACAACCTACATCATCGCTTTTAATTAAAATTTATTCCTAGAATTCATGATAATCGGTTACACACAAAACTCTCAAAAAGTATCATCGATGACGTTCAAGATCGATCAAAGATAGATAACGTGGTCTACAAAGAATTAGACAATATTCTCGGAAAAATAGCTGATATTATGATGAACATAACATCACGCCTGTATTCCCCGAAAGGTTGGGCAGAGGAGTATAGTAACACCCTCATATCGCCGTTACGTTTAAGTTCCATGTAATAGGGGGCGAGCTTATTGCCATCAACCGGCCACAAATCCAGGCTGCTACTGAGGAATTTCACATGGAAAATCCCAATTAAACATTGCCCGAGTTGGGGATCGAACCCAGGACCTCATGATCAGCAGTCGCCCTTGGGACTACTAGACCAACGAGGCATTTTATATGATGAAAATGTAGGCTATTTAAGAAATCTATAAGACCCTGAACTGGCGTGAAGATATTATATCTATGAATATGCGTGTCTCTAATAACGTCTGTACGAGATCGTTAAAATTTCGAATGGAATCAATCTACATAATTTTGATAGACACTACAGGTTAGTCGGCCTAATTAGAACAAAAACGTATATTGTGTTTAAATCATGTTTTTAATAACGCTTAATCACGCTTCTTTAAAATCTTAGAATATTTAAGTAATGTCAGGCAAACGAAATTGTTATTGTCTAGTCCACAAAATGAAAGTCGCTCATCGAGCTATGGAAAGAGCTATGCTTGGTATTTCTCTGAGGGATCGAATCCGGAACGAAGTCATTCGCCAGAGAACGAAAGTTACCGACATAGCTCAGCGGATTAGCAAACTGAAGTGGCAGTGGGCTGGTCATATTTGCCGCAGAACCGATAAACGTCGGGGTAGACGAATACTAGAGTGGAGACCGCGATTCGGCAAACGTAGTGTAGGACGTCCTGCGACTAGGTGGAGCGACGATACACGTAGGGTACCTGACAGCGACTGGAGAAAGAGAGCCGAAGCTCGGGCTCAGTGGCGTGCTTTGGGAGAGGCCTATGTCCAGCAGTGGACTGATATAGGTTGATTATGAGGCAGACACCTATAGGCAAAAATGAAGCGTTTGTTTAAACTAATATGGTAGCATTGTTATTGCCATAGTTGACTAAATAGACTCGTTAGCAAATTTTTACTAACGTATGAGAGGCTCTATTATGCAAAGCTATTGGGTCTTTACTTCATAATTGGTCTTAATAAGAGAATCTTAATTTTGTGGAGGAACGAGGTATGGTGTTCCTCCAACGAAAAGGAGGATCCTCCAACCAGGCGAGTCTTATGCCTGGCGGGCTACTGCCCAATGGTTGATGTTGGGAAGTTGTATAAAGTAAACGAAAGTAGTAAACGAAATCATGTAATTCCTTCAAACCTCGTGATCTACTGCTGACATAGATTAACACTGAACGGGATATTTTGGATTCAATTAAAATTCAATTTAAAAAAAATACAAGAAGTAACATGTGTTCTTAACGTGAGACATTTAGCGCTCCGAGTTAAATGACCGCGCGGTGAGCGATAGCCGCGAAATTCGTTCGGGGCGCTAAAATGCTTCACGTTAAAAACACATGTTTACTTCTTGTATTTTTTTTAAATTGAATCCAAAATATCCCGTTCAGGGTTAATCTATGTCAGCAGTAGATAACGCGGCTTGAAGGAATTACAATTTCGTTTACACCCTGTATATACCTATTATCTACGTGTCAAATCTTGGTATCGCGATACAGGATTCTGTGACGCCATATTTGAGAGTTGTCATTATTGTCGCTGTAGTCTGGTAGACAATCATCGTGCTGCCTAATTCATATGTGGCGTGATAGATGTCGCCACAATTTTAACCAATAACGCTCGGTAAATCTTGGGAACCGACCATTAGTTTGTCAGTCACGCTATAAACGCTGAACAGATTTTACATTAACATTTTCCCTGATCCACCGTGCTCACCCGCCGCAGCCGCGGAGCCGGTCGCCCTTTCTGACTCCGCAGTCACACCGTTAATTCAGCCCTCATCAAGCTGTCTCCCTCCCAGGCATCTCGCAAGCAACGCCCTAAGCCAAGGTTCGAGTACCCCTAGGGGACGCCCTTAGAGGTGTTGTTGCTAATTAGTTAGTCATGATGTTAGTACGCGTAGTAACAGTAGTTAGCTTAGGTTAAGTATTTAACTCTCGTTGGGATTGGTTGGAGACCCGTCAGGTCTCACCAACAACGGGCCGATTACGTAGAAACGGTCCACAAGACCACCTACAAGCAGTCGAATAGGAAAAAAAATAAAAAACATTAACTTTTGCCAACAACTTTACAAACATACATCAGTCCTTAAAATTATAACACACATAGGTATCGTGTAATATTTGAGTAAACACTTAATTATACAGCGTTGAACATTGTGAAAAGAATGCATTCATCGCAGCTATATTTAAGATAACTTGCATTAAATCCCATATACTTAATTACATCTGGTTTTATTTATATCTCAAACAAAAAATCTTGTGGAAAACACGTCTGACCAGTACCACCAACATAGCCAAGTGTTGCACACATGGGCAGAAATATTTTTTTAAGTTTAACATCGGAATTACAAATAGTTGAGTTAAAGTTGGGTGTTGCAAACCATGAAGTTAAGAAGTTTACACAATGTAGAACCACCTGTTTAACTTCTTGTTTGTGTATCAATTATTTTCAATGTGGAACATACTTATTGATGGTGTGGGGAAGCGTACTACTACATACATAAAACTAAATACATAAAAACATAACATCACGTATGTATTCCCCGAAGGGTTGGGCAGAGGTGTATAGTAACACCCTCATGTCACCGTTATGTTTAAGTCCCACGTAATACGGGGCGCGCCTATTGCCATCAACCGGACACAAATCCAAACTCCGGGCTGCTACTGAGAAATTCCACACGGAAAAATCCAATAACACTTTGCCCGACCTGGGGTTCGAACCCAAGATCTCATGCTCAGCAGTCGCGCTTGCCACTCCAGCCACTACGCAACTGTGTCGTCAAAGTAAGTACAGGTTGTTAAGTCCGTTTAGTACTTGTTTTGTTCATAAATGCCAGACTTTAGATCCAAGTCCAAGGTTATGTGAAGACCAAGTTTATCAAAATAATTATGTCATTCATAATTCTATTTTCAGCAGTCTTCGACTTTTACGTATGACTTGCGCAGAATAATTGACAGCCAATACATTGTTTCTCCATTATACCTAGTTACTGTTGTGAGGTACGTAAAAATGTCTTATCGTGGTTAACCGTGACTAATGCTGACGGTTATGGGTCGTTCGTAGTTCATCCGTTCAATCAATTGTCAATTAATCGTCATTGGATTCATTGGATGTGCAATTCTACGACAGAAGGTAAAAATAGTCTCTGAAAATGTATGTAGATTTTCAATAAAAACATAACATAACATCAGGCCTCATTTCGCCATTACGTTTAAGTCCCATGTAATAGGGGAAGAGCCTATTGACATCGATCAGGCACAAAAAGAGGGATACCACACGGATAAACCCAATAACACTTTTGCCCGCCCTGGGGATCGAACCCAAAACCTCACGATCGGCAGTAATGCTTGCCACCACTAGACCAACGAGGAAGTTTAATAAAAAACATAAATAAATATGTAGGTAGTTGATTAAAAATATGTACTTTCATTTACAAAATACGTTCAAACAATACTGAAATATTATCAAACCTTGTCCCAACTAAGTTAGTGGAGCCGTCAAGCTGCTGAGCCTCCAGATAACTGAGACTAGCACAATGATTGATGAAGATGTCCCCTCTGCAAATCGATACAATATGTATCTTTGACTGTTAGACATAATATAGAGATGTTAAAACGCATTTCGATATTCAAAATTTTGTCAAAGCTGTCTCAGTTCAATTTTCTATTTTTAAATATTTTGTTACGTTTTTAAGATAATGTAGGTACAAGTAAACAAAAAACTTATAAAACAAATAGTATTGTTTTGTCAATTTTATGTTTATCCCCCCTATTTTTTTTTTTTTTTTTCTCACGTGGGGAAATCCTCATGGACTATCCCCCGTCTGGGGATAACGGGGGGGTGTGCCAGACTCTTACTGGCTAAAACCCCACGGTGTCCCTCCTTCTGACCTAAGGCCGGGGTCACGGGATTCGCTGTTGCATGCACCGCGACCCCGACAGGTCTCGGTCCACCAGCTTTTTCTGGTGGACCCCTCCTGTGGTGGGGCAGTTGCTCCCCTGCCCCACATCCGTCCGAGAGGCGCGCGCAGGACAAGACGCGCCATCCTCCCTGGGCCCGTTACTGGTCGGGCGACGGGTTCCCCAACCCGCCGCCCGCAGGCCACTCACTAGGGTGGCCGGAGATCATCACGCGCCCGGTGCGTCTAGCGCGAGAAGGGAGAGAAGAAGCGGCCTCCCTCTCCCTCTCCGCTACCTCCTTGGTCGCCATCACCCCCTCGCAAAAGGAGGCGATGGCTTCCCACGCAGTCTCGCTCCCGACCATGGACAGAACCACGGCCGGAAGCGAGAGGTCACCGCCGATGTTTATCCCCCCGGTCAATGTTTACTTGTACAAAACCACCCCCCCCATCCCCCGTATAAAACAAATAGTAATAACATTTAACTTTAAAAGGATTTAATATTCGTCTCACATTTAAAAACATGCTATTTCAACGAGATTGATAGTAAAACGCATGTTTTATACATATGGCTAACTTAACTACATAAATTGTTCAACAAAATAATGGCTCTCATATACATAACGAAACATAAATTATCTTTAATGAGACAGGTGCAAAATGTTTATAACATTCATAATGCGTACGTAACATACATAATCTTTGTTATCTTATCGTTTTCCTGTAATCTGGCAGAATACATGATCAATTAGTTTATACGGGCTCGTAGCTAATTAATAACCACGCGAATCATATGATTTGCAAGGTTATGCTGCGCTTGCCGCAGTCAGTCCTTTGGATGGGTGACCGTTCGTTACACATCGAGACCCCTTCATGCATCGGAGGGCACGTTAAACAGTCAGTCCCGGGTGTCACACGAATACCTATGACAGTCGTTACGGGTAGTCAGAAGCCCGAAAGTCTGACAACCGGTCTAACCTAGGATAACGGCATTGTCCAGTAACTGGATTGCGGAGGTCTGATGGCAGTCGCTCCTTATAAAATACTGCTTGCTGCTACTGCTTCAGCCGCATCTGGTTAGACTGGAAGCTGACCCCAACTTAGTTGGGAAAAAGCTGGGCAAAACAGAACAAACCGAATAAGATGGGGTCATCTGCTAGTGTAACGAGATATGATACGACCAAAATATTTCACGGAGCGACTGCAATCTGGCCCTAGTAACTTAAACATTGAGGTATACCGATGTCTTAAGATTATACAACATAGCTGTCAATCTTTCGGGCTTTAATATTGTCATGGCATGCGCTCATAAAGACTGATTTACACGAGGATAGTTTCTCTAAGCGAGACTCGCTCTGTCTTTGTCTTTCTCTACTATGTAAACAGAGATAACATGAGACTCTCTTCGAGGAACTATCTCCATGTAAATGAGCCTAAAGGCCTGTAAACGCGTGACCAGTTCCTTCATCGATCATGTAGTTGATGTCTCAGGATGAAATTCACGATAAAATTTAGCACATTTTTTCCAGCTAATGCAAGTCTGGAGTAGAATTCAGGCTGTCTGGAATTCAGAGTAGTTACTAAATGCATGTAACTCCTTAGTGTGGCAATAGAATTACACGATTCTTTATTCGTACGTAAATGTGGGTTACTGGAGGTCAATGTTACTTATCTACCTATATACTAATATTATAAAGCTGAAGAGTTTGTTTGTTTGAACGCGCTAATCTCAGGAACTACTGGTTGGAATTGAAAAAATATTTTTGTGTTGGATAGTCCATTTATCGAGGAAGGTTATAGGCTATATAACATCACCAATAGAAGCGGAGCTTATATGAAAAATGTTACAAAAACGGGAAAAATAACCACCCGTGCGAAGCCGGGACGGGCCGCTAGTTTAAAATATGCGTAAAGTTGACGTCCTCGTTGACCACTACTTCTATTTATAAAACTATTCCGGGTTCAAGTGTTAATTTTTGACTTGTCCGAATTTCCTTTAGTATTTCCGGAGAGTTGAGAATTAAGAGCAGTAAAAGTGAAGAAAAAATATGAGAATCCGGCTAGTTTGCCATTTTTGTTAACTATCATTCATTAATTCTGCCTAGTCTCTTTCCCAACTATGTTGGGGTCAGCTAATCAGCTTCCAGTCTAAACAATTGCGGCTGAATACCAATATTTTACACGGAGCGACTGCCATCAGACCTCCGCAACCCAGTAACTGGGCAATGCCAATATCCAAGGTTAGACCGGTGGTCAGACTTTCGGACTTCTGACTACCCGTATTTTTGTTAACTATATCGGGTATAAATATTCTTTGTCATTATTAGTTGCGAAGTAATATACAAGTATCGCACTCGATGCGTCATCATTGATACAATGATAATTAAGGAATAACAAATAAGACCGGTCACTGGTCACTAAAATTAGAAGTTATGTTTTCGTAGCTACGATCTCTGAAATAAATGTGCATAAAAAAGACACACATCAAAAAAACACTTTGCGAGGTTAACAGCTCTATACAATTCCTTCCAAATACTTTGTTTTAAAGTGGGCAAGTAATGAAAACAACAAAGTACGACAAGGATCTACGTCGAACTAGAGCCGCCTGTCGAACATGTTCTTATCTTCTGTCGCTGTTTCAGGCCCGTTTGTTCGAAAACAGCGGTACTCAAACTTTTATTGGGCCGCATGCGTATATTCACGGGCCGCACACGGTCTTTGGAAAACTAGTCATGAGTTTACAACGATATATACCTACCTACTAAAAATAGATGCCTACTTATATTCCTACAACACCGAATTCTCATTTATATAATTGGACGTAGATAAGCAAAAAGGATCCAACCCACACAGTTATGAGATATTAAATTTTTAAGTTTAGACTGTATTTCTTCATTGGTTCTTTGATTTAAATTTCTTGGTTTTATTGTAATTAAGGGACAAATGTATAATATTTTACTTGTTAAAATATTATTATGTATAGTTTGGCTTAAGAAGTTTAAAACTCACGGAGCGATTTTCACGCGCGTCCGCCGCGGTTGCGGGCCCGCAGCTTCTATAGAATGCAGATATATATGTAAAAAATTAAAGCACATCTCACGACGCGTTTTAAACCCGCGGTGTGTTCGGTTGTTTGCAGATTCCGCTGCACCGGCGGGCAACTAGTAGAATCGCGCGGGCCGCGGTCACCCGCAGCCGCGGCGGGTTGCGCCCGCGCGCTCTGCGGTCGGTTGGCGGGCGACCGCAGCGGCAAAGAGTAACAAATAATCCATAACGGTCTCTATCCTAAATCAGTGGGTGCACCCAGAATCTTTTGGGTATTTTTTTTTTAATTCTTCTGTGAAGTATAACGCAACAGCTCGTTTCTGGTGTGCATCCATGGCGGTCTGGACCTCAACCGCCCGTCTTGCGATCATCGCCGGCCACGTTTGCGGACGACGATCTCAACCGCGACGGCTGCGTAACCGCGCAAATAACCGTTTCTCGTGAGTTTAGAAATAAAACCGCACCACCGCGGCGGGCACGGTACAAAATCGCTCCGTGAGGCTAAAGGTTCCAGATGAAAACCAGCGCCAAGTACTTGTGACTTGGCATTAAGCTGATCTGGAACCTATTTGGTCCAGCCGTGAGACACATACCTACCTACTTTTGTTCATGTTAGTATTTTTAATTTATTTTGTATTATTTTTTTGTATTCATTTTGCTGTACCTAATTGTCTTGTCTGTGTCTTATTTGTGTTGTGTCCAAATAAATATTTTTCATTTCATTTTATTTCATTTAGTTCTTAGCCTAAGGCGTATTTTGGTTTATATAACTCATTTTCGATAATTTTGTGGGTTGGATCCGTTTCGCTAAACTACGTCCAATTTTTATTCAATTATTGTACGGCTAGTTCAGCACAGCGGCTATGAGCGCTTGGCATTCTAAGACGTGGCGCGTTTCGATCATTACCTTCTGATACTTAATACTTGCGAGTCTGTTCACGTCTCGATTCTCGATACAAAAGAAAACAAAAGCACCGTTTAATAAGTAATAAAAGGTACTTAAACACGAGGAGGGGCTCGTGGCTGTCTAGCTTGCCGCGGTCAGTATGTGGATGGGTGACCGTTCGTTACACATCGAGACCCTTCCGTACCTCGGAGAGCACGTTAAACTGTCGGTCCCGGGTGTCATACCAATACCTATGACAGTCGTTACGGTTAGACAGAAGCCCGAAAGTCTGACAACCGGCCTAACCTTAAGATATCGGCATTGCCCTGTAACTGGGTTGCGGAGGTCAGATGGCAGTCGCTCCGTGTATCATACTGGTATTCAGCCGCATCTGGTTAGACTGGAAGCTGACCCAGACATTGTTGGGAAAAGGCTAGGCAGAACGAAAAGGTACTTAAAAAATCAATGCTGTACCTACTTTTTTTTATACAGACGCTCTACGGGCCGCATGGGCTGAATGTAGACCGCTACCGAGTAAGATATTTCTCCCCTAAAGTTATTATTATCAGTCCACATTTCTCGAACACTTTCTGTCTTAATATAAACAAGAACGTTATTTACCCACAGACATTTTTAGAAAGGGAATTCCTATCAGTCTGGCAATTCTTAGTTTTATTATGAAACGAATTTAGTACTACGACTACGTCTTAACACAATATTTGCAAACTGTACAGTCAGCGACGAAAGTCAGTCAACAAATCCGTTTTATAAAAAACATGATGTAGCATGAAAATAATACAAACTCTTGACTGTTACATGAAATGCTAAAAAGCAGGGTGTCGAATAGTTCTGTTTCAATTTAAATGTTATGTAAAAGAAACAGGGTTAAAGACCTTCCTTGCTGACTGTACCAGGTATGTACAGTCCCGGAGTGAAAATGTTATACACCATAAGGTAATAGACCTTTTTTTTGCTTGCACAGTGCAAGAAATGTACTATTTTACCGACTACGTATTGCCAACATTATAAAAAAGAAAATACTAGTATTTTTTGACAAGATATTATGGTGACAGACAAGTAATGCCAATCTATTTAATCATCGATTTGATTGATGTAATGGTTTTTACAACAAAACTCCTTAAATCAAATCAAAGACATTACATGGCACTAATACGTCATGATGGAGGCAAAAGGAAATTTTAACCGACTTCCAAAAGGGAGGAGGTTACTATTTTTTTTTTGTGTATGTTCATCGATATTTTCGCCAATTGTGAACCGATTTTAATGATTCTTTTTTTAATGGATATGGTATACTTCGAAGTTGGTTCCATTTAAATTTGGTGAAGATCTGATGAAGAACTTCGGAGATAGACAATGGAACTCCTCAATGACGAACAGTACGCATATTGTGATGATGTGATTATGTTACGAGCAGCGTCTTTAGTAGGTCCAACCAAGTTTTAATTAAGGCCACTAAAATGAAAAAAATAAAAACATTTTTACAAAAAATTTAAACCGACTTCAAAAAAGAATAAAATAATTACCATATAAAATTAACAGTTTCAGAAGTCGGTGTCTTCAATTTGGTTCAGCGTGGATCAGCACCGACTTCTGAAACTGTTAATTTTATATGATAATTATTTTATTCTTTTTTGAAGTCGGTTTAACTTTTTTTGTAAAAAAGTTTTTATGATCTTTGCTACCCAATAATTAAACATAACTTTCCATGCATTGGTCTGTTCCGTTCAACAGTTTGAAAAGGTAACATGTGCCCGCGATGTCGGACAGAAATGAATTAGAAAACTGACGAATCTTTATTATCATTCCCTCACTGTACCTAATTTATTTTATGCTGTGATATTATGAGCACTGGATTTTTCCCATAGAACAAGACAGGACCTATGGAAAAAACTACAATCAACTCGTTGGTCTAGTGGTGGCAAGCGCGACTGCTGATCGTGAGGTCCTGGGTTCGATCCCCAGGTCGGGCAAAGTGTTGTTGGGTTTTTTCGCATGAATTTTTTCAGTAGCACCCCGGTCTTTTGATTTAAGCCCGGTTGATTGCAATAGGTTCGCCCCCTATTACTTCTTCTTCTTATTCTTCCTGCCCTTATCCCACACTAGGTGGGGTCGGCACAACATTTATTTCATAAATCCATGTTGTTAGAGGTTTTGGCTTATTGTTTTATGACCGGCCGCCTGCCTGACATCAACCCTCCTTGGGAATACTCGTTGCGCCTTCGCGCGGGTGACCCAATGTGCTTATATTGTGCTGATGTTATGTTCGCCCCCTATTACATGGGAAATAAAAAATAACGGCGAAATGAGGGTGGTAGGTACTACCTCTATACAACCCTTCAGGGAATACAAGGTGTGATGTTATATTATGTGAATAACCAGACCTATCACTCTATAGGTATTTGAACAATTTAAACAATAATGTCCTCAAGTAAAGTAAAAAATAATGTATAATAATGTCCAAAATTAAGTATCAAGACTTGGCACACGAGGTTGTCGACATGTGGGAGGTTGACTCAGCAGTCATTGTGCCGATAGTCGTTACGGCCAATGGCTTAATAGCCAAGAGCCTCGACCACCATCTGACGAGGCTCTCGTTGGGCAGCTGGGTCAAAGGCCTGATACAGAAAGCGGTACTTCTGGACACGGCACGTATTGTCAGGAAGTTCCTCTCTCTGAGGCCCTGACCACCGGTAGCTTGGACTCTGTTCCCGATGCCGGTGGGCTACTATTTTTTATATTTTTAAATGTTTTTTTATATTTTTTATAGAAATATTTAAAAATGTAAATAATATGTAAATATAAATGAATAAACGAATGTCCTCAAATCAATAACACTTAGGGCGTCAAATACCTCCACACTATCCTACCTAACTTACGTATACTAGGTAAAGTAATCATTCAATGAGTATTCAGTCAACCTATTGACCATATAAGTATTTGTTATTTACGTAAATTGTGGCGTGGGACTACAGTCTGGTGACATTATTCACCGATGACGAAAAAACAGGTACCTAACAAACTTAAACATGACGACGAAATGAGAGTGATACTTCATACTATACACCTCTGCAAAGCCCTTTGGGGAATACAGGCGTGATATTTTTAGTTGCTCTGGGAATTAACTACAAATAATGTATACCTACCTAATTCGTCTATTGTTTAAAAAAATAAACAAAGACCGGATCTACGAGAATGTACTGTACAAAGAACATTCATAATTTACTTATTCATAATAATTAGTAGGTATATGATTTATCGTACATGTATACAATAATAAAATTATTATTATACTGACATGACGCAATTATGACAGTAATAGCCTAGTGGTGTGACCGTCGGACTGCCAAGTCATAGGTCTCGAGTTCGAACCCAATGCACGCACCTTTGACTTTTCGGATTCATGTGCGTATTTGTATAATTATCATTTGCTTAAAAACGGTGAAGGAAAACGTCGTGAGGAAACCGGCATGCCTGAGAGATATTTCTCTACGGCATGTGAAGCCAAGTCAGAGTCCCATGGGCGGCATAAACGATGAAGTGACGCAATTAATACACAAATTGATAGCTAATCATTATTCATAATATTTACCCAGTTTATCGTTTATATTTACTTATAATATATTGTAGGCAATCTGCTCCATATAAAAATAAATACAAGACTGTTTTATTTGTTTTTAGATAATTAAATGGGTAATTAATAAAACATCAATAAGCATTTATTCATTGTGTTGTGTTGACATTGAACGCAGTATTCATTATTATTCTTAGCGTTATGTGTCAGTTCAGTGGTTAAAAGAAGCACGTCGGTTCTTTACCTGGCTAAATACTGTATGACTAACACATTAGGTACTTATCCCGACAGTACTTATAAAAAATAATATAACCGTACGATAAATATCTTCTTTACATAGTATAAAACACAGTCGCTCCCGCTGTCTGTACGCTTAGATCTTTTAAACTACGCAACAGATTTTAATGCAGTTTTCAGCAATAGATAGAGTGATTCAAGAGGAAGGTTTATATGGCCCACATTAGTATCTACATTGCACCCGTGCGAAGCCGGGGCGGGTCGCTAGTAAAATGATAACACTGTAGTAAGCAGTGATAGTCTACCGGTTGAACGTTTGCTTTCCATGCAGGAGGGTCTTAGTTCGAGCCCGGCCCGTACCTATGACTTTTCGAATTCATATGCGGATCAGAATTTGATTATCACTTGCGTTAAAGGTGAAGGAAAAACATCGTGAGGAAACCTGCACCTGAGAGGGCCCCATAAAGTTCTCGATGGTGTGTGTAGTCTGCCAACCCGCACCAGGCCAGCGAGGTGGACTAAGGCCTAAACCCTTCTTATTCTGAGAAGAGGCTCGTGCCTAGCAGTGGGCCAGTAATGGGCTAATTATGTTATGTTATAACACGGTGATGACGTCTTATGGCCGATTTCTCTAAATTACGGAGCGTTATTGGTTAACATTGAGACTCTCGTATCTTTACCAATAATGAAGCAAAGACCTCATAGCTTTGCATAGTAGACCCTCTCACATGGAAGAAGCTATCACAGATAAAATTAGCTTACGAGTCTATTATGCCCAGTTTGGTAATAAAAAATGCTACCATTGGTAAGCAAAACCATTAGTTTTTTTGTTTATAGGAATCGGGTATAAGTAAGTAAACCAGAGGCAGGCCTGTGTCACTCTGTGGTTTAGAAATGAAAACATACCTACGCGCCGTTTCAGCTCCGGAGTGAAAGAGCGAACAAAAGCACTTAATAGATAATGTGGAACATAACATAACATCACGCCTGTATTCCCCGAAGAGTTGGGCAGAGGTGTATAGTAACACCCTAATTTTGCCGTTATGTAATAGGGGGCGAGCCTATTGCCATCAACCGGGCATAAATCCAAACATCGGGCGCTGCTACTGAGGAATTCCACACGAAAAAACCCAATATCACTACTAGGGATCGAACCAAGGATCACACGATTAGCAGTCGCGCTTGCCACCACTAGACCAACGAGGCAATAATGAGTAACCGAACTGAAATGTAATAAGAGTGCAAACACGAGAATGTAAGCGCTCTTACTTAAGAATAAAGCTCAATTTCGCATAAACTGAACACAATTCTTAAGTTTTTGACGCATTCGTTCGTGAATGAGGCTTCTGTAAATAGTTATTATTCTGTGCCAGAGGTGCATTGTCGTTCATTCATAATACCCATGTGCGAGGTTGGAAGGCACGTGACTAAGTGGTTATCGAGAGGATCAATCGATTTATTAGGTTGCCATTTTTATAAGCCAGTGAATGTTACTTCAGCTTGCGACGGTCATGGCTGTATGGGCGAACAATAGTTATTGGACACGCCTTCTCCATGCCTTTGGGCACGATAACTGTGGTCTTCTTGGAAGAGTCCTCCAAAGTGGCAAGTGTAGGTAAAAGTGGTAATCAGAGATGTACGTTGAACAAGTATTGCTTTCTTCATACTTTTGATGTGACAATCCTTCAATAAATGGATTTTCATCAATAGTAAAGAATTACCCAGTAACAAGTACTTATAAAATTTTAGCCCTAAGTAGGTATTTCGATTCAAAACGTTTTTGCGACGGCTGTCATCAAAAAAATCAATGAAAATGTGTATACAGAAAACCGTTGTCTTCATCATTTTGTAAGATTCATCCTTGGAGTACATGTACCTACACCAAGTAAAGATTTACGTTACCCCACTCTAGGATTTCTTCTGTATCGTGGGTGCGTTCACAGACACAAATCTTCACATGCACAAACGCCAGACCCACAACAATTATTTGTAGGGCATACAAATAGATGATCCGTGCGGGAATCGAACCCACGACCTGTAGCGCAGAATCCAATCCCTCAGCCACTGCAGCTGCACTGCAGATTTTTTTTAACGTACAATTTACACTATTTCACAATGTAGTATACAACACAATGTGTATAAATAGTGGAAATTGCACTTTAAAATGCCATTAATTATAGCTAACACTAGTCATCATTATTAGCCGGCAAAGCCTATAATTATTTAATAGGAAAATCTTAAGCAGTATATAATAGGTAACCTAGTATTTTCTTGTTAGAAAAACCCTATCGCACTTTTGTCCCGACCTTGTATTCGAATCGAATACCACTGCAATTCTTATTACCCACTACTGTTCTACCTAGCCTTTTCCCAACTATGCCGAGGTCAGCTTCCAGGCTAACCTGATGCGGCTGAATACCAGTATTTTACACGGAACGACTGCCATCAGATCTCCACATCCCAGTTATAGGGCAATGCCGATATCCTAAGGATAGACCGGTTGTCAGATTTTCGGACTTCTGACTTCCAGTTACGACTGCCATATGTGAATACACGGTGTCATACGAATGTATGACACTCGGGACCGACTGTTTTACGAGTACGTGGTCTCCGAGGCACGGAGGGGTCTGGATGTGTAACGAACGCGATCACCATCCATAGACTGACCGACACAAGCACAGCTTAACCTTACAAATCGTATGATCCGCACGGTTGATAATTAGCCACGAGGGTTCTCTCCCTCTTTATTACCCACTATTAAACGAACAAAATGACAAATAATAATATTTTGGTTTTAAAACAATATAAATTCTACAGAGGTCTTAAATACACCGTTTTAATATTTATAAGCCAAATAATAGACTTGTAAGTACAATGCAGTACCTACAGGAGACTCCATTTTGCACACTCCAAGGTCAGTAGGTATGTTTTTTACATACTTAAGGACAATTTATATGCTAGGAATGTCTTGTTATTACATGGTGTTACGAAGATTAAGGGTGGACAACTTTTGCGCATCAATGAGTATCGACGGATTATAATATTTTGATATGCGATTTCCGTATTATGTCATACTGGCTGTACCGTGAATTGTGATGTTCTGCATAATGCCATCCTGTTTTTATTCAGAACGTTTTATGAATTAACTAGCAGCACGTCCCGGCTTCGCACGGGTGGACATGTTTCCCGTTATTGCAACATTTTTCATTTATGCTCCGCTCCTATTGGTCGTAGCGTGATGTTATATAGCCTATAACCTTCCTCGATAAATGGACTATCCAACTCAAAAATATTTTTTCAATTCCAACCAGTAGTTCCTGAGATTAACGCGTTCAAACAAACAAACAAACTTCAGCTTTATAATATTAGTATAGATTAAGCCCCGGAGAGACTCTTGGTTGATTAACAATCAATGCCAATGAGTGCAGTCGGTCTGTGTAAAATATTGGTATTCAGCTGCACCTGGTTAGATTGGAACCTGACTAGGAAAAGACTAGGCAGAACATATACCCCCGGGAAGTTCTTGAATCATTTATAAAAAATACGATAGCTAGCCGCATATAGGTAGACGCCGCGCCGTGCGCTTCGACAATCTTCGTGTTTCCGAATTTGTACGAATTAAGGGACCAATTAATTGACCTATCCGGAATTGTTCCAAAAAGGTCTAATACGGACGGAGTTATATAATATTATAAAGACACACAAATAAAAATTTACCTGCAAACCTAACATGTGCAGCGCGACATAATTTTGTCGTCGCATTATCTCGTGCCTAGACGAGCACATCGCATAATTCGTACAAATTCGGAAACATGAAGATTGCCGAAGCACATAACTTATGTCGTAGTACGTACCTAAGTACTGCTCTAACAGCTTCCCTGTGTTTGTGTGTTACCCGGAGATTTAGAAAAAGATGTAAAGTCGTACACCAATTACTTTTCCGATGACGAAAGGCCATAATCGGGAAGGCAACGCAAAACGAAAGCAGATAGCAGCACCTCCATACTTAGTTATTTCAACCAATCAGAACCATCAGGATGATATTAACAATAATGTCAAACACATTGCAACCAATAAGATTGCATTGGTACAATCGAAAGTGGCGCCATTAGTTCCACAGTTGCCTACCCCATTGTTTTATGTGATAGGTACCTAAGTGAGCCTGTCGCCATTATTCGATGATTTTGGCGCTTAAAGATTCTACGGCCACTGCCGTGCTGCACTGATGCGGGGGATATGCCTAATTGTGATAATTAACTAAACACGTTTGGTCTACATAAGCTGCTAATTTGAAAGAGCTACTATAACTACAAGTAACGTTAATTCGCTTAAAAACAAAAGGTACATAACACAAATTCAAAGAAATATTAGTTTTACCTATAATAATTTATTAATTAATCAGTTGGTATATCTAATAATTATTTTCGTATTTATTTCATATGGTGTCATAAAAACTGGTAAATTTGAATCTTCAATTGTAATCTACAATATTATAATAGTCTACAATATTATTAGTTTTAATTAATCTTGCTGCGCCCTAACGGGGTCATGTACTCACTATTTTAAGCCTAGCGTGTAAGTATAGTTGTGTACATTGTGCATTAAACAAATAAATAAATAAATAATTCTTCTTCTTATTGTGCGGTTAGTGACTAACCTGGTGTCTGAATTTATGCCACCCATGAGCCTCTGACTTTGCTTCACATACCTTTGAAAAATATCTCTCAGGCATGTCGGTTTTCTCACGAAGTTTTCTTTCACAGTTTTTTAAGACATGAATCCGAAAAGTCAGAGGTGTGTGTCTTGGGTACGAACTTGAGACCTATGACTTGGCAGTCCGACGCGCACACCACTAGGCTATCACTGCTTTGTAATTTAAGTACTTACATAAATCAAAAGCAATAACGTAATTTGATCAAATCATAGTTCACTAGAAATAGTCGTAGGTGATGTAGGCCAACAACGTGCGTGATTACATACCTACATAGGTACCTTGTGTGAGCGGTGAGATGACCCACATCATCATCATTTGGCCTAGTTTCATCAGATGATCCCCACAATTTGTGAAGATGTTAAAACATTATTCCACTATACGATTAAAATTTTACGATCATATGATTTGCGATATCGAGTTTCGTTTGCCGCGGGCAGTCTGTGGATGGGTGCCCGTTCATTACGCATCCAGACCGCTCCGTACCTCGGAGAGCACGTTAAACAGTCGGTTCCGGGTGTCATACGAATACCAATGACAGTACAAGCATATTACAAATTAGACGATTATATCCAGGATAAGAACGCTTGGAAACATGCTGGTCCAGCTCCATAGGACAATCTAGAGTCTAGACAAAATCAAACTGGTTGCTATTTTAATTGTATAATTTTTTTTTTTTAAAGCCGTTTATTTTAGATTCTATGAGTAAGTACCTAAACTCATACACTGACCTATTACTTTTATTTTTTTGGGAAAACGTATACTTTTGCAATGTTTGTAAATATGTGAGCACCATGTACCTATCACATAAATTAATATGTCATTGTTTCATTTTTTATTTTTTTTTACCTTTTGTGGTATAGTAATTTTATTCTAGGTGCATCGTTTTCACATATAATTGTATAATTAATGTACCTATACAAAATATTGTAAGACATTTTAAAAGAGTAACGGTGGAGTTTCTTGCCCATTCTTCTCCATACGAAACTACCTTTTGGAAGGGGCAACTAGAATCAATTCTATTTTCTTTGTAACTTTAACGTTCAAAAGTGCCTTTTGTGTGCCTAATTGAAATAAATACTTTGACTTTGACTTTGAGTCGTTACGGGGAGTCAGAAGCCCAAAAGTCTGACACCGGTCTAACCTTAGGATATCGGCATTACCCTGCTACTGGTTTGTGGAGGTCTGATCGCAGTTGCTCAGTGTAAAATACTGGTATTCAGCCGCATCTAGTTAGACTGGAGGCTGACCGCAATATACTTGGGTAAAGGCTAGGCAGAACAAGAACGATGAGAATTTAGTTACAGAACCTAATAAAACTTAAATTTAAAATTGAAAAATCGACATCCAAAATGGCTGCTGATTTATCAATTCGTCGGTTTCTCCGTTCGGGAGCTACGATGCAACAGACAGACAAAGGGATCAAAGTTATAACTATAACACCCCTCTTTTTGCATCGGAGGTTAAGAAAGCATTTAGTAGTCTGACATTATTTTATGCTGAACTGAACCTATTTGGCGCAGCCGCTAGACACATAGATACTTTATATTTTGTTTAGTTTTTCCTTTGTTTTGTCTCTTATGAATTTTTGTCTGTGTGTCTGACTGCTTTCGTGCCAAATAAATTTCTTTTTTTCTTTCTCTCATTTAACTGCTTCATTGGTCTAGTAGTTGCAAGCGCGACTGCTGATCGTGAGGTGCTGGGTTAGATCCCCAGGTCCGGCAATGTGTTATATGGTTTTTCCGTGTGGAATTCCTCAGTAGCGGTTGCAGTTGATGACAATAGTCTCGCCCCCTATTACATGGAAGTTAAACATAACAGCGAAATGAGGGTGTTACTATACACCTCTGCCCAACCCTTCGGGGAATACAGGCGTGATGTTATGTTGAGAAAGCAACTTGTGGTTCTCGGCAAAGGTTCTCCTCCATCTCCCTACTTCCCTTGGGAATCGTCGACTTAGGATTTTGTGAAGTCGGGGAGTCGAACCTGTGTGCGCTAGACCAACCAGGCTATCGTATAATAATAAATCGAAAATTAGCAACATAATATAATATCTCAATTATAATCAAGTATACTCATAAATCACTGCCCTCGGATTTTAGGTCACCGCTACACCTGCGCTTGCGCTCATAAACGATCTATCAAAATTAAACACAACGCAACTTACACTGTACGCACAACTTACGACTCTTGCGACTATGCTTTATGATTTGACATAAATACATAGGGTTGAATTTAACTCTTCCGTATTACCAACTATAAAAGTTAACGCGACGGTCCCTACGTATACTATCGAAACTACAAAATCACAGTTTTTATTTTATTATGTATGTACGCCGATTACGCTGAGATTTATGATCCGATTTACGTGATTCTTCTTTAGTTTGATGCGGAATAGTTGCCATTTGGTCCCATAAAAATTCATTATTTTATAACCTTTAAGATAACATAATTTCATACATTTCACACAGATAAAATAAAAACTGAGATTTTGTAGTTTCGATAGTCGTAGGGACCGTCGAACGCAACGCAATTAATATTAGGATTGAAATATGCATGGGTCATAAATAGGTTTCTAAAGATCGATTTATTCCCAATTATTATTGATAATTTGTAAAGATCAGGTTTTTCCATTATGAATTTCTCAGTAACAGCCCGGAGTCTGGGTTTGTGCCCGGTTGATGGCAATAAGCTCGCCCCCTATTACATGGGACTTAAACATTACTGGCGAAATGAGGGTGTCCTAAAAACAACTTAAGTATTACTAAATACTCCCAATTATATTATAAACATTTTACTTTAACTGTATTCTTAAACTAAAATTGACATTACTACCGTCTCATTCTATTTTTAGACAACGAATACGAACATAGACTAAATTATTTGAATTTTTTACTTTCAAAGCCCATGGTGCATGCACGGCGTCATACAAATAAGGCATAACGGGCAATTCCTTTGCAATTACCACAGATAACCACGAATAAGGAAACAAAAAACTATCTGTCAAATGATTCACGACCACAGAGTACGTTGTTTCATGATTGAGATGTGTCCCAGATAAATCGTTGTAGAGATACGCACTCCCAAAACTGACCTAATTCTCAACCACTACACGTTACGAAACAGATTTAAAACACGTGAACAAGTTTATAAACAATTTATTTTACAACTTAAAGTATATTTACAATACTTAATATTAACTTGTACTACAATTAAAATTAAAGAAACGCTTTGGTTGAAAGGATATGGAAGTTCAAAGACACTTTGGAATCTAAAAGACAATTTCATCTAAGTACAGAAAGCCAATCATAATTTTGCCACATAAAGTATTTACAAATCAATTTTTTAAAACTATTATCGCGTGTTCTAAGCGTCCGGTGTCCAGAGAAACTAAAATAGCTATAATAACCGCTAATAAACGAATTATCACAAGGTTATCACACCAAAGATAAACTTCGTATCACGCACTATAATAAAATGAGATTAAAAAGTAACTTATCACACTTTAGGACAGGTCGACCTAGCATTGTGGACGTTGCGGATTTGATAACACACTTGACACTTGCACTTCGTAAACTTGAAACAGATTACGATAATCAAGACGTCAATACATTCACTGCTATAAACATAATAACAGACAAGGCACGCACTATTGAAGACATCGTCTTATTCTATCATCAAAACAGTAATTAACCAAATGCTGTATTCTAAATTTTGTAGCAGAGATCATCTGTTAATTGTCGGTGCTTTGAACCAGTTCAACCCATCCTCATGATGTTACGTCTTCGGAGCAGGCGCTCCATTGCGTAGAACACGCGATCTGACCCTCAGTAGGGGCACACGATGCCCCCAGCGCCCGGCACTGCTATGGAGTCAGGGAAGTGGACCCTGCAGATCTCCTTGTAAGTCTTTCCTTGTCTCTGTGGACGGTCTACGGTTCTTGGTTTATACCCGTAGTTCGGATTCTGGTAACCACCTCCATAACCATAACCATCATAACCATAGTTTCCATAGCCGCTGTAGCCATAAGATCTTCTCGGGTTCCCGTTGATGGCATCGTATATCGCGTCGAAGAACGGCGCGCACTCGACGGTCACGGCGAAGCACAAGACGGCGACCAGGAGAACACGTAGCGCAGACATCGCGGAAGGGTGGCAAGCAATTGTATCAATTCAGTTGACGGTCAGACCGGCCTCAGTCTGCGGAAGCTCACTCCGGTGGCGTTTAATCGCGAATGGTGCCGGGTGTTCATGCCGCCGACTTATATATCGGCCTCGGATCATCCGACGGCGAACAACACGGGTGCGTGCGCGCAGGGTTCACGGTCCACACCCTGGAATCGCATTGGACCACTGATTGCTGCGGAATATTCGAAGGGTACGTTTTGTAATTCGTTTCGTAAACAGGAAGCGTTATGCCGATACACTTTGTTCGCTTTAAGCTGGATTGTAAGTGGGTTTTGCACTTAAATATCAAAGTGAAGTAATCGTGTACCGGTATAGTTTAGTACCTACAGCATGACAATTTCCTTGTTGATAAACAATATATTAATAGACAGACAACCATTGCTCATAACAAAAATTATATGCAGTCATAACTAACATTAACATTCATTGACACAGTAAAACATGAAATTCCATAATAGTTAATGCTAGTTGAATATTTGTTAACAATAATGTTTTGAATAAATTACGCCTAAAGACTCTAAATAAGGTATATTGCTAAATACACGCCGTTAAAGATAAGCTAAGACCTAAAGTATTGTAATAACAATTACAATCTGGAAACAATAGAGATCCAATTCCCTAAATTAAAGACTCCTTACTCAACTGCCAAACCTACAATTCATACAAAGAAAAAGAATAAAAAAAAATAACATTTGAAATACGAACGCAATCATAAAACTTTCATCAAAACTGCCACTATAACGGTTGTAAAGGACGCATGATTAGATCATTTCCTTATATAATATCTTCACGGTACCGAGCAGGCAATGTTAAGGTAGCCGCGAGTCAAGTTCAACGGGTGGTTCGAGCGTTCACCTCTGCTCGTAATTTGCGATTCAGCACGACGCTTCAACACTCGCATTCTGCATTAGCTGACTGAAATGTTGTCTTTGTGTTTTTTTTATGCAACGGCAAGAACAGTGTACGGCCTAGTCATTTGTTTTAAGTTTTGAATTACTTTTTAAAATGAAGTAGAATGTATTATTTGAGAGCTGTAGTAATAATTTTTAAAACAAGTTTATTGTGCCTTACAAAGATTATGGGAGTTTATAGCTTAATCCTGAAAGGAACCTGTTAATGCAACCAGAGTCTTCAAAACCATAAAACTACAAATGTCACTTCCATAAACGTTCATTGGTGGTAAGACAGTACAAACCATCGACAACCGTATATCAGACGGAAACAATAAATGTCGTTTTTTTTTTATTCTGTCTGGTCATAAAGTTGGAAAAATAACGGCCTGCGTTTAATCGGCATCGGCTTATTAATTCAGTTGCATTCAAGTACTGGCCACTCAGACTCTCGTATGTTGACCACGTAGTATCTAAGTAAATTACTGGTCCATTCACTAGCCTAATTCGCGTATAATGAAAACACATGTGGCCAGAATGTGTGTGTTTTGTGCCTGACCAGCTTAGACTATTAACGCGATTACGTGCCTTATAAGACATCGATAGCGCTATAAAATCGAGTTTCGTATTTATAGACTGCACGGCTATAATTAGATGTAGTTGGACATAAATGAACCGTGTGAAGGTATTTCCTTTCCTATACGGTATTTTTGGTTCCATTTTAATCTAACAGAATAACGTGGAGTAAGTACTTACCTACATTACCTTTTTTTCAAACAAAACAAGTTCTAAGAAGGTTCATCTTCTCCGGATAACTTAGCAAGCCAAGCTCTTAAAACTGATGCACTGCTAAGATTGCAAAACCCCATAAATTATTTCAGCAGTTCAAAGTTCATAAAAAAGAAAAAAAATTAACGTACTTATATCACAGAAGGTTTATGAACACAAACAGACCAACACATCATCAATCTTATAAATAGAACAGAGGGAGGTACACCGTTGACAATAATTAACTAGCAAATGTCAACCCTCACGTGCAACATTGCAACACACGGCACGTTCTAACAAACTAATTCGACCAATCAACTAAATGTAAACACGAAAAAAATGTTGCGACATCGTTACATTGTCTAACTAAAACAATTAACTGTTTGACAAGCTAGCTATACCTACATATTTGAATTTGGAATAAAATTTAAATCAAGAAAGCGAATGACAAAAACTATCATTTTTTAAAGTTAGAACGTTTATCTTTTTTATTTGCAAGAAAAATAAAAGTGCGTATCGTAACTGCTACCGCAAAGTATGATTCACCTAATCATATTTGCGGTAGCAATAATTTGATTACATACAATCCGCAGAAGGCTTTCTTTTTTAAAGAGACGTGACGTGTCTGAATAATAATATAAAATTAAAAGATGGCAGGTGAAAAATATTGTATCTTTTGTTTGGGAGACAATTTTTCCGATATACCTTCCTTTTCAAAGTAAATAAATCAACCGTTATTCCAATACAATTTTTGTTCGCATACAGTAAAATAGAAACTAACTTTAAAAACTAAATAAGGAAATCAAAGTTTAAACTACAGTATTTTGATCCCGCCATTACCACTGATTGAATGTTATTTATAAACTAATAACCAACTGAACAAACCAGCAATATAATTACCCCTCCAATACACGTTGTAAAATCAATAGATCGATTGCACCATAGACTGTTCACAAACGGCAGTTTTGCAATTGAAGGCTCTAATGCAACGCACGGCTCGATCGCATATCAAAGCAAACGAATAATAATTTTGGTACACTAACCAACGTTTAGTAGTGAAATGTGTCGTTAATTCCCAATAAATACATGGTATAAACAAAGTGTCGAGCTCCGGCAATAATTAAATTCGAATGTTAATACAAACGAGGTAATGCTGTTAGACGCATTGTCTATGGTTGCCGATGTCAATTTAATATAATTAGTTGGTTAATTCTCTTTATAAAGGATAGCGTAAAGAACAATACAAAAAGCTTTGTTTATTCCACAGATATCCAATTTCTAGTCGGGAGGGGCTCGTGGCTAATTACCAACCGCGCGGATCATACGATGTGTGAGGTTAAGCTGCGCTTGTCGCGGTCAGTCCGTGGATGGGTGACCGTTCGTTACATATCGAGAATCCTCCGTGGCTCGGAGAGCACGTTAAACAGTCGGTCCCGGTGTCATACGAATACCTATCACAGTTGTTACGGGAAGTCGGAAGCCTGAAAGTCTGACAACCGGTCTTAACCTTAGGATATCGGCATTGCCCAATAAAGGGTTGCAAAGGTCTGATGGCAGTCGCCGCGTGTAAAATACTAGTATTCAGCCGCATCTGGTTAGACTGGAAGCTGACCCCAATATACTTGGGAAAATGCTAGGCAGAACAAGTTTTGTTTGTACTACGCAACATTAATGTCTTTTTGGAAAAATGGACTTTTGATTTGGAACATTTCCAAAAGCTACCTACGGACGGGAGTAATGAACATTCACAGTATGTCTACGTAATCAAAATGGAAAGCTCACCTTATCTGTTGTTATTATCAAGAATATATAAAAGAACTATCGAATGTCAAACAAATAGAATGCTCGCGTATTTCGTAATAAATAACAGACACTTATTCGACCTACTTGTCGATAAATTAATCGATCGTCAATCAGTATATGGCACGCTATATATCTACGTCTCGGTACCTCGTATATAATATGACTCGATTACATACCGATCGCCATTCTCGGAGCATTAGGGGCCATTCAAGTATTACTTAAGCAGAATTTTGGTAATTTTTGACGCTCCCCTCCCCCTTGTCAGCAAAAGTAAACAAAGCTCTTACCCTCTCCTATGCTTACGTAAACATTGGTATGTTTTTTTTAATCTGTTCACATTTCTTTATTGTTATTCATGAGCAGCAGTTTTCAAGTCTAGAAAAATAAATAAATATTGCTGACGTAATCACCATCCAGACCCCTCGTCTGCCATGTCATCAAAAATAAGCTAACCAAAGACCCCCCCACCCCCCTTTGGTGCTTACGTAATACTTGAATGATCCCTTACTCACGATGCATTTTATTTTAAACAATTTTTTTTCTGTAAATAAATCTGTTACAGACACTTTTACAAGTCAATGTAATGTTGTTTTTAAGACTAGATGGCGCCGGCATTTCCTATCTGACAAGCTCTAAAAGCCGACACAAACTCAGAGATCAAGGTCTGTTTTAAAGTCCAGACATTGTGGTATAAAAACTATGCGACTGTAACAATGTAGGGCAACGTCTAGAATGGCCTTTTGGGGAAAGTGCCTTAGCAGGCACTTGCAGGCTTTGAGACGGCCTGTCCTAACTGACGGCACGCATTTATCAGCCATCGTGTAGCTCAAACCTTATTTTAGGGAGCTCAACAACCCGACGCACGATGCTACCAATCAGCTGAACATTTGCGTAGGTCACAAAAAAGTACTCAAAACCGCTGAACAGAAGCTTGAGATAAATTGTGTAACTTATTGATAGAGAATGTAGTTACCTAGTTAATATTCTGTAATCTGAAAATAAAAACATAGAAACTGTAAGAAATTAAGGGGCTAATCACATTAATCAAGATCAATGTGCAAAAATCTGGATGATTTTAATTTAAGACACAACCACATTTATCTGTTCTGTGCACTTAACCACATTACTTGTGAGAGGTTGCTCTATCGTGTGCTTTCAGCTCCGAAAGCATTCTATAATATGCGTAAACGTGCTGAAACATGCTAAAGCTGAATCGATGCGAAAAGGTGAAACGTCGTGTGCGTCCATGTTCATACAAAAAGCCCATTTTCTATTAATGAAATGCGGATTGATGCTGATACGTGTGTTTAGTCCCTTTATGATTGTACCTACCAAGATTCTGAATTTTTACTTACCTACTGGTTTTTTATTGAGTAGATAGGTAGGTAGGCTTAGGTATTTATTGAACAACTAGCGGCCCGTCCAGGCTTCGTACGGATGAACTTTTATCCCGTTTTTGTAACATTTTTCGTTTATGCTCCGCTCCTATTGATTGTAGCGTGATGTTATATAGCCTATAACCTTACTCGATAAATGGGCTATCCAACACAAAAAGAATTTATCAATTCCAACCAGTAGTTCCTGAGATTAGCGCGTTCAAACAAACAAACTCTTCAGCTTTATAATATTAGTATAGATGTGTTAAAAAAAACAGTAAAGTATTTTTGCTTTAGCAGTCATATGTAAAGTCAATTTTTTATATTAATAATTCCTTACCATACATAATACTCTTTTTAAATTATTAAATACTACTAATGCCCGGTTCCTATAAACCAAAACAAATCGTTTTGCTTACTAATGGTAGCATTTTTTGCCAGACTGGACATATAAAAAGACTAGTAAGCTAATTTTACCTGTGATAGCTACTTCCGTATGGTAGGATCTACTATGCTATGTCCTTTATTGGTAAAGATACAATAGTCTCAATGTTTACCAATAACGCTGCGTAAATTATAGGAATCAGCCATTAGTCATTCATAACAAAACATAATCAGCCCATTACTGTCCCACTGCTGGGCACGGGCCTCTTCCCAGAATGAGAAAGGTTTAGGCCTTGGTCCACCACGCTGGCCTGATGTGGGTTGGCAGACTACACACACCATCGAGAACTTTATGGAACCCTCTCAGGTGTGCAGGTTTCCTCACGATGATTTTCCTTCACCGTTAACGCAAGTGATATTCAAATTCTGATCCGCACATGAATTCGAAAAGTCAGAGGAACGGGCCGGGCTCGAACTCAGACCCTCCTGTATGCAAGACAAGCGTTCAACCACTAGGCTATCACTCCTTACATAGTATAGTCAATATGCATATCGTCGCTGCGCAGTGAAAACCTCGTAATTGCAATGAACGTAGTTTTACAAGAGGAGGTTATAAATGCCTGTTAAAAAAAAGTATGAAGTGTAGATGTAAGGCTCTTCTGTTTTATTATCTATTCATCAATCTATTTCATCTTAAAGCTGTGCACGTTCGCTCTAAATATGCATAACTAGGTTTTTTACCCAAGAAATGAATGAATAACAAAAGTTAAAAATGAATTTGTATTTTACGAGGTTTTCACTGCCCAGCGACGGTATAGTATATACCTACTAATATTATAAAGAGGAAAGATTTGTATTTTTGTATGTAACGAATAAACTTAAAAACTACTGGACCGATTTCAAAAATTATTTTGCCGTTAGAAAGCTACATTATCACTGAGTAACATAGGCTACGGGCGGAGCCGTGAGGATACAGCTAGTCATTCAAAATATAAATTAATAATAATAATATGTATTTATTTTTCTTCCACAAAGGTTTCTTATTGCTATATTTTTTACATAATTATATGTTAGACTCAGCCTTTGTGAGAGACTGGTATCTGCACTAGGAAATCCTGTCACACAGATTACCAGGCCCCCCTTTAGGACAGCGTGTTTTACGTTTGAATAGCACATTAAAACCTTTGACAATATTGTAGGTAATATTTAACTTTTAAACAAAAGAAACAGAAAAGATGTGTGTGTGTCGAGTATGTATATAAATAAAAAAAATATCAGACTAAAAACCAGTACCTAGATCGTTTCTTTGTTCGACTGTCTCTCAGAATCCAAGCTTCGTATATACGAACGTCTTAAACGTCGTGTGCTTTCAAAACAGCACCCTGAGGACATTGAAATATTTGTATAGGACCAGCTTACACCCGCGCTAGTGGTATTGATATAAACGCTCCTCTATTCTCTATGCCACCTACGTGAAATCGAACTGGCTGACGTAGGTACTAGGTAATAAAAGATAGTCTTGTGTTTCAGGATAAAAGTTAATATTAATTATAGACTCATAGGTAGAACGAGAAGGGGCTCGTGCCTATTCAACAATAGCGTGGATCATACGTGTGGATGGGTGACCGTTCGTTACACATCGAGACCCCCCCGTGCCTCCGAGACAGTCGGTCCCGGGTGTCATACGAATACCTACGACAGTCGTTACGGGAAGTCAGATACCCGAAAGTCTGACAATCGGTCGAACCTTAGAATATCAGCCGCATCTGGTCAGACTGGAAGCTGACCCTAACATAGTCGGGAAAAGGCTAGACAGAACGAGTTAGAATGAGAATTAAATTTTATATGTAATTTTTCTATTTCTAATATTTCTCTTTGTCTTTGCTATAAAGTGAGGAAGTCTAAAATTATTTATTGAATTGTTATTATTATGACGGCAAACCGCAAGGAATTGGACAGTTTGTCATTTTTTTACCTCCGTCTAAAGTGACGCCGCCTGCTAGATTTTCAGCTTCAAATTAGCCCTCATTGTGTAGTTAGACCACAGATTAAATAATAGTTATTATTAGACTTACCTCCGCACTCAAAGACGTTAATGAAACATTAACTAACGTTTGCTTAAGAGTTCCCGTTAGTTAATAACTTCCATGAGTGCAGCTTAAGAGCCTAATGTGATTATAACTAAAACATATTTTGTTGCCTCATAATATAGATACTAGATACCTGTCTAGATGTCTCGTGTTATAAGGTTCCAAACTTTAGACCAGCACTGTCCAATAACATCGACGGTTTATAGAATTTTGCACGCGAGTGTACAACCGTCGATAACACGAGCAAGAAAATACATATCCATAGTTTCTGAAATACTTTCTGTGTAACTTTAGACAGTTTTACACTTGATGAAGTATGTATAGGAATCTCAATAGTATCTTCCAATCAGAAAAATTGTTAGGCCAATTTCCAATAAGGTATCGGGATGTCAGTGGAAACGCCGGTAGAAGACGCCCTAGAAAGACACATCGATGTTATTGGTGATGTTCTTCAAAAGGACAGGTGCGTACTCTCAACCGTCGTGCGTGTATGACAAGATATACAAGGTTAGTCGGAAAGGGGGTACTAAGCCGAAAGGGTGTTAAAGTACCCATAATAAGGGATAACTTTTGTTCTACAACTTTCCCCAAAACTCGATAGTTTAAGAGAAATAGCTTTTCAAAGATTTCGTAAAAAATATACTAAAATCTATCTGTCTATAGCTATGATCACCTGTTTTTACAATTTAGGTCATATTTGGGGTCACGGATTAGAAAATTATTTTTCTGAATTCATAACTAAAGCAGGGATGTTTTTTTTTAAACTAAAATAAACATCTATTGCAACCAAATAAAAATTACCGAATTTTAAAATTTTTACAATTGCTTTAAAATAGTCATCAGTGATACTTTAGGTGGCCCGCGGCTTAGTACCCCCTTTCCAACTAACCTTGTATGAATGTTGATGAAACGAAAGGAGTATGTAAGGATCGTAGCATGTGGCTTTCTATAGTTTTTGCCTACCCCCATGGGAGTAAGGCGTGAGTTTATGTATGTATCGGGATGTAAAGCAGCTATACCTATATTCGTTCTGTCTAGCATTTTCCCAACTATGTTAGCGTCAGCTTCCAGTCTAACCAGATGCGGCTGAATACCAATACTTTATACGGAGCGACTGCCATCAGACCTCCTCAACCTGGGCAATGCTGATATCGTAGGTAAGGTTAGACTGGTTGTCAGAATTTCGGGCTTCTGACTTCCCGTAACGACTGTCATAGATATTCGTATAACACCCGGGACCGACTGTTAAACGTGCTCTCCGAGGTACAGAGGGGTCTCGATGTGACGAACGGTCACCCATCCACAGACTGACCGTGGCAAGCGCAGCTTAACCTCGCAAATCGTATGATGAGCCCCTCGTATTCCATAATATTAAAATCTAACCCGTACAAACTATACGTAAACTGTAAGTTCCTAAGTAAATGACTCAGGTCGACACGTCGCGTACAAAGGACGCATCTTTCTCACATATTTTACATAATATTATTCTAATCGTAGTAAATTTCCAGCCAGTTATAATGCAATTCCTTCCCTATATGATTAGCATTACAATGATTTTCCAATTGCAGTGGAGTCCGCTTATAACGACAACAAAGGGACGGCGATATTTGGTCGTACTAAACGGACGTCGTTATAAGCGTCTGTAAATACCAGATAAGAAAATCTAACTAAAAGGTGTTCTTAAGTCGCTATAAGCGGCTGGTCTTTATAAGCGAAGTCGTAATAAACGGATTCCAATGTACTTACAACTTCACTTTTTCCATTAGGAATTTCACAGTAGCAGCCCGAAGTTTGGATTTGTGCCCGGTTGATGGCAATAGGCTCGCCCCCTATTACATGGGACTTAAACATAACTGGCGAAACGAGGGTGTTACTATATACCTCTGCCCAACCCTTCGGGAAATACAAGGCGTGATGTTATGTTTATGTTACAACTTCATATAAGTAGTCGCCGGCGCGTAACTTGGCAATGTTTTGGCGTAGTGGGAGTAAGTTCGCGCATGTACACTTAGCGGACCAAAAACTGGTCACTTTTTAACCGACTTCCAAAAAAGGAGGAGGTTCTCAATTCGTCTGTATGTTTTTTTTTTTTTGCTTTTTTTTTTTTAATCTTTGTTACCTCTGAACTCCGCCATTTACAAACCGATTTAGATAAAAAAAAGTTATTTGAAAGGATATACTTCCAGATTGGTCCCATTTAAATTTGGTGAAGATCTGATGAAGAACTTCGGAGATAGACAATAGAACTCCTCAATGACGAACAGTACGCATAATGTGATGATGTGATTATGTTACGAGCAGCGTCTTTAGTAGGTCCAACCATATTTTTATTAAGGCTACTAAAACGAAAAAAATAAAAAACATTTTAACAAAAATAAAACCGACTTCAAAAAAACGATGAAAAGAATAAAATAATTACCATATTATAAAATTAACAGTATCAGAAGTCGGTGCCTTCAATTTGGTTCAGCGTGGATTAGCACCGACTTCTAAAACTGTTAATTTTATAATATGGTAATTATTTTATTATTTTCATCGTTTTTTTTAAGTCGGTTTTATTTTTGTTAAAATATTTTTTATATTGCTTGTCATTATTGAGGGCCGTGTTATGCAATAATGTGTCAACCCACAAAAATATGAATTATGTGTTAACGCCATCTAGTTATTGTGGTAGGTCTACTCAACGCTTGAAAAAATGCAAACTGCATTAAAACATTTTTTGATAGGCGGCGCTCTATTAAATTTACTAGTCCTGGTAATTTTTTGACACATTATTGCATAACATAGCATTGTATGGTTAATGCCATAGTTTACATTTAAACAAGTCTGTTTAGAAGAAAGAAAGAAAGGAGAGGAATTCTCTACTCTTTCCAAGTTACGATACAAAGATTTAATCCTAAAGATTTCTTTGTCCCATCTAATTACTATTCATAATGCTATTACACGTCCAGAAGTCATAATTTAGTCATAAAAGTCGCGTGACTTCATTCATATGCATATTTGATAGATATCAGTATAATCGCATCATCAATGATACGATGTTTACGTGGTAACATTGAAGCTTGGCTTACGCATAAACCGGTACCTGGTACGCATTTGTGCGTAAAGCTGGAAACAAACTATCGGACGCGGCTAATGGACGCAGCTGACAGGTATCTGGATAATGAATCTACACTAAACTGTGCCAACCACCGGACGTCAGTCGCGGACGCTACCTTGGGCCGTCCTTAAGCGTTCGGACGTTCAATAGATATCTGGCCAGCCGCGTCCCAAACGACTGTACACACTTATAAATCGCGGCTGTCAGTCGTGTCCCTCAGCACCGTTAATTCAGCCCTCATCAAGCTGTCTCCCTCCCAGTCCTCTCGCAAGCAACGCTCTAAGCCAAGGTTCGAGTCCCCCCTAGGGGACGCCCTTAGTGGTGTTGTTGCTATCTAGTCATGATGTTAGTAAAGTAGACGTAGTAATAGTAGTTAGCTTAGGTTAGGTATTTTACTCTCGTCGGGATTGGTTGGAAACCCTTCAGGTCTCACCAATAACTGCCCGGTTACGTAGAAACGGTCCGCAAGACCATCTACAAGCAGTCGATTAGGAAAAAAAATCGTGTCCCTCAGTCGCGTCCGATAGTTTGTTTTCAGCTTTATACTAGCACAGAATATGCACATGTTTAGTTACCTCACTGCGAAAGAGGGTAATATAAATATACAATAAAATATTTAGTGTTAATTCCGCGAAAAAACAGTTGATCAAGCCTGAATGCAGTATGCAGCACCGCCCGCAAATATATGCAAATGCAGAAGGTGCAATTAATAACATGCAACACACAAGCAAAACAAACCGATACGACACGTGTTTCGCCCCTCCACGGGGCATCCTCAGGTGATGTTGACTTGTCGACTTGCGTAGCGCGCGCCCCTTTATACATCGCCTCGACCTGTTGTTTGTGTCGAACTACCCACACAAATACGTAATAATGGGGATGAAACTAAATTAGTTTGGTCATTCAACAGTGTATATCTATCTGTATTATGTTTTAATATTTCCAACTGTTCCAACACACACAACCGGAAACTTTTATCACATACATGCAAAATACTATAACTATTATTGTCGCTTAAGGAATGGCCGGTGTCAAGTAAATGTTTGGCAAAATGAGATCTTTCTGGATGGCCATTCCTATATGCGGCAATATGTTCCTTATGTCTAACATCGAAATTACGGTCCGTCTGACCTACATAGACTCCGTTACAGTCGTTACAAACTAACTTATATACACCGGATTTTTTGAATTTTCTAAAAGAGGGTAATGTTTGACAGACTATGTTATTTAATAATTTCTTCTGACCTAGACCAGTTTTGTATTGCATTTTTAAGCGTGTAACATGTGTCCATATTTACGGATACTGTCTATAAAAATAAGACAATAATGTCTTATCTGTCGTAACCATTGAGTTTACAAAACTGATTCTACTGAATTTTCCTAAATAAATTACACAATTTCAATTTGAAATCGTTTCGTTATTTTTACAGCATCGCTAATAAAACTGGGAAAATAAATTTCGCTGAAAAAATAATTAATCGTAATGTTATTGACATGAGTTCTGTAAAAATATCGTAAATATCTTCATAGTTTTTTATTTTCATTTAATTCTTGACTTGGTCACGTTTGGCCGTAGTCTCACCTGATGGGAAAAGCAGACAGTGTGTAAGATGGAGCACACGAATCCAAGGAACAGAGAAATAGAGGGATTCCCCTATACCACCCTGGTTCTAACATACACACGACGGAACTGCTTTACGCTGGACTTTAATGTGAGGGTGGTAGCTCGCCAGGCGGACCGAAGATCCCACCACCAAGCGTGCTGGGTTTTATTGAATCTTACAACGCGTGTCTATTCCCAGCATGCGGTGAGGAAGTTTTATAATACATACGTGTCGAGAGTCGGCTTGAAAGGATGATCAACGCCTAAATTAACCAATTAACTAATCAACTGTTAAATGCTGTGATTGGTTGTTAATATTTCGGTCGAGGTTTGACTAATGATTAACCGCCATTTTCAATAACCTACACACGTAGATACATAAATATTATACGCCCATATTATAATCCATACTAAGTCCCTTGATCCATACATACATTTCAATAAATTATCACAACTACCTACCTCTCAAATTGCACATCCATAAACATTTCCATTTTTAGTAACTCTATCACTGTTTATCAATTTCCCGCGTACACGAGCCGAATAAATAACAAAACCGCACGCAGTCATGAACAAACTCGAAGAAATGCAGCGCGTCCAATTTATAAAGGCAGGTGGCAAAACAGGGTACTAAATTCAAACGTACTGAATTTGACATATTGTTGACATTTTCCTTAGCAAGCAGCGCCACCATGACATGCCGAGTTATAATAGTCAGCTATAATTTAGACATCTATACGCTACTCACAGATGTTGTAACATAATTCATATCTTCAATAGTTTTGTCTGGATCCAACAAGTTTTCTATTAAAGAGAAATAAATCTTAGAAAAAGTGGCGCAAGTGTTGTGAACAATTTTATTTAGAAATAGTACTTAATCTAATCTAGATACGAACACTGAACCTAATTTATAAAATAGTTGTTATTTTATTACTTTAACTTTTAGGTACTTAAAAATGTAAGGCTCGTATTAATAAACAGCTCTCATTTCAGAGATCCGTCTTAAGTGTAGTTTTAAAATGACATGAGACGTATTAAAAAAAATTCAAATGTATGGAATTCTGCTTTACGGTAGCTGCTGTTGGAAGATTTCTCAAATGAAAATTGTTTATTAATACGGGCCTATAGGTAGGTATGTAAAAGAATATGAAGACATTACCATGTAAAATCTTGTAACACAAGCGACAGAAAAACGAAAGAACCCTCCATGGTTTACATAATTCTGATCATATAAAATATGTATCGCTGCTGCTAAGTTCGAGCATATTTTATTAGGGTCATAAATTATTCATAACTAGATGATCTGGTGAACTACGTACCAGTAAATCTTTATTTAATTTTTTCCTAAACCAACCCTGTATTGAGGTGAACAAAACAAAAAAAGAATTATTTAAATCGGTCGAGCTCAAAGACATTCAATTTAATCTCGTTGGTCGAGCCATTTTCGAGTTTTTGCGAGACAATCGATATTTACATAGATATGATCAGTAACGTTATTTTTATTTCTGTGATGTCTACAGAGCAGAAAAACCCCCCATTTTAACTATACGCTAATAGCTCACAGACAGTACAAAAACAAAAATAACAACACAGGACTACTATCCCATAAAATACCAACATCCCCTTTATAAGGCAATGAAGTTAAAAGCCATGGTTTACCTGCAGGGGATGCATTATCGTTTTATATGTCATAATGTTTGAGAGTTAACTGGCCATTCGACGTCCATTCGTGCTATCTACTGGCCTCAAGCGATACATAGCTTACCTATTTAATATCGAGCTAGGGGGAGTGGGGGGAACGTCGGGAACAATTTTTGTTCTTGTTGAAAGAATTTTTAGTTACTCTTCATGCCACTAAAGCTAACTTTAGTGGCATGAAGAGTAACTGAAAATTATTACTATTAAAAAAAATATCATAAATTGTCAGCGTTGATGAGCCACGATCATCTATAAGTTTAGTCGGAAAGGGGGTACTAAGCCAAAAGGGTGTTAAAGTACCTATAATAAGGGATAACTTTTGTTCTACAACTTTCCCTAAAACTCGATAGTTTAAGAGAAATAGCTTTTCAAAGATTTCGTAAAAAATATGCTAAAATCCATCTGTCCATAGCTATGGTCAGCTGTGTTTACTATTTAGGTCATATTTGGGGTCACGGATTAAAAACTTAATTTTCTGAATTCATAACTAAAGCAGGTATGATTTTTTATTGAAATATAAAACTAAAATAAAAATCTTTTTGCAAGCAAATAAAAATTAAAATAGTCATCAGAAAAGTGAAAAGAAAGCGTTTGTCTTGGTATGGGCATGTGATGAGGAGGGATGAAACACATGTGACTAAGAGAGTGATGAATATGAATGTTGATGGATGGAGGGGGAGAGGGAGACCTAAGAAAATATGGATGGATTGTGTGAGGGAGGATATGAAAGATAAGAGAGTAAATGATAATGAGACGACTGACAGGGAAGAGTGGAAGAGAAAAACATGTTGCGCCGACTCCAAGTAACTTGGGACCAGGGCGGGAAGATGATGCTTTAAAACATTTTTTACAAAAAATTTAAACCGACTTCAAAAAAGAATAAAATAATTACCATATATAACATTAACAGTTTCAGAAGTCGGTGCTGATCCACGCTGAACCAAATTGAAGGCACCGACTTCTGAAACTGTTAATTTTATATGGTAATTATTTTATTATTTTTTGAAGTCGGTTTAAATTTTTTGTAAAAAATGTTTTTATTTTTTTCATTTTAGTGGCCTTAATTAAAACTTGGTTGGACCTACTAAAGACGCTGCTCGTAACATAATTACATCATCACAACATGCGTACTGTTCGTCATTGAGGAGTTCCATTGTCTATCTCCGAAGTTCTTCATCAGATCTTCACCAAATTTAAATGGGACCAATTTCGAAGTATATCCTTTCAAATAACTTTTTTTTATCTAAATCGGTTTGTAAATGGCGGAGTTCAGAGGTAACAAAGATTAAAAAAAAAAAAGCAAAAAAAAAAAACATACAGACGAATTGAGAACCTCCTCCTTTTTTGGAAGTCGGTTAAAAATAGTCATCAGTGATACTTTAAGTGGCCTGCGGCTTAGTACCCCCTTTCCGACTAACCTTCTATATTGTATTGTGGAATGCAAATAAAAAGAAGAGAAGTCCAGATTTTTTATACATAATCAGCCCATTGCTGTCCCATTGCTGGGCGCGGGCCTCTACTCAGAATCTTCTCTTCTTAGCGTGTCGATGGCGATCTAAATTGAGTCGGCTCAAAACTTAGCTAGGAATTTAGCGTTATCAGTAGCTTCAATTAGTTCCTGTAACGAACAGAATGAGAAGGGGCTAGACCAGTGATACCCAAAGTGGTTTATATCGACCCCCAGGGGTCGACGGCGACCTAAAAGGGGTCCACGTGGATAAAAATAATAATTGGGGGTCCGTGAGATGTAAATGGACCACGATAGTGGATCTCATTTATGCAGGTTGTGACTTTAATTTTGACTTTCCATAAATAGAATAACCCACATACACAGATGATTTGTGGCTTAGTTTTTACCTGAAAACGTAACAAACAGTCCGACGACGATAATAAATGTGTATAAAACTTAACGTGCGTTTTTTATTATATTTTCACTATACAGACAAAAACACATTTGAAGTAGATGAATTTACAAAAATGCAATATTAGCTAAGCAGTGGGTCTACCCAAGACAGAAAAACATGGGAAGTGGTCTACGAGACAAAAAAGTTTGGGGACCTCTGGTCTAGACCTTAGTCCACCACACTGGTCCGGTGCGGGTTGGCGTACTACACACATCATCAAGAACTTTATGGAGCCCTCTCAGGTGTGCAGGTTTCTCTCACGATGATTTCCTTCGTCGTTATCTATATTAAAATGTTCTATAGAATGTTGATGTCATATTCATATAACCATATAGTTGTAGTAGAGCTCCTTGAGAGTCAGTCTTGTAAAGTACTGCCACCATACTTATGTCTGTCGCCTAGCAGCATTGCTTGGTTCTGTTGGTGAAACAGGCACATGAGACTTTACAACTTTGTCTTAGAGTGGATAATGTACCAGCAATCCTGTTGGGGTTGTAGGTGTATACAGGGTGTAAACGAAATCATGTAACTCCTTCAAACCTCGTGATGTACTGCTGACATAGATTATCCCGATACATGATTTCGTTTACACCCTGTATAGGCGGCGGTGTCCACTTACCATCAAATATGAGCCGTCAGCTTCTTTGCCAATCTATAAAATAAACAAAAGCACTTTCCTAAAGAAAATTATCACTTTACTTCTTAAGACCTGCTAAAAACAGAACGAAATATCTGACAGTCTTCATCCGGCAGAATTCTACAAGGTTCTCAATCCAACCCTTCGAATATACAGATCGTATACAAGGTTAGTCGGAAAGGGGGTACTAAGCCGCGGGCCACTTAAAGTATCACTGATGACTATTTTAAAGCAAGTTGTAAAAATTTCAAAATTCGGTAATTTTTATTTGCATACAAAAAGATTTTTATTTTAGATTTTTCGAAAAAATATCATACCTGCTTTAGTTATAAATTAAGTTTCTACTCCGTGACCCCAAATGTGACCTAAATTGCAAACAGCTGATCATAGCTGCTATGGACAGATAGATTTTAGCATATTTTTTTCGAAATCTTTGAAAAGCTATTTCTCTTAAACTATCTAGTTTTGCAGAAAGTTGTAGAACAAAAGTTATCCCTTATTATGGTTACTTTAACACACTTTCGGCTTAGTACCCCCTTTCCGACTAACCTTGTATAAAGGCCCATTTACATAACAATAAATGTAGGCAAACTCAATTATATTGGAACAGAGGCTTCTCTCAGTACACATAATATCTACGTATGTAAATCGTATGAGAAATGAAAAATTCCCATTGTCTTTCGTTGACTTTAGTAATTAGGTCTCAAGTGTTGATTCTGGGGAGCCTCCCAGTTGAAGACTCCTTTGTCTATTGTTTTTCATTGTGTAGCTGACTTTTTGTTTAAATATTGATATTATCTACATATGGATGAGTTGCGAAACCTCTTACTCTATAACAATACCAATGACTGCCTCGTTGATCTAGTGGTGGTAAACGCGACAGCTGATCGTGAGGTCCTGGGTTCGATCCCCAGGTCGGGCAAAGTGTTATTAGGTTTTTCCATTAGGAATTTCTCAGTAGCAGCCCGGAGCTTGAATTTGGGCCCGGTTGATGACAATAGGCTCGCTCCCTATTACATGGGACTTAAACATAAATGGCAAAACGAGGGTGCACCTCTGCCGAACCCTTGATACAAGGCGTGATGTTATGTTATAAAATCAGTAGCATTTAATCCTAAACTACTCAAGTAACCCATGCTGTCTGACTTATCTTTACACCACAGCGTGAGCTATTCTCGTATTATCTAGTACCAACACCAAACACGAAGAATTCTAAACTTTTTAATCTATTTCCTAGAACACCGCTACGTACCGTCCAGAGGCGGCAGCAGGCGGCTCAGTACGCGCATATTGAACTGACCTTACTCAAGTTCATTGCCAGTGCGTGCGCGAAACGCGACGTGAGCCATCCTGCCAGACGATCAACGTTTACTGTCTAAGGTTGAGGCCATATGCCAGAGGTAGAGGGCCAACTGTGAACAGATTTTCGTCTTGTAATTAAAGGTCCACGACCGTGGACCTCCTTGTGGCCCATTAAGGCTGATTTACACGGGCATAGTTTCTTGGAGCGAGTCTCATGTTAAATGTTTTCAAATAAATGTTTTCAAACTTTCGCGATTTGTACACATTATAAAAATACTAATTCGGGTCTAATCGCGTAGAAAATGTATAATTAATATTTTATTTTTTAATGTTATATTGTGTCGAAGTACCGACGATAATGTTCTTAAAAATCAAGATCAAGTGAGGGTAGATGAAAATACCCTTGCTTCACGAAGATGACAATTGCTCCGCCACTTCAGTCTACCCGTGACCACGGCCGGTGAAATTCGGTTGAAACATCGGGATAAATAAGGTATTTTTCTGCCTTATAAATTTTCTACGCGGTTAGACCCGAATTAGTATTTTTATAATGAGTCTCATGTTGTCTCTGTCTTCACCGCTGAGAAAGACAGAGTCAGAACGAGTCGCGCTTCGAGAACCTATCTTCGCTTAAATTAACCTTTACAGTTAACCGTCGCCGCGTCGCGTCGTGAGAGGTTTCTCATAAGTATTTACTGCGTTTCAGACGCGGATTGGCACACATCCTCCTGATAAAACAATTTCTAAGGACGCTTGTGTACTCCGATCCGAATCTGAGAAAATATGATCCCAAAAAACGACTGCAAATCTATATAAAACTTTTTAACAAAAATAAAACCGACTTCAAATTGTCTATCTCCGAAGTTCTTCGTCAGATCTTCGCCAAATTTAAATGGAACCACTTCGAAAGAATACTCTTACAAACAAAAAAAGAATAATTAAAATCGGTTCACAATTAACAAAGATATGGCGGAACAAACATACAAAAAACACGTACAGTCGAATTGAGAACCTCCTCCTTTTTTTGGAAGTCGGTTAAAAATTCGGATCACATTCAGTGCACAAACGTTCATACAAATAGTAGGTACTATAGCTAATTTGGTTCGTTTTTTCTCGGATCCGGATGGGGCGCAGTACACAAGCGCTCTTAGTTTCATTTTACATATGGAAATGGATTATTATTTTTGGAAAACGCAGGTTCGACTTACGACTTGCTCTGTACGAGTTACAGCTACATCGGAGAGCGACCATACCTAGATGAACTCGCATCTTTAATCCATACGTAGTTAGAAATAATTTAATTTATAACATAACATCGCACCTGTATTCCCCGAAGGGTTGGGCAGAGGTGTATAGAGTAACACCCTCATTTCGCCGTTATGTTTAAGTCCCATGTATTAGGGGGCGAGCCTATTGCCATCAACCGAGCACAAATCCAAACTCCGGGCTGCTACTGAGGAATTCCACATGTAAAAACCCAATAACACTTTGCCCGACCTGGGGATCGAAACCAGAACATCACGATCAGCAGTCGCTCTTGCCACCAGTACACTAACGAAGCATTTCATTTATACGATATTAATATCTGGCATAAGCATTTATATACAGGGTGTAAACTAAATCATGTAATTCCTTCAAACCTCGTGATATACAGCTGACATAGATTAATCCTGCAAGGTACACTTTTGGATTCAATACAAAAAAAATTACAAGAAGTAAACATGTGTTCTTATCTTGAGGCATTTTAGCGCCTCGAGCGAATTACGCGGCTATCGCTCGCCGTGCGGTTAAGAATACATGTTTACCTCTTGTATTTTTTTTATTGAATACAAATTTATCCCCTTCAGGGTTAATCTATGTCTGCAGTACATCACGAAGTTTGAAGGAATTAAATGATTTTGTTTACACCCTGTAGAGATCAAGGCAAATTAAAACATCTCTTATCAAAAAACATCATATTTCTGCATTACTACGCTATACCTACACGCTTCATTTTATACAACTAGATTGTTTGACTACCTACTGTCTAACACTCAAATGTATGAGATACTACGACCCCCTTATGTAAGACCACGCAACGGGATCAAATCAATGCCAAAGTTATTGTAGCATCAATCATTCGCGAAACGGCCTTAAAGCTATCATGTGCCGAATTCAGACCTACTCGGTGTTGACCTCCGTACCGCTGACAAATTATCGTTAATGCATCTCAATGTCGCCTAACGTGCAGGGCTGGGTCTTTGAAACTCTTTTCCTTCATTCATACATCTATTCAATCAAATCAAATTGTGGTTGAGCGATTGGCTTCTGCACTACGGGTCGTGGGTATGGCCTACAGATAGTTGTTCCGGGTCTGAGTGTTTGTGAATGTGAAGATTTGTGTCTGTAAACGCACCCACGAGACAGGAGAAATCCTAGTGTGGGGCAAAGTTTAAAAAATAAAATCCCATAAACCAATACAAGTGCTTATGAAAAGTCGAATTTAGATGCACGGTTCCAATTAGTCGTTTCCTATGGAGAAGTGCCGGCAAGAAACGCCATGGTTACTCTTTTAAAAATAATATATTTAACAATTTCAGTAGATACAGTACAATGATTTAGGATAGTGAGAGAACAGTGAAGTCCTGACCACATACCAATGAGTAATGTAGTACCTACCTACAAAAATTAACAAACAAAAATAAATTGGATAATAACATAACATATTCCCTGAAGGGTTGAGCAGAGGTGTATAGTAACACTAGCAATGGGCGAGTCCGAGATGTTGTAGTCGATTGTTTCGATTGTCAAAACATCTCGATGGTTCTCGATGATTTTCTCTCGGAGTCGACTTGAGCCGACTTGAAGACGGTCACGACTCACGACTTACAAATGGGTAAAATAGTGGTATAGGTAGGCAAAATAACCATTTCATAAAAATCATTTTTATTAGCCTGCTCATAGTATCAAATACAAGCAAAACTAATAAACTACATAATCAAAATCAACATTAAATATAACCGTTTTAGATGGTCATGCAAATAGGTAGTGTCGCCAAAATATTTATAATTGGCTTTGCATAGTTTGCAATTGCTTGTCGTTATTTTCCCGCCCTCTGTCAATTTAAAAAAACTCCCAAACTATAGATTTTTTTAAAACCCGAGGAATTTTATAGGCAATAACACTCACAAGTCACAACTCAAGTATCATAGAAATAAATACGTAAATATGCGTAATGAGAGACTTATAATTACTGAGTACGCAAATCGCAATCGCGCGAGCGCGCGAGTCAGTCAACGACGAGTCCATTACGACTCGAGTCCATAAATGCGAGCGAGAACGAGCGCACGGTCGCGTCGCTGCGACCGGGCGAGTCAGTCGACTCGGAGCAATCGAAAAACATCTCGATATATACTGAGTGCGCGAGTCAGCTGCAACGAGTAACAACTTGACGAGTCCATTACGACTCGAGTCGATAAGTGCGAGTGATAACGAGCGAGCGGTCGCGTCGCGTCGCTGCGACCGGGCGAGTCAGTCGACTCGGAACAATCGAAAAACATCTCGATTGTTAAAACGGAGACTGAGATAATCGTGGACTCCATTGTAATTTTACAACGACTGCGATTCTTTCGATTGTTTAAACATCTCGGACTCGCCCATCGCTAAGTAACACCCTTGTTTCGCCGTTATATTTAAGTCCCATGTAATCGAGGTAAGCCTTTTGCCATCAACCGGGTACAAATCCAAACACCGGGCTGCTACTACGGAATTCCACACGGAAAAATTCAATAACACTTTGCCCGACCTGGGGATCGAACCCAGGACCTCACAATCAGCAGTCACGCTTGCCACCACTAGACCAACGAGGCAGTTTGAATAATATTTGTCAAAAACATCATAATATTAAAATGTCTATGTTATTGTTGATCATTATTTCTAGAATGATCATTATGTAATATTACTTTACTCAAAAATGCTTGTAATGTTGTCATTATTTTGAAAACCTTCTTTAAGCAAAGTCGACCTTTCCGTGCTACTTGAATAAGCGCCAGCAAAGTTGTATGGAATTTCATTGCTGGTGAGTTTTAGCCACCAGCAATTTCCTTTGAAAATACATTATTGTCGAGTTTAGTTTCAAAAATAGCCAGGTGCAAAAAGTTTTTATTCAGAATTTGGCTGTATAGGTACAGGCAGCACAATCATTAAAGACTAATTTTAAAAAAACCAAAGCTCGGGGAAGAAACAAATCGTTACTTTAAATAAATTCTTACCATACTAAGCTGGTTTTATTTAAATTACTCGCATTGTTTGAGTACCTAAAGCACTATACAAGCCTTGGTACGCAATGACTGCGCTGCTGACCACGGTATGATAGCCTCGAGAGTTTAGCTACGCTCTCGGCCTTCAAGCTTGGTCATCATTGCAGCCCTTGCTGTCCGCGCTGTGATGGCCTGGATCTGAGCTACACTGCGCTTTCGGCCATCATCAGTGCTGCCAGCAACACAGTCATTACAGACCGCGGCAGTAATGTACTATAACTCCATTTCATATACTTAACATTAGACAAAACTGGCCCACCAAGACACGAATATCTTTTGAACCATTTCTTCAAGTAGACTTTCAGCCCATCTTGATTGACCGTTATGGATCATAAAAGTATAATACTGTGTTGAATCCCTGCAGCAAACATTTTGCTTATACATTTCCTTGTTACAATGGATCTTAATTAAAAATTATATTGAATAGAAAAGAATCGAGGGCTCGTGGCTACCGCGCAGATCATGCGATTTGCAACCTTAAGCTATGCTTGCAGCGGTCCGTCTGTGGATGGGTGACCGTTCGTTACACATCGAGACCCCTCCGTGCCTCGGGGAGCACGTTAAACAGTCGGCCCCGGGTGTTATACGAATACCTACCAGACGTTACGGGAAGTCAGAAGCCCGAAAGTCTGACAATCGTTCTACCCTTAGGATATCGGTCCTGTAACTGAGTTGCGAAGGTCTGATAGCAGTCGCTCCGTGTAAAATACTGGTATTCAGCCGCATCTGGTTAGACTGGAAGCTGACCCATCATAGTTCGGAAAAGGCTAGGCAGAATTTTCGCGTCCAAGCGGTCGACGAGTGAACATCTCCTGAGGATGCCCCGTGGAGGGGCGAAACACGAGTCGTATCGGTTTGTTTTGCTTGTGTGTTGCATGTTATTAATCGCACCTTCTGCATTTGCATATATTTGCGGGCGGGAGGGCGGTGCTGCATACTGCATTGAGGCTTGATCAACTGTTTTTCGCGGAATTAACACTAAATAATTTATTGTATATTTATAGGTCATGGATTTCCGCATATTAACGCCTGATTCCATCATTTATCTAGACAGAATGATTAAATAGAAAATAATAAAAAAGCTCGCAAGTATTTAAGTTCCAAAAGAAAGCGGTAACCCTACCAGAGGTGGAGGCCGTCCAATTCGCGTAACACTGACTCATTGACTCATTTACACGTCATGCAATTTCAATATCAACAGACCCATTGACTGGTCTGATCCGGACTACTACAGCGTTTAAAATTCCGGGCTCCCACTTCAAGGTCGTACCAGCAAGTTTTTAAATATTTTCCTATTAGTCTACAATGATAGATTGAGAAATGATGAGATTAGACAAAGTTGCGGTTTAAAAGATGATGTAGTGACAAAAATTGAAAGGAGTATGCTTAGGTGGTTTGGTCATGTTGAGAGAATGAGTGAACGGCGATTAACAAAAGGAATTTATAAGGCGGATGTCAATGGAAACGCCGGTAGAGGACATCCTAGAAGGACATACATCGATGTTATTGGTGATGTTCTTCACAAAACACAAAAGTCAAGTGCGTAGTACTCTCAACCGGCGTGCGTGTATGACATGATGTATGAATGTGGATGAAGCGAAAGGGGTATGTAAGGGTCGTAGCGTGTGGCGTTCTATAGTTTCTGCCTACCCCCATGGGAAAAAGGCGTGAGTTTAGGTATGTAGTCTATAATCTGCCTTGTTGATCTAGTGGTCGCAAGCGCAACTGCTGAGCATGGGGTCCTAGATTCGATCCCCAGGTCGGACAAAGTGTTAAGGTTTTTTTCCTTTAGGAACTTCTCAGTAGCAGCTCGGAGTCTGGATTTGTGCCCGGTTGATGGCAATAGGGTGGCCCCCTATTACATGGGACTTAAACATAACTGGCGAAACGAGGGTGCACTAAAACACCTCTGCCAAACCCTTCGGGAAATACAAGGCGTTATGTGTTATGTAGTCTATAATCTATAAGCATTTTCTAGACAAGTTTGCTCCAGATTTATTGCGATATTGTGGGCAAAGGTGAGCCTCATACTCTCATCGTATCGTTCTCCACTGCTGGGTTAGCGAAACAGGCGATAATGCCCGTAGTCACCATCCTGGGTCATCGAAGGTGCAGGTGGACGGACATTTGGGACACTCCAGCAAGTGGGACATGGTCTGGACAGGAGCACCACACTCGCACTAGGTGTTGGATTGATCGATGACTTTGCCAAATTGTGTTTGCAGAGGCCTACTTGGACACGCAATCGATTGAGTGCTTTCCATACAAGCCACTGCAGTTCACGTCCGGGTGAAAAATGTTCCTGAGGTTTCACGAAGTCAGGGGGTGGCGGATGCTTCTCTTCCCACTGTTTGCTTCTTTCTTTTGGCGATGTGTCTTGGATGGCCTGTGTAGAGGGTAAGAAGCTCTTACGACTTTTGAGTCTGCCCGTGGTTGTTGTGTTGTCGTAGAGGGGATGTCGGGAATCGGATTCTGATTCGGACTTTATTCGGTTGATAGCACAGTGCAGCGTGGACTGGGGAGTCAACTGAGGAAGCAAATACAAAGTATCAAGATCAATAAATATCTGAGATCGGAACGTTATCTCGTTCTACTTGTTTTTATTTTATAAATCCTCGTCCCACTCTAAGATTACTCCTGTATCGTTTGATGGGTTTATAGACACAAATCATCACACACACTAACACCTATACACAAAACAATACTAGCAGTGATAACCTAATCCTGTGACCGTCGGACTACCAAGTCATAGGTCTCGAGTTCGAACCGAAAGCACGCACCTCTGACTTTTCGGATTCATGTGCGTATTGTATAATTAAACGGTGAAGGAAAACATCGTGAGAAACCCGATACCTGAGAGATATTTCTCGACGGCATGTGAAGCCACGTCAGAGGCCCATGGGCGGCATATAAACTGACACCAGGTTAGTCACTAACCACTCGAAAACAAAACGAAACAATTATTAGTAGGTCATACAAATGCTTGTTCCTTGGTGGAATTGAACCCGCGACACATTGCGAAGCAGCCAACCTCTCAGCTACATCAATATGTAGATATAAGTATTATCTCAATGAGCCTTGTCTTGGCTAACAGCCGGAGTGCGTAACGTGCACTGATATAACTCTTTCTGTCACTCACTTCAGGGATTCCTGACGTCATCAAGACTAACCGATATTCACACAAACATCCTGCAGTCCCATTTTATCAATTCCTTGAAGTCGCCTTGAACTGTTCTAGTTATCATTGTGTTCCAATTAATGAAGGCTTGTGTATGAAAATACGCAGAAATAATGTTGTAAATACATTATAATCTAAGTTTTGTTCAATTTACATACGTAATACTTTAACAAACTATGATTTTCCTCCATAATTATCAACCTAAGACTCAATTAAATTATATTACAAGTACAGATATATTACAAGTATTAATCAGTTTTTCCTATTGTAATAGTTTATAGAACTATGTATTAGCTACTATTCATCATTCTTAGTACGCTTATCAGAGCATTAACTTCTACATAACATATCACGCCTGTATTTCCCGGAGGCTTGGGCGGAGGTGTATAGTAACCCTCAATTTGCCGTTATGTTTAAATCCCATGTAATAGGGGACGAGCCTATTGCCATCAACCGGGCACAAATCCGAATTCCGAGCTGCTACTGAGGAATTCCACGCGGAAAAACCCAATAACACTTCCCGACCTGGGGATCGAACCCAGGACCGCACGATCAGCAGTCGTGCTTGCTACTACTAGACCAACGAGGCAGTTAGTAAATATTTACCTACTACTAAACTGATTGTTCCTTGAAATTATACAATACCTATTTCCAATTTTTCTAATGGGTTTCTTGAAGAAAATGATCATGAATTTATGTTTGATTATAAAAGTAGTACCTACCTCATTATAGTAACTTCTATTGCGAAGATTATTCTGCGATCTTACGAAACTCGAAAGCTCTAAGTGAGATTTACAATGCTTAGAAGGCTGACCTATCACGATTATGTACGCCGCCTATGTATGTGGGGTCTTCGAAATATGTTATACGTGTAAGGAAGCAAGCACCTGAGAGTCGCACCCATAAACTCGGTTATTGCTAAATAAGGAAGATTATACAGTTTCAGACAGACATTATCTAATTCACTATGATCAATATGTTTATTATTTTGTTAATTATTTTATTGGTGAGTGCGGTGTGAGTAAATCCGGCATAATCCTAGCGTTCACAACGGGAGACTACAATCCATCATTCCTAGCTACAATCGGAGTTGAATACAAATGTAAAGTCATGGAAGTGAACGGTGTTAAAGTCAAGCTTGGTATTTGGGATACAGCAGGACAGGAGCGACACAGAACATTAACAGCAAGTCTTTACAGAGAAGCTAACGGTGCTACGATTTACGATGTGTCAGAACCGAAGTCCCTGGCAAAACTGAATGAGTGGGTCAAGGAACTGCAAGTATACTCCACCAAGAAGAACATAGTCTGTTTAGTTGTTGGCAATAAGATTGGCATGCATATCATTTTGGGACCCAGTGCATAACATCAGCAAGCACATTGGGTCAACCGCGCGACGGACGCAACGAGTATTCCCAAGAAGGGTTGATGTCAGGCAGGCGGCCGGTCATAAAACAATAAGTCAAAACCTCTAACAACATGGATTTATGAAATACATGTTGTGCCGACCCCACCTAGTTTGGGATAAGAGCAGGAAGAAGAAGATTGTAATTCAATATGATAATGACACAGACGTGAATATTATAGACACAGTAAGTAGGTATATAGAGTTAAATGTCCGGCTGATTGGTCGTGCGTCGGGTTGTTGAGGTCCCTAAAATAAGGTTTGAGCTACGCAATGTCTAATGCATGCGTGCGGGTGAATATTAGAATTTTTTTAACAAATCATTCTTCTCCCGGGTTGTTAACGTTATAGTATTGTCAGAATGTTTTTATTCTTGTCTTATTGCTTGACGGCAGCGGTATAGTTTGAGTTTTCATTATCATAATTATAGTATTAAACATCTGCATTCTTAACTTTGGGATTATGCCAATGACGTTCTCAATTTTTGTTAATATTTTTCGAAGAATGCCCCGACGCCGTCAGTTGGGACAGGTCAGCTCAAACCTGCTATGGCACTTTCCTCAAAAGGTCATTCCAGACGTTGTCCTACATTGTTACACTCGTATAGTTTTTATACTACAATGTCTGGACTTTAAAAGAGACCTTGATCTCTGAGTTTGTTTCGAGTTTTCGTCTCAGAGTTAGTCAGATAGGAAAGGCCGGCGCCGAAATCTCGTCTTAAAAAAAACATTACATTGACTTGTAAAAGTGTCTGTGACAGATTATTTACTTACAGAAATAAAAATCATTTATAAATTAACGTCAAAATTCTTAAAAAAAAGTAGGTATAGGTAATTACTCAAGTAAAAATGAATGGATGTCATTTAAACGGTAGGACAATGTAAAATTGCTCAGCGATGTATGATCAGAGGAGAAAAATGTGTCTGATTTTCAATAACAGGAAACCTTTTTTCTTCGTTGTTAAAAAAAATTAGCACTCTAACCCAACCTAATCTATTCGAGGTGCAACGACTATTTAATAGCAGATTTTTCTTGCTGACCAAACATGTATATCGCGAATCATTGAATTACTTCTCCAAAATTAATCATCTTCTTTCTAAGTAAATATCACATCCTTAAAGATTTAAAACGACAACTAATTACATCGAAGAACCTACAAAATTAGCACAAATTGCAATATACATAAACAATTCTCAGAAAATAGAAACTACTGGGAACCACAATCAAACCTAAACACACACATAAACACATACATAGACACTATATCAGTCAGTAGTACACCACGGGTCGCTGTCCACGGCCACGCGATCAGACGACCTTCCCGACACGTCACACGTCGTCACAATCAATATTAATATGTTTCTAAACACACACGTGTATTCCCATGCGTGGGGAAGAGCGACAGCGACCGACAAACCCTGAAAGGTAATTCGATGCTAAGGTTGTAAGATACCAATATCCTACAGCTCGAGCTGCTGTCAGGGTTGGCTATTATAATATCTTAAGGACTTGTCACATTACACTTTAGAACAACGGTCAGCAACAGGCGGACCGCAGTCTGTTTGCGGACCGCGAAAGGTCGGACCTCGGACCGCCAAATATTGTAATGTATTGTATACCAAGTATAAATTAATACGTAGAAAAAATAAAAACATTTTTTACAAAAAATTTAAACCGACTTCAAAAAAGGATTAAAATAATTACCATATAAAATTAACAGTTTCAGAAGTCGGTGCTGATCCACGCTGAACCAAATTGAAGGCACCGACTTCTGAAACTGTTAATTTTATATGGTAATTATTTTAATCCTTTTTTGAAGTCGGTTTAAATTTTTTGTAAAAAATGTTTTTATTTTTTCATTTTAGTGGCCTTAATAAACACTTGGTTGGACCTACTAAAGACGCTGCTCGTAACATAATCACATCATCATAATATGCGTACTGTTCGTCATTGAGGAGTTCCATTGCCTATCTCCGAAGTTCTTCATCAGATCTTCACCAAATTTAAATGGGACCAACTTCAAAGTCTACCCTATCCATTAAAAAAAGAATCATCAAAATTGGCGAAAATATCGATAAACATACACAAAAAAAAAGCAAAAAGATACATACAGACGAACATAGTAACCTCCTCCTTTTTGGAAGTCGGTTAATAAGGTATACAATACCTTTATTAATTGAAATAATATTTTTAAGCCACGTAGAATCTAACTTAGTAGATACTTATTATATTTTATGTTGCCTAGTTAACCTGTAGGTACATACATTTTATAAATACCTACGTTTTATAATTCAGGATTTTAAAACCATAAACCATATTTTGAAACCATACAATAAATAGGTACCTAACACTTAATTATTATCAGTTGTTTTTTTCTGGACCTCGTTAAAATTTTCCCACGGTATCTGGACCCCACCAAAAACTACTTGCCGACTCCTGCTTTAGAACATCAATTTGCAAAAATGCTGGATGGTCGCACACTCGCACCATGCAAAAGTATTCTTTAAGGCCAAACAACATCTGACAGAAGATACGTCGCCGATCTTCCGTTGCGTAATTTACTCGAGGAATTTTAATAATGCATCTTCGGTCAAATGTGTACGGTGTGAGATGTTTATATGGAATTATGTGTACTGGCGGAAGATAGGCGACGTATCTTCCGTCAGATTAGGCTTGGCCCTTTAGAATGCGCGTGTAAGCGTGTTAAACGAAGCATGCGAATCTAAGCGAAAATGTTAAAGCATGCATACGTATGACTCACATTCTCATTGAATCACATTGTGGTATAGTAATTTTATTCTAGGTGCATCGTCTTCACATATAATTGTATAATTAATGTACCTATACAAAATATTGTAAGACATTTAAAAAAAGTAACAACGGTGGAGTTTCTTGCCCATTCTTCTCCATACGAACTACCTTTTAGAAGGGGCGACTAGAATCAATTCCATTTTTTTTGTATGTTTTGACGTTCTAAGGTGCTTTTTATGTGCCAAATTGAAATAAATACTTTGACTGTAAATACAAAATACCAATTTTCTAGTACGCTCAGTGCCTGAGACTATTTTTGACGTGACAACGTCTAATAAAACGATGAACGCCCAGTTCCGTCTTTACCATAAGGGCACGTGGGGCACGAGCCCAGGGCCCCCGGTCTGAAGGGGGCCTCGAAATGCCGAAACCCAGTGCAACCATGTATTATTCAATAAATCAATTTAAAAAAACACATCGGTTTCTTAGTTAAACGCATCATTAACAAAGCACCCAGATTACTAGGGTTGCACAGCAAAACGTTACTCAGCAGAAGTTTTCTTTAATTTGAGACAAATTGCTGCTAACTTCAGACTTTGTAACTTTTTAGTACCATATTAAAACAACTTGAACTACAAGTTAGTGTCAATGTAATAACCAATTATGTCACTGAACAAAAGTACAATCTGATGTTATTCACGTTCTTTTTGGCTTTCCAAAAGGGGCCCTAATTATCTGTGCCCAAGGGCCCCTGCATAACCTAAGACGGCTCTGTGAACGCCGGCAGCATGCACGAAAACTCAGCGTGAATCATTGTCACGTTCCGTCTGAGGCGAGCGTGCGAGCGAGAGCGCGGAACAAGCGATAGAGAGGCACGATGTTTTGTTATGACGTTGTCACGTTAAACTATCGTCCGTAAACCGACTTTACGGACAACCAATTTTTTTTATCAAAGTCAAAACATGAAGTAGGAAAACCTACGAACCGAATTACCTGTAATTTAAGTACACCGATATTTTAAAATATGTAGTTAATCTTTCTAGTGGTCTCAGACACAGCAGAGGATATGGGGTCAGGCTCCACAAAGGGGCTCAAGGCCCCCGAAACCTCAGACAATTTAATGACTTTTAAAATGTTGTTGTAATTGATTTTCTTGTTCAGGGCTCCACCCCCTCGAACAAAAATCCTAGTTAGAACTTACGGCTACGACCTATGGATTTTCTGTGAAAGAATTTTCAGTTTCAGTGTAAATTGTGCCCAATAAATGCCGATAGGTCACCCTCAATGGCTTGTTACCAAATACTATCCTCGAAAACTGACAATCGCGGCACGGCACATGTCTGCGGACTTCCGAGATTACAGGCGTGAAGGTAGATTTTTCTGATAGTAACGACATCTGTCTGGTGAAAGCTTCAACAAATATGAATTTGCGTTCGTTAGATATCGCTTAATGCTACCAATAGATGGCGTTGTTTCCAAAATATATTTAACAGTTTACAATAAGATCGGAGACGAGAAAAAACGTTACAATTCAATTCAAAGTAATTTTATTATAATATTACTTACAATTCATTATCATAATCCATTATAAATATTGTCCTATACATAAAATGATTGTGATCATTATAATAGTTAGAATCTTTTTTGTACGATGTACAGACAGACGGCTAAAAAGAATAGGAATGCAAAAAACATGATGACTTTATCGGTAAACTCTCGTCGGCCATATTTCTTTAATAATTTGCCAGATTCCGATATTGTGCTGGCAGTGTTTTGTAACTCCGATTTGGTGCCCTGAAAATAAGGTAATATTGTATAATTATGCAAAATCAAAAGCCAGCTAAAAAAACGGTAATTGTGTCAAAAACTCTAATGTGTTATTTATCAACTGGAAATTTAATGCCAATAACCTTTTTGAATGTCAAAATACAGTTATACCATTTGTGACAGAAAAAAATAAGACGAGACAATAGTTATAAAAAAATCTTAGATTAATACTTAACAGCAGTATAAATAAAATATAAGATAAGTTTTTCATAGGAACATAATACTGTTGTATATTAAACCTAATAAAGACTAATTTAACAATATGTTTGATACAAAACTTTTTTCACAATGTCCCTTAGGGCGGCCGCACTTTGGATGCGAATTTGTATCGTACGTAAATGTATGAATACTGGTTGTACGCAGGCCCGCCGCTAGCTGTTTCGTCACCCGCGTGCAATACCGAATGAAAAAATGACAATGACTTGAATTACGTGATAAGCAATGTTGTGTGATGAACAGTGCATTCCCCGCGTCAGTGTTGTCAATTCGCCGAAAATTTGGAGCTTGCTGGACGACCTTTTTTTTCGACGTTCCCACACTCTTTCGATTACTCCTGTATCTTGACACAAAACCGAACAAATTGAAATTGGTCTCAATTCCCCGAAATTCCCCGATTTCTCTCATTCCCCGCGCTTTCCCCGCACGGACCCGCAATTCCCCGCAAATCGAGGATTTTCGCCGCGATTGACAGGGCTTGTGATGAGTCGCTCGATTTGCCGCCCCCTGGGTGTGCCGCCCGTGTGCGGTGCACGCTTTGCACGCTCACTTACGGCGACCCTGGTTGTACGAATTGAGTGCGCACACTAACGTTTTTCTCCGACAAATAGACAGTGTCCCGGTAATATCGCTTTCGTGAAGTCCTTCAACGCACGAACGTGTATAAAAATCCCAACAAGTTCGGATTGTTTTCGGACGTCGGAACTACACGCACGTATACGCACGACTAAAGGTGCAAACAAACTGGGCTTATGTGATGCCACACCACGTTATGTGATGTTACGTTAGAAACACACTAGCTCTACGCTACGCCGCTAATCAGCCTCGTCAGCGACAAAAACAAACCGAGCTTACGCGAAAACACGCCCCGTTATGTGACGTTACGTTAGGAACATACGAGCACTGCACCAGGTCATTTCAGTGAAGCGTCGACCGTCGGAGTATTCGCTCGTTTCGTACTAAACTAGAAACATGGATTTTAGTGTTAACGCGCTATACATGCGATCTGACGCGTACGCAATGCCACGCAGAGTGGGATTTGGTGGCGTCAGCGACGTCACATAAGACAAACGTAGTTCTAAATAATGATTTTTCATATATTAATTATGAAAACCGATGTCTTCTGACGGACAACATCACATAAGCCCAGTTTGTTTGCACCTTAACTCGCACCCATTCTGCGCGCTCCCTTAGTACTTGGAAGGTCGGGATTGTCCGTGCGAAATCGCGTCCAAAGTGCGGCCGGCTTAGGCTACCACAAGGAATTAGAAGGCGAAGATCAGCAGTAAGGTCATGAAATTACTTGGTGTATAAAAGACTCACATGCACGGTAGAACTTGATGAGACCAAGTTGTCTAATGTATCTTGACTCCTCTGAGCAGTATCTGCCAGTTGTCTGCTTATGGATAACAACTGTTCAGTCACACCTATGTGAAGATAAATTACATTAAACAATTTGAAATGTAGACAATAGGCTGCAGAGAAATATTGTACTTTTGAATGAAGAAACAATAACTAATTGACTAAAATATTAGACTAATAGTGGAGGGGCTGTTGTAAGTCTACACCAACCACCTACCATTTGAACTACTTGTAGTAGTAAATCTATCTATATAAATAAAAATGAATCGCCAAATATGTTGCTAAGCGCAAAACTTGAGAACGGCTCGACCAATTCGGCTATTTTTTTTAAATATATTTTCCTTAAGGCTTAAGGAAGGTTCTTATGGAGAGAAAAAACATAAAAATTGCGTGGAAAATAGTAAAAACAACACTTTTCGTTTCCCACTACAGGCCAATAACTTTTGACAGAACGAAGTCTGTCCGGGTAGCTAGTCTAAAATATAATACAGAGAAGTTTGCTCATGCTGGATTTAATCTAGATTTACGTGTCGTAAGACGCATCACGTCAGAATAGTGTGCACGCCTACATACAAAATACATGAATCCGATAGCGTCAGATGCACTTACTGATGCGTCACGACACGACGCGTATGTCTAGTGTGAATAAGGTTCATAAGAATAGGCCCATAATAAACCCCTCTCAACATGGCGACCTGAAAGCGGCATACTAGAGTGCGCGCAAGATAAGTCTGCGCGCGATGGAGGGCGTGCTAAATGTTGCCATGGTCGCAAAAATACATAGGTAATACAACTTTTTAAGGAAAAGTAATATATTCGTGAGCATTAAAATTGGGCGGTTTTGCGGTTATTATATTTGCTGTTTATTATATTTTAATTGAGCTAAGTTATGTACGTTATTCACTACCTAACAATTAAACTAATTAGTATTTTTATGTAATTTGCAATGAAAAAGAACTAAGCTTATAAATATGCCCTGTATGATTAAGAATACATTATGATTATTGTCGTCTGATGAGGTCTACTTTATTCTTTATTTGTTATTATATTTTCTTTTATTCCTAAAATCAGGTAAATCTAGTGACAAAGTTAATAAAACGGGAACACTGTGGCGGAACATGATTAGTTCCGATTTTGACCAAAGACTACATGATTTTGACCGCGCGCTTGCGCGTACTCTAATGGCCATATTAAGAGGAGCTGTCAAAATTTTAAGAGCATTCTAATTTCAAACGATTGACAACATATTTTTTTTAAATTTGTGATCACTTTCTATATTTATAAGTTCCATTATTAAATAATGTAACAAGCCCCTGATATGTCTTCTTTGTTCTATTATTCATGGCATAATGCCAGCACACATGTTGTTTATTTAAAGATAGGTATCTGAAAACTGCATGCATATTTTTGTTTGTCAGTAAAAACGTTAGCTATAGAAAAGCTACTTTATTATACATTTCTCAAAAACCAATGCATATTTTTCAGCAGTAATGAGCATAGTCGGTTAGGCCTTAACAAAGAATTTGCCTGAGAAAAAACACCAAACATTGGTGTGTAAGGCTAAGAAATAACATATAGGTACTATGTAAACAAAAAAAATATTAAAAATAAAATACCTGAAGACATTTTGAGCAATCCATCTCTATCAACTTTATTCTTTCTGTTTCTTAGACCAGAATCATCTCCTTCACCAGCCTTTAACAACTCATCTCTTTGAGCCTTCTCTATGGCAAACATGCTGGTTATGTTGGCATCCTTGAATTCCTTAAGAAGACTGAAAAAATAAAATTAAAAGTTAATTATGTACACACAGAATAATTTTTCATTTAATCATTTTACAGAATTATCGTAATATATACAATATAAATCTTAACTACTATAATACAAATATAAGGTAAAACAATCAAAGGGCATCTAAAAATTTATCTGCATCGCTGTCAACAAAAGTGCCCAAAAGGCTGGAAGCATTGCCTTGTTGTATGGCAATGCTTATTCTTTGGCCAAAATATAGGCCAGCCCTATGGTCACATGAAGAGTCGACCAACCGCAGAATAATAACTTGTATGTGAATTATATTTTGTCAATATAATAAGGACAATATAAATAATCCATTAAAAAACTTTTAAGTTAAACGGTTTTATCTTACAGTACCGCTGCAGCATCAGGATTTGAGGATTGAAGGTTGAAATTATTATAATGTTGTATTGTCATAGGAATTGAATTTGTGTGCGAAGTTTCAGGTAAATTGTTTAAGCAGAAGTAGTTGAAAAACCTGTTGCAAGATTTGAATCAAACAAACAAATATATGAAGTGAAGATAATTATTAAAACTGTTTAAAAAAAAGGTTTAATTACTACAACAGATTTTATGATATTACCAATTTATAAACACCCTTTTTTATAAAATTATGTGACATGGTTGTGAGGAATGTGATCACTAAACCTAAAACAATGCACTGATGATGCATTATGTTGTTATTATAGGACAGAACAATGCTTGCGCCCATTCTCTTTAAATATTCCCTTGTTTATCTAAATGATTAACTTTCAACAAATAATAGATAGATAGATATTATAGACGATGCAATGCTAGAATTAAGATATTTAATTGATAAATATTTTGGGTGCATGAAAAGCATATCAACGAGTGATGATACTAAAGTACTTCCGGTGCACCCTGGGCAGTCAACCACACATCCAACCTTACTGACTGGCTAATCTTTATAGCATGGCATGAGCAATTCGAGAATAGAATCTTTACATAGTATAAAACAAAGTTCCTCCCGCTTTCTGTACACTTAGATCTTTTAAACTACGCAATGGATTTTAATGCAGTTTTCAGCAATAGATAGAGTGATTCAAGCGGAAGGTTTGTATGCCCCACATTAGTATCTACATTGCACCCGTGCGAAGCCGGGGTGGGTCGCTAGTAATAAATAAAGTAATTACCAAGCTAGCTGATGCCTTTGAGACTCCACTTCGCCAGCATATTTGATATCTCCAACATCCTTGCCATATAATTCTAAGCTTTCCAACTCATCTCTCAGTACCGATATTGCTGCTCTGCCTTTTTCGTTGAGCTTGTTCAATGTTTCCATTGACTCCCGGCATTCTAATATATCCTGTAAAATAAGTGATTATTTTATTATTTATTTCTTGTCTTCCCCACAGCTTTGTTATTTTAGTAATTATTTTATCATATGTATAGATGTGAGAGACTATCCAATTTACAAAATGACACGTTCTCTTAATCACTACTGGAACTATCTGAAAGGTATAAAAAAACAATCACATTTTGTTTTTATGTACCATTTCTGTGGACCTGGATATTTTGTCAACTTCGATATACGAGACAATTGGTATAATAGGTACTGGGTTACACATCGTGATATCAATTTAGTGTTATCAATTTATTTATCATTCATAATTACCTGAATTACGTTTTTCACTGTAAAATGATGCTTGGCCAATATTTTCACATAATTCTGGAATATCGTGTCAGGGCTTTCTAATTTCTGAAAAAGCTTGCTGTATGCAGTACCACTCAAATCTCTCTCTGCTCTCAAATTCATCTCGCTATTAGCAGTACAATTATTACATTAATAAATATCGGCCTGTCTGGTTTTTTATTTTTGAAAACTTTTGACTGTCATGTCATCTGATCTGTCATTATCTGTCAGTGCGAGTGACGTTTATAATTATTGGATTGACATTTCATCGTTTCATATTACTTGACAATGACCCTGATACACGGTAATAATATTATTAACGAGGCAACGGTAGCGCTACCCCAAATAAAGTTTTCTAGAGCACCTGTCCGGTTCAATGCACTGCAGTAATATATCGACACCTCCCGCGCATTAGGTCGTATGTCCAAATTTGTGATTTTTCAGGAGAGAGATTCTTAACTTCATCTTTGTCTTGATCAGCCGCAAACGATAGTGTGGGATTAATTTTAGAATATAGCAATGATTGAAGGTTAAAGGGGATAATGAGGCCTTTTGATTGAATTAAAAACTCATATTTTCGTAAAAGTAGGCAAAAATATAAACTTACGACCTTATTCTTGTTGTCGCAAAGTCGTATCTATTTGTTACGACCTTAACTATTAAAAAGCACAACGAATACAGCACGAATAAGGTCGTATGTCAGACATAAGACTTTATGCTGCGTACAGATTTTTTAAATACGATAATATCGACCGCGCATAAAATCACAACTTTCATGTTTCGACGTTTTGCGTCGGACGTATTTCAAATTATTAACTTACGAAAATAGTGATGAAAATCATTATATACTTAAAACAATTTACTAACACGATTAGGATAAACATGCAAATCATGATAGTAAATTAAAGTAAGAAATAAACTTACCATTTTGTCAACGTTCATTAGCCGTTATTTTCACGTTCGAATCATTTTGGTTATTTAAAGCTAATTTTAAATCTTTGGTGACCGTACATTACTCATAGTACTAGTATCTAATAAAAACAAAACATTAAAGTACAAAACACACACAGTTTCTTGTTTTTTTTAGATTTTCAAACTCCAAAGTAATATTTTGTACTATTTACATCTTACGACGTTGGTACTGTGCCGTGATTAGCCGGTGCGCGGTCCAATAGTTCAACGTAAATCGTCGCAACTGTTGTCACGACCATATGCGCGGGAATTTAAACATGATAATGCGTAATAAAAGTCGTAACACGTTTTTTTGATAAAATGAGATTTTAGTACTACAGTTCATTATTATAGAAATACTACACATCCTTGAAAACAATATTTTCATATTTACATTAAATACCAAGATTCTTACCCGGTAATAGTCTTATCATGTTTAAATTCCCGCGCATAATTATGGTCGTGACAACAGTTGCGACGATTTACGTTGAATTATTGGACCGCGCACCGGCTAATCACGGCACAGTACCGACGTCGTAAGATGTAAACAGTACAAAATATTACTTTGGAGTTTGAAAATCTAAAAAAAATCAAGAAACTGTGTGTGTTTTGTACTTTACTGTTTTGTTTTTATTAGATACTAGTACTATGAGTAATGTACGGTCATCAAAGATTTAAAATTAGCTTTAAATAACCAAAATGATTCGTACGTGAAAATAACGGCTAATGAACGTTGACAAAATGGTAAATTTATTTCTTACTTTAATTTACTATCATGATTTGCATGTTTATCCTAATCGTGTTAGTAAATTGTTTTTAAGTATAACTATAATGATTTTCATCACTATTTTCGTAAGTTAATAATTTGAAATACGTCCGACGCAAAACATCGAAACATGAAAGTTGCGATTTTATGCGCGGTCGATATTATCGTTGCGTCTTCGTTATTCTCAACGCATGTACGTTTCTGGTCTGCATCACTCCACGAAGATTGAGGAGATTGTGGAGTAAGTACATAAGGCGAAAGAACCAAATAGAACTTAACGAGTGAAAAAGTTGAAAAAGCACCATATTAACTTCAAGTAGTTTGTGGGGCGGGTTCCAAACCAACCCCTGAAGACTTTCTTAATACTTAAAAGAAGAATTTTGGCTAAAGGATATGGCGTTCCGACATTTTCGCGGAAACTTACGTGATACCACGCAGGGAAACACGTCGCCACCCGTCACTTTCAGTAGTTTAATTTTAATTTGTGAACGTATGTTAGTCTATTAGATATTATTGTATCAAATATTGTATCTACTTCTCTCGTGTCGGCACAAGCTATACGAGAATAGTATATGTCGTGCCGACACGTATGTTTATCTATGGGTTGCCAGAAAGCAAATAAACATAACATCACGCCTATATTCCCCGAAGGATTGGGCAGAGTTAACACCCTCATTTCGCCGTTATGTTTAAGTCCCATGTAATAGGAGACAAACCTATTGCCATCAACCGGACACAAATCCAAGCTTCAGGCAGCTACTGAGAAATTCCACACGGAAAAACCCAATAACAATTTGCCCGACCTGGAAATCGAACCCAGGACCGCACCATTAGCAGTCGCGCTTGCCATCACCAAACCAACGAGGCAGTAAAATAATAACTCTTATTAAAAAGTTCTAAGTACAGTAAGTACGCGCGCGAACTGAATACATTCGGGGACTAAGGTGAAGCTCCCCCCGCCATCCGCACGCCTCGCCTCACACGCCCGCAAATATAGTGCTGTTCTTGTCATCTAATAGCACTAGCACATTCCTCAGCTCTGACTTCATTTCGCTCGCGTACTGTACCTTCTCCGAGATGCTTGGCACACGTTTATAAATGTCATTCTAATTCAGGCCTTTCCTTCGTATTTGCTTGAAACGCGGAATAGGTACCTACCTACCTCATTAATTAGTATATATTTCTTCATGGTTCCCTTTTTTCGAACGAAGGTAATACAGAAATGTAAAAAACAAAATAGCAAAAATGTTTTATTTATTGATAATAAAAACAGTAACATTCATTCGTTGATGATTGTAACCATTCATAGATAAATAAAAAAAAACGAAACATAAAACAAAAATATGAACAATATCCTGAAATAAGCCACGAATTAATTAATTAATCCTGCAATGGATGTACGAGCTGATGAATTAATGAGTAGATACTATTGATTAATACTGATATCGTCCACAAAGTCTTCATATACATTGTCGTCCAGGTATAAAGAATGATAATCCTGGTAGCCTGTTAACTTTCTTCTACATGTAGGACATACTGGCTTTAGTATCAACGCCCTCTGCAGACAATTTCTACAAAATACGTGGCCGCACTTCGTCGAAACAACAGTTTCTTTGCCCATGTTATTAAAGCATATCGGACATCGAATTCTAAGAAGTTGTTTACACTTAGATTTTGCCTGCAAATAAAATTGATTCAAGTATTATGGAGTATCTACGAGGAAGCTGAGTAAACCTTTAGGTACCTTTTAATTTTGGACACTTCAAAATATTGAAAGTACTAACTAGACTAGATTTATTTCCAGATGCGGATTGCGCTTTGCAGAGTTGATTGACAAAGAAAATATCAAAAATTATCTTACTTTTGGCCTATGTTTCTTAGTTTTCTTTTCTTTCATTGGTTTCTCATTCGACTCAGGTATTCCAGGCGTCATTCCCGTGTATTGAACGTGTTTTTCTTGAAATGTGATCGATATTTTCATCGATATCGTAAAATCATTTTACAAATAATTTGATTTGTCAAAATTTTTTTTGACACACCACCTGACAGTCTCTCGGTTAAAAAAGTATTGGTGTCGATTCTGTAGCACATTTTGACGGTACTAAACTAGACTAAACGCAAGTGTCACTTTCTTTCTGTATTGAAACAGAACGAGACAAACAATCTAAGTTTAGTTTAGTCCTGTCAAAGTGCGCACCAGAATCGACACCGTTGTCTAATTTTTCTGTGATTGCTTTAAAAAGAGCCCGGCAAACAGCGTATTTATTTTATGGAAGATTACTGGAGACAACGTACACACGACGACAAACAAAAGTCTTTGAAAACAAACGACAATTCAAGCTATACATTTCCAGTATAAACTGCCGTCTAATTGGACTTTATATGTACTGTGACTATAATTGGGACGGAAGACTAAAATACAATAAAATCCACCTATATTAGTTCTACCGAAAGTCGATGGATTTCGAAACATAACAATTTTATATTTTTTTGAATTATATCCAGAATACCTTAATAAACTACCTAGTCTGGCCATAAATACTGTTACAATTAAAAATAAGAAAGATATTACATTTGAATTTGGAATCTGTCATTTTTATACGATTGTTCATTGAGTTTTCTAATTTTGGCGCCAATACATTGTACAATATTTTGCGATATTAAAATGGAGTGGTGTGATAAAGAGAACCGAATCGCTGTGATTGCATTACACAAAGTTGGTATGGAGCCAAATGCAATTTTTAAAACTCTCCATACGCTTGGTATTAATCAAATGTTTGTGTACCGGGGTATTAATAGGTACAATGAGACCTCCTCTGTTTGTGACAGAAAAAGATCTGGCCGTCCACGTAGTGTTCGTACGAAAAAGGTGGTCAAAGCAGCAAGGGAAAGAATTCGAAGAAATCCTGTCCGAAAGCAAAAGATTTTATCTCGGGAGATGAAGATAGCACCCAGAACCATGTCGCGTATTTTAAAAGATGACTTAGGACTTGCAGCCTATAAGAGACGCACTGGTCAGTTTTTAACTGATAATTTAAAAAAGAATAGGGTGGTAAAATCGAAACAACTACTGAAGCGGTACGCAAAGGGAGGGCACAGAAAAATTTTGTTTACGGATGAGAAAATCTTTACAATTGAACAACATTTTAACAAACAAAATGACCCTATTTATGCTCAGAGCTCTAAGGAAGCTTCCCAATTAGTCGACAGAGTGCAACGTGGGCATTATCCGACTTCAGTGATGGTTTGGTGGGGTGTTAGCTATGAAGGAGTGACTGAGCCATATTTTTGTGAAAAAGGTATCAAAACATCGGCACAAGTGTATCAAGATACCATTCTTGAGAAGGTAGATAAGCCCCTTAACAACACCATGTTCAATAACCGAGTATGGTCCTTCCACCAAGACTCGGCGCCGGGTCAAAAAGCTCGGTCCACGCAGTCTTGGTTGGAAGTGAACGTTTCGGACTTCATCAAAGCTGAAGACTGGCCGTTGTCTAGTCCCGATCTTAATCCGCTGGATTATGATTTATGGTCAGTTTTAGAGAGTACGGCTTGCTCTAAACGCCATGATAATTTGGAGTCCCTAAAACAATCCATACGATTGGCAGTGAAGAATTTTCCCATGGAAATAGTGCGTGCTTCTATTGATAACTGGCCTCAACGTTTAAAGGACTGTATTGCAGCCAGTGGAAACCTCTTCGAATAAGCTTTTTATATTTTAAATTGTTTTATATTTATGTATTAAACTAACACACTGTAAAAGTAATAAATATTAATTACAATAATATATTTTTTTTGTTTCGTGACAATATTTATGGCAAGACTAGGTATTTATCTCTATAATATCAAATTAACCAGCTTTTATTTCCATATTGGCTTGTGTGTAGCTGATACTTTAACAAAAGGTTTTTGTATCAAAATAATAAAACAATATCTTCTTAATAAATGCATTATAATACATAATGAATAGTAGTCACAACATCACTGATCAAGAGAAACCTCGGCGGGCTGTGCCGGCGCGGCGCTGCCGCTGCGGCCGCGGAGGCCCTCAAGCGGCGCAAATATAGTAACCTCATTGGTTGCTATGACTTTAAGCCGTTTGGGGTCGAAACACTCGGGCCATGGGGTCCGAGTACACATCTTCTCTTCAAAGAAATTGCCCAAAGGCTGGTCGACGCTTCGCGTGACCAGAGGGCTGGCTTATTCTTTGGCCAAAGAATAAGCGTTGCCATCCAGCGTAGCAACGCTGCCAGTCCTCTGGGCACGCTTCCGGATGACGGTGACGAAGAGGAATATTTTGACGCCTAAGAGATATTTTTGAATAATTTGTATTTAATAATTTTGTATATGAGTACCAAAAAAGCAAGTTCACCACTGACTAGAACGATCGTTCTGGACAGTGGTGAACTTGCTTTTTTGGTACTCTTATAGGTAGTTAGTTTTGACTTTAGATTTACATACATACATACATAAACTCACGCCTTTTTCCCATGGGGGTATGACTTTAGATTTGTATGTTTGTAGTTTAGTTTTATATTGTATACATATATTAGGTAGGTTAAAATGTAAATGATAATTGTGTAAATAAATTACCCTTTATAAACATAGATATTAGAGAAACCTTCATGTACAAATGTAAACTTAGTTTTACTAGTCATAGAAGTATTTTTACAGTTGCTTCTTAATAATTTCACTAATTTCTTTGGTCCACAGCAATATAGGTCGAGATGGTCCCTGTAACTAAAATAAAAGGAATTCGATAATATGGGGCCAGCATCATATACGATACGATTACAGTTACTTTTGGAATCGTCAAGTGCAATTAATGTATTTTTTATTCATATTTATTAATGCAATAATATCACTATGATAATATTTAAATCAGCTGTGTTATTAAATGTTTATAGTGAAACGTCTTCTTCTTCTTCTTCCTGCCCTTATCCCACACTAGGTGGGGTCGTCACAACAACACAACATGTATTTCATATATCCATGTTGTTAGAGGTTTTGGCTTATTGTTATAAGACCGGCCGCCTGCCTGACGTCAACCTTCCTTCGGAATACTTGTTGCGCTATCGCGCGTAGTGTATAGTCTATGGTCGCGCGTGTGACCCCTAAATTAATAACAAGCATAGATACCTCGCTAAAATAGCAACTGAACTCATATATTTGCATCATTTTGACATATGGAGCCGCTATGATGTTAGAGAAGGACACGTATACAGAAACGTTTCGAAATTTCGTAGGTAGTAACTAATTTTATTCTGACTAGTGATGTGACCCACTAAATTTCAACGTCGATAGAATTTAAAATGATATGCATTATCATATCTTATACCGCTACAAATAATAACCGTTAATTCATCATCATCATCATTCCCTACAGTTCTTTATGTATTAAACCTGACCCAGCTAACCCCAAATGTATTTAATTGACATAGTAACTTTTGAGTTTACTGAAAACATAGTGGAAGATATTCGGTTTTGCGTATGTTTATAACAACTTTTGCTTTTTGTAGGGTAACGCTATATCGCTCAATACACCTGAATACTCAATTTTATTTGCGTATTCCTCAAACGACTCTTCTTGCTGACCAATATTTTATTGGATCATCCTTTCGATCCAGTAGCGGTTCTGACAAATATTGTCGATAACGTGCATGGAGGACTTCTTCCGTTTTAGGAACATCTGTCTCATCCGAACGTCTCTTCTCGTTGGTCAATCACACGTTGAATGAAAGTCGGAATCATCTCGATCCAGCACCATTGTAAAATTATTATTTCATCGCGCTTTACATTTTAAGGATTGGCAAATGTAATCAGTAATCAGAAGCTATGTCTTATATACCCTTTTTTTGTTTATTAAAATTGTGTATTACACTGAAACTTCTTTTCTTTAAAAATCTTGATACGATACCGTATCGATCCACTGGATCGTACGAATTTGTGTGGATTGATACATGGATCGATATAGTGAGATAATGATCTATTGCGATACAAAATATCGATACAAAGCACCTGGATCGACCATCCCTACGACAGACGCATACAGGGGGGTGACAGTCGCCTACAAGGCACTTTTCATGATTATGATTCTGCCATCTATTCGTCTTGTACCCTAACTTTTTACGCTATTAATAGCTCAACTTTAATCCAACAGATGGCGCTAAATCACTTTTTGGCAACATATCTTAGGGCTGCCAATTTTTAATGGTTACTTTAATACAGTTATTTCTTATAATATAATGTAGGTACTGTATGTAATGTACTTATAATATAATGTAATGTAATAAAATGTACGTTTAAAAGAGAAAACTTTATATTTAACTACATAATAAATGAAATTTCTTCAAATGATTTATTTTCTCATGTCAATTCAGCTTTTTTTTAAATACCTAACTATAATAATTTGGAAGGTGTTAGTAGATTTTATTCAATATGCCTTGGCAACACTAAGTTGAAAATTTTCAAAGTTCAACCGCGGCTTGTCACATGTTCAAATGCAATTTTTCATTGTTTTTTAAATTATATTGGTGAATTGGTGTATTTCTGTGCGTTGAGTGTGCTTCCTCCGCAGCTACATTCGAGTTGAGCTAGCTCCTCGTCTTACTTCACCAGTTAAATGCGATTGTGGACGCTGTATTGATAAAAGTTTCTTGCCATAATTTGGACGCCTTAGTGCATAGAGGATAATAATATACTGCCCTAGGTGTATTAAGTATTTTTGCGAAATTGTGGACGCTGTAGTGTTTTTAAGTTTCTTTTCATGCGATAGTTTGGACGCCTTAGTGTAAGCATGTGTGTGTACTAAGCATAAACACAATAAATCAAATAAATAAAATAACGCGTTTTATTTAAATAAATAATACACTTTAAATAGGTATTATTTAGATCTACACTTTTCTTAAAACACAGCTTTTGTTGTTGTAGTGATTTAACTGAATAGTGTTCGAAAAATGTCTCAAGTTTGTAAAACAAAAGCAGATTTTTAAGAAAGGTGTAGGTAGATCTAAATAATACCTATTTTATAATTTTCATTCCACTGATTGACCCCACACAAAGAATACCAAGTTACGTACCTATGTGTGTGTAAAACATATAGGGTAGTTTAGGGATCAAGACTAATAGATGGCGCCACCGAACGGGGAGACATGACGGTTACAAGAGAGCTCTCTATCTCTAGTATTATTACTGTACTCAGTGTTTCAGTATATTACAAAGTACTATGTGCTGTACTCTGTGGACGCATAGCAATGAACACGCCAACAAGTCAAATAGTTCAATGAACGGACTGTCAGACATTGAAGCAAAGTACTATTAAATTTGTATGGGTATTTAGATCAAATAGAACAAAATGACAGTTCATCTTGTGACAAAACAAAAAAAGTAAAACTAAGAGTACATCATATATCTTAGGTAGGTACCTATATTAATCCACAGATTAATGATATATTAATCTGAGGGTGTGACCCAATGTGCTTGCTAATGTCATGTCATCTGATCTGTCATCATCTGTCAGTGTGAGTGACGTTTAATTATTGGATTGACATTTCATCGTTTCATTTACTTGACAATGACCCTGATACACGGCAAAAATATTATTAAAGAGACGACAATAGCGCCACCCCACATAAAATTTTCTAGAGCACCTGTCCGGTTCAGTGCACAGAGTACAGTTATGGTGCGTCCAGATCTGACGAACGCGCCGCGAATGCGCCGATCGCGCGCAGCTCGCGCTCGGAGCTTTGTACGAACATGAAATGCACGCGCGCAGCTCGCGAGCGGCGCATTCGTCTGGTCTGGACGCACCATAATACATTAGGACGTTCAGTGAAACTGTAGGTATAGATTTGATTTATCAACTACCTACATAATTATAGGTTTCTGCCTCAGTTTTAAGAACTTCTTCGATCTGCTTCGTTACAGTGGAGGGAAAAAGACTGAAGCCCATTTGCCGTAATAAATATGGTACTGACGGATTGATGAGACCAAATATGCTGCTGCGTCCCGCGATACTGTCAACGCAGCTATACGTTTCCGGTCTGCATCACTCCACGTAGGTTGAGGAGATCGTGCAGTACCTACATCAGACGTAAGGCTAAATAGAACTTACGGGTGGAAAAGTTGAAGTCGCACTATGTTAACTTCAAGTCATTTGTGGGGCAGGTTCCAAGTCTACATCCGGAGATCTTCGGAAGAAAGAAGGAAGGATTAATTGAGACTGAAGGGTGTTCCGACATTTTGGCGAAAACTTACATGAAACCACGCAGCGAAACATGACGCCGCCCGTCACTTCCAGTAGTTTAATTTTAATTTGTGAACGTATATGTTAGTCTAATAAGTAGATATTATTGTATCCAATTTTGTACCTTCTTCTTTCGTGTCGGCCCGAGCTATACGAGAATAGTATATAACGTAGTGAAAAGATTAGGTAACCAGTCAGCATGGTTGGTTGTGGGGCTGACTGCCCAAATGCGTCTAAGTACCTACTTAAGTATTTCCACTCGTGGAGGCTGTTTAAATGCACCCTAAACCAACAAAATATTATATGTATGTTTATCTATGGGCCTTCGTTGCCAGAAAGCAAATAACATATCATCACGCCTGTTATCCACGAAGGGTTGGGCAGAGGTGTATAGTAACACCCTCATTTCGCCGTTATGATTAAGTCCCATGTAATAGGGGGCGAGCCTATTGCCATCAACCGGGCACAAATCCAAACTTCGGACTGCTACTGAGAAATTCTACACGGAAAAACCCAATAACAATGCCTGACCTGGGCATCGAACACGAGAGCTCTCGATCAGCTGTCGCGCTTGCCACCACAAGACCAACGAGGCAGTCAAATAAATAACTCTTGTTAAGAAGTTCTAAGTATAGTAGGTACGCGCGCGAACTGAATGCATTCGGAGACTAAGGTGAAGCTCCCCCCGCCATCCGCACGCCTCGCCTCACACGCCCGCAAATATAGTGCTGTTCTTGTCATCTAATAACACTAGCACATTCCTCAGCTCTGACTTCATTTCGCTCGCGTACTGTACCTTCTCCGAGATTCCTGGCACACGTTTATAAATGTCATTCTAAGGAGGTCAGGACATTCAGGCCATTCCTTCGTATTTGCTTGCAACGCGGAATAGGTGCCTACCTATCTTATTACTTAGTATATATTTCTTCATGGTTGCCCTTTTTTCGAACGAAGGTAATACAGAAGTGTAAAACATAAAAACATTTTTTACAAAAAAATTAAACCGACTTCAAAGAAGAATAAAATAATTACCATATAAAATTAACAGTTTCAGAAGTCGGTGCTGATCCACGCTGAACCAAATTGAAGGCACCGACTTCTGAAACTGTTAATTTTATATGGTAATTATTTTATTCTTCTATGAAGTCGGTTTAAATTTTTTGTAAAAAATGTTTTTATTTTTTTCATTTTAGTGGCCTTAATTAAAACTTGGTTGGACCTACTAAAGACGCTGCTCGTAACATAATCACATCATCACAATATGCGTACTGTTCGTCATTGAGGAGTTCCATTGTCTATCTCCGAAGTTCTTCATCAGATCTTCACCAAATATAAATGGGACCAACTTCGAAGTATACCCTATCCATTAAAAAAAGAATTATCAAAATCGGTTCACAATTGGAGAAAATATCGATGAACATACACAAAAAAAAAGAAAATACATACAGACGAACATAGTAACCTCCTCCTCTTTGGAAGTCGGTTAAAAATAGCAAATATAGTTTATTTGTTGATAATAAAAACAGTAACATTCATTCGTTGATGATTGTAACCATTCATAGATAAATAAAAATAAACAAAACAAAAATATGAACAATATCCTGAAATAAGCCACGAATTAATTAATGTATCCTGCAATGGATGTACGAGCTGATGAATTAATGAGTAATTAATGATACTATTGATTAATACTGATATCGTCCACAAAGTCGTCATATACATTGTCGTCCAGGTATAAAGAATGATAACCCTGATAGCCTGTTAACCTTCTTCTACATGTAGGACATACTGGCTTTAGTATCAACGCCTTCTGCAGACAATTTCTACAAAATACGTGGCCGCACTTCGTCGAAACAACAGTTTCTTTGCCCAAGTTATTGAAGCATATCGGACATCGAATTCTAAGAAGTTGTTTACACTTAGATTTCGCCTGCAAATAAAATTGATTCAAGTATTATGGAATATCTAGGAGGAAGCTGTGTAAACCTTTAGGTGCTTTTTAATTTTGGACACTTCAGAATACTGAAAGTATTAACTAGACTAGATTTATGTCCAGATGCGGTTGCGCTATGGCGAATTGATTTACAAAGAAAAGTTCAAAAATTATCTTACTTTTGGCCTTTGTTTCTTAGTTTTCTTTTCTTTCACTGGTTTCTCATTTGACTTAGGTATTCCAGGCGTCATTCCCGTGTATTGAACGTGTTTTTCTTGAAATGTGATCGATATTTTCATCGATATCGTAAAATCATTTTACAAATAATTTGATTTGTCAGACATTTTTTTATACACCTGACAGTCTCTCGGTTAAAAAAGCATTGTCTATTTTTTCTGTGATTGCTTTAAAAAGAGTTCAGCAATGAGCGTATTTATTCTATGGAAGATTACTGGAGACTCAACGAACACATGACGACAAACAAACGACAAATTAAGCTATATATTTCCAGTATAAACTAACGTCTTATTGGGCTTGTATATGTACTGTGACTGTAGTTGGGAGACTAAAATACAATAAAATCCCTCCATATTAAGTTCTATCGAAGTCAATGGATTTCGAAATATTACAATTTTATATTTTTTTGAATAATACCCAGAATACCTTAATAAATAGGTACCTACTAAACAACTATTTATCTCTATAATATTAAATTGACCATCTTTTAGTTCCATATTGGCTTGTGTGTAGCTGATACTCAGGGGCATAGCTACCGCCGTATCAATTATACGGGACCCCCGGGCCATGGGGGCCCCCAACGTGAGTAATCAAAAATTAAAAAAACAGTTTTCCAAAATTAAAACTGACAAAAATTACTAAGAACTTCGATGGGACATGAACGCCTGTCAGACGTGTCACTATTGTCCATAGAGGCAGAAACTTTAGAAAAACTAAAGTCATCATCAGCTATAAATGATTTAATAAATCAGTTTGCCCAAAAAAAGGCAAGGAGAGTGTATATTTAATTTGAATTGTTTGTAAAAATTTTGGAAAAGTGAGAGATAGATAATTATGATGAATAAACATTTCTTTTAATTTTATGCAAAAAATTTTTTTTTCTTTTGTGAGAAATCTTTACCCTTCCTAAGGGCCCCCAAACAAATTTTTATACGGGGTCCCGCCAAGGTACGCTACGCCACTGCCAGGGGCGTAGCTACCGCCGTATCTGCCGTATCAATTATACGGGGCCCCCAACGTGCGTAAGCAAAAATTAATAGAAACAAAGTTTTTCAAAATTAAAACTGTAAAAAATTACTAAGAACTTCGATTGGACATGAACGCCTGTCAGACCTGTCACTATTGTCCATAGAGGCAGAAACTTTAGAAAAACTAAAGTCATCATCAGCTATAAATGATTTAATAAATCAATTTGCCGAAAAAAAGGCAAGGAGAGTGTATATTTAATATGAATTGTTTGTAAAAATTTTGGAAAAAGTGACAGATAGATAATTATGATGAATAAATATTTCTTTTAATTTTATGCAAACATTTTTTTTTCTTTTGTGAGAAATCTTTACCCTTCCTAAGGGCCCCCAAACAAATTTTAATACGGGGCCCCGCCAAGGCACGCTACGCCACTGCTGATACTTTAACAAAAGGTTTTTGTATAAAAATAATAAAACAATATCTTCTTAATAAATGCATTATAATACATAATGAATAGTAGTTACAACATCACTGATCAAGAGAAACCTTCATGTACAAATGTAAACTTAGTTTTACTAGTCATAGAAGCATTTTTACAGTTGCTTCTTAATAATTTCACTAATTTCTTTGGTCCACAGCAATATAGGTCGAGATGGTCCCTGTAACAAAAATAAAAGGAATTCGTTAACGAAGTGGGTCCAACATAATATACGAAACGATTACAGTTACTTTTGGAATCGTCAAGTGCAATTAATGCAATAATATCACAATGATAACATTTAAATAAACTTCGTTGTTAAATTCTTATAATGAACCAATGTAGATCTTCTAAATATATTCATCAGAATCCATACCGTATCCATTCATTTAGTATTTTAAAAACGATTAAAAATGGACCCAAAATTTAACCTAGAAGGACGCCTGCACTACCGCTACGGTATACAGGTAATTCATAAGACTTGAGCCGGCTGCATTATTTTACTAACTTGTAAATTGAAAGTGAAGACGTCGAATGTCCAATGCTTAAAATCATAAGGCTGGACATCCACCAGAGCTGTGCGAGGAAAATGTGTAACGAGGATGTGAAACGGTGTGACCCTTTCCACCAGAGCTGTGCGAAGAGTGCGTAATGCGTAATGTGTTAATGTGTACAGATGAGCCGTGGCGGGAGCGGTACACATTCCTCGTAATCGTAACACATTCCTCGCTACACATTCCTTACAACACATTCCTCGCAACACATTTCTCGCTTGTTTTGTATGAACAAAAACCTCGCACTGCTAGACCCATATCCACCAGAGCTGCGCAGAGCGAAGCTAGGTAAATGAAGTGATTCTATTGGTGCTTACAAAACACATTCCTCGCTACGCAGCTTAGCACAGCTCTGGTGGATGCTCAGCCTAATAACGAAAGGTATAAAAGTTTCAGGCTAAACGCAATCAAACGCTATTGTGCAATCATAAAATAAAACATTCCAATAAAATTCTACGATTTCTTGTAGGCAAAATGTTGCTTGATTTTAGACAAGACTTATAAGTCTGAATTATGAATCTTGTCTCACTGTCTCTCTCTCTCTTATATTGTCACATCGACAAATTATATAATTTAAAAATTCCAGTTAACTTACTCTGGATATAAGTGCACCCAATATCCAAAAACTCTATCCCAGTGCGGCCTCCCCCGTCTTACCCTACATCCAAGCAGAGGATACTGTTTTGCTATATTATAATTATTGTCTTCATCTCTTCCCGTCTTCTCATCATTCGCGTTTCTTTTCAGATTAGGCGTCAGCAAAGTCACTTTCTCATCATCTCTGTCTCTACTTATAACGTGACTGACACCTCTTTCGTTAATCACAACCATATGTGCTACGGGATTTTGTTCTTTATTGCTATTGTTCTTAAGTTCATTATGTGTGTTAGTGACGTAAAATTCTATGTGCAGTCTATCTGGGCGGTTTGCGTTTCGTAATTGTAGTATAGTTTTGTTTGCTAAGTCTGCGAGCCATGTAAGCTCCCTTTCGTGTCTGACTATCCAGAGAAGGTGGACCCGGCCGGGCAGGCGGCTGCGTGGATTCCTGAAATATAGTAAAAATAAATATTAGATGATACGTTTTTATGTAAGATTTAATTTATTTATTTCCGAGGATATCAGGCAGGCGGCCGGTCATAAAACAATAAGCCAAAACATCTAACAACATGGATTTATGAAATACATGTTGTGCCGATCCCACCTAGTGTGGGATAAGGGCAGAAAGAAGAAGAAGAAGAAGAATTTTATTTAAGACAGCAGTGTCCGATGTTCCTGCCAAATTATTATCTGCATAGATCAGCCATTCATAGAACAATATAGTAATAGGTTTGTTAGAAACAGTTAAACATAACAAGCAGTTACAGACAAATGGCGTAATCCCTACTCGTCGACATATGATCTCATGGCTCAGAAACGGCCGAACTAGCAACATGCTATATTCTGTTACAAATATAAAAGAACACTTACAGCAACATATCATGTAACACTGCGACGAACGGCGTGATCCCCACTCCGGCAGCCACGCAGATCGCCACTTTACTCCGACTCACACTCTCCATAGGACTTGAAAACGGCCCGTCAACCAATACGCTGAAATTAAGGAAAGACAACTACATTATTATGTGAATAATAATATATTCAGAAGCCAGGAACAAATAATTTGTAGACTGGATCAAAATCGCCAAAAAAAATCCAGCTTATTATCTTTACATAGTATAAAACAAAGTCGCTCCCGCTGTCTGTACGCTTAGATCTTTTAAACTACGCAACGGATTTTAATGCCGTTTTCAGCAATAGATAGAGTGATTCAAGAGGAAGGTTTATATGCCCCACTTTAGTATCTACATTGCACCCGTGCGAATGCGGGGCGGGTCGCTAGTTATAAGATAAATTGACGCCAATTCTCTTATTCACCTACTAAACTAAAATTAAAGAATTGCTATCTTTTACTAACAAAGCGCGCGAGAAAAGGACGGTGATAGATAAGAACTAAGTTAGAGATTTCAAACTAGTTTACGCCTTGAATTTCACCGAGTTCTTAGTCGACACGTTCCGACGTGTAGGTACTAAATTTGACAGTTCTTATTTACACCCGTCTCTTTCTTATTTTATCAGAGTAAAAAAGATGACAATAACCTAAATTAGATTAGGTTTAGTTTCTGCACAACAGAATCGGCACCATTGTTATCAAGGAAGAAAAATGCTTACCTAAGTTCACTAGGCCTTCTTTCTAATAACAGTTTTTCTAATGATTCAGTCCAATCACCCTTCACTCTTATCCATACGACGAAACTTCTTTGGTATGATGTAGGAACCTGAAATTAAAATAATATTGTTTTTTATCATCATGATAATGGCTACAAAAATACAAGGTGTAAAAAGACCCTTCACGAAGCCGCCAACCAAGCATTCAGTAGGTACATCAAACTAAGTAACCCTACGCAAAAATTGTCGCTGGGAAACGACTTTTTTTTGGGTGAAAAATATCGTTTTCAGTTCAGTAGCTCAAACATGTAGGTTTTGCTGCCTGAAATCAGTGAGCAAAATGCGATTTTGCTCACTGAGTGAGACAACGTAACTTTTTAATTTTTTTTTCAGAAAACCGCAAATATCTTATTCAGCCTTGGGTTAATCATACAATTCGAAACATTTACACTCTATCTCTTTCCCGCCATTAGAAAGAGACAGAGACAAAGACCAGCCCTTTCGAAGTTCCGATTTTGAATTCGACCTCAAAGACAAACACGTTCGGAATTTCGTACTAACTAAAGAATTTTTGCAAAAAGATAATTGTCTTTTAATGTAATTTATTGAATTCTTAACTTATTGTTGTATTTAAACGAAAATAAGTATTTACTGCAAATAAAACTGATATTTAACCTGTAAATATTTATTTCTATTTTGAATAATACAATATCATGGGTGCTATTTCCGATCACGCCTTAATTTAAATAAAAGAGCGGGAACAAAATTTCGTGGCTGGCGTAAAGAGTTGAATAAGTTAAAAAATATTAAAATAATCGTAAAATATAAGTGAAACTAGCGATGAGAACAGTATTTTAACACCGGAAGAGTTAAAACAACAAGGGTAAAGGCCCCAGTAGTCAGCCTTTTAACAGAATTACTAGATTCAGTTTCGTATATAATGAAATACAAAATTGTTTAAAAAAAAGTAATGCAATTAGTGATTCAATAATTTATTAAACTTTGCAACAAAACAAAAATAATACTAGAAATAATATGTTTTGAATAAAAAAATCAACATTAACTTAAATATGACACTTTTCTCTAATGCTCAGCCGCCAAAATCCATAAATCGGCCTTCTCGTCACCAGTTGTCAGCCTAGGCTACACTTATACAACATGTAACGTAATTAACGCACACCCTCAAACACCCCAATAAGAATATTATGTTATAATCGTAATACATACACTGAAATTTTAGTTTAACATGTATATGCATTGTTATTTACTAAATTAACGTTCTTGAAATAAGGTTTATTTTTCTTTATTTTGTATTGAATGACGGAATTTGTATTAATACAAATAAAAATGCACTTTTAAAAGTCTTTTTGCCTTAATTTACAGTCCATTTCAGTTTGTAGATATTGACTGTACAGGGGTAATGTGACAAATCTCCGTAGTTTTAATTATTTTTGAGATAAAAAAATACCTATATTAAAAATGATAGAAATCGATTCAGTAAACGATTCCGAACAAACTAATTTCAGAATGTGCGTTAATTATGTTACATATTGTATATTTTGAGATCACATTTTACATATGTACGAAATAAATAAAAAATCTGTCAAAAATACAAAAATATTGTAGCTGAAGTACAACTTCACTTAGGTATAGTTGACAGATGGTCATCAGATATAGATGAAGTTTTCGCAGGACATATGAAAGCAAACAAAACAGTTAAACTGTACTCCTATTAAAAAAATCGTTATTAGTTGTTTAAAAAACTTCATCTTTATTCATCAAGTATTCATGAAGGTAAACGATTTTCTGATTTCTTCAGATATGACTGCTCTGCCTTTAAACACACCTTCAAGAGTCCTCAAGGAGAGATTGAGATTTCTTCTGAAAAAAGACTGTAACCATTTTTTTTTCCTTATCTTCCGTTTACGAACGGGTTACTCCTGCCATCTTCAATTATTATATTTTGAACCGTATTTAAGACATTATCAGGCTTAAGTTGAAATCTACACTTTGCAAAAGCGATACTCCAGTTAACAATTTCAGTTTCTTCGGGTTTTGATAACACTGAATCAGGTCCCATTTTACGAGAACCTTCTGGTAGACTTAAATGAAGTCAGTCTTGCAAAGTTCCACGAGGAACACCATAAACTCGGCTAGCCTGTCTAATTTTCATCCCATTTCTTGTGGCATCTATAGCTTGCACTAGTTTTTCTTCTGGATATTGAAGGATGGGCCTCGAAACTGACATGATTAAAATCTAAAAAAAATATAAAATATTACTTATATCAAATAACTTATTGATAATTATGATAGTAATGAGTTATTTAACAAAAAAATTTAAACAATATTTGAAAGACATATGGTTGAGTACTGGATCTATCGAAACCTATCCTCAGCCACCATAGCACATTCTCTAACGGGGCGGCCGACTACTGGTTTTATGTCGAAATTCAACGACACTTGTCTAAAAACATTTAAAGTGCTTGAGTAGGCCTTACAAATGATACCAATATCGCTTAAAAATAATAATAACCATCAAAACCAATAATCAGCCGGGGATGGCTGAGCTCTGGCATACACGTGAAAAATGAAAACCCAGTAATCGGCCATCTTGTAACCGGCTTTAAATTAACAAAAAAACATTTCTTTTCAATAATTATTATTCTAAAACTAAACATCACACTTATAACATTAAAATTATGAGCAATACAATGAAAATTCCTTGAAAATCTCACCTATTTTGAAAGCACTGTTCGCTAAGAAAAAGATGGCGATCATCGCACGCGCAGTCACATCGGTTGACAGCGCCAATAAGAACTCAAATTTCTCCTCGTCTAGACCTCTTACACACAAATGTATCTCATAAATAGATCAATTGAAAGTTAGATAATTTATTATGCCTAATATTATTGGCAAATTTAAATTATAACGCTATTCCTGGCCCACAAACCGAATAAAAGGCCGAGCACTGGTGCAGGGCTGACTACTGGAGCCTTTACCCAAGTTATTAATGCAGATTTAAGTTTCCTACCTGAGAAGTCTCGCGAGAAATATCTGAAAGCATACCATATCTTCAATGAATGGAGACTTATAAAGGGCGCAAGCAGTTTTTGGAGACGGTGTTGCTATCTTATTTTTTAGATTTATCACAGACGAGGCGATCATCTACAACGTGGAATATTTACTCAATGTTGAAAGCTACTTAAACAAAACAGAACGTGCATATTGAAACATACGCAAAACTATTAAAATTTCAAAAAAAAAAAAAATATAAATTTAAATTAGATTTTAAATATTTACATTATTTTGATTCACAATAAATAGTTATTTCAATATATTCCTGTTTATTATTTTATCTCCTAACGTGTTCTCGCGGCTGAAGTGAAAAGTTATGTGTGTTACACGAGAGCAAAGTTTTTTGCATCTCGTGCCTTTGAATCCCTCGCCACACTCAGGATTCAACTTTAGAATCACTCGCTACGCTCGTCATTCAATCGTTGAATCCTTCGCTTGCTCAGGATTCAAAATCAGCACTCGCAGCAAAAATCGACTTTGCTCTCTTGTTGCACAAATAACTATTTACGGTAAAGCTCAATGAAACGCACACAAAACATTGTGCTGATGGATGCAATGAATAATAAACGGATAATGGAGGTATTTCAAGTACATTTGCAACCTTCAAAATTAGTATTTAAAGAAAAAGTTGTGAAGAAGTTAGAACTTTGACCTCCGTTATCTCCATAACTAGGAGGTTCCCAGGCATAGTCCAGAACAAAAAAATATCGCAATGACGTGGAGAATAAGTGCTTTTCGGCTTCGTTAAGGGTCTATTTACACCGTTTATAACACTCCCATTTGTAGTACAAATATGAGAAATAGATACCTAGGTGTTTGAAATGGAGTGGCAACAGCATTTGGCTGCATGCAAGAATCTAATTTTCGAAGGCAGGACGCTGAATTCGCTACGCGTAAAACCAAAATATCACTCAATTATACATACTTGCATAATAACATGCCAGTAATTCCCGAAGGATAGGACATGTATAGTAAATTCGCCGTTTATGTTTAAGTCCCATGTAATACGGGGAGAGCCTATTTCCATCAACCGGGCACGAATCCAAACTCCGTGCTGCTACTGAGGAATACCACACGGATAAACTCAATGACAGTACCCGACCTGGGGATCGAACCCAGGAACTCACGATCAGCAGTCGCTCTTGCCACCACTAGACTGACGAGGCATTATATACACAATCCCAATTATAATTAGGTACTCAATAAAACAAAATAGGAATAGATGATAAAGAAATAAAACTTGATTGTAATTTAGATGTCTATACAGGGGGTAAACGAAATCATGTAAATAATTCTTTCAAACCTCGTTATGTGCTGCTGACATAGATTAACACTGCACGGGATACTTTTGGATACAAAAAAAAAATGTACAAAAAGTTAACATGTGTGTTCTTAAGGGGAAACGCGGGCTGCAAAATATTAATAATTTGAATAGGTATTTGCGATCTATTTCCGTCCCTCCCCTCCCGCAAACCTTCCCTATTGAGCTTGGCAGACACCTGCATCTGGGACTGATTTCTCCTATGCAATATTAGCGAAATCGTACTTTCGTATTTCCCTGTTTCCTTCTTCAAATCTGGACCGATTTTAATTTTTTTTTCTGTACATACATACATACATAAACTCACGCCTTTTTCCCATGGGGGTAGGCAGAAACTATAGAACGCCACATGCTACGACTCTTACATACCCCTTTCGCTTCATCCACATTCATACATCTTGTCATACACGCACGCCGGTTGAGAGTACTACGCACCTGACCTTTGTGAAGAACATCACCAATAACATCGATGTATGTCCTTCTAGGACGTCCTCTATCCTCTCCGTTCCCATTAACATCCGCCTTATAAATTTCTTTTGTTAATCGCCGTTCACTCATTCTCTCAACATGGCCAAACCACCTAAGCATACTCCTTTCAATTTTTGTCACTACATCATCTTTTAAACCGCAACTTTGTCTAATCTCTTCATTTCTCAATCTATCATTCAAAGTTACACCGCACATACTTCGCAAGGAATGCATTTCCACGGCATTTATTCTACTTTCATGCCTCTTCTGCCACGACCAACATTCACTTCCATACATAAGCGTAGGTACCAACACACCATTATGGACAGCCAGTCGTGCCTTTTTGGACATCGACCGGCTAGCCACAACCGCATGCAAAGCACCATTTACTTTATTTCCCGCATTTGCTCTCCTTTCCACATCTTCGTCAATCTTACCATCTCTTGTAAACATGCTTCCCAAATAAACAAACTCATTCACCTGTTCAATACTTTCATCTCCTATCTTTACTTTACACTCAGATACATCTGCATCTCTTTCAAAAACCATTAATTTCGTCTTGCTTACATTAATTTTCATCCCTTTCATATTATATGCTCCATTCATCATAGTTACCATGTCTTGCAACTCTTCCGCCGACGATGCAAGCAAAACTTGATCATCTGCGTAGAGAAGACATTTGACAGGCAACTCATTCATTTTCAATCCACACTCACTCCCTTTTAAATCTGTCAAACAACTATCCATGTATAGGTTGAACAGTCATGGAGACGCTACACAATCCTCTGGAGATGCCAAACTAGTCTGTGAACGCCCCATTTATCCTAATACAAGCACTGGAATCCCTGTACAGCGATTTCAGTGCCCGTATCAAGCGCCAGTCCACCCCGTACAAAGATAGTGTCGACCACAATTCTTCCCTCCACACACTATCATAGGACTTCTCCAAATCAATGAAAGCGCAGTACACTTTCTTGTGCTTTGCCAGATGTTTTTCGGCTATGCACCTCAAGGAGAAGATCTGATCCATACAGCCCATCCCCTCTCTGAACCCTGCCTGAACATCCCATACTTTCTCATCTGTTATTCTTATCACTCTGTTAATTAAAACTTTCGCATATAGTTTGCCGACCCTAGTTTAAAAAAGCTTTGGTTATGTCTGTATGTTTTTCCTTTATTTTTTATATTCGTCAAATTTGTTTGCCAGATGTTTGAAAACGGTGGTAAAACCGGTCGATTTCTGTAAAATTTAAGCGTTTCTAGTTCTTTTAATAATTAATTTATTGACAATAATCACTTTTTAACAAAAATAAAACCGACTTCAAATTGTCTATCTCCGAAGTTCTTCATCAGATCTCCACCAAATTTGAATGGGACCACTTCGAAAGAATTCTCTTTCAAACAAAAAAAGAATCATTAAAATCGGTTCACAATTAGCAAAGATATCGCGGAACAAATATACAAAAAAAAAAAACATACAGTCGAATTGAGAACCTTCTCCTTTTTTGAAAGTCGGTTAAAAACCAAACATAGGGACATAGTTGTGGTAGAAAATATATATATATGGTAAAAAATATTTGCTCTAGTGACATTATCCAAGGAGGAAACTGAGGAATACGTTTGTATGAACTAAATGCCGACCGCATTGCCTCTTCTCTTAACGTGAGGCATGTTAGCCGGCGGCGCGGCGCGGCTTGCCTCGGCGCGGCGGCGCGCGGCGCGGCGAGCGAAAGCCACGCAATCCGCTCGGGGCGCTAAAATGCCTCACGTTAAGAACGGATGTTTACCTTTTGTATTTTTTTTTATTGAATCCAAAAGTATCCCGTACAGTGATAATCTATATCAGCAGTAAATCACGAGGTTTGAAGGAATTATATGATTTCATTTACACCCTGTATCCTACCTCGTGGTGAAATTTATCCCATTCTAGAACTATTTATAAAACCTTCTGACGCAATATATCAATTACAACCTACTATTTTGAGATGTCACAAAACCCATTGTCACAAAGCAAATACGCTTAGTTCAATTGCTGATGGGTCAAGCACCATGTTTAGAACCACTCATCCCACCCACGAGATAATAGCACTTATGACAGAACATATTTTGACTATAGTTATTATGTAACCGAATGTACGTCTAGTTAGAACATAAATAATTCACGCCAGTCATGTGTAGGTACGTAAAACTGTTACATAGTTAAACATAAATAGATTCTCAATACTCTATTGTCTTTGGTAATTAACCGACTTCCAAAAAGGAGGAGGTTACTATGTTCGTCTGTATGTAATTATTTTTTTTGGGTATATTCATCGATATTTTCGCCAATTGTGAACCGATTTTAATGATTCTTTTTTTAATGGATAGGGTATACTCCGAAGTTGGTCCCATTTAAATTTGGTGAAGATCTGATGAAGAACTTCGGAGATAGAGAATGGAACTCCTCAATGACGAACAGTAGGTACCTACGCATATTGTGATGATGTGATTATTTTACGAGCAGCGTCTTTAGTAGGTCCAACCAAGTTTTAACTAAGGCCACTAAAGTGAAAAAAATAAAAAACACTTTTTGCAAAAAAATTTAACCGACTTCAAAAAAAGAATAAAATAATTACCATATAAAATTAACAGTTTCAGAAGTCGGTTCCTTCAATTTGGTTCAGCGTGGATCAGCACCGACTTCTGAAACAGTTAATTTTATATGGTAATTATTTTATTATTTTTTTGAAGTCGGTTTAATTTTTTTGTAAAAAATGTTTTTTTATGAAGTAACCGCTAGCGGCCTAACTTTTCGTAAGTGCAGATTTATTTTTGGTGAATAAACCTGGTTAAAAAAAACAAAAAAAAGTAAGTACAGTCAGCGTTATATGTATAGCAATCAAGACGACCAAATATTTAGAAACATCCAAAGTGATCACTTATGTTCACTTAACCAAAGTAGTCTAATTATTCAGACGGATGCATCTTACTCAAATATATCGGAACACGAACAACGTCAAATGTTGTTACTTTTCACGCCTCGACCATTTTATTGTAAACCTTATGTCAATGTCTATAAAAGTCAGATTAATAAAGGTTTGAATGAACTCATTTATTTGACGTTGTTCGTGTTCCGATATATTTGAGTAAGATGGATGGTCTGAATAATTTGACAATCTTGGTTGAGTGAATATTAGTGATCACTTTGGATGTTTCTAAATATTTGCTCATCTTGACTGCTACTTACTATATGACGCTAACTGTACCTAGAGATGAAAACTCACCGGAACATTTCTACCTACTGACAAATCGACGGTCCCTATGTATACTACCGAAACTACAAAATCTCAGTTTTTATTTTACTATGTATGTAGGTACACCGATTACGCTGATATTTATGATCCGATTTGCGTGATTCTTCTTTTGTTTGATGCGGAATAGTTGCCATTTGGTCCCAGAAAAAAATATTATTTTATAACCTTTAAGATAACATAATTTCACACATTTTAAGCAGATAAAATAAAAACTGAGATTTTGTAGTTTCGGTAGTGTACGTAGGGATCGTCGAAATACAAAAAACAAATTCGCAACATCATACTTCTCTCACTTGCCCGCTACCAACGAGGTACGGTGACACAAATGGCGAAGTAAGCAATAAATCGAATTATAAATACAGCTCCCTTATTACTTTTCTTTTTACTATTCTTACCTTCGGGCAGACAATGTAGAAAGAAATAATGTCTTGTAGGTGACTTCTTATCATGATAATAATTACCTTGACGACAGTGAAGGGATGCCACTCAATCAGCGAGACGTCCAAACATTGCAGCAACACGTACTGCCCCAAGCGGCAATGTAAATCGTGTGGGCAGCTTACTGTCAAACTTATGGTGCGACCCGCCATGTGACTCACCTATAATGATAATGGTTTCAATGTGTCAATGATTTATTACTATAGAAGAATTTTAATGAATAAATCTGACCCTATGTAGGTCATGTGAGAACGACTCTATTTTATAAGCATAAGTTTTAATGCCCTGTTTTAGGTCATCCACGGTCATCCATCCTGTTTTAGGAATGCCAAGATCCGGCTCAAGTGGTTCCGCCAGACATACTGTAATTTGGATAATTCATGTTTACTTTTTGTAAGATTTATGCAATATAGATCAAATCTGGGGAAGTACACCGTCGTATTATCATTTTAAACAGTATACATAGGTATAATGTCGTAGTAAGTTTCAACCATTGATGTCAATAGTTTCATCACTTTTTTAGCCCTTTTTATTAATACATGTTTCATCTTTGTCGGTTCTAGCCAAGTCGTAAAGGAAATCTTGGCATTTCCCTTTATTAATTTTTAAATATTTCTATAACATTTATTTTAAATAATGATTCATAATTATTGTTTTAAAATAAAGTTATTACAACCTCATAGAAATTATAATATCCCATCGAATATTATACGGGCTAAGGGGAACTCGTTAACTCATTCATCCCAAACCGCTAATCCCATCAATGCGGAATTACCCATGGGACCATAACCTGTTAGCAAGCTGTTGAGCAAGAAGTAATGGGGTTGGATACATAAAATCCAGAGCGAGACATTTTTTTATAAAATATTTTAACTACATAAATAAATATTACACGAAGTAAAATAAGAGAACCCAAATAAATTAGAAATCTTAGATTTCCACATGATCAAAGATATTATTTTAAAGCAGAAATAGCCCATAAAAGCACAATAACAGACAAATGCCCTCTAAACACGATACGTATCTCAAAATATGCAATGAATCCTATCGAACGCAATAAACCGTAACCCAATAAGAGGATTATGCAAAGCTTGATCGGTTATTGGATTAAAACTGACCACGTAACTATTTTCGTGAAAATCTTTAGCTAAATGTGAACATAAAACCGTATTAACCTCGTATGTTTGAGCTTTATCTACTTTACGTTGCATTGTTAATAGCCATGATTTGTTGTGAACAAACAATCATTAATGTCACCGATGAAATATGTACTACATTCTGTACGCGACTGTGCGCGTTGCTTCAATAACTATTGAAATATTGAACTACAAAATAGTACCAAATCTATACTTAATATTATAAAGCTGAAGAGTTTGTTTGTTTGAACGCGCTAATCTCGTGAACTACTGGTTAGAACTGATTATTATTGTGTTGGATAGTCCATTTATCGAGGAAGGTTATAGGCTATATAACATCACGCTACGACCAATAGGAGCGGAGCATAAATGAAAAATGTTGCAAAAACGGGAAAAATGTCCACCCGTGCGAAGCCGGGACGGGCCGCTAGTAACTAATAATTTGACTTTTGTTAGTCATATCACGTGCTAAGTACATTATAATGATGAATCAATACTTACTTCCAATATATTAACTCTCGCTCTGTTTCTCGTACAGATTCGCCACAGAAGATCCAAGACATAGCAAGTCAATGGCAAAGACATCCATAGCCAGGTCTAAAAGAAAAACTACATTTAAACGCTGGAAATCAGTTGCTCGTCAAAAAAAACTGAATAAAAACGTAGATCATTAACAACTTAAGAAAAAGACGACAGGTAGATAATGAAACATCTAATTTTCGTCTCAACCCTGCAGACTAATGCTTAGCACAAAAAAATGAAAAAAGCTCACAGTCAGAATCATTAACCTAGTACAAAAAAAGCCGATGTTCTGGTACATATAATTAGAACAATAAGTATGAAATAAATTTTCTAAATTGCATAAACAGTTTAGTGCATATCGCGATACGAATGTAGGTTAAGACGCAAACAGATATCTTATATTATCATCGAGATATGGTAAATATCGGTTTAAAGAGCCGGAAATGTATCTTTAAGCTGACAACCAACGCAATAAAACCCGAAGGAAGAGAGGTGCGATGTGTTGAACATTAGACTCCCAGCACGGCCAGAGTTAGTTCACTCGGGTGAAGATCTGCCTGTTGGGGCCTTATTATGACGTTTTAAAACAATCACTGTTCCAATGAGAGAAAGTGACGCGGCTATGCAGATCGTAAAGCACCGTCACATTGTCACAACGGAACAATTATGATTTCAATTCAACACGACATAAAACGCCACCTGGAAGCGAGTTGCGGTGACTAATTTGGAAGTCCGTTGACTGTCTACGGATCCAAGAGACTCGTCGATCCATTCAACACCCAGTGTGATTGTGGAGCTCCCTCGCAAACTTTGTCCCATTTGCTGGCCCGGGAGGAATTTATGCAGGCTGTAGATAAGGGCATCAAATTGGCCACGCACTGGTCAAATATTGTTTAGTTGCGCCATTGACACGCTAAATAGACTATGAAGATGAAGACGATTACGATATTACTAGAACGCAAACTGTTGAATGTAAACCTCCTAATAAATAACGTCGTCAGGGAATAATTCTATTTTTTATTGCTGTTCATCCTCTTGTCCTATATGTATGTACCTACGGGTAGGGAGAAGGCATATCATATACCGTCAATCGTCAACAGTATTGGTCACGCATTTAAATGAATCTTATTCACTGTACAGACTACAGACACAGCAGGTTGATGATTTCACACCGGTATTAGGTCACATGAGTCACATTTACAATTTTTACAACGATATTCCTAAGAAAGCTAAACATTTATGATCGAATTACTGTATGTTCAGCGATATAATATGAAGGTGATGGATGGTAGATTGGCAGTTCAATGTACGGATATTTAGAATGCTTGTTGAATAAAACAAATGCCGAAGGTAAATTAAATCACTCTCAGAAATGCGTTTGCTTATGTACATGTCATAAACTTTCAGCATATCATTTAAGTTTATCAACACAATGAATTTATAATCTTTGGATATAGCAACAACCCTTTCAATGGTAAATAATAAAATAATTTTGATTGTTTATAATTCTGAATGTACTTAAGAGGAAATGCGGTCGGCATTTAGTCCATACAAACGTATTCCTCAGTTTCCTCCTTGGATAATGTCACTAGAGCAAATATTTTTTGCCATAATATGATATATATTTACCACCACTATGTCCCTATGTTTTGTTTTTGTCAATAATTTAATTATTAAAAGAACTAGAAACGTTTAAACTTTACAAAAATCGACCGGTTTTACCACCGTTTTCAAACATCTGGCAAACAAATTTGACGAATATAAAAAATAAAAGAAAACCATACAGACATAACCAGTCTTTCTTAAATTATTACAGAAAAAAATATTAACGTCGGTCCAGATTTGAAGAAGGAAACAGAGAAATACGAAAGTACGCTTTCGCTAATATTGCACAGGAGAAAACAGTCCGAGATGCAGGTGTCTCTTTCAAGCTCAATTGGGAAGGTTTGCGGGAGGGGTGGGACGGAAATAGATCGCAAAAACCTATTCAAATTATTAATATTTTGCAGCCCGCGTTTCCTCTTAATCATAATTTGAAATACCCAATCACTGCAACATTAAAATCTTAAATCAAATCACAATAAGGAAGGACAAAACTGTATCGTGTTTAATGAGGCTTAACCAAAGCGTTTGACATCGTAAATCTATTATAAATCCAACCGTTCGGCCACAGCTGGTCAACGAAAATTAGCCGCGCCTCTGCAAAACATATCAATTTGTGTACCTACAATGAGCATTATATACACAGAGCTATTGTGTTGTTATTAAGTCTCAAAATAGAGCTTCGGCTATTGGCAATTCAGTAACTAGGTTCCGTAATAGATTAAAAACATTCATAGGTTTCCCGGGTAGGGCTTCGTGATTTTTAAACGTATCAAGTTCAATGACATCGTTTCGTGTCTCTAAAGCTATAAATACGTAAAGAATGAAGTTATTATCAGATGAATGAGAATGTAATAAAAAGTTTATATTCGTGATCGTCTAATAATTAAGGAATCATATAATTTAAAAAAATTGTTGTTTCGTAGAATTTGGTGAATGGCTAGATATATGGTGATATGTTTTAATGTTGGTTACTGGTCCTTGTAAGCGATTAAATGATGAACTCTTTAACAAAATTTCCCAAACCTTTATCTAGATTACTATCAAAAAACACCGTAAAAAAAATATTTAAAAATATTCAAAATTATTTTATTATTAATTATTTAATTTGTTAGCTTAGTTGTTCATTTTATTGTGTATGCTGGAAGGAGTACACCTACGAAACACTTTGGGTATTAACAATATGTAATGTTTTGTGTATATCTTTTGTTGGAGATCCTAAAATAAATAAATAAATAATCAATATAAAGCCTAAATGTTCTCAACTTGAAGATACATTTTGTGCCGTACAAAAAAAACGCGTACAAAAACACCACACTTACAATGAGTAACAATTATAACTACTTACCTAAAACACATCTTACTATAATAATAACCTGGTAGTTTGGAGGTTATTGTGCTAAATTATTGCAAATAATAATATTTTTAATTGCTGCGGGTAAGTTTAACATAAACAATGTTAAGAATAGTTTAGCTAATACTAAACAATTCAAAAGGTGACTACTGATTGTGAAACCCAGGACTAGGTCAAAAATTTAACGGAGTTTCACTTAGATTTTTCTATGATCTAAGAAAATAAATTTTATATTTATGTTGAGGACAGATAATAGGGGAGGGGCTCGTGGGGATCATACGATTTGCGAGGTCAAGCTGCGCTTGCCGTGGAATTTCCGTGGATGAGTGACCATTCGTTACTTGTGCTCGTTATTCGTGCCTCGGAGAGCACGTCAAACCGTCGGTTCCGGGTGGCATAAGAATACCTATGACAGTCGTTACTATTCAGAAGCCCGAAAGTCTGTCAACCAATCTAACCTTAAGTTATCGGCATTGCCTAGTTACTGGGTTGCGGAGGTCTAATGGCAGTCGCTCCGTGTAAAATACTGGTATTCAGCCGCAACTGGTTAGACTGGAAGCTGATTCCAAGATAATTTGGAAAAGGCTAGGAGGGAAGAAAGACATAGATATAGAGTCGCCTGGGGGCGCTGATGAAGATATATTGGCTATATTGGTCCTGATGACCAATCAAATGAAACCACCAACATGCTTATCATAAGAAGTCTGTAAATGTATTATAGTAACAATACGTATGGCTAATCCTACAGAGATTCCAGGCGTGTCGATTGTAATGTTAATTCAGAGATAATTAATCAAATCATTGAATCGGAACACATACCTAAGGTCACATCCAGGCCCGGACTGGCCATATGGGCAAATCGGGCAAATGCCCGATGGGCCGGTGTGAAATCGAAAGAGGGGAACGTCAACGTCGTCCGGAAATGCTTAAGTTTATTTTATATTTATTTTCTCTGGTTTGACATTTGACATTAATTTATTTAATAACTATGTGTAATTATAATTTTATTGACTATTTCACACACACACGTAACACTAAGTTTATAATAAACTATTTATTGCTTTTATTTAGTACCTAGTATTCTAATTTAATATTTACGTAACATGTTTATTTATTTATTTGTGTCGTTATTGCCCGTGGCATCACTATGGTCCTATCTGAAAACCAGCGTTGCGACATTTTGTTTTTTTTTTTTAAATGTCGCAGCATTATGCTGAGATAGGAGCCCTTTTTGGCCTCGTGCAGGTAGTATAAATTCTTATCCTTTCTTTTTTTTTGTAAATATTGTTTTTGTTTTTGTAACTGCCTGTGTGAGTCCAAAATAAATAATTATCTTTCTTTCTTTCTTTCAAAAAAAAGGCCGTCCAACTATCGCCTATCGCTTGAAAAAGAAGCCGCAAATTGTTTGTGTTTGTAAATGCACCCAAGATACAGGAGAAAGAGTGAGGAGAGCGTCTAAAAAAAAGCGTGGTACGTGTAATCGCTTCGGAATTAAACATTTTTTGCCGGCACTGTCGACCGTCTCTCAAATGCCCGGGCCGATTTCAGGTCCCAGTCCGGCCCTGGTCACGCCTAACCCAACATATTGTTACGTTACGATTGTAGATATATTTAGAGCAAGATCATTTAGCAAAGAATGTAAACAACCGTAGAAATCATCCGAAAACATAAAGTCAGTGACATAATTTCTTAAAATAAATTGGTTAATGACAATAATTATACAGCATCACAGCTGATTAGTCGCTAACATACGAAAACCATGAACTCTGCTCATCATTCTGTACAACTTTTGCTATGTAACAAACTCTTATTCGTGAAAAACAAATCAGTTGTTCCATACAAAATAATCAATATTGCTTGACAAAATGTATGGAACAGCTGATATTTTTTTCATGAATTCAGAGTTTGTCGCATAATAAAAGTTTTATAGAATGATGAGCAGAGTTCATGGTTTTCCGATGTAAAGCGACTTACACCCATATTCTAAGACGTTCCTCCAAAACTCACTCGACTCGACTCCACCTCGACTCGGCCTTTTTGCACTACCATCGGTAGTTATAGTTGAGATAAACGTCCTCGACTCGAGATTTTTCCTCAGTCGAGGTAAGGAATCATCTGTCAAACTCAAGGTACCTCGGAACCTACCTAAAGGAAGGAAGTGTCAAAGTTCGTATGTAATACTAAGTAATAATATTATGCTTACGATAATCCTTACAATTATTTATCGCGGCGTTATTTGCGCGATGCAGATAATTCAAATTATGACGTAATGACTCCGTCGAGGAACCTCAAAGTTCACTCGAAATTGCGACTAAGAATACAATTTTGAAGGTGTTTTCGAGGCCGTTCTGAGTCGAGTATGAGTCAAGTAAGTTTTGGAGGAACGTCTTAGAATATGGGTGTAAGAGCCCATTCACACAGCGAGTCCGTTTTAACGGATCCATCGCTACTGGATGTGTTGTTCACATCTGTACCGACGGATCAGTTAAACAAATGGTAGCTGCGGCGCATCTGACAGGCAGACGATAAAAACAACGGATCCAGTATTTTTTTCTGGATTCGGAATACCGTCGTGTATGTGAACTCTCTCATACAACTACAGGCGCCATCATCAAAATAAAAACGGATCCGCTAAAATGGGTCCTGTAAATAGTTTCTGTGTGAACTAGCTGTAACCTGGCGTGCTGTATATTAATCACGCTCTATTTCGACTCAACGGTTTACATTCTGTACAAAATGATAGCGTCGAACTATACAATAAATATGGCATAAGGGGTCATTCAAATATTACATAAGCACGAAAGGGGGGCGAAGGGGTCTTTGCTTAGCTTATTTTTGATGACATGGGGGACTGGGGTGTCTAGATGATGATTACGTCAGCAATTTTTATTTATTTACTTATTTTTCTAGACTTAAAAACTGCTGCTCATGAATAACAATAAAGAAACCTGATCAGCTTTTAAAAAATATATACCAATGTTTACGTAAGCATAGGAGAGGGGGTAAAAGCTTTGCTTACTTTTGCTGACAAGAGTGGTGGGTCAAAAATTACGAAAATTCTGCTTACGTAATACTTGAATGGCCCCTAAGGAACACTACTCTAAAATACATTAATTCCAAGTACGAGACCATTAATTAGGGACATTAATATACTTATTAGATTACCCTCGTAGACGCTCTCAAGGTTCGTCTGAATGCGAGTTTACTTAAGGTATATTATAATGGGCGTCCTCCCATGAGAGTGCCTATGAAAAGGGTTCCGCCGTCAGACACAGACGCGGTTGTAAAGGCATTTTGCGGCATTTTGCGGATTGTACGGTCTTCATATGAATCAATCTAAAACATAATACGTTCTTAACGTAGGCCTTAGACTTTTAAATTATGTTTAAGTAGGTACTGAAAATTAAAGTTTAACTTTGACAAGAATGTTTGCATACACAATTGGAAATCATCAAATTGGCGTATTGTAAAGATGAAATATTCTAAGCTTAGGAAAAAAAGCTATATTTTATTTTCCGACTCTACTCTCTGAATTTTGTTTGCGACTTACCTTTGATTTGATCGGTACGAATGTAATCTCGTTTTGACTAAAATTTCGACTAGTTTCGTTTTCTATGACCTCTTCCTTCAGGACACCACTGAAATAAAAAAACATTAATTAATTACCTCAAGGTACCTATGCTATACAGGATGTAAACGAAATCATGTAATTCCTTAAAACCTCGTGATGTACTACTGACATAGACTAACTCCGCACGGGATACATTTGGATTCAATATAATAAAAATTACAAAAAGTAAACATGTGTTCTTAACGTGAGTCATTTTAACGCACCGAGCGGATTGCGCGGCTAGCGGTCGGCGCGTGGTCATTTAACTCGGAGCGCTAAAATGCCTCACGTTAAGAACACATGTTTACTTGTTGTAATTTATTTTTTATTGAATCCAAATGTATCCCATGCAGGATTAATCTATGTCAGCAGTACATCACGAGGTTTGAAGGAATTACATGATTTCGTTTACACCCTGTAGATAAAAAGACAAATATAATTGTTGACAGGTCAATATTTTTGTAGCTGTATGTTCAAATATAGAACATAAAAAGTGTTAAAATAGTCATCACATCACTTAATTATATTACATCATACTAATGTGTAAATTTTGGGTGTTTCTTACTCAATGACGCGTAAACGGCTGAACGGCTTTAAATGAAATTTGGTAGACAGATAGACTACATCGTGGATTAACACATAGGATACTTTCATCCACGTAATAAACTACTTCCTTTAGGATGTGAGCGAAACCGCGGGCAAAAATTTTTTTTTTTTCGTGGGGACATCCTCATGGACTATCCCCCGTCTGGGGAAGACGGGGGGTGTGCCGGACTCTTACCGGCTAAAACCACCACGGTGTCCCTCCTTCTGACCTAAGGCCGGGGTCGCGGGATTCGCTATTACATGCGCCGCGACCCCGGCAGGTCTCGGTCCACCAGATTCCTCTGGTGGACCTCTCCTGTGGTGGGGGAATTGGTCCCCTGCCCCACTTCCTTCTGTACAAGACCTAGTAAATAATATTTTATAACTTCCAATATAACCGAACCCTAACACGTTTTTGCAATAAATCACCTGTAGGTTCCAAACTAAATATGGTCAAGGCTAGCTTAAAATACATTTCCACATGATTCATTATTTTTATCTGACTCATAAGAACGCGCTGACTTGCCGCCCCATACCATTGTGTTCAAGGCTTTTGAAAGTTTAAACCATCATTTAAATTCTAGCCTTTAGACATGGTTTTGACCCTAGAGTAAAAATGTGACAAGCTATAGCTACGGTCTTTATAATGTGCAAGGGATCATTGGCAATCATTGAGGTAGTAATTCATTGCGAAAGGAAAGAAACAAATGTACCTTTTATCCGTATAGATGTTTTGCGAAATAGTATCAAAAGCGTCAAATCCAGCAAGTTATATTGCGCAAGTTGACTTCTGCAACCGAATTTCCAAATGTGGACACAGCACGTCGACTTCTACAAGTATAACGAACTAAGCGAGCACTTGCTGTAATAACTTGCGCAATAAAAGATGCTATTATGGATTTTGCGCTTAAGTTTTTTTACACCGTATATGGACGGATTAGAATATAAAACTTCCTCTCCGCACGCTGGGAATAGACGCGTGTTGTAAGATTCAACAAAACCCAGCACGCTTAGTGGTAGGATCTAAATGGTTCACCTGGCTAGCTACCACCCTCACATTAAAGTCGCGCCAAGCAATTTACTGTGATCCCGTCGTGTGTATGTGAGAGCCAGAGAGGTATGGGGGAATCCCTCTATATCTCTGTTCCTTGGATTCCTGTGCTCCATATTAGACCCTGTCTGCGATTACCATCAGGTGAGACTAGGGCCAATCGCGTCCAAGTAAAGAAAAAAAGAACGCACAAGATATACCCGTATAGATATTTTGCAAAATAGTACTAAAAGCGCCAAATCCAGCAAGTTATATTGCACAAGTTGATTACTGCAAACAAATTTCAAACTGTGAATACAGCACGTCGACTTCTACAAGTTTTACGAACTAAGCGAGGACTTGCTGTAATTACTTGCTATTAAAGATTTAACGCTTAACGTTTCATACATTTTAACTGTTACCGCTCGCATCGTATTTGCGCTGACACTTCAGCTCTATAAAAGCGCTCTATAGCTTATTTAACCATACTGTAAGGGCTGGACTTAGTTCCGAACGCGGCAGAACGGAGTTTCTTAGCGTATTTGCAGCTGTGAAATTTACTTCGCGATGGCCATAAAAAGTTAAGCTCATTGAAAGTTATTCTACTTTGTTGTTTTGTAAAATTGAATTTATTTAAACCGTCTGTATCTACTATTTATAAAATGACGCATACACGAATCTACTAGTTTTTTTTTGTTTAAATGGGAACTGTTTAACCCCCGCGCCGTCCATTACTAGGTACAGTTGAACAGTTTTATCTTGCATAAATTACTCCTGCAGCATCAGGTCTGGATTTGGGGCTTGAAGGTTGACATTATGATAATGGGAATTGAATTCGTGTGCGAAGTTTCAGGAGAATCGGTTAAGCAGAAATAGTTGAAAAATCTATCGTAAGGTTTGAAACAAATATACGAAGTGAAGCTAATTAAACCATTTAAAAATATAAATTGCTCTACCAAGAAAAGCTAGATTATTTTAAAACGAGAAGAAACAATAGACAGGCATATAGAACATAAGTAAGAAAAAAACATTTACAACAGAACAAAAATTAAAAATAATGGTCACTTACCTCAATGGATGTATAATAAGTAGTACGAAGAATAGCAGGTATAACTGGTGGGTATACCAGAATGCGTTATAGACCCTCCTACGAACAATCCTCATGGACGTCAGACCCATACATACAGTGATGATAAGCATAGACACGCCAGTTAAACCTGCCGTACTCAATAGTAGGCGTAGAGGATTCTGAAATTAAACAAATTATACACGCTATAGCCCCACAGATAGGGTTACCAGATGTCAGGATTTGTCTTGTTATGTCAGGATTGTTAGGTACTGGTCAGGACTCCGGCATGACTTTGAAAATGTCAGGATTTCTGGCGTGCCGGTTGGCACACAAAACAAACAATAAACTTGTACCATAAAACAGATAGGTACAGAAGTCAATCTACATACTAGTTCGCTCGAGCAACGCACACATAAACACTGCTCACGAACACGATATCTCGGACTGTTTGGGGACTAGAGTGCGAGTGAGTGCGAGCGTGAGTGCCATGCGCTTGAGAGAGATAGATATATAGATAGAGCGACCGCCGAGCGTACGTATGAGAAGTGAAGTACATACATGTGATTGACTTCTGTACCTATCTGTTTTGTGCTTGTACTGCGAGCACTCGGGGCAATAATGTCAAAACATTTTTATAGAAATCGGGCTTTGTGTCACGACTTTTTAATTGTACATTGATAACCCTACCCACCAGTGGCGAAGGGTGAATTTTCTTAAAAGGGAAGCCGGACCAAACTCAAAATATATTATAACTTATTTCTTTGATTGTTACCTTCATAAGCAAATGTTATACCTGCAATGTAACTTCGTAAATAATTATTTGTTTAAATGATAATTGAAAATAACAGATACTAGTATTTGCCATATTTCGAAAGGGAAGCCGATAGGAATCGAGTTGTATGGAGCCTTCGCCACTGCTACCCACAGAAGGTGTCTGTCGTGTGTGTCATTTAATAATTACATACACAATTTAAAATAAAGTCAAACATCCAAGCAAACATAATTCCTCTCGCAGTGGTTCTCGGTAAAGTTCTCAAAGTAATCTATAAAAACCTTCCGATCAAGAAACTACTTTTATAGGTAAGTAATGAAACTTATGACCTATAGGTTGCAGATGACGTAATATTAATACGCTTGCCAGACAAGATGATGGCAATCTGAGACTATCATTAAAATAATTACAATACAAAATAAGCTGGAAGCTGACCCCAACATACACTGGCCTGCAAAAATAAGTATCACACTTTTAAAATTTCAATTTTTTCTAAACTATAGAAGTTAGAGATTTAAAATAAAAAAACGTTTTATAACAATTTTTATCAGCTTTCTTTGAAACTATAGTAACAAAGTCTAACTCTTTTTTGAGTCCTTTTTGCTTCGAAAATATATATTGTGTACTTAAAAAGTTATTGCAATTTTAAAAGTGTGATACTTATTTTTGCAGGCCAGTATAGTTGGGAATAAGCTAAGCATTATAACAAAATAATGATTTGTGTAACCAGCAAAAAATGTCTGAATTTAGCTAGGAATCTTAAAACCATCGTGCATTGATGACAAGATCCAAAATACCTACTGTACAAATGAAGCCCTTTCATATGATACCACACTTGACTTAGTAACCCCACTTTAAAATTTCAATCCCCCATTTCGGCCCCTATTGCAATGAAAATATAAAATAATTTTTCGATTATTTCCTTTGCAACATAGATGGATAAGCATTATTTAAAACTATTCCAAATTTCAAGTCGGTAGCATTAGTAGTTTCTGAAATAATCAGCAGTGACAGACAGTCAGACGAAGTCACACCATAAGAGTTCCTTTTTTACCATGTTGGTACGGAATCCTAAAAACGAAGTATATCTGAGTCTGAGTTAAGGAAATTATAATTCAATAGACTCTATCGATCGATTAGGCGCTTCCTAAAACGTTAATTACATCTTCATCATGCTTATTCACGAGACTAACGTAGACAATGAGGCTTGCATAGTCGCTGAAGGGCGAACTAATGCCTCGGAAAAATACTTAAAAAAAAAAAAAAACGAGACTAACGGTCATTAGATGGCAGGAAGATCCAAGTCCGTGACGTGCAACAGAGAAAGAACAGTCAGTCCCCCATTTCCTATTAAACATAACATAACATCACGCCTGTATTCCCCGAAAGGTTAGGCAGAGGTGTATAGTAACACCCTCATTTCACCGTTATGTTTAACTCCCATGTACTAGGGGGTAAGCTAATTGCCATCAACCGGGTATAAATCCAAACTCTGGGCTGCTACTGAGGAATTCCACACGGACAAACCCAATAACGCTTTGCACGACCTGGGGATCGAACCCAGCACCTCACGATCAGCAGTCGCGCTTGCCACCACTAAACCAACGAGGCCTATTTTCTATGCCATATCTTACTTCTTTGTGCTGCATGGTGAATGTAGATTATCCCCCCCCTCTTTTTAAAAGAGGCTTCTGTCTAGCGGTGGCATAAGATAGGCTGAGTAGATAGATTCCTAAACGGCTCTCTTCACATGATACAATAGCTCACATCTCAGTGCTTCGTTTAGGTACTTATGTATCGAATACGTGCTATACTAATAAATAGCGGCTTTTAATTAAACACTAATTGCAGGAATATTAAGTATAGACTGCGGAATATAAATTAAATCGAATTGCATTATTCAGTCTAATTTATCTGCAATTCTATCAAGAATAATGGATTCGTTTGTTTGAGTATATTCTAAGTCGTCGCCAATGAAAGTTAAATGAGTAAATGGGAAACTAAATTCTAATTAAAGTTACGTAAGACTACGCAGTTAGTATTTCTATCTTAGATTATAAGAAATTCTACATTTGTATCGGCAGTATATGATAAAAATTAGAGCGGTGTAGGCTCAGATTCTCATTGCCTGATTTGTCAAAAATAAAACATAATTGAGTGTTTCTATTAAAACAAAAAAAACTTAATTATTGTCTTCTAAGGGCCCAGCCACATCTGGCGGAAGATACGTCGCCGATCTTCCGCCAGTACACATAATTCCATATAAACATCTCACACCGTACACATTTGACGGAAGATGTGTTACTAAAATTCCTCGAGTGAATTATGCAACGGAAGATTGGCGACGTATCTTCCGTCAGATGTGGCTGGGCCCTGAATTCTACACAACAAACGTCTTCACGCAAAAGCTTTTACAATTAAGACAGGAAGAGTCAACCGATTAAGAAACTCTACATCTCTCTTCCTTCGCTCTCATTCCTAATTCGTTTTTATTTATTTTTAACCTTTGCACCTCACTAGGATTTCTCCTGTGTCGTGGGTGCGTTTACAGACAGATAACTTCACATGCACAAACACCCAGACCCGGAACAACTATATGTAGGCCATACAAATATTTGTTCCGTGCGGGAATCGAACCCACGACCCGCAGCGCAGAAGCCAGTCGCTCAACCACTGCACCAAGCGTGTCGTCGCACACGCACGACAATTCCATAAACCTCCTAGCTCCAATTAAACACTACAATTCGTAGTAATTGGATCTAAACCCAGCATAAACCAGAACAATGGCACTACAAACCACCTGAACCGTGGTTACGTAACTGCTACGAATAGACTTAACTTGCCAAACTAACCTCGTTCCTGTACTTCGCGAAGTTAATCTCGGCGTGTTGTTGATCGTAGCCTCTGGAGAAATTCCACAAGTTCACCAAGTGGGAAATGGAATGTACAACTGGAAACAATGGGTATATTGTAAGGATTGCAAGTACCGCGGTATCGCAGGTGTTACAGTGTCAGTTATAAATCCTTTTACGGAAACTGTTGAGAAAGTTTGAAGTAAATAATGGCCAGTGTTTATGGTTTAAAATATGTTTATTAAAATGAAGAACTCGATCAGAGGTTTAACTTTTTAACCATTCGTGTAACAGGTAGAAATTACTTTAAAGTATCTGAACTACGAATTTTAATGCTGTATTCACGCTGAATAATTTGGTAATTCTGCATTTTCTAGAAAGACACAAGCGTTTTAAAATTTTACATCCTATCGAATTTTATCTACCTAAACTTCATAGGAATAGTTTTAAGCTTGGTAAAAATAAAATATTTTGACCAATTACTAACCACTGAAAAATAATATATGTTTATGGAAATGAGTAGGTGCAAAATTATAATTAACGGTGAATCTCGGCTTAAACGTTTTGTTTACTTACAAGAAACTCAATAATCTTTTCAAAAGTTTAAAGTATTATTTTCAGTTAAGCAGGACAGAATTGACAAAGTAGCAACCACGTTCTAGTTCAGGAACAAAAGCTAGAAATCCTAACAGTGGTGTTGGTAGCCATTAGCCTTCGTCTCAACAACTTAATGGTGCTCTACATACGCGGAGGGCTTTAACGAGCCTTCCACCATTTCCAATTCGCTTTGTGAATATTTAAAAAATGGAACCCATCGGCTGCCTTTTTATTTCTGTTCCTGGCTAGTTAGAGACTGGCTTGAAACATTTCATACCAGCTCCCGAAATATGAAAAAATAAACCTAATCTTGTTTCCATGAAGTTTGTATATCTAATGTTCAATTTTTAAATAATCCAGATGCCTGGAATCGTTTAAAACAATAACCTTTCTGTAATTATTCTAATACTTGCATACTCTACTAAACGTGTTTCCAGACTACGTAAATAAAACACCTCTTTGACTGAGAAATGCAAACTGTTTATAATTACATTCCTTGTTACGTAAACACGCACAATTTAAAAAGAAAAAAATCCCACCCTGTAATATTGAAATTCTCAGTTTCTATGAATGCATAGCACTATTTTAGTACTATTTTATTGGAGAAACGTGACTTCTTAACTTCGTAATGAACTTTAGACAAGTAACATCAAATTATCATACCTATAAATCTAATACCTACGTGTCAAGCATATCAAACACACTTACCGGCAAACACTAATAGCGTTATTGCAACAGTCATGTGGAAACTCTTCGCTTTTTCTAGCCAGAAAAAGAATAAGCCAGGCCATAGTCTTGATAAGATCCTGTACAGTAATTGATTTAACTTCTTGCATATAGGAAGTAGTACCAGGGCGCAACATAAATTTATCACAGTCGCCGTCCCACGGGAAATGCATAGTCCTAACTGAAAATGGAAAAAATTAAAAAATATCGCCGACGAGGTTTATTCAACCTATTTTTCAGTCCGTATGCTGAATGCTGGCAGGTGAGAAAAAACTGCGTTTGATGAAATAACATGTTCTTTTTTCAAACACATGCTTCATTTTTATTTTACAGAGTAGAGAGTAGGGTTGGCTCGTATGCATTTTTAGCATCATCAGCCCATTATACGTAGTGATTATAATGATCTTTGCATATCCTTCCCACTGTTGGGCAAAGGCCTCTTCTCAGTATCAGAAGGGTTTAGGCCTTAGTCCACCACGCTGGTCTGGTGGACTACACACACCATCAAGAACTTTTTGCCGCCATCTCAGGTGTGCAGTATTCCTCATATTTTCCCTCAAGTCAAAGTCGAACTCAGAACCTCGCAAAGCAAACGTTTAATCTATCGTTGAATGCTGCATACTGTTGGCATATTACTGCTAGACTATATTTTTTAAACTCACCCCTAATATCCTTCTTAAATAATAAAACTGTTGTCCAATCTTGTAATAAATAAATGTGTCATAAAAAAGATACAGCACTAATGAGATCCATAATGTCTGAAACAAGAAAATTATCATAAGAAACAGTGTCTACTGTTCTGAAAAATGAAACTCATAAACTCGTGATGGCAGTGATTTATGTATCAGACAAACAGTAGACTATCATCCTACAATTTATATTGAGATCAAAAAAGATAATCGCTTTTCTTTATACCTATTCACGAACGAAAAAATGTTATGTAAACAACATTTGACTACTCTTAATATAGATACTTTTCTGTAAAATCGATGAAAAATTCGAAACTTACTCGAATAAGAAGTGTTTCAAATATATTAATTAACTAACATCACACAATTTATTTTTGTTAGAAATTAATGATATGAAGTATTTTACAGAAAATATATCTATAAAAGTAGTCAAATGTTATTTACATTTTATTTTTTCGTTCCATGAATATAGACTCTTCGATTCACGATTTAACTAAAATTACTTAACTTCATAAACGGACCAGCACATAGGCACTTATTATTACAATTATTCGAAATCACGGCTCCACCCGCGTAAGGAAGTTTTATTCCAGTAATAAATATAGCCTATGTTACTCACTGATAATGTAGCTTTCTAACGGCAAAAGAATTTTTGAAATGGGTCCAGTAGTTTTAAGTTTATTTGTTACATACAAAAATTACAAATCTTTCCTCTTTATAATATTAGTATAGATTAGTATAGATATAGATTACTGACTCTCTGTGTAGTAATTATAAATCCTTGTCCTGTTTGATGGTAAAAGAATATTGTATTGTATTTCAAGAAAGATGATTCCTTAGAAGCTCCTTGGTCACTGTGACCAGCAAAGATCTATTGTGATGCCTCTAGCAATATGACAGCACTTCCCCAAGCCGTAACCCAATCATAGAATTAACTATGGCCATAAGATGGAGGATTTACATCAGACAAAAGAATACCTTTCAGTTTAATTTTTTCATCGTTTTACCCCCGGTATCTGAAAGGCTGGTTAGCGCCAAAAATTAAGTAATCGACTGTCAAATCTCATGTCAAGTGCTGTTTTTGGTAATTATTGTCGACCAATCACATTCGTTGACGAGATTAGACAACAGATTACATACATACATACATAAACTCACGCCTTTTTCCCATGGGGGTAGGGAGAAACTATAGAACGCCACATGCTACGACTCTTACATACCCCTTTCGCTTCATCCACATTCATACATCTTGTCATACACGCACGCCGGTTGAGAGTACTACGCACCTGACCTTTGTGAAGAACATCACCAATAACATCGATGTATGTCCTTCTAGGACGTCCTCTATCCTCTCCGTTCCCATTAACATCCGCCTTATAAATTTCTTTTGTTAATCGCCGTTCACTCATTCTCCCAACATGGCCAAACCACCTAAGCATACTCCTTTCAATTTTTGTCACTACATCATCTTTTAAACCGCAACTTTGTCTAATCTCTTCATTTCTCAATCTATCATTCAAAGTTACACCGCACATACTTCGCAAGGAACGCATTTCCACGGCATTTATTCTACTTTCTTCTTCTTCTACAACAGATTAAATTCTCGAAATCAGGGATAATTTATCCACCAGGTACCAAACACCTAGAGTGATATGACACATTTCAGGCTGTCGTAAAAGAGCATAAATTCTATGTTGCGCAGCTTACGTCGGTCGTGCGTCGGAAGTGTAAACTAACGTATAGCTACCCACTTCAGACTCTATTCAACGGCTGTGCGTAGCTACGGCTTTCTATACACGGGCTTTGACAGCCGTGTTGTGCCTACCTCCATTGAACGAGTGAATGGAGCCGATGACAGCGTGAAGCCGGGAGTGTGGGCTTGCATTAATTAATGGATGTCGATCGTTCAAGCTGAATAACATTGAGATGTTACATGGTTGTTATTAAATTACAGCATTTGTTCGGTGCTGTATTTATGCTCTTCATCATTAGTTAATGGTATGGTTAAAACCAGAAATTGTATCGTAGATTGGTAGAAAGAACACTGAGTACCCCAATTACGAGTTCACAAATTACGAAAACAGCAATTTTAGGTGAGCTCGCTAAACTCTATCCCTCTAACACACTCACAACAAAAAATAGACCAATATAGTATTCAGTTTGGCGAGCTCACGAGGACTATTACCGATTTAGTCTTTTGCAAACTCGTACTAGACTACACCGTACTGGCCTCCCATACATTCTTAGAGCAGAGACTAAATAACCCGAAAATTAAGATAAGTAAGTACCTTTAAAATACGGTATGACGTCATACCCCTAAATTCCGGTTACCTGAATATTACGATACTTAAATATATTTCGGTACCGAAACGTAGAGTCAGAAAATGCGGAAGGGTTTATTCTGGTATCGGTACCTAATCCTTTATAAATAAGGGTTTTCATTGATGAACTGCTGCGCCAGCCTATTCTTCGCTATGAATCCCCAGATGGCATTAGTATAATTAATTCATCATTCGATGTTTTTCGGTACCGATATCGTAAAAAGGTTAAATAAAGGTATGGCCCAACCTTTATAAGAAAACGGTATCCTTATATTTTAAAGATATCTTAACTTCGTACCATAACCGCTTTCAGTGCCGACTCTAGAGTTAATAAGTAGGTACAGTAGGGGAATAAATAGGTTCTTCAGTTTTCAAATTCATTCCTTTTCCACATCGCGGGCATATGTTACCTTTTCAAATTGTTGAACGGAACAGACCAATGCATGGAAAATTATGTTTAATTATTTGGTAGCAAAGATCAAAATCGCCTTTTGCCTCCATATGACGTAGTAGTGCCATATAATGTCTTTGATTTGATTTAAGGAGTTTGGTTGTAAAAACCATTACATCAATCAATTCGATGATTAAATAAATTGACATTAGTAGTGGTTGTCATCGTGTAACCATTATAATTTTTAATATCCTGTCAATAATACTTAGGTATATTTTCATTTCTATAATGTTGGGCAATACGTAGTCTTATTACAATACGTACTCTCGTATTTCTTGCACTGTACAAACAAAAATAGACCTTAAGGTGTATAACATTTTCGTTCCCCGACTGTACAAGTGTACATACACTACAGAAATCCAATATGAATACATAGATTTTATAGACAACTGGTACAACCAGGTGTTAAATTTATGAATTTTGTTTGAAGGTAAGCAATAAACCCACTAAGTTCACTGTATACAGGAATACGTTTTATGGATACTTGAAGATGACATAAATGCATACAATAAACCAAGTTGTTACTAGCCATTGCTAATTGCGGACATAATTTAATCCGTTCTTCACGGATGTAGGGGTGGCAAGCGCGACTGCTGATCGTGAGGTCTTGGGTTCGATCCCCCAGGTCGGGCAAAGTGTTATCGGGTTTTTCCGTGTCGAATTCCTCAGTATTCCCCGAAGGATTGGGCAGAGGTGTATAGTAAAACCCTCATTTCACCGTTATGTTTAAGTACCATGTAATAGGGGGCGAGCCTATTGCCATCAACCGAGCACAAATCGTAACTCCGGGCTGCTACTGAGGAATTCCACACGGAAAAACCCAATAACACTTTGATTTGTGTATGATTTGTTAATACAGATGTACTTAATCATATAGTTCCGTAGTCCTGCATATTAGGCATACAATAATTATAACAATTATAATATAAAGTATAAACGTAACGTTAGGTTAGGACATGTTTTCGCTAAGGTCGTTAAAATCGTGTCAAGCAATTATACTATTGTACAGCCCTAGTGTAATTGTTTCGTACACGTTTTATATCGCGCCGAAAGTTGGGTTCTTGCTGGACGCCTGTGGCTGGTCGATGTCTGGATACGTGCGTTCTAAGCCTATCAGAACGTATTTTCTTTTGAAAATACAATTGCGTGGTCTCGCTTCCATTTTCGGCTTCACATACGCCGGCGGCTATCATCGCTCTCGCTTTCACATCTGTCATTGCTCCCGTTACTTTTGAAACTTAGACCACAAAACAGATAGGTACTTAGACTATGTACCTAGGTACATAGCACAGAGTAGTTTTATAGTCTAAGGTTTGAAGTGACATCAAATAGGCTTTTTATTCTTCTTCTACAAAATAAATCTAATAATTCGAAAAGTGATCTAAAGTATTGGTGTAGTGCGACGACCAAGACTTTCGGCGGGTCCTAGCTGAAGGAATACAGGTAAGTGAGACTACGTATTGTTTTCTATTAGGTTTGGGTGCAATTACGCTATTATCTATCGACCAGCTAAAACGGGGACCGGAAATATAGCACTTTATCACCTACCGGATTGAAGTTTGAACTATATGTTTACGAACATATCAACCTTTAAAACGGGTTCTTAGATTAACAGTAGGTAATCGTTTATCGGAATAATAGCATTATTATAATTAGGTAATTTACAATACCTTAGAACGTGATCTCGATTAAATTAATTAAAATAAATCGTCCTGTTAATGTGCACATTCCCCTCACCTTTGAACATAAAAGCTAGGGGGTATAGAAACCCATATTACACGTATGAAGGGTTTTTCCTCCTGAGTGCAGTAATCCATCTTATGGAGGTAATGGGGATTGATGGCTATCAATCATCCTGTCCCCATAGATTTAAATGTATGTACTAGTATTTGTGTGTTGTATAATGGTTAAGGAATGTCGATATTTGAAAATGTTTATTTTGATTTAAGAGCATACCGTTTTCGTGCCAAAATATTCGACATTAATTATTGTTTTAATTAAATACCAACAGGCGTTTCGAGGTACATCAGTTCCTGTTCCTGTAACCGATAGGCTCGAGCTCCTAAGCATGGAGTTGACATCCAATCTCAACTTCGGCGCCACCATTGAGCACAAAGCCCAAACTGCGGCCAAAAAACTGGGCATCCTCAATAGAGTGTAGCGATACTTTACGCCTGGACAGCTTGTGACTCTTTATAAAGCGCAAGTCCGATCCTGCATGGAGTATTGCAGCCACCTTTGGGATAGCTCAGCAAAATATCAACTTGCTGCGCTTGACTCAGTGGAACGCAGAGCTAAGAGGCTCATTGGCGACGAAAAACTGATGGATGCCAAGCGTCACAGCTTGGCTCATCGCCGCAAGGTTGCCTGCTTGTCGGTCTTCTATAGACTGTACTTCGGAGAGTGTGCTCAAGAACTCTACAACCTCATCCCACCGGCCCCCTTCTACCATCGGACATCTAGGTGCACTGCAAGTTACCATCCATACTTAATTGCCATTCCGCCAATTCGCACTAAGCGCTTCCAATCATCCTTCATAATGCGTACTGCAAAAGAGTGGAACTCACTACCTGCGTCTGTGTTCCCGAACGCATTCAACCTGAATCTCTTCAAAGTTAGAGTTAACAGGCTTCTTCTGGGTAAGCTCACTCCATCGTAGACTTTGTCTCTGTCTCCTCTGACCTAAGACTAGAGTCAACAAAAAACCCATTTCAAATAAAAAAAAGTAAAGGCGTCAAAGGCAATGCACGAAATACGTACCTACGAACCCGGTGTTAGGGATTTTTCCAGTAATGCCTCAGTTTACCTACGTTTCTTCGTCCTAAACTTTTCCTAACTATGTTGACTATGTTGGGGTCCAGCTTCCGGTGTAACCAGATGCGGCTGAATACCAGTATTTTACACGGAGCGACTGCCTTCAGGCCGATATCCTGAGATTAGACCGGTTGTCAGACTTTCGGCCTTCTGACTACCGAGTGTAACAGGTTTTCGTATGACACCCGGGACCGACAGTTTAACGTGCTCTCCGAGGCACGGAGGGGTCTCGATGTGTAACGAACGGTCACCCATCCACGGATTGACCGCGGCAAGCACAGCTTAACCTCGCACATCGTATGATCCGCTCGGTTTGTAATTAGCCACGACTCCCTCTACCTACCTACCTATCTTAATCTACCTATGTTTATGGTACCTATTGGAATATAATATAACTTTCCTCGAAAGGTGGTTTTATTGACTGACTAGCTTTGTCTATAGAGAATAATTATTCTTAGGAGTAATAAGAAGTACTGTCAGAACATTATTACTTATATGGGTCATTTTACCAAGTACCAGAAAATCTGTTATTTTGTCATCTTAAACAATTTATAAGTTAGTTCAAAAAGGATACTATCCAATTAATTTCATTATTGTGACTTATTTTCGAAAACATAACAATATAAATCATTATTTATTTATAAATTCCAAAAATAGTGCAAAATAGATGTCGGTATCATACGCCGTGAACTGTTATGATTATACTGTTATGATTTTTGATTATATTTGGCAATAAATGAATCGCAAAAACCCTCAAGATCCCGATTTTTATTTTTGTAATTCTGAAAATGACATTCTGTCTAATGACCCATATGAGAAAACATGATGTGGATTGAAGTGGGTAGAGCTAGAGCTGTTGATCTACTATTCTTGATCCTTTCTTCTTCAATTAGTTAAGAAATAAAGATGTACACACTATAATATTTGCAACAGTGTTTGCTAAATTCCTACCAGATAGTATTAAAAGCGTAATGACTCATAATAAGCATGAATCTGTTACATTCACAGACCTACTCAGAAAATAAACAGACCGTCGTTACACTAAACTTACATAGTGTCTACCTTTTTTTTTGTTGTTTTTTTTTTTCTCGTTGGAAAATCCTCTTGGATGTCCCTCGCCCGGGGAAGGCGAGGGGGTCTGCCGGACTCTTACCGGCTAAAAACCAACGGTGTTCCTTCTCCTGACCGTACGGCCAGGGTCGCGGGATTCGCAAAAGCATGCACCGCAACCCCGGCAGGTCTCGGTCCGCCAACCCACATAGTGTCTACCTAATAATATTTCTTGACATACAGAAATATTATTTGGAGGGGCTCGTGGCTATCACCAACCGCACGGATCATACGATTTGCGAGGTTAAGCTGCGCTTGACGCGGTCAGTCTGTAGATGGGTGACCGTTCGTTACACATCGAGACCTCCATGCCTCGGAGAGCACGTTAAATAGTCGGTCCCAGAGGTCATACGAATACCTATACCTATGACGATCGTTACGGGAAGTCAGAAACCGGAAAGTCGGAAAACCGGTCTAACCTTAGGATTTCGGCATTGCCCATCAGTCGCTCCGTGTAAAATACTGATATTCAGCCGCATCTGGTTACATCTGGATACATTTAAACAGTTTTACAAAAACCGTATTTACCAGAAGAATTACACCGTATTCCAAATTATTAACAAAGGTCATGAAATCTCTCAAGGTCAGGATTTACACAGTTACATACATAAATAAACTCACACCATTTTTCCCATGGGGGAAGGCAGAAACTATAGAACGCCACATGCTACGACACTTAAATACTCCTTTCGCTTCGTCCACAATCATACCTACGTCTTATCATATACTCACGCCGGTTGAAGGATTTAAAGAATTCAATAGCACCACTATTAGATCCGTCAAATAGATCAGGCCTGGTCAGACAGGGACTGCTTCGCGAACCTTGGCGTGGTGTGTCGTCTTCCATACATTGTCATAGTATTTCGCACGCCAAGAGCACGCGATCAACATGACGTGAATATCACACCCAGCCACGGTCTCTGTTTGACCAGGCCTTAACCTATTAAAAGTATAACCCTTGAACTGTCTCATTTCTACCAGGTAATATGAATATTGAAGATAGATAAGGATTCATTTAGATCGCTACCATCAATCTTATTGCGTCAACAATCAAGGTCTAGGTCACTAAAACAATGGTTATAATCATAAGAGCCGTACCTATGATATCGCTGCTTCTACATGAGTAGGTATCATAGCATTATTTTATTGAGACAAGAATATTACAAACTACGCTGCACTCAGTGAAGGACAACTTGTTTACTTTAACTGGAGAACTATTTTCAGGGAAGAATTTAAGTTGATCTCAAACTTTAACTCTTTTTTAGAGCTCCGTACCTCAAAAGGAACCCTTATAGAATCACTGTTGTCCGTCTGCCTGTCTGTCTGTCTCTCAAGACCCATTTTCTCAGGAATGCGTGAAGGTATCATGTTGAAATTAATATCAAATACTAAAGTCTGCAATCGAGGGGCTCGTGGCTAAATAACAACCGCGCCGATCGTACGATTTGCGAGGTTAAGCTGCGCTTGCCGCGGTCAGTCGGTGGATGGGTGACCATTTGTTACACATCGAGACCCCTCCGTGCCTCGGAGAGCACGTTAAGCCGTCGGTCCCGGGTGTCATATGAATACCTATGACAGTCGTTACGGGTAGTCAGAAGCCCGAAAGTCTGACAAACGGTTTAACCTTAGGATATCGGCATTGCCCAGTTACTGGGTTGCGGAGGTCTGATGGCAGTCGCTCCGTGTAAAATACTGGTATTCAGCCGCATCTGGTTAGACTGGAAGCTGACCCCAAGATAATTGGGAAAAGGCTAAGAGGAAGACTCAAGTCTGCAATCCTTTGGAGCTGTGAAAATCAAAATTTTAAGTCAACGCAATTAAAAGACACGGCCGTTTATGCCGCATATTCTGACACTCGCAAGGGAATCAAAACCATCAGTACTTCCCGGTGACCTAGAATCATGAAATTTGGCAAGAAGTAATGTCTTATAGCACAAGTAAAGGAAAAAAAATGCAGTTAGGTACTTACAACACAAAAATAAAAAATTGCTACGGACTATTTCGTTACTTATGGAAGTCCTCATTGGTACCCTTTACCCTGGGGAAGTCGGAGGTTATGCCGGACTCTTACCAGCTACAACCAACACGGTTTTCCTCCGGGTACCTACGGCTGGGGTCGAGAGATTCGCTAATACATTCACCGCAACCCTGGCACTAAATCATCGCCTAATAATAAGACATAATAAATCGATCCTTGGTAAATCTCTACCTAGACAATAGATGAGATTTTTCTTTTCTCTGTACTTAATATTAAATCTTAATTCTATCGTGAACGTTTCCTGTGACTAGTAAGCCGACTGAAGGAGTGAAAGGGCAATGAGACAGGGAAATGAGAATCGTGTCCTCAATCGAATCTGCATTTCCTACAGGTGTTGCACGCCATCTAATATCCGGCTTCTTGGATAATATTTGTAATTCATATTTTATTTCCAAAGAAGGAAATGACTCGAAATGTTCACGTTCTACCTAGCCTTTTCCCAGCTATGTTGGGGTCAGCTTCCAATCTAACCAGATGCGGCTGAAACCAGTATTTTACACGGAGCGACTGCCATCAGACCTCCACAACCCAATTACTGGGCAATGCCGATATCCTAAGGTTAGACCGGCTGTCAGACTTTTGGGCTTCTGACTTTCCATAACGACTGTCATATATATTCGTATGACACCCGGTACCAACGATTTAACGTGCTCTCCGAGGCACGGAAGGATCTCGATGTGTAACGAATGGTCACCCATCCACGGACTGACCGCGGAAAGAGTAGCTTAACCTTGTAAATCATGTGATCCGTGCGGTTGTTAACTAGCCACGAGCCCTGACTCGAGATGTTCACATCTCTATCAATTCTGAAATGAGTGGTTGGATTTACTTTTTTTAAGTTAGAGGAAATCTTCAAACCGTGCACAAAACCTTGTGGTAAACCCACGTACGTATACATGGGCGTAGCCAGAATTTTGACGAGGGTGGGGCAAACTCAGACAGTAAATATTTAATTGGTATTTTCAATAAATCTGGACGTGCAGAATGGGATTATGGGGCAATTTTGCCCTACAACTTTATTTTTGAGATAAGTATAGACGGAGTCGGGCATTGGTCTACCTATTTTGGGTAATTGTTCTGCGGACATGGGTGGCAAGTTGACTGAATCTAGACCATTTACTTATTCTTTCCTGTGCCCGGGTGGGGCAAGCGCCCTATCTGGCCTACCCTGAATACGCCTATACGTATAGGTGCAAGTTCTAGTTCTAGTTTTTTGCCGGATCTTACATAACATCACGCCTTACATTCCCCGAAGGGTTCGGCAGAGGTGTTTTAGTACACCCTCGTTTCGCCAGTTTCATATAAGTCCCATGTAATAAGGGGCGAGCCTATTGCCATTAACCGGGCACAAATTCAGACTCCAGGCTGCTACTGAGAAATTCCTAATGGAAAAACCCAATAACACTTTACCCGACCTGGGGATCGAATCCAGGACCCCATGCTTAGCAGTCACGCTTGCCGGATCTTCCCCATAAAAATAACTTTCCGAACTCAGTTTGTCTTCTATTTAATGATGCGTCTGCATTGCAGCTTATAAAGGTTCATTAACATTTAGAACACGATAGCAGTCGATAGCAATGATGGTAAATTGGCATCTCTTTATGATAATGCATCTATATTGGGCGTCAATTTGTTCATTAAGTTTTCTGTCTGCCTGTCAATTTATTTAAACAGTAGGTACACTGCCTTGTTGGTCTAGTGGTCGCAAGCACGACTGCTGAGCATAGGGTCCTGGGAACAATCCCTTTTTTTTCTCGTTGGAAAATCCTCATGGATATCCCTCGCCCGGGGAAGGCGAGAGGGTCTGCCGGACTCTTACCGGCTAAAAACCAACGGTGTTCCTCCTCCTGACCGTTTGGCCGGGGTCGCGGGATTCGCAAAAGCATGCACTGCAACCCCGGCAGCTGGGTTCAATCCCTAGGGGCGAGCAAAGTGTTATTGGGTTTTTCCATTAGGCATTTCTCAGTAACAGCCTGGAGTCTGGATTTGTACCCGGTTTATGGCAATAGGCTCGCCCCTTATTACATGGGACTTAAAAATAAATGGCGAAACGAGGGTGTACTAAAAAAATAACACCTCTGCCGATCCCTACGGGGAATACAAGGCGTGATATTATGTAGTATACTGTGAGAGGCTTAGTTAATTGAAAATGGTCTAAAATGGTCCAAATTTATGAATACACATCATTCGTTGATTGTTACCTGCAGCCTAATCACAGACCAACGGATAATAAATACCTACAACTAGGGTTGCCACCTTTTTTTGAACAAATATAGTATTTTTCCCAAAAAAGATGCAAAAATATAGTACATACTTTTGGGAAATTCAGGAAAAAAAGGTACACATTTATTTTTTATCATTATGTATTTTTCCAGGTATATTTATTATTGCTCTTCGTTTTGGCCTTCAATGATCTATATTACCTTTAAAATAATTATAGGGATCTGAACAATTAAGATTCATATTAAAATAAATTAACAATTCATTTTTTAATTACGTTTATAGGATGCTCTATTTCTTTCTTCTTTCCGTTTTTACAATTAACATAAAAAAGCGCGACAGTTGAATTAGGGATAAAAATATAGTATTTTTCGTACTATATTATTTTTCTATAATATATAGTACAATTGACTGAAATATAGTACGATACTATATATTATAGTACGGGTGGCAACCCAGACCTGATGGTAAAACTTTTACCTACTTGAAAATTAGACCTGCCTTAGTAACTACAGCAACAGATTCCCTTATTATTTCCAAAACTGATCCATCAATCACTTTTACTACGGGCTAATCTAGACACCTTTTTCACGTAAAACAAACATATTAATATCTTTGATACGTCATTTTAAACTATTTACTAGAGTAGACAACTTTAGCATTTTTTGTCAATTAAATGACGAAGCAATTGGGTACACAGGTGTGTGTTGTTATAATAAACATTGCGTTATTTTCAGCGAAAGGTCAATGTAACGTAACTAAAATCTGATAAAGTAGTAGAAAGATTATTTTCACGCATTTTTTTCCAAGGCTAGGTTCTCGTTCACCTGCAGTCCTACCAAGTTCCAACAAACTACCCGCCGTATTCCAACACCGTTCCACCCGCCTAAAAATGGGACTGTCTCCCTAAAACTACCGCAACGTATCAACGACTTCCTTATTTTTTGTTTATATGTGGGGAAATTCTCTTGGTTACCCTCCATCCTAGGGAAGGCGAAGGGTTATATCGTACCGACTTAAATCACCACAGTGTTCCCCTTTTTTTTATCGTTGGTAAATCCTTATGGATGTCCCACGCCCGGGGATGCCGGTCTCTTATCGGCTAAAAACCAACGGTGTCCCTCTTTCTGACCTAAGGCCGGGGTCACGGGATTCGCTATTGCACGCACCGCAACCCCGGCAACCACGGTGTCCCCCTGAAGATATGGCTGGGGTCGTGGTATTCGTTAGTGTAGTCACCGCAACCCCAGCAGACCCCTCAACAACTTACCTGGTTTTGCAAATGTACGTGGGCGGCGGTATACGTCTACCTTCAAGTGACCTGCTTGTTTGTCGAACTACCTATCTTAATTATAAAGAAAACATTAACTGCGCTTTTTTATATGTATAATCAAAAGATACACTACTAACATCATATGAAAACGTTTTCAATTCAAGGAGAAGTAGAGCGATAGAAGGTCGAATTCATAGAGCTGTGATAATTGAAATCAGATTAAATAATAACAAATTGCATTTATGCAATGATCATAACTGAGTGATTGATTGTACTCGAGTGGTTTCCAACTGATAGTACAAATAAATCAATTTTATTGTATTTACGCTTTATAGATCTCATGGTGCATTACTCCCATCGACTATAAATTAAATCGTTTACAAGATAGTTATAGCGTTCATCAAGTGAACAGGTGAGTTTGAAAGACAGGCCGATGATCCTAAGTAATTTGCTTACCAATTACCATAGATTGCGTCTCCTCTTATAATGCAGAAGCAAGCGGGAAAAAATCTTAGCAAGAAAGAAAGATGTAGGTTGTTTAATGTCCAAATCATATAGATACACCTATCTAAGTGAAATAAGGAAACTACCCATATTAATATTGTGACAGTCGGAACACTATTCCTTTTCCTTTGACTGAGTCATCTGCTCTACACATAGTCGAGTGTTTGTAATCGAGTTAGCTGTCAGCGCGTGCGCGTATAGGGATAATAATGATAATAATTAGGTACAATAGATATGTCCGAACTTACCGTCAAATTGGGAATCCCATTTCGCAGTTCGCTTCCGAAAAACCAAGAAACTATTTTAATTTGTATTTTAATTTTGTATGCGACTGATAATAATCTTTACATAGTATAAAACAAAGTCGCTTCCGCTGTCTGTACCTACGCTTAGATCTTTTAAATTACGCAACGGATTTTAAAGCAGTTTTCAGCAATAGATAGAGTGATTCAAGAGGAAGGTTTATATGGCCCACATTAGTATCTACATTGCACCCGTGCGAAGCCGGGACGGGTCGCTAGTCTATACTAATATTATAAAGAGGAAAGATTTGTACATTTGGGTTTTTGTATGTAACGAATAAACTTAAAAACTACTGCCGTTAGAAAGCTATATTATCACTGAGTAACATAGGCTACGGCCGGAGCTGTGAGGACACAGCTAGTAAGTATATAATATGACTGTATAATACGATCACACTCATGCGCATCTTAATTGACAAAACCTAAGTATAATTTATCATCACAGTCATTAGATGGTTTGACTGGCTTGTTGGTCTAGTGGTCGCAAGCGCGACTGGTGAGCACGGGGTTCGATCCCCAGGTCAGGCAAAGTGTTACTGAATTTTTCCATTAGGAATATCTCAGTAGCAGCCGGGAGTCTGGATTTGGGTAAGGTTAATGGCAATAGGCTCGCCTCCTATTACATGGAACTTAAACATAACTGGCAAAATGAGGGTGTAATAAAAACACCTCTGCCTAACCCTGCGGGGAATACAAGGCGTGATGTTATGTTATTATAAACCCCATTTTTGTAAGTCTATTTTTCTCTTATGTTCCAAATAATTTGCCTTGTATAGGTACTTTACTTTTTCGTTACTATGGCTCTCTATTGCCAATTCTTAAGCCTACTTAAGATAAGTAGAAATGTTTGAGCCCAAAGGTAAAGCCTTAGCAGAAGCCCATACAAAAGAAACTGGAATAGTCACTACTTCGATCAACAAATTTTAATTGAATTTTATTGAAGCCTGCCCAGATGTTTATAGGAAAACGGACAAATTATGTGAAAAGTTGAACATCAGATTCCTCTTTTCTGTAAGTGATGAACTGATGATGAAGTCATGACATAACATCACGCCTTGAACTCTCCGAAGAGTTAGGCAGAGGTGTTTTAGTACACCCTCGTATCGCCAGTTATGTTTAATCTCATGTAATAGGGGGCGAGCCTATTGCCATTAACCAGGTACAAGTTCAGACTCCGGGCTGCTGCTGAGAAATTCCTAATGGAAAAACCCAATAACACTTTGCCCGACCTGGGGATCGAACCCAGGACCCCACGTGCTCAGCAGCCGCAGTTGCGACCACTAGACCAACAATGCAGTCAGATGAAGTCATTCTATGACAAAAACTTAATAAACACATTACCCTCTTTTGCTTCGCGGAGTCGGGTAAAAAGAGACTATTTCAACATTATTATTCCATCGGACAGAGTTCATAAAATGATTCCCTAAACTTCAGTAATACGGGATACCTAGTGGAAAGTTTTGCATTCAGCTAACACATTTTAGTTTTTTTGCAGCAACTTTACAGCCACGCGAGGCTAACAAACGGCAAGAGTTGTACTTTACCGGCTGACCCAAATTCTTTTATTTGTACTGCACGCTTTTGTCGCGTATTCTCGTATTAATAAGCAGAGTAAATAGTACCTACCTAACAGATAGGTGCTTCTGCGATAGAGTAGCTACCGAGAAAGTGCTTGTCGTTCTCATCATTAAAATAAAAGCTATTATACAAGGTTAGTCAGAAAGGGGCTACTCTTCTTATCGTGTGGTTAGTGACTAACCTGGTTTAAGAGTATATGCCGCCCATGGGCCTCTGTCTTGGCTTCACATGCCGGCGAGAAATATCTCTCAGGTATGTCGGTTTCCTCGCGATGTTTTCCTTCACCGTTTTAATTATACAATACGCACATAATTCCGAAAAGTCAGAGGTGCGTGCGTTGGGTTCGAACTCGAGAACTATGACTTGGCAGTCCGACGGTCACACCACTAGGCTATCGCATCGCTGATAATAATCCGAAAGGGTGTTAAAGTACCCATAATAATGAATAACTTTTGTTCTACAATAAGTCAATAGTTTAAGAGAAATAGTTGTTCAAAGATTTCATAAAAAAAAGAACATTAAATTCTATTTATTCTCATGTATGATCAGCTGTGTTTACATTTTAGGTCATATTCGGAGTCACGGCTTAGAAACTCTAGTTTCTGAATTCGAAACAAAAGGAGGGAGGAAAAATAAAAAACAAAGAAACATTTTGTATGGAAATAAAAATTATCAAATTTTGCAATTTTAACTTGTTTTGAAACAGTCATCATCATCAGTGATAAGTACTTTAAGTGGCCCGCGGATTAGTACCCCCTTTCCGACTAAGTAGGTGACACTAATAAATATTTCGAGTAACACGAATAATGTTACCTATTTAAAGTATGAATTGTCTTCATAATAGTAGAAGTTATTGAACAAAAGTATCAACAAGCTTTGTTAACCAACTTCAAAAAGGGAGGATCTCTATTTTAACTAAATAGTTAAATAGTTAAGTTTCAAATTAATATTCCTGTATTAATCTGTGCCTGTATAAATATACAGGACAGGAATATTTGCATAACAGCCGTTTGACTCATATTAAACAGTTCATTCCCATTATTTATTTTTGGGTCATTGCAAAAATTACGAAGGAATGCACCTTCACTAACCGTACCTATAAATTTAGAGAGGCAGATATTAGGTACGATGGTTTATAATTGACCGCTTTACACTGCTTTCTTAAAACATGCGTGTCTCATAAGATGACAAACAAACGAAGTAATGTGTAGTTTATATAAATAACTATTCGATAATTGACCGTGAAGTTGAGATCATCATAATTCTCGGAATTTTACGAAATAACTAGCTCCCCCTTGTTCCAGACACACGCGAATAAAATGTAGATTAGATTATTAAAAATATTTAAGCTATGATTATAATATAAAATGCAATGGATGGTTACAATATATACTGGCCTGCAAAAATAAGTACTACACTTTTAATGATATTTACCTACTTTTAAAGTGTGATACTTATTTTTGCAGGCCAGTGTAGTTGCAATGGAATTTTGGAAATATTAATACAAAGTTATAAATTACTTACCAAATAAATACGCCTCTTAACACATTCAAAACCGTCGCTAATAAGTGATGTTATCTTCATTTTAAATTAACTTTAACTTTTATGAAACTTTATTAAATTTATTCCTTTTTTTATTTAACTTCCAAATTTCGAAATTTAAATTCGAGTCGAATAAAAAAATCATTTTCGCGCTCTTTTAGTTATTTAATTCACTATGGGTTTGGCTGGAACGAGCAGCGCCATGATGCCAATAGTCGCGATGTTTAGGCTGAAGCGAGCATGTGACTGCCGCGGCCACGCTGGGGAACCGCGGGGAACGTGGGTGGTGGGTGAGTGAGACAAGCGGCACCGGCAAACCGGCCGGTTGACGTGAGCATAGAGTAACTTTGAGGACGCGAGAACGTGTCGCCAAAGCCCGCGCAAAGATTTCATAGGTCAACGCATTTTAATCCGCGTGAACACTCGTTAGTTAGGCGTAGGTAGGAGTTTGCGTGTACTTAACATAGCATTCTAATAAGACTTTTATGAAAAAGGAAATACAAGTAGTTAGAACTGTATAGATATTTAATTAAACCAATTTATTTTAAAATTTGCCCAGCTGTAGACCAATATATAATTATTTATACTTATTGAAAAAAAATCAAGAGGCCATTCAAGTATTACGTACCTAAGCAGAATTTTAGTAATTTTTGACCCACCCCTCCCCCTTGTCAGCAAAAGTAAGCAAAGCTTTTACCCCCCTCCTATGCTTACGTAAACATTGGTATTTTTTTTTTAAACTGAGCTATAGAGCTAATAAGCTAGATAAGCTAAGCAAAGACCCCCCTCACCCCCCTTTCGTGCTTACGTAATACTTGAATGGCCCCCAAGATCAAAGTGTGATAACTATGAACATGATAATAAAATTATGAAACATTGTTTTATGGTAAGTTACATCAGTGTCAAGGATGACATTTTCTGAACTATTGTTAGGTAGGTAGATATAAGTACCTTGAGTTTCTAAGTTTCATCCGCTTTACGTTCTTCATAGATTACTGAAATTAACGATACTTAGACCCATGTTCACCAACATTAAATCAACCGTTTTAATATGAAAACAGTTGTTTATCTTATCGTAATCCGATGCTATACCTACTTATGCTACTTCAAATACACTGGCCTGCAAAAATAAGTATCACGCTTTTAAAATTGCAATAACTTTGTAAGTACACAAGATATATTTTCGAAACAAAAAGGACTCAAAAAAGAGTTTAACTTTGTTACTATAGTGTTAAAGAAAGCTGATAAAAATTGCTATAAAATGTTTTTTATTTTAAATCTCTAACTTCTATAGTTTAGAAAAAATTGAAATTTTAAAAGTGTGATACTTATTTTTGCAGGCCAGTGTATAATGAGGAACCCACACATTCGCTCCATTTAGGCTATTGCCTGCCACAGGCGTACACTTAAATAAAATCGGATATTCTAATTATTAGATATAGAGATTTCATACAAATCTTTACTCAAATCTTATCTTTAATCGAGATTCACGACTGAACGTCTTTTTAGAATGTGGACCTATTACTAGATGTCCAATCGCATGCTTGGCAATCTGTGCAGTTTCATCGTAGCTCGCACCCCACTTGCACAACAATGTGGATGAGTGCTAGTTTCATAAGTCCGGTAATGAGTTCTTTCTTACATAACATAACATCACGCCTGTATTCCCCGAAGGGTTGGGCAGAGGTGTATAGTAACAACCTCATTTCGCCGTTATGTTTAAGTCCCATGTAATAGGAGGCGAGCCTATAGCCATCAACCGGGCACAAATCCAAACTCTGGTCTGCTACTGAGGAATTCCACACGGAAAAACCCAATAACACTTTACTAGGGATGAGCTGAATATTCGTTTTATGTTCGGTAATCGGCATATTCGGCAGGTTTCCGAACATTCGTATTCGGCCGATTATTCGGTAAAACTGCCGAACATTCTACTGAATAATCTTGCGTTATAAATTGGCCTCTATGCTTGTATGAAGTAGTATAATCACATAATTGTATTCATATCAAGTTTATCTTTACCTTCAACGTCAGTTTTATAGAAAAATGTCCAAATGTTCGACCTCTTACTTACATTCATTTCATTGTCTTTTTGGCAATTTACTGAGATTTAGCGAAAATGTACACAAAAACAAAATTAAATGCACGTGTCAATGTTTTGTCGCTAACTAGATGATGCAATAACAGTCCGGGGGTAGCGGCGTCAGCGGTCGGAAGTACCCTATACTCTTTGGTCGGAAGGGTCGTGCGATTCAATGCATTCTACAAGAACAGATTTGAATTTTTGCCATACACGATAAAGCGCGCCAAGTCCTGCCGAATATTCGGCCGAATGTTCGGTTCAGTAAACTTTTAACCGAACATTCGGCCGATTATTCGTATTCGGTGAAACCCTTATTCGGCCCATCACTGCACTTTACCCTACCTGGGGATCGAACCCAGGACTGCAAGATCAGCAATCGCGCTTGCCACCACTAGACCAGCGACGCAGTAACTTGACCGATTTTTTTATTCATAACAATATTTGAATCTGATTCAGTAGTGAGCTAGTGAGTAGTTCTTTCATATTAAGTCCTCAAAAATGTTGTTAAATAATGTATTCATAATAGTCCGTAGGTAGATCTCTGCAGTGGAACTGGAACATAGGTCTCATAACAGACCGCTCGCTGCAATAAACGGTCATAGCACCATATCACCACGCTCTAAAATTCAGATCAGCAGATAAAGGCACCAGTCACAAAAGATTAAAAAATAAAGCTACTTTCGCACTTGACGGCTGATATAATTTATGTTTACGTTGTCAGCACTGAAATCATACAGTTTCAATATGTGTAATGGAGCACTTTTCGTAAAAAATATGAACGTTTGCAAAATTGGTTCTGGAACACAATGAATTTGATTTGTAGCATGGCAAGGCAAGCAATGTTGGCAACATTGGACTTTTACACAATGTTATCAATGTTTGATTGATGGATTAGACATGATAAACCAGGTGTTTTTGAGTTTATAAACAAAAATGATTCCGTAATTAAGAAGTTATTCACAAGGTTATGAAGTTTACATAAAGTGAAAAACAAAACACAGGAAGAGACTATACAACTTATTAACTAAAATCATGGAGCCCCCTTCACCATGGAAGAGGCCGCACGAAGTTATGCGGCTGCACAAACTCAAAAAGCGAAAAAAAGCATTACAGGTACTGATTTAAACTTGCAAAATGATTATACAATTTGTTAAAATAACAAAATAATCGTTAATTTGAATTATAACGCCAAACGCCCCATGCTGTGAATAAAAAACAAAACAAACGAAAAGGATAGGTATTCTTAATTCAAATATTTTTAGACATTATATAGAGGGGGCGTTTATTAGCAATTAGTACTTAAGTATCAATGCCACCAACTGACCAAATAATTATGCATTACTAACCTAAATAACATTAAATAATCATAAACCAAAACAGTTCCAAGTATGTTGGGGTCTAACTTCTTATCATAATATTGAGCACTATCTACTCTTCAAAATGTGTGTTGGTGTCAGTTTATTAAATATTTTACATAGGATCATTGCATTTGACTGTCATAACCCCAGACGATACCGGTATCCGTAACTTTGACCAGTTGTCAATGAATCCTAAGTTAAGCCTGTATTCCCTGAAGGATAGTGCAGAGGTGTATAGTAACACCCTCATTTCGCTGTTATAAACTAAACAAATATTTCTATTACAGGAACGCATGAAACAACCATCCCAGCCAATACCTGAAGCATCAAGCAGCCAAAAACCCGTTGATTTAGATTTTTCAAGAATCTTAGAAGGAGAGAAAAGGAAAAATCCATTTTCAAAGTAAGTTCACATTTGAAATTATGATTTTATTAGTTAAAGAATCAATAGCCCAAAAGTTAAAGTATTAACTATTGATTATGAGGTCATCAGTTCAAATCTGGGATTGCTGAAGTATCATTTGAACTCTATTTAACTTGTTACTGTGAATTAGAGATTATTATGACACTAATGGCCCGTAATCTAAAACAATGCTCAGTTATAAATAAATATTTTATCTTAATTCGAGATTCATAACTGAACAACTTTGGTTTGCCTTGCCTTGGCTAACCTGGAAGTCTTTAAACAGACTCCGGAGCCAAGTTGGTTGAAGCAAAGTAAACCTAGTCAGCTAGAGATTCATAGACGATTCCAGCTTGGAATGTAAATGTGGTGCTGCTCTACAAATGATGGGACACCTGACATCATGCCCTGCGTGCCCTGATACCTGCACGTTACAGGAACTAATGGACGCTACTGATAGCGCTAAACTTGTAGCTAAGTTCTAGGCCAACTCAACTTAGATTGCCATCAACATGATCAAGAAGACTGAGCAACTTCTAGAATACTGCCTAACACATTTATTAATATTACTACATTAATTTTAGAAACAGACCTCAGCAAAAAAAACCAAAACTAACAGTTGAAGATCAACTAGACGAATCCAATGACAAGACTCTGTATGCCTTACTAAATCTACCAGCAAAGATTATTGAGAAACCAGCCAAGGATGTAGACACAGAGAAACTGTCCACATTCTCCAATCTCTTACAAAAGTTTAATGCAGAACATTCTGTGGAACCTGTGAGTATGAATAATACATTGTTACATAACACAACACCTGTATTCCCCTAAGGGTTGGGCAGAGGTGTATAGTAACACCCTCATTTCGCGGCTATGTTTAAGTCCCATGTAATAGGGGGTGAGCCTATTGCAATTAACCGGACACAGATCCAACGCGCTGCTACTGAGGAATCCTACATGGAAAAACCCAATAACACTTTGCCCAACCTGGGGATCGAACCCAGGACCTCACATTCAGCAGTTGTGCTTGCCACCACTAGACCAACAAGGCAGTTAATACAATGTATGATTTGTAATGGTTTTCTTGTAATTATAGTATAGGCAGATATAGGCTGACAGAAGGATATCAACAGAGGCTTTAAAACTCCAGTTTACTTTATGTCACAAATAGTTGTTTACTTTAATGCTCGTGCGCAACGTTAAGCTGCGCTTGCCACGGTCTGTCCATGGATAGGTGACCATTTGTTACACTTGAGACCGCTCCGTGCCTAAGAGAGCACGTTAAACCGTTGGTCCCGGGTGTGATATGAATACCTATGACAGTCGTTACGGGTAGTCAGAAGCCCGAAAGTCTGACAACCAGTCTAACCTTAGGATATCAGCATTGCCCAGTAACTGGGTTGCGGAGGTCTAATAACAGTTGTTCTATGTAAAATACTGGTATTCAGCCGCATCTAGTTAGACTGGAAGTTGAACCCAACATAGTTGGGAAAAGGCTAGGCAGAGTGAACAATAGTTGTCTTCTTTAAAATCTCGTCTTATTTTTCAGTGTCAGTAGCTCCTTAAAATTGTACTTCAATTTCCCCTGAAAATAAACTAAAAATTTCTTTAAACTAGCCACCCGCCCCGGCTTTGCACAGGTGCAATGTAGATACTAATGTGGTGCATATAAACCTTCCTCTTGAATCACTCTATCTATTGCTGAAAACTGCATTAAAATCTGTTGCATAGTTTAAAAGATCTAAGCTTACAGACAGCGGGAGCCACTTTGTTTTATACTATACTAGCTACCTGGACAGACTTCCTTCTGTCAAAAGTTATTGGCCTGTAGTAGGAAAAGAAAAGTGTTGTATTTACTATTTTCCACGCAATTTTTATGTTTTTTCTCTCCATAAGAACCTTCCTTGTGCCTTAAGGAATATATATAAAAAAAGTTGCCGAATTGGTCGAGCCGTTCTCAAGTTTTGCGCTTAGCAACACATTTGGCGATTCATTTTTATTTATATAGATAAGGTATGTGGTAGAATAACAAGCTTATTAAAATTTTCAGATTCTAGAGAAGAAATACAAGCATTTACCCATTGATTGGGCTTTAAAAACTAAGTTAAGATTGATGTCACCAAAACCTTTTGCATGGACTTCCAAGTTGAAGGCTAGTGAGGAAGCATCAGGAATTACTGGGTAAGTCATTAAATTGTATAATGCTTGGTAACTGGGTTGCATAGATCAGATGGCAGTCATTCCATGCAAAATACTGATACAATTATTCAGCCGTATTTGGTTAGACTAGAAGCTGATCTGAACATACTTGAAAAATAGGCTAGGCGTGATAAAAGATTACCTATGTAATATGGGACCGTAATAGCAGTGATAGCTTAGTAGTGTGACCGTCGGACTGCCAAGTCATAGATCTCGAGTTCGAACCGAAGGCACGCACCTCTGACTTTTCGGATTCATATGCGTATTGTATAATTATCACTTGCTTACAAACGGTGAAGGGAATCATCGTGGGGAATCCGGCATGCCTGACAGATATTTCTCGACGGCATGTGAAGCCAAGTCAGAGGCCCATGGGCGGCATAAACTCTGACACCAGGTTAGTCACTAACCACACGAAAAGAAGAAGACACGATATTTTAAAATTAGGTCAAATACTCCGAAAATTACTTTAACATGGCTAATCACGTAATTTATCGTGAGCGGACGGTCTTATCATTAATAACTTTAATGCAGAAAACACAAATTGTAATCTAATCGAACTATTAATGCAACTGCCTCGTTGGTCTAGTGATGGCAAGCGCGACTGCTGATCGTGAGGTCCTAGGTTCGATCCTCAGGTCGGGCAGTGTTATTGGGATTTCCCTGTATGGAATTCCACAGTAGCAGCCCGGAGTTTTGATTTGTGCTCGGTTGATGCCAATAAGCTCGCCCTCTATTACATGGGACTTCGGCGAAATAAGGGTGTTACTATACATCTCTGCCCAACCCGTCGGGGAATACAGGCGTGATGTTATGTTGTTAATGCAATTTATGTTGTGTTATGATGCGCCTCCAGGCGACTTTAACCAAGTCGTCTGAATAAACCTGGTAAAATGAATACATACATACATACATAAACTCACGCCTTTTTCTCATGGGGGTAGGCAGAAACTATAGAACGCCACATGCTACGACCGTTACATACCCCTTTCGCTTCATCCACATTCATACATCTTGTCATACACGCACGCCGGTTGAGAGTACTACGCACCTGACCTTTGTGAAGAACATCACCAATAACAAAATGAATAGTATATTATATATTATACTAAAACTTGTTCTACTAGATTCGTCCGTTGCCTGGACACGACAGCATCGCCAACATTAGACACATCCCCCCGCGCGCGGTTCCACCAAGCTTGCCTGTACTGGCAGCACCCACACCTGCCGTGGCTAGAGCTATACCCGCGGTCTTCAGGGAAGGTCGCCGCCACCAGCTTCATGGCAACCAATGAAAATGTTAAGCAGGCGTTGTATAGGGAGTGGACGGAAAGCTTCAGGTCTTTGTTTCAGGTGAGTCCATCGGATCGAGTAATTTTTTTTAAACCTTACCCTACGCTTGGATTTCTCCTGTATCTTGGGTGCGTTTACAGACACAAATCTTCACACGCATAAACATCCAGACCCGGAACAACTATAAATGTAGGCGATACAAATATTTGTTATGTGCGGGAATCGAACCCACAACCCGTAGCGCAGAAGCCGATCGCTCAGCCACTGCACCAAACGTATCATTTATTGCTAAAACTTCAGTCGGGCTTAAAAACATTAATTTGTACCAATTCCTTAAATACATTGCAGTTGCTGCGTGCACTACATTGTCCGTACTTCTACGTGTGTGCGAACACGTTTACGTGCCTATTCCGCGCGGCTGGACTGTGTGGAGTGTCGGAACCTTGTGCGTTGATCGCGCCCACCACTAGGGGGTTCCGACAGACATTGCGGCAGGAAGGTGAATATGTAGCTTAAGTTATTTTCTATTCAAAGTTGCCCCGGTCAGAAATGCGTACAGCGTTGTATAAAAATAATATGCCAAGGAGCTGGCGTGCATCAATGTGCAAAGTTCAGAGGCATAATATGGTTTCATTTGTTTTCTCCGAAATTAAAACATGAATGAGGGTAGGGAGGCCTTTGCCCTGCAGTGGGACGATCTTGGCTGAGGAAAAATAAGGGTTGACCCACATCTGTCAGCACGGAATCGCGTTTTTCGTGCTCTATCCTTTTCTGTCGTTCAGGACCGTCATTTAATAGAGCGAGAAAGACTGATGCGATAGCACGAGACCGCACGCGATAGCACTCAAGCTGTGGGTCAACCCAAACCAGTATATAGACTCCCTAGTCATCCTTTTCAACAACTTGTATTTTTATTTTAGCGCTCACTAAATTTTGTAATAAATGTGACTTATTTCCCCAGACGTAGAATACACAATGCCACTAAGGCCGGACAGCAAAAAGAAGCTAAACAACTCTGACGAGGAGAAGCCAAAGAACGCGTCATTCGACAGCTGTTACGACACCATGGAGGACAGAGGAACACAAGACGGACTGGACAAGAAGGAGGATGAGGATGACGAAGATCCCGACCAGTTCCTCTCGCAGATGGGTTTTGAGACTGAAGTTATTAAGAAGATCAACATCACCCAGGTAATTATTTAAATCATCATATCAGTCGGTAATCTGTTGAACATGGCTTTATAGACCACAACGTCCACAACAATGGAGGGTCGTGCTCTCGTGGTATTCAGAGAGAATAATTGATTGATTTTCGCACCCCGCAGGCCCGCATAACCCACAGCGCAGAAAGCAGCGTGGACAGCGCGGCAGAATCACTTGTGTTCGTGCGAGGAGCGGACGCGCAGGCGCTGTTCAACTTCTTACTCAACTGCAAGTCTATTGTCAGTCCTACTGGACCGTTCGCGGGAGTCCCACCTACGTTACTGTCTCCGACAGCATTCCACGGAGGGACGCTGCAGTCGTTGAAAGTAAGTAGAAATATAAAATATGCAAATTGCATTTTTTCAAGACTTGTGAAAACGATACTTACCAATTTATTTTATTTTAGGTGCGCGAAAATACAATACATTCCGATAGCAATAAGTACTACTCGATAGAGTTGCGGGGTCCAATCCTGCCGACCACATTACACACGTTGTTCAACGTGTTGCAGACGAGTTCATCAGCTCAGTTCAGCGCCACCTTTGCGCATCACCAACCCACGCTGGCATTCTCGTGGGCCGCCAGTAATATCGCTGATGGTACGTTGTAATCATAATAGCTATGTCGATTTCATTATACTATGCATGCCAAATAAGAATAGTACTGTCAAGACGCCATTTTGTTCCGCAATACTCGTGAACTTCATTACCAAAGCGTAAGGTGTGCATAAAAATAAATAAATAAATTACACTCAGTTTAATTATTTTTAGTTCTCTTTTTTGGTATTTCTAATAAATTTACGCCAAATTAATTATACAATAATTATATTATTATTATGGCGACATATTAGGGTGACCAGTAGCATTTCGTGAAGTTAACTATATATAGTGGTTCATTTCTTTAATTAATACTGTTTTCAGATATTATTAATTTATCCAAAATTATCTATTTATGGAATTCAAGAAATAACATTTTATAAAAATAAATATAAATAATAATGAAATCTATGAATAAAAAATATAACATTTTTCTTTTCAGTTTTCTTTTTCTGTCCGTACTAATTTCAACTAATTTGACAGCTATCGTGTGAAGTTGTAGCAAGCGCGATCCTATTCTTATTTGGCACGCATAGTACATCGATTTGTTTAAAAAGTCCCACGCTGAGGCTTTTTGGCCGTGTAAGTTGTTACTACACGACAAAGAAAAGTATATTCTCTCTCTTGTGAGTACATAATCTCTAAAGGTGTCCTATGGGACTATGCCATGAAGATGATCTTGAAGCAACCCCCTTGTTAATACTGCTACACCATACTTATGTATTTTCTTAAATAATCTACAGACAATATTTCCATTTCAGATGAATCATCAAAAGAGAACGAGCCAAACCATTTCGCCAAAGCATTCAACAAAGAAAACTTGTCGGATTGCGGCATCAGCGAAGACATGCTACAACACTTCTGTTCGTCAGACCCCAATGTGATAAAACCTCTGGACAGTGTCAAATATAACAATGATGATGATACTTACATGTGGTGATATTTTGTGAATTTTTTTCTGTTGACTGTTTTTGAATCTATTCATATTGTGATCATGAATTAAATTGTATTTTTGTACATGTGTGTTGTATTATTTGATAATGATGCAAATCTAATTACTTGCCTATCATTGTAATTGGCTCATAGCCAGCAATAGCGGTTTAAAGTTCTCGAAATATATCCGCAAGTCTTGGTGGACTATTTATTAATGGACTCCCTAATCTTGTCTAGAAATGATTGACGTTGATATAAATAATGTCAGATGTTTCATGTAGTATAATTGCGGTTTTTTTGGCATTATAGTATGCCTTTTCATACTAAAGTTCAACAGCGTCTTGGAGGTCTTCAACTTTTTATTTCCAAATTTTTAGTTTAGTTAATTAACACATTTTCAAATTCTGTTTTTCTAAATAGATGGATAGGGGTGATAGGGATGGATAGGGGGCTTATTAAAGGTGATTAAAATAATAAGAATGAATCACTTAAAAGATACGATTTATTCAATTTTCATTTTTGGTAAATTAAAAATAAGTTTCTTAAAAGTCCACAATCACTTACACAATAAACAAGATTCATACAGATCAGGATGAAATAAATAATATTGTGAGTTCTGCATCAAAATGACGCAGTATTTGTATATGTTACCTAACATAACTGCACTAATACGCTATAATTATCACTTCAAACCCAAGGTGGAACAGGAATCTTGGAAAGCTTACATCTAAAATATTCATCTATGTGACCAATTAGCCGCTCACTAAAACAAATAATATAAATTTTATTATAACATCAGACATTCTACTACATTCACCATTCTTGTGTAAAATTTACTATACTTTCAATTGTATTCTATTATCATTGAAATATTGTATAATAAATGCTATTAAATTATCTATTTTATGGGAGAAAAAGAGAAATATGATACCTGCAAATTTGTCAAGTTGAATTATGTTGTATAAGTTATGGAGCTTATGATTTCTGTAAAAGAGAAAAAAAACAATTTAATTACACAATTAATGTTATTTTATCATACAAATAAACTATCAAGACAGCTTTCTCATTATAATGATTATTAAAAAAAGCAATTTTTTAAAGATTAGGAAAGAGCTTTAGCAAACACAGTTAATGGTGTCGATTCTGTTGTACATTTTGACAGTACTAAACTAGACTAAACGCAACTGTCACATTCTTTTGCGGTTGAAACAGGAAAGAGGGGGTGTTTAGTTAGTTAGTTTAGTCCTGTCAAAGTGCGCAACAGAATCGACACCAATGTCAACTTTAGCAGCATTTGCCAAGGATTATTTCAAAATACAATGTTTTTTTAGCAACAATGATAGTAGCATACCAAAGGATCGCCCTTACTTTTCGAGCTGAATAGCTAGCACTAGACTGTTATAATATATTCAAATGAAATAACTTCAATCACAATCTTCTTTACAAAGAAGTGGTACTCACATTAGAGGATCCACTGGAGGCGGGTTGTCCGGGCACGGAGTACTGCGGGCGGAAGTTGGAGAAGTTAGCAGCCGACGCCGCCGCCGGGGCGAAGCCCGGCAGCGACCCGCCTGACTGGAAGCCCGCGGGGAACTGAGCCATTTGCGCTGAGGACCAAAACAGTTATTATGACGCTATAAGAAAAAACACGATTTCAAAAAAGGTTGAATCGGTACAACGATCGTTCCGCACGCGTTAACGCAAACACCAAGTCCTACTACACGCTGCGTGCGCTCTAAATAAAATTGACGCAAGTGTCTTCATGGTGATTTCCCTTGGTAATTATCCACCTGGTCTTCTCCAAACATCAACAGCACTTGTGCACCCTTCTTATCGATGGACGAGGTTCAGACAGAAAGTGAAACAACCATTAATCTTACCAGTCAAGACCCAAGGCTGGTGATGGGCAACATTGTCATTAGTGCCAGAGGACTATAGGCCTCTTATTTAGGAGAGTCCTATGTGAGTATATCTCACCTGCTGGTACAGGGTTGCCGGCAGTTGCAGCCAATCTCGACAGGATGGACCGCTCAGACATCTGCAGACGCTGTGCGACCGGCGGGATGCGAGCTAACGTCGCCGGCAGCCGGGACACATCCGACTTCATGTCCGATAACAGTTCCTCTAGTTGATTCAGCACCTATAAAAAACAAATGTTACATAGTAAGATTCATTTCGATACAGTTTGCAATTATATTTGGCGTGTGAAGCCACTTGCTGAAAGGTTTCGTCTATCAAAACAAAGTTTAGTAAAGAAATTGTAAATAAAGAATTTTGATACAAATTCTCGTCTCCTTTTATTCATCTAAGTTTAGGTACTAACACCCATTCATATTCTAAGACGTTCCACCAAAACTTACTCGACTCATACTCCACATCACTTCCATATATCAATTCCATATTTTTCATACTCGACTCATATTCAGAAAGGCCTCGAAAACACCCTCAAAATTGTATTCTTAGTCGCAATTTCTAGTGAACTTTGAGGTTACTCGACGGAGTCATTACGTCATAATTGGAATTATCTGCATCGCGCAAATAACGCCGCGACAAATAGTTGTAAGGATTATCGTAAGCATATTCGATAGTCTTCAAAATGTATTTTTGTTACATACGAACTTTGACACTTCCTTCCTTAAGGTAGAGTCCGAGGTACCTTGAGTTTGACAGATGATTCCTTACCTAGACTGAGGAAAAATTTCGAGTCGAGGACGGTTATGTCAACTATAACCACCGATGGTAGTGAAAAAGGCTGAGTCAAGGTGGAGTCGAGTCGAGTTAGTTTTGGAGGAACGTCTTAGAATATGGGTGTAAAACTTTCGTGAGACACGTTCATGTTTATTTACCTACGGATTTTACACACGCGTGTTTCGGGATTGCGTGATAATAAAGTGTCTTCATAGTACATACCTTGTGCAGCACGGCGTTAGCAGGCTTATTGCCGGCCAGCGATTCCTTGCTGAGGTGTTGGTGCGACTCAGCGAGACACTCCACTTCCGCAAAGCGGGCGTTGAGCGACATGGCGGGGTGGTTGGGATCCTGAGTCAAGTTCAGGTAGGCCGCGCGACGAAGTTGTTCTTCGATCACTAGGGCTTGTTCTAGGAGCTGCGGAGATAAGTTGGTTGTAAGTTAGGTGTATATAAATTATAATTAATAACAACATCACGCGTGTATTCCCCGAAGGGTTGGGCAGAAGTGTATAGTAACACCCTCATTTTGCCGTTATGTTTAAGTCCCATGTAATAGGGGGCGATCTTATTGCCATCAAACGGGTACAAATCCAAATTCCACACGAAATGAAACCCAGGACCTCACGATCAGCAGTCGCGCTTGCCACCGTTAGACCAACGAAACAGTTATTCTTATGATTAATTGAAAAGTTTACAGTCACACTTTGACAGTCTCCAGACCATTTAAGGGAGCGGCGACCCTAAAGTAGCGACTTCATAGTAATTTTTGAATGTATCCAGAATATAACAACATTTTAAGACCAACGACAGAGTAGACTTTTTATGTAGCGACACCTAGACGAACTGGAATGTGACAGAAATGTGTTACATATAGTAGAAAAATAAACGAATTAAGAAGAAACACAGCATGAGCTCACCTTAAAACGCCTCGCCAGAAACTTGTTCTTGATCTCCAAGAAGTTTCCTTTCCCCACATCCATCTTAAACGGCTCATTGATGATAGCGAAGCGCAGGTCGTTCTGTATGTCCTGCCAGCGGCCGTAGCCGTGCGTGACGATGCCGGCCAGCAGCCAGTAGTCGTGCCGCCGATGCCAGATCTCGTACTCGCGGCCGGGCGCGGCGGCTCGCTCCTCGTTGAGCCACAACGTGTGCAGTTCAGTGAACCCTCCATCCGCTATGTTGAACATGAACTTGCGACGTTCGACTTTGAGATCTTCTTCCTCTTTTACTAGCACCACATCGTCGTCGTCTTCGTCCTGGTGAGATTATATGGGTTTAATTTGGAAGTTTAGTTAGTTTGTTAGGTATTAGCAGGCCTATGTCATTCCACGAAGTGAAAACACACCAACGTGATATAATAAAAACTGAATCGTATGTTGCGAGTGACCGAACCGAAATGTATTAACGCACAGCGGAATGTGAAGTCTTTCGTCAAATACTTAAAACTCATTATCGCATGCTCGCTTTATTATAGGTATTTAATGCATAATTTAGAGAGTAAGGTGTATGTAGTACTATTCTGTGGTATATGTATTGGCTAAACATTAAAGGCTCATTTACACGGATAGTGTCTCGAAGCGAGTCTCATGCTATCTCTGTTTTCATTGCAGAGGAAGACTAAGGTCTGTATTACAGAACTAAACTGAAGCATTAATCTGTTTAAAACCAGTTTTGAGTCGACTTTTAATTTTAGAACATTCCTCAAGCATAGATTCATTGATCATTGTTTAGCCGAGTTTGGCTTTATTCTAGATCGTTACTCAGTTCGTAGATTCGACCCCAAGCAGTGATTTGATCTGTAATCAACCAATTTATTGGTTCGATTTGATTCTCATTTTATCTGAGTATAGATTGAGTGCCGTTCTGGAATAAGACCGTTCCTCAAGTACTGATTCTATACTTAAACAGTGATCAACTGATTAAAGATCTGGACTTGAGGATCGTTCTGTAATACGGACCTAAGAAAGAACGAGTCTCGCTTCGAGAAACGACCCTCGTGTAAATCAGCCTTTATTTAAATTATTGGGAACTAATTATTAACAACTGTGAATATATTAATACGAGAACTTGTCTTGTAGGCAACGCGTTTGCATCTATACTTATTGGGTGTACATCTCGCTTAACAAGCGTTTTATATTTGCAATAATAGTCAAAAATAACAATTACCTTCTTCTCATCTTTGGGCTTCTCTGAAGCTTCAGAATCCGCCTTTTCACTCTTAACATCCTCTTTCTTATCTACATCTTCTTTTTCTTCCTTAACCTTAACGGCTTCCTTGTCATCCTTCTTGTCATTCGACTTCTCGTCATCTTTTGGCTCCTCATCAACCGACATACGTCTCTCCACGTCCTTACTGTCTTCTGATTTTTCCTTTGGAGACTCCTTTTCTTCAACAATTTCTTCTTTAATCTCACTAGTGTCCATCGGTTCTTCCTTTTCTTTGATATCTTTTTCTATTTTCTCTTCTTTGATTTCTTCTTTGTCATCTTTTTCAGATCCGCCGGGGGTGGGAGCTTGGCCAGTTTGTGCGAGTTGTGTGGGCGCGGGCGACGGCGCCGCGGACGTGATGGGCGTCGCCGTGGAGGGCGCGGGCGACGGCGCGGCGCTCTCTCCCGCGGCTGACTTAACCGGCTCCACTGGCTTGCGAATCATCTCTGGCATACTATAATACCCGTTAATATGCTCGAATTCTTGCACTTTCTTCCTAATCAGACTCATAACTCCGATTCGAGTTAATACATGCTGTCTAGATAGGCCTTCTCTGGGCACGCCGTCAGCGAAAGTTTCAGCGTTATCCGCGCCGGGCTCGCACAGATGTCGCATAAATAGAGACACGTAGGCCTTAAAGTTACGTTCTGACTTGCCCCTGAGGTCGCGCACTAGCCACTGTGAGTTGAAAGCGTCTTGCGGCGGCATACCGTACCGCATGATAGCGTTGAGGAATGACTTCCTCTGCCTGGCGTTGAACCCGAGCACCTCCATGTTGCCGCCCACCCTCGCAAGTAAAGGTGGTAACGGCCTATCTCGTTCCTCACGCCTTTCTAAACGCCTCTTGCTTCGGCGACTGAGTAGGTCTCCATTGTCATTCTTCTCATCAAAGTCGTCATCCTCTTTATCATCCTCGCTGCCTTGTGAGAAGTCCGAATTGTAGTCGGAGCCGTTCTCCTGCCATGTCGAGTCTTCTCTGTTTTCAGTCTGCGCGACGATGCCGTCATTGTAGTTAACCTGTTTGCGTACTCGCTTGCCTTTGCCCAGCGTCCTGGCCTGGTCCTCTTGGTGTTGCTCGTAATGGTGTCTGAGCAGTTTGATCCAGTACGCTGGGTCGGTATTCTCAGCTTCCTGTTTGATAATTTCTGTGTCAACTTCTTCCTCGCCGTCGCCTTCTTTAGTAGAGTAGCTGGCGACTTTGAATGAACTGAGGTATTCGTTGGCCCAGGATTCCTTTTGTTCTATACCCTCCTTTGAACGGTCGAGCAGTTCCCCAACAGCCCTATCATCGTAATGAATGGCTTCTTCTTTCCCCTCGTCTTCTTTGAACAATTCCTCCGTACCGAACCTTAGAATGTCGTCTAACTCTTGCTTAGTAAAATTAGCGCCCTTGCCACCCATGCCAGGTCGTACGACCAAGTGAGTCAACATCATTTTCCTTTTAGCTACTTGTGTAACCCTCTCCTCAACACTGTTGCGTGTTACGAAACGGTAGATCATGACCTTGTTGGCCTGACCGATACGATGAGCACGAGAGAACGCCTGAATGTCGTTGTGAGGATTCCAATCGGAGTCGTAGATGATTACAGTGTCGGCGGTGGCCAAGTTAATACCCAAACCACCAGCCCTAGTTGAAAGTAAGAACACAAACTGTTGCGCGCCAGGAGCATTGAATCTATCGATAGCTTCTTGACGAATAGTCCCAGTAATACCACCGTCAATTCTCTCATATTTATATCCTTCTCCCTCCAAGAAATCTTCGAGGATGTCCAACATTTTCGTCATCTGAGAGAAAATTAATACTCTGTGTCCCTGCTCTTTGAGCTGTCTCAACATTTTGGACATCAAAACTAGTTTGCCGGACGCTTTGACCAAGGCCTGAGTGTCATAGTTTCCATGAGGACCGAGGGGAGCTTCCTCAGCCGCGACAGGAAACAGATACGGGTGATTACAACACTTCTTCAGGTCCATCATGACGTTGAGCAGTGAGACAGTCTGCCCACCACTCTTGGGGTTTAGAGCTTCATAATTCCTCGTCAGAATGTACTTGTAGTACTTCTTCTGCATAGGGGATAACTCTACTCGCACGATGAACTCTGACTTCGTTGGCATGTTTTTCAGCACGTCAGCCTTCAGACGCCGCAGCATATGTGGTCCCAACATTTCATGAAGCCTCTTCACCTGTTCTTCCTTCGACACATCAGCAAATTCATTCTGGAATGCGGCGAGATCATTGAACTTATCCTTATTTAAGAAATTGAGAAGATGGAACAACTCTTCTAGATTGTTCTGTAGCGGCGTACCGGTAAGGAGGAGCTTGTAGTTGATGTGATAGCCGGCTAGAAGCCTGAAGAACTTGGACTGATTACTCTTCAGTCTGTGGGCTTCGTCTACGACTAGTACGGACCATTCGATAGACCCTAAACAAGTAGCATCAATGGAAACTAACTCGTATGACGTCAGTAATACGTTGAATTTAACTTGTGACTTGATTTTCGAGGGTCGTCCGCCTCTGTTCGCGCCGTCATCGAAAGTCAGTTCGTTCTCTCTGATGACAGCTCTGGAGTCTTTGTCGCCCACATAAGTGATGCAGTATAGGTCAGGGGCCCACAACTCAAATTCTCGCTCCCAATTGATGATGGTGGATAGAGGGACGGACACGAGGAACGGGCCCTTGCAGTGACCCTCCTTGAATAGTGAGTAAAGGAATGTAACTGTCTGAATAGTTTTTCCGAGACCCATCTCGTCAGCGAGGATAGTGTCGATGCCCTGCCCCCACGAGTACCGCAGCCAGTTGAGACCTTCCAGCTGGTACGGATGGAGCTGCATGCCGGTTTCGTACACGAATGGAGGTTGGTCTTCGTATTTCTTGTTAAGATTGGTGGTGGGACGGTCAGGAGGTGGGTTGTATTTCTTAGGCTTCATTTGCAAACCAGCACTGCTGTCATCTTCGTCGATAACATCTTTATTCTTGCTCTTACGTCCTGCCTTCTTGCCTTTGGAGCCCTTTGTCTTGCCTTCAGATGTGATAAAAGCGCGCATGTCCTGTAAACAAATAGTTATGTTTTAATACTCATCGAAAATAATCTAGTGACCTCGGTTAGATTCAAAACCGTTGAAGCGCCGAAGTATAAGAAGTTACTAATAAAAATGCTTTTATAGCACTAATCAAGCTTGGTCATAACTGACATATTATGACGGAAAATTTGGTGTTTGTCCGTCCACAAACTGTACTGACCTGATAATAATCCATAGCATTCTTCAAACCAGCGATATCTTCATTCTCAGACTCCCAGGTAGCCTGGTCGTACGACAGATCGCGCCATTTGACCAGGTAGTAGGTGGTACCGTCGCGGGAAGTGCGGTGGTTGATCACACGATGCACGACCAGCCATTCTGGCTTCACGCCGTATCTGAGGTCATACATTTTTTTATTAGAATAGGAAATTAATCGGTTGGGAAAACAATAGTGAATGTTTTATGTTACAACTGGTATTATAGGCACAACAAATCTGTACGGTTTTATGGTCTAGCAGGAAACAATAACGATCATAGCGGTCTACAATCACCCACTGTTGAACATGCGTCCGCAATATACGGATGGTATCTGTTTCTCAAAGGCTTACGACACGACGAAAACTGGTGACGACTTAGAGCGCCATTTATACTGTTTAAAGCGTTTACTACACATAGTGCCAATCACACTCTAAGATGAAGAGAGAAAACACGTGATTTAGACGAAATGTGGGGCGCATCTTCGTGGATGGCACTATCTGTGCGATAGTAGCAACGTAGTGTAAGTGTGTTTCGTGAGTAAATGGTTCATACAAATATATGGCGTAACCACATTTTGTCGAGTCGTAAGCTGTGGAAAAACAACCTTAGGATATATTGCTGTCGCAACACTTGGCAAACAGATGAGTGATCGCAATATGTTTTTATTAGCACATACGGCAGCTGCTCCTCCTCTTGTCACAATCTCTTTGTCGCTTTTTACCATACTTAGACAACCACTAAGAGACGGGGCCTTTTATTGCAGGTAACAAGTGTTGGACAGTGGCTATCCTGTAAGGCTTCGTTTATGGAAACACAGAGCTTAGCACTGAGCGTAATGCGGACAAATCAAACATTATCACCCATATTCTAAGACGTTCCTCCAAAACTTACTCGACTCGACTCCACGTCGACTTGACATAAACGTCCTCGAATCGAGATTTTTCCTCAGTCGAGGTAAGGAATCATCTGTCAAACTCAAAGTACCTCGGACCCTACCTTAAGGAAGGAAGTGTCAAAGTTCGTATGTAACAAAAATGAATTTTGAAGACTATCGAATATGCTTACAATAATCCTTACAACTATTTATCGCGGTGTTATTTGCGCGATGCAGATAATTCAAATTATGACGTAATGACTCCGTCGGGGAACCTCAAAGTTCACTCGAAATTGCAACTAAGAATACAATTTTGAAGGTGTTTTCGAGGCCGTTCTGAGTCGAGTAAGTTTTGGAGGTACGTCTTAGAATATGGGTGTATGACGATGTATTAGAGCATTTATGGTAATGCATTTTTTCACGCGTATTGTTTGAATTATAGTTGTATATATTGACAATAAGCTGTAGAGTGCGCAGCGGATGACACAAACCGTAACTAGGTCGATTCAACTCTTCTAAAAAAGTCTACAACAACAGTCAAGCAGTAAAAATAGCAACACTTAGCTCACCTATAATATTTCTCCTCAAGAATCTTCTCATCAGTATCATGCTCTTGCTTATCCTTCAACCTCTTAAAACGACCGTCGCGTTCGTCCAGCGGCTCTTCTAGTTTAGGCGGCTCTTCCGGGTCCGATTTGCGCATGTAGTAACGGTACATTAGCGGGTGGAACACGTCCAACTGAAATGTAGATAGAAGTTTTAAGATGAGATTATGATAAGACGATTGTTGATGATCTAGATTCTAGTTCTTCTTCTTTTCGTGTGGTTAGTGACTAACCTGGTGCTGAAACTCTGAAGTTTACGCCGCCCATGGGCCTCTGACTTGGCTCCACATACCTGAGAGAAATATCTCTCAAGCATGCCGGTTTTCTCACGATGTTTTCCTTCACCGTTTTTAAGCAAGTGATAATTATACAATACGCACATGAATTCGAAAAGTCAGAGGACCTATGACTTGGCAGTCCCACGGTCACACCACTAGGCTATTATTGCTGCTGATTCTAGTTGATCAGCGTAGATCACTGCTGGACGTAACCTCTCGCAAAGTGTAGTTATTGTCCATTTACTGCATGAGCCATCAGTCTGGAGGCCGCAGGGCCATCACCAGTGACAGTATTATCGATCACCGGCCTGAGATACTGAGGCTAGCTGTTAGTTAGATGTTTAAGAGTGCGCGTACCGCCGAGACGAACTCGCCGGTGAGCGCGGCCAAAAAGTTTGCTATTTCACCTAGCGCAGTGTGAGAAAGAGATAGACGCAGTAATGAGCAGTTAGAAGCTAGTGCACACTCCCGTATTGTATAAAGACGCACACAGTCACAGACAATTCGGAAAACGGGCGCGCTAAACGTTTTAACAGTCTTTTGGGAAAAGGTTTCTTATTAGATAACCACCACAGAAGCTAACGGTGCTAACATTTACGATGTGTCAGAACCGAAGTCCCTAGCAAAACTGAATGAGTGGGTCAAGGAACTGCAAGTATACTTCACCAAGAAGAACATAGTCTGCTTAGTTGTTGGCAATAAGATTGACATTCATATCATTTTGGGACCCAGTGCGTAATATCAGCAAGCACATTGGGTCAACCGCGCAACGAGTATTCCCAAGGCGGATTGATGTCAGGCAGGCGGCCGGTCATAAAACAATAAGCCAAAACCTCTAACAACATGGATTTATGAAATACAAATGTTGTGCCGACCCCACCTAGTGTGGGATAAGGGCAGGAAGAAGAAGAAGATTAAATAACCACCGAATGTTTCTATGCAAGATAAAGTTATTTGAACATTCGACTAAATAAACTATGTTTATTGCTTAATTATTTTGAGATTTTCATACTCCTACTTTGGACTTGACGTCCAAAGTTACGACAAAATAAGGGTTAAAATATGTTTCTTTGGAGGCTTGTAACTTCTAAATCAATATTTAGTTTACTGTTCTATTTAGCAATAAACCTAGATAATGACGAGACTAATCCATATCATGATTAGTTAAGGGTGTTTATCATCAAATAGTGAAGTATCAAGTTTCTTCGTTTGTATGGAGAAATAAGCGGCTTGCGCATTTAACTCCCAATTTCAGGTCGTCCGACAGTCTGAAAACAGTCAGAACTTATACAAAACAGTTTAAATTAAAACGCCCAGAGGCTCGGATCTGCATTGTGCCTGAAAAAGGACCTTATAGTATTAATTTCCGTATATTTCGTTGAACTCACCTGTAGTTCAGATATCCAGCTACAGTGCCAGTAGGATTGCTCGTGCCACTTGACGAAGAACTCTCGTGAGCGTGGAGCCTTCGACTTTGCCGATTGTTCCTTCCATCGCCACGTTAATATCTTTGCGACTTTGCCTTCCAACGGTGGACACTAAAAATAAATTATATAATTATACTGAATGAATATTGTCATGTTGAGTGGTGTCTATTCATAGTCGAGAACCAGCTGAAAACTTACACTACACCGAGGACATTTCCAGTCTCCATCTGGCACCTCTTCAAGCGGCGGGTTGAGGCAGAACCGATGGTAAGCCGAAGGACATGAATCACAGCATAATAATTCACCGCCGTCCTTGCAGATTCTGTGAGAGTAAGTAGTAAAGTTACGTTTAGTATGTTGGAATCGTAAAGGCGCTGATAAACTTGAGCATTCACTTGTAATAAGAATTCTAGCGAAAGTTGTAAGCCAGAAAATGTATGAATATTCAGTTCGACAAATTTTTAAAAAGGCGAAGTTCTATTTTCTATTTCAAGAGAATGCTCAGGTTTATCAGTGGCTTATGAGTTTATATTTGTTATACTGGTAATAAAATACACTAGGCAACAGAAACGGGGAAGAATCATTTTCACGTATTCAAAGAGCGATAAAATGTTGCCCTAGGCATAGGCAACCCATGTTATATTGCCCTGAATTCTCAGACAAAATTGCATAACATATTACGGCCATATCAGAAAAAAATATTAAAGGAAAGAGCATTTCAAGGTTATTTCTGTTCACGGAACCCGGAGCCGTACCTGCAGAACTCCTGATGCTCGTCATCATCGTCCTGGTCCTGGTTGCCCTCGGCCTCGCAGTGCGGACAGGACCAGCGTCCCTCGGGCGTCTCCTCCAGCTCCGGCTCGAGGCACACCAAGTGGTACGCGCGTGGACATGTGTCGCACAGGATTATCTCGCCGCCTTGTTGGCACACCTAATGACGAGATTTATTTTTTTAATCTTTACTTGGTCGCGTTTGGCCCTAGTCTCACCTGATGGTAAGCGCAGACAGGTTCTAAGATGGAACACACGAATTCAAGGAACAGAGATATAGAGGGATTCCCTTATACCCCCCTGGCTCTCACATACACTCTACGGAACACAGTAAACTGCTTGGCGCCGAACAATATTGTTCAGGTGGTAGCTAGCCAGGCGGACCATATAGATCCTACCACCAAGCGTGCTAGGTTTTGTTGAATCTTACAACATGCGTCTATTCCCAGCGTGCGGTGAGGAAGTTTTATATTCTAACCCACCCCCACAAGGGTTAAAATCAATATCCAATCAATAGTCAAAAGTAAATAACAGGCTAAGTTTCAAGATGTTGGACAGGCTTGTATTCAGAGTTGCAAAGTATATATACTAATATTATAAAGCTGAAGATTTTGTTTGTTTGAACGCGCTAATCTCAGGAACTACTGGTTGGAATTGAAAAAATATTTTTGTGTTGGATAGTCCATTTATCGAGGAAGGTTATAGGCTACGACCAATAGGAGCAGAGCATAAATGAAAAATGTTGCAAAAACGGGAAAAATATCCACCCGTGCGAAGCCGGGACGGGCCGCTAGTTCAAAATAAAGTAAGTAGCAACCGCATAAGTATTTCCTTCATCCCATAATATGATATTTTTTGTTTTACGCCTTCTAAACTACATTCCTTCAGATGGATCACAATACTATTTCAGATCTTTTTGATACAATCTTATTGTCGCCAGATACGGTAGCAGAGATGATTTATCAGATAGTGACGTGTACAAACCTCGCAATAGTCCTGGTGTTCCTGTTCTCCCTCGGCGCCGTCAGGGAACTTGTTTGTGGTCTTCAGTTTCTTCTTCTTTTTGCTCTTGTTGCCGATCTTTGTCTTTGCTTTCTTTTTCGGTTGCTAAAAAGAATTATGTTGAATGAATAGTTGAGAAGCCTGGACATTGCTGACCTTCGTCATGTTAATGCTCCAAAAGATGCTTGATTTTTTTAATGCTTCTCTCTAATATACAAGGTGTAAAAAGACCCTTCACGATGCCGTCTACCATGCATTCAGAAGTAACCCTACGCAAAAATTGTCGCTGGGAAACGACTTTTTTGTTTTTGGGTGAAAAATTTAGCTTTACTGTAAAGCTCAATGTAACGCACTCAAAACACTGTGCTGATAGATTCAATGAGTAGTAAACGTGTAATTGAGGTATTTCAAGTACATCTGCAACCTTCAAAACTATTATTTAAAAGAAATGTTGCGAAAAAGTTGGAACTTTGACCTCCAATATCACCGGTATAATATTAAGGTTCCCAGGCATAGTCCAGAACAAAAAAATTATCGCAGTGACGTGGAGAATCAGTACCTTTCGGCTTCGTTAAGGGTCTATTTACACCGTTTATTTGATCGTAACTTACCGGTACAGCAGGATCATCTTCCTTTATTGGTACTACCTCCTCTGTGGCTGCGGGAACGGCCGGCTTGGGCTCTTCGGCCTCGGCCAACATTTGTTCGAACTCGGCGTCTGAATCAGAGTTCACTGCGCTCCCTTCTTGTTCTTCCTCCTATCACAAACATAAAAATTCCCTATAGTAATCTGCGATTTTTTTCGAAAATGTTAAACTAGTGTTTATTTTTGCTAGATTACACAGACAATTCTTAATTCAATGAAAATGATTATGTAATTAAAGGCGCAAAATTCGGCGAGATCTAGATATCAGATTCAGAACTGGAAATCACAAGATAATGGTTTGGAAGGTTTATGGGGCTCGTGGTTGATTAACAACCGCGCGAATTGTATGATATGCGAAGTTAAGCTGCGCTTGTCGCGGTCAGTCCATGGGTGACGTTACCCATCAAGACCCATGCCTCGAAAGTCTGACCTTAGGATAACAGTATTGCCCAGTAATTGTGTTGTGGAGGTATGATAGCATTCGTTTCGCGTAAAATATTTTAAGTATTCAGTCACATCTGGTTAAACTGGAAGCCAACCTCAACATAGGTGGATAAAGACTAGGCAGAACAGATAAAGGATTGAAAATATAACACTGAATATCTCTCACAACAGGAAATATTTCCGAATGAATTTCAAGAGTCATTTTTGAACGCAAACCATAAAAGCTTTCGCATTGACATATTATAAGTTTAATGTTAATAGGAGTACTCACGCTACTGGTCCTCTTCCGCTTGCTAAACTTGATCTTGAGCGTGGGCACCTTGGGCTTCCGGCCGGGCTTGCCGCGCGGCGTGCTGGCGCCGCCCAGGTGCTTGGGCTTGCGGCCTCGCTTGCGCGGTAACGCGGCACCTTCATCGCTTTGTTCTTCTTCTTCTTCTTCCTCAGGCTCTTCTACCACTTCTTCGGTCTATAGAGAATAAATTGTTCTATTTACCATCTGTTAACTCGTCTCGTTGTATACCACTATGGTGGATATCGCCGTATGTAAGTACACCACACACATAATATGGTTACAACTCCCTACTATCATCACTCTGTCGTATATTGTTGGGGTATTACCACATATCACCTAATAATTACTCAAAAACGTTACCGTAAAATTCCATATTTCATGTTGTAATAATCAGTTTGCATAATCAGCGCCAGCTTTGGATATCCAGGCGCCCCGGGTAAGATATTAATTTTTACCAGATTACTTCGTGGATTTAGGCGCCGCGTCTTTGGCCCTGGCGCCCCTGAAGCCAGCACTGTGCATGATTGTAACATGAACAGCTGCCACCTAGAAAAAAAATAATAATCATAATTACCTTGACCTCTTTAGGAGCGCGTCCAGGTCGGCCGGGTTTGGGCACGTAGTCCGAAGTTGTGGACGTGTTTGTGTTGTCTTCAGATCCCATAGCCGGGGTCCCGCTGCCGAGATGCGGGTTTGTCTCGCAGAAGAGACGCCATTTTGCTGCTACTAACATCATAAGCTTCGATACTGGAACCTGTTCAAACGAAATACATATTTGTATTGAGTATGTAGTTCATGTAAATTAGTGTAGATGTACACGGCTTAACTTACGTGTATACAAGGTTAGTCGGAAAGAGGATACTAAGCCGAAAGGGTGTTAAAGTACCCATAATAAGGGATAACTTTTGTTCTACAACTTCCCCAAAACTCGATAGTTTAATAGAAATAGCTTTTCAAAGATTTCGTAAAAAATATGCTAAAATCTATCTGTCCAAAGCTATGATCAGCTGTTTTTACAATTTAGGTCATATTTGGTGTCACGAATTAGAAAACTAACTTTCTGAATTCATAACTAAAGCAGATATGTTTTTTTTTTAAACTAAAGTAAAAATCTTTTTTCATGCAAATAAAATTATCGAATTTTGAAATTTTAACACTTGCTTTAAAATAGCCATCAGTGATACTTTAAGTGGCCCGCGGCTTAGTACCCCCTTTCCGACTAACCTTGTATTTCGAGAATACCAGACAAGTTTTACACAGCACCGAGAACTTTCATCATCTCTAAACGCCGCCGTAATCGTTTTACAGATGTGCAGTGTATATACTAGTCTACTTCTTTTCGTGTGGTTAGTGACTAACCTGGTGTCAGAGTTTATGCCGCCCATGGGCCTCTGACATGACTTCACATGCCGTCGAGAAATATCTCTCAGGCATGCCGGTTTCCTCACGATGTTTACCTTCACCATTTTTAAGCAAGTGATAATTGTACAATATGCACATGAATCCGAAAAATCAGTGGTGCGTGCCTTGGGTTCGGGTGTTTACCTCTTGTAATTATTTTTTTATTGAGTCTAAAAGTATCCCGTTCAGTGTCAATCTATGTCAGCAGTAGATCCTTTATAATATTAGTAGGTTTGAAGGAATTACATGATTTCGTTTACACCCTGTATACTATATTAAATTATCCTACTAATATTATAAATGCGACTTTGTGAAGATGATGGATGGATATTTGTTACTCCATCACGCATAAACGGCTGGACGGATTTGGATCAAATTTGGCACACAGACCATGTCCTGGATTAACACAAAGGATTCTTATTATCCGGAGACATGAAGTAGTTCCCCTAGGATGCGAGTGAAACCGTGGGCAACAGCTAGTTTATAATAAATCTCAGAAATTGGTTCTTGAATACTCTGTGAAATAATCATTCATCTTCCTGCCCTGGTCCCAAGTTACTTGTGGTCGGCGCAATATGTTTTTCTCTTCCACTCTTCCCTGTCAGCCGTCTCATTATCATTTACTCCCTTATCTTTCATATCCTCCCTCACACAATCCATCCATCTTTGAAATAATCATCAAGTATTTCGGAATTAGAGGCCAATGAACAATGAAAAATGAAAATTTTTGCTAGTAGTATGAGGAAATACCTGGTTAAGTCATCTATTATGGGGACGTAGGTATTTCATTATGAGGAAAAAATTAACAGCCAATAGTGATTTAACAGCTCTCGAGTTAATTATTACATAAATATTTATAGGGTCTCGACTATCGCAAGTACGACAAAGATTCTAACTAAACACGAAGGGTAAAGAAATATATGAACATTATTTAAAGGAAGATTTTTTTAGACAGGAATGTGCCATCACCTAAACTGCCGACACCGGACAAAGATTGCAAAAACCGCGGACATTTGGTCGACATCGGGATTTTTCCCCGGACGCCCTTGAAAATATTCTGCATGTATTAAAATAGCCTAAATATGAATTTTCGTACCCACGTACAAGTTATATACGTATGTGTGCTGCGTGGAACTAATTGTTGGAATAGAAAACGAACGAAACTGCCAACGCGATGTGGGTCCGGGTTTTACCCGGCCACTTTTTGAGAACCCCCCGGACTCTCTAACTAAGACATATCCGGGGAAACCCGGACGGCTGGCAGCCCTACCTATTCATTAAGTTCACGCTTTGTATTTATAAGCACTCTATAACAAAAAAAGTATTTACTTAATATTTTATGAATGGTTGTCTAACTGCTGGTACTAGTAGACATAGGCAACATAATGATAACAAAGAAGGACATAAACATGCAGGTTGTTTAGTGAAACCCTCATTTCGCCGTTATGTGTAAGTCCCACATAATAGGGGGCTCGCCTATTGCCATCAACCAGGCACACAACGAAACTCAGAACTGCTACTGTGCAATTCCACGAAAACCCAATAATACTTTGTCCGACCTGGGGATCGAACCCAGGACCTCACGATCAGTGGTCGCGCTTGCGTAATTATTAGGTCCCTCGCAGTAAGTTAATGCAGACACGATCAGGCTTCCAACTTTTTATTTTACAATACTTACGTTATAACCATACTAGGTGACAACGACCGAATACCCTCGCAGCCAACGTCATCGTTATCCTACAAGTTATAACTGAACTGACCTTAGGGTTCTCTTTGACGAGCAGTGGTCGCACATGTTGCTGGAACAGCTTGTATGATGTCAAGTTTTCTAAGTCGGCGTCTGAATACTGTATGTCCACGTCAGTGAGGCCGAAAGACGAGCACACCTCTTCTACCGTCGGCATGCCTGCTGTGGAAATATTACAAATTAAAGCTGTGAAAGCGAAAGGCTTAGGATCTCAGTTCGTTCATGCTTGACTAAGTTGGGAGGGACCCGCAGAGTACCCTTCTTCGTCCAAAACTATTACGTACGACGAGGAATACGATACGTATCGCTTTGTATCATATGGCAGTGTATCGATACAAAATATCGTTAGGTATCGTCCATCTTTACTTTGTATCGATCCACGTACGGATCGTATATGATTGTATCGATACGAAAATTGAATGGATCGCATCCCTTTGTATCGATCCACTTGAGTATCGATACGGATCGAGCATCCCTACGACAGCACAAATTTTCAGCAAACACCAAATAGTGCATTGTAGTTGCGTCCTTGAGAGACGATAGGTATTTCAATACGTCCGGCACATTCTGGGCAGTCAGCCTCGCTACCAACCTTGCTAACTAGCTAATCTTTTCACTACAGGCAAATATTATTTTCATTTAGCTCGTACCGATACGAGAGAAGAATTTATCTGAAACAGCTAGATTCAGATAATAAGTGTTTACCTTTATATCAAATTGGTTTAGACTTAGACTAAACCAGGGGTGGCCAACTTGATTCGACCCAAGATCTACTGTTTACTGAGTAGACTCTGTGCGATCTACCAATTACATAATCAGTACCACTTCATTCAACTTATATTAAACTTATATTTTTCTTTGCCTTGCCATGATCGACTGGATTAAGAGCCGCGATTGACCGGTCGATCGCGATCGACTAGTTGGCCACCCCTAGACTAAACTATACCTACTAGAAGTTTTACATAAGTTCCATCGTAGTAATATTCAATTACTATCTCATTTCAATAGAAAACACCCATAAAAATGACCGGGCGACAGGAACTTTAATATGTGTGGATGAACATTAGGAGAAAGGCGCCTGGCTCGCTTGATTAATTATGATTTGTTTGAGCGGAATAATTTCAAACGGATGTCACACCTGTTTGATCAATACATAATGTGCAATTTAAGAGGAAATCAAAACAGGAATAAAACCAATCAGGATACTACAACATGACACATCACATTACATGCACAAATTATTATTAACATAGACGCAATAACGATCTTGATACTTGATACAGAACCGAGCAAGGTCATGTATACTTGAAGAGGTCATTGCACTACGCAACGCTAACTTCGATTAGAACATACATCTATATTATAGAGATAATTATTTTCTATATGTATATGTATATCAGGGGCGTAGCTACCACCGTATCAGCCGTATCAATGATACGGGGGCCCCTGACAGGGGCCCCGACGTGTGTAATTTCTTTTCTGAAAAACTTTACCCTCCATTTGGGTTTCGCCGCAGTCGGGTAGAAGGGCCCCCCGACAAATTTTGATACGGGGCCCGTTTAGGGTAAGCTACGCCACTGATGTATCTTATAATATTTTATAAGTAATTCTAAATAACTGCATGTTTAAGTAGACGTTTGTTTTTTGTTGTGAACACTCCACGTGACTAATACAGTGTAAACTCTATATAACGACACTGAAGGGACTGTGCATTTTATGGCGTTAAAGTAAGTTGTCGTTAAAAGGAGAGAAGAAAAATCAGAATTATAAAAAGATTTTTTTTTATCCGGAGTTAACTTGTAGAAAATTTCTGCTTCATCAGCATTGAAAATGTCACTTGCGGTGTATTTTTCTGTCAATTTTGACCACACTGTATTAATCCAATCATATCGTGCTTCTCCACTTATTTTACCATAGTTGATATTATGACGTTGCTTGAATTTTCCGAGCCATCCTTCTGATGCTTTGAAAGAAGTTAAACCAAGTTCTTTAGCAAACTTCACCGCCTTAGCTTTCACGATCGGCCCCGAGATAGGCGTATTATTCTGGCGCTGTCGGTGATACCAGGATAGTATAGCTTGATCCAAATCTTCGTATTTAGGTTTCTTTAATTTTTTGGAACATTTCCCCTCGTTCTGTGCTTGGAGAATTTTTTCTTTATATTTCCATATTGTGGACACGGTAGAGCGACTAAATCCAAAGCGTCTGCCAACATCACTAATCTTCTCACCCGTTTCTATTGCGCGTATCAGTAAAACTTTTTCGTCAATACACAGTGATTTTCTTTTACTAGCCATATTTACCTACAGTGTGCCTACAGTTTGAAAGTTTGTGAGCAACTAAGAATATGATAACGTATAGATAATCTATGACTCCTACTTATTAGTCATGGTCAACAATAGTCTACACGTGCAAGTAATCCCAATTTGTAAACAAAAGAACGAATTTCTTAGAAAGTTCTGTATGCATGATCCCGACAGTCGAGTTTATTACGGGCTAGGATAATAAAGCAACAAAAGAACGTACACAGGTGCGCAGTTTTTACTAATTTTGGCAACTTAAAGGGTAGTTTTTACTACTTAATTGTCGTTATTGAGAGGGAGTATAGTGCTATATAGAGTGTGTATCATTGTATGGAAGGCCAGCTAAACCAACCAAAGCAAACTGATTTCGACACTTTAGGGAGTTTGTCGTTAAATAGAGTGAACCCAGGACCCTATACTCAGCAGTCGCGCTTGCGACCACTGGACCAAAAAAGCAGTCATAATATTATAAGTAATTCTAAATAACTGCATGTTTAAGTAGCAGTTGTTTTTTCTTGTGAACACTTCACGTGATTAATATGTGTGACGAGTTTCTCGTTCCGTTACGTAACTAATATATGTACTTGAAAAATTAATGCGTATAAACAATTTTTAAGTTAATGTTTGTTCATAACCTTCTAGAATATTTATTTATCGAAATAAAACTACTGAAATCAGGGTTCACCAACCCAGTCTTGTGAGGCCCTATTCAAAATACGCAAGTCAAAAATGGCTCTAGATCAGGGGTGGGCAAACTTTTCTCAAAAACAGAGTCGATTTTATGGGGGCCAGTATTTTCATGGCATGATATTAAAATTTGTCATAGGCGTTTCACTCGTTCTCACTCTACAGTGAAACATTGAAGGCGTATGATAATAATAACACAACTTAGTAGTGTCGACCCAAACAACACAGGTAAACACATAAATTTCGAGACTATTCGAAAGGTTCCTACGACTATTGTTGTTGGCGGACCGAATTAAAACGGTTTGCGGGCCGTACTTTGCCCATCACTGCTCTAGATTATAAAAGTAATTTTTCTACTCAGCATAACACCTGACATTTTAAAAACTATAAATATACAAAACAAACAAACACCTATAATGCCGTGTCTTTCAGTTTTAAACCAGCAATTGCATTCCTAAATGTATTAAACCATTTATTTTTGCTTGAACATTAAATTTATTGATCAGCAGACTTCTTGAACTCATTTGCACCCACTGCTGATAGATATTCTTGTGGGGTTTTGGTGATCAGTACATCTAAAATCTAAATCACAAGCTAACGATAGAAAATTGATATTGCTTACCAGAACCTGAATCAGAGGCAGCAGGTGTAACAGGTGTGTTGTGCTTACTTCCTCTGCCTTTTCTAGACTTCTTTGTGGAAGACATAGCACTGAGGGCATAGTCACTGTCGCCCTCTGCTTCAATCTCAACTCCAAAGTCTTCATCCTAAGTGACAAAGTATGAATTAATAATAACACATGGAGTATTTAGGATTGTTTACGATGTAAGTGCATTTTTCGGGATTGCTTCATTAGTTTCGGGCCCAAACGAAGCCTCCGAGATTGGGCTCCGTTTGGGTCCGAAACTAGTCGGGCAATCCCGAAAAATGCACATGAGTAAACCGTAAACCATCATAAATATGAAAATGTCTGACGAAAGTTATTACAAAAACAATTGGAGTGAGAGATATTGATATTCAATAATATCTGGTTGGCATGAAAACCAAATCTAGCTAAGCTAGTGAGTTGTTTCTGTTTACCAACCTAAACAATTTCCCTGTTCATGCAATAGGGTCAAGACTGTATGAAAATTGGAATAGGTTATACAAAACATCCTTATTGACGATTCGCAATTAATAATTACTCATATTATTATGTATTCATTTTTTCAGAGGCTCATAATCTTCTCCCACCGTATTCACACGCTCACGAATCGTGAAAAAACAAACAATATAACATAACGCCAGTGTTCCCCGAAGGATTGGGCACAGGTGTATAGTAAGTTACTATACACATGTGTAGTATTAGTAACACCCTCTTTTCGCCGTTATGTATAAGTCCCATGTACTATGCGTGCCAAATAAGAATAGCACTGTCAAGACGCCATTTTGTTCCGCAATACTCGTGAACTTCATTACTAAAGTGTAAGGTGTGCAAAAAAGTAAATAAAGAAATTATATTCAGTTTAATTAATTTTGTTCACTTTTTTTGTATTTCTTATCAATTTTACGCCAAATTAATTACACAGTAATTATATTATTATTATGGCGACATATTAGGGTGACCAGTAGCATTTCGTGAAGTTAACTATATATATTGGTTCATTTCTTTAATGAATACTGTTTTCAAATATTATTAAATTATCCAAAATTATCTATTTATGGAATTCAATAAATAACATTTTATAAAAATGAATGTAAATAATAATGAAATCTATGAATAAAAAAATATAACATTTTATTTGCATAGTATTATTTTGCTGGCAGTACCAATTTGACAGCTATCGTGTGAAGTTGTAGCAAGCGCGATCCTATTCTTATTTGGTACGCATAGTAATAGAGGGCAAGTGAAGAAATAAAATAATGAGAATACATAATAATATGAGATATTTTAATCACAAACCGTCTATGACTGATGTATGTGTTAATGAGCTGTAAATTAACTTTTACACAAGTATACTGTTATGCCTGGCCCATACATAAGTTAGCCACCGTTGAATCATAGCTCATATTTAAGGAAATATGGTTATGATAAAACATTAGAACTTTATAAGAAATGTGGCATTGAAATCATAATAATTACTGGAAGCTTAGACCCTATTCCCGATAAGCCCGTAAGCTTCTGTTTTTTATATTTTTAAATGTTTTTTATAGAAATATTTAAAAAAGTAATTTATATGAATGCTTAATGAATAAAGGAAATGTGGTTTATTTATTTTGGCCATGTCTAAATACTGCATCAAGTCTCTAGTGAAATTTAATGGGACTGTAAAGATTTTTTGATAGATAATAAATGATGTACTTGATAACTAACCTCAAATAATTATTAGTTTATAAAGGTTTTTTTAATAATTAAGGATTCAGGCATGACCTGGATGACATCCTTCTAATATATGAACACTTTAATTTAATTTGTCCTTACTATAATTGGACGTAGTTAAGCGAAAAGGATCCAACCCACAAAATTATCGAAAATTAGTTATTTATATCAAAATACTCCTTAAACTTCTGAAGCCAAACTACCCATAATAACATTTTAACAAGTAAAATATTATACATTTGTCCCTTAATTACAATAAAACCAAGAAATTTTAATCAAAGAACCAATGAAGAAATACAGTCTAAACTTAAAAATTGAATATCTCATAACTGTGTGGGTTGGATCCTTTTCGGTTAACTACGTCCAATTTAAAATATGAAATGGAAGTAACGTAAAGCCATTAACGAAAATGGAAACCTTATCACATATTTTATAGTAGTAGCACTGATTAAAACGTAAATACAATAAAACTCAATCTTCGATAGGTAATTGAATACTTGATAGTCAAACATTATGCTATAGGAATACAAATTGACTTGGAAGTACAGTCAGACAGTTAGTCTGAAAAGCAATTACATTTCTGTGTTTTCAGACATTCAGAAGGGCCTGTTACTGGTATAGGCATGTTTTAGCATATTTCAGAGTTTAGTTTCGTCTTTTATCAAAAGTAAAAAGTTTTTTCTTAGGTTTCAAAACAATGTCTATTGAAAGTAATACTGGTAATGTTTAAAAATAAAACTTATGTATGTGAAAGTACAATAAACAGTATTTGTATAGTATTGTATTGTTGTACACCTCATACCGAAACTAGCACCAGACTTCTTAGGGTTAAGCCTCATTTACACGGTGCAAGTTTCTTGAAGCAAGTCTCATGCTATCTCTGTTTTTGCCGGAGAGAAAAGCAAAGATAGCATGAGACTTGCTTCAAGAAACTTGCACCGTGTAAATGAGCCTTTAATGTATCAAAGGTGATGTCAACTCACAACTCTCATGACAATTGTCATATCTGACAATTCTCACAAGATTTTGAAACAATAAACAAGTGATTCTTTGAATTATATAACTGTAAAAATACCCAATTCGTTGAATAGGATTTCTTATTCAGAATATATTCAAGAAGTTATGTCATTGAATCAGCGATTTTAATGTGTTAACTCTCTAACGATACAAGAACCTTTACCTGGAAAGGTTAAATTCATCCTATGGCCTTATAATCACTTAATAAGGGATGATTAACTTTTATTAATATATGTGCCAATTCTTTAAAGACTAATGGTTATAGTTGCCATGATTTGGCAACGATGAACCGTTAATGATCTACATTGACCTCAAATTACAGGAAATACTTTGATGACGATAGTATCTTTTTTTACAACATCACCCAAATTAATGTTGTAAGCATAATTTCTTGTGTATTGTCTTATGCCATTTACCGTGGACTAGGGCCTAGTGCAACTAATGGCTGACTAACTCATACGCTGCTCAATTTTAGGTAGATGTTAAGTTGTGTGCTGTCTGTCTTTCTAAGGTGAAGTGACAGCAAAAGCATGAGCTTAATAGCTACCCAAAATTGAGTAGCGTTTGAGTCTATGGAGATAAGGCTCATATTAATATAAGGGACCCTCATTTGAATCTCCTAAGAGTTGTTTGATATGACAAGAGAAGCAGCTTAAAAAACAAATTGTCAGATGTATGAAATTATAATCTATGGCAACACATTTTGGGAGCCAACTACCAAGCTGCCATGTTGAGAGTTATATATTCATACGAGCCTATAAATGTATCTTCTGAACTTACCTCTTCACTCTCATTCTTACGCTTCTTCTTTTTCTTTCTGCCCTTCTTCTCTTCTCCACGAGCTTTCCTCTTCTTTCCTTTCTTCTTTTTTCTACCATCTTCAGGTGAGTAGTCCTCATCCTCCTAATAATATCATTCATTGCTAATGAATTAACTTCAACAACATAACCATAACACAAATAGCAGTAAGTCAAATGTTTACAAATACAATCATTCACTGTGGAATAATATTAAAAACATGAATGAATAATATATTATAATTTACAATTACCTTTGGTGGTGCTTCATCACTCTCTCCAGAGTTCTCATTCTGACCCTCACCTTCCTCCACGTCCTCGTCGCCTGCAAGTTCACAATAAACTGGTCAAACCAGTCCAGCACTCCACACAGTTACCAATGCTCTAGCAAAACCTTTACGACAGTGCATTTCGCCACATGAGCACACTCCTCACGCTAAGGTCACTAATCCCTTTGTTTGGCGGCGTCCATTTTGTTAAGTAGTAATGAGGGGATATCGCATGTTCTTTTCTGTCACAAACTGCCACTTAAAAATATTTACAACCACAAAATAACAAATACAACATTGACTCACTGAGAAACCACTTCTTTGATAACACATCACTCTGATAGAACGTAATAAGTGGCGAAAACTAAGTTACGGAACCCAAAATTTTCTAAATTTTTAATTGCTTATACCGCAAGTAAACACATGATACCGCTATTCGCGGCTTACCTATGACATGCTAGCTAAATTGAACGTTTACCTGCAAAAGAACCGTCTACTTCATCATCCGATGCCATTTAGATCACTAATCAACACAACCTGCAATAAGATTAAAGATTTTGGTCTAGAAAAGATAAAGGACGCGCAGTTTTTGCGACAAATGGTAATTAATTCAGAAATTGATGCCGCCGTCACTACACGGCAAACTAGCGAGAATTGTTGTCTCGCTCGCACATATTCAAAAATATGGGAAAAAAGAAATTATAGGGTGATCACACTTATAATGAAAAAAATCTACTATATTGAAATGAATTCTACCAATGCTTAGAAAGTATGACCATTGGCACTTGGTTATTTTGTGACACGTGTTTCTACAAACTGGTGTAATATTTGCTATACAGTAGCGCATAAATGTAAGAAAAAATATTCCTACAAATATCTAATGAACTAAGTGATTTTGTGACTGATTCACCTCGGTTGCCAAAAGATCGAGCAATCACATATTTTGTTGACATGAGATTTGACAGCTGATAAGTAAATTTTTACGTCGATCAGCCTCTCCGAAACCCTGGTCTACCCCTTTATCTTGTTTTAGCATTAAGTAAAACTTTGAGCCGGATTCTTTCATCTTTTGTTCGCTGAAAGGAACTGTATCTTCATTTTATGTAATAAATTATTACTATTTGAAGTTAAGAATCATAACTAATTATTTTAGTAGTTACACTGAAAGTTTGGGTAAGTATGCTGCTCAGCTTTAGGTCTTACAGCTATTCCACCCAGTATTATACTCTATCTAGAATGACTTTATTAGTAATCTGCGTAAAAAGATAATAAATTAGGTCTGGTACTGGTCTTGTCTCGAGTATTTGAGCATGCTAGATTGTTCGCTTTTCGAGAAAGCCACGTTGATCAACTGCAGTGTGAATTATAGGCAATTGATATTGGATAATTGGATTGTTGGATAATTCGTGTTCTGAGGCCGTGTGACGTTTACTTTCTAGATAGAAAACGTGTATGCAGATGCATCTCCATGTTCCACCACAAGTGTTACGTCTTACAACTATTGCTAAAGCATCGGCTGCATAGCTGAACTATAATTATTATCATGTCACAAGTCGTAAGTCAACGCCAAGTCAAGTGTTTTCGGCAGAGTAATGTTAAGACTCAAATCTCATCAAATAATGTAGCCTAGTGTATAAATTGAGTGTTACAAAATTGCACTCATGACTGTTGAACCACAGGTATCACGATAGAAAATTATGTTCCATACAAACCTCATAGAGAGACAAACATTATCCACCAAAATAACTAGCGTAAGCAGCAGTACTCTTCTGTAGGAACTCCCTTCTGAATTCACCATAAAATCAGATTGCTGGTAATCGAAAATATATTTTGGGTTTAGATTTTTAGATGTGTTGCGAAGAACTCCCATGTGTTCACAGATATACATCATACGAATCGCACGCATTTTATCAAACGGATCCGTAAAGTAGAGTGTTTCCACTGTACTCTATTCCCAACATTCGGATTGCCGACATGACTTGTATGCTAAATAGATTTTCAATATTGGCATTCGGATTTTCGTGGCAAGCAGACAATGACCTTATTGAGTCACCTTAACAAGGTCTTTATCAGTTCTTCAGGTTAGTTTACTGGTACAAGACACCGTGTTATAACAGTGTCAATAGCAATTTAGCATATAATTAACCAGTGTAAAACGTGAATTGCACCATGTACTCATTTAGTCAATGAGTTTAAATTAAATGCTGCTAACTTGGAGCGTAACGTACATAGTTTTTACAAGGATTTTTTTAGCTTGCAGTACGAAAACCGCATGAAACTCGAATGGAATACAAAGTACCTATATAGTAGGACATTTGGAAATAGAAGTATTTTGTCTCTGATCCTGCTAGTAAGGAGTTACTAAATAGAAGGATCTATGTGCTGAGATGCACACACAAGATTTGTTGCGTAAGGTGATTATTACTTACGCTTGAGAGTCCTCAGCTGTTCGAAATTGTTGTGTATTTCTATATACATTTTATATTTTATTGCGCAGGGTGATAATTGATAGATAGTTATTCTAATTTTCATTAGTAATTAATTATGTTATTCTTCAGAGCAACAAAATAGATTTAGTTATTTCTTTCTTTTTTTTTTAAATTTTATAATATTTTGTTTTCATGTGATTTTGTTATTTCTTTAGTCTATATGTACTCTCTGTAATAATATAAAACTTGTAATATGTAAGTGCTGTGCACACCTGTAAGTGTAGTATAATTCACTCTAAATTTTAAATTTAATTGTTACTGTAGCCGAATGATGTATTAGTGGATAAGTCGTTGGAATGCCATAATGAAATAAATAAAAAAACTTATATGCGTGTTTATTGAGATTTGACCAATATTATTATTGTTTTGAATTAAATTGCTGAGGAAAGAACAGCACTGCTCTTTTGCATCTACTAGGAAAATAAAATCTACCATTTAAAAAATAAGATAAATTGTGGTATTCATTTCTGTCAATCACAACATTACAAAACTAACTACAATGTTGCCATTGTGGACATTAAAGTATTCATCAGTTCATATTATTTTTTTATATGGTATTCTAAGTACGTTTCGGAACTAAAAACAATTAAGCACAAGTAGGTTAATTTCTTAGAAATAAATATTTTTAGTTGTATGATAATTTAGAAAGAAAAAAATATAAAATTATGTAACGCTAAATGCTCTGGGTGGTGAATAAATAAATATTCAGGAAATCAGGATGACGTTTATTTTTGATGACGTCAGACGTCATCTGAGGTCATCGTGAGGTCATAGAATGCGAAAGCAGGAAAGACTATCGCTATCTTTTTCTTTTACATTCATTGATTAACTGCGAATTTGACAATTTGTTATTGTTTCGGTAAAGTCAATACGAAGCATGGTATCTAGATTAATATTGATTGTAATGTAATTATAATTCCTGCAGTTTCTCCTTCCAAATATACTACAACAGCGTCACGAACATGAACGCTTTATTAGGTTATGGTTCATCAACTAGTGATTCCGAGGAAGACAACACGGAGAATGGAAAGTTAGTGAAAACTACGCTTTTATCTTTATTTCATCATGGTATTCAATTAAAAAACGTTGCATTGTTGATGATTGTGTTCGATTTTCAGATTTCAAACTGAGGGTGCTAAACCAAAACTACCAAAGCCGACGATTGGAGAAAGTAGCCTACAAACTTCTGTTTTCTCCAACCCTTTCGTTGAAGCTGAACTAGCAAAGGCAGCAATACTTGAGAAGCATGTTAAAATGGTATATGTTGACTTTCTATTTGATAATTAAAATTTACAAGTCCATGTAGAGATTTTGCAATAACACGTTTTTGTGTATTATAACAACATGTTGATACTGTTTGTTAGTTTGTATTTACCTGCTAAAAACGTCAAATAATACATAGGTACATCTATGGTACCAATAAATCAACTGTCTGTACCAAGTTATCCAAGTTTTGAGTGTCTTGTAAAAAAACAATGCAATAACTATGCTTACTACAAAGTAATAATAAAATATCTTCCTGAAAACTTTAATATCATTCATTATTAATATTTAACATTCTTTCGCATTTCATGGTATCTAAAGAATAAAAAAGTTTAGTATCGATTTGTGCATACAATCGTCAAGTACATAGGCAATGACTGTAAGGTTCCAGGTAAAGACAACACACAGATGATAAATGGCAAAAGGATATGCTGGAACTATCGGAAGGGTCGCTGCCGCTTTGGGCACAACTGCAAGTATGCACATGATACTGATATACAGAAGTCTAATGATGAGATGGAAGCAGATAAACAGGTATAATTTGATCTTTTTCTTCTCTTGTGTCGGCACAAGCTATAATGAGAATAGCTCATGGCGTGGTGTAAAGATTAGCTGGTCAGCAAGGTTGATTGCCCAGGGTACTCCAGATGAACTTAGGTAGCGTCACTCGTGGAGGCTCTGCACCCCATTTTGATGATGTTGGTAATTTATAATAGGGAAAATAAAATTTTTTTGCTATTTACTATAGTCCGTTTTTTAATCTCAGCGACGGAATTGACAGGCAAAAATGTTAAAAATTAAAATATTGTACCAAAAATTTTCAAATTTGACATTTGTGGCTGTCAATTCAGTCTCCGAGATTAAAAAATGGACTATAGGGATGCATCCAATACCGATATATCGGCGATATTTTATTTTTCCGATAGATCGAAATCGGCAATATTAATTTGCTGATACATCAATTCATTTAAAATGTCGCGCCTTATAAGTCTAGGTCTAAATGCAGCACAATTTATTCATGCTCGGAGAATTCCCTATCTTTATTTCGTTGAGCAGTTGTCCGGCTCGTCTATTTATCTAGCTCATTTCACTAGTTGCTTTCTTTAACGTAATATAGTAACAGTTAATCATATCAGTCTCAAAACAAAAAAGTACTACCTATAGGGAATCATTTTTTGATATTGGAGTTTGATCATTCAAAAGTAATGTTTGTATTGTAAAGAAAAAGTGTCCCATGGTACCTACCAATGCGAGAAGTTAATTCACTACCTGTATCGGTATCGATATCGGCGATAATTTTTATATATATCGGTATCATATCGGCAAAAGCCCGTATCAGGGCATCCCTACTATTTACTGCAGTATTAGCGCAGTGGCTGAACAATTGCTTGATATTTTATGGCCTACAGATAGTTGTTCTGGGTTGGGTTTTTGTGCTTTTGAGACCTGTATCCATAAATGGACACTCCTAGTGTGGGGCAATATTTTGTTTAAATGGAAAAATTATGATTAAGGGGATTATCCAAGTTTACTTACTTATTTTTAATTTCTTTTTTTTTATAAAATTTAATTGTCAAAAGATTGCTTACCTTTTTATTAAATTGAATTGGGCCAAACTGTAAATGGTCGTACTTTTAACTTAGTTTAGTTAAAGTTGAATTTTTTGTATGCAATAATGTTTATTTATTTCAACTCTATTAATTTTGAAAATAATTACCTTATTTTTTTTATTATACTTTAGTATTTCCTAACAAATGGCAAAAGTCTAAAATTTTATCTAGTCCAGATTACACTTAAAATATGATTCTTCAACTTTCAGAAGCTAAAATCAGTGGTATGTGAGAGTGTAGGCACAGTGACTGCAACCCCGCCACCCCTAGCCGTACTCGACACAGTGCTACCAACAGACGACGCTGTCTGGGAGGGGGCAGCAGACAAGAGGAAACTGAAGCGACCAGGCCTAAGCCAGAACCTAGTGCCTGGCAAGAAAGTTATCAAAATGTATAAAGAACAAAAAATAAAAGATTCAAATAAAAATTAAATATCATCTTTGGTTAAGGTTGCTGTATATATGTGCCATGGTTGAAATTGGACAACTAATAATATTATGGTTCACATAATGTAATGAATTATATAAAGTACAGATGTTGTATATTATGTATGTGGTCATACAGCAAATTATATACAAAAGCCAGTTAGATTTACTTTGCCTTACTCTTTTTTTTTTTGACATGGGTTTGCTTTTGACTCTAGTCTAGGTCAGAGGAGACAGAGACAAAGTCTACGATGGAGTGAGCTTACCCAGAAGAAGCCTGTTAACTCTAACTTTGAAGAGATTCAGGTTGAATGCGTTCGGGAACACAGACACAAGTAGTGAGTTCCACTCATTATCAAAAATGATGTTATTGAATCATTTTTTTCATAATCTTCGCTGTCCCACCGTTGAGCAGTTCTCCCTACAGGTTCTTCTATGCTTTATCTTACTAATCTAAAGTCTAGAAAATCGTCCTGTCTCAGCAATTTCCGTCCTTCGGGCACCCAATGTATAAGATACTTGCCCACACCTTTTTGGATGCAATACACAAATATGGACAGCCAACTCTCATTTTAGCCTGCTGGCATACTTGTCATCGGAATCTCATTTTTTATGTCAGCCTATATACCAGGGGTGGCCAACCAGTCGATCGCGGCTCTTAATCCAGTCGATCATGGCAAGGCAAAGAAAAATATAAGTTTAATATAAGTTGAATGAAGTGGTACTGATTATGTAATTGGTAGATCGCACAGAGTGTACTCAGTAAACAGTAGATCTTGGGTCGAATCAAGTTGGCCACCCCTGCTATATACTGTCCCACTGCTGGGCAAAGGCCTCCCCCAAGTCCTTCCATGTATTTTGTTCCTACGCCACCCCCAAACCAGCCCTAGCGGTACGTGTCCTGGTCATCTCTCCACCTCTTTCTCGGCTGAACTCGGCAGCGCCGTCCATCTTTAGGCACCCATTGCGAGGAGACTTGCCCAGCGGTCGTTATGCATGCGGCTGACGTGATCCGCCCAATCCCATTTTAGCCTTGTTGCCGACGTCTATTATCTTCGTTTTGGAGTGCAACGTGGTGTTTCGTTATCTGTTTGGTCTTTTAACACTTAAAACACTGCGCTCCATTGCTCTTGAGCGAACTGATAATATGACAAAACATTTTCAAAACTTAACCATGGAACTTGTGCAGCAATCTTTATTTTAATTTCACGTATTTTAAGCTTAATCTGATGCATTCCGTAATTAATATTCATGTATAGTAATTATATTATAATAATATATCGACAATGTTTGTTTTAGTAATGTCTCAGAAAATAAATATATACAGGTATGATCATGGATGCTAATGAAAAAAGATACTTCGATATCATGCAAGTACCTATGTGGTTAATACTTAGGTACATTGTGAGTTTCCGAGATGGAACTGCAGGATTAACTTTGAAATTATTAGGAATATTTAGGAATAGAGAAGTCGTCAAATAAGTTGCGAGCTTGATTTTGGAAAAAGCAAAAACTGCATTGTTTTTTGAAAAAGCAGCTGGTTTAACAGGGAATCGAACATACAGCGTTATAAAAAATACAAACCTGTTTTATGATAATGTTGCTGATAAGGGGACGAGTTCTGCAAAGCTTACCTTGCCCGTATGAGAATGAATGAAAGGTGATAAAATGGATTTATAACACGGATGTAATACAAAATGCCGGAAGGGCATTCTTTCGAGGCAGTGGTTTTCAAACTGGGGCGCGATAGAGATTTACATATACGGCTCAATGACCGCAATTCCTCCTCTACTTTAGTAGGAGCACAAAATTTACTATTGTAAATGAAGACAAGTATTTCACTCCATGAAGCGATCCACAGCTGACGGCTGACAGGGAAGAATGGAAGAGGAAAACATATTGCACCGACCCTAAGTAAGTTGGGACCAGGGCAGGAAGATGAAGCGATCCACAGCTAGTAGGTGCGGTACCTACCCTTCGTTTATTCCGGAGGCTCTATACAGACGTACCACAATAATGTGCGGACAGTGACCTACGTGTGTGAATAGTCACTTGTAGTTGATCCAGATCCAGACTTGTAATATGGTCGTGCGTGGGAAGCCATCTACTACTTTGCGAGGGAGTGATGGCGACCAAGGAGGGAGCGGAGAGGGAAAGGGAGCTGCCTGCTCTTCTCCCTTCCTGCGCCAGGCGCATCGGGCGCCTGAGGCACAGAACACATAATAACCTAGCCTGAGGGCGCGCGAGCAGAGGGGAGGTCCGCCAGCCCCTGGCGGACCGGGACCTGCCGGGGTTGCGATGTATGTTTATGCTAATCCCGCGGCCCCGGCCGACGATCAGGAGGAGGAACACCGTGGGTTTTTAGCTGGTAAGAGTCGGGCATCAATGAGGAATTTCCCACGATAAAAAAAAGACCTGTTATAGGAATTAGGTTCACTTTTCGTTGTGGGAATTTTGGGTAACAGAAATACGTGTTAACTCTATGCTGATTTATTTGCGACTGATTAAATGACATTATTTCTAATTAATATGGTGGTACACACACATGCATACATACTCGTTCAACTCCTTCACACATGCATAATGATTCTAACTCAACATACCGCCCACCAAAGGGCATATGTGACCTTTATAAAAAATAAGTATCATAAACATAACTAAAACAAATCCAAATTATAGCTTGATACATAGATACATACTTGAAGTTACTTAGTTAGTCTAACAATTATATTCAATATTCGAGCAAGTTAATACAAACTAATAAAGAAATCATGTTTTAATGTCTATTGGTAAATAACATAACTTATTAAATGATCTTTGCACAACACTTTCACCACTTTTCACACCATACACACGAGTCACACCGTCAGTACCCGGATGCTTATTAACAATACGTCCCATCATCCATTTACCCGGAGGCAAGTTATCTGATTTTATTAGAACGATGTGTCCTATGTCAAACTCTTTGACTTTGTTGTGCCATTTCGAACGTTGTTGCATTCGTGACAGGTATTCTTGCTGCCATCTGTGCCAGAAGTCAGTCAATAGCTTTTGTTGATGCTGCCATCGTGACAAATGAGTCGTTGGGATATCTTGGAGGTCTGGTGTTGGTACAGTAATAGGTGTTTCACCGATAAGAAAATGACCGGGGGTTAGTGGTTGAAAGTTATCGGTGTCCGTGTCGTCTATTATACTTAGAGGCCGTGAGTTAAGGCACGCCTCAACTTGACATAACAAGGTGCTCATCTCTTCGTAAGTCACATGCTTGGTCATGATCCGTTTTAAGTGATGTTTCATCGATTTCACCCCCGCCTCCCACAGTCCGCCCATGTGTGGGCTGTAGGCTGGGATAAAATGCCACTTAGTTCCATCTATTGCTAACTTCTCAGCAATTGGACCGTCAAATTGTAGTTTGGCTTCAGCCCAGTCTGCGGCCAGCATCTTGTTTGCTCCGACGAAGTTGCGTCCTTGGTCGCTCCATATCTGAGCGCATCTTCCTCGTCTGGCTACAAACCTTCGGAAGGCTCCGATGAAGGCATCTGACGTGAGATCTCCCACGAGTTCCAAGTGAATCGCCTTTGTAGACATACAGACAAAAAGAGCGATGTATGCCTTATTCGTCTTTGCTCCCCTACCTCTAGACATCAAGATCTGATACGGACCTGCGAAGTCTATGCCGGTATTCAAGAAAGGTTTCGCAGGTGTAACTCGGACTCGAGGTAAGTCACCCATTTGTTGTGACCTTGCAGTAGCGTTTAATTTCGCACAAGTAAGACATTTTCTGATTCTTGATTTAACTAAAGTCTTTACTTTCAGGATCCAGAATTTAGTTCGCAGGAAGCAAAGCATTACTTGAACTCCGCCGTGCAGCGTCTTCAGGTGGGCGTCAGCGACGAGGAGAACCGTAAGATTGTTGTCACGATCAAGAATAATCGGATGTTTGCCATCTTCATTTAGGTCAGAGTGACGCAGTCTCCCGCCCACCCTGAGGATTCCATCATCGTCCAGGTAAGGTTTCAAATTGTTTATTTTACTCTTTCCTTTAATTTGTAACTTTGTTTTCAGGCGCTGTATTTCTTCTTCGAAGCTGTCCTTCTGTGCTATTCTTAAGCAGGTTTTCAGCGCATCATCGAATTCCTTCGTGCTAACAGGTAAGTCTTTGTTTTCTATGTTTCTTCCTTTTAAGAATCTTTTGCAGTACACTATTACTTTAAACAATTCTTTTAATGTGTCACAATTTTCGAATTTTGTAGCTATACTCTTCTCATTGTCAATTTTTAGATTAACTTGTATTGTTTCTTTTCTTTCCAGATCTGTCATCATAGCCTTTGGTCTGCTGTATTGGATGTATCCTTCCCTTAACCACTCTGGACCCTTCCACCACAGTACATCGTCTTTAAGGTCTAGCAAGGATTGTCCACGCGAAGCAGTGTCAGCGGGGTTTTCTGGTGACTTGACATGGTACCAATTATGATTTCCGATGTTGTCAAGTATTTCAACTACTCTGTTTCTAACGTATGTGTTCCATCTTGTAGGATCACCGAATAGCCAGGAAAGCACAATAGTGGAATCGGTCCATGCGAATATCTGACAGCTGGGTATATTCATTGCATCCTTTATCTGTTTCAAGAGTCCTGCAAGCAGTACAGCTCCACTGAGTTCCAGTCGAGGTAAGGATTGGGGTTTAGTCGGTGCTACCTTCGTTTTAGCGGCGATTATTGATGTTTTCACGTCACCCTCGGCTGTTCTTACTCTTAGATAAGCAACTGCAGCGTAAGCTCGAGATGACGCGTCACAGAAGCCGTGAATAGTGACGTTATTCATAGTAGTTTCAGTAGTATGAAGCCATCTATCTACTTCGATATCAGATAAGTAGAGATGTAGAGATTCTCGGATATTGTTCCATTCTGCGGCAATGTTTCCATCTACTTCTTCGTCCCATTTTACTCCTTGCAGCCATAATCTTTGAATGAGAAGCTTTGCAGGCAAAACAGAAGGCGCCAACCAGCCTAGTGGGTCAAACAATCTCTGTAGGTCAGCCAGGATTGTTCTCTTCGTAATGGTCTTTGCCGTAGCAGGTATGTTTAGGCTGTATTGAAATCGGTCCTTGCCCATGTTCCAGTGTAATCCCAATGCTCGTGTGATTCCGTCTAATGTTATGTCTAGTTTTACGTGAGAGCTTCTTTCAGATTCTTCAAATTCTTTAAGAAAGTCAGGATCGTTAGAACACCACTTTTTCAGTTTGAATCCGCCTTTCTGGAGTATAGCGTCTATTTCTTTGGCCACTTTTATTGCATCTGTTACATTGTCCTTGCCAGACATCATATCATCCATGAAGAAGTCGCGTCTTATTATTTCCGCAGCTTCGGGATAATTTTGTCCTTCATCCTTGGCTATTTGATGCAAGGTCCTTACTGCCAGGTAAGGAGCAGAAGCAGTTCCAAACGTGACTCTAGTAAGACGGTAGTCTTTGACAGATTCTTGATCATCATTTCTCCACAGTATTCGTTGCAGATCTCGGTCTTTTTCATTAACGATGACTTGTAGGTACATTTTCTGAACATCGGCCACGAAGCAAACCCTCCTCATACGCCATCTCATGATGAGACTTCTCATATCATCTTGTAACTGTGGTCCTACCATCAGTTCGTCATTAAGTGATACATTGTTGGTTCCTCTTTGAGAAGCGTTAAAGACAGTCCTTAATTTCGTTGTTTCTTTCTCTTCTTTAATTACGGCGTGATGCGGTAGGTACACAGATGTATTGGTAATTTCTTGGTTTGGTACTTCTTCCATGTAATTTATTTCGTAATCTTTCATGACTGTAGCATAGTCACTCTTTAGTTTTGGGTTATTCTTAAATCTTTGTTCTAATTGATATAGTCTCTTCAAAGCTATTGATCTAGTATCTCCTTGGGTTGATAATAGCATGTTAGATTTCTTTGGTAACATAACAATATATCGTCCGTCTTTATTTCTTGTAGTAGTGGTCTCGTAGTATTCCTCGCACTTTCGTTCCTCAGCTGTGGGTTCTCGCTTGTCATATGGATCTTGTTCCCACATTCGTTTTAACATATCGTTTAGATCAAGATTGAGGTGCATGACGATAATTTCTCCTGCTAGTTTGTTTTCCACGTTCCCAAACAGAATCCAACCCAGAGTGGTGTTTTGAGCACATGGTGTTCCTGGGGGGCCCTTGATAACTTCACCCTTCATGATTTGGGCACACACGTCAACACCTAGTAATAAATCTATTCCTCCTGATTTATTGAAGCTTGGATCCGCCAGAGCGAGTCCTTGCAGATGCGGCCAGGTGCTGGTGGAGATGGTTTGTGACGGTAATTTAGCAGTGAGTCGTGTAGACATGATGTACGTTTTGATCCTAACGTTGAAACTAGCGTCGTGTCTGGATAGTAGTTCGATTTCTGCAGCATGCTTAACATTTGTTTTGGTTGAGCCGACTCCAGTGATGGTGCCATGGACAGGCGTTCTCTTCAATCGTAACATCTGGGCAGCTCTTTCACTCATGAATGTAGCTTGTGAGCCGTGGTCAATCAAAGCACGAAGCACGGTCACTTGTCCCGATTCGTATTTTCTTACTGGTACAAGAGCTGTAGCCAGTAATGCAGTGGACAAATTAGCAACGACATGCGATGAAAGCGTAACATTGGTTTCGGCTGATTTTGCAGAATCTTGATGAGTTTCAACTTCTTTATCTTGTTGTTTCTTGGTGTCTGGTTGATTTGGTGACGTCATAGACGTGGATTGGTGCGTGAGCGTATGATGACGTTTGTGACATTTTCGACAGGACATCTTCAGGCGACATCTATAAGCCGAGTGTCCAGGGGCCAGACAGTTATAGCATAGATTGTGTTGTTTAAGGTAATCACACCTTTCTGTTGGGTTAAGTTTGATAAATTCCTCACAATGACACAATGTGTGATCTTCTTTGCACATAGTGCAGCTTCTTGGTTTCAAAGAAGTCGTAGTATTTGATGTTGACACATGAACAGCATATTCTTTTCCTCTAGGTGTAGGTTTTTCTCTGGTCGGGGGCGTGACAAGTTCCAGCGTGCGGAACTTCGATTGTAAAAACTTCTGAAGTGCACTCCATTGAGGTAACTCATCGATATTATCCTCGTAAGCAACTTCTTCCCATTCACGATGCGTCTCTGGGTCCAATTTTTGAACAACTAAAAATATAATGAGCGGATCCCAGGAGATCGTTGTCAAATTCAGGTTATTCAGTGCATTCAGACATTCTGTAGTCGTATCCAGTATGGATTTGATGTTATTTGCAGTTTGCACAGATATCTTCTTTTGTGTAAATAATCTCTTTAATATTGAATTGACAATAATAGGCTTGTTGCCGAAACGTGCCTTAAGCATACTAAACGACTTGTCATAGTTAACCTCTGTAACTTGCACGTGTTTCAAGAGCGACAGGGCTTCTCCCTTAAGACTGCTTTTCAAATAGTGCAACTTTTGTACCTTATTTAATGTTGGGTTGTCATGCACTAATGATGTAAATAGATCTTGATAAGCAGGCCACTCATCGTAAATACCTGAGAAGGTTGGAAGTTGTATCCTCGGTAACTTGACAGTTTGCACTTCCATAGATTGACCAGAACCACTGTTGTTATTGTCAGCTTGCATAGATACCGGCGGCGGCGACGACTTGTTGTATGTACACAATAAATCATTAAGATCGGCTAATAAACATATGTACAAATCTTCTTGAATAAAGTAATCTTCATTTACAAAGTATGGAATATCATGTCGATTCGCTTTCGGGACACATTTCACTAGTTCTATATGTGCATTTTTGTACATAGACCAATATTCTTCGATGTTTCTAATCCGTGTTTCTATATATCCTTTTGTTAAACGTTGCTTCGGACATTTCTTGAGATTTGATTGTGTTTTTCCTAACAACATAGCTGTATCTTCTAACACATTTAGTAATTGTTCCGGTGTATTAGCCATATTTGTTGTAATAAGCCTTCAATTTGCTATAAAATAGATCGTTTCTTCGTATCTTTGTAGTGATTATATCTTGTTTGATTGCATACACTAATGACTAATGAGGCTTAAAAATGAACATTTATTTTTTACAACAAATTCTTTCTTTTGTTCTCCGTTCGCCGCGCGATCCGTCCTTTTGTATTAGCGCTCGGTGTATGAAACGTCGTAAGTTGATCAGACGTCCGGCTCGATGTCGACCAAAATGTTATAGGAATTAGGTTCACTTTTCGTTGTGGGAATTTTGGGTAACAGAAATACGTGTTAACTCTATGCTGATTTATTTGCGACTGATTAAATGACATTATTTCTAATTAATATGGTGGTACACACACATGCATACATACTCGTTCAACTCCTTCACACATGCATAATGATTCTAACTCAACAAGACCTAATATAGTCACCACTAGTTTTTATAGTGACAAGCTCATACATAATCGAGACTGGTTGCGATGTGGTCTATATCAACGACTACACGTTGCCAAGTGCCAGCAGTTGGTATGAACTACACAAAATTATCAGTGTGAATACAACCATGCGTTTCCGAAGGTTGCGAACAGACATAGCAGGGATTCGCAATGTAATAACTAGTCTGCCTGCCTTTCCATGGGGTGGCAGTTATTACGCACAGACATTATACATTTTGTTCTTGAGTACCATTTTGAATATTATCATCATCATCCTCCTGCCCTTATCCCAACTTATTTGAGGTCGGCGCAGTATGTCTTCTTCTTCCATATATAGGTACTATTTTAATGACTAATAGGCCATTAATTACCAACTAGGTACATTGATGTTTCCTCGAACATGATCGGTAATCTATAACCATCCCAACTTACCATGAATTATATTTGTTCAGGTATAAATAAAACTAAAAAAATATCCAATGACGCATTTTTCTTTATTAAGAAACGATGCTAGATTTTACATAATGCAATTTCGAGATTTTTATGTCCAAAAGCTATCAGCACGATGCACCAAAACAAATTAAATTATAAAATGTAAGAATTCATAGGATATAATATTCAAAGCCAAGTCTACAAGATAACGTCAAATATTTCTGGCATTTTCTTTGTAATAAAGCTAGCTTCATCCTTTTGGTGCAATCGGCTCGTAAGATAAATTTTCGCTGGCATGTTGGACGCCAACATTTGCTCTTCAGAATTAGAGCCCTCAATTGCTCAATTATAATAGCACAGCCATTAACAATGCTACCGTGGATCTTTGCCAAACAATTGAATAGCTTTGCAGCTATTTAGCAACCCGCTATACAGTAGATGTATATAATCTTCAATACATTGAAATTATAATAAAAAGGTGGCTTAAAATACTTTGTAAAATCATTTTTATGATTTTGCGATAAGTACCTACTAGTCTCCTCCGACAACAAAAAAAATAGTGACATTGCAACAACATCAATTTCTACATCGAATTATTCTATGCCACATAAATATATTTATTTATTTGGGTCAAAAATATATTTCATTTAAGACAAATTCGTCGCTAAAACTTAGGGGACCGCTATAAGTGAATAGTTTGTACGAATGTTGTTGAATATCGTTTACATGTTTGGTCCCCTGCCCTGTAAAGAAACAAGTGTAAACGATCTACGTGACCACACAACATCGAGATATTAAAATTTCACGATTCATTCTACAAACTAAAACGATTTACTGCAACATCCTAATTATGAATTTTTATAACGTCATTGCATAATTAAAATTAAGTCTATAAATAAAATGCTATCGCGTTAGGTACATTAAAACCTAAAACACTAATCATAGTGTTCAACATACTGCAACAATACTTAAATCGATATTATTGCAACACTTTTAAGTACATACTATTAAGTGAATGACAATATAATGTTATTACATTTATTATTTTATGAAAAAGTTTTAAATATATCATACTGTGTAAAGGCACAAACAATACAAAACATTTCATTTTATCTGAAATATTCCCTTCAGAATGCTCAATATTATAGCTGTGGTGTTTCTTGGATGAGTTACCTATGTAAAATATTGTTATATTCAAGGAATACTACAAAAATAGTTATCATTTGGCAATTTATACAAAAAGTATGAATAAATACAATATTTATACGAGCGTACATGATCCATTTAACGATGGTTGGCGATAATTAAATAGTATTACATTTAAATAGATCTTAATATTATTGGTATTTCATAATTTGGTGTATATTGAAGTGTTACAAAGTGGAATTTCATAAAATTTCAAAATCTAAAGTAGATAAGTTAATGTGTTTAAATTTTTACAGCGACCTTTGTAATCTTTGGTGATCCGAGATCCATTCTGTGGCTTTTCTTGAAGTTGTCCAGTTCAGTATCGTGAGCGGCACCGTTTATGGCGGTACCGTTGAGTTTTGGACCGTGCCCGTTTATGGGATGGCCGTTCACCTTGGCTCCACGAGAGGTAGCCTTATCACTGTACCCATTAACTTTATCACCAGGGTGCCCGTTCATTTTCCCAGAGGCATGTCCATTCATTTTCTCACCTGCGTGCCCATTCATTTTCGCGACTCCATTCTGGCCATTGTGTTTGTCATCACTGTGGCCGTTGGCCAAGCTTTTAGTATGCCCTGATAAATCAAAAGAAAATTTCCTTTTAACCCCCAAACAACGTGTTTCATAATGACACTGGCGCAAATGTGTTAGTCACGTCTATAAACTAAATGTTCTTTACGAAATAAAATTCTACACTCTTGAATCGCAATGTTAGTAGTCCGATTTATGGCAATCATCGTAAGAAGACAGATGAGTGTCCCAAAATAGCAACAGCACTCGCATCTGGAAAGTTACGTGTGACTTTAATATATCCGGGGATTCGCGTAAGGCAACAACTAACATTATTCATACAGTAATAATTACATGAGCATGTATCCGTACCTCCCGCGCATTTATTTTGTACAATTATTCTTTTAATTTTACTTTCCCATTTTTGGTGCCTGCGATATAAGACACCTTAGTTGATCTCGGTTGAGCTGAAGTTCGACGCGTCACTGTTAAAACAAAGCAATGAGTCCAGAGAAATGTCTCATTGGAGGACTAATATATCGAATTAGAACTTTGGTACTCGAGAGAGACACTCAAAGCATACGTGAGAAAGTACAAGAATTGTATACCATTACGAGGGAGATATTGACGAATTAGTGCAAAACATATATGTGATCGTAATGAAACAAAAACTAGACAATATTCGTTTAAAAAAGGTTCCTATATAAACTAGTAAAAAAGAAGACTACCGGAACTAATAGGGGTGTCTAATCTATTCTATAACACAATTACGCCAGTGTTCACATTACAATATCGCATGCAAAGAAATGGCCGACGGAGAGATAAATCCAATGTAATTGTCTGTCCCAAAAGCTATTAGAACTTTGTATGCTGTTCTAAATACCTTATCAGTTACGAGTATTATCAATGCTCAAACTTTTGATTTGTTATAATAGCATTTGCAGACATTAAAGCTTGGAAGACATATTCATTTTGGGTGATGTGTTTCGTCTCAATTGCATACAAAATGTTTGTGATCAAATCTCTATATATGCTAAAAAGAATGTGTTAAAGTAATTTAATTCACTATTCATTTATAAATACATCGTTGCAGAAAATTGTTATTACAGGTAAACACAAAGAACGAGATTGTATAATACTGAATTCATGAAATAAAGTTTGATCAATATAAATGGTAGGCACTTTATTTTAAATTAAATATCATTCGATGATTATCTGATATCATATTTTGCGCAAACGGTAATTGACAAATAGTAAATTAAAAGCCTTCAATGTGTTTGTTGAATTTAGTTTATATGGAATGAGAGACGAGCGCATCACCCTTCAATGTTGAATATGACTCCATCAAACACTTGAAATAGCGTAGCAAACATTTTCCGACTTACCGTTGGGGTTACCAGCGCCCGTGTAGTACTTTTTTGAGGTCTTCCAATCTTCTTTCAGCGACAAGTTATACATAGAATAGGCGGGGTCGCCGGTGACCTCCTTCTCAATAACGAGGAACGAGGGCAGCGATGCTAACAACGTGTCCTGATTACACGAAGCGCTATACGTTTCCAGCAGAACTAATCCTCGGCACCTGAAAATATTTCAATATAAATTATAGACAACTTAGTCAGTAAATAATATTACAGAATTTATTATACCAACTAATTAACTACCAAGTAATACATAATTTAGAATTACCTTAAGAAGTTAAACCTCTTGAAGACAAAATACATAAATAATAAAATAAATATACATTCTTTATTTATTTATAATATATACGTAAATAGAGATATAATTCTAATAACAAATCACCTGGGATGTGTGGGCTGTCTATAAATGTCCAACTGATAGTACTGATTGTTGTAGATGAAGCAACGGCGCTTCTTAAAGATCGTGAAGTGCGCTTCGTCACGCTGCGGAAGAAGGTTCAAGTAATCCCTATGCGTTAACTGCGTCCTGACCTCTACAGACTGCCCATTGATCGGGTGGACCTTCCGCAGCGTGTGTATGTAAGACCAGTGGCCCTTTTGACCGCGCTTGCGAAGTCTGACTTGCGCTTTACGGACATCGCTCTGTAGGTAGTTGTGAACGACATCGAAGTCCTGAAACGAAGGAAATTCTGTGTCGGCAGCGAGTGGCAACTTGATGAGGAACTTGCGCTTCTTGGAGTTGACGTTGAGCCGGTCGCCGGTGTCGATGCCGATCTTCTGGCACACGCAGGCGATCAGCCGGTTCATCTTCGTGTCGAAGTCCGTCGAGTTGTCAATGACGTCAAAGTACGGGTGGCCGATCCATGCGGCCGCTGCGTTGTAGTCAAGCTCCCTAGCCAACTCTACCCCTTCAGACCGGCAAGCGTGATCCTGTTAACAATTCAACCATTGCTTCATTAATTATTATTCAATCAATCGATATTACGTAGGTACTAATGGTTCAAGGTTTGGTAAAAATACGTACGGAAACGATCTAGGTCATACAATAAATTATCGGATTCCAAGTGGATAAAACGATTATGTATCGAATCGCATGATACACATACATCATGATATTTAATATTATTTATATTTAATCACAGAATACCTCTAATCTCTGATCTTGGGCATTCATAACAAAATGGTAATCCTATCTTTCGAGCTGTATTATCAATGACGTCATTCAATCACTCATCGTAGGTATTATTGATACGATGGGTATTATCACCATAGTTTTAAAATGGCACATCGCCAATGTTATTGCGGAACCACAACGTTGTGAATCGGTTGCATGCGCTGCGGTCATTCATAAAGTTAGACATTTGAATAATATTGTTATTATAGCTTGGAGCAATCGTTTAGCGAAATAAACAAACAGCGAACTAATTTAGAATTTTATGGTTTTCGTTTGTTTATGGATTTGGAATGAATAAACAATATTTTTTGTTAGGGGTCCATGGCAATAATTGTAATTATTTTATGGTTTTCGTTTGTTTATGGATTTGGAATGAATAAACAATATTTTTTGTTAGGCGTCCATGGCAATAATTGTAATTATTTTATGGTTTTCGTTTGTTTATGGATTTGGAATGAATAAACAATATTTTTTGTTAGGCGTCCATGGCAATAATTGTAATTATTTTATGGTTTTCGTTTGTTTATGGATTTGGAATGAATAAACAATATTTTTTGTTAGGCGTCCATGGCAATAATTGTAATTATTTTATGGTTTTCGTTTGTTTATGGATTTGGAATGAATAAACAATATTTTTTGTTAGGCGTCCATGGCAATAATTGTAATTATTTTATGGTTTTCGTTTGTTTATGGATTTGGAATGAATAAACAATATTTTTTGTTAGGCGTCCATGGCAATAATTGTAATTATTTTATGGTTTTCGTTTGTTTATGGATTTGGAATGAATAAACAATATTTTTTGTTAGGCGTCCATGGCAATAATTGTAATTATTTTCTATACTTTTTTTTTTAATAATTTACGATCGTACTTTAAAAATATTGTATTGTATTATCTACCCGCTAACATATCTAGAATATTAATATTTAAATAGTGTTAATTAAATACTACTTATGAATATTTATAAAACGTTATCTGTTATATTTTTACATTAAAATATAAACATTTAATTAGAAATAAATACAAAATCAACAAGCAGTCATACTAATTTATAGGTACATATTAATATCGATGTCCAGTCGAGTCAATGACCATGCTGCAGCCAACCGTAAAAAAAAACATAGGTCACGCAGCATTTCGACACTGTGTAGCACACGTGAATGGGTGCGGTAGGCAAATTTAATACCGGTGTTACAGTGTAATTGCACTCTGGAGCGTTTTATTATTTCAGTCACGTTTCTCACAATGTGTACACACAATCGCGTAGTAGGCCGTCACGACATAAATATATTAATTTATAAAAAATAAAATGCGACGTGAACTAGTATAATAATTAGTGACGTAGTCGTTTTTAGAGTACACTACATACATATTCGGAGACGAAAACCAGCTATGTTGTATTAATATAACATTAGACAATTATGAACCATTTTAGCAAGGAAATGTATAGAAATAAGCAATTATGTTTGCTTCCAGGGATTCAATGCAGTATTATGTTTTTATGAACCTTAACGGTCAATCAAGATGTGTTGAAACTCTACTAGAAGAAATAGTTCAAAAAGTATTCGTGCCTTGGCGGACCACTTATTTCTGTTATATGCAATACAGTTTAAGCACAAAACAGATAGGTACAGAAGTCAATCTACATACAAGTGCGCTCGAGCAACGCACACATAGACACTGCGCACGGACACGATATCTCGGACTGTTTGGGACTAGAGTGCGAGCGCGAGTGCCATGCGCTTGAGAGAGATAGATAGAGCGACCGCAGAGCGTAGGTATGAAAATACATACATGTGATTGACTTCTGTACCTATCTGTTTTGTGGGTTAAGTGTGTGTTGAACAACTAATGCACTAATTAATTTCTCAAATGATACGCCACGCTATTTCAGTTGTGTAAACATTAAAGTAAGTAATGGAAGTCTGTATACATTTTATGAACTGTTTTTCTACAAGATGGTTGGAAATTAAAGGAAAGCGTTTGTCTTGGTATGGGCATGTGCTGAGGAGGGATGAAACACATGTGACTAAGAGAGTGATGAATATGAATGTTGATGGATGGAGGGGGAGAGGGAGACCTAAGAAAAGATGGTAGGATTGTGTGAGGGAGGATATGAAAGATAAGGGAGTAAATGATAATGAGACAGCTGACAGGGAAGAGTGGAAGAGAAAAACATATTGCGCCGACCCCAAGTAACTTGGGACCAGGGCAGGAAGATGATGGTTGGAAATTAAAGGTGACATTGCTGTGATTGACAAATATTCTTGTTTTATTAAGGACTTCTTAAATCTAGTTAAACTGATAATAATAGTGTTTTGTTTAGTACTTGTGTGTACATGTTGACATTTTTTTTTATTAGGAACTTATCTCTTGCTTATTATTTAGTATGAAGAGTGATGATAATTATTATCATATCAAACATTCGTTATCTAATAATGAGTATACACTATATTATATACCTAAAGATGTATCACGCTCTAGGTAAAGAAACAGAAGTATTTATTTTTGACACTGACATTGAAGCCATTCTGTAGATAATGAGCCAATTGTATAAATCATAGATATAATATTTTACTTCGTTATAGACTGGCAAAGGTAATAACAAGGAAAGATAGGATTGATATGTGTTAAAGCGAGATAGGTTGACAGGACTAATCTGAAATACGATATCGGCTTGTATCGGCCGGGCTTTCGACGTGAACATAAGAATTTTCAATTTTTTATTTTTTTGTCGTTATTATACCTTTCACTACATAATTGTGAGATGTGCAGTCCTTAGGGTCATATAAGCAAGAAAACGCGCAAAACAAACTATAATATATTATGACAAATCGTTTTTATGCGATTTTTCGATCCGATCTGTACGTTACAATAATAAATCTATGCTTTAAATAAACGCACTAAAATAATAAACCGTCAGAAATTTCCTCAATAGACAGACGACGTCGAAGCAATAGCAATATATCGTTAATAACGACGTAACTTTGCAATCGATAATAAACTCACAGACGGGGTTATGATCCCCATACTTTGATATAAGATTTAAACAATGATCGAGCAATCAGTAACAAGATGAGATTCAGTAATAAACTATGATTATTATGTACTTTAGATTTTAGTGGCTTCAGATAGTTAATGTGACGTAAAATTTAAATTAAAAGAGCAATTAAACAGATTTTACAAGCCTAAAGTTTCACGTATATTAAGATATGTTGTATCTGTTCTCTATGACCTCTCTTATCGTCTATTTTTATTTATTTTATTCTAAATACATTCTGTACATACAGAATGTAAACGAAATAATGTAATTCCTTCAAACATTGTTATTTAATGCTGACAAAGATTAACCCTGCACTGAATCACGAGGTTTGAAGGAATTGTATGATTTCGTTTACACCCTGTATAAAAAAATTGCCTATATATGTATATTAATAAGTGCATACATAATAATGGTGGTATGTGTTTAATACAATCAGGTTAGATTGTATTATAATCAGCATTAAAATTTGCATTATTGCACTAACATACTTTATAATGTATAATAACTAGTAATGATAAAACTTTTCCATTGTAATTAGAACTACGAGGATTTGATGCTGATTTTATATTGATAATGGGCGTACGAATAGCACGCACGTGTAACCTAACTAGCAATAAATAGATTACATTTTCGTTTTAATATTTTTTTGTTGGAGACCCTTCAGATCTCGCCAATAACTGCCCGGTTACGTAGAAACGGTCCGCAAGATCATCTCTACAAGCAGTCGAATAGAAAAAAATATTTTTATCTTTTGTAATAAGATAAATTTTTTATCATCGAATCCGACAATGGACAGTGGAAAAAACAAAAATAGATTGAGCAATTATCAGCCAGTGAGTTATCTGATGTGTATTTTGAACGTGCTCTAGTTTCGTGAAGTTTGGCCTGCATTTCCTAGTTCACTGACTGGCCGAGTACGTGGCAGCACGTCATAAGAGAAAGGAAATGCTCACCTCTGTGGAGTAAAAGTCTTCGGCGCCGTTGGCAGCAGAGAGCATGTGCACGATCTGATTATACCGGTTGTCTCGAAGTTCCACGCTGTTCCAATTATTACTTAACATCATCGCCTCCCACTTCTCTTTTGATATAACTGAAATGTATAAAACATAAACGTCTATTAGACATCATAAAGATGTAATTGCATTTAGAAGTTATAAATGAATATAGTTTTCGGCTGCCCGCCAATTCTGTGTAACGCCCTGACATACTTTTATTTATTTTTTACGTTTGCGAATGGATACTATACGGAAGCGGACTACATCCTAATTGTATCGAAATTATGTACAGTCACGTATAATAATATGAACAAGGTTAGTCGGAAAGGGGGTACTAAGCCGCGAGCCACCTAAAGTATCACTGATGACTATTTTAAAGAAAGTGTTAAAATTTCAAAATTCCATCATGTTTATTTGCATGTAAAAAGATTTTTATTCTAGTCTTTTTAAAAAAAACTGCTTTAGTTATTATTATTTATTAGTTATGAATTCAGAAAATTAATTTTCTAATCCGTGACCCCAAACATGACCTAAATTGTAAAAACAGCTGATCATAACTATGAACAGTTAGATTTTAGCATATTTTTTTACGAAATCTTTGAAGGGCTATTTCTCTTAAACTATCGAGTTTTGAAGAAAGTTGTAGAACAAAAAATATCCCTTATTATGGGTACTATAACACCCTTTCGGCTTAGTACCCCCTTTCCGACTAACCTTGTATATACATAGTTTACAAAATATTCTTTAAATAAAATTAGCTTTTTAAGTTACAAGTGACTGTAACTGTATGTTAAACAAATGCAAGCCCGGACTGGCCATACGGGCAAAAGCCCGATGGGCCGGTGTGGCCTGATGACTGATGAAAAAAAAAAGGTCGTCACGTCGTCCATCTAATCGCTTGGGAATGAATTTTTTTTTGCCAGCTCTGGTCCGACCGTCTCTCAAATGCCCGGACCGATTTCAGATCGCAGTCCGGCCCTGAACAAATGCTAGTAAGTGTATAATTATTATAATTGGTAAAATTGATTAATTAACGGTCAAAAGCCAAGCATCCATAATCGTAATTTGTAATTATGACCTATTCAGATACGGTAGTATGTAAACAAATTTAGATTTCATATCAGAGCAAATGAACTCCTTGGTATGCGCACGTAGCTAGAATTTACGTAACAAATCATGTTACAATACTGGAAAAAGTTTTAAGTATTCCCCCTTCGTTACCAATTATTACTTTTTTGTTCGTATGATTTAAAGTTTTTTTTTTAAATGTTCCCCCACACTATCATTTCTTCTGTATCGTGGGAGTGTTTACAGACACAAATCTTCACATGCCAAACGCCCAGACCCGGAACAACTATCTGTAGGCCATACAAATATTTGTTCCGTGCGAGATCGAACACGACCTGTAGTGCAGAAGCCAATTGCTCAGCCACTCATAAATTGCTCATCACTCACTGCATCAAACTTGTCGTCACGTTATGTGGGTATCTGCGGAACCCTAAAATATATGTAGCCAAAAATTATCCAACCTTTGTTATTTTTATCTGTAGTGCCTGTCACGCGAGAATTTCATAAACACAGACGTTATCTGCGGAAATGCACATTTCCCGCACATATTTTTCCTTACCTAAAATAAATTACGTGGTAAACGTGTTTTCTGCGACCTTCGTGTCATTCATATTTAAATCTTCCCGCATAATCAAGGGAATTTAAAAAAGTAGCGAACCAAACCATTGCAGCTACTTGTTCCTGCAACTTTGTGTATTTGTATTGTTTGCCATTCGGTTCATCATCATTTTCCCTTATCCCGCACTAGGTGGGGGTCGGCACAACATGTATTTCTCCTCAATCAGCCTTCATCTCAGTACTCACTCCTTTCTTACCCATATCATCCATTTCAATGTTTGCCAATTGGTAAAAACACGTGTTTGTGATGAAGTAGTGCACCCACAAAGAATTTATTCGTTTAGTTTTCTATTTATCATAAATGCAAGTCTTATCACAACTAATGATAGAAGCAATCCTTTCTCAATGTGTGGACAGCTTGATGTTAATGTGGACAACTTTCTGCCTATAATAGACTATCCATTTATCGACCACATTGTACAGTATGTGGCCTATTCATTTATGAATCAGACAGTTTGCGTAACGAGTATAAATAATATGATAGATATAATAACTAGCAATAAAAGGCATGCCACGTAAGGCAGCAATAATAGCTTTTGTATAACAAACATAATAAGATCTTTGACAAACTACGATAATCACTTTTCAATTAACGATTACTGATTATTTTTTACGCTCTGTAAAATACGACCTTGTGTAACTTTCAGATGTTTGTTATTGAACTTTAACTTTCTTACTATTATAGTCTTCTAAAATAAAATTATTCCTGTTTTTATAGTCTAGACCAGGGCTGTCCATGCCAGAGACGTTTACGGGCGTATACGTACAAATTACGACATGGACTGACGGGTCGTAGAAACAAAATTTTATCAGTCTTCAATTAAAGGATTAATTTACAACTCTAAACATTAGAGATTTCTTTACGGGCCGCAAAAATATGAGTCGCGAGCCATAGTTTTGACAGCCCTGTTCTAGTAGATAGAAGCCCAGTATTGAAGTATTATTTTGTTCATTTATTCAATTTAATCAAACATCATTCATACCCTCCACACGCTCAATCGCTTAGTCCCATTTCCATGCCTGTGTTATAACTATTTTAGTCTTAATTGTTGGAATTGCTAGTAGCGATACAAGACAGAATCAGAAAATAGCCGGTTTAAACAGTTGAAATTAATTATTAGTCATTGCTTTATACCGGTTTCAGGAGGCTGCCAGAAACAAATATACACCGGAATTATTTAAGCAGCATTTTTTTAAAAGTTTCTGACTCATTGACTGGTATTGTAACTTGTAAGTTTCCTCTCTGATAAAACTTGTTGAGAAAATAATGACTCGTTACCGTAATAATAATAGACCACAGCTAAGTAAAACAAGTTGAACTTATTTCCATATAACATAACATCACGCCTGTATTCCCCGAAGGGGTGGGCAGAGGTGTATAGTAACAACCTCATTTCGCCGTTATGTTTAAGACCCATGTAATTGGGAGTGAGCTTATTGCCATCAATCAGGCACAAATACAAACTCTGGGCTGCTACTGAGGAATTCCACACGGAAAAACCCGAAAATACTTTGCCCGACCTGGGGATCGAACCCAGGACCTCACGACCAGCAAAGCCAGTCACTGCCTGCCTAGAATTATTTATAGGGTAAGTACGTGTTTTATTTTATGTTCCAGATATTATTATCTCCTAGAAGAATACATTGTTGATAACATTATCTTGTGTAGGCTATACATACTTATTTTTATTCGCAGACAGTGCCCTTCAGGCGTCTGTTTGTCTGTCTTTATGTACTAAATCATAATCATAGCATGATGTTCAGAGTAATTTGCGGCCAGTATGTATTATTAGAGTCGTTAATTATAGTTTCCATTTATCCGCGTTCATGCAGTGGTAATATGTTATTGTATGTAAAGCTAACAATTAGATTTTTTTTAATCCCAACTGAAACTGTGATGTAATGCAGGCAGCAATTTCGATGATCGGATAAAAATATACAAAGAAAAAAAAGTGTATGTACAGTCGGCGACGAAAGTCGAACACTACTTTACATAACATTTAAATTGACACAAAATTATTCGATACACTACTTTTCAGCATTTCATGTAATAGTGAAGAGATTGTGTTAAGTATTTAAAGGTAACACCAGTTCAGATTTTATTAAATAGGTACTAGCTGCCCGGACAGACTTCGTTCTGTGAAAAGTTATTGGCCTGTAGTGGGAAAAGAAAAGTGTTGTTTTTACTATTTTCCACGCAATTTCTATGTTTTTTCTCTCCATAAGAACCTTCCTTACGTCTTAAGGAATATATAAAAAAAGTAGCCAAATTGGTCGAGCCGTTCTCAAGTTTTGGGCTTAGCAACGCATTTGAAGATTCATTCTTATTTATATACCTAGATTATTTTGTTCAGTTATTTGAATAACATAACATCACGCCTGTATTCTCCGAAGGGTAGGACAGAGGTGTACAGTAACACCCTCATTTCGCCGTCATGTTTAAGTCCTATGTAATAGGGGGCGAGAAATTTGAATAATTATTCTTAATAATATTATACATACCGCCGGCAATATTTTTTTAACCTTTAGTTAAAGAAAGTAATTAAGTGAAACTTACATGCACTGGCATCCATCGCCCCCCTATCGCATATAATCAGGCAATCCCTGTGGCAAGTCCTGCCCAGCTCGAAGAAGGTGTTCTCAATCTGTATCATGGTCTTCAGAAGGTTCTCCTGGAATTTCATTGCTGTAACAATGAATATACATTTATTAATAAAGGGTTTACAATGGGAACTTATTAATTGATCACCGAAATTAATATTTGGTCAGCGACAAAAATCAGGAGCCGACCCAGTCAGGTTGCACTTCTTGGTTATGTTTTTCTAAACACACAAGAAAACTGATTGTCGAAAATCTATCCGCTGATCATGCATTGTTGATCAATTGAGTGTTTTTCGCTAATAAAATTATTTTTAACGACAATCAAAATTCAATTTAATTTCTGATCAGTTAAATGATTCTTTTTTATAATTATGGATTATACAGGGTTACTGGTAACTTGACGTATTCCTTGCAAAAATTAAGATTTATTTTTATTAGTGATCTTTGTAAAAGTGTTCGGTATTTTTATTTTTTAAACTTTTAATTATTAACAGAGATCTGCTATGGCATCGGCTATGATATAAACTTAAAATTTCAATACATTCCCACCATACATCATTTTTAAATATGCTTCAAATCGTTGGATCTCCGTTTATTCAACAAAAGTTTAAATATCTTAAAAACTACTTATATTCGTTAGAACATTTGGTGGGTTACATACATACATAAACTCACGCCTTTTTCCCATGGGGGTAGGCAGAAACTATAGAACGCCACATGCTACGACTCTTACATACCCCTTTCGCTTCATCCACATTCATACATCTTGTCATACACGCACGCCGGTTGAGAGTACCACGCACCTGACCTTTGTGAAGAACATCACCAATAACATCGATGTATGTCCTTCTAGGACGTCCTCTACCGGCGTTCCCATTAACATCCGCCTTATTTCTTTTGTTAATCGCCGTTCACTCATTCTCTCAACATGGCCAAACCACCTAAGCATACTCCTTTCAATTTTTGTCACTACATCATCTTTTAAACCGCAACTTTGTCTAATCTCTTCATTTCTCAATCTATCATTCAAAGTTACACCGCACATACTTCGCAAGGAACGCATTTCCACGGCGTTTATTCTACTTTCATGCCTCTTCTGCCACGACCAACATTCACTTCCATACATAAGCGTAGGTACCAACACACCATTATGGACAGCCAGTCGTGCCTTTTTGGACATCGACCGGCTAGCCACAACCGCATGCAAAGCACCATTTACTATATTTCCCGCATTTGCTCTCCTTTCCACATCTTCGTCAATCTTACCATCTCTTGTAAACATGCTTCCCAAATAGTTAATTTGTTGCATTTCAACCCTTCTATAATGTCCTGCAGGGAATACGTCGAGTTACCAGTAACCCTGTATATTTTATACATTTAAATGTAATGAAGTACAGTACGTACAGTAGAAGTGCAGTGAAGTACAGATATTAATATTTTTTATCAACAAGAGCTGCTTTACACTTTGCGAGTTCTCAAAAACTTCAAACAGTATAATAGGTGTACTATTTGCGGTTTGCGATCACCTACTGGGTAAAATGTTTTTGAAACTATAGTTGCTTAACTACTGCCAACAAACACAAGACTGATGAATGGACTATTCTTGCCTGAAACAGCACAGATGATCCAAGTTATTTCCACAGGTATTCTAAACATCGTCAATATTCCGAATAAAATAAACTTCGGAGATGACGACACGAGTTTGAATATAGGTACAGAGATGTAAAATTAACGACCCGACAGAAAGAAGACATGCTAAACACATTAAGAAATGTTTGAAAATAGCTACAAATAGTGGTCATTAGATAACTTTATTCGGTTCATTTTAAGGAATTTAAAATGAACCGACAATTAATTCGTAGGAAGTAATTTTTTTTTTTTAATAACTGGTTTTAATTGAAGACGTCACTCTAAAGGTCAAACGTATAAGATAGGTCGTCATAAAAATAGAAATTTATTTTCTAGAACAATAACCTATAAAATGAGGCGTTGAATTGTAGCCAAATACACACGTGGTGCTCGAGTCCAGTGCCACCAAAAGCGGCGAGAAATGTATTTAAATATAAATGTAGTAATGAAAGATGAATCAAGCTTTTAATTACTGTGAAAACGGAATTCCCCAGACACGCCAGCACTCGAACGAAACATTTATCATTTTATCAACCCGATAATTAAATGTATACTGATATACTTATACACATAACAATAAAATCTTGTCTACACTTTTATTAGACAATAGTATAGACGTGTAGGTATTATAATCCTAAGACTTGATAACATTTTGTATTGCGCGTGGTTCATTTATATGGCAGTAACTGGATAATACTCTTGCTTTTAATACTGTCGGCATCATATTTAATGACTAGTAAAACTTGCTAAGTAAACATGAACAGTAATAATATGCACTTTAGTATACCTACTACGTATAAAAATGGTTTCGACTATAAAAATGGGGATAACTATGTCACAGAACTTCTTGAGGTAATGACTCGTTATCTTTCTGAACTGGTCTCAGTGCAGGAAGATGATAAGTCATTTCTTGAAGACAAATCTAATAAATAAATAAAAAACCCGACTGCGTTAAAGGCTTTCTAAAAATATGCAAACACGATGAAATAGAAAGATATAACATGCTGATGGATATTTCTGTTTCAACTTTTACATAGATACACGCGAAAATCATAACCATTCCTTTGTTATTGTTATTGCACAGTCGGATAAGAAGGAACCACGCAACAAGCTAATTTTCTGTAGAAACTTAGGAAGAGTAAAACTTCAAAAGTGAATTTGTAACTCCATATCGCAGTAAGTTCCTCTAATATTCTGTTTGAGTTACTTACTGAAAATTGTGAAGGTTAGCTATCTGGCAAACTACCCGCTGCATAATAAACGATGACAGTAAGGTTCATTTATCTACATTAAGTTATTAGGAAAATACAAACGTTTTGGAAAGACATGAACGTTGATCACGACAATTTACGACACGATCTATACCAATGAATGTCGTATAAAAGCGCTAGTATAATTAAATGTAGTGAACTGATGTCACGCACGCAATCCACATGCATTTTCAAAATTAACGAACGTGAAACGACCGAACCGTTCTTCTATAGAACGTGACTGAAAATCATAGTTGTAGTTACAAGTTTGTGTCACCAAATGAATAAAAGATGAATTTCTATAAACGCGGCGCGATAGTCTTTTACATTACAATATTCAATGTATTGGTAATTTTAATTAATAACATTTAAAAACTTTAGTGTCCCGTCATGTAATTTGTTGTCGACAATATGACAGCTGGACAAATATAAATAGCAAAATTTACATATTTCATTTGGTATGAGACCGGACAGAGATCCACGAGGCTGTGACGCAGGGGACACTGGCGCGAAAAGGCGCGCGGAACACATTATCACCTACAAATCACTGTTAACGACCCCGACAGATACCATTATAAGCAATGCCAAAAAATTACACTATTATAGATTCTACAATGAAAACTTTATACGCCAAGCCATTAGGTTTAATTTCTTACGTTGTCGGTCGAAAGTCGTGATTCGCGATGATCAAGTCTCTAATTTCCAAGATTCCGCCATACGTAGCTGTTATCGATAACGTTACGTCTCCATTGCCAATGTCAAGATGCTGCGAGTTCATATTACGATATCAATGCCATTTTACAGGCATCGATCAATTAAGTATTGAGTCTAGAGGTATCCTGTTTATGTAAGACGATTCCGATTCTGACCGTAACAAACAGAGCGGTCATGAGCGGAGCGGTATCATGTAGAGTCTCGTCGGTTTACACTGCATTGCAATCAAACCAATAAATATTTATTCTCATACATTTGCAAACGGGAAACAGCGAGCAGGATAATAATGTCTAACAAGAAAGGCTGTGGGCGTACTATTAATTATTATCCTTATGTTTATTTTTATGGAAATCCTTTTTTTATTTCACAAATAGAACCCGAGTAGTCCGATTGAACGATAGTTAGCGTAAGGCCGGTGCCTTGATCTATTAAAAAAAATCAATTATTTTAGCTAGAGGCGTGCGGTGCCGGGAGACACTCGCGGCCGTGATTGTCTGATGCGTTTTATTTTCAGCGCCATACCATTGAACCCGCACTGGATAATTCATGTTTTCTCCGGCAATATTTGACTAAATACTAAGTGGGTGTAGTTGTAGAATAGTAGTACTGAATCATGAAAAATTAGCAGCTATGTCATCGGCGACAGCTGCGTAGACAATTTACGAGGTTGCGAGAAATAAACGAAGCAATTTCCAACTGATAACAACAGTAAATTAAATCATAATAAATATCTTCTGACACAATATCAACAACCCTGATTACGGAAACATGGGTCCTCTATACAAATGTTCGTAAAGTAGGATTAAGTAATTAATTTTAGAGTACAGCCCTCTCATAAATACAACTTGTTTTGCTTGTCATCGATCGTAAATTACCTACATTAGAGTGGACACTCAAATAGCGCATGATAAATAGATAAGAAAAATTTACAATAGCCCAGAACTTGATAAAACATTGTTTGTGTAGGCATCTAACTTGAGAAAAAATATAATTTTGCTAAACCGCGGAAGTATACGTGTTTTCTTGTCAAGAGGAGGATAATAACGTTAAATAAGGAAGGGGGTTTAATTTCCTTCTTACAGCAAAAAGTTTTCCTTTTTTTTAACAAATCCATCTGTATTGTACATAAATGTAATCAATTTTTTTCCTAATTAGCGAGTCAGCGTGTCGAGGCCGAATGCTTTCGTACCAAGAACGAAAAGGTAATAAAAAACTAACTATAACCCTATTCACGGAACGAAAGAATAAAATGTAAACAACATTTGACTACTCTTAATAGAGATATTTTCTGTAAAATCGATGAAAAATTCGAAACTTACTTGAATGAGAAGTGTTTCAAATACATTAACATCACAAAATTTATTTTTGTTAGACATTAATTAATGTTATGAACTATTTTACAGCAAATATCTCTCAGTGAAGGTAAAAGAACTAAAACGTCATACCTATTATATTCATTTGAAGTATGTACCTACATATTTGTAAGCAAACTGTGGTTAGGTTTTTACCCCTTATCAGTCGTTTTCAATAACTTATCAATCGGCGGTTTACCTTAATAGAGATAGAAATTTGACTTTACTAACTATGGAGCTTATGTCCATTTTTAACCGACTTCCAAAAAGGAGGAGGTTACTATGTTCGTCTGTATGTATGCTTTTTTTTATTTTTTGTGTACGTTCATCGATATTTTCGCCAATTGTGAACAGATTTTAATGATTATTTTTTTAATGGATAGGGTATACATCGAAGTTGGTCCCATTTAAATTTGGTGAAGATCTGATGAAGAACTTCGGAGATAGACAATGGAACTCCTCAATGACGAACAGTACGCATATTGTGATGATGTGATTATGTTACGAGCACCGTCTTTAGTAGGTCCAACCAAGTTTTAATTAAGGCCGCTAAAATGAAAAGAATAAAAACTTTTTTACAAAAAATTTAAACCGACTTCAAAAAAGAATAAAATAATTACCATATAAAATTAACAGTTTCAGAAGTCGGTGCCTTCAATTTGGTTCAGCATGGATCAGCACCGACTTCTGAAACTGTTAATTTTATATGGTAATTATTTTATTCTTTTTTGAAGTCGGTTTAAATTTTTTGTAAAAAAGTTTTATATCTATACTAATATTATAAAGCTGAAGAGTTTGTTGTTTGAACGCGCTAATCTCAGGAACTACTGGTTGGAATTGAAAAAATATTTGTGTTGGATAGTCCATTTATCGAGGAATGTTATAGGCTATATAACATCACGCTACGACCAATAGGAGCGGAGCATAAATGAAAAATGTTGCAAAAACGGGGAAAATGTCCACCCGTGCGAAGCCGGGACGGGCCGCTAGTCTCTAATAAAACAAACCGCTGATGTTCGGCTATTGAAAATGGGCTTAAACTCTGGAATATTCTTGATCTCTAGACACTAGACAGCACAAGGTAGTTTTTATATATTTTTATTTACCTTGATCCAAATTTGATATTTCGGGGTTTCGTGTACCAAGGGTGCTGAGTAAAGGGTTTTATTCTCTTTGGTGCTGAGGGATCAGAAAATATCAAAACCAAACAAAAGACGATCAAAACATCCGTCTTATTGGCAAGTCAAGGAAATAATTCAGTTAAAATTAATGTACTACAAAGTTATTTTAATACGACGAACATAAACTTGTATTGTTGAAGATAACGTGGAAATCAAATTTATTTTTGTATCGCGTGCTGTTTTCATGACAAATTTCATGCACAATTCAAATTACATTATTCATCGTTATTTGAGCAAGCTTTTGTTCGCTTAGCATGGCGAATCAACGACATTTTATGACTCAACAGTATTTTCCAATACCTATTTAAACATGAGGATTTTTGTTAAACAGTTGATTTAAATTGAGAACACCTATTATCATTTGCAAGTGGAAGGTCTTTAACAACGATAATTATTATTTCAGAATAATCTAAATGTTCGAAGTTCCCAATCTTTTTTTATTCAAATTCCTGTCTACTTCACAAAATGTTTGGCAACGCTCATGTGGACGTTGACCAACACGCCTCCACTGACGTCAATGCCCCCAAAAAAAAAGAAATAAGTTTCAACGCCTATCGACGTCATCATAAGCCAAACAAAAGCTGAAGCTAATTTGGTGGTCATGCTGTAATGACCAAATAATTGAATCCTTGTGATATGTATGACAGTGTTGAGTGATGGAGGATGGCTCCGAAATACTTAAAATAGAGTACTGTGAATGGGTAAATATGGTTACTGGCACGATACCAACACCTAACATATAACTGAGCACATGACGTGAGATAATGTGAAAATTTCTAAAAAAAATGCACTGCTCTAATGATCCTATTAACACTAGATGAGTTTGAAACCAATTTAGTTTAATCAAGAATTGTTATCACTACCACAAACTTCGGTTACGTGACGTGCCCAAATAGATTCAGACGAACTCGTCGGATAGCTTGTTTTCTTGGTGATTAATAACCCCTCTGATAAATATTATTCTGTTACGTCTATTAAACGTGAACATGAAGTAGATATAGTAACAGTCTCGTACGGGCTACCTAATTTGATAAGAGCTGTGCGACATGTAGGTACCTACGCATAGATGGCCCGGGCAATTAGCGATAGATTGACGACCCTTTGTCATCATGAGATATGGTATTATTTAGCGTTACATAGAGCTACTGAGCTTCCATCGTAGCATTGTTTACGGGTGACTTCCGACTCACCACTAACACCGTCGCTTGCCTGAGCAACAGTCGCAGCGGTGCACCATTTGCAATTGGTAGAGCACATGTCAACTGAAACACTTATCGGCGAATCTGTCACAACATTCATTATCTGTTACTTTTGTGATGCTTATGTTTTGGCGAACTGAATTGATTGTGGTGCGTGGTACAACTACATGTTTGATTAGGTATAATAGATTGATGGTTTTATCAACTTTTGAGTAGGTACTAGGATTTTTAATAGCAAACGTGGTTTCTAGCATTGCTTTGGAGTTAATCATAATTCTGATTGAACAGTTAAGTGATAAACGTGATGTTATGAATGTGTGCAGACAGATTGCATACACATAACGGCGGTACCTATAGCTGTAATGACTTGTTAAGATCTCGAACGATGTTGGACTAGGTGATTTATTGCGCCATAACATAATTAAAGTATCCAAGGGCCTGGGTAATGATACCCTTGTGATATTATATTGACATAAAACTTCAAGGCAAAGGTGTAATTGAAAGAGAAAATATTTGTAGGTCGATATTAAGTTCAGCATTGAAACTTGGCCCGCCCTACTTCGGAACAAAAGGTTTTTATACCAACTATTATTGACACTAAAGAGGTACCTATAAAATCTAAGGACAAGAAAGCGATACTGTTTGTTTCTGTATTTCATAAGTCTTATTGGTATTAGACAAAGAAGGCCGCGAGGCAGAAAGGTCGTTGCCTTAATAATCTCATAAAAAAAGTAGTCACTACGAGTTTGTAATGACGAAAAATCTTATTACCTACCGTTACAGGTTATTAACATTTATGTTGATATTAAAAGCACATCAATCAATATACGTTTTATGAGGTCACCTCGACCTTGAGCGTTGTCTGTCCAAATGAACTTAGACACCAACCCTTGTAAAGCTAAGCTTTATGTGTTTGTCAATAGTACGCTAGACGCAAACATCTACGACGCCACTATAATTCTTGTAAACTAAGAAAAGTCTGAAAACTCAAGGTCAGACTTTTCATGTTATTAACATTTCAAACGGCGAAATAATAAATGGGCAATTTGTCAAAACTTGTCCGTCATTAGCATTTCCATAATATACCAGACTCATTCTAACTTAAAAAAAACTTTAAATGATTTTAATTTATAATAACTACAAGTCACATGAGCAATGAGCAATAATTCACACATATAGGAAACATATAGATGTCTTTGAAGATCTCTTTTTAGAATATAAGATGTCGGAAAACGTGCAAATATTTTCAGTACATAAAGATGTACGTACGAAGATAAAAGTAATACCGACCAAAAGTAATTGATGTTGTTTTACGTCAGAGATGCATGTGACTCCATTTGTTATGAGTAAATATCATCAGTTGATATGGAATGATAAACATTACGTTGATGGAAGTTGATGAGAGGATGGTAATATTAAGCAGGCGTCGTTTTTTTATTAAACGGTTTTAATTAGCTTCATTTCGTACGTTTCTTTGTTTGATCCAAATCTTGTAACAGATTTTTCAACTACTTCTGCTAAACCGATTCTCCCGAAACTTTGCACAAAAATTCTATTTCCCTGACAATATAACATTATAACAATTTTAACCTTCAATCCTCAAATCCTGATGCTGCAGGGGTACTGCAAGATAAAACCGTTTAACTTAAAAGTTTTTATTATGCTCAATGTACACATAAATACGTCACATTTTGACGACAAACGTTTTTACAAACAATCATTAGCAAGTCGGTCCAATGATTTCCAGTTTATTCTAGTGATGGCTGGTGGCTAAACAGTGGAGGGCATTGGAACGTAAAACCCCGGTTGAATGGAACCGGGCACGGTTTTCTATTTCTGTATACCTAATGGTTAACGTGCGTAAATAATATCGTTTGCAGGTTGCACGCTAGACTTGATAGGATATAAAAAGGGACGTGTATAAAAACAACGTGCGTGCAACAATAACTTTAGCAATTTCTTTAGACGACTATTTTAAATCATCGTCAGCCCGTAGTAGTCCACTGCTAGACAAAAGCTTCTCCAATCGCACCTCATTGAGCTAGAACTTCGGTCTCTTTCATTCGGCTATTTAAATACGTTACATTATAAATCATTGACTAGTTCAGGAGCTCGTGGCTAATTACCAACTGCGCGGATCATACGATTTGCGAGGTTAAGCTGCGCTTGTTGCGGTCAGTCTGTGGATGGGTGACCGTTCGATACACATCGAGACCCGTCCGTGCCTCGGAGAGCACGTTAAATAGTCTGTCCCGGTTATCATACGAAAACCTATGACTGTCGTTACAGAAAGTCTGAAAACTGGTCTAACCTTAGGATATCGGCATTGCCCATTAACTGGGTTGCGGAGGTCTGATGGCAGTCGCTCCGTGTAAAATACTGGTATTCAGCTGCATCTGGTTAGACTGGAAGCTGATCCCAATAGTTGGGAAAAAGTTGGGCAGAACTAAGCAAAATAACCATTTCAAGAATATTCGCGTATTTCGATCTGGCTCAATTACTAATTGTAATGTTATTTGTACTAGTCGGTATCAATCACTTATTGTTCCATGATAGTATCAATTGTTAACAAACAACGGTCGAAGCGATTCAGCCGCGAAACAGAGAAGGCTAACAAAAAAATCGCAATAAGGAGCTTATCATAATCAGCACTAGTCTAGTGATTATACACGGTAACGAAAAACAAGGATTAGTATCGACGCAGTTTTTTTATGTAATAAAACATAGGATACGATTAAGAACGGCAATGCAGGTATTGCATTACACCTAACTCGGAACATAAGGAATTTAATAATAACAGCAAGTAGACGTGAAGCAACGTTTTATAGATAACAAAGCGTGGCAATGTTTGTTGATATTATTCTATGTACGATCAGCCTCCGGCCTCGGAGCAATAACTTTCGTCATCGATCCAAGAGCCCGCTAACAACGCTACAGACAGATACGTAGTTACGTACACATTCCATACACAACCACAACGTGTTTCTATCGCCGTGAACGTGACCGTGAACTAGCTAATACCCGATACGTCAGCGACACACACATTAACATTCACGTGTCGAGAGCATCGAGAAGCCTCACAACGAACCTTCCCCCTCCCAGACCCCAGCTTTTCTACACATTTATAATTCTATTTTTATAAGAAGATTATAGCAGTTGGAAGAAATGTATTATTCAATGGGTAAACGCTAGTAGCCTTGCCGATAATGGATTAAACAGATTTACAAGCACGTAACGAGAGACTTAATGCAATTTGTAAATAGAAAGCTCTATGCGAAGTTAGTCTAGTAGTTAGTTAGTAACTATTTGTAGTAACAATGAGGATTGTCAGAAGTGGGATTGCAAGGACTGAACTATGTGGTGAGACTAGAATGTTAATTTCTCTTTGACTATAAACGCCCGAGGCTTCTAACATATTTTCCAGCGTCGGAAGGATTGATCTAAAGGCTAGCAAAATTGCTGATAAACTTTGCAAATGCGACAACAAATGTATGGAAAACAATTTATTTTACTGCGATGGAAACAAATAAGAGTACACAACCAGGAATAATTTTAGGTAGGTATCCTTAAAATAAACAATACATGCGTTCTTAATAAGCGTTTCGCAGTTTCACATACAGGAGCTCGCAAATCTGGTCTTCACCTAGAGCTTCAGGAGCGAAAATAAACGTTCCACGTGACTGAAGCCGATGTAAAACAACCGAAATAAACCGCGTAACAGAACACAAATACGTTTGATGTTACGCAACATAATTATTGTCCGTTTTAAATTTTATATGAGTTTTATACAGATCTAGCCCGCTTTATATTGGACTTTAGCCCATCGTTATGTCTTGGCAGTGTTGGTGATACCATGATACATCAGAGCTGTCCAATACAGTGACAAAATATTAACGTATGAATTTCTCAGTCACGTGACAATTCGTAAAATTTAAATACTGAGCAGGTATTATAAACATGATTCATACGTCGTTGCAGATGGGAAAACTCCAAATGGCGTGACTTTGCCACGTATGGTAGTAAGTACGTAAGTAGGAAACATTTGCCCCTCGTTCATAAAAGAGTTTTGTGACGAAAAAATATAATACTATGGACAGTGGATGTCGCGAGCGTTAATTTGGATTAACTTGAAACAATGGGACTACATTGGGACGTGTTCATGGCTAGGTTGCTAGCCAATCGCGTCGGACAAAGCAGTAACCCGTTTGCCAGACACTTCAGAGTTCAGCCGGATGAAAAGCGAAGTGTCAAATTTTTCCTAACCCGACATAGTTTGAATATAAAATCTAAACACTGTTTTAACATAAGCGATGAATTAGCTATGGCAACTAGCAGCCTGAAGAACCGAACTTCTGAGAACAACACTACATATCCTAAGAAGGAATTCAACTACAATTACGTTATCAAATAAAATAAAAAACACCAACTATACAAACTAGGGGTTATCATTTTTTAAGTAAATTAAGTGCCACAATACGCAGTTAGAAGTTACTAGTCATCTAAATATCGCAGCATTGTGAAACACGTGAGACAACGTGATTAGGCATTATTTTGTTTGCGCTATTTCATGGTTTCTACCGTCAAAGGGGGTGACTTCATTGTATTTTTTATCAGGGTTTTGTTAAACTAGGTTGGGTTCAAAAGATGGACATGGTGGACGTCAAAACACAGAGGCGGCAAACAGGCGAAGAATATTTACAAACATCACGACATATTTAAAAGATTCCTTTCGTCCAGAAAAGTGCATATTGCGGGAGTAGGTACGTAGAGTACAATTTATAAAGAAATGGAATGTAAGGAGCGCTTCATATTATTTGGCCATCTGGGCCAAGTATACTAAAAGGGAAGAGTGCTGTCAGCCTGTACCTAATCTGTTAGGTATTATATTTGGAAACCTTTCTCGTGTTGTATTTCAACAATTGAAATGTTACATTTGTTCATACCAGAGTCTGTTTACTATAATTACTAACATTTAGCAATGAAAATTCAATTATCAACTTGGCAAAGCACATTGTCGACCTACCTCACGTGTTTCTTACGTCAATGGCAGTCACGCCTCCTTCAATGTAGATATCTAGCTAGACCAATAACTACGTGAGAATTTCTACTTAGTAGAAAACCATTTTGGCCATGTAAGATGAAAAGAAAAAAAAGACGAAATATTTCTAAGCGGGTTTTAACGATCAAGTTTGAAGAGTGTAAGATTTTGGTTGAAATTAGATATTATGCATGTGTAAGCTTTACATTTTTATATTCCCAGATGGTCATTGAGACTGAAACAGAGGCTAGAAAGACAATTGGCCTTGCACTGGCCTAACTAAACTTAGAAAAACTTCTAGAAGATAAAAAACATCGAACAAATTCTAAGCGGGCTTCCCGAACAAGTTTACAAAACAAAACATTGGTTGGTTTGGATATGCATGTATGACATGTATACATTTAAACATGTATGTATACGTAGGACTTAGATAGACTACGGTGACACTGAAACCGGAACTATGAATATGATAACATACACATAACTAATCAAATAGATCTGTCTCACCCACGAGCCTCATCTAAAACTAATCAAGATTAGATAGAGCAGAACCCATTTCAATTCTAAACAAAACGATGGGGTGAAAAACGTGTGATAGGTATATAACATTTTGGCAGTAGTCAATGGTAAACAATAAATGTAGGTACGTACTGCCCGTGAAGTTTTCCGGCTATCAGACTTGCCAATTTCAACAAAAGCCGTCATTTAGATTTTCCAAAAATACTTAAGTTTTATATTATCGATTAATTCGTTCTGCGCGTTTCAAATAATAATGTTATACGAGACGTCGCTAGGTGAAAAAAACGTATAAACCTACAATCTTTTATTACAAACATTGCAATAAAATGTTACGGCAATATGACATGCCTGCCTTCAAATCCATTGTTTACCCCCATTGTTACTCTGTTCCGTTAAATTTGTTGCTCGTCAATTCAACTGTAGGTAAGTACCATGAGCTCGGAGTTGCTGTTTGTAAATTCTATGGGAACAATGTTGGTTGAAATGTTCACATCCATAATCAACTGTGGAATTCCTGTAAGCACCATTCGTTTGCTTATATAAAACCTATTCATTAAGGCAAATGTTCAGCGAGAATGTCTATAAAACTTCTGTAGTAAATTACGGATATTAATTATAATTGAATATTTATTCTCTCATAGTGTCTTTCATTTAATATTAACACGTTTACCGTCGTCTAGGGAAAAGTAATAAAATTGTAAGCGAAGAATAGGGCAAGGTCGTAGAACGAACGCAGTTTGCGTTCTTTTTATATCAGTCATATTTCTTCAGTTGGAAAATTGAAGCATTATGTGGTGTGAATGTAGAGTGTAGGCTTACGATAAATCTTTATTATACTAAGTGATATCTGATGATAAACCTAAAGACATATTACATGAATATAGTGATGGTGAGTAAATAGGAAAAATCTTACCTTCATCAGGGGTGAGATCTGCAAACTTGATACCACCACTGTAAAAGAAAAAATATGCATTGCAGTACAATTACATACAAAATATGTTTGTATAAATTTCATGTTTTTATTTTCATTACATCACTTATGCATTAGTTCTCAATTCCATATAAATAATATATAAAATTAACAATTACTGCATATTTGTGTTGTACAAGCTTTTAAATTTCAAAAACTAAGCCATTTGCACAGTGCATACTAAGTTGATCAGGTTTTAAATTTACATTAGCTTTTATTTATATTTCACCAACATTTTCATTTAGACAGAATCCACGGAATCAATAAATTAATATTTTATATATAAAATTAATAAATCAATCAACATTTTAGTCAATCAATAATTAGGACTCCAAGATTATTTAGATAAATACAAGTACATAACATGCTTTTGTTGACTAGCAAAATGAAGTAAAAATATTCTCGATGAATGTAACAAAAATATTAATTTTTAAATAAATATAGTACATAATATCTGATACAAAATGTAAATTTAAAAGCTTGAATTTATGTCATGAGATGCACTGTGTAGTTTTTGTAGGTGTCGCATCGTACCTGAGGAGCACGTTAGCCGTTTCCGGCACCCGGAACACCTGGAAATAAACACATTGTGGAACCATGTCTTACTGGATCTCCAGATGGAGAAACCACAACTGAGAGGGAAGCCTATCTGCTAAGAACATTATTGAATATTATAATAAATTAATTTTGAAGGAATATTAAGTCACAATAGTAAATAGTCCAAATATAGGAACTTATTACAAAATTTACAATTTAGCTGTGAAATATTCATATTGTGATAAAAAGTTATTTTTAATACTTAGCATAAATTGAATGCTACTTACTGATAATTATTTATCATTATCATTGAGTTTAAATATTTTGTCAATACAAATAAAGTGATCAAATTTTACAAAATAATCTAAACATATTTGGTATCGACATACTAGTATAACAGGTAGGTACTTAATTAGCTACATAGTAGTTTATTAAAATAGATAAAAGACATCTGCTCACCTTCCATCCCAAATTCTCAAAGAACGTGCTGAGACGTGACTGCCCGGTGGTTTTGCCGCCACACGGTCCTGAATAAAAATACAATGTGGTTTCGTGGTGAGTTATACATAGTCAGAAATCCACGTGTTGCATTTTTCATAACACCATAGGACACCATTAACATATACAATAACAAATAACATAGGTACCACAAATATACACTGTGTTACGTTAATAAAATATACCATACTTCAATAGATGTTGTATGGAAAAATAAAAAAATAACACCGTATACAAAATAATTATGACCAATTCTTACCTCCAGTGAGGACCAGTTTGTAAACGATTTTCTGGGTTTGATTCGCCATTTTTATGTAAACGCAAATATATAAATTAAAATTAAATTACACTAAGAAGGATACTAAGCACACAAATATCATAAAAATGTTGAATTTACAAAAGTGTTAAAAAGAGCCATCACAGTTTTACACGCATCGCCCGCCAGGCGTGCGCTCAAATGAAAGAATGAATGAAAGGAAAGCAAGTGTTGACTGAGTAATTTGACGCGCAGCATCGAGTATTGAATCGAATGATTCACAGACAAGCTTCTTGTTTCTCCTGTAATGAACCATAGATTTATACTAAGCGAACAAAAATAACACCGCCATCTAGTTGCAGTTACTAGGCATTGTTTGTACTAGTGATGTACATTGTACAGTTATGAGGTAACCCATTTTCAGCTCTACGTTTTTCCAAGCAATTTCTACTGAAGGCTTACGCTTTTTTAGTCTTTACTGTTTACCATATTTCTAGATTCTAGTTTCTATTTTTATAGAGTATCAGTTTTAAATGTTTAATCCGACCTATTAGATTGCAACAAATGTGGCGCCAAATAGGTGAAAAGAGACAATTTAATTTCGGCATTTCTTCCCAGAGGCAGGCAGATAGAAAACATATTGAGCGACGCCTGTCATAACGCCAGCTAGATAAAAAAAAGCGACCAAGTGCGTATCGGACCATGCACAGTGTAGGGTTCCGTAGCATGCCGGGGTTGCGGTGGATGCAATAGCGAATCCCGTGACCCCAGCCATAGGTTAGAAGGAGGAACTCCGTTGATTTTTAGCCGGTGTCTGGCAGACACCCTCGCCTTCCCCGGGCGATGGACATCCATTAGGATATTCCAACAATAAACAAAAAAAGGGTTACGTAGCATGTACTAAGCAAGGAGTCATTATGCAATAATTTTGCGAACAATAAACATAGCATTCAACTGAAATTAGAGGATATTTCAAAAACATTAACGTAGGTATCATATAACATAATCACGCCTGTATTCCCCGAAGGGTTGGGCAGAGGTGTATAGTAACACCCTCATTTCGCTGCTATGTTTAAATCCCATGTAATAGGAGGCGAGCCTATTGCCATCAACCGGACACAAATCCAAAGTCTGGGCTGCTACTGAGGAATTCCACACGGAAAAACCCAATAACACGTTGTCCGACCTGGGGATAGAACCCAGGACCTCACGATCAGCGGTCGCGCTTGCCACCACTAGACCAACGAGGCAGTTATAGGTATCTTATTTAAAACATTTTTCGTCCATTAGGTGCTAAACTTGATTTTTTTTCACTTCTTTGATGACACTATTGGAAAGTTAAAGAGGGGACACACACACATGTCTTTCGAATCTCATATCTCACCAAATATTCACCTTGAAAAAGTCACTTAGAAACCTTCCATCATTAAAAATTTTAAAGCCCTATCCAACGATGCCCTGCTGAGGAGAGCAAATTTCTTTTTTCAACCCTTAGTTTCATCTGTGGAGTGCCACCCCAAAATAATTGTTTTAGTAAACACTACACGGTATGGTGGTTTACAGAAGACAACTACCTGCCAAATTTCAACCATGTAGTCCCAATAGTCTCCAAGTAAAAGTTCTGTGACTTATGGATGGACGGACATGTCGGAACTGTCAGGGATCCTAGTTTGACTATGGAACCGTAAAAACCACGGCCAACTGCGAGTCATAATCGGACACTGAGTGTTCCGTTCTACACTAACAATTGCAGTGGGATGTTCTTCTTCTATCTGAATACACTGAAACAGGCTTCAGTGTCAGCACAATTTTTATGCAATATAAAACAATTTTATTTCAAGACATACCCTTAATTCTATAATGTAACACCCAAGGAACTTAGCTTTAAAGTACATTTACAGTTATCACTTATAATATTATTGGAACTTATTACTGTAGTTTTAATTAGCACACAATCATCACTTTCTTTAGAGTTGTCTTCATGTTTTTCCAATAGTAATACCAAAGATGGAATGTGTTCCCAATATCTTCCTAAACAACGATTTCTTTTCTCTATATATGTTTGTTCTCTGAAAGCCGAAGGTAACTCAACATCATCTAAAAAAAATATAAACAATTTATTGTATTTTTAATTTAAGCAATACAATACTAACAAATTTCTGTGCCTCACCTTCCATATCTGAAATGTCATTGTCTATCCATCTTGTTTGTATATTTATATATACTATTCCTACATTAAATTCATTCCCTATAAATCTACTATAGTTCACTAAGGTATTTAAAAGAGATAGACCTGTAAACAAAAATAAATAATCTGTATTCCCTATGTATATTCCAGCGATTTAATCTTTTGAACGTCAGATCATAAACACATTGGCGTACCCCCCACTCCAAGGTAACTGTAATCCCATCGTTTTTGTCAGATATTTGTGATGTTGGCGTGCAAAGTAAGCTTTAGTTTGTCACATAATGTGACAATGGTGTTGATTCTGTTTAGCACTTTGACAGGACTAAATTCAACTAAAGGTGTTTGTCTCTTTCTGTTTCAATAGAAAAAGAAAGTGACAGTTGCGTTTAGTCTAGTTTAGTACTGTCAAAAACTGCAACAGAAGCAACACCAATGGCATCCAAAAGGTTAAACAGAATAAGATTTTCAGACTTAAGTGTTAGTTAGGAATAAAGCATCATATCAGGGAAGTCTAAGAGAGGATGGCAGCTGCCACTCCTCCCCTTGTTTATGCACAGGCTTTTTTTATACTAATACAATGAGTGTTTATAGTTCCATAAAATCAAATTGACCTTCGTGACCCTCATTAGCTTCTGCTTACCAATTTTATTTTCATCACCAAGATGTTGGAACATCAAACATGGTAATGAGTCCACAATAATTAAAGCCAGGTTCTCAATGACAAGTGTTTTATTTTTAAGGCTCTTGAATAGCTCTACTAAATCCTCCATGGTCCATATGTGAACTACTCTTATTTTGTACATTATCAAAGCCATTTCCTGGAACATTAAAAATATTTGTATTCATAATCTCCTCTTTCTAAAAAAGTTATGGTCAGTCTCCAGTCTAGCCAGACCTTTGTTATGTTGCATCCTCTTTCTTGGAATTATTAACCATAGTATTTGCCATGAAAAAAAAGACCTCATGGTCTTTTTTTTCAAGCATTCATATGCTTGGAAATTCAAGGCCTTTGCCCAGTGGTACAATGCAACAGGCTAATTAATATCTATACTAATATTATAAAGAGGAAAGTTTTGTATTTTTGTATGTAACGAATAAACTTAAAAACTACTGGACCGATTTCAAAAATTCTTTTGCCGTTAGAAAGCTACATTATCACTGAGTAACATAGGCTATATTTATTACTGGAATAAAACTTCTTGCGCGGGCGGAGCCGTGAGGACACAGCTAGTAAGAAATAAAAATCATAATATAAGCAAAGCAATGTTTTGTACCTTATGAGAATATTTTTGAGCATCTAACATTTTTTGAACTCTAACTGCCGAGAAATCCCCTTTAGTATCAACATAAAGGACAGAGTTAGCTTCATCTTTGACACAGTTTATAGCTAATTGGAAAGACAATTGAGTTTTTCCTGAATCTGCAAGACCACATATCTCCGTAATGTATCTTACTGGAATCCCACCATTTGTTATGGCATCCAACCTGAAATTATATTATGCATAATATAACAAAATTGCTATAGCATAATGAGGCAAGTACCAGAGGCAATCTGCCAACTTAGCCTATCAGGTTAGCATAGTTCTTTTCGAAGTTGTCTTTAAGCTTAATAAGACTATATACTCTCGTTCTATGTAATCATTACGTTAAGCCTAGAAGAAGTTTTGTTTTTAAATGATAAGGATTGGATACTATTTTTTAAATACCTCTCTATGCCAGTACTTAGCAGACTTCTTGTCTTGAAAAGTTTGGTAAACAAAGTAGTTCCATTTATAAGTGGTGCTGAATATTTTGCAAATATTTCATTTCTAATTTCTAGTATTTCAGGTAGGCCTAATTTGGTTAGTGCTGATAACTTTGAAACATCTTCTTGAAGTAAATCCAATATGGTTGTAATACGATTTTGAGAGAGCGTTTTTAATACACTCGCAGATAGATGACTCAAATTCTGGGACTTTAACTTTTGCATTTATGAATACAAATTAAACAAAAGAATTAAATTAAAACAAAACACAACTAACACAAAACAATTTTGTTTATTTTTATGATTTTTAAAATGTCAATGTCATTGTCAAAATGTCAAAGTCAAATCTAGAATCATAGAGAAAAATAATTGTAAGCAACTCTAATAAATAGTTTGTGACTCGGAATTCTAGTCAATTCTCCTTTTCGATAAGAAATAAATATTCCGAATGTTTTTATGGAAAATGTTAATTTCATAACGATACTCTCATTCTTTAAATTGAGAAATTATGGAAGAAGAATGTTAGTAAATATCGGTTACTTTCGGTGGGGAGCATAGACAATGATTGATAAAAAGAAGCGGCGGTACCGGCACTACCCTACCGACGCCCGCCATTTGTGTTTGCTGTCAAAAGCGATGTAATGTCGTGGAGTTGTGAACAAATTGCGATCATTGCGGCGTAATTACGTAGGATATTTTATTTAGTTAAGTTTGGTTATTATTTTCCACGATGTCTAATATATCTCTCGATAAAGAAACTTTTTATCGACGTATGAAGAAGCTGTACGCAGCATGGAAGGTCGGTTACTCTTCGTCTACTGATGTCACCGTTTTGAGGGCCTATTCTATATTAATTGCGTGTTTTGCAGGCTGCTGCAGCGGATTCAAAGGGCGACGATGCCCTGGCGAAGGTCGATTGCCTGGTTTCTTGCGTCGGAGTGGATGAAGACACGCTTTACAGCAAGTCGACAGCGCTACAGGTTTGCGCGAGTTTTATTACTTTCCATGTGCTTAGAAACACAATTATAACATGTCGAGTACCTTTTATGCATTGAATTTAGAGTTCTTTCAATTGAAATGACTTCGTAATTAATTGTATAATGGCCAACTTTATATGAACAACTAAGGAACGTCGAACAAATTACCCACAACATTTCAAATTGCGGTCTTGTATTATCGATATAAAATGCTTTTACGAAATGTTCACCGGTATCCAAAGTGAACTTGATACATCTGATTGTGTAACATTACTATAGCAATATTTATGTATTTTACCATTTTCTTAAACACCAGTATGCTGTTACATGGCATACTTGCTTTGTTCACAGTTATGTATGCTGTGATCAAAAAAAAAGTAACAATAATAAATATTATCTGAATAATCTAAATTTTATTTTATATAGAAATATAAAAGTGCTACAGACTGTCAGTAGAAAGCTTTTGTTGCCACAGCATACAAAAAAAGATAAAATATTTATCATATTTGATGTATGACCTATTTACCAGTTATTTCCTGTTGTATTAAGCATAATTTGTGTTATTTATTATGTTATTGTTAACCATAAGCATTTGAACACTTACTTAATTCAGTATAACTAATTGGATACGGCAAATTGCTTTATTTAGGATGACAAAATATTGCTTTATCCATGCAAAATTGGGTGTGCAGTATCTAATTCAAATCTTTTGCAAAGTGAAGGATGGCATGCCGAAAAATAATAATATGATATTTTTTTTTAGTTTTTTATATATTTTCATAATATGTGTTGAGTTTTTACTGCAACCTCAATTATAAGTTTAACCTTTTCACCGCCAACATACCCAGAATGCGGTGCCTCGCCCAGGCCAAGCTATAAATGTATAACGAAATATATAGTAAACAGTAGTGATGAGCTGATGCCCTGATAAATACAGTAAACTTATTATTATAACATAGTTAAAATGAAGAGCTTCTAATGAAGTTGTGGCGCTGGAAGCACGACAATCTGGAACTTCTATTGAAGTCCGTGGCAGTGAAAAGGTTAAAAGGTTCTATGGAGTAATCTTGTGGGAAATATATCATAGATTATCTTAGTTGTGTGTTGGGATTGAAATTGTCTATTGCATCATTTGATTATTAATTGTGAAATTATTATTGAAAAGTATTTAAATGATTTGCAAAACATTTTTTTTTTAAATCAGTCATATCGGTTAGGTTAGGTCTGATGTGGAAAGTGGTGCAAAGTAACATGACCACTTTTAATTTTGTGGTTATTTTTAAATAACAATGCAGAAAAGCTTGTTGTCGAAAACCTCTGCTGATTTATAAAACATTATTGCTGACCAAAACCTCAACATTTAAATAAATGTAATATTTCTAGTAAGACGGGACTATTTATAATACATCAGAATTTTTTAAACTACATGCTGTCTTTTGTCCAGCCTATCCCTCCATAATTCTTGGCACTCTACAAATCTATGAGGTTTAGTGACTGCTAAGTGTATACAGCAGTGGCGAAGGGTGAATTTTCTTAATAGGGAAGCCGGACCAAAATCAAAATATATTATAACTTATTTCTTTGATTGTTACCTTCATAAGCAAATGTTATACCTGCAATGTAACTTCGTAAATAATTATTTGTTTAAATGATAATTGAAAATAACAGATACTAGTATTTGCCATATTTCGAAAGGGAAGCCGATAGGAATCGAGTTGTATGGAGCCTTCGCCACTGGTATACAGGGTGTAAACTAAATCATGTAATTCCTTCAAACCTCATGATGTACTGCTGAAACAGATTAACCCTGCACGGGATACTTTTGGATTCAATAAAAAAATATTACAAAAAGTAAACATGATTGTGTTCTTAACGTGAGAAATTTTAGCGCCCCGAGTTAAATGACTGCGCGGCGAGCGATAGCCGCGCAATTCGCTCGGCGCGCTAAAATGCCGCACGTTAAGAACACATGTTTACTTGTCATAATATTTTTTTTATTGAATCCATAATATGTATCCCTTGCAGAGTTAATCTGTTTCAGCAATACATCATGAGGTTTGAAGGAATTACATGATTTAGTTTACACCCTGTATTTTCTGTAGCATCAACTGGAGCAATATAACTGAAAGGAGCCATTTTGGGTGTGGTTCTTTAATAGTTCATACACACCAAGCCAATGAACGTCTGCCTTTTGTCATTTGACCAAACAAATTTGTTTCATTCGGATGTAAGCTGTAAGCAATCTAGTTCAGTGACATTCGTTGACTTGGTGTGAACGTAACATTTACAGCCCCCGTAAACGACAAACTTTCTATTGGCCAATAGTTTAGTTGGTTTCTTAATCAGTATAGAGATGGATGCAAGTACACACATTATAATGATTCGGTTTTCCTTATAAAAAGGTAATCAGTCAACTACCGGGCGATAGTTTAGTCTGCAGTCTGCAGGGCTCTTTAACAAGCCTACAACAAAACTGTTTTGCAATACATGTTACAGATAGTTTTAATAAATTTAATACTATATTTTATTTTGCTTTAAAGTTTCCTTATATACTTAACTTTTTGTATCAGACTTGGCTGTTTGGTTACGAGCTGCCTGACACAATAACAGTTCTCACAGAAAACAGCATGTGTTTTCTTGCAAGCAAAAAGAAGATTGAATTTTTGAGACAAATTGAAAATGGAAAAGAAGAAACAGAATTGCCTCCAGTGAAATTACTTGTTAGAGATAGGGTAAGTATTAAGAAATAGCAATAAACATTTTTTTTACTGTATTCAAACAATTTTTTAAAATGTATTTGCGTAGGGACTGTAGAATCCAAAGATGATACTTGGCCATCTGGATTAGGATATATCTACCCTCATACATTAGTAGATTGATAAACATCCTAAAGACTTCTGACGTGATATTTTAACTATAAGGGTGCATACACATCTATGAAAGGACCAGATAGCAATCGGCAACAATGCGAACGAATTTCTGTTCACATTCATGAAAAATGCGGGCGTTCGTAGAAGTGTGTAGTCGCCGGCACGTAACTTGGCAAGAGTAGAGTAGAGAATTCCTCTCCTTTCTTTCTTTTTTCTAAACAGACATGTATAAAAATAAATTATGGCAATAACCATGGAATAATGTAAAGCGATAAAAGTGACCATTTTTTGTTGCACTAAATGTACATGCGCGAACTTACTCCCGCTACGCCAAAATCTTGCCAAGTTACGTGCCGGCGACTATAATACGCAGTTTAACGTGCATGTGGCCGTGCCATGCTCATGCCTTTCGAACTCAATGAAGACTGATTCGATGACGTATGTTTAGCAGTGAATAAGTTGCGAAGACTGGAGGTATTTAAAATCAAGTAGAAAACGCAACGCCGTCCCCGGAGAATATAATGGCATTCGCAAAAACATAACTTCACAGAAAAAAACAAAAACTGACTTTTGAGGACTGGCTTGCCAGTTCAAATGAAAGTTCATTTGAGCTTTTTCGTTTCCCAAGTGGAAAGGAACTGGCAGGCAATCGTCAAAAATAGGTTTTTACTTCTTTCTGAAAAGTTGTGCCCCTGCGAATGCCATTATATTCTCCGGGGACAGCGACAAGTACATACTATAATGTAACTTATAATTCATTTTCAAAGTTATACCTCCATGGTCTATGTAAGCAAATCTATTTTTGCCTACCGAATTGATTACTGTTTAAATAACGGGCGTGTCTGTTATGCGCATGTCTGAACTCTGGTGATGTTTTGGTTACATACCAGTTCTCTGACAATGAAGAAACAAAAACATGATGAGGGAAAATATATATATTGGGAATATTTTTAGGACATTGTACGTATTTAAATATTAACTAAATATTACAGTGCGCGTCAAGTAATTAGAACCAAGATGGCGTCGACTGCCAAACTTGAGGGGTTTACTACTAAAGAGTTCCACTATCCACCTCCTAGCTCCATCTTCAGACTCTGAACTCCAAGTGCAATCCATTGGACTCATCAAAACGAATCATGTGTCCCGAACCTCACATAGATCACGCAGTCGACTCCATATTGGTTCTAGTTATTTGATGCGCACTGTACCCGGTAGCTGATTTTTCATGTTCATTGTGTATTTCCAGAATGACAAAGATAAAGAAAACTTCAGCAAATTGGTACAAGAGATTAAAAAATCAAAATCCGGCAAGACCCTCGGTGTTTTCGTCAAAGATAACTATCCCGGTGAATTTTGTGAAAGTTGGAAAGCCGTTATGAAAGGAGAAAAATTCGAAAACGTAGATATAAGTTCTGCCATCGCTCACCTCATGGCGCCAAAAGAAGATTCAGAAATAATAACTGTGAAAAAAGCATGTTTGGTCACAGTTGACGTGTTCACGAAATATTTGAAAGACCAGATAATGGAAATCATTGATTCAGATAAGGTGAGGTTATAAAAATATTAGGTCCCCACCTATGAAATTGGCGTTTTTTTCTCACAAATAGAGAACCTCGTCACTTCTATGATTTAAAATATTCATCAGTTGCTTGATATTATATCGAATAATGACCATCATAGACAACTACCAATAGTAAAAAAAACCTTATTACTTATAGTTTTCTAAACATAAAAAATACCTTAAAATGACTCCTCTTTTTGTTAGCAGAAATGACCACTATTTTTGGTTTAACTTAGCCAAAACTTATTTTTGTCGCATAATCTAAGTGGCATATGTTATCTTAGTTTTTAAACATTAGTGCATAAAAGTTTAAAACATTAGTGTGCATAGTTGTTAAATAAATTAAGAAAATGTTAGTATGAAAAAGGCAACTTCTTTAAAATTCGCCATACAAAACGCTGATTTCATAGGTGGGGACCTAATATTATTATTCTTTTGAAAGCATAGTTGTTTCCATCAAAATAACTGCTCTCAGCCTTGCTTTCGCCGTTAGCGCTCGTTCGCACGAGAGGTAAAAAAGCGATGCGTTAAATCCCGACGTGAGCGCTCTTTAAACGCTCTCGACTTGTGTGTTCGTACGAACGTTTTAAAATCACTCTTTTTTTCGATTTTCGCCGCGGTAGGACGTGAAATGAATTTCCAGAAATTACTGGTTATAGCATTTTGTGTTAGCATATCATTTTGGGACCCAGTGCGTAATATTAGTAAGCACATTGGGTCACCCGCGCGATAGCGCAACGAGTATTCCCAAGGATGGTTGATGGCAGGCAGCCGGTCATAAAACAATAAGCCAGAACCTCCAAAAATTCCCCCCTTTTTGCCAAAAAATGTAAGCACCCAATTATTACATTATACAGACATTATTAAAAGAACACACTGTATATTAAAACTATTTATTATTCTTTTATTTTTCCATATTTACTTTTCCAAGAACTTGTGACAGTAATTTTATTTTTTGTATTTTTACTTTGAGCAATCTTAATGAACGTGACCGAACGTTATGAGAGCTCACAGCATACTGCTTTCTCCACCGGCGCTTTTTAAACGCTCGCGCGAACACTAGCAAGAAATGCCGTGTGTTTCATTCGACTTGACGTCCAACGCCAAGCGCTTAAAATACAACACTGCTCGATAAAAAAGCGCCGCGTTTTAAAAGCGTCCTCGTGTGAATGAATACTACGGCACCCATTGGTTTCATTCCAGCGCTTTTTTAACGGACGTTAAAAAAGCTCTCGTGCGAACGAGGGCTTACGGTTCTTATACTACTCTCTTTTACAGAAAGTTAAACACTCAAAACTCGCCGAGGGCGTCGAAGCAGCTATATCAGACAAGAAATACGTCACAGGGGTAGACACAAGCCAAGTGGATATGTGCTACCCTCCCATTATACAATCAGGAGGCAACTATAGCCTCAAATTCAGCGCCGTTTCGGATAAGAACCACCTGCATTTCGGCTCTATCGTGTGCTCATTGGGCGCACGATATAAATCCTACTGCTCAAATATAGTTCGTACATTGCTCGTCAACCCTACAGATGAAATCCAGAGCAATTATAATTTCCTTTTAAACATAGAAGAAGAGGTTATGAAAAAACTTGTTGCTGGCGCTAAACTTTCGTCGGTTTACGAAGCCGGTTTGGAGCTCGCGAAAAAGGAGAAGCCCGATTTAGTTGACAATCTTACAAAATCTTTCGGGTAAGTATCGATTTCATTAACCCCCGCAATTAATAATCGATCCCGATCATGTAGGTATAGGTAAAAAATGGAGGCAGATTTCCAGTCTATCTCTTTCTAAATACTCTCTTTAGGGCCGATTTTTCAATCGTCAGATAACTTTTATCTGAGGAATAAAGATGGCGGTTTGACATATTCTCTATACAAAAGCTGTCAAAACGTCAAACATATTCCTGGGATAAAAGTTATCTGACGATTGAAAAATCGGCCCTAAAGAGATTATTTAGAAAGAGATAGACTACCAAAGTAAATATTCCAGGCCAAATGTTTTCACTTTCGGTAGGTGTTCATAGCGTGGCCTCCATATATATCTCAATCGAAAATCTCTGGACTGATTTAGATTTTTGACAGAAATTCCATAAACTTATGTCAAAGATTGATTGGGATCGATTATTACTATGCGTGCCAAATAAGAATAGTACTGTCAAGACGCCATTTTGTTCCGCAATACTCGTGAACTTCATTACCAAAGCGTAAGGTATGCAAAAAAATAAATAAAGAAATTATACTCAGTAATTATTTTTAGTTCACTTTTTTGGTATTTCTAGTCAATTTACGCCAAATTAATTATACAATAATTATATTATTATTATGGCGACATATTAGGGTGACCAGTAGCATTTCGTGAAGATAACTATTATATTGGTTCATTTCTTTAATGAATACTGTTTTCAGATATTATTAATTTATCCAAAATTATCTATTTATGGAATTCAAGAAATAACATTTTATAAAAATGAATATATGAATAATAATGAAATCTATGAATAAAAAAATATAACATTTTTCTTTTCACAGTTTTTTTTTGCTGTCTGTACTAATTGGACAGCTATCGTGTGAAGTTGTAGAAAGCGCGATCCTATTCTTATTTCGCACGCATAGTACTGTTGGTGTACGGTGTGTGTACTCTCTATAATAGTGAAATAAATTTTCGAAAATGGAAAATTCCGTCTATTTTTTTTACTCCAGCCGTGTAATATGAGTTCACTAACAAATTTTAATTTCATAGTTATTTTATTCTATATCAACGAATTTTATATTTTCTTACAGGTTCGCAATGGGTATAGAGTTTCGTGAAAGCTCAATAATTATAGGGCCCAAAACGTCAACCGTGGCTAAAAAAGGCATGGTGTTTAATATTAATATCGGATTGGCAAATTTAACAAATAGCGCCGCCACTGAAAAGGAAGGGAAGGTATGTTTCTTTGAAATTAAAACGACTTTATTATTTTGTTTTGCAATATTAGTTAAAACATTCATCTTTAGCTTAGTTTGTCGATATTTCGCGCGCGATCTACCGTGATCTACGGTTAGCCTGTTTGTTCGGGTCCACGCGGTCGCTGTTTTAGGCCATAAGGCTGTGGCTACACTTAGCAGCGACGCGAACTGCGACTCGTAAAACGGTAGAAACAAATGTACATATTCACGTTTGTGTAGTCCCTCCCAGCTTAAGAATTGGCGTACGTTCGAGTTCCGTTATTAAGGTAGGGTAATACTTATTATCTCATTTTCAGACTTATGCCCTATTCATCGGTGACACAGTATTAGTTAACGAAGAACAACCAGCATCCCTCCTCACACAGTCCAAGAAGAAAATCAAGAACGTCGGTATCTTCTTAAAGGACGACGACGAGGAGGAAGAAGAAGAGAAGGAAAATAAGACTGAAATTCTTGGTGAGTGATTATGATTGACATAGGAGTTTGATCTTTGTGTCAGAGGAAGAAGGTTGAAAGTTGAATGTTGAAACAAGACTACTAATAATGATTGTCAAAAAATTTGGACTTTATGTGAAGAGCTGTAAGGTTGAAAGTTGTTTGGTACAACAGATAAACACTGAAATTGCTGAGTGATACTGGTGTGTTTATGATTGACAAAGAAGTATCAGCTTTATGGAAGGTTGAAAGGTTAAGCCAGTGTTTAATATTTGATTTGGATTAAAAAATAATTGAAAGTTTGTGTTTGAATGTTTTTTTGCAAGATACACAAAAGATAGTGATGACTGACAGTTTTAGACAATGGAATTTCAGCTTTATGTAAAGTTCGAAAATTTTTCAACATAACCTGAGGGAATTTAGATATTATGAACAGACAAAAAGGTTGAAAGTGTTTTTTAATGAATATGCAATGGGAATACAATCTGTCAATTACATAATAATATGTGATATGTATAAAGAATGGAAAGATGGCAGATTTGTATATTGAATGAATATCCACTTGAATTTCTACCTGTATAATATATATTATGTAAAAGCTTTCAGTATATATAGATGCTAAACTAACTACAATATGACGAACTGCTGTGTTTATACTTACCTTTTTTTTGTTTCATTACATGTTATCGGATATCTTTATAGAGAATGGAGGTGAGTTTCTACAGATTTTGACTTGACCTGAATTTTATAATATTATTATGCTGGGAACAGACTTGGCCAAGATAGGCTTTTGAATGTCTGACAGCCAACGCCAAAATTATCGTCAGTTGGTTTTTCAAAAAAAATGTTGCAAGTTTAACTGAGTCAATGATACCTAGTGATCAATTCAATGGCGTTTCTTGACCGAGCCTCAGCCCATTTCCGAAAAACGAACATCGAACATTGAACTTATAAATATACGATCAAAGTAGTCAAACAACGAACAACTAGATGTCAATTAACATTTGGGATTAGGATGAACGAACGACTAAATGTCAAATCGCGAAAATCGAATCGATTGTTGAATCCGAAACACTTAGGTGGTTGAAAAAAGATGCGATCCGTCACCCGAAGATTCGTAGTTCGATTTTCGGAGCAGGCCCCCTGTACCCCGGCTTTAAAGACACATAGTCACTGCTTCACATTAATAAATTTTACAAAGTACAGTCAAAGTTTACTCAACCAACTTAGTTTCTAAATACATAGTATTATTTCAGGTAGAGGTAAAAGAACAGCAGTTATCGAATCAAAACTTCGCACGGAGCACTCTTCAGAGGAAAAACGTAAGGAACATCAAAGGGAACTGGCTATAACTCTAAATGAAAAGGCGAAAGAGAGGTTAGCGAAACAGTCCGGCGGTAAAGAAGGTGAAAAGTTGAGGAAAAGCACAGTTTCATACAAGAGTACCAGTCAGATGCCGCGGGAAAATGAAGTTAAAGAGCTCAAGCTATATGTTGGTGAGTATGTATACAGTCACTGTTATTACAACCATAACCGTGTCAATTACCATAACACAAGCATTGATAGCCTAGTGGTGTGACCGTCGGACTGTCAAGTCGTAGGTCTCGAGTTCGAACCTAAGGCACGCATCTCTGACTTTTCGGATTCATGTGCGTATTGTATAATTATCACTTGCTTAAAAACGGTGAAGGAAAACATCGTGAGGAAACCGGCATGCCCGAGAGATATTTCTCGACGGCATGTGAAGCCGAGTCAGAGGCCCATGGGCGGCATAAACTGTGACACCAGGTTAGTCACTAACCACACGAAAATAATAATATAACCATAACACAAGAACTCCCGATTCTTTCAAAACATATTCGCGATCTTTCGCGATCCGATTCTTTATGTTACTTCTGGACGACATTTTACATCAGATATGTTCAACCATGTCGTTTTGTTTGTTTTTCAGATCGCAAATACGAAACAGTAATATTGCCGATATTCGGTGTGCCAGTCCCATTCCATATATCAACAATAAAGAACATCTCCCAGTCCGTAGAGGGCGACTACACGTACCTTAGGATAAACTTCTTCCACCCCGGCGCCACTATGGGCAGGAACGAAGGAGGGAACTACTCACAACCAGACGCCACGTTTGTCAAAGAAGTGTAAGTATTGTATCGCAAGTTTAATTGGTGACAGCTTTGTTAGAATACCGTGTGCCTCTGTTGTTGTATAAGCAAATAAAAAGTTAGCATGATTTGGAAGTATTTAAGAAAGCAATTGAAGTTTAAAAATTACTACCACTACCAAACCACTTTACTTTAGTGCCTTTCGATTACCTAAAAACGACGCGTTTGTCGGGAACATACAACACACGCCATTCAATACAATACAACATCCATCACCAATAGGAGCGCGTTTCTTACGTACACCCATGTCACAACGCCAGAATATTTTAGTGTACACCCAACGTACGTACGTGTACGTACAACGTTTAGGCCCGATTTTACCAATGTCGGATAGCGTATATCTGAGGAATAACTTAGAGGTTTTGACAGAATTTCTATACAAAAACTGTCAAAACGTCTAGTTTATTCCTAGGATAAAAGTTATCCGATGTTGGTAAAATCGGCCCTTAAAGGGGTGAGAAACGTTTAGTCAATTTGTGTAATTTCGTGGCAGACTGAAAATAGGCAATTTCAATAAGATTGTAAGAAACCTTTATGAAATTAAAAACATTATAATTATAATTACAGAACATACAGAAGTACAAACACTAAAGAGCCAGGGGAGATATCCCCCCCCTCTTCAAACCTCAACACCGGCTTTAGACTTATCAAAGAAGTACAGAAAAAGTTCAAGACAAGAGAAGCAGAGGAAAGAGAAAAAGAGGACTTGGTCAAACAAGACACCTTGGTTCTTTCACAAAGCAAAGGCAACCCGAAACTTAAAGACTTGTATATAAGACCTAATATTGTTACTAAGAGAATGAGTGGGTCTTTAGAATCACATACAAACGGATTCAGATTTACATCCGTGAGAGGAGATAAAGTGGACATTTTGTACAATAATATTAAGAATGCGTTCTTCCAGCCGTGTGATGGAGAGATGATTATACTGTTACATTTCCATTTGAAGCATGCTATTATGTTTGGTAAGTTGAAGAATAGTAATTTGTCAAATATCATTTAACAATTCATAGTTAAAAATGTTGCTTCTTCCGAAGATACACAGAAAGCAGGTTCAGAAATATTCTTTTCGCTTGAGGTAGCATTCCACCTTCTGATATTTACAAGCAGGATTTTTTTCTCTTAATACATCTGTATAAAGAGCTATCTTCGTCTCTGTTATTCTATATCTAATAACACATCCCACCATACTCTTCTTCTCCTTATAAAAAGTTTCTGAATTCCAGGCAAAAAGAAGCATGTTGACGTCCAATTCTACACGGAAGTGGGTGAGATAACTACGGACTTGGGCAAGCACCAGCACATGCACGACAGAGACGATCTGGCCGCAGAGCAGAGCGAGCGCGAACTGAGGCACAAGCTCAAGGTCGCCTTCAAGAGCTTCTGTGAAAGAGTCGAGAACACGACCAAGCAGGAGGTCGAGTTTGATACACCTTTCAGGTAAATTAGGAGAATACAGAATATAAACCATGTAGTTTCCTGTAAAACATTTGTAGACCCTGGCAAATGCAGGGAATAATAACACCAGATTTCTTAAAATTGACCTCTCCCTTTTATCGAGCGAGTGAAGTATAAAAGATGATTTCCACAAAACGGCTCACATCGCATCGGATCGGAACGGATTTTACAATCTTTAAACGATATTAAATCGTGTACACAGTATTTAAAGTCCATATTGCCAAGCTGCGCACAGCAGCTTGACCGCGGGCGTCTTCCGCGACACGCGATCGTAGCCGAAAGTATGCTGCGACGCGCATACGGTTCCGTTCGCCTGTCGTCGTATCTGATCGGATCCTTTCGGCTGTCAATACGGTAGGAATGAAACTATTTGACTAGGCGCAGAAACGGATACGTTCGCAAGCGACTGTACGGAGCCGACCGTATGCATCGACATCCTGACGGACGCGTACGACTGTCGCCGCATCCGTTCGTATCCTTTCCGATCCGATGCGATGCGAGCCGTTTGGTGGAAATCGTCCCTAAGGCGACCACTTGATTATGTCAAGATGGCTGCTAGTAGCATCCTCCCGTGTGATAATAATGCTATGGGAATATTTGATAATTGTTATGGGCAGTCAAAAGGTCTGAGAGTCTAACAGCCGGTATTTTTTTTTGGATATCAGTATCAGTATGGATAACAGCAAATGTCGGTCGCTCTGTATAACAAAATACTTGGTTTCATTTACAATATTATTATTAATACATTTTTATTTAATTTAACAGAGAATTAGGGTTCCCTGGTGCACCTTTCCGCAGCACAGTCCTCCTACAGCCCACGTCGGGTGCGCTCGTCAACCTCACCGAATGGCCGCCGTTCGTCATAGCACTGGAAGACGTAGAGTTAGTCCACTTCGAGAGAGTACAGTTCCATCTCAAGAACTTTGATATGGTATTCGTGTTTAAGGATTATGCCAAGAAAATCTCCATGGTGAATGCTGTCCCTATGAACATGCTGGATCATGTCAAGGAGTGGCTCAAGTGAGTATCCTTGTTAAATAGCGATATTTATGTTTTTTATTTCATTTTCTTATGATGGATAGATGAAAACTTGGTTCATAAAATTTGTCACTGTGTTTGTAGTTTGTTTAGTAATTTTTTATATTGTCAATAGTAACATTCCAAATTTATCTGAATTATGGAGAGAAAATAATTATTTGTTATAAATATCTATACTTATAAAAGGAGAAGCTGACTGACTGACTGACCTATCAACGCACAGCCTAAACGGCTGGGGTTAGAAACTTGAAATTTTGACAGTAGGTTCATTTTGTGACGTAAACATCTACTAAGAAGGGATTTCTCGAAATTCAACCCCTAAGGGGGTGAAATAGGGTTTTTAAGTTTGTATGTAAGTCCATCATTTTTGAAGTAAGAAGCTTGAAATTAAATATTAAGGTTTTTGGTTAGAAATAAACGTACACCTGTTTGAGCATTTTTGGAAATTCAACCCTTAAAGGGGTGAAATAAGTGTTGAAAGTTTGTATGAGAAATCTGGTACTTTTGAAGTAAGAAGCATGGGGAGAAACTGACCGACTGGCTGACTAATCTAGCAACGCACAGCCTAAACTGCTGGGGGTGATAAAAGAAGGACGTTTTGGATTTTAAAATGTCACTTTTGAATGGGCTTAACGAGAATTTCAAACTTCACGCAGGCAAAGCTGCGGGCAAAAGCTAGTAATAAATATAAAAGCTTCTTGTACCCCTGTCTTTGAAAGTCTGGTTTTGCAGAGTTAGTGTCTATTTGTTGGCATTACTTTGTCTAGTGTGAATTAGATCATTTATTAAACACCCAAAGAAACCAGGGCAATTTGTAATGATAATTGCTTTTTCCCCAGTTCATGCGACATCCGTTACTCAGAAGGTATCCAATCATTGAACTGGACGAAAGTCATGAAGACGATTACGGACGATATCGAAGGTTTCTTTGAGAACGGCGGTTGGTCGTTCTTGGACCCTGAATCAGACGAGGAAAACGCTGAAAATGTAAGTACAGTATCTACTAACATGAAGCATTTCAATTTCAACCTTATGTCTGTAACATAGAAGTCACCATAAAATGTAACAACTCTACCTGGGCTACAGGAATATTTTTGGATACAGGTATATTTTCGTTTTTATTAGACTAAAGTGTAACAGTCAAAGTCAAAGTCAAAGTATTTATTTCAATTAGGCACATAAAAGGCACTTTTGAACGTTAAAGTTACAAAGAAAATAGAATTGATTCTAGTTGCCCCTTCCAAAAGGTAGTTTCGTATGGAGAAGAACCAGTGTAGTGCGCGATACCTAACTTCTATAAACGCCAAGCTCTGATGACTTGTTGACGAAGTTACATGCCTATAATCTATACAGGCTTCGATTACAATAGGCTAGTTTCACGACCATAAACATCTTGTCTCCATATTAATAACATAATGACCATTGTTACAGGATGAATCGTCCGAGGAAGAAGACGACGCGTACGAGCCGACGGACGCGGAGACCGAGGAGGAGTCCGACGACGGCTCCGAGTACGACTCCGAGGCGTCCGACGAGTCCGACGTGTCCGGAGAGAGTGATGGTAAGACATTAAATTATGTAGGACATTCGTCTGTAAGAGTACAGAAATAGGGATGCGAAGGTGTGCTGTTGTCCACCAAGAGACGAGCGTATTGCCATTTATCGGCTGGCTGCTATTAGAACTTCTTTATAAAAAATCTCAAATGGTCGATTAACAAAAAGATTTTATAAGGCGGATGTCAGTGGAAACGCCGGTAGAAGACGCTCTAGAAGGACATATACCGATGTTATTCACAAAGGACAGGTGCGTAGTACTCTCAACCGTCGTGCGTTTATGACAAGGTGTATGAAGGTGGATGAAACGAAAGGAGTATGTAAGGATCGTGGCATGTGGCGTTCTATAGTTTCTGCCGAACCACATGGGTGAAAGGCGTGAGTTTATGTTATGGTCGATCTGGAAAATGTTCCAGAAGTCTCACGGTCAGCCGGTGGTCGCAACCGCGCCCTTTTGTTGAACTTAGGTTATATTAGGGAATATTCATTTCTGACTGTCTTTATAGCTGATAGTAATTTTATGAATGATGTATAAGCAAATCTCTGTTCTGTTCTATCAGGAGAGGAAGATGAAGAATCCGGCAAGGACTGGTCAGATTTAGAACGCGAAGCTGCTGAGGAGGACAAAAAAGAGCGCATTTACGATCGAACTGAAACTGAGTTCGATCGCAAGCGCAAGGGGGCCCTCGGGGGAGGACGCTTCGAGGATAAAGGTCACAGCAAGAAGAGCAAGCATGATAAGGGATCAAGCAACCACAAGAGCTCTTCCAATCATAAAAGTTCCAGCTCAAATCACAAGGGTTCGAACCACAAGAGTCCATCGAAACACAGCAGCAGCAGGTTGGTATCTAACGAATATTTAAGCTCACGTTGACACTGTATACTTTGTCAGGAATAGACCTCCTTTTCCTTGGGTTTTGTAATAGAAGACTAATTTTGTGTTACTACATCTATACTAATATTATAAAGCTGAAGAGTTTGTTTGTTTGTTTGAACGCGCTAATCTCAGGAACTACTGGTAGGAAATGAAAAAATATTTTTGTGTTGGATAGTCCATTTATCGAGGAAGGTTATAGGCTATATAACATCACGCTACGACCAATAGGTGCGGAGCATAAATGAAAAATGTTGCAAAAACGGGAAAAATTACCACCCGTGCGAAGCCGGGACGGGCCGCTATTTATAATATTCAGATTCCCAAAAATCATCAGAGCTCGTAATTATTCCCTAGAGACAGTTCTTATAGGTGTCCCATGTGTAGCAGTGGGTATTGTTGAGCTGATATATTGTTTTAATTGTAACCCTTATAATGTTTACCTTTAGCCCATCAAAGAACCGCGACAAGCATCACAAGTCGTCGCACCACGAGCGTGACCGCGGCCACAAGGGCGACAGCAAGTCTCACAACAAGTCTAGCGATAAGAAGCACTCCAACGAGCACAAGTCGCACAAGCGGTCACGTGACGACAGCCGGGACCATGATCGTCATCCTAAGAAAGCTAAGTGAGTACTACACTACTACTTTTATAACATTGCCTGTGATGGCCTGAAAAACAGTCCGATTTCTGACAAAGAATAGGCCATTTTTCTTCCTGTACGTGTACAAAGCGACTAACACCCATATTCTAAGACGTTCCTCCAAAACTTACTCGACTCCACCTCGACTTGACATAAACGTCCTCGACTCGAAATTTTTGAGGTAAGGAATCATCTGTCAAACTCAAGGTACCTCGGAACCTTAGGGAAGGAAGTGTCAAAGTTCGTATGTAATAAAAAATAATTTTGAAGTTTATCGAATATGCTTACGATAATCCTTACAATTATTTATCGCGGCGTTATTTGCGCGATGTAGATAATTCAAATTATGACGTAATGACTCCGTCGAGGAACCTCAAAGTTCACTCGAAATTACGTCTAAGAATACAATTTTGAAGGTGTTTTCGAGGCCGTTCTGAGTCGAGTAAGTTTTGGAGGAACGTCTTAGAATATAGGTGTGAGCGATAACGTCGAGATTTATCCAAATCGGAGAAAATATGATCCGAGGAAACTGCTTCAGATCTATGAAATTCAAATTAGAATATGAAGCGTTCATACAAATAGTCTTGCAGTTAGTTCGGAGTATATTTCTTTCGCTTATATCAACGTACTGCGATCACTAATCTGTCTGCCAAACGTAGCTGTTTATAGCTATTTCCCTATAACCTTCAATTATAGCCTTTAGAGTGGTGGCTTCACTTGGCTGATATGTATTGGGACTTGTCCTCCAATGTTGAGTTCATCATCATCTTCCTGACCTGGTCCCATATATATATTGTTATACCTAATATTTTCTAAACCTGGGAATTGATCCCAACACCTGGGATATGTTAGTAGATTGAACTAACTCAGAATCTACAGAAACAAAACCTCATAGTGTTAATATATTCTTGTTAGTAGGACTAAATCATTATTTCTTTTGTTTCAGGAAATAAGCCGCCGGAACCTTATGATTTCGTTAGGAGCAATCACGGGTTTCAATCGCCGCTTACGGCTCGTTACATTTACTGTTAATTTAACTGTGTTGTCACACCCAATGTCCGTCTGCGCGTTGTTCAAAATCAGGTCTGAATGTTTTGTATGTACGTAGTTTATTTCTGATTCCAATGAAAACTGTAATTTAATTATACCACGAAGAAATAAATGTAAGGATTTATTATTTGCTGATTTCATTTATTCCCAAGTCATGGACTAATTCATAATCAACTGATTCTATTCAAATTACAATGGTACTGTTATAATCACAGAACGAAATAGCATAATATACATAAATTACTATTGTAGTAATTTCGAGACTATTTTAATTTAAATTAAATTATATGCACAATGCTCACTGAGTAAGCTGGCACCTGCAAAGTTACTTAGTACCGTGACTAATAACAAAATCTCCTGAGGTTAGAACGTTATTACTAACTTACAATCATCCTAAGTGAATCACATAATTACAATGTACATTATTTACATAAAGTACTACATTATTATCTACTACCATGTAGATTATAACTATTAGCGTGGAACACTGATCGGCAATGAACATAAGTATCGCACCAATACAATTGCACATCACTTCGTTATATGGAACTTATTTCAAATAAGTTTCACATAACTTCTAACCTATCCTTACATCGACGATTTCGATCGGTACGACGCAACTAACAAACAAACGTGCGAATCGTACGACTCTTGCCGACTGGTTTTGGATTGCCGCCGAATTGACGTTAATAAATATTGACTAACTGTAGGTAACAAATATGCGATATAAACGCATGCCCGACAATTTTTATACGATGCGTGCGTTTCGGCCATTATCGATCAGTGGTTCCACTTCTATGGGTCTAAGTCAGTGTCCTGTGCCGCCACGACCGGCCGGCGGGGGAGCACTGATATTCTAGAGTCTGGAATTTTCACCTCTTGCACCTTCTGTATTTCTTGTTCCTGGGTCGATTTCTTGTACCAATTCTTCTTATTGACTAGCATCAACAACATGAGTGCTGGCAAGTGTATTAATGAGAACCTAAATAGTTTCCTTGAACTGTTACTGTCTGATTTCTGGTGAAATTGCCATGCTGAAAACATAAAAGAGAAACATTTATTTTTCAAATGATAAGTGAATTCTTGTATATATTTTATAGCAAAGGTGATCCGTACAAATATAAACAAGTATATCAATGTTTTTATACAAATGATATAATGAATTGATATCCTTATAATATCACGCATGACAAATATCATGTAATAATAATATAATTAACTTACCTAAGTACATAAAATAAACATTTAACGGTAATGATTCTAGGGCGAACCACATATTGGTTACTTCGAGGTAGGATGAGGCAACACAAGTTCCGATGATCACTCCCGTGTGCCTAAGTGCTACTTTTCTACATAGCGCTGAAAGAAAACAATATAAGTTTTAACAAACTAGAATAAATTGTACGAAATTACAATATTTTTAAACTTATCATGCTCGCTTGGTCGTCAACGATAGTCAGAAATTCGAAAAATTCAAACAAAACATATTTTGCGGTATCATTAGATTTCATTAAGGTATATTGCAGTAATTAGTCATGATGAACGTCTGTGAGTTTTATAACGATGACATAAGATTCAAATTGGAACGATTCGTTCTTCTTCTGATGGATTTATGGAAATATCGTTTCAACTCACCAGGATCGGTGACCGCCATCATTCTATAGCCGGCTCGCGAGTAGTCGGGCCGTAGATTCCAAGACAGCGCGTTAAAATGCGGGAACTGCCATGAGTATAGTATCACACTGAGCACGATCGCGCCCGGGTCCAGCGCGCCCGCGCACCCCGCCCAGCCCATGAGAGGAGGTATGGCACCCACTGTGAAGGAAAATAGCGTGAATTATCTAAACAAAATTATTTTTTTTCGAATAATTATGTGGGTTTAAGTTAAATCATTTGGGGTATGCGTTTGTAAAGCATTAATACAAGATGTAAAAAGACCCTCCACGAAGCCGTCAACCATGCATTCAGTACATCAAAGTAAGTAACCCTACGCAAAAATTGTCGCTGGGAAACGACTTTTTTTTTTGAGTGAAAAATTTCGTTTTACTGTAAAGCTCAATGTAACGCACTCAAAACACTGTGCTGATAGATGCAATGAGTAGTAAACGGGTAATGGAGGTATTTCAAGTACATTTGCAGCCTGCAAAACTAGTATTTAAAAAAAAGTTGTAACTGAGACCTCCAATATCTCCGTAACTAGAAGGTTCCCAGGCATAGTCCAGAAAAAAAAAAATATCGCAGTGACGTGGAGAATAAGTGCCTTTCGGCTTCGTTAAGGGTCTATTTACACCGTTTATAGCAAATAGTTGTATTTTTTGGAGAATGACTGTTACTGTGGTATTCAGGTGGAAATAAATTAGTTCAGGTTAGAAAGAGAGACAGATAGAAATAGAGATTTTGTCAGGCCTCCAATGATAATTATTTTCGGCAGGCTATTCTTTGGACAGCGGCGAAAACCCGTCAATATATTTCCAAAAAAATTACATACTCAATTCTTGTTACGACCAAGGACCAACACCATAGAAACCCATCAACAGGATATAAGGATGTACTAAAAAAGCTTACCTACAGACCCCAGCCAGGTATTATATATAGACATCCTCTTCATGGGCGTATAGACGGACGTGTATAGCACTAGATTGACGGCGCCCAGGGCCGCTGTCAACGGGTTGACGCCGAAGTAAAGCAGTCCCAAGCCTGTGGAGCCCGTTAGAGCTGCGAAACCTACTGCGTGGAGTGGCCTACGGAAGAAGAGGAAGAATAAGGTAAAGATACGTACAATGTTGCCATGAGGTTTTTAATTAAGGTAAAGACGTAATCAACCCATTACTGTCCCAATACTGGGTATGGCCTTCTTCTCAGAATGAGAAAGGTTGAGGTGTTAGTGCACTAGGCCGGCCTAGTGCGGGTTGGCGGATTAAACTCACCGTCGATAACTTTATGGTACCCTCTCAGGTGTGCAGGTGTCCTCGCGATGATTTTCCTTCACCGTTAACGCAAGTGATAATCAAATTATGATCTGCACATGAATTTGAAAAGTCAGAGGTGCGGGCCGGGTTCGGACTCGGACCTTCCTGCTTCGAAGGCAAGCGTTCAACCGCTAAGCTATCACTGCTTAAATATACGTATTTTTTATTAATTATTTATTTATTTTTCCACATAAAAATCATAGCTGCTTTAGTTATGAATTTAGAAAATTAAGTTTCTAATCCGTGGCCCCAAATATGACCTAAATAGTAAACACAGACACAGACAGATAGATTTAGCACATTTTTTACGAAATCTTTGAAAAACTATTTCTCTTAAACTATCTAGTTTTGAGTAAAGTTGTAGAACAAAAGTTATCCCTTATTATGGGTACTTTAACACCCTTTTGGCTTAGTACCCCCTTTCCGACCAACCTTGTATATGGCATCGTAGCAATATTATTAATTTTCCCTTGCCTGCCCCCCCCCCCCCCCCCCCCCTCAACTAAATCCTGGCTACGCCCTTGGTGTCCTTATTAGAGAACCAAAGTCAAAGTCAAAGTTTTTTATTTCAAATAGACCAGATTTCAGGCACTTTTAAAACGTCACGACTAGGTGCACGGTTCCAAAAGGTAGGTTCTATGGAGAAGAGCCGGCAAGAAACTCCATGAATACTCTTTTTAAAATAGTAGTTCATTACAATTCCATTACAGTAGTGTGAGAAATAGAATGAGAATAATGCAGGTTAATGTAACAAATAAACTCACATAAGAGTAACAAATAGAAAAATATGCCTTCTATGATTGCCATAGCAGTTAAGAGCTGACCAGTCCCGACAGACGGCACCCGTTCACGAGCATGACGTGCACATCCGCATCGGTCAGCTCAACCATATTATAGGGAACTCAACGACCGGATAAACAACGCCACCATCAGCAAGACATTTAAGTGAGCATGACAGACTCATATTACCAGACAATAGGCAGTAATATGATATGATTATAAGCGTATCACTAATAGCTGCATGATGCTCATACTTTACAGTTTGGAATGAAGTATTGTAAAGCGATATTATTAAAATAATAACTATAGTACAAAAACCTATTTTGCCAGTCCAGACAATAGTCCAGATAAAGTCCAGACATTGTAGTATACAAACTATGCGAGTGAAACGATGTAGGGCAACGTTTGGAATGGTCTTTTGAGGAAAGTGTCATAGCAGTTTCGAGTTGACCTGTCCTAACTGACGGTACATCTGCTTCAATCATCGCGGAGCTCAAACCTTATTTTAGGGAGCTCAACAACCCGACCGCTGCACGACGCTATCAATCAGCTGGACATTTGGGTGGGTCACAAAAAAAAAAAACAAGAACCGCCAAACGTTTACAAAATTCGTGTATATAGCTACCCTACATGGTACTCACATTCACAATTTATTAAAAATGTAACGTAAAAAATGAGGCGATGGTAAAATAATAATAATCATTGAAAAAAAATAATTCGATTATAAATGTCAAAAGGATAAAATAAAAAATAATAATGTTATGAAATAATTACAATGATGCGTCTGTGATAACAGCGAGCGGCTCAATTCCAAGCATTTTTATCGTCCATATAATCTTTAACGTTATAGAAACCCTTTTGGCATAGTTTCTGCTTTACATAGGACTTGAATTTATTAAGACTTAAGTCTTGAATATTGCTTGGAATCTTGTTGTAAAAGCGTATACTTTGGCACCTAAATGAGTTACTAATTTTTTGGAGCCTAGTCATTGGTAGGATAAGCTTATTTTTATTTCTAGTATTGACGTTATGGATGTCGCTGTTCTTAGAGAACAAACTGATATTTTTCTTTATATAAATCAAATTTTCATAAATATATTGAGATGCGACCGTCATTATACTAACTTCTTTAAATTTATCCCTCAGTGAATGCCTAAAACTAAGGTTATAAATTGCTCGAATAGCTCTCTTCTGCAAAACAAAGATAGTTTGAATGTCGGCAGCATTTCCCCACAACAAAATGCCGTACGACATAACACTATGAAAGTAACTAAAATACACTAATCTGGCTGTCTCTACATCAGTTAGCTGGCGTATCTTGTAGACCGCGTAAGCTGCAGAACTGAGTCTTTTCGACAATTTATCTATATGTGGGCCCCACTGCAGTTTCGAATCTAAAGTTATACCCAAGAACATAGTGGTGTCCACAAGATCCAACTCGTCTCCATTTATTACTACACTGGTTTTCACCGTCTTAACATTAGGTGTCAAAAATCTGATACATTTAGTCTTTTTCTCGTTCAAAAGCAAGTTATTAACATTAAACCAGTGCACTACTTCAGAGAGAGCGTTATTTACATCGTCCGTAACCGACTGCTGCCGTTTAAGTTTAAATAATAGTGATGTATCATCTGCAAATAACACAATCTCCTGATTATCTTTTATAAGATAAGGTAGGTCATTTATATAAACGAGAAATAGGAACGGGCCGAGAATTGACCCCTGCGGAACGCCCATTGTCACAACAGACCCCGGAGATCTCTTCCCATTGATGTCTACTTTCTGGATCCTATTACCCAAATAAGAAATAAGTAGATTCAGAGCAGTATTCCTAACTCCGTAGTGATGTAATTTCCTGACCAATGTATCATGAAAAACGCAATCAAACGCCTTTGACAAGTCACAAAAGATGCCTAAAGCATCATGTGAATCCTCCCAGGCATTAAAAATATTAGCTAAAAGCTCAACACCAGCATCAGTTGTAGAGCGACCTCTTGTGAAACCAAATTGTTTCCTATGTAACAAATTATTTTTATAAAAGTGAGTTTGCAGCTCATCAAGGATTAATTTTTCAAATATTTTACTGAAGGTGGGTAGCACAGAAATAGGTCTAAAGTTAGTGGGATCAGATGTGCTACCCGATTTAAATAAAGGTATAATCTTACTACTTTTCATTAAGTCAGGAAATACACCACATTCAACACATTTATTGTAAATTACAGCTAACTCAGGTGCTACTGTGTTGATAATAGATTTTGTGACCTCAACGGAGTTACCCCAAAGATCGGCGGTCTTTTTGACATTAAGGGTATTGAAAATTTTTACAATATCTTTACCACTTACATATCTAAAATTGAATTCATTGTTGCATATTTTCACATTTTCTTTCAATAGAGATTCGGCAACAGTGGGGGATGACTTCAAGGATTTAGTCGTTGAAACTGGAATGTCCGTGAAGAAGTGTTCAAATGCTGTGGCAACTTCTAAGTCTGATTTAACTGTCTTATTTTCAATTGAAAGGCTATAGTCACTACTTCGATTCTTGACTCTTCCAGTCTCATTGTTGATTATATCCCAAGTCATTTTAATTTTGTTATTACTTTTCTTAATTTTTGAACTTAAGTAACGAATTTTGGCCATAAGACAAACTTTTTTAAATCATTTTGAATAATCTCTAACATACTGACAAAATTCTTCACTATTATTATAGTTTTTTTCTGCATATAACTCATAAAGTGTTTTCCTACTTTTATATATACCTATAGTTGCCCATTCACTGAAGGTTGCAGTACCTTTAACTGAGATCTTCTTGGGGATAAAGGTTGAGTTAAATTCTGTACAAAACATGTTAAAAAATGTATTGTATAACTCGTTAGGATCATCACTATAACACAAGTAAGGCAATTTGTTAATAAGTTTATTTTTAAATCCTTCCAAGCGACCCACAGTTTTAGGTACTACAGTAATTTCCTTTTTTACCACTTTCTTATCTTCCTTAAGAAATGTTATCAACTGTCCACAGTGATCAGAGTTAAGTAAATTAATTATTTGTTTACTATTAGGCACAACATCTGTAAATATATTGTCCAAACAAGTAGCTGTAGTGGCAGTTATCCTCGTAGGCTCCAGAAAAAGATTCTCAAGATTATATGATTTAAATAAATTTTTAATTTTGAGGCACATTGAAGAATCTTCCAACAAATTAACATTGAAGTCGCCACATACAAGAACATTTTTATTCAATTTGCAAATTTTTCTTAAAACTTGATCCATAACATTCTCAAAACAATCATATAATGATGACGGTGGTCTGTACACACTCAATACAACAAACCTCTCCAGCTCCACACAGGCTATTTCAATTGTCCGCTCAACAGAGAGGCTCACAATATCCTTACGTTCCCAAAGAGGATGCATCAACATCTATCTACTTCATTACTCGCAAGGTCATACATATTACGATCTTCAACTTATCCACTATATTATTATAGTGCTTTGTGCAAAAATACGTTTTAAGTTACTTGTTCTTATAATTGTATCCTTGAGCGGATTTTTTTGGTATATTTTTGAAGATTAAGTCATAATACCGTTAAGATACGGAGGGGCGATAAGTCAGATGATACTTACATAATAAAAAACTGTGTGTCATTGTAATTAAATTGCATTTCAAAATTGTAAGTATTGTTATTCAAAATATATATTTGATATTTCAAGCATAAAGACGCAATAAGAGCAAAAAGTTATTACAATAGAAAGATAAATAATTTAACATAACATGGTTCAGTAAAATAAATTGCGTTTCATAGATTATTATCTGAGACAGGGTCACAATACACGAACACGTGTCGATGAGTGATTTGTTTAATTAACCCTGTCGCAGTGAAAGTTTTTAATCACCAAAGACGTGATATCACGACTCATGCTCGGTTTATGCTTGGTTTATTGTTAGTTCACACATGCTAACAGGCATTTTTTAAATTCTAAATTACCTCAAAATGTTGCTTGATTATTTAAATTACTTATACTCTATTTAATATAGCAATAAACAAATAAGATTAATTTTAGCAAGGAAATGTAAAGAAATAAGCAACATGTTTGCTTTTAGTAGGGATTCAACACATTATTATGCTTCAAGATGAGCTGAAAGTCTACTTGAACAAATGGTTAAAAAGATATTAGAGCCTCGGTGGGCCACGTTTGTCTAATGCTAAAATAAATGAAGTGTAGGTACATTTAGAAAACAGAAATGAGATAAAAATTCATAATGTTTCGAGTATTTAATTTACGTGGCGGTCAAAAGGTTAACGTCTTAGAAACCGAGATGTGGTTGCCTAGCGTAACTAATTAGTAATAATAGATCTCGTTAGGTATCAAATCATAAGATGACATAGCAAGTGATTGCGGTTAGAATATTTTTTTTATGACAAAATCTGGTGATAATTCCTGCGTTTGAAGAGTCATGAGTTCAAATCTTATTAATTAATGTGATAAAACAACTCTTCTTACAGTGTTTGATTGTTTAAAAGGCACATGACATGAAAGAAAGAAGACAGAAAAGTAAGGCTGCGTTCAGACGACACGCGCCCGCTAAGCGCACACCACGCGCGTCAACACCCGCGTCTAACTCGCTTTGATTTTTTGTATATAATTTGAGTCTTATGGCACATCAATAGATCTTAAATCTCATTTATCGAAGCATGAGGCGGGCGCGAGGCAGGCGCGAGGCGGGCACAAGGCGGGCGCGATTCGGGCGCTTGGCGTGTGCGGTTGGACTTCGATAAATGCAATTTGAGATCTATTGATGTGTCATAAGACTCAAATTATATACAAAAAAATTCAAAGCGAGTTAGACGCTGGTGTTGACGCTGGTGGCGTGCGCTTAACGGGCGCTTGTCGTCTGAACGCAGCCTAATTGATTGAACGAACATGGATTGTAATAGCTCAAAATTTCCTTACTCTAGCAATCCTTTGACTAGGACTCGATTCTTGGTCCTGGACATCTGTGCGTCAAATGGTACTTCGTGGTATTGGTTGATAGAATTGGCGGCGGCCGACGTGAGCCCTGTTCCGATCGCGCAAAGAGCGAACGTCGTCAGGTCGAACGGCGCGGGCGCAAGCGCATACCCGGCCATCGAGGACATCACTACTAACGCTGAAAATAAACATGTTTTTAGCTTAAAGTGAAATTAGGTTTAAGAATTCGCGAGCCGATCTTTTTTGCGGATAAGTACTGTTTTTTGTACCACCGCCTGTGGCAAAAGGTATATTATTGTCAATCAAAATAATTACATTCAAAGCGTTTCTGATTGCAATATTCTGTATCGCAGGGGTGGCCAACCAGTCGATCGCGGCTCTTAATCCAGTCGATCATGGCAAAGCAAAGAAAAATATAAGTTTAATATAAGTTGAATGAAAAGGTACCGATTATGTAATTGGTAGATCGCACAGAGTCTACTCAGTAAACAGTAGATCTTGGGTCGAATCAAGTTGGCCACCCCTGCTGCATCACATAGAACATTTTATGTTGTGGCTTACTTGGGAATGATTTATGACTATGTATCTGCGATAACCTGTATTCAGTACAGTAGTAAGGAAATAAAAGAAATGCCATATTAATATTGATATTTTTCCCTAACTACGTTGGGGTCGGCTTCGATTCTAACCGAGTCCGGCTGAATAGTAGTATTTTACGTCAGATCTATGTAACCCAGTTACTGGGTAATGCCGATATCCTAATGTTAGACCGGTTGCAAGACTTTCAGGCTTCCGACTACCTGTAACGACTTTCATAGGTATTCGTATGACACCTGGGACCGTCGGTTTAAACTGCTCTCCGAGGCACGGAGGGGTCTCGAAGTATAACAAACGTTCATCCATCCACGGACTGACATCGGCAACGTAGCGTAACCTCGCAGATCGTCCGATCCACGCGGTTGTTAATTAGCCACGACCATGTGATAAAAGTCGAAAGTAACACGCGTAAAATCAACTATTGGTGTAGATTCTGTAGCACATTCTGACAGTACTAAACTGGACTAAACGCAACGGTCACTTTCTTTTTCTGTTGAAACAGTAAGAGACAAACGCCCTTAGTTTAGTCCTGTCAAAGTGCGCAACAGAATCGGCACCATTATCGCAGTATTTGCAAACAATGAGCTTTAAATTTATTACTGCTATGCGTTATCAAGAATTTTTAATCCCAATAACAGCGTTTAGAGGACGAAACTATTTAATTAAATCTATAGGTAGGTTGATCTCTTTGGGGAAATAAGTGGCACAGTGACGCACCACCAACACTTATACTGTGGTTTCAAATCAATTCTTATAAAAATGTTATTCTTATTCTTTATTGTACACAAAATAATAATATACAATACAGTTTTGTTGGTAAATTCATGTACAAAGGCGAGCTTAACTCACAAATGAGTTTTCTAACAGCAAACCTTAGAGCGATAGAGAGATTTGATTATTGGGTTTTTCCGTGTGGAATTCCTTAGTAGCAGCCCGGAGTTTGGATTTGTGCCCGGTTGATGACAATAGGCTCGCCCCCTATAACATGAGACTTACATAACGGCAAAATGAGGGTGTTACTATACACGTCTGCCCAACCCTTCGGGAAATACAGGCGTGATGTTGTGTATAGATAAATTCCACTTATAAGGTCACAGTATTTCAACTCTGGGGGAGCCCCAATGATCAACACAACATACAAGTATTTATTTCTGCACGTAGTATGTTATCAGATTACTTAATGCTATTATCGCCATTTATCGCTATATGTATACAAACTTTGCTTTCCATTTTCACATGAAACCATAATATAGGTAGTAGTGATTGTTAAAGTGTCAATAGATAATTATAACGATGGGACGATTATCCTCAAATTGATAAGCTGCATTAGGAATTTTAACAGTCACTGCAATTGTTGATAAATGGTACTTCAACACATAAATGTGGGTCGCGCCATTGTTTTTTTGTATCGATTAAACGGTGCGAGTGACATGTGTTGATATGAAATAGCGACGGCATGGTGAATAAATGTTCTAAAATCTAGATTTTAAATTGCTGTTTATTGCATTTATTGATGCTGCATTTTCTAAGACGTAAACTTTCGCGGGAGGTTCAGAAGGAGATGGCGGGACAAACTAGACAGTTATTGGAAGGATTGGTCAATAAATATCTAGGCCCTAGGCCATTATGCTATCATGGGTAAATAATAATAATAAATTATTGCGCTGCTGAACCTGTATTTATTCAACTAATGAGCGTAGAATTAATCGATTAGGCCTCGCGAACAGTTCACTTTATTGCCTGTATATATCAATCATTCTTATTTAGAGTACCTACGCTACCGAAAGTCAATTAAACTGACAAAATTATTTAAAATCGCAATCGAACCGCAGCTGAATCACGGCCGTGACTTTTTTCTTATAGAGATAAGGGTCGATTCATACGATTTGCGAGTTTAAGCTGCGCTTGTCGAGTCAGTCCGTGGATTACACATCGAGACTTCTTCGTGTCTCGGAGAGCACGTTAAACCGTCGGTCCAAGGTGTCATAAAAATACCTATACCTAACAGTCGTTGCGGGTAGTCAGAAGCCCGAAAGTCTGATATCCTAAGCAACTAGTTGGGCAACCAGTGAAGGCTCTGGTTTGCGGAGGTCTGATAGCAGTAGCTCTGTGTAAAATACTGGTATTCAGCCGCATCCGGTTAGACTAGAAGTTGACCTCAAGATAATTGGAAAAAAAGGCTAGGAGGAAAAGATAACGGTCGAACGACCTTGGTTCAGCTGTGGTTCGATTGCGATTTTAAACAATTTTGTTAATATAATTAGCTTCCTGACTACACGATGTGTACATCTGTCTCATTAGAATCTTAACCCTAGCAGACGTTCGCTGTAAGGCAGGTTAAAGCTGTGGCGCGATAATGCTTTCCTACCTATCCCATTTGTCCCAGCTGTTGAAAATCTCCCACCTGGACATGAGTTGCCTTGGCTAAGGGCGATGCCTCATTAGTGCGTTGCGTTGCGTCGTCGCAACGGATCAATGCATTGTATGCCACACCTGCGTTGCAACGACGCACGACGTCGCAACGCACCTCAGTCAGTCTCGTTTGCCCCTCTAGCAGTGGAACACTGTCCGTCGTCGCACCGGAGTTCCGACAGCGCAGCGCATCTCCCTCCCCCCGCTTCGTCTCTCGTCCGCCGATCCGTTGAAACGTCGCGTGTGACGACGCAACGCTTTAATGTGGCATGTCATTTAAAATATATGGAAAACGACGCAACGCAACGCACTAATGAAGCAGAGCTCTAACCAGGCAATCTTTAAACAGACTCCGGACCCAGGTTGATCGAAGCAAGGAAAACCTGCTCAGGTGGAGATACATAGACGATTCCAGCTTGGAGTGTAAATGTGGTGCTGTTCCACAAATGATGGGCCACCTGACATCATGCCCTACGTGCCCTGATACCTGCATGCTACAGGAACTAATGGACGCTACTGATAACGCTAAACTCGTAGCTAAGTTCTAGGCCGACTCTATTTAGGTTGCCATCGACACGCTAAGAAGAAGAAGAAGGAAAACGGTAGCATGGAGAAGAAAGTTATTCCCACTTACAACTTAACCGAAACTTGGACAGCATCATACAATACTGCCCCAATTGATTCTTTCTGTCGTGGGATGGCGTCTCCTTCCACATTCTGTTGTCCTGTGGTACATTTTTGCTTTTCACTGTCGCTGTGGTCTGTGTCGTTAATGGCAGTTTACTGTTCCAGCACTGTGACGTCGATATCCTTGCCAGTTGTTGTAGAAGTATGCCGTTCTGAAAGAAAGACGACATTAATAATAATAATAGGAATAATGTTACGACCAATGACTTAATGGCAGAGCCTCGACCAACATCTGACGAGGCTCTCGTTGGGCGGCTGGGTCAAGGGCCTGATACAGAAAACAGTACTTCTGGACACGGCGCGTATTCTTGGGAAGTCCCTCTCTCTGAGGCCCTGACCACCGGTAGCTTGGACCCTGTTCCCGATGCCGGTGGGCTACTTATTTATATTTTTAAATGTATTTTATATTTTTTATAGAAATATTTAAAAATGTAATTTATGATGTGTATTTAATGAATAAAGGAAATAAATAGGAACATTCATTGTTGAGTATAAAGCAGAGTACACACCTAACCAACGAACGTCGCTCGACATCGCTAAAAACCGAATAAAATAGGATTCGTTCCATACAAAGTTTGGTTAATGTCAAACGTGCGTTGGCCTTCGTTGGCTTGGTGTACACTCTGCATGGGAAGAATTTAGACCGCAGGTAAGTTGTTCGTGGGTAGGTCTGTTACCATTCTTATTTGAAACAGCTCTGCCGATTCTATTATTTGGTGATATTAACACGTTCATTTCGCCGTTATGTTTAAGTCCCATGTAATAGGGGGCGAGCCTATTGACATCAACCGGGCACAGACTCCAACTCCGGGCTGCTACCGAGAAATTCCACACGGAAAAACTCAATAACACTTTGCCTGACCTGGGGATCGAACCAAGGACCTCACCATCAGCAGTCGCGCTTGTCACCACTAGACCAACAAGGCAGTATGGTATTATTAATGCAGTTTATTTCAACTGCAAATATACCTATTGGATAAATATATTATTTAATTAAATATATAAATATTTAAGAAACAATTGTATGCATAAAACAATTAAATTGGACTAAATATTTATTTACCAAATAGCCTGAAAAATAGAACTTCGGGTGTCAATTACGTCAGTAATGAAATTCAATTTTACCAGACTTGTTTATTTAAGAAGTTGTAAATAATGTTTACGTTATTATTTTTTATCTTCTGAAAACAAAAGTAGGCGCTGCACACCGCGTTATAAATATACTGTAAAATATTATCATGATTTTATTTCATGAATGAACTTTAATCGTCAACATTTGTGAAAATACTTTTTGTTTACAAATGTACATAATATGCGCCTTTATCTTTGGAAGTAAGGTAAAATATTTCCAAAGCGAAACGCTTGTTTAAGATATGTGTAAAATAGATAATGGTGTCGATTCTGTTGCGCACTTTGACAGGACTAAACTAAACTAACATCCATATTCTAAGGTCCGTATTACAGAACATTCCTTAAGTCCAGTTTGATCTTTAATCAGTTGATCACTGTTTAAGTATAGAATCAGTACTTGAGGAACGGACATATTCCAGAACGGCACTCAATCTATACTCAGATGAAACGAGACTCAAATCGAGCCAATCGATTGGTTGATTACAGATCAAATCGCTGCTTGGGGTCGAATCTACGAACTGAGTAACGATCTAGAATAAAGCCAAACTCCGCTGAACAATGATCAATGAATCTATGCTTGAGGAATGTTCTAAAATTAAAAGTCGACTCAAAACTAGTTTTAAACAGAGATTAATGCTTGAGTTTCGTTCTGTAATACGGACCTAAGACGTTCCTCCAAAACGTACTCGACTTATACTCGACTCAGAACGGCCCCGAAAACACCTTCAAAATTGTATTCTTAGTCGCAATTTCGAGTGAACTTTGAGGTTCCTCGACGGAGTCATTACGTCATAATTTGAATTATCTGCAACGCGCAAATAACGCCGCGATAAATAGTTGTAAGGATTATCGTAAGCATATAAGTCTTCAAAATTAATTTCTGTTACATACGAACTTTGACACTTCCTTCCTTAAGGTAGATTACGAGGTACCTTGAGTTTGACAGATGATTCCTTACCTCGACTGAGGAAAAATCTCGAGTCGAGGACGTTTATGTCAACTATAACTACCGAAAGGCTGAGTCGAGGTGGAGTCGAGTCGAGTAAGTTTTGGAGGAATTTATTAGAATTTGGGTGTAAGGGTGTTTGTCTCTTTCTGTTTCAATAGAAAAAGAAAGTGACAGTTATGTTTATAGTTTAGTACTGTCAAAATGTGCTACAGAATCGACAACAATATTTCCCTGAGGCATAAGAATAACTAACAATACGAGCATAGAAGCGTACCTCACGCGTCAGATGCGTTCATGATAATAGCCTACCGTCTCAGGTTGGTTTAACCAACAAATCAGTCAAGGCTTGCACCGCGCGCTGTCTCGCGCTTAATTACATGTTCCGTCCGATATCAGCTCATTAAGAACCTTTGCAATTACGTATGATTTTTACAGTAGGTACTTACAATTTTTTTAATAACTGCTTATTCATACTTTATAATCGAATAGATAACATATTATGAAATATTAAATAACAGTCATAAGTTCCGGCTCTGGCGGTATCCGTGGGTGACAGCGGGGCGTTGCATGCGGAGAGGGGAAGTAGGTGTTTGTCTGCGGCGTTTAGGGCTCGCACAAAGGAGTTTCCATTCTATACTCTCTAAGAGTTACTCTATGCCTAAGGTAAGGAATGAGATTATCGCACGATCGGGAAAATGCCACATGCATGAGTCATAACATCAACAAGTAGTCATAACGTCACCCGTTTAATTCACTCGTTGAGTTGTGGACTTATGCTATTAAGGTTAATATTAAATTTGAAGAAGAAAATAGATAACACATAAATAAAAACAAAAATATAATCTGTACATAGTATAAAACAAAGTCACTCCCACTGTCTGTACGCTTAGATCTTTTAAACTACGCAACAGATTTTAATGAAGTTTTCATCAAGAGTGATTCAAGAAGAAGGTTTATATGCCCCACATTAGTATCTACATTGCACCCGTGCGAAGTCGGGGCGGGTCGCTAGTAATGTATTAATTGAAGAGGGTAATGGTGAAATACGCAAACCCTACTCAATTTTAAGTTGCCGTTATGTCTAGTGCTGTCACTGTCACTTCGCCTTAGAGTGACAGTAACAACACGAGACTTACACCCATATTCTAAGACGTTCCTCCAAAACTTACTGAAGGAACTTAACTGGAGGAACTTCTTAGAATATGGGTGTTAACGGCAACTTAACGTTTGAGTATTTGGCCATAAGGGGTTCTGCTACTATTGACGCGTGTTTTCTTCCTATCGGTAGGCACCCCAGCCCGCCACTACGGTCTACATTCCAGGCTTTCCAGAGACTCCACTAAACTCAGTTTTCGGCAATCTCGGGGTTACGTTATTAATATCTCTCATGTTGGCCTTCACAACACTAGGGCATACCAGATTTGATTTGAGTGCCGATAGCGTTATATTATAAAATATTCGTTATCGCTGTAGGTCTTCACCTAGAATGACGCAAGAGGTGGCCAAAGTATCTTTGGCTACTCTCAAGTTGCTTGTCTGTAGGTCATAGGTACTCCGAGGCTGCTGCGGGATGCGCTCGTCTCTTATCCGATCTAATCAGGTTAAGCTACTAATTACACTACTAATTACTTTGATGGACTCAGAAGAAAATACAATGGCGATTCCAAACTTATAGTTATCAAACCAGTCATATCACTTATGAAAATTATTATTCAAAAATCACGCAAGGTTTTTGATAACGAAGTTAGTTTTATATAAACTTTTTTTTATTATTTTAACCTTTCTTGATATCACTGACATTTTTTTTTTGGATTTCCAATAACAACTTGAAAGATTACCTACCTAATCATCCCAAACAGTAGCTGCACGTAGTATTGTAGTAATTAAAAATTATTACCAAACTGCTTTTAATTTGGTTCTCTTATTATTATTTTATAATCTGTGTCACTAACTATGTCATTCATTCTTGAAAATAGGTATTATCCGTGAGGAGATTATAAATAAATCAAAAAGAGCGTAATTATGGTCTGTAAATTTATTCGAATGCAGAACTTTTTTGATTTTAATCTGCTACATTTGTTTGCGCATTAAACGATAATTAGTCACTCATTGCCGGTTCATCTATTACACACAATGGACTAGACAGACACACCGCTGGTATCCGTATAGGTACAGATACGTAACTGCATAGGCAATCTTACATATAACTTAGTGTCCGACCGAACTTTCGGCTTCGGCCACCTTCGGATTCGGCCAAAATGGGCCGAGGTTTTGGCCGAAGCCGAAGCCGGAGGCACCGAAATTCAACGAACTGTTACGAATGCGGAGACACGCGGAGGGCAGGGGTTATATACAGTACCGGGGTTGCGGTGCATGCAATAGCGAATCCCGTGATCCCGGCCTTAGGTCAGAAGGAGGGACACTGTTGGTTTTTAGCCGGTAAGAGTCCGGCAGACCCCTCGCCGTCCCCGGGCGAGGGAAATCCATGACGATTACCAACCAAAAAAACGGGTTATATACAGTAAACATACACTTTTAAAAGACCATTATTTTATTTACTTTTAGCCAATTTTGAGCTGAATTTCTTAGCGTTATTAAACCTTCGGCTTCGGCCAGAAATCGACCTTCGGTCCGACACTACACATAACATCAAACCGCGGCTGAGAGCGCTTTAGCAAAATTTAAAAAATACCATTATCATCATAGTCCACGTTCACTGAACATGGTGCTACTACAAGGCTGCTATAATGAACAGCAAGAGGGGGTATTGCCATAACTACCACGTATGGCAAACAGATTGGTGATATTAGTATATTGTTAGTATTATTTAAGATTTAAGAGGAAGTACATGGCCAAACAGTAGGTAACTGCGCGGATCGATCGATACTCGAGTTTTAGCTGCGCTTGCCGCGATCATTCGGTGGATGAGCAACCATAACATAGAGCTCGTCAATACATCGGAAAGCACGTTAAATCCCGTCGTCGCCGCGTCGGTCCCGGTTATTATACGAATACCAATGACAGCCATTGCAGGTGGGTATTCGGAAACCCGAACATCGGAAATCCGGTAACCTAAGGATGTCATTATACCCTAGGAAGTGGATTACGGAGGTTAGATGCAGTGGCTCCGTATCACATCTTTTTTTATTGAAAGTCGATCATAATGTAGTTATAGTCATAGGGTTACCCTTACACACATATTCTAAGACGTTCCTCCAAAACTTACTCGACTCAGGACGGCCTCGAAAACACCTACAAAATTGTATTCTTAGTCGCAATTTCGAGTGAACTTTGAGGTTTCTCGACTGAGGGGTCCTCAAATGAATCGAGGCAGAGTGGAGTCATTACGTCATAATTTGAATTATCTGCATCGCGCAAATAACGCCGCGATAAATAGTTGTAAGAATTATCGTAAGCATATTCGATAAAGTCTTCAAAATTCATTTTTGTTACATACGAACTTTGACACTTCCTTCCTTAAGGTAGGTTTCGAGGTACCTTGAGTTCGACAGATGATTCCCTACCTCGACTGAGGAAAAATCTCGAGTTGAGGATGTTTATGTCAACTATAACTACCGATGGTAGTGAGAAAGACTGAGTCGAGGTGGAGTGGAGTCGAGTAAGTTTTGGAGGAACGGCTTAGAATATGGGTGTTAGAGTCTGAGTCGGTCAGAGTATGTAATAGTAGCACTGCAGTGCCCAGCCCTGGATCTCCGATTTTTTCGAACCGGGGCAGACACTTGATAATAGCGCCCCCTTTCCCCAGAGTTTGAGATACATTGTTAAAAAACTCACAACAAACAGTGATCATCGCTTGACGGTCGACTGTTGGGGTTTATTCAGCTCAACTTGTGTAGCCCCTAGTTTCAAGATGCTACGGGGATTCCCCTGGCAGGGAGATCACGTACACTACCTATATGTACGTGTTCAAAAATCGACTTAGGACAAATTAGGATTAGGATGTGTTTAAAGACCAACTGGGCGTTTTAAAATCAAATGAATAATCGATAGAACAACGTGCGCTGGACGCTAGGCGCTTTATGGAATAAGTGTTTTCTTTTTTTCAAACATATTATATTATGATTTTGGCGCCCCCTGAAACTTTACTAACGCCCCGATTTGCCGCCTGTCCCCTCCTAGATCCGTGGCTGGGAGTGCCTAGCCATGCATAGGCATTGAAATAGGTGCTGGTGGTTTATTTTGTACTCATAACCAAAATCAGCTACTTATTTAATTTTTTTTTATAACACAATGAAATACGCGCAACAGATAGACTTTTGTGTTCACTTCATTGTGTTATATAATTTTTCCTTTATTAAGCACATAAAATCTATTCACCTGGTCTCTTAAAATGTTAATGTAATCTGCATGATACTAGATAACTGTAGGACTGGATTATTACCAAAAAAAAAACAAAACGGTAGCTAAGAATATGCATTAAAATATTATTGTAAAATTCAATAACAAATTGTATCCGTTTTATATTTTATAGTTCATGAAAAAAGTTGGTTTTAGTAACTTAAGTTCTTCTTTTATTTTTTTTATTATTTTGTGTCGGCACTAACTACACGATAATAGCTCATGCCATGCTAAAAAGATTAGCCAGTAGATTTACCATAAAAGTCCGAATTCAGCATTAAAAATAATGTGATTAATTAATAAGGCTGATAATAGAACAATGTGTATAAAAGTGTATAACTTCAAATATTTTTAATGATAAGAATATAGTATGCTGCCGATAACATTGCAAATAATAATATACCTGGGTTTAACATTCATTTTTCCTGTTAGCAAAGTAAGTAGTTTAGTAAACTTACATTCTCAGTAAAATATCTTAATTATTAGAAGCACATAATAAGTCTGCATATCTGTTTCCACAGACAACTATTTTGAAGATTGTAACACTAAGTTAGTAACCCTCAAACCTTGATGAAAAGATTTTGATTGTTTTCTTAATTTATTTTACTTTTGTTTTTAAAGTAATAAATATGAGACCAAGAACACTGTAAAAAAAATTGTATATTCTAAAGATGTTTTATGTGAATTTTTCTTTGGCTTTTTTTTCAATATCAATAAATTATAATAAGTACCTATTTATAAATTATAAACAAGAAAGAAACAACGAACAATTATTTCATAATTACAAGTAACTCAAACTTTCTAAAGTAAGTATCAATTAAAGTTCAGAGTACAACTTGAATGTAAGATTATTTTGCAAATCAGCTGCGCAATTCAAGAATTGTGTTCAGAAATAAACAATAAACATTGACATTCTCAGACAAACCAAGATTTCAAATAGGTGCTTATAATTGATAAACACTTTATAAACATCTTATGTTCATGCCTGTCTTAAATCACAAATTAAAAATAAAACGTAATAATCTATTGTACAAAAGATAAAACATCTCTTTTAGGTTACATGTGACCTGTAAGAATTAAATAATAGTATCTAAAAATTCTTACCCCTGAAATGCCGACAGTGCCATGTTTCAGGCAGATCGTGCAGTGCATCACTTTCTTATAGAACATTCTGTTTGCTACACGCCTTATATCAACATTCTGAAATTTATAAAAATATAAATATAACCACTCAAATTATTTGTTTGTGGTAATATTTAATCTATGACTACTGCAAGGCACGAGACTGTATTCAATACTAAATTAAAATAAATATAACATTGGAGTTAAATAACATACAGCGCATTCCAAGTCTTAATTTCAAATGAATAAATTGTTGCAAGTTATTGTAATGACGCACTTGTCATGACAGATTTAAATACTACTTACGTATTTTCTAATAGAAATCTAGTAATGAAAAAATGTTCTAAAACCACCCTTATTATCGCCACGAAAAATAATTATGATAAAAACGATAATACGAAAACATTTCAGAGGTTATCAAGTTATATTTGACATATGACATAAGTGACGTAACTTCGTGGTTGCATGGTCGTTGCCAGTTTAAATAATAAGGGTTTAAACCAAAAAGAGTCTATCTCTTATCAGTTTTTTCAAACTTTTCGAAATCAAAAGAAACTTATTACGTCCAAGCTGACCTTCTCTAGTATTCGTGTTAGTTGGCCACATATTTACTTAATTTAACAAAAGATGGATGAATCCTACTGGTTCCAACCAAAAGAATAATGCTGGAAAATGCAACTCACAGATTGCGGGTGCGGAACGGCTGCGGGCCGGCACCAGTTGTAATGTATGAGATTGTATGCGAGGTGTCACACTGCTGACAGCAGGTCGTTGCCGTTCCGCACACTTTCCGTTCCGATTCTGCAGTCTGTTAGTGTGCACCCGACTTAGAGCCGTTCCACACTCACACAATGTGGGTCCTTTAAACTTTATGAAGTCAACAGGTACAGTGCCAAGGTTGCAAAGACTTTTAATTGCTGCTCACATTTAGGAAGAAAAAATGTTATGTGCAGGGAACGTTGTCCGATTAATCATTATTCGAATGCAAAAACTTTAACATTTTACGCGGCTAAAAACTGTTCTATTGGATAAGGGAAATCGCTTCTATAGGCTGAAAAAGACGCTAGGAATACTTTTACAGCACACCACATTATAATAAAATTACCAGGGTCGTGGCTAAGCCTTGGACGTTCACTACCATTGGCCCTAAATATGTCCATTTTGTGTTGATATACCTCAACCATCCGTTTACAGTGATTTCTTGACAACTTCAGTAACTTTTCATTAAAATACAAAAATGAATCGAAATTGATAAGGGGTAGTATTTATAGTTACGGGGTCAGGGTAAAAACCTGCCGGGGGGCCCTTTACAAAAAAAACTGATAGTAAAAAGGATGTCTATTATTATGATAGGATATGGTGACCTAGCTGTTAGGTGCCAAGATTTAGATTTTCTTCGACCCTGGCTGTGTCCATGGCCACTGCTAATGAAAACTAGCAAGACATTGAGGGAAAAGCCTGACATGTCGGTGTGATTTTTTCCTATCCGCAATCCGCATCAACACCATAAAATCAATGCCTCAGTCATTAACACAAACTATATAGGGATATACTGTCATTTAATGCTCTACATCTACCATAACAACTTCGTACGGCAAAATCAGGCAAAATACTGAATTTGACATATTTTTGATATAGTGAACACCTGTATACTTGGCTGCAAACAGTATGGGACAGAAAGCAGCGCAACTATCCGCGAAGAGTTATTGTTAGGAAACCTACGTCAGAAAGGGCTTACAATGTTATGTTATGAACACATCCAAGTGCAAGGAAATTAGGTCATCCTTTTTTGAACGCTACCTCAATAATCGATTAATTTATTAATCTAATTTAAAAAAAATATGGCAACATTGCTTTACCAACAGTGTTTCTAGTCCAGTGTCCCGTTTTATGGGGAAAAAAATCTGAAGCAGCTACCGAAGTCAGCAAATGAAAGGCCTAAAATTCAGCACAAATTCATTATTAATATTTCCAAACGCCACGGGAAAAAGAAATTGGACTATTTGTTTTGAAATTACTTGAAATAATTTTTTTCTTGTCTATTGTTTATAATGTCAAATATTATTTTAGGGTAATTTTAAGAGTAAGACGAAAGCACAATTTTTTTGTTTTTATTTTGATTCGATTGATATTCGAACGCGGAAGTAGTTTCGTGTATTGACGCTCGCATTGCGAAACATGTCCAATTGTTATTTTAGAAATATATAAACATGTCTAAATTATGGTGAATTACTCGTCGGCCCCGTAGTAAGAAAAGCAAACCTAAAATATGGCCTCACGAGGAGACAAAGGGAATGGAAATGGCGAGGAGCAGATCGTAGAGGTAAATCGATGTGGCCTACATATTTGACAGTTATGTTGACTTGACGAGAGTTTTTGAATGGGATGATGGTTGCAGACGTTGGCGGAGGTGTTCCGCTGCTTCATCTGTATGGAGAAGCTAGTGGACGCACACCTCTGCCCACACTGCTCGAAGCTGTGTTGCTATGCGTGCGTGCGACGATGGCTGACGGAGCAGCGGTCGCAGTGCCCGCACTGCCGTGCGGCCCTGCACCTCCACGAGCTCGTCAACTGCCGCTGGGTCGAGGAAGTCACTCAGCAGATCGAGACAATGCAGCAGAGCAACTCGGCTAGTCAGAGGGAGAGCTTCAGAGATAGGTGATTATTGCATACATTTCTGGCATCAATTTCCAATTAATAAACATAGGTAACTTGTAATATTTTTTTCTATAAAAATTATTAAGACACTAACTTATTTATTTAGAGATTTACAATCTTTTCATAATTAATTGTTAGATTAAAAAGCTATAAAAATAGAATTATTTGCTTCTCCAAGTTTTAAGGATGTATTCATATTTTGTGTATTGTGGTATAAGGATATAATAAATACACGTAAAGCACCCTGAACAGGTGTCCAACTCACCAAGAGAAGCTTACGGTGTACTGCTGGACATGTCGGCGCTGTATCTGTCACCAGTGTGCTCTGTGGGGTGGCACTCACTCGGGGCACACCTTCAAGCCACTGGAGGAGGTGTACGAGCAACATGTTACACAGATCCGCGACGAAGTGTCCCAGCTCAGACGTAGACTGATGGAGCTCATTAGTCTGGTGCAAGATGTGGTAAGAACTTTTTGCCTTTATTTTCTCTTACACTGCAAGTGTAACTTTAACCGTTTATCTGCTTTGCATTAATTATTACTAGTATTCTACCCAAAAGATGGAATACCAGTAATTTTCTAGAAATATACATTTTCACAGTTCCTATGTTGATTCAATAAGTGTTGAGGTACAGGCTGCTGCCTGTTCAGCTGTAATCATTCACCTTATAATAAAAAAAAATTGAGGCAACATTCTTTCAGCCAAGTGCCATCTGGCCACACCAGCAGTGTCATATTTTCCTATTAAAGATCAGCGTTATAAGTTTTTATACATCTAACAATGGATCTATAATATGTATAGTACCTTAATTTTAACAAAGGGGACCTGGCCTAGTTGTATTTCTAAATAGCAGCCAGGACAAAACCAGTATGTAATTTATGTGTGTGCATTTGTAGAATTATGTGTGTGAACTTTGTATGGCTTCTAAAGGTTTTTTTGCAGAGATAAAGGAGTTTGCATAAAAAAATACTATTTCTGTGACTTGTGTGACCTCATGTAACTGTTGCACTGCAACAATCCCATTGAGTTAGGCACTAACTGACTTATGGTTTTTGATTTCGACGGACTATTTGCGGTCTGGCCTGGCTACTAACCTTTTGTCATTGGAAAATGCCGCAAACTTTGTAGGACATAATTTGTGTCTTACCTATTTTTCAAAATTAAAAATACTGCCCATAGGAACGCAACGTCGAATCAGTGCGCGCCGCCAAAGACGAGCGTGTCCGCGAAATTCGGAATGCCGTTGAACTGATGATCTCGCGCTTGGACTCCGCGCTAAAGGCCAAACTTCTGACGCTGATGGGACAGAAGAACAGCCTCACACAGGAGACGGAGCAACTCGAACATCTGCTGCAAGAGATTGAGCATCAACTGCATTCCAGTACTAGGTGATTACATGAGTATTTACTACTCTGATGACTTAACTTGTTACCTCACTTCTCGCCCTGCCCCATGCTCGAGCTGTCCCTTGCAAGAGTTTTAGTCATATCTTTGCTTCTCCTAGGCCTAAGACATTTTGTGTCTGGATGAAAGTAATTGCACCCACTGTGAATTAATTATAATTTTGGACAGCTATTGACTGTTCACGTTGAAACGGCGCGAGCCAGGTGGGCGCAGTAAGTTTAATGTAAAATAAGTCTTATTTAAATACGGATAGAGAATAAAATACGAGAGCACGTTGACGACTGGCAGCGACGGTCGTCAACGTGCTATCGTATTCTGTTTTCAACGCGCATATAAATACGTTTTATTTTACATTGAACTCTTTGCGTCCGCACGTGCCCGTGCTGTTGTAATGTGAATAGTCCCTAAATATTACAATAAAAAATCTCCCTTTCACCTCATTGTAGTCATCTTGGCTTTTAACCATATTTGGCGGCACCTATGACAGCGTACCTCGGTGTCATCAACGCGATGCGTCATGTTAAGCAATGGAGCAGTATTTAAGCTAATCCATTGCTTAAATAACTATGTTATTTAGCGTGTTATTATATTAATTGTATGTATCTTCTACCTTCATGCCATAATCTGTTTTGGGGTGACCAGAATACGTACATCATCAAATATGTTAGTATTGCTCGTAACCATTCATATAATCATGCATGTTTGTCAACGGCGGGCTTATAAACGAGTTTATATAAATGTTTTAATGTTTGCAGATCTGAATTGATAGCCAAGAGTGGTGAATTATCCAAGATGATTCACCAAGTTCGTAAGAAACCGATGGCCAGCTTCGTGACTGCGCCGGTACCGGCCGATTTCCACAGGCAAGTGATATTAGTGTTAAGACCATCTAATCTGAAATGAAGCGTCCCTCCATCGAATGTATCGAAGGATAACATAAACCCTACTACTTAATTATCTCTCTGCCAGCATTATTCGGAATTATTGCGTCGATTTATCCACTTTTGCTCTGTTCCACAGACAAAATTACTTAACTTTCACTATTGGCATCAACGGTACTCAGTCTATACAATACTTTTGACGCTTCTAGCTCTTCTAGAATATAGATCTGACATTATTATAATCTTGAGCTTTGTCGATGCGTGCGTAGGAGTGCGAAAGAGTGCGATTGACGCGTTTTGGATGTGAACTCTAAATTAGATGGAAATTACGTAGGACACTTGACCGTTTGATATTTACGCGACGCGCTCATGTAGGACATAGCCTTAGAGCTTGCGCCCACTGGCGGCACGGCACGGCAAAGGATTTTTAAGCTCAAATAATTTTAAACCTTATTGTAACACCCTTTAGGACTCGTGTTTATCGTACCGTGGGATACTTTGGCATGCCGCGGCACGATGAAGCATCACACAGTACGCTAAGCAAATATAAGTGCTAATCGTGTTAGCAAAAGTTTAAAATAATTTAGCTTAAAAAATAATTTGCCATACCATGTGCGTGGACGCAGGCCCATAAGCGCCAAACCCGACCAGTTTTACTGCGCAAAATATTGCACGTAAGTGCTCGTTTAGTTCGTATAACTTGCTTAATCGACTTGCTGCAAGTACGTCCACAGTTTGAAAGTCTGTTGCAAAGGTCGACTAGCGTAGTAAACCTTGTTAGCGGATTGGGCACTTTAAGACTGTTACACATTCCTCAAGTATTCACAACCCACCCAACCCATTTCTCAGCGAAATTGTACCGAGCTACGATAGCAGCACGTTCCCCCTCACAAACTTCACGCAGCTGCAACACGCGGCCGCGCCTGTGTACTCATCTCCGTTACACGTCAACGGTCTCTGCTGGCGCCTGAAGGTGTACCCCGACGGTAACGGGGTGGTCCGCGGCAACTACCTGTCGGTGTTCCTAGAACTTAGTGCTGGGTTACCGGAGACTTCCAAGTAAGTTAAATTTATTGTATGTGTATGATATAAATTTTTGATTTGTAAGTTGATATATTTTATGTCTACTAATTGGGTTGATTCCCCAAGTAAATATCCTAATGTGATTTATCATTGTATTTTTTTGGTCTGTTTCACCACAAATATTGTAAAATTAAACTTGACTATTTGTGTCTTCAAAAAAGTATAGACAAAAATTCAATGACACAATTTTTTTTGTAGTATTTTTTTTATAGATTACTTGATGTAATTCTGGCAAATGATGCAGTAATGACACAAAATCCTTTTCACTTAGCTTCAATATTATAAGTTATTAATAGTAGAACACAATATTGGCACATCCTAGTTTACATTTGGTGGTGAAACAGCTAAATAACCACTTAATTTGAATGCACAACCCAGTCCTAATAACTTGATTTTGTACCCTGTAAGTGATAGTCGAATAACTTAGTGTTTCGTTATTGCAAGCACTGCTAAGTTAAGAGTAGGCAAGAGGTAAGTGCGGGCTATGGGAGCCGTCGCTCATTAGCTGTAGTGCAGTCCATGTGCAAGCATGCTGTTGGTATTTAAGGCGCAGTTTATATAGATTTGACGTCGAGACGCGTCGTGGCATGGATTTGGTGCATCTTTCATGTTTCATCATCATATGAGTCCCCAAATCTCTACTGTTAAACTTGGGCTAATTGACCGCTCCAATAACTAATAATCAAAGAATTCATTTGCCAATCATAGTGAATATTGCCACTCCAGGTTTTATACAAGTTCAATTTACAGAGGTTTCGAAATAAGGGCGATTGGCAAGCACGGAGTGCTTCGCTTTTGTCCTATAAAAGATGGTGCCCATGCCACACCGCTTCCGTATTAGCAAGGCACAAATACGTGATAGTCCAATTCTAGATGGGTACTTCTCTTAGAAGGGATCTATACTCACATAGCCCATAAAGTCGGGCTGTAGCGACTTGCATGCGCAAACCGCTTGTGCAATAGTCTGCACAAATTGTTTTCTCAGTAATGCACTGTGCGGTATACCGTTTTGCCGTCTTAGCGTACAAATGCTTATTCAAATTTGTGCAAATAAGATTGACCGTGTAGTCTGACCAATAGGCACAGTCACATCTATATCATATACAATAATTAATTGCCTTGCGTAAGTCACGCAAAATCTCTAAAATGGCTTTACCGATTTGTTTTTTTTTTGTTTTGTTTGTCTCTATCCTGGGGTGGTTTAGGAAAAAAGAAAATTAGGAAATATTTATAATATGTAGTTGTTTTATAACTGTATAAAATATCTCTATATAAATATGTATATCATTATAATTGTAAAAAATGTCCCGGCCGCGCCGCATCTCTGTCACACGCCGCCCTCTCTCTTCGTCTCTTCTGTATAAATTGCGTCTTTCGTCTCTTCTGTGTGCTCAGTTAAGATGCTCCGTTGCTATGATAAGTGATAAATTAACATCAAGATGAGTATATTTTTGAACCAAATTAGAGATCGATTATTATTTTTGACATTCTGTTTGAAGTTAGTTTACGGCGTCAGCGAAATGGCTGTCTTAATTTTAAAATATAACGTAATATTCTTTCGTGTCTGTACGAGGTATACGAAAATAGCTCATGCCGTGGTGAAAAGATTAGCCAGTCAGCAAGGTTAGTAGCGAGGCTGACTGCCCAGGGTGCGCCGGGTGAACTTGAGAATCGTCACTCGTGGAGGCTCTTTTCAATGCACTCACACCCATATTCTAAGACGTTCCTCTAAAACTTACTCGACTCGACTCCACCTCGACTCAGTCTTTCTCACTACCACCGGTAGTTATAGTTGACATGAATGTCCTCGACTCGAGATTTTTCCTCAGTCGAGGTAAGGAATCATCTGTCAAAGAAGGAAGTGTCAAAGTTCGTATGTAACAAAAATGAATTTTGAAGACTATCGAATATGCTTACGATAATCCTTACAACTATTTATCGCGGCATTATTTGCACGATGCAGATCATTCAAATTATGACGTAATGACTCCAATCTACCTCGACTCATTTGAGGACCCCTCAGTCGAGGAACCTCAAAGTTCACTCGAAATTGCGACTATGAATACAATTTTTAAGGTTTTTCGAGGGCGTCCTGAGTCGAGAAAGTTTTAGAGGGACGTCTTAAAATATGGGTGATAGTATTTATTCGATTATTCTAAAACTGCATTACTTATGTGATCTGAAATTTACAAAAGATATACATAAACAATAGTCCTGCGGCAAAACAAGTATTATTAATTTCGTATTGATATCGCAACAGGTCAGATAGTATAATCGGGTATTGGCACGTTAATTCACTACTAGTACTCAATTAGGGTTAGACTATCTGATATTTATCAGGAAAACCTGTATCCAGTGCAAAGTACGCGACAATGCAGTCACAGTAAAACTGAGTTTTAGGAATTCCAAGCATATTTCAAAGTGTTGAAAGATGTTAAATTATCACTTGTTATTTAAAATCACTCTTGTTAAACGATCTGTGAAGAGCTAGCTTATCATTGTATCATAACCATTAATCGGCGATTTAGACAACTTAAACATAGACCGAGTCTCAACAAAACATATTACCCCTTATTAATAAACGCTGAATAAAGTTGTCATGAATAACGACAGTATAACCATATTTTTTTGTGTATAAGCTTGTCATAACTGGGCCGTGTTATGCAATAATGTGTCAACCCACAAAAATATGAATTTTGTGTTAACGTCATCTAGTTCTTGTGGTAAATCTACTCAATGCTTGAATAAATGCCCAGAACTGTAGTAAATTTAATAGAGCGTCTATCAAAAAAATCTTAATGCAGTTTGCACTTTTTCAAGCGCTGGGTAGACCTACCACAACAACTAGATGGCGTTAACACAGTAGTTAAATTTTTGTGGATTGACACATTATGCATAACACAGCTCAACTTTTGTACCTCCTGTTTCTAAAGGGCCGTCGCGATCAACGCAAAAATTAACTAATCAGATGTCAAACCTCATCTCAAGTGATGTCATTGGTTGTTATACTCGGGCCATTATAAACGTGCGAACTGAGTCATAAATCATTTTTATCGGACCTCTCGCTCGCACTTATAGGCCTTATGGAACTGCCCTAGTGTTGTGTGTAACAGTAAAAAAGGCTTTGTCGATAGTCGATAAAAGGTAATGAGGGAGAGGTTAAGGGAATAATGCAAATATTGTTTAGGATGTGTTTTTTTTATTTCTGCTTCTAAAAACATACTATATTAAATGCTATAAAACTTAAATGAATACCTACTTTTCACCTAATTGCATTAATTAGTCATCAACGTACCGCGTCGCCCACCTGCGTCAGAACGGCATCCCTTTATCGATAACGACTTGCGCAGCATTGTCACATTCCTTTAACGTAATGATTTATAACTCAGTTTGCACGTTTGTAATGGCCCGAGTATAGTATTCTGTTCGACCAATCAGATTCGTTGACATGAGATTTGGTAACAGATTAAGAAGCCTTCCCAGTTTCACAGCTGTCTCACTCTAACTTAAGATCTTTTATAAAGATTTAAAGAGATTTTAGGCGATATTGAAAAATGTATTCTGTACAAATCTTTCAGGATAACATTATAAATATTTGAAGCATATTATCGTCTTGATTTGTCGCCTAGGAAGAGGAGGAGAAAGAAGATTTATGTCTTTTCTTTTTTTTTTCTATAAAAATCATGAATGGAAATAAAACTATTGTTTAATTATATTTGTGATGACACTCAGAAGGTGTATACACTGAACTTCTATAGATTACATTATTCAATATTACCTAAAATCTCTTTAAATCTTTAAAAAGGCTTAAAGTTAGAGCGAGACGGCTGTGAAACTGGGAAAGCCTCTTCAATTAATCAGCCTTACAGAAATCGGGGGTTATTATTAGTAAGGGGGATTGTCACCTATATTCTAAGACGTTCCTCCAAACCTTACTCGACTAGACTCCACCTCGACTCACTTTTTCACTAATAAACGTCCTCGACTCGAGATTTTTCCTCAGTCGAGGTAAGGAATCATCTGTCAAAGAAGGAAGTGTCAAAGTTCGTATGTAACAAAAATGAGTTTTGAAGACTTTATCGAATATGCTTACGATAATCCTTACAATTATTTATTGCAGCGTTATTTGCGCGATGCAGATAATTCAAATTATGACATAATGACTCCGTCGAGGAACCTCAAAGTTCTCTCGAAATTGCGACTAAGAATACGATTTTGAAGGTGTAGGTATTCGAGGCCGTTCTGAGTCGAATATGAGTCGAGTAAGTTTTGGAGGAACGTCTTAGAATATGGGTGTGTGTTTATTTATCACACTGTATACATTGTATGAGATCATGTTATACAAAATCTGTTTAGAATATAGATATTGTGTTTGTATATTACAGCTAAATTCAAAATAGGTAGTTAATAAACCCTTACATTTCGTTAGGAATAACACAGAACTTATATGTGGCCTTAATTGTTCGTCCGTCCATCTATCCTATCTGTTGTTAGCATCGCTTAAAACTTTTAGAGAAAAACTACTATATAGAAGAAGAAGCTGTAACTATGTAAGTAAACAATTCAGTTACGAAATTGCGAGAGAATTTATTACTATAGTAGGGTATAGATAGTGCCATCCACGAAGACGCTTCCCACTTTTCACCTATATCGCGTGTTCTCTCTCACTCTAAGTTGAAGAGTGAGAGAGAACACGTGATTTAGACGAAGAGTGCGGCCTGTCTTTGTAGATAGCATTATCTCTACATGTTCTATTCAGCGTATGGTGGGTCCACAAGTACAAACTCCTTATTTTGCACAAATCTATTATGTGAAACATACAGTACTAGCCAAACTTTTTGACCGCTCTGAAGTCAGGCGAATGGTTGCGCAGTAGCTAGTTTTGCCACTGCGCAACCAGTCGCCGAACTTCAGAGAGATGAAAATGCAACAATACTTGCTAATTTTGAGATTTTAGTGATCGTTAAGCAGTCCAAATACGCGTTCTGAATTATACAATCGATTGCATTGCAAGTTGCACTGGCATGGACCCGTCATTATGTTCAAGTAGTCTCGTAACTTCTATTAGCAAACTGTTAATCATTTTCTGTTCTAGAGTTGCCATAGATTGTGTTTTGCGGATGTTGATTACTCAAACCAATTTCCTTGAATTAGTCGCGTTTTCAAACCTTTCCGACTAAAAGGCAATTCGGTGTGAAATCACAATGTTATGTTATTTTGAAGAGTTAGAATTCAAAATTAATTTTGATAAAAAGCACATATTTAGATGACTGGGCTAGTAAATTTTTATAACCAAATATTTATTTTCACATGCGAATCAGAATTTCATCATTATGTGTTTTCCAACTTCAACACTTCAGCGATCACTTTTCAGCGCTAAAGTTTGGTGGGGTTCTATAATAATTGCGGTGAGCAGTAGTTGTATCCTCGATGTGTCCCAGATACGAGTACCGTGTGGAGATGCTGCACCAGGTGTCCCGGGACCCTTCCAAGAACATAGTACGCGAGTTTGCATCGGACTTTGAGGTCGGCGAGTGTTGGGGCTACAACCGCTTCTTCAGACTTGACCTGCTCGCTAGCGAGGGGTATTTAGACCCGGAGACTGATACTCTTATACTTAGGTATGTATAGATTCTGCTGTATCATGTTTACTTTGATATGTAATTATTGTTTCTCTACATAAACATAGCATCACGCCTCTCTTCCCCGAAGGGTTGGGCAGAGGTGTATAGTAACACCTTCAATTCACCGTTATGTTTAAGTAAGAGAGCAAGCCTATTGCCATCAACTGGGCACAAATCCAAACTCCCGGCTGTTACTGAAGAATTTTACACGGAAAAACCTAATAACACTTTGCTCGACCTGAATATGGAACCCAGGACCTCACGATCAGCAGTCGCACTTGCGAGGAGGAGGCAGGAGGTGTCTCTAGTTTACCATAATTTGTGAAAAAAACCTAGGTTCCTGTCGACATAATCGTTTTAATGGCTGTATCAAGTGATACAGAAATTGGTCACTAATGACACCTAGTGTATTATAATATCTGTTGTGATGAAAAACTATCTACTGGTTCATAGTCCTGTAATGATATTACAGACTTGGTTGACAAAACGCGATTGACTTTCAAGTACCAAAAGTTGTACCTACTTCAATACTTGAAATTCGAAAGCGTATCGCCACCAACGGTATATTTCTGATGTCTATGGTTCTGTAAACTTACATACTTTCTCATATCCTTTATATTTTTTTGTGTAAAAGATTCCAAGTGCGTCCGCCGACATTCTACCAGCGGTGCCGCGACCAGCAGTGGTACATCAACCAGCTAATCACAATGCAGAACCAGCACATCCTGCAGATTAATGATCTCAAAGAGGTGAATCTTGTTATATTTGAACAACTAGCTTTAAACTATGTAACCACAGCTAATATTAAAGTCTATAGTTTCCAACTTAGATTAGGTGGAGGGGGCAAAGAGCTGATTTACGGCTAGGGGGCTTTTAATATAAGAGATTTTTGAAAAGGGCAGTGTCCCGTTCGATTGTTTCATGCAGATAAACATTTTCATTTTCATTTCATTTTCATTTTAAGTATTCTAAGTCCCAAAAGCTCGTCCTTATACGAATTGTTTAAGTTTTAAGGGGTTCTAAGGGTGCTTTCAATTGTATTGTTACAAAAACAGTATAATATCACCGCATTAAGGCTCATTTACACGGAGCAAGTTTCTTGAAGCAAGTCTCATGCTATCTTTGTCTTTCTCTCCGACAAAAACAGAGATAGCATGAGACTTGCTTCAAGAAACTTGCTTCTTGTAAATGAGCTTTAATGCGGTGATATCATACTGTTTTTGTAACAATACAATTGAAAGCACCCTTAAAACCCCTTAAAACTTAAACCATTCGTATAAGGACGAGCTTTTGGGACTTAGAATACTTAGGTACTATTATTTTTATCGGTAATTTAAGTTCAATTATTCTTTAAAATTCATATCAGCATAGCCAATGGTCGAAGCTAACAAACCTTTCTTCCGACAGCGTCTCTCCCTAGAGATGTCTCGCAACTCTATCGCAGCGACTCGCGCTGCACAGAACGGTTCCAACACTTCGCAGTCCAACGCAGGCAGCAACGACACAGACAACCCGTCGCAGAACAACCCTGTCGATGGAAACAGTCTCAGCGATTCTATCGTGTTCGGTAACCAGTGGAAGTTCAGTACGCCGCATAATATTATGAGTGGACAGAGGCTTACTAGTCCGGGTTAGTAGATAATATTTTTCTAAAAATTTTCTCTATATCTTTTTCTGACTGACGTTGAATTTTCGGGTGACAATGTCTTTGGGTTAACCTTTACTGAGAGCCTTTTTGCGCGAGCGATTTCAGCGCAGCGATGTATGGGATCGAACACCGTGTTGCGATTGCCTCGCTGAATTCGATAGTGTGAACAGACCCTTAGCCCTCATACGCACTAGCGGCTAGCCGCCAGGGCGGTTAACAGAGCGGTTTGTTTTTAAAATGAAACCGCGCTTTAAGTACGCCCTAAACCACACTAAATGGCAAAGGAAATTTAACCACGGCGGCTAACCGCTCTAGCGGTCAACCACTAGTGTGTATGGGCGCTTAGTTATGCGGTGGAACGCGACTAGTTTCTTTGCAACACGATACTGGCCAATATGCGTAAAAGTTTCGGGTTAAATCGTAGTAAATAGAAATAATTATCCTCTAATACTTGATTTCACACCCCAGCCATCACAAATTCACAGTTGACGAGCGACACTTGTGCTTAGCCCGTAACGGCGTATACGCAGGTATCCTGAACACCGCCATGTTCGTGGAGGAGTCGCGCAACAACGACGTGTCGAGCGCGGCGGCGGGCGCGTTCGGCTACGGCGACTACCCGCCGCTGGAGCGCCGCCTCGCGCCGCACCAGCCGCACCAGCCGCACCAGCCGCACCAGCCTCACGCCACGCATGCGCTCGACGCTGGGTACAATCTGCCGTCTACTTCGCGGTAACTCTTTGTTTATTAAAATCCAAACTGCATTTGAATTCATTCAATCATTTTCTACATTAATCCTAACTCCTCGTTTACACCTAGGTACATACAAAACATGTATTCTACATACATCAGTTTTTTTTTTCGAAAAAAATATTTCTAACTAGCTGCCCGGACAGACTTCGTTCTGTCAAAAGTTATTGGCCTGTAGTGGGAAAAGAAGTGTTGTTTTTACTATTTTCCACGCAATTTTTATGTTTTTCTCTATTAGAACCTTCCTAGTGCCTTAGGGAATATATAAAAAAAAAATGTCGAATTGGTCGAGCCGTTCTCAAGTTTTGCGTTTAACAACACATTTGGCGATTCATTTTTATTTATATAGATATGCGTACTTTAAGTAGCAAACAAGTATGTAGATCGATAAAACACTTGTTTAAAATATTTTACACATGATCATTAAGTGTTAAGACCAAGTTATTTCTTTTAAAAAGACCTTTACACAAATTATGTTTTTAACTTGTTTTTAGGTGTAAACGAGGGGTGATACAGGCACTTGAAAATTGGAATCTGAATAATTTTTATTCCGAACTTTCGCCCGAACTTAGCCGGGCTACGTGATGCCTTTTTTTTTTTTTAGCGTGGGGAAATCCTCATGGACTATCCCCCGTCTGGGGAAGACGGGTGGTGTGCCAGACTCTTACTGGCTAAAACCACCACGGTGTCCCTCCTTCTGACCTAAGGCCGGGGTCGCGGGATTCGCTGTTGCATGCACTGCGACCCCGGCAGGTCTCGGTCCACCAGCTTCTTCTGGTGGACCTCTCCTGTGGTGGGGCAGTTGCTCCCCTGCCCCACATCCTTTCGAGAGGCGCGCACTGAACACGACGCGCCATCCTCCCTGGGCCCGTTACTGGTAGGGCGACGGGTTCCCCAACCCGCCGCCCGCAGGCCACTCACTAGGGTGGCCGGAGATCGTCACGCGGGCTACGTGATGCCTGGCTAAGTTCGAACCGGAATGTTTGTTTGTAGCCTAACAGTTGGCTTAACAGACCAACCTCAGGCCATCAAGATGACTTTATTTTTGCTTGTATTACTCTAGGTCTGCAAACTCCCTCCACGTATCGGGCGCGGACAATATGGCTTTAGTGAGCCTACACACTCTACTGAGCGCGGCCAACGCCCCGAGCCGCGTGCCCAGCAAGCTGGCCAGCAAGCGACAGGGCGAGCCGCGCTCCGACAAGCATCACGTGCCCGCCAAGGAGTCCACACTCACCGGTAACTAACTTAAATAGAGTACTGTTAGGGGCCTCTCCAAGACGGGTTGACAGACTTATTTTCCACCTCAAAGCGTAAAACGCTGGCATTTTGTGCTTGTGAGCTTTATGGTCAGTTCCCACCAAACGGAAAAATACTCGCACACTTTTTTGTTGTCACTGAATCTTCTTCATTTTCCTGCCCTTATCCCACACTAGGTGGGGTCGGCACAACAAGTATTTCATAAATCCATGTTGTTAGAGGTTTTAGCTTATTGTTTTATGACCGGTGACATCAACCCTCCTTGGGAATACACGTTGCGCCGTCGCGCGGGTGACCCAATGTGCTTGCTGATATAATGCACTGGGTCCCAAAATGATAAGCTTGTCAATCTTATTGCCGACAACTAAGCAGACTATGTACTTCTTGGTGGAGTATACTTGAAGTTCCTCGACCCACTCATTCAGTTTTGTTAGGGACTTTGGTTCTGACACATCGTAAACTAATATAGCACCGTGAGCTTCTCTGTAACAACTTGATGTCGATGTTCTGTATCGCTCCTGTCCCGCTGTATCCCAAATACCAAGCTTGACTTTAACACCGTTCACGTCCATGACTTTATATTTGTAATCAGCTCCGATTGTAGCTGGGATTGATGAATTGTAGTCTCCCTTTGTGAACGCTAGTATTATGCCGGATTTGATGTCGCTGAATAAAGAACTGTATCAACATTGCCTTTAAATATAAAATTCGACGCTCGGGTATGCACGGGCATGTGCAAGGAAACGCTTGATGTCTGCGTTGGATTTTATACTTAAAGGTAACACTGATACAGTTCTTTATTCAGTGACATCAAAAAGTGTCTGAGGATTTTACTGAGAACTGAGCCATTGTGGCCATAACAGGTTTTGAGTCGTGATTTTGTATGTTTATTTGAATTTATAAAATCTAATGATATGCTATAGAAATTTCTGTAACATCATTGGATCAGTTCATTATTATAAGTGATTTATACAAGGTTAGTCGGAAAGGGGATACTAAGCCGAGAGGGTGTTAAAGTAACTATAATAAGGGATAACTTTTGTTCTACAACTTTCCTCAAAACTCGATAGTTTAAGAGAAATAGCTTTTCAAAGATTTCGTAAAAAATATGCTAAAATTTATCTATCCATAGCTATGATCAGCTGTGTTTGCAATTTAGGTCATATTTGGGGTCACAGATTAGAAACTTAATATTCTGAATTCATACTAAAGCAGGAATGATATTTTTTTGAAAAATCTAAACTTAAAATATTTTTGCATGCAGATAAAAATTATCGAATTTTGAAATTTTAACACTTGCTTTAAATTAGTCATCAGTGATACTTTAAGTGGCCCGCGGCTTTGTACCCCCTTTCCGACTAACCTTGTATAATATGTACTCATAAAAATGAAATTCCTTACTCCGGAAATAATAAAAAAAAGATTATATTGTTATTAAATAAATATTTTCTTTCTTTCTTTCATTTACGCAAAAGATTTTAATTAAATATAAACTTTACAGCAGTATCAAGCACCCCGGTGACTGAAGTGAACCCGACGGTGACCAACGCAGTGTTATGTTCGTCCATCTCGTCACCTGAACTGAACGCGGGCGGTAAGCTGGACGCCGCTGAACCAGCGCCGCAACACCCGCTTCATGCCGCTTCGGAAAGCAGTAGCGATACTGGCGTAAGTTATGTCCCGGCTTCGCACGGGTGGACATTTTTCCCGTTTTTGCACCATTTTTCATTAATGCTCCGCTCCTATTCGTCGTAGCGTGATGTTATATAGCCTATAACCTTCCTCGATAAATGGAGTATCCAACACAAATAGAATTTTTCAATTCCAACCAGTAGTTCCTGAGATTAGCGCGTTCGAACAAACAAACAAACTCTTCAGCTTAATATTAGTATAGAAAAATATGCATGGTTTCCTCTCCTTTCTTTCTTTCTTCTAAACAGACATGTTTAAAAATAAATTATGGCAATAACCATAGAATAATGACAAGCAATGAAAGTGACCATTTTATTGTTGCATTAAGTGTACATACATGCGCGAACTTACTCCCACCACGCCAAAACCTTGCCAAGTTACGTGTCGGCGACTATCTTCTTTATCTTTACATAGTATAAAACAAAGTCACTTCCGCTGTCTGTACGCTTAGATCTTTTAAACTATGCAACGGATTTTAATGCAGTTTTCAGCAATAGATAGAGAGATTCAAGAGGAAGGTTTATATGCTCCACATTAGTATCTACATTGCACCCGTGCGAAGCCGGGGCGGGTCGTTAGTAATAATATAAATCTGTTTGGTATTCTCTTCCCGTGATGAGATTATCTACGTTACGATTTGTGATATTTTCCCATCAATTACCGCCTGCGTTCTTCAGCAGATTTTTTGATTTATGGAGGCATATGTGTTAGCTTTCGATTTCAATACGGAGCCAAAAGAAAAATAAAATAAAATATGATTGTTTAGTCGATTGTATAGTGTAAATAATAATTTATATTTAGGACATGATGTTCAGCGAGCTTGAAGTTTTCGCCGATGAGAATAATCCGAGCCACGTAGACGAGAATTCTAACGAAGAGAACGATGTTGACGACGAAACTATGTCAGGTAATACTTTACATCATTCTACCTTTATTTTTGATATTTTAATTATGAATGAAAATTCTTATATTGATTTTAGTAGGTGTTTTGTATAGGAAATTGATTGATTTAAAAAAAAAGCCAATATTATAATGTGGCATTTGCCAAACACAGTTATAAGTGGGCTGGTCGTGTGGTAGGGTCCCCCCCCGCTATCTGGTCGCGCGCGCTCCCCTCCCGCTTCCTAACACTGGTCCTGGGGCAGAGGGTACGTCGGGCTCGTCGGGCTGCTCGTGGTGCGGCCTGGGCGCGTCGCCGCCGTGCTCGCTGCGCGCGCGCCCCGCCCGCCCCGCCCGCCCCGCCCGCCCTGCGCGGCCCGCCCCTTACCGCGCCGGCCAGCAGCGCCACTAGCGCCACCAGCGCCACCAGCGCCACTAGCGCCGCTAGCGCCGCTAGCCGCCCTCGCACGCTCCACCAAGCCTGCCAAGGACCCTACCTGTCCTCTCCTGAAAATTCCTCAAGTACCCAACTTTCAAGACGTCGATAGATTTAATCATATGTATAGTACGGAACCGAACGGCCGCGGCGGAGCTTAATTTAATAATATTAATAAAGGATATCCCGCCGCCGAGCTTTTGATTCAATACGACTAGAACCCGCACTTCGGCCGCAGTAAGTAGCGCCATTATTAGGGTTGAACCCCACTTGATCACACCGAGCCCCACCGCGCCCGACCGCCGGCGACACGGCCAGTGCGAACCACTTAATGTATACTAAATATACTATTTTAGCAGAAGGTCACATCGAAGTAAACTCATCGGCGCCTGCAACAAGTCATGAAAATAATTGCGAAATGTGTGATGGGGTGCCAATATGGCAGTGACGCTTTCGACGAAGAACAGATGAATATGGTGGCTTTGCGTGACTGATTTTTAAAACAGATTCTGTTGAAGCGATTTTATAGAATTAGAGCATTTTAATCGTCGATGAAATATCTTGTAGTTTCTCAATACGAAAGAGCCAATCTTTATATATTATCTTTTATAAGTATATGCGACTTGATTTATTCCCTTCAATGTGGCACTGCGAAATGAACACACGTCATCGCCGCAGGATATCGCTTCAGCGTGGCAAACCGTACGGGCGCGGTGCGGTGTGATCAAGTGGGTTTCGACCGTTATGGGAATCGTTCGTTTGATGTGAAGATTGATAATATTTAGTGTGGCAGGCGAGAACGACATCGAGGCGGCGGGCGGCGCCGCGGGCTCGGGCGCCGACATCCTGCGGCGCCTCGTGTGCGCCGTCGCCTCGCGCGCCGTCACGCCCGCCGGCACCGACGGCAGCGTGCCCGCGCACGCGCCCGCGCACCTGCCCGCGCACGTGCCCGACTACGACCCGCAGCTGTCCACCGCCGCGCACACCGACATGCTGCTGCTCAACCTGATGCGCATCAACGGACTTACGCCCAAACACTCTAGACATGGTCACTTATCTCACTGTATTTCTTCTTTGTTGTGTTTCAACTACGTATCTCACAAATTCAAGGTGTCGTGTCAGATATTAAACTGAACGGTCTCTAATGTTATGTAATTATTAATACACTTTGTATTAGTAACAGTATTAAGTAGAAATCGACTTTATGGCAAAGCGTCTAAGTTCATTTTTAATTAAGCTCAGACGTCCTTTTTTGAATACAACTAAAACATTGGGGACGACAATTAATTAATAGATCATAGAGAGAAGTCGTTCTAATAAAAACAAGTACTTTGTTCATAAAAATTCCCTGTGGAATGACAGAATGTGGTCGTAATTATCTGGTGGTAACATTCTCAGGCGGCAAGCGTCAGTGGAGCGCCCCCAGCGAGCAGGCGCAGGCCCCCCGCATGCGCGGGCCGCGCCGCACCAACACGTCGCCCGCGGCCCCCCGCCCGCGCCGCGCGCCCCCGCTGTCGCCCGGACAGCTGCGGCACAGAGCCGACAGGGGGCACCCTGCTACTAGTATGTATTCTGACATTTTGATTAATGTTTTTGTGCTTTCAGCCTAACTGGAATCATTTCATATTCATCTAATTCTGCCTATACAAAAAGAAGACTTCTTTCTGTTTATTTTACATGAAGCGACAGTCATACAAACAGCTTAAAACTGTTTGATATGTTTGTAAACACGTTCACGCGTATTTTTAAACGAGTACCGTTACAGCATGCATGGGGTTAAGCTTCGGCGTGACGCCCCCGGGCACTCCCGAGCGCAGCGCCCTCTCGCCCGTGTCATCGCTAGCTCTGCACGACTACTGGCCTTCCGTGTCGTCGGTCAGCGACAACGACGACGTTGATGTGGTCCTCGATTACAACGTAAATAACGATGTTCAGCTTAATGTAATGTATTTTTGAGTTTTTTTTTCTGTTGTTCACTGACTTGCACTTTAGTACGTATCACGTGGTAAGAATATACCACCTATCTCCGCCCAATAGTGTCTTAAAAGACAGCTAAAGTATAACGATAGTAGTGGTTTAAATATTAATATGCACATTTTTGTAAATAGTTTTTTATTATTTTTGTTTCTTTTTGTCTTTATATTCTGCATGAAACCCACAATTAGTTAATGTTATGAACATCAAGCACCCAGTCTATGTATAATGTATTAAGTTGTGAAACAGTGGTGTTGTCTAATTATGTTGGCCAAGTAGTTCGAGAAAAGATGCTCCATGAACAGCATCCGAAGTAGTTTTAAAATGTGTTCACTATTCCAGGATACACTGTTCGACATGCTACTGAACAGTCTTTCCATCGAGGGCAGCAGCTCCACCGGCGACGGCACGCTGGCCAGCTCGGAGGCGCGGCCGGCCACGCCCCCCGTGCAGCCGTGGAGCCCCCCGGCCCCCCCGCACGCGCCGCACGCGCCCCCCGCGCCCCCCCCGGACCGCACGGATTGACCGCGTCGCAGCCGAGCCCGCCACCATCACCGCTACCGCCGCGAGTACCACCACTAACCGTCAGTGCTGAGCAATGGAGTGATAATGTGTACTAATACTGCGTATTCGATCAAGTATCTGGCGCTGATGAAACAGCACTTTATGACGCTACGCAGATAAAAGACAAATTATATTTTCCCCGACCTCACAACTTGTGAGTTTGTATGTAGGGAGAAACATGCACTTCATTTGCTTACTACGTGACAGCCACACCCGACCCGACCTCGCCGTCGTGAGTCGCCGCTGACGTCACTGACGTAGTGGGCCGGCGCCGAGATATATCCGACAGGCGGGCCGTCTCCTACCCGGCCCTATAGTAGTCGCGAGCCCCCCAATTCCTCGGTCGTCCCCGGCCGGTCGCTTCCCCGCTGTCGCTTTCATTATTCCGAGCGGGGTGCGTGGTGGATGTAAGCTCGCACCTCCGTTCTAGAACGTTTTTAGATTTATTTTTGGCACGATTATACTCCTTATGATATTTGAGTGTGCCACCTCTTAAGTTTTTTTTGAGGGATTCGTGTCTCCTCGACACTTAGGTAGAGTATGAAAGCGTATAAAAAGTACGGGCATTAGATAGAAAGACTCAAAATTTAAACGATCTCTTATATTTATTTTTTTAGTCATTATTAACGTTTATCAGTACAATTATAACTAGGGTGAACCGAGTTTGATTTGCCTGCCAAAAATATTAGTGCTATTTTTTTTTTGTTCGATGATATGATATATTTTTATATTTAAATTAGATATTCCCTGCATTGTCGGTACTAAAATGCTTATTAGTTTTTGCATTTAAGTTCAAAATCATATGAAAATTCACACAAAAATCCACATGCAAGCATATTTTTTTAAACTTCTATCATGCCGGGAATTAACATAAGATTTGCCAATTTTATCCGTAGTAGAGCTTTTAAAACAGTTTTATCCGAATTAGATAGAATATTGAGATTAACTTAATTACCGTAAATACATACTCAATAGTCGTCTTCGAAAATCCACTATAGTTAGACTAAGCTCTCGGGTACCAGTCGGGAGAGAGCATGATGTTCACCTCTAGACATACGTTGTCGAATAAATAAGCTTTATATGCACTTGATAGTTGCAGATGCTCTCCCGGAGGGTAGGTCGACAGCACTCACTCTCATCAACTTAGTTACGAGGGTAATTTTTTGCGTGTCGATAGTTCAAATTGATGTTTCATGTGATTGTATCGATCTCCGGCTGCACCCGGACGTAGGGCGCTTACAGACGAGCGGCACTTTGCCGACGACAGGGGTGAACGCAGTCGTCGCCGCTCGTTGACGGTTGCCGTGTCGACGCGACGGCTGCGATTCGCGGCACATCCCAGACGCTGGCGTGTCGATGACTACAGTTACCCCCGTCATCGGCAAAGTGCCGCTCGTCTGTAAGAGCCCGTAGTTGTCAGTTTTAAGTACCTATTTAATCTATATTAGTTACGTAGATTGACATGACTGAAAAGTTCAAAGTGTGTGATTCTGTAAGGTTATGAGGGTCGAGTATTGAGTACCGTTAAGACACGTTTTATGTATTAGATCAGTTGATATGTTGACAAAATTATAAAATTAATGTATTGGTTATATGACCGAATTAATGACATTATTAAGTTTACTTTAGTCAAAGAAAATTAAAAAATACAATTCTATGGGTACAAGTTAACTTTCTGATTATCCGAGGTAGAATGTTTGAATTATTATATTTTTGATTCCATATAACAAAAAACTATGTATTGATGTTATGATTAAATGGATGTAATACATATATTAATAAAATGTCACAAAAATTGGATTTGTTTATTTATTTCATCCCAAATCTCGCTTAAACATTGGACGGCGATTCCGTCTTCGGAATACCAGGTGGAGCTGTTTTCACATACAATAAAAAAAATAACATAAAATGGTCATTTATGAGCATTATGAAGGGCTCGTGGTTACCAACGAAGCGGATCATACGATTGGCGAGGGTAAGCTGCGCCTGGCGTGTTCAGTCCGTGGATGGGTGATCGTTTCGGTACACATTGAGACCTCTCCGTGCCTCGTAGTGCACGTTAAACAGTCGTTACGGGTAGTCAGAAGCGCGAAAGTCTGACAACTGGTCTAACCTTAGGATATCGGCATTGCCCAGAAACTGGGTTGCGGAGGTCTGATGGCAGTCGCTTCGTATAAAATACTGGTATTCAGCCACATCTGGTTAAACTGGAAGCTGACCCCATCATATTTGGGAAAAGGCTAGGCTGAACGGTCGTTTGTGAGCTATTTGATAAAAAGGTAAGAAGAAAACAATTCTCAGTTGTTTATTTAGTTACATAGTAAAAAAAAACAGAGGTTAGATGTGAATATTCGTCGTCGCGGTATTGACCGATAGAACCAGGGATACAAAACGGCGATGTTCATATCACAGTTACCATGGTTCTATTACTAGGAACATAACCACGTCACTGTTTAACAAATCAATCAAAACAAGTAATAATATATGATCATAGACATGTGGGAGGTTTACAGGAAACCCAGAAATATTTATTATAAAATACTTCTCTTTCACACTAGTATGTTCCGGTCCCTAAAGACATAGATAGACATATAAAGTTATGATTGCCTGGTAAGATTTCTTTTTTATTTTATTACACTGAGGGTAGATTTGAAACTGAGTGACAAATGAAAATCAACATCTATTCCGCTTTATGTGTTCCTGGTACATAGGGCACATTATTATTAGTCTTACCAGGCAATCATAAAACAATAGATTTAGTTTAAGCGCATCGGCGTGTTTACGTCATATATACAAGCTTAGTCGGAAAGGGGTACTAAGCCGAAAGGGTGTTAAAGTACCCATAATAAGGGATAACTTTTGTTCTACAACTTTCCCCAAAACTCGATAGTTTAAGAGAAATAGCTTTTCAAAGATTTCGTAAAAAATATGCTAAAATCTATCTGTCTATAGCTATGATCAGCTGTTTTTACCATTTAGGTCATATTTGGGGTCACGGATTAGAAAATTAATTTTCTGAATTCATAACTATACTCGTCGACTATGGTCGTTTTTTTTTTGAAAAAAATAAAATAAAAATCTTTTTGAACGCAAATAAAAAAAATCGAATTTTGAAATTTTAACACTTGCTCTAGAATAGTCATCAGTGATACTTTACGTGGCCCGCGGCTTAGTACCCCCTTTCCGACTAACCTTGTATATACGTTTAGACAAACTGTTGTGGTTATATGATCCTAGTACAAGCGATTGCAAACAGCAACTGACTTCAATTTTTTTGAAAAATCGTGTGCCTTTTTCAATTGTTTCGTAACAAAGTTGGGACGCACCAGCTCATCTCAAACTTCAACCCTCACGTTCATGTGGTGCACCCCTAGGGTTGCCACTCGTACTTTATAATAAAGTATTGTACGTTATTTCAGGTAATTGTACTCTATACTTTATGAAAACAATAAAGTACACGAAAATACTTTATTTCGCATGATTTGATTTCTTTGGGATTTTGAAAAGTTTAGTCGTATTTTTTCGTTAAACGAAATGACCGAAACGAAATTCAAATATATATAGACTGTAAAGATGCTGTGCGATTGTTTAGTAGAGATACTAATTTGATACAAACTGCAAAAAGCAATAAAAAATATGTTTTTAAACATAATAGTAATAAAGAAAAATAAATTGTACTTTATTTCGATACTGTGTACTTTTTTTTCTTACCTATAATAACCAATGTACTTTAACTGCAACAAAAAAAGGTGGCAACCCTATGCACCCCGTTGGCCTTCAAGTCTCTTGATGTGTGTTGATGAGATGACTGGATATCCGTAACGATTACCAATAGATTGTTTGACTAGGTAGTATTTCTGACTACGGGTCGTTATTATGGTCGGCCCTTTGGGTGAATTTCCAGCAGATTGCGATGGGTGTGACGAATTCGGACGAATTCGAATTGTCGGTATATTATGCATATTTCTCTTAAACACTACTAAGGTGCTTCAGTTTTCTTAGGACAGGACGTTAGGATACAAAACAAAAACAGTTTTAAATTGATTCAATATTTTATTTTCATTGCTCCAAAATATACACAATGACAAATATTGAAAATCTGGATTCATCCATATTTGCAAATGTCTTTAAAGGTGTTTATTTGAATTTCATAGCTGATTACACGAAGAACATGAATAGATTATTTGAATACAAATCTGTTGCAAGCAGACACTGGCGAGCCGACTCGGCTGAGACATGTCTTTTATTGTGAAACGAGCGGCTCACTACTGCCACCTACCGTCTACATACAATATGATTCAGTAAAATTAGTAAATTCACTGTTCCTACATTAAATGATATATTTACAAATAAAACTTTAAAAGGAACGCTTTGCAAACATTCAACAAACTTGAGATCGTCTTAACGTAAAAGATGGTATAAAATTTTTAAAAGTTAAAGATCGAATGTCTACAACATCATTTTGCCGACGAAAATATTTACAAGAATAATTACATTTTTTTTCTAAAATGAAATTGTGCCGAATCACGTTTTACATCTCTCACAAATAAATAACAATTGAATTTAGCCTAAAATACTTCTTTGATAAACAAAACAATAAAAAATAATTGCATTCAACAAAGCTACGATAACAAATTTAATATAAATTAATCATAAAAGAAATGTACAATTTTTACAAAGCTAAGAGGGATCACTTTTTATTATTATCACTGTAATGTAGTGTTGACGTCTGTTAGTCGCGCAGTTAACTCCAGCCGATGTGGCATACACGTACATATAACTATTGTTACCATTATAGTGAATATCTTTAACATTATTACATAATTAGGTATTGCATTCATTATTTACAATTTAAACACCTCATTCATATTATGTAAATGAAATCAAAGCGTTTATAATCTACAAAATTCTGACAATATAATCTAATTAATCATCGTTTTACTCACATAGTTTTGTTGTCAAAGGGTGACACAAGGTAACTTTAATTCGTAGAAGTTATCTATAATATTATAATTGAGAATTGTGCATAAAATTCGAATCAGCTAAAACTATTGCGAAGGCAAGTAGGTGATGTATGCATTTTATTTTCATAAATCCTTTTCAATAATCACTATTACAAAACTCCAGGAGAACCTATATTAAATTCTTATTTATTATGACTTACATCTAAGTGGTGTTACAGTAGCATGGTCAGAATATTGTGTACCCGTCGGGGTATCTAATCACTTATCATACAAGTTAAATATTAAGCCCGCAGGCACCATATCTAATAAAGTTTCATTGTCTGCTCTAACTACATACCTACTAGTAGCACTAATTTTATGTATTATGCATTTATTTTGCACTCATTAACGTCAAAGTTCCACAGCAACTCCTTAAATAGTAGTTGTTTATCTACAAAGGGAGTTTCACTACAAACAAATAATGTAGCCATGTGGAAGGGCTCACGGCCGCGGTACTCGTGCAGTACCTACTAATTATTTTCATATTGGAAAGTGCGACATCGTTTCCTTGATATGGTCAGTTGTTTCGTTGATAACACGACAACATCTTATCCTTGCATTCCGTTCACCGATTCGTTCCTTCACTCTGATACGCTCCGCGCATGCATTTACTTTGTCAGTTTCATAACATTCTTTGGCATTATTTAGTGAGCTAAGTTCGTTTAGACTTCCACTAGTAGATTGAATTAATGTTTTACCAATTGTTTCCATCTAGTCCACGCTTCTTAAATGTATTGCACAACTGAATTCATAATTTTCATTTGAATCACTTTTGTTTATAGATATAATATAATAACCTACGCCTCAGTTAGAGATAATAACATTGTTTAATATTGAAATATGCATGGAATTTTAAATTCTCAACATGCTATAATGAAGTAAACGACTCTGAGTATTATAATCATTCGTAATATTATACAATATAGATAGATATTTGTGACCTAATCTATTCAGTCAATTGAATCGAATCAAATAATAGCCTCTCTCGAAATGAAGTTTCGAACTGTTAGTATCGACGTGGTAATGGGTAAATGTAAATCAGACTTCTGTTAGACGTTTTAGAATAGTAGAATACTATATTCGTTTTGCTATAATTCAAACTAATTCATAAGAAGGTTCGTTCTGCGTCAGCACAAAAGAAAACTATATCAAAACAGCACCACTCGAACAAATAGGCACCGGGAAGGGTCGTTAACTAAAGAGACGTGTACTTTTCATAGTCGTTCATAAGGGTTCGGTCGAGACCACTGCGAAGCCGCGACACATTGCATCGGTAGCGTAATGTTCCACTGTACACTAGATTCTTGTTGGCAGCAACATGTGACATCTACCTGTGTGTAATGCATCGGGCATGTGCGCACGCGTATGTATCAGCTCGTCGACGGTGTTCGTCTAGACAGAGCACGTGTGACGTCAGACGTGTGACTCGAGCGGAGGGCGCGGCGGGGGCACGAGCGGAGCGGGCCACACGCTGGTTAGGTCGGCTGTCAGGTCAGCCGTCAGGTCCGACGTCAGGTCCGACGACAGGTCGGGTGACGACGTGCGAGTGTGGCGGGCCGACCAGCCGTCCTTGTCGAAGTCCTTGGTGCCGCCTACCGTGTGTCGCCGCTTGATGCCACGCTCGGGCATGCCGTTCTTGCGCTTAAGCTTGGTAGAGCGCCACGCGCCCGCGTCCCGTCGCCGCACGCCCGGCAGGTCGGCGCGCTCGGAGCGCTCGGACCGCTCGGAGCGCTCAGGGCGGCGGTCCGCCTTGCCCAGCGAGTCGGAGCGCGCGGGGCGCTCGGCGCGGCAGTTGAGGCTCTCTGAACGCAGCACACGACCACCCCGCTCAGGCTCACGCGAGAGTGACTCGGAGCGCTTGAGTTTGGCTCCATCGTCATCAGTGGGGCGGGCGGCCGGCGGGGCGGGCTCGAGCGCGGCACTGTTCCGCTTGTTGTCACGCAAGCAGGGAGCGTCGGGCGCGGGCTCGGTGGCGTCTGTCTCGTCTCCTCGGCGTGGTCCTCCACAGTTCTCCTTTTCGGAGTCATCGGGATCATCGCGATGTCTCCGCGGCCAAGCGCGCTCGGGCTCGTCGTTGCTGGAGGAGGAGGAGTGTCGGTGGTCCCGCGCGAGCCAGGCGGCCTTCAGTTCGTGCGCGCGTGCAGCAGGCGACACGCGCTCGTCGCGCTCGTCGCGCTCGTCGCGCTCGCTGGTGGCGCCGTCGGAGGGCGAGCTGGCGCTGGACTCGTGCGACTTGTCCTCGGCCTCGTCCTGACACTCGTCAGCGTAGGGGATACTGCCGTCGTCGAGCGGCGACGAGTTGTTCAACGTGCGCAACTTCTGGTCGAACGTGCTGGTCAGAGACGACACCAAGTCTCCGGTTCCTGCGACAACATGGCATTAGATTAGTTAGCGTCGAGTTTGGAGCGGATGTTAGGCACAGACGTAAGCGTGTTAGAGATTTGCTGCTTCGTTAAGTGACAACTGATGATGGATGAGTGATGTCGATATGTACAGTAGGCGATGCGGTGATAGTCACGCCGGCCTACGACTATACTAATGCACGAGCATATTAAAGCCGTGCTGTCAACAGCCGCCGACTTGAAGCGTTAGTTTGATCGCTACAGTTGTTCACATCTGTTCGTCGTTATTGTGACGACTTTGCACTTACGTGGTGAAAGAGTAACACTTATGGTTATGTTTCCACGTAAGTGCAACGAATGATAAAGTTAAGTAACAGATGTGAACAAGTAGTATCTGTGTTAACGTAGCCGGCGCGTACACGCACACATTTGCAACACGCACGCTCACATTCCTCTACCTTGTAATGTGGACAAAAGAAAGGGATTGGTGTGTCTACTCTCTGACGTCAGTACTGGACACCTAGTGGGGCAAATAGCGGACACCTTTATTGTACACGAATATAATAAAATAAAATATAATATAACATTCCCAGTTTTTTAGCTGAGGTTAACTCAGAGTAAGAATAAGACAGGCTATGGCGCGCTTCTACGAAAGTATAAATTATAAGCGCAAGCATGAGCAGAGGAGCGATTTCAATCGTACTTAATTTGTGGCAAGAAAGATAATAACAAGAATTTGGAAAATTAAAAGAAGCATCAACAGCAAATTCAAAAAAACAATGTAGGTTGTACCCAACACGAATTCATAAGCGCATCTTATTCATACTCTATTGAAATAATCAGAAACATGTAAATTGTATTGAAACTCACCATCTATTGAGAAGTTGGTGAGCGTGTGAGTATGCCGCGAGATTTCGTGACGACCGCGGCCCAGCGACTGCATCGACTCTAGTTCGATCCTGGAACAACAGCACATAATGTATCAGGAGATTGGTTAATGTATTTAACTTAACTAGAACTCTATTATAACCAGAAATTTCAAGCTACTACACTGCTGATTAATTCTATAAAATAATTTTAATGGGTAATTCTGGAATTTTAGCGCGTAATTTGATCAGTACAGTCAACATCAAAAGTAAGTGATGATTGCTCAATGTTTCAAAATTGTTTGATGAATGAAAACTTGCAAATTATTATTTTTGAGAGGAGTGAATTCTTCAAAGAATAATATTATGGTAATATAGACAAGCAATTAACTCCTGAGATAATAATTATTGAAATTCCAAAATGATCACCGACTTTTGCTGTTGACTGTACCTATTAGAACATTAATTGACTTTAAGAAGGGTTCCATCAAAAAACACTTACTTATTGCCATCCTGTGGCCTGCCGTATTTGTGGTTGAGCCCGTCGTAGTCGGCCAGCGACGTGGTGAGGTGGTGCGGCGGCGACGTGAGTGGCGAGCTCGGCGGGGATCCTCCGGGCGACGCGTCGGATCGCTTGTCGTCCAACTTCTTGTCGGGTTTGGTGCGAGGCTTGCGCTGTATCTTGCGGTTGGCGGCCGATATTATTGACGACACTATGTCGCGCGTTGACACGTCTTTGCCTGGAATATGGAAAGCTGTTTTTAATGTTATGATTAGTAAGTAACACAGAAGAGTGGCTTGGGTAAACTAGGTGCAGCTGGAGTTTGAAAGAAGTTACAAGAGTATTGAAAATACAAGTAAAAGTATGAACAAAAAAGAAACAACAATTAATTTTAATGTTGTGAAGAAAAACATAACTCTCATTGCAAGTATTCTACTTTCGCTTATTTCTGATTCTTAAAAGGAATAAATTAATTCTTGATTGAGTTAATATTTACCTTCAATCTTCTTAACGTTGTGTATGAGCAGGTCTCTTGAAGGCGCGGGCGCGGGGGATAGTTCCTCCGCGCTGGTGGGGGGGTCCATTGGGGGGTCACCCTCTTCTTCCTCGAAATACCATTCGTACTGCAAATGTAAATAGCAATATTTTAGAGATCGACAAGTAAGCTTTATTTGAATTTAAATCTTAGTTCCATTTGTTAATGATTTGGCTATAATAACAAGACATTTATTTTTTTAGGTTGCTTGGTTACGATCCAGAGGTCTATCAAAGTAGATCTATTAAGGTATTTTCTTTTTACTTACATGTGTGAGGAAAGACTCGATGATGCGGCATTGGCTGGACATATCATTGACCATGGCTAACATATCATCACTGGCCGCGCGGACCAACGTTGGTCCAAACACGATGGCCAAGTTTCTGGCCTCCATCTTATTGTATGCGGAGTGCGCGACCACTCTGCGCAAATGTTGGATCAGGTACTTAAGTGTTTCGTAGTGCGCGTCGGGCAGGGCCCGTACTAGGCGACGCAGTTCCCGTGCTCTTTCTGGTGACCGATCGGCAGCTGTAGGAGAATATTATCGATTAAATTTTTTCATAAAATATATGGCTTTATAGTCGAGCCATTCAAACTTTGTATAAAAGGTAAACAAACTTTATTTAAGACTATTGTTTAATTATTTGTGTTTTCCAAAGATGAATATGTTTGATGGATTATTTTAAACAAAATGGATGTTGCATGATTAAAAGTTTGTTTACCTTTAATACACAATTTTAATGGCTGGACTATACATGACTACACTAAATTGGTAAGGATTTGTTAATAGACCCATATAGGTACCTAGGTTGGTCGTTAAAAGTCAAGCAGGCTCGTGTTTGTTATTATTAAACACGGATGTCACGATAACTACATATTAATGATATCCAAGAAGAGTGCCTGACCATTATTTGTAATGGCAACATTGACTGTCTAATTCTGATCCTGCACACTTTTAGAATCTATTTTAGTATCGATTGGCCAGGCAACATCGACGTTGAGCATCGATATGAGAAAAATTACATCATATTGATACCGTTCGGCTATTGTTACTTCCAAACTCACCAGTAAGGAGACAGGAAGTCTTTTGTGGTATGTCTCGTATATGCTTGAGGTCAAGTGCACGACTGCCTAGCCAACACACACTATAACACTATCGCTATATACAACGCATTATAACATACTAGTGACCCGCCCGGCTTCGCACGGGTGCAATGTAGATACTAATGTGGTATATATAAACCTTCCACTTGAATCACTCTATCTATTGCTGAAAACTGCATTAAAATCCGTTGCTTAGTTTAAAAGATCTAAGCGTACAGACAGCGGGAGCGACTTTGTTTTATACTATGTAAAGATACTGACCAATGAACGCGGGATACAAGTCGGCCGTGAGCAGCGGGTCGGGCAGTCTCCTAAGGTATGCCTTCAGCAAACTGGAGGCCACGTGCACGTCTGCCCAGCGACCGTCGTTGGCAGGCGGGGGCTCCCCTCGGTCTAGGGCCGCTGCTAGTGCTGCGACACCAGCGGCGTTGCCTGGTACCCGGTATACGCCGACTGTGCGGAGACCGTAAGCCTGTATAAAAAGATCGGTTATATTAGTGGGTAAGGGCCCTGGCTGGGGGCCTTAAAGTAATTTTTGGCCACCACAGGATAGTCCGGTTAAGTAGTAACAAAGCCCTCGCGAGCTTTAAACTACAAGTGGTCCTATCAACAAAAAAAAAATAGTGGGTAAGGTGGTAAGGGTACTTGTGAAAACAAGATTAAATCGAAGATCCATTTTGTATCTATTGCAAGGAGGCTTTTCCTGGCCGATTTAGCTCCAAAATTGACAATAAAATCACTGTTTCTCATAATTGCAGATGGAGTACTTAATTTAGATGAAAAAAGAAACATTATCTTTACATTTAGACATAGGGTAGGTACGCAATTAAATATTATAGTCGGTTAGTCAGTCACTGGTTCGTACCTCGACGGCATGTGCGGGCAGTGTGACCGCCCTGGGCACGAGCGGGTGCTCGGGGTCGTGCGGACAGCGCTCCAGCGGCGCGCCCAGCCAGCCGGACGTGGGCGCCGCCGCCGACGTGGCGCCGCCGTGCATGCGGCGCAGCTGCTTCGCCATGCGACCCTTCCACGTCTTGTTCTTCGGAGACGAGGGGAGGGTTGGTGTAGGTGGGCCTGGGGATACAAGATTGTTGTTAGTTTAATACTTCTCTCGTTTAGATTTCCTTGTTGCAGTTTTGGACAAATAACTTTTGCTAGAATGGGAGATTTCTAATGCAGATGCGTTAATCTGACCATAGTAACGTCTTCGTGGTCATTACACTGGGCATAATGGGTATAAGACAATTATTCGTTTTCTTAAGTACATCACTGTCTGAAGTGTTTAATTACGATCGATAGTCAGAAGAAGGATCTTCCAACTGGATGTTCGTTCAATTACCCGAAGCTTGTGCTTTCTCGTGGGCAGAGAAGCGGGAACCGGTGTCAGCTGCATTTGTGCGGCTACAGTGACTCAATTAGAATTACAGAGGCTATGGTACTCACCAGTAGGAGACCTGTTCCTGCCGATCTTCTTGCTGCGCTGCGGTGGGAGCGGGGAGGGGCAGTCGGGTGCGGGCAAAGGCGCGGGCGCTGGTGACGCCTGCGTCTGTACCGGCTCGGCCGGGGGAGGCTCTGCTGAGTGACGACGGAGAGCTGCTAGCCATCGCTGGGCATCCGCTGCACCTTCGGCCTAGATATAAAAGATATGTTAAAACATAGCCTGTAACTGTCAAATGCCGGGCAAAGATAGGTCATTGACGACGTTTGTGTCAAAACTAACCATCGAGCCATATCTGAATGAATAGAATTTGCATTAGAATCAGAAGACAATGGTAGTTTGTGTGAGTTGAAACAATACGAAGTAGTTGCTAATTATAATTGAAACATTCTAGTGTTCAACAATTTGCCAAAATTACGTATTTTGGCAATCTGCCGTCGTGTTTGTATTGAAAAGAAAATATAAAAAAAACAAGTGATAAATACATTGTCTTGTATTTTTATATTCAAGTGTCTTAGTGGCAGATAAGGTTAACGAACGTCTGTAATAGAGTTTAGTATGTACTTGGGAAGCAACATTCAATTTCACCAACTTTATTTCCATCAACTCCCAACACTTGTACGCAGTGCTCACTGCTATTGGTAGGCTCTGGTGACCGAGAAATGGCAAGGAGTACCTATCAATATTTGCAAGCAGACCACCATAAACGTTCTGGTTAAACCTAGGATGTTTGTGCTGTGACATCGCCGTTTTGTTGTAATTTTGGGTATTTCTTGCAGAAGACTATCTCCATTCCTATATTTGCATTCAAGCGCCAACAACATACCTGTAGTAATAACTCAGCTCCGGCGGCAGTGGTGACCCGTACAACGTGTTTCCTCTTCGTGTAGTCGTCAGCGAGTGCTGCTAAGGAGTAGCGGACGTCGAGGGCGTCCCTCGAGCCGGGCTGCGCTTCCGTCCCGCCGCCGGTCACTGCGCCGGGGCTCTGTGGCAGAAGAAAAGGGACATTTAGACAAATTGCTAATTATATTTTCACTTTGAGAGAAAAGCAGCATATGGTAAATCTAGGAGTCGATCCCATAAGGCCTCGTTGATGAGGACTTGGAGGGTAAGGCCTGGAGTACACATGCTACGTAGCACAAAAGCATGCTACTTTTACAAACTATCTAGCATGCTTAAAGTACCCTCGGAGGGCATGCTTTAAACGAGCACTCTACCCAGTACCAAACAAGCATATTTTATTAATAGCACGTGTATTCCAGGCTTTAATATAAATTCTTAATACTAGCCGTAATAATCCTTATTGTTTCGTAATCTAAATCTTATTTCTACTTGTATGTACTGTTGATGTTTATATTATGACGAATCTTAGATAATACAAACAAAATATAATCATCAGTTCAGGTGTTCTCATAATAAAGATATGTACATAGACATTATGTTTTGAAAATAATTAAGACATAGAGTAAAGTTATTTTAAACGCAGTTTACATTATCAGTGGTAAACTGTAGCAATAACGTCCAATGACGTACGAAGATAATGAGTAACAATAGATTGGTTACCAGCTCATGTACCTATACGTACGTATGTATGTTACGTAGATATGTATTCAATGTCTTGGCTTCAGTCCATTTGTACATGTATACACGAGCGGAGAAATAAGACAGGCAAATGACGGTATTACCTATGTAAGAGGGATCGCATCATAATATCTCAAACATAACTATTCACACTTACGAAACATGATTTTACCAATCAATCATTTTTCCCAACTATGTTGGGGTCAACTTCCAGTCTAACCAGATGCGGCTGAATACCAGCATATTAAACGGAGCTACTGCCATCAGACCTCCGTAACCCAGTTACAGGGTAATGCCGATATTCTAAGGATAGACCAGTTCTCAGACTTTCGAACTTCTGACTTCCCGTAACGACTGTCATAGGTACCTACCTATTCGTATGACACCCGAGACCGACTGTTTAACGTGTTGTCCGAAGCACGGAGGGGTCTCGATCTGTAACGAATGGTCACCCATCCATAAACAGACCACGGAAAGCGTAGCTTAACCTTCGTATAATCCGCGCGGTTGGTAAGTAGCCACGAGCTTCTCCGTGGCTGCACATGTTTCTTACGAAACACGATTGTAAGACAACAAATGAAAGCTCAAAATAATTGATAGCCAGCGTTTTCATGGCCATCTATTAAGTCAAGGAAGTACCATGTAATCGAATCGTTTCTACCAGTTATCAAAATTATTGTAATTACAGCGCATTCCGAAAAACTAGTTGCGGACGAATCGTGAGGCGACACAGCTCACGGAACTAAATAAAAAGTGTCATGTCTAGCTTTCACCCCTCCCCTAATTATAGGTATTTCAGAAAGAATAGACGTGAATCAGACAAGTGTTTAAAGTGACTCGTGTTAGCTCCATTACGAGTGAACGGGGCATTAATCAAGTTGACGACACGGAATTGGAAGCTGCAGAAGGCTCGTTGATGGCATGTCATGATGACAATTTTATGAACACCGACGACCAACAACAAAATATTGCTGTAGTATCGATAGCAGTGGTTTGAGACGCTTTTGATTCCGTAGCCGTTCATACCATATATCGTCGCTCGGCAGTGAAAACCACGTAGGTATGTGTAAAATACATTTTTTTAAAAGAGATAGAAATACCTGTCTCCTGCATAAAAAAATGGCCGATCAAATATTACTACAAGTTTGTCATCGTACGTCATACATAGCTTAGAAGTATTTGAATTTAAAGTTTGAGCTAGTACGTGTATGGCGAGTTTATTAATCTAAAGAACAAATAAAACACTTTTGAAGAACTTGTTAATTACGAGGATTTCACTGCCGAGCGTCGATATGGGAGTAACAGATTATGGTGTTAGGAGTAATCCTTTTGTTACTTCTTGTATGGTAACACGCACGTGCACCGTGCCAGCGCGGACGGATCAGAGAAAACACGCTATCACCAAAATAATAGCACGTTTTTACAGTTAAGATTCTATCTGCCAATTTGATTTCTACATCTATGCACAATAAATCTTCATAACGACATACCCAGAACACTCAGGCTGTCGCAAACGTCTTAAAAATAACTTTGAGACAATAATATATTTGCTAGCAGACATTTTAGGCACGTGCTTTAAAACAGATTAGTAATTAATGCGAATGCCAAAAGATCATTATGACGATTGATCCGTTACGGAGACGAAAAATTTCACAAACAACAAAATAGTAACGGTTTAAGAGATTGACGAAACTAAAGTAGGTCGTGAACGAACAGACGGAACATTTTCTCTAATGTTACCTATATTGTAGTGGTGAATAGGTTTTGTTAAGTAGCCGTCGTGTTTGTTTACCCGCCCGCGGCAAAGCCTCGTTACTCAGAGGAAATCGAAAGTGCGAACGCGGTCGCGTCTTCCGCGGCTCTCTGCGTGCCACATTGTCACGGCACGCGATTCAAGGCCCTTGTCACGGTACGCTATAGATTACCATATACTTAACCGTATTTAGATTGAAGTCTTAAATGAGTTGTTATGATATGCTATACTCTTTGAGCCGAGACATCAATTAGCTACGCGTCTATTACGGGATTATATTTAATTTTCCATGTTAAATGACTTGAATGCACTGTATGATTGATTATGCCAAATTCTTGTTCGTTCCAGCCGAATAAACCTTAAATGGGAGACATGTTTTAAACCAATGTTAGTAATCGCACTTCGAGGAAAAACATGTGTAATAAATTTATTTCTGACATCCAAACTCTTAACCTTTAACCAAAACAAAAACGACATTAACTTGAAGAAGCGAATCGAAAAACGAGCACTATTCTCGATTTCAAAAAGACAGTACATTTATTTTACAGTAGAGTCATTTAGCTTGTCGTGATTGAATGCTATTATACTCAATTTTGGTTTATGTGAGAAAACGATCGTGCTACCAATAGTCTTGAAAACTGTCGGACCGCGATAAGAATCGATGATTTATTGAGACTGACCCACATTAATCGATTTCCGCACATGTAACAGTGAAGTAAAAAATCATGTTCATCTGTCCGACGACAACGTTTCGCGTTTGTAACCTATTCACATCAAACGCAATTAGTGGGTCAACGGCTTCTCAAAAGTGGTACGGTGACGTAACGAGCATGCATTATGTAGACAGAGAGATGCTAATAAACAATTAACAGGGGAGCTAATGAGGAAGCTCGTTGACTAGTCCCGTTTGCGAGGGCGAGTGCGGAAATTATATAGAAAGTAAACGAAAGAATGTCGAAACTATCGAGTAATTGACCCGATACAGGTATGGCGGTACCTCTATCGATAATAGCATATCACTATACTTGTAGGTCAATTGCTTATACCTTCCAATAATCGTAATTGCGAGGCGTGTTGTGTCGGCGACGCCTGCGCTTAGACGCGAATTAAAATGTAGGTAAACGATGTTTTGAAGATTAGAGATCAAACAGACGAGGTCAATATTGTCTTTATTTGATATTATAATTATGAGAATTTGAACTTTTATGAACTTTTACTTTTATATACCTACGGCTTTTTAATGTCGCTATCATCTTTCTTTTTACAGCTTCGTGAATGACAATAGAAATTGAAACTAATTAATTGATCACCAAAAAGATTATGAGATGACTAGGTTAGGTTAGAAGTGCAAACAGATTTTTGTTAAACACGCAAGAAGTCTCATTGTCAAAAACCTTCCCGCTGATCGTGCATCGCTGATCAAGTTATTTTACGCCAATCAATTCAATTTAATCGCTGATCTGTTAAATGGTACCCCTTAAAAATTACAACAATACTTTTTGAAATATAACATCGGAAAACACAATAAATGCATGCTCACCAATATATCAGTATACCAGAGTGTCATGACTTGGCGGCTGTCCATAAGCGTCACAGGTGAGGACGAGGCGTGTTGGTCATTGTCACAGCTCGACACCGGCACCATACAGAATGCACTTATTCGATACACTTAACCAAACAATACACTTCCAGGGAACTTTACACGTGAATTTGGTATGAGGGCATTGGCCCTAAAGTCATTCGCGAACTTCCGAAATATCACCGAGGTAAATGGCACAAATCGATATCTGTCGATATCGAATATTGGTTAGAGTATTGTAATATATCAATCATGCGATCAGAGTGCTCGACCGCATCGATACCGGCGATAAAACAACAATGTGAAATTTGAATAAATTTCCGGAAATGTGCAGCAGTGACGGGGCGGGCGGCGCGTGCGCACGTCTGAAGGACTATGACAGAGCGCTCTGCCGAGCTGCGTCTGCGCAGAGAAAGTGCTCCCGCGCAGACTCCGCACCGTCTGCCAAAATGTTTTTTTTTCACGGTACGGAAACTTGTGATTTTTTCCGGATGACCCATTCTGCACAATAGAAGTGTGGTTTCTTCGAATTCTTGCCGCTGAATTAGACGTTTATTTGGGAAATATTTTGTCACTTTGGACTTATTTCAAAACTAGCATTTCAGTTTGTTTTCTTCATGTTACGTTTAGAACATAGGTAATTCACTTAAACTTCTCCAAAATTTGGCATTCAATTTCTTATAGACGAGGACTGCAGCATTATTCAAAGCTTTCAAAACATCAGCGATTTAGTGAATACTTGTCAAATCATTAGCTGCGTTCAACACACATTATTTAGCTGTGTCAAGCTAGTGCTGAGATCCGGGTACATCCATTTGAAAAGTGATTTATAATCGAGTGTTCATGAATGACCGAGTCACTCGTAATGACCGTGTCACTCGTAATTTCATCGGAACCACGAACGCGCGGCGATAATCGTGATTTGTCATACTTTTCCTTCGCGCTTAGAAATATAGGGCTGTCAAATTAACTCTGAAACATTTTTAGACTGAATTAGCAACTTCCGAACTCGGGATTCTTTAATCCCCTTTCCCGTCTCAAGCATGACGTGGAATATTTCCAAATTCTGAGTATTCATTAATAATTCCAGACTTTTTAACAGGATGTATATCAGTCCACAATGTTATTAATTTACATACTTTTATTTATATCCGGTGACAACCCTTCAGCGATTTCCTCGGTTTGTCATTGAACTCTTTACGTGGAGTTTTTTCGCTTTCATTTAACATTGTGTCAAAGTGAAAGATGGGTTTGCTGAAACCGATGGAGCAAATGCTCCAACTCAATGAACCACGTTTATAGTCGCGAACATATCAGGGTGAGTCATTGCTCCTTTACGCACGTAACTTGAAATATTTTTTTAAATGTTGGACGTAGTAGAGTAATAGGAACCCCGCAGTGACTTCATCTTGACGTCCAGACTGACGCTCGACGACGAGTTACTTCTCAAATGAAGTAACTCTTCTTCTTCTAGTTGCGTCCATAGAGTGAGTGATGGCGAATCGAATGACCCATTCACACGATACTAATGACGCTTTCTGTAAATACGATTGACAGTTTCCGTAATGTTTGCGTTTCTTTTTTACGTAACTTTATGGCGATTTGTGTAGGTTTGCTTCAACGGTGTGTTGATTTGAATCTACTTATCGTGACTAAGTGTCGAATAAACAATAGGTTGCTTGGATGATTCAACGACGTCTTGAAAGATTTATGGTGCTAGTATAGACCGATATTTGGTAATAATGAGTCACTGTTGCATAATGCCGAAAGCCAGACGTCGGGTGTATTCTTAAGAGGGTTATTTTGTTCAAGAGATTGCAGCAGATATAAGACATTTAGCAATTAATTTAGTATTATGTAAACACTTAAATCTTAAAAGCTTTAGGTATTATTTTATTAAATTATACGAACATTAAGAAGTGACGTCATAGAAGTGATTGAACTCATCGATAAGTCAACTTTCTGTATGTAATAGAACCTACAATTATTGTATTTCTATGATACTAAAAGTACAAAAGATTTTTCTAAATTTCAATCGCATGCCAGTTAACAATTTTATTTCACATTACTTTCAAAACTCGATATTCACCCAGTAAACGCGTTTTGTAACTTTCTACTTAATAGCATCCTGTATATTATGATTTACGGTGTAATGTGCGGATTTACGTATTTATCGGCTAGAAAGTATAATAGAAACCAGATCCCCGCGCAGTCAATGGGTTGATCCCGATCCGCGTTACGTTACATTACGTCAGACTGACGTCATTCCCGTATTTGGGTCAGGTCGTTTAATACATTCATGTTTTATAACCTATTTTACTCTATTTATATCACTGTTGTTTGAAATTGGAACGGATATGCGGCCTACGTGGTCACTAGTACCAGATGCGTTTTATGAAATATCGCGAATTATATAAATCCGAGCATTGGCAACCCTGAGGTGTACTTACGTAGTAAATTAAAATTCATTCAATAATGTCGGTTAGCTGTAGTAGTAAACAGTTATAGCCGGCGGGTGAATGCTTGCCTTCCATGTAGGAGGGTCTGAGTTCGATCCCGAACCAGGCCCGCATCTCTGACTTTTCGAATTTATATGCGGATCAGAATTTGATTACCATTAACGGTAACAGTGAAGGAATACATCGTGAGGAGACCTATGTTCTCGAACTAGGCCAGCATGGTGGACTAAGACCTAAACCCTTCTCATTCCGAGAAGAGGCCCGTGCCCAGCTGTGGGACAGTAATGGGCTGATTATGATAAATATCGGTTCGGTTATATCATAATTTCGGTGTGATTTTACTTTTAATAAGCGCTAAAAAAGCGTAAATAAGTGCTAAAAACAATATTATGTTAACCGAAACACATGAACCCAAAATAATTAGACAGGAACATGTTACAAAGTTCAAAGTTCACTCGTACGTGTGTGATAGCGGCATCTTCAAAGCGTTCGATTGGGAGACTGTTTGATAAACAAAATTCTCACGTCTTGCGTACGTTTGTTTATGTTAATTTCTCGCAACCTTTCAGATTACTTTAATATTTATTTCCGATACGAAAGAATGTGTATATTTAGACGCAATTTTTGAAGAGGCGATCTGTTATTTATCACGTAGGCCAGAACCTCCCGCAACGTAGAGATAGAAATAAAAAAAACAGAAGTTAATTCCTATTTTATACATCAAGAGCCCTCGGTATTTCGGAGAGCACGTCAAACAGTCGGTCCCGGGTGTCATACGAATACCTATGACAGTCGTTACGGGAAATCAGAAGCCTGAAAGTCTGACAACCGGTCTAATCTTAGGATATCGGTATTGCCCTGGTTGCGGAGTTCTGATGGCAGTCGCTCTGTGTAAAATACTGGTATTCAGCCGCATCTGGTTAGACTGGAAGCTGACCCCAACATAGTTGGGAAAAGGCTAGGCAGAACAACTTTGGTTTGCTTGACAATTAAATTAATGTAAACAACTAATCACAGGACGACATAATCAATTAGTTACATTATTACGCTAGCAACAAGAAAGTCGATCAAACACGATCAGTGGGCGAAACCACGGGCTACAACTATCATAGTCCTAATATAGGTAACGATAGCCTATAGCCTACTTGCGAATAACGGTCATAATAACAATAGATAACGTTGTGTAACGTTTTATGTTTTTTTTTGTACGCAATAAAGGCGGTAACTGACTGGTGACGTAAGATGGTATTAGGGGTTATATTAGGCTCTCATTTGAATTGTATATGAATAGGTGTGACTGTCTTGATGGTCTATGATGGTCCTGGGTTCGATCCCCAGGTTGGGCAAAGTGTTATTGGGTTTTTCCATTAGGAATTTCTCAGCCCGGAGTCTGGATTCGTGCCCGGTTAATGGCAATAGGCTCGCCTCCGTTACATGGAACTAAAACTGGCGAAATGAGAGTAGACTAAAAACACTTCTGCCAGATCTTTCGGAGAATACAAGGCGTGATGTTATGTTTTGTAGTTGCCTGTGTGTTTAGAGGAAATGTAATTGCTTAATATGTCATAAACTAAGTTCTAAATATTACTTTTATAATGGAATTCTCCTCTCTCTAATCTTTAGTTCTACATTTACTCGCCACCAACTGATGCGTTTCGGTCCGGCAAAGAAATCATAAATAATTTTAATAAAGATGTCTTCAAATTAATCGTGAAGCTCGCAGAAGCTTTTACCCTCATTCCGAGAGTGCAGCCTCATTACTTTTGTATACAACTTTTGGAATCAACAGTATAATATTTGCACGGAAGTTGATCGTGATTGACACATCTGCTAATTTCTCCTTCTCTAAATGTTATTTCAATTGTTGTATGACGCGTTAGGGAGTTATCATACTTGTCGACAGTAAGAGACTAATTACATTTGTCAGCACAATACGAAACTTTATTTTACTAATTTTAGCACTGAGATGTGCGGACACGCATTTATATACCACTAGCGGCCCGTCCCGGCTTCGCACTGGTGGAATTTTTTCCCGTTTTTGCTACATTTTTCATTTATGCTCCTCTCCTATTGGTCATAGCGTGATGTTATATAGCCTATAACCTTCCTCGATAAATAGACTATCCAACACAAAAAAAATCTATGCCAACCAGTAGTTCTTGAGATAAGCGCGCTCAAACAAACAAAATCTTCAGGTTTACAATATTAGTATAGATTTCGCTGTGTAATCTTCATACAAAACATCAATGCTCCATTAGTGAGATGCTGACAAGTGTGATAAGTCTCTAACAATGACGTTTTGTTTTGTTTACCGTGTGTTTCGACCCCGAAAGGCAGCCGGCCGTGCGCCGTGCCGCTCCATCGGCGACCGATCGTACGGAACAGATCTGCTACCTACTTTAATAACTTCATTAATTTCGTCTCGGTGGTATCAACGTGGTATTGTCGTGTAACAAGAACAAATTAGTTTTATACGGTTTTAATGGCGAGTGGCCAGTGTAAGATAAGCGGAATTGAACCACTCTTGAAATCAAGTTTAATTATGTATGAATATTGAGTACGTTTATTCATAACTGGCGACCCGCCCCGGCTTCGCACGGGTGCAATGTAGATACTAATGTGGGACATATAAACCTTCCTCTTGAATCACTCTATCTATTGCTGAAAACTGCATTAAAATCCGTTGCGTTGTTTAAAAGATCTAAGTGTACAGACAGTGGGACCGACTTTGTTTCATACTATGTAAAAAAGACTGCCTTGTTGGTCTTGTGGTCGCAAGTGACTGCTGAGCTTGGGGTCCTGTGTTCGATCCCCAGGACAGGCAGCGTTATTGGGTTTTTCCATCAGCAATTTCTCAGTAGCAGCTCGTAGTCTTAATCTGTGCCCGGTTAATGGCAATACGCTCGCCGTCTATTACATGGGATTTACATAACTGGCAAAACGAGGGTGTACTAAAACACCTCTGCAGGCCCCTTCGGGGAATAGAAGGCGTGATGTTATGGTAATTTATAAAATAAAGACAAGTGTACCATCTTGTATTAACAGAACAACGGAAATGTAGGATGCTTTCTTGTGGATTGTTTTGATGTAATAATAATAGGAGAGAAATTGCTCTTTTCTTAAACCAGAAATAATAGTCGTGTTTATTACGTATTTGTTCGTCTCTCATCACAACTATCATGTTGTCAGCTTGTCTGTCAATAGAAGAAATTGGAAAACCATGTGAGAGAAAACACTATTAAAACTAAATTGTATAGTTTATCTGTTTGTTTACTTGTTTCCTATTGCTTTTCCAGATAATAATGCGTACCTATTGTATTTAGAAAACAGAAAAAAACTTCGCTTAAATTGTTTCTTTTTTTAAATTATATGATCAAATTAATTAAATTAAATTGAAATTAAATCTCTTTCGAACTTAGCTTGACACACTGCCGTGTGTTTAGATTTAGGTCTTCGGTGTTCTAACTAGGTATATGGTAGAAAAACAGATGTTAGAAAAAAATGTATCGCCGTGTTTTTTCGTTACTAACACAGATATTCCTTACTTTCTTAGTAAAGAAACGATGAGCTGATAAAATCGTTTCGTTTAAGTAAATATTTTGATGTTTCCACGTTTTTACCCACTGCTCTGATTTTCTCAGTTTTGGAATATCGCACACTCTTTATATTGGATGAATGTTTACATAATCTGTGTTCAAAGATAACGAGCTTTCATTCTGTCCAATTTAATCGATGATTAGCTCATATAAACTTCGTTAGAGGGAATTTACACCGTTTAAACAGAATTTACTGCGAAAATAATGGGGTTCAGGAAGTTTATAAAATTAATTTCAACGTGTTCACGTATGTAGTATATTGACCGACACAAAGGTAATAAAACAAATGTTTTACATGAAAGGAAAAGTTAATTTGACTTGTTTCAAGTCAAATATTTGACAGTGACTCTATCGATCATCTTCATACCTCATTTAGGAGTGAATATTAGTATAAATAGATAGTTACATGGTTACAAATTGTTCTTGTCTGACACATTGAGTGACTTCTAACAAAATGTGGGCAGGGATTGGCCAATCGACAGATTAGTTAGTTACACTTTTAAAGCATTTAAAATTAGTCAAGATTCATTTGCAAATCTTTGATGTTGGCATATCGAGGGCGTACAACCCCCATAAATCACCTTGAATCATTATTATTCTTATCGATACTTTAAGTAACTTGATACTATGAATCACCGAGTAATTTGGAAGAGTAAAAATATGCAATTACCGATAGAAACTAAACAATAATAATTGGCAAGAGTCCGTCGCCCACTCGTTCATTGAATGATGCGGAAGACTGGATGAGCCGTGGATGACATTGTCTAGTGAGAAAGTTCCTGAACGTAACTGGATGAGTAAGTCAATTGAGCAAGATCATAAGGTTACTTGACAGATGTAATAGAGAGTGAAAACGTAACCGTTAAGTAACTGTGATCTGTAACAATCAGGGTTCCGTGCGAATTTAGAATTAATATTTCTATTTTATTTGACGACACGTCTGGTGCAATGGCTGAGCGATCGGCTTCTGCGCTACGGGTTGTGGGTTCGATTCCCGCACAGATCAAATATTTGTATGGCCTACACGTAGTTGTTCCGGGTCTGGATGTTTGTGCGTGTGAAGATTTGTGTTTGTAAACGCACCCACGATACAGGAGAAATCCTAGTGTGGGGCAAAGTTTATAAAAAAAAACAAAATTAAAAAAAAAAACTATTTTCTTTACCCTACTCAGTTTATTGAACTTTACAGTTAAACCAGAGTTCTATGAGCATCCTGAATAAACTGGTTGGTGACAGACAGTTAAATCCACTGTTAAGAGATATTTGTTCTGAGAAATAAGTGCCAAGACATATGTTTTCCGGATAAGATAAATGCCAAGAAAAAAAATCCGGTAGTCTACGAAGCTGAGACTAAAATAATAAAACATTAGTTATCGGTATATGACATAATTAATTGTCATTTCTGTGTTGCCAGAAAATTAAACCAGCCGCGGTGACATATGACGCTAATTAATGACGTAATCGACGACTATAAAATATATAATTGTCATATACGGTATTATTGCACATTTTCGCAATAATTTCCAGTGTTGCTATATATTTCCACCGCGGGCGTACGCGAGGTCGTCGACCCCGGCAGCGTGCAGCGTTGCGGACGGACGGACGCGGCGTGCGTGTGCGCAGCTAACCGATCGCAGGATAAGCGATTGACAGTAAAGAGCCTACTGAGATGCACTATTGCGATTCTATTTTGCCATTGAGAATGCACAATGTGAGGGCGTTTGATTTAGAAATCAATTGAAATGCCACGTGCTTCGGTTTCGTAATTCGTCTATTCTGCTTTCAATCAATTAGATCTTTGTCTTCTTACTCTTAAGGTTAACTTAACTCTATATTTCATGTTAAATTAAGGAATTCGGCATTAAAGCATTCCTCCGATAAAGTTGGAGCTGAGATATTTATTAGGTTTGAAAATAACAAGTATTCCTGGAACGAGTTCCGATATGATAAAGAACCGTTTTGGAGACTTCCTGCTAGATTATTTGTAACAAAAGGAGACTAATTTCTTTAACAAAAAATGTTTAGAAGTTAATTTGTAAAGGAAAAGATACCTACATCTTACTGTCGGGCAGTGAGTCAATTGATTTTTATATTTGTTTTAAGTTTAATGGTTACTTTCAATATATTCGACATTCAAAACGGTTCGGAGACAGTCTAAAAACTCGATAAAAAAGTCAATAAATTCAGAGAAAGCGTTGCGAATTATGCGAATTTATACTTAATGAGCAAAATGCAAGTGCTTCACATTTATCATAAGCGTCGTATGTGTTAGTGCACGTTTCGCAGAAGGCAGACACTCGGTCTGACTCGCTTGCTGGCCATGTGGTGCGCGGCTCTTTGTCGACAATCATTTGCCTACTTGAGCAATTGAGATGCATGCTTTGTTTTCATAATAAATTCACTGTGTATACTTAGAGATACGTTTTTGTTTATAAAGACTTATAAACAAGTTATTGAAGTAGTATAATTTCTAGTCGAACAAAGGGATAATGATGTTTAAGGAAGACTTTCTTGTGTAGTGTGTCAACTTGCTACAAAAGGAAGCCATGAAATGTTTTTACTGAGAACATGACTTGTCGTATTTTCCTGTTGAACATAAAACTATAAAGAGAGACGTAAGAAATAAGGATAAGGTTTTAATGGATATCTAGGAACACTGCGCTCGGGGTTTTGTGAGTATAAACAAAATTGTGACGTAATTTTAAATGATTGATACTTATTTAAAGAGAAGTGTGTACTTTCGACGCATTAATGACCAAACACTCAAACGCTGCTCAATTTTAAGTAGCCTAATTCTCGTGGTGTCTCTGTCACTCCGCTTTAAAGTGACAGTGACAGCACGAGACTGACTAGCAGTAGCGTTAGTAGCGTTTGAGTATTTCCCCATAAGTGTTCCATTGCATTACAGATATGGAACATATCAATTACTGGGACGTGTCCACATGATGAAAAGCTTTCCCCGCTGTAACGGTTCACGCTATGCACTTGAGCATAGACATTACTGTTGACGATTTAATGGTCTAGTGGTCCGAGTATTAAACGAAGCATAGACGGAGTTTTATTATAAGTGTGTCTTCGTGATTATTAATAAGTACTTCGACTGGTGATGAATAATGGATGTAATAAAAAAGAAAACTATTGACATAAGCGGCTGACGCGTATAATGTTGAATTCTCCCAGAGAAAAATAAATTAGAAAATGATATTAAGCTAATGGTCGGAAGAGCACAAAAGCGCACCTGGACATGAGGTACCTACAATAAATACTGTTAGCTGTAAAACATTGCAATTAACTCTCCACTTACGGCACATCTGAGGCACGCAGAGGTCCACCGTCTAATAGTACGTAATGAGTGGACGTCCTGCAGCGCGGGAGCGAGGCATCCGTTCTTGGAAGTGCAGGCGCACGATCATGACTGACAGACAGACGGACGCTTGTACAATGTAAAGTACAAACCTGATGGTCAGATATGTCGGAAACGGTAGTTACACGAAGCGACGATAGACGCGGCTAGTACCAAATAAATCATAAAGCAGTTTCGTGTAACCGACTGACGAGTCTGACGACTGACAGACGGTCGGCGAACCGTTGGGTAAACAGAAATAGATATTTATTTGTAACTGTATAAGTTCGAATTGAAAATCTGCTGCTTCATACATACGTCATAGGCATATTTATGGCGGTTGCCATTCATTTTTTACGATACGTTACGCGGTGCCTATATTTTACGGTGCATAATAATAGAAAATAAAATGATGCTATCCTATTATAATAATATTAACAAACACGCCCTTGCTCTAAAAAAAAAAGCTATAATCAAGTCCCTACTAAAGTTTAAAATTATTAAATAAAAAATAAAACAAAGCTATTGGGTCAATGGCAAATTTAACAGGGTATAAAGCAGGTTTTCGAAATCTCTGAAATAGTTCGTGAATTAAGAAATACTGAAAGCTGCCAAAGTGGTGGCTAATATAAAAAGCGTGTAAATTTGATGTGACTGACATTTAGTTTACAAGGGCTCGCTCGCGGCTTGCGAAACGATTTTAAAATTCGACTAGCCGGCATGTCGTAACGCACGTACGATGTTATGAGCATTGAATATAACATGAATCATCAACCACAAGCGACTGACAGCCTGGCTTTCTCGGCCTAGCAATACTCGTACAATACGCACTTAGTGCGCGCCATGTTTCAATATTTATGATGGAAAAATGTAATAAACTGATTCATTTATAATGTTATACCGTTTGCTATAAATTTTCATGTATTTCATACAATCCAGTTAGGTAGGCACATATAAAAGTTATTAAAGTTACTCATTCCTATATAAAAGTTCTGAAAAGCGATATTTTATCGAATCATCGATATTTTGCCCTGTTATAAGTTCATGACTAAAGCACAGTGCAGGCACTTTTTTCCTCTGAAAACAATACACAACACTCTATAAAAAAGCTTTGTTAAAAGCACGTGAAAGGTGTTAAATGACTATAATTGTCGCACTTGGCAGTACGACCCTGATTCAAATGGCAGTAACTGATGTCAGTGACCAATGAACTTTATGTAATTATACCTACATGTAAATAAAAACAAGTTTAAAAACCTCGTGCGTAATGTCTGTAATAGTGTAAATGCTTAAGAAACTTTCTGTCAAGGCACACGGTATCGCAACAATGTTTCGACTTATGTTGCGCAGAGACTCGTGTGCCGCAACATGTATCGCAACTAGTGCACTGTGTTGACGAAGTGTTGCGGAACATGTTTTGCAACATGAAAATATGAGCAAATAGAACACAATCAAGATTTCATTTAATTTATTTAGTGTAACTCACGGAACTCCTGTAGGTGACTCACACCTCACGCCTTGAAATTATTGGTTTGAGAAAAAAATCTATTATTAATAATGATCGATCGTAGTTATAACAGCATCTAATAATTAAACAGAGGTTTAATTGTTCTGGGTGCTATTTCCTTATTATATTTAGAGCCTCCATTAAAAATATATACCAATCAATAGATTTTACTATTTAACGAGTAGTCAGATCGTGATCATCTAAAAATGGCGTTTAACTACGCCATTTTTAGATGATAAGCTATGAAAAATAATAATAATAAATATTAATATACAAGGTTATCTACAGAATCTTATAAATAATTTGTTGAGTAACAATTGATTTTTTAATGTTATGTTAAATCCGAAAGAGGAAATTATAATACTTATTGATATTTTGCCATCGATAATGATCGATTTGATCAGGTTAATAATTCGATTTACCTGTATAATAATTATGTATAATCTGAGCAGTGTTATTATGTACGACGAATAATAATACGGACGGATAAAATTCAATTGTTTTAAGAAACTTCATGATCCATCCGGTAAGTTAAGAATTCCGAAGTGTATTATTAAATTATCGATAAAGATATTAATAACGATTGATTAAAAAGTCGAGACGTTTAAGCAGGGGTACCGTACCGAATAACATTGAACATGCCAATTGTGATGGTTAACGACAGCAAACAGTTTTTATAAATTGATTTGCGATTCTACACTGCTGTCGTTGTGCTGGTAAAACGTTCTCGCGAATACAAACTATAGTTAAGCGGAGTTATGAAATCAATCGCGCCGCATGCGCCCGCGCCGCCCGTTTCAAATGTCACGCATGACATAACGCAGGTCGTTGGTACCATAAACAGACGAAGAAATCGATCGCTTATTAGCATAGGACTATTATTTGTATAATATAAAAGTGTGTCGATTTTTTCATATTCAAAACATATCTGTTTAAGTATTTTATCGAGTTTAAAAAGTCAACGACGAGGTGCGAGTTATTATGAAGTTCACGACTGTACTGTTACGATCGCGAAACTCATTATACATATTTTTGTACGTGCTTCCAAGTGTCGGTAATCGATTGTTGATGTGCAGTTCTGAGTGTTAGAATTATTCAATTCTGTTCCTTGTGTAAGGAATGAGAGAACATGGTCTTGTTATCCTAATCGTAGATCCACGATTCACGATTATTTTGGGCTACAGATTTAAGAAATTTTAAAATAGCTCATCCTACACAAAAGGAACAAAGACACCAGCTCAGACCAATTCATTTAAACGACCAGTTCCTTGTTTAAAATGTACATATTTAATCCGATATTAGAGGCCCATGATATTTGGATGGCACGCGCCAACAAATAACAATACAGTTTCTACCTCAAACGATTCAAGGATGAATACCGTGCGGGTTGCGTGTGCGCAGGTCGATTTGCAGGTGGGTCACGCTCGGACACCGCCGTCATGGCGTCATATCCTCACAGAATTGGCCACTATAATTAATAAAAGAATTGCGCGCGCGCAAGGCAACTCTATGTTCGGTAATGGGCGGCGATCTTGGCGCATTGTTGACGTTTTCGAAGACGAATTGTTGGCGGACAAAAACTTGTTGCGTTGACGCTGAAGTGACCATGATTCAACGCGGATTAACAGGCCAATTACCTATAATGTAATCGGAAGGGCGTTTATAGCTTTGTTTTTGAAGCTTTATACGTTCTGCGAAAAAACAAATTCCAATATCGTAGCGATTATTAGAATGTTTATAAGAATTTCATGAAAATCAATTGGAAAATGTCAAAACTTTTCTTCACTCCTTTTATTTCATGATATTCTACAATGTAGAGCAAAGATAATACAGTGTTACAAAATGTCCTTGCTATTACATTGAATTATTAATCTTTAAGTAACAGGTAACTTGTATCATGACGTCACTACACTTGTTAAGGCCCACCACGCGAAATCTTGAGAGCTCAAGGTATGGGCTGGTTGCGTTACAATACCAGTGCATAACCATTGTTCATGACACGTGTCATGCTCAGACGTCCTGTCAGGACTTATCGGCTGTCATCTCCTGCCCATTATGAGCGCAGAATAGACATGTGGCCTCACCTTTACGGCTACAAGGCCACTGAGCCTTTCCTTTGTAAGATGAATATAATAAATCATTGGTTATCGATAGGTTCAAGGTGTGCTGTGAGAATTTTGTCGATCAATTGTTCTTTTTTGTTTTCAGCTGAATAGGAAGTTAACAATATTGTTTTAGCAAAGGTTGTAGTAGATACAATCTCGTATTGTGGCAGCGATGTCGTGTTTAAAAATCACGTATATTTTTTTTGATATGATTCGTATTAATTTGCTTCGTTCAAATCTCTGAATAATTTCAAGCTATAAATGTTAGATACCTAGGAACAATTTATTGTCTTCTTCGATAGTTAAAAATGTTTTTTTTTTCGATGAAATCGTAGATTGCACCGACGTTATTTATGATTCGTTACGTTGATTATCTATGTACAGTTTTTTTTATTATTCTATCATGTATAAGGCGGGACAGGAAATAATGGCGGTTATTTCTACACTACAGTGTCATAGAGGAAGGATATTGTATATTTCTAGAAGCTGTGTGATTTGTTAGAATGTATTAATATAAAATACAACATACAAGTATCGATATGTGACAAAACTCGACTTCCACAAGTCGATTTTTACTGTAACATCGTTACATATAAAAACGACGCTTAATTTACATAATGGAATTCCTAAAACATTTTTGTAACCGCAAAACAATTGACCCGTAACCTCTAACCTCTCATCAGTTTATAAATATTAATAAGGCGAGACGCCAATTTTCTTCTTCTTCTTTAATATTATAAGTACAACGACCTCTGAAGTTTAGTCGAGGCTCTACATAATTTTTGAGCTAAACGTGCTTCTTTGAACAGAAAAATCGGTATTACCGCGAGAATTCATTATGAGGTTCTATTCACAGCATAATTTTATTATAATTTTATTATACTTATCCCTTTAAGTTATTTAATGGAATAATGAAAAGATTTTGCATAAAATGACTTAGGTATTACTTAGGTATCTGGAATGGCATAGATTTTACACCCGGTTGGTTCCTTCAGCTAAGAATGCAAATGAAAATTCTTCGAGGTTTCGTCTGTTTATCCTGACTATATTATCTCAATGAGAAATGTTTGTCTGTTTGTACATTTTCAGAGTTATAGAGGTGAAGTGATATACTAAGGTATCTTGTTACTCGAAAAAGGACTATGTATCGGTTTGATTTGTTTGTGTGTTGCATGTTATTAATCGCACCTTCTGCATTTGCATTATTCGCGGGCGGGAGGGCGATGCTGCATACTACATTCAAGCTTGGTCAACTGTTTGGCGGAAATAGCACTAAATATTGTTATTTTATATTTCTCGAAAAAGAACATTAAAAAATTCGACATTTTTCAAAATGTAACCTACAGGATACATCTTGGAGAATCCGTCTTTATAGACGAAGTTGAGGTTACTACTGTTATTAATAATGTAATTTATATTTAATAACTTTATTAACAACATAAGGCATTGACTTATCGTCAGCGATCTCTAGAGCTTCATATTTGGTATCTATCTTTCGCCAGGGATAATAAACCAATCTATTTCTTGAACACGCATTGTGAGTTGAAAAGAAAAGCTATTGACTTCCTCTTAGCCGATGAACCCTATCTTTATTTGTATAATATTTCCATCTTCACAAATTGCGGATAGGTCGGCGACCTCAAACAAGGAGACGACTCAATTCAATGTGTATTTTCTGTTGTCAAAATATCGAATTAGCATTCAGATAGATTTCTTAGAATTCCGGTTCATAAAGGAAGATTTTTTATGCATTCATGTAGGTTCAACGGGGTTAAATGGTATTAATTAAACAATTATTGTGATTCTCGCCAAAGTTAATCGCTTTGCTGGTAATCTATTATGAAGTTACCTATCGTAGATAGCAGAATTTGTTTATGGTATGGTGCAAACATGGCATTTTTTTAAAATTTAAATTTTTCAATTGATTGTCATCAAACATAGCAAAGAACTATTCCGATTAAACCAAAGTTCTAACAAAAAAAACGCTTTTTAAAATTGGTTCATGCGTTTGGGAGCTATGGGGCCACAGACATACACACAGTAAGACAAAGGGTTCAATCAATTGGATTGGCAGCAATATCCTCCTTCAATTCAGCAATCTTCAATCCACTTGCCAAACGTGGTGTTACCATGGAGATAGAAGTCGTCTGTGTAGTAGTTAATTCTGATAGAACAAGTTGTGGTATCAGATAATATAATATAATAATATATTACTAGGTCTTTCGGCCACTTCTAAAGTTGCATTTCACGAAGCATAGCGAAGAAAATTCTTTGCATAATTTGTATGCCTCCAATAAATATTAGGGTCGCCACACACTTGCAACACAAGCGACAACTGGGCCGTGATAATAGGGGACTACACCGCACGGACTGGACGTTGTGTAACTTGCTTACGCCTTTTCACGTGAACACCTTTCTTGGTAAGGCATGGTCAGTAACTTGTTGTCATGGTACATCACATCACTGCTCACATGACAATGTTTGTCGTCCTACTCACTAATGGAGAAATGAATAATGTTGCAATTAAATTAAAACAAGCAATAAAGTTAGCTTTACTTATTTTTTTTTTTTTTTAAAAACATTGCCCCACACTAGGACTTCTCCTGTATCGTGGGTGCGTTTACAAACACAAATCTTCACATGCACAAACGCTCAGACCCGGAACAACTATAAGTAGGCCATACAAATATTTGATCCGTGCGGGAATCGAACTAACAACACGTAGCGCAGAAGCCAATCCCTTAACCACTGCATCAAACGTGTCGTCCGATTTACTGAGGATCTAAGATTTTCTATCTATGTTAGTAAATATAACCAAACCACAGCTACTGAGCTTCTGAACTGTGTCAAGTACGATATCAAATCAATAATAAGATAGCTACTTAAGTAAATGAGACCAATAGTCAGATCTCCAGTAGCCGCTACTAGCGTGTTTAAAGCCGAGTCTGTGTGAAAAGCCGCTATCGTACGGTGTGTATGTAGGCGAAACCGCAAACGTTAGAAATCGCGGACATGCGTATTGAATCCATGTATCGCGGTGAAGCTGAACACTGCGCGTGAGTGGAGGACAAATAAACAGATTAAGTCAAATATAACGTAACATCATGCCATGTATTCCCCGAAGGGTTCGGCAGAGGTGTTTTTAGTAACACTCTCGTTTCGCCAGTTATGTTTAAATCCCATGTAATAGGGGGCGAGCCTATTGCCATTAACTAGTCACAAATCCGAGTTGCTACTGAGAAATTCCTAATGGAAAAACCCAATATCACTTTGCCCGACCTGGGGATCGAACCCAGGAACCCATGCTCGGCAGTCGCGCTTGCGACCACTAGAACAACAAGGCAGATATATCGACGGTCCCTACGTAAACTACCGAAAGTCTAAAATGACTATTTTTGAGGAGAGCGTTTTGAAGTTAGGTTCTTTGAATAATTTCAACTTTACGTTTTGAAAAACACGAAATAATTTATGATATTTTTACTTTTTATTTTATAACCTTTAAGATAACATAATTTCACACATTTTAAGCGAATGTAATAAAAACAGAGATTTTGTAGTTTCAATAGTATAAGTAGGGACCATCGATATGATAAATATACCTGGGAAAATGTGAATAATTTATGAATGGTTAAGTTGAATGTGTACAGTAGCTTTCTTGGCTTGTCAACTAATATGATGGGTCGCACATTGTTTGTGTGTCTGTCTATTTCAATTGTTAAATATAAAGGAACTACGATATTAAATTGTAAATTTTTAGGAATATATCGTTTTTTTTTAACAACACCTTTTTCCTCGTGGCTTATTACCTACCGCGCGGATCCAACGATTTGCGAGGTTAAGCTGCGCATGCGGGGTCAGTCTGTGGATGGGTGAGCGTTCGTTACACATCGAAACCTCTCCGTGCCTCGGAGAGCACGTTAAACAGTCGGTTCCGAGTGTCATACGAATACCTATGACAGTCGTTACGGGAAGTCAGAAGCCCGAAAGTTTGACAACCGGTCTAACTTTAGGGTATCGGCATTACCCTGTAACTGGGTTGCGGATGTCTGATGGCAGTCGCTTCGTGTAAAATACTGGTATTCACCCGCATTTGGTTAGACTGGAAGCTGACACCAACATAGTTGGGAAAAGGCTGGCAGAACACGAAAGATTTTTTTAAGCTGCCTATTCAGTTTAAGATTACCTCTTAATCTTATAATGCCCACGGGCAGATTGGGTGGATTAAGTTCAAAAAGAAAGTGCAATTAATACAGTATAATTAGGATTGCGTTTTCACCTCGATTCTATTCATTGTCAAGCAAACGGATTGCTTAGATTTCTCCTATAATGCGTAAAAGTCGGTCAGAGCCTCAGGCTGTAGGACAACTGTTACTGGGCAGATCAATTGCGTACAAAGTGTTTCTTTGTAAAGCAAATTGATCAAATACACCAAGGTTTTTTTTTATAGCGACAGAGTCTACGATAGAGTGAGCTTACCCAGAAGAAGCCTGTTCACTCTAACTTTGAAGAGATTTGGGTTGTTTGCGTTCGGGAACACAGACGCAGGTAGTGAGTTCCTAGAAGCGCTTAGTGCGAATTGGTGGAATGGCAACTAGGTAGGTACGCGCACACGTGCCGCTAAGTCACCCGAGACACAACTGATCGTTATTTTTACGTTTGACCTACAGCTACAAACAAATGGCGATGAATTGTGTATCCAGCAACTTAGTGGCCCATGTGCGGTGAGCCTTAGTGATTACGTATAACCGTATTAGGTGCTAGTGTAAGTGTTACGATTTAAGTAGTATTTTGAGTGGTCTGCACCAATTTGAAGCTAGACCAATAGCTTTCTACAATATAAACGTTAATCGAAAATAAACATCACACCTATATTCCCCGAAGGGTTGGGCAGAGGTGTATAGTAACACCCTCATTTCGCCGTTATGTTTGAGTCCCATGTAATAGGGGGCGAGCCTATTGCCATCAACCGGGCACAAATCCAAACTCCGGGCTGCTACTGAGGGATTCCACACGGAAAACACTTTGCCCGACCTGGGGATCGATCCCAGGACCTCACGTTTAGCAGTCGCGCTTGCCACCACTAGACCAACGTGGCTATTTTGTGGGTTTATTACTATCTGTCCGATTTTCTGACTACTACTAAAACTAATACTAATTAGACTGATTTACTTAGGTATTAAAAAGCATTCAGGACCTGAATATCTAGTTCGTAATAGTGCATAATTCGTAACAGCTTAACAAGTAGGTACCTAACCTACTAGAGCATCAATTTGTAATAATTTCGACAATGCAGATATGATCTCATGATTTTGCGCACAGATAAACCGAAGAATGAAGAAACGGACGTAACATTGCGCACGCGACTCCTGCGCACCGTAGCGGACTGGTATTTATTACTACACTTTATTGCAGGAAATTAGGCGCGTTACGTTTTCCTGCTGTACGAAAATATATATTTCACTTCGATAGATTTATTATTATCGAAACAGAAACCTGCGGGGGAATTTATCGAAGAATTATCGTTATTTCACTTTTGTATTAAATGTGTATTAGCTTTACACTTTCTTTTTGCAGCATGAGTAAGTTTTGATGATGGGATAACCATAATCTTTATCTATCTATCAGCGTGGCTAATGCAGTTTTAATTACTTCCTAAATTATCATTAAGTTGACAGTCTAATAGCGTGGGAATAAGATAAATAAAAGGGCTTTGATACTCTTTTTTACTGAATAAACAAAATAATAGATTCTGTTCTGCTTATAGCAGTGCTAGATATAAATATATCGATGGCAGCAAAGTAGATTTTTAGATTGATTAGATAATTATGATATAAGATAATCTACATTTTTGCGAAAATGCTTTTATTACAAAAATGAGCTTATATCAACCCTATCTACAAGTCTGTATTAAAATAATTTCCAAAATAATGAAGAATACCTCGCACGTGAATGACTACATCTCTACACTCGATTTTTAAGAAACATCGCAGGTAAATATATACTATCTTTTACTAAATGTGCTCTTCTGTAAAATTGCGATTTTGTAGATGTCTTCTTTTACTTTGCTGTCATCGATATAGAGTGCATTAAAAGAGCCTCCACGAGTAACGATACTTAATAAGTACGTTCGGCGCACTCTGAGCTGTCGGCCCCGCTATCAACTTTGCTGATTAGTTAATCTTTTCACTACAGCATAACGCATAGCTTCTCGTATTACTGTTGCCGACACGAGAGAAGAACTGCTAGATACTAGTCTTTAGAAAGAGATACAAAACAAGAATGAGCTAAAATAACCCTACTTCTTCTTCCCGCCCTTATCCGACACTAGGTGGGGTCGGCACAACATGTATTTCATAAACCCATGTTGTTAGAGGTTTTGGCTTATTGTTTTAAGGCCGGCCGCCTGCCTGACATCAACCCTCCCTGGGAATACTCGATGCGCTGTCGCGCGGGTGACCCAATGTGCTTGCTGATATTATGCATTGGGGCCTAAAATGATATGCTTGTCTTGAGAACTTGAAACTTCTCGTATTCGACACTACACACTACTATTCGACATCGTTTACAATAGAAATAAACGGCGATTTATAATAAGAAAATAAAAAAAAAAATACTCGATTTTTTATTTTGTAAAATATAAAATTGATATTTAGTTGCCACGGCGATGACAGATGATAAAGCTAAAATAACCCTACCTCCTACAATATTATGTATATTACCTAACCCCACGTAATCGAAACGCACCTTCTAATAATGCCATTTACATAAATGTTCCGCGCCGTTGAAGGGCAAGATTACGGCTGATAAGGGTCACAGGGGACACCTGGGCTTGTCTCCGACCGAATAAACTTGTTACTAACTGCAAACTTCATAGACAAGAAAGACTATTAATAGAATTTGTCAAATTATGTTTGTAACCGTTGGCATCTTTGGTGGGCAGTACTCCAAGTTCAACGCAGGTGGTACGTCGTCAGAAAAGTGTCTTGGAAGATGACAATAGAGATCACATGCTTGTAAACCAGGGCTGGCCGGAGACAATAACGGGCTAATATTTATTACGATATATGACTGGCGGGTCATAGAAACAAGATATGATCAGTCTTCAATAAATAATGAAAATACTTAATCTAAAATACTGTTCTATCTAGCGTTTTCCCAACTATGTTGGTGTCAGCTCCCAGTCTAACCAGATGCGGCTGTATACCAGTATTTTACACGGAGCGACTGCCATCAGACCTCCGCAACCCAGTTACTGGGCCATACCGATATCGTAAGGTTAGGTTGTCAGTTTAATCTACAACACTAAAGATTAAAAATCGCTTCGCGGGTCACATGTGACCCTCGGGCCGTGGTATGGACAGCCCTGTTCTAGATAGTATAAAGTAATATTGGAAAATACCAATCTCTCTCATTTATCGAAACTTGCGCGGGAGTACAAGAATTTCTTCATTGAACTTGAACAATGGGACTTTGGAGGTCACGATTACGACTGATGGGTGTAAGCCGTGAGATATGAGTGATATTTATCAAAATTATTATTTACAAAACAAGTTGTTCGTGACTAATGAGTAGAAAACTTTCAATGTCATACTAAACCCATCAGTTTCAATTAGTTAACTATTCGGACTATGAAGTTAATTTGGGGAAATTCGGTTTCTTTTGTTTCATCGTGTTTATTAGAGGAGGAAAATCGTCCTAAAGTAATATTTTATCGAGTAAGTAAGTGCCATCCACATTTTACAAACATTATTTCTAAAATAGGTCCTATCTCAAAGAGATTTTTATCTAGTTGTCCAACGAAGTACAACGTGCAAACAAACCTAAGATAGATAAGTCCTTTTTTGTCGTAAATCAAACCGCTTTATCGTAGAAAGTAAACTTGATATTTGCATATTATCGACGTCTGCGCATTCAGCTGTTTACGCTGATTTATGTAAACCAGAGATTGTTCGTCTTTATCTTTGGTGGTCATCGTTTGCTTTCTTTTGTGTGTTTTCTGCATTATTTCATGACAGAGAGACTTAAATGAGTAGCTTTTTGAGTGAAAAATGTTCAAAGATACATTTTATAAAATTTTCTATTTTGAAGATGTTTCTACAACGAGGAAGAGGCTTGGCAACTGTTGTGTATTTTAACATCAACAAAAGCCCTCGAAAGTTGTTTAAGACATTTCTTAAGGAAACATCTGATATATTTGACGTAAAAGCAAAGAAATGGCCGTATATCAGTTAACCCTAACATTACTTCAGCACAATGCCAGCAATCATGAACATTATTGTTCCGAGAAAACTTGCGAGTGAAATTTATATGGAGACGCCATTGTTTTGATAATATTATGAGCTTTCACTTTTCTGCATAATACAAAGGCAAGTGCTGTTTAACTGGGGAATTGTAATTTATTACTGAATATTCGATAACTCGGTCGGCATTGTTTATTTAGCTGCACTTGAAAATTATAATAAGAGTGATCGATGTTTTTACTTTCACCTCAATGGGTGTGATTCTATCTCAATTCTTGAAAACAATACATAACATAATTAGTCCATCACTGTCCCACTGCTGGGAAAGGGCATCTTCTCAGAATGAAAGAAGGGTTTAGGCCTTAGTCCACCACGCTGGCATAGTGCGGGTTGGCAGACTATACACACCATCAAGAACTTCATGGAGACCTCTTAGGTGTGCAGGTTTCCTCACGATGTTTTTCTTTCACCTTTAACGCAACTGATAACCAATTCTGATCCACACATGAATTCGAAAAGTCAGAGGTAGGTACGGACCGGGATCGAACTAAGACCGCCCTGCATGGAAGGTAACCATTCAACCGCTAGGCTACCAGTGAAAACAATACATGAAATCGGAAATCAAAATAATCTTTTCGACACGCATTTCCCGCGTAATAAAACATGACAAATTCTAAATCAATCAAATGTCAGTCAAATTGATGCGTTCAGAGCGTAATCAGGTAATTACTACACGGTTATATGAGAACATAAATTTAGTGTGAACCTTGACATGTTACACCTTGTTGCGTGGGAGAAACATTTTATTTATAACATCGTTCGGTTCATTATTTACTGGTTCGACGTGTGTAAAAATAAACATCTTACGTCCTACGTAGCTAGTTAATGCGACACCATGCGATGTGTTCAACGTGAAATGTCGTAACGGGAGTTGGTCTTACTTAAACAAGATGTAAATGCAACAACTGAAACCTCTCAAGGGCTCATTGTACGCATCATTATGAACAACTTCTAAAAGGGACCAAAACTGAAATCGCGAAAAAAAATCTGCTTCCCAATATATATGTTCGCATAACTCGACAAAATGTTGGGAACAGCTGAGTTTTTTTCGTGATTTCTCGATTGGTCCCGTAGTAAAAGTTGTTCATAATGATATGTACAATGAGCCCTTAAGAGGTTCTCAGTTTTTGCATTTACACTTTGTATAAAAAATCCAATTTGAACGGAAGTATGTGGCATAGAAACAAATACGATCTATTACATACTGGGTCGCACCCTGTTCTCCACTCATGTACCTACTAATATTCGCAATCATGTAGGTTACCTAGGGGCACCAGTAGGTGCAGCATGACTATCGTAGATAGAGGTTTTGTCGACGGGAGAATAGATAAAATGACATATTGTCATTGTGAATAGTAAGTAATTTTGTGTATTCTTCCGTCGACAAAACCCTTGTCTACGATGGTCACGCTACGCTTGCTGCCATTGTTTGCTACGATCGCATCGGATCGTGTCGCGTCGCATTCTCGTTCCCGTAGGACAACGGGTTTGTGTCGTTATACCGCAGTCACTATTAGTAGATATTACGTAAAGTTACGCCAAAGATACATCTCTGTACGCATTGTTATGGGTTTTAACGGTCGTCTGTGATTTAAATAAAAATCTGTTCGTGTGTTATTAGTCTGACGTATTTACGGTTATAACAAGGATACTGCTGTCTTCATAGCAATGTCGTTATTTAAGATTCATTATCTTATCGCAGTCTGAAGTCTGAAATGTGAATGGATTCTTTGATTCTGACATATTATGCAAGATATTTTTAGATCTGGATTTATCTGATCTTCAATCAATGCTGTTTCTTAGGTCTATGAGAAATGTTATGCAGTGATACAGATTCCTCAAACGCGTCCGTCGCAAATTGATTTGATAGTTACTTTCTAAGATGAAATATAGGGAGAGAGTAACCACATACACATTAGTGATAATGACATTACGTTCGCGAAATTACGTAAAGTGTTGGTGCCCACCTGACGACGGGCGCGAAACCAGTCCGGCGCTTGCGCATCCGGACCAGTTTCACGCGAAGCAAGGTCCCGCCGTAGACCCGGTCACTTCCACCGCGACACGGCTGCAGGGAGCGTTAGCCTCTATCAACCCGTTTATTATTTTTATATTTCGCGTTCGAACACGCAAAATGGCTGACTTTCGTGATTATTAATTCTTGCGAGACGACCTTTTGAAGGGCTTCTAGTGTTTAAGCTTTGAGTTTGTTTTCTGACTAACGGTTTATTTGTTTGGTGACCTTTATTATAGTACTAGCGGCCCGTCCCGGCTTCGCACGGGTGGACATTTTTCCCGTTTTTGCAACATTTTTCATTTATGCTCCGCTCCTATTGGTCGTAGGGTGATGTTATATAGTCTATAACCTTCCTCGATAAATGGACTATCCAATACAAAAAAAAAACAATTCCAACCGGTAGTTCCTGAGATTAGCGCGTTCAAACAAACAAAAAAACTCTTCAGTTTTATAATATTAGTATAGATAGATAGGACAAGATTTAGCAATCGAAATAATGAGACCTGAAGACTTGCTAAAAGCTTCCTCTAACTATAAACTAGGTAGATATTACTACTAATAACAAAATACGTAACTGGATGTTGTATACGACCAGGAATACGATTTGGCAACTAATAGTTGTTGTAGTAACGCCGCGATGACTGGATTTATGATCCAGTATTTTCGCGTTCTGTGTACGTTAGCGTAATCGGAAGCAACGTTATAAATTGGCATAATAAACTCCATTAAACACATGTGTTTATGTTTTAGGATAACGCGTTTTACATAACAATGAAATATAAATTAAATATACCAATTAATATCGTATAAAACAAAAACTATTTATATTTCCGTATATTTTCTAAACAATAATTAATCAGAGGCGAATCTGACATGACTGCTGAGCATGGGGTCCTGAGTTCGATTCCCAGGTCGGGCAGTGTTATTGGGTTTTTTCATTAGGAATTTCTCAGTAGTAATCTTGAGTCTGGATTTGTGCCGGGTTAATGGCAATAGGCTCGCTCCGTATTACATGGGACTTAAACATAACTGACGAAACGAGGGTGTTACTGAAACACCTCTGCCTAACCCTTCGGGGAATACAAGGCGTGAGGCTATGTTATGTAATCTATACTAATATTATAAAGAGGAAAGATTTGTATTTTTGTATGTAACGAATAAACTTAAAAACTACTGGACCGATTTCAAAAATTCTTTTGCCGTTAGACAGCTACATTATCCCTGAGTAATATAGGCTACGGGCGGAACCGTGAGGACACAGCTAGTATCGCATAAAACAAAAACTATTCATATTTCCGTATTATTCCTTAACAATTAATCACTCACCCATAATGTCACTATTTGTTTTATTTTCTTACAAATTATATGTAAAAGCAAATGCATTTCAAAAACACTTTTCAAAATCTGTTATAACACCACCACAGCACTAGCAGTTATGGGATAATGAAAATAAAAAAAATATATTTTATGCGTCTCAAGTCATTAAGCTGATCGTTTATGATCCTCTGACAGTAATCATTATGCGGAATACGGTAATTGCAAAGTAAATATTGAAAAACTGGTAATTTTACTATTAGCGTTCATAGTTAATAGTTGTTTTTACCGTCGACAACTAAATGTGTTATTAGAATCGCATTTATCCGTCATGTTGTGTGTTGAAGTGATTATAGGTAAATAGCTAAATAACTGCGCAGTATTTTCGTGACTGCTGATCCTGGGTTCGATCGCCAGGTTGGGCAGTGTTATTGGGTATTTCCGTGTGAAATTCCTCAGTAAGCAGCCTGGAGTTTGGATTTGTGCTCAGTTGATGGCAATAGGCTCGCCCCTTATTACATGGGACTTAACATAACGGCGAAATGAGTGTGTTACTATACACCTCTGCCTAACGCTTTGGGGAATATAGGCGTGATGTTATGTTATGTTATTTTTCTCATTTTTAATATTATTTATAGCGTGATATGACTGTGCTAATTAATAAGTGTGTGTGATCAATAAAAGTGTGTGTTCATGACATGTGTTTGCGTTTAATGTTTGTATTTGGGGTGAAAACGAATTCGAATGAGCATACCCTTTAAAGCCATACAGCGATATATTAATTATATTAAATCTTTTGTTGCTAGCGAAATCTTTATAGGATTCAGCAGTCGATCCATGTTCTAATTTGGGTTCTGTCCAAAAATCTTATAAAATCAATGCTTGAGAGAAACGCTCTTCGTTAGGTCATAACATAACATCACGCCTTATATTTCCCGAAGGGTTCGGCAGAGGTGTTTTCAGTACACCCTCGTTTCACCAGTTATGTGTAAGTCCCACATAATAGTGGGCCAGCCTATTGCCATTAACCGGGCTACAAATCCAGACTCCAGGCTGCTACTGAGAAATTCCTAATGGAAAAACCCAATAACACTTTGCCCGACCTGGGGATCGAACCCAGGACCCCATGCTCAGCAGTCGCGCTTGCGATCACTAGACCAACGTCTTCGTTGGGTGACTTTACATATTTGATTTCTTCCACTTAACTGAAGTAATTTAAAAGTCGAAAGACACGAGTGAGATTTCCTTAATTCCTTAAGTATGTCCATAAAAAAAGTTACCCGATATGGTGAAATAATAAAACATTTAACAAATGGCCCACATTAACGCCAACAAAGCTAGTTTACTGCCTGAAAGCTCGTGAAAGAGGCGTGGTGACCTTAATGTATCCAAATACCTATGATTATCAAAATATATTACAGATATGCTATAGAATTAGATCAGTCTGATGGGTCAAACACGTCATAGTCAGGGTAGTAGAACAATGGACACCGTCCTAAGTACTTTAAAGGTAAGTCATGTAGGTTCCATACATTTTTTTCGAACCTTCCTAATAGATACACTGAGCTGTCAGTCATGAGTATGGTTGCCACCGGTACTATATTATATATTATCGTACTATATTTCAGTCAATTGTACTATACAAGGTTAGTCGGAAAGGGGGTACTAAGCCGAAAGGGTGTTAAAGTACCTATAGTAAGGGATAACTTTTGTTAAACAACTTTCTCCAAAACTCGATAGTTTAAGAGAAATAGCTTTTCGAAGATTTCGTAAAAAATATGCTAAAATCTATATGTCCATAGCTATGATAAGCTGTTTTTACAATTTAGGTCATATTTGGGGTCACGGATTAGAAAATAAATTTTCTGAATTCATAACTAAAGCAGGTATGTTTAAAAAAAAAACTAAAATAAAAATCTTTTATAGCATGCAAATAAAAATTAACGAATTTTGAAATTTTAACACTTGCTTTAAAATAGTTATCAGTGAAACTTTAGGTGGCCCGCGGCTTAGTACCCCCTTTCCGACTAACCTTGTATATTATAGAAAAATAATATAGTACGAAAACTACTTTATTTTCATTCCTAATTCAACTGTCGCCCTTTTATATGTTAAATGTAACTGAAGGTCTGGAACGCACCCGCAGCGCAGCACGGAGAATTTTAGAACGAAACGCATTCGCAGCAACAAGACGTCAACTGTCAAACTGTCAATAATTTGTCGATGAAACATGGAGCAAAGTGTACTGTATGATAAAAAATAAATGTGTACATTTTTTTCTCCTGAATTTCCCAAAAGTACTATATTTTTGCATCTTTTTTGGGAAATGTACTATATTTGTTCAAAAAAAAGGTGGCAACCCTAGTCATGAGTCGCTAGTGAGTGGTAAAACCTGTCATAGCCATAATAGATGATACGCCCTTTTCCTCAATCCGAGTTTATACCCTACTCGTGGCCTTCATCCCTATCCACATACATTTACACGGGTGACATCACATAACAAAACATACCCCTATAACTATGCATGTACACTGTACAGTAGGGGAATGATAAAGCTCGTCAGTTTTCAAATTCATTCCTTTCCCACATCGCGGCCACGTGTTACCTTTTCAAACTGTTGAACGGAAAAGACCCATGCATGGAAATATGGACGTAGTTAAGCGACAAGGATCCAACCCACAAAATTATCGAAAGTGAGTTATTTATATCAAAATACTCCTTAAACTTCTTAAGCCAAACTACACATAATAACATTTTAACAAGTTAAATATTATACATTTGTCCTTTAATTACAATAAAATCAAGAAATTTAAATCAAAGGACCAATGAAGAAATACAGGCTAAACTTAAAAATTGAATATCAAATAACTGTGTGGGTTGGATCCTTTTCGCTGAACTACGTCCAATTATGTTTAATTATTTGGTAGCAAAGATCAGAATCGCTTTTCGCCTCCATATGAAGTAGTAGTGCCATATAATGTCTTTGATTTGATTTAAGGAGTTTTGTTGTAAAAACCATTACATCAATCAATTCGATGATTAAATAAATTGACATACTAGTGGTTGTCATCATGTCACCATTATAATTTTTAACATCCTGTCAAAAAATACTTGTATTTTCATTTCTATAATGTTGGCAATACGCAGTCGGTAAAATAGGTTGTTTCTTGCACTGTGCAAACAAAAATAAACCTTAAGGTGTATAACATGTTCGTTCCCCGACTGTACCTATGTAACATTACATAGCCACGCTCCGTTCTACCGGCGTCCTCGTGGTTCGCCGGAGGCTCTGTCGGAAATGACGCGGTCGTCTCGTGCCCGTCACATGACGGCCGCCACCCCTCAATTTGGGTACCCTAAATGGCTTCGCTATCCGTCATACAATTATGTTCGTTTGCGGACTCTGTTTACGTACGAGCACTCGGTTTACGCGTGATCGTTTCAGATGAAGGACATCGTGTTTGTAAACCCTATTTTGTTGAGTTAGGAACTTTTACTATGGTGCGATAACTTAATACGCAATCTTTAATGGTAGATTGTTTATTCTCACAAAATATACAAGGTTAGTCGGAAAGGGGGTACTAAGCTGCGGGCCACTTAATGTATCACTGATGACAGTTTTAAAGAAAGTGTTATAATTTAAAAATTCGATAATTATTTTATTCATGCAATATGATTTTTATTTTAGTTTTTACAAAAATTCTTCATCCCTACTTTAGTTACGAATTCAGAAAATGAAGCTTCTAATCCGTGACCCCAAATATGACCTAAAATGTAAACACAGCTGATCATAGCTGAGGATAGATAGAATTTAGCGTATTTTTTATGCAATCTTTGAACAGCTATTTCTTTTAAACTAATGAGTTTTGGAGAAAGTTGTAGAACAAAAGTTATCCATTATTATAGGTACTGTAATACCCTTTCGGCTTAGTACCCCCTTTCCGATTAACCTTGAATAAAACATAAAATACGGTGTTAATGGGTTTTTCCGTGTGGAATTCCTCAGTAGCACCTCGGAGATTGGATTTGTGGCCGGTTGATGGCAATAGGCTCGCCCCCTATTAAATGGCACTTAAACATAACGGCGAAATGAGGGTGTTACTATACACCTCTGCCCAAACCTTCGGGGAATAGGAAGAAAGAAATTTATTTGGCACGAAAGCAGTCAGACACACAGACAAAAAATTCATAAGAGACAAAACAAAAGAAAAACTAAACAAAATATAAAGTATCTGTGTGTCTAGCGGCTGCGCCAAATAGGTTCAGTTCAGCATAAATGTCAGACTACTAGTGCCTGACGCTGGTTTTCAACTGAACCCATACAGGCGTGATGTAACGTAATTGTAAAAAAACGGTATATTCATATCAAGGTAAGCTTTACACAAAGCATGCCAGATTTTATTTGAGTGACAAAAGAAGCACGTCTTATATAAAAACTAGCGGCCCGTCCCGGCTTCGCACGGGTGGACATTTTTCCCGTTTTTGCAACACTTTTCATTTATGCTCCGCTCCTATTGGTCGTAGCGTGAAGTTATATAGCCTATAGCCTTCCCCGATAAATGGACTATCCAACCCAAAAAGATATTTTGTATTCCAACCAGTAGTTCCTGAGATTAGCGCGTTCAAACAAACAAACAAACAATCAATCAAACAAACAAACTCTTCAGCTTTATATATTAGTATAGATAAGAGGGAAGAGTCAAGTGTGAGTGACGTCAGACTTCGATCCGTCAAAGAAAAAAAAAGACACGAACGTATCCATGATGTAAGCTTTGCATAGCAACAGCTTCCAGATGTGTTACAGTCCTGTTTATCCTTACAAAAACGGTTAATAACATACATTACATAACATCACGCCTTATATTCCCCGAAGGGTTGGGCAGAGGTGTTTTAATACACCCTCGTTTCGCCAGTTATGTTTAAGTCCCATGTAATAGGGGGCGAACCTATTGCCATCAACCGGGCACTAATCCAGACTCCGGGCTGCTACTGAGAAATTCCTAATGGAAAAACCCAATAACTCTTTGCCCAACCTGGGGATCGAACCCAGGACCTTACGATCAGCAGTAGCGTTAGCTACCACTAGACCAACGAGGCAGTCCGTCAGTCAGTAAACGCCTAATAAGTACTTTACTAATAACGGTAGACGTATCAAAAAGACGAATAGAGTAATCCACTTGCAAACCGCGCTATGTGACAATTTTTGTGATTTTTAGATAATGGCGGGAAACGGACCAGTATTTAAAATAAATTCATATACATTAAAAATACAGCGCCAAAACTTGCTATATTCTGAGCAAATCGGTATCAAATGTTGACTACTCTTGCAAAACTCGCTATTTTACTTAGGCCCGATTTTACCAACGTCGGGTAGCGTTTATCTAAGGAATAAGCTAGACGTATTGACAGAATTTCTATACAAAAGCTGTCAAAATGACAAATTTATTCCTAGGATAAAAGTTATCCGACGTTGGTAAAATCGGCCCTTAGATGCTAGAGTTCGGAACAATCTTTCTTTTTCAGTTACGGTTTTTTTTATCCAAGCACATAACGCCGTTTGCAAGTGGACTACTCATATGATAACGTTAAATGGTATTTATATAATTTTAATTTGCTTATTTCGTAATGCTTCAAATTGACACGCGATTGATAAAGAAAATTGTAAACAAATTATGTAACTCGCCGCCTAGTATGCATATTTCATTATTTAATCAAGCCTATTCATAGTGGAGATTAGTGTCGATTGATTGTATACATAAATAAATAGGCTATTATTGTATAAGTGGTAAATCAAGCGTGTAACGCGAGATTTGTTAGTATAATAAACATTTCTTTGTTGTTTGTATGTTTATTTTTTTATTGCAACATGACATAACTCTTATCGTTTAACTCAATCAATAGTTGTTGATTAAACTATCAATTCCAACACCTTAAACTACGCACGATTTTATAAGTAACATAGTAAAATCAGGATAATTGACACTAGGGATTTCTACCCTCAGTATTCTACTGGATTATGAGTTCTAATAACAGCGGCAGGAAACCGGCATGCCTGAGAGATATTTCTCGACAGCATGTGAAGCCAAGTTAGAGGCCCATGACGGCATAAAGTCTGACACCAGGTTAGTCACTAACCATACGAAAAGAAGAAGTCCTAATATAATATTTAAAAAAAATATAGTAGGCCAAATTACTATATTCTCTTCTAAAGGAAATACATACACAGAGAATTAATTTGTCAATGCTATGCTATAACTTATAAAGCTTTTCTAATAATAAAACCACAGAAGAAAAAATACTCATGCAAAAAATACTCATTCAAAAAAATTAAACTTTAGATTTGAAACATACTTTATATGTTTATGTATGTATATTTATTTATCCTAGTCTTCTATATTTTTTTGAGTACTGGGGTCGAAAATAGTGGTCCTACATGTTTAGACAAAAATAGTTGCAACTCTAATTGACACAAACGTCCTACCGCAATCCGCATGACAACAGAAAATTATCGTAATCCCCTCGTCAAGAGATCTTGATAAAGGCAATAATGTAGACCAAGATTATAATAAGAGTAGAATATAATTAATTATGAATTCAATTTAAATAAAGCTAAGTTTATTAATAATTTCTTACTACTGAAATAATAAACGCTAACTGGAGGAAGGATACTCCAATGATCGGCTAGGAACCAGTCCCCACTTAATTTGTTTTGATTTCTTTCACTTAAATCAAGTCGTAGTATAAGTGGTACTAAACAATGTATAATAACATCAAGCTATGCCAAGTCGTACGGTAAACAGTAGTCACATGCTTTGTGACGTTAGGAATAAGTATTGAGAAATAATAAGACTGAAGACCAGTTGTACAACATTGCGGGCGTAATTGTTCTTATTGAATACCAAAATAAACTATTAGACGTAGGTAATGTTTTATTATGATATGTTTAATTGCCTCCAAAAATTAAAAAAAATCCAAAGATAGTGAGTATTTATCAAAAACAGTGACCCTAAGTAATCGGTTAGGGAATGACGAATAAAATAATAATATTTGAAAATTTATGAAGTATTAAACTATTTTACGAATTATGGCTAGTTTAATAAAAAAGAAATTGAGTATCTTTGAAGATACAATAACATTTATTTTGCACACCGTACTAACTTCTATCTAGTACATTCTTAAAAATATTGAAACATATTAAGTAACTATGACATTAGACATTAAAATAGGCTGTTATATGAATAAATGGATGGTCATCATCAAGTTCTGCTTACCCACGATCCCGTGGAGCCCCAGCGCTTAAGCCTCTTCCCGAAAATGTTTTGACACTGCGAGAGGCACGACACTGAAGCCGCCGGTTGTATCTTGTTCACGAAACTGTCACCCCTGTCTAATGTCATTTTACACTGCCACTAAACACCTCAGTTTTACAAAAGTTCCAAAAAAAATGTCATTTACACTAAAAATATTTTTATTAAATGTTTATTTCATTTATTTATCGTACACTAGTTATACACAAATGCACATGTGAATTCAAAGGCGTATCGGTACGCCGCAATCCGCGTGTGTCTGCAACGCGTGCGACCGCTTGGCTGGCAGTCGTGCGAATGCCAAGCGCTCCCTCCGATTTCCCTATCTCCGGAAAGTCGCCCCGCCCGCCCTGGCCGCCCAAACTTCCAATTAGTTTTTTTTTTACTGGAATCGTATTAGTGTCGGACAGCTTGACTGTCGCCGTGTATGATGAACAATTCTAGTGAAAAAGATGTCATTAGGAAATCATAAACGACTCTAATCTTCTCCCATTTTCCAAAAGTTTCTGTCGGTTTCTCGGTAAAAAAAGCTTTTCGTATCTTTGACTTACATTCTTTAGTTTCGCAGGAAGTTATTATTTTATTTTAGATTTACTATGTGGATGTAGTAAATCAAAAATAGCGTAATTACCTTCATAAGTGCTATTATTATTTTGGGTTCGTTGACGCATAGTACGCAAACTATTATTATAGTGAATAGATATCTCGTGTTTTCCGACATAAATAATAATAATTGATACACAAACCGATGAAGACACCGACTGATATTTGTTATGATAAATTGATCCTTTGAGCGCCGTACAAAGGTACTTTACATTTTCATAGTACTCTATTCTAATTGTTGACGGACAGCGATGGAAGTCATGCGGTAGCATTTACCATGAATTGCAAGCATGGACACAACCATGGAATAAATTAGACGCATTATTTGTATCTTCCATTACCAAATAAAGGTATGGTGTGCGATTCTCTATTGTTGGAAATGGAACATCTATTTCCCTCGAACAATGAAATAACGAATGCAATCAAAATTAAATCAATTGTTTTACCCCTTTTGCATCTCTTTTTTTATGTATCTAGCTGAGGTTGGCGTTTCCTATCTGAATACCTGAGAGGAGAATTGCCAAAACATACGCTGGGGTCTCTTTTAAAAATAACATAACATCACGCCTTTTATTCCCCATAGGGTTCGGCAGAGGTGTCTTAGTACACCCTCGTTTCGCCAGTTATGTTTACTTAAGTCCCATGTAATAGGGGCTGAGCCTATTGTCATTAACCGAGCACAAATCCAGGCTGTTACTGAGAAATTCCTAATGGAAAAGCTCAATAACACTTTGCCCGGCTTGGGACTCCATGCTCAACAGTCGTGCTTGCGACCACTATACCAACAAGGCATTTCAAAACAGTCCGTCAGTTCAGTCTCTTTTAAAGTCCAGACAAATCATGAAATAATAAATATGTCTTATTTATATCACCATATTATGTGATCACCAATTTGTCTGAGCGTGGTGATAATGGCGACGTTTCCTATTACTGTTGCAGAACAAGTGTAGCGGCCATTGGTAGGCCCATCAGTTGACTTTACTTGGTAATTTCATTACGTTCGATCTGCCTAGCCTTTTCCTAACTGTAATGGGGTCAGCTTCCAGTCTAACCAGATGCGGCTGAATACCAGTATTTTACATGGAGCGACTGCCATTAGACCTCTGCAACCCAGTTACAGGTAATGTCGATATCCTAAGGTTAGACCAGTTATCAGAGTTTCGGGCTTCTGACTTCCCGTAACGACTGTCTTAGGTATCCGTATGACACCCGGGCTGACTGTTTAATGTACTCTCCGAGCTACGGAGGGGTTTCGATGTGTAACGAACGGTCACCCATCCACAGACTGACCGCGGCAAGCCTTCGAGCCCTTGGCACTGTCATTACTATGATATTAATATTTATGACGCGATCGCAATGAAAGGTGAAAATCTCTAGCTTTTTAGTTATGTGCGGGAGAGTTTTATCGCTCCTGTGACATTCAAGTTTTTATAGCAAGAATAAAATTACGCAAGTGATGTGTTTTAAAATGAGTTTGCAGCAATATAATGTCCCATTAAATTGGGTTATGTGTACGTAGGTGCAAATTGTTAAGCGTTGTCAGACTAACAGCATTTAGTGCAGTTTTGTTCTAGATCAGAAGTGTGAAAACGTTATTTAATATTTACAAATATTCAAGTTTACATAATAAAATATGTAAATAACAAGGATTTTGTTTGTATAAAAAGATTGTTTATAGTCTGTCGTATAAATCAAAATGCAACTGGGACTAAATCCAACTTGGATGAGTTATGTATTTTATATACGTTACGACTTGCGAGGTGGACTATGCTCTCTAAGGAGTATACCTACATATATTACCCACCATAATTTAGGCAACATACTTCATTTCACGTCTCCTTTCGAAGCTTTGTTTTTCATAGTTTTTCCATTGCTAATTATCTAAACGATTCTATTTATATCTTATTACTCTTATTATTATTATGAAACTACATACCAGCAAAATATGACAAATACATCGTATAGTGACGTCGAGTTGAAAAATTCAACGAACGGCACGTGGAAACACGGTAGAGTGGCCCAATTAATTAGCGTTGGACGGAGCACCTCTAATTAATTCGATTAGATAAAGCGGAGGCTTTCGAAATTCTCCACGCTGAGTGAAAACCTTCAGTTTCTGGGCTTACAAAATGTTCGCTTATGAAACTAAATTACTACCTTAGCTACTTCAACTGATATGGATTTATCGTAAGAATCTTGGCTTAATGCGATCCGATACCGCTACAGGAAAAACGTAATAACCGTCCCTGAAAAACAGTCTGTCCGTTTTAAAAATAATAACAATCTATAGATCTTGATGAAGGTTACTTCAGTTTAATGTTAAAAACAAATTACGTATGTTAAAAATAAATCTAATAATCGTAAACCTTGGAAGACCAGGAAGGTCGTAGTTTTGACCAGACATCAGTCTCCCCCCACACATGTTTTGACATGACATGACATAACCAATCATAATCATGATATATTTACAAAAAAAGCTTTTGTTATTAACGTGAAATCGTAGTAAACATCGTGGTAACGGCTGCTGTGAAGGGTAAAAAAATACACTGATGTCTATAAAACAATTGCAAGGCGAATCAAAACTAATGACAGGACAACCTTGTCCCATATTGCGGTTTCCATAATATAAACCATTAGATTTATGAAGAACATCTTTAATTAACGCTTTGTGTGAAATCGCAACTGATAACTGTCAGTAAACGCGTAAATCACAGTCTTGGAAAATAAATCTTTTTTTATTTTTGCAATTTCACCGGTGATCTTAACGTTGATTGTGAATAATTATGTATTTTTTCACGGAAATGTTATCTAAGAAAATTGGGTCAAAGCGAGAGCAAAGTAGGACCTACTGTAAGTCTACATATTACTTCTAATTACTTAATATAAAAAATAATTAGCACATTACTGTCCCACTGCTGGACACGGGCCTCTTCTCAGAATGAGAAGGGTTTAGGCCTTAGTCCACCACGCTGGCCTGGTGCGGGTTGGCAGACTACACGCACCATCGAGAACTATATGGAGCCGTTAGGTGTGCAGGTTTCCTCACGATGTTTTTCCTTCACCGTTAACGCAAGTGATGATCAAATTCTGATCCGCACATGAATTCGAAAAGTCAGTACGGGTCGGTATCGAAGTCAGCCCTCCTACTGCTTCGAAAAATTACTAATTATTAGGTACTTAAATATTATTTATTAATTGTTGTGCCGCAACTTGGGAGAGGATATGTCCAGCATTGCAATACTCTGAGTTAATTGATTGATGATTTCTAACCCCTCGTTTACACCTAGGTATAAAACATGTATCAGATATTTTTTCGAAAAAAATATTACTAATATGCATATTTTAAGTAGCAAACAAGTGTGTAGATCTTTAAAACACTAGTTTAAAATATGTTACACATGATCATTAAGTGTTAATACTAAGTAATTTCTTTTAAATAGACCTTTACACAAATTATGTTTACAACTTGTTTTTAGGTGTACACGAGGGGTTAGTGTAGTGACGGTACGTTTTCGAGTAAATGGTTGTTTAACCAGAGACTCAAGGTTAGTGAAAATCTGTGATTCTCATTATCCTTGCTTGTCAAACATCGAGAAGATTATTTTCAAACGTTTGATCTAACAATAAAACAAACATTAATTTAACAATAGAACCAACAGCTGATCGAAGGACATGCCTGCCTTAAATCTTATTCAACCTTAACGTCTCGAAGACACCTGATGATGGATTCCATCCACGACTGAATGCAGACGTGGGCTTAATCCTGTCTAGATCTGCGTAGGATAATACTAGCATTAATCTTTTAAAAGACGTTTATCTGTTGAATGTAAAACAGTACGTTATTTGCTGCCTTCGTTTGAAGAGGTCAGGAAGTATGTAGGTCAGTATTTCCCTTATGGGGTGTCAAGGACTTTGGAGTGAGCTGCGCTAAGATGCGCGAGCGAAAATAGAACAGCTTACTTACTATAATCTGTGATCATTACTTTTAAATAAATCATTGCCAGTAAGTAGGTAATGGACGATTGAGAACAGGAGTGGGCAAATAACATAACATCACTCCTATATCCCCTGTAGGGTTGGGCAGAGGTTTAACACCCTCATTTCGCCGTCATGTTTAAGTTCCATGTAATAAGGGGCGAGCCTATTGCCATCAACCGGGCACAAATCTAAACTGCAGCTACTGAGGAATTGCACACGGAAAAACCCAATAACATAGCCCGACCTGGGGATCGAACCCTCCTCACGATCAGCAGTAGCACTTGCCACCACTAGACCAACTACTTCTAAATAAATCTAAGACTATTGCTTATTATGCGAAGGTAATGGATGATTGAGAAAAGGAGTGGGTGAATATAATTATTATAGTCGTCCGGAAACGTCCGGATAAGGCCGCTGCTGAACGAGGTGTGTAATAGGCCGCTACATTGAACGTTATTGTTATTATCACCACTGTTGGCAAACACAGTAGGACGGTGGTGCCGATTAATAAAGAAAAAGATACTAGACACAGTGGCGCAGCTTGCAACAGACAGGCCCTGTATCAAAAAAAATCGGGGGACTTTCTACCTGACTTCGGCGAAGCCCAAACGGAGAAAACCAAACTTAAAACCATGCTCCACGGTTGTATGGAGTGTCTGGGGTGTATCGAGTGAAGCGTTTAAGAAAGAGTTTGGCGTACGGCCTAAGAGCTTGAGGTAGATTATGGATAACATTTTACGAATTTTTGCTTACACTCGTCGGGGCCCCTGTAGCCCGGGGGCCCTGTATCATTCATACAGCTGATATGGCGGTAGCTCCGCCCTTGCTAAACACTCTTAGGTTGGTGTTCACCAACATTAATACTTTTGCTGTTTAACTAAACAACTGTTTACCTAATATTCGATAGTGAACGATCGTTTAACTAGAAAATTTATGAATAGAATTAAAGAATAGGAAATTTGATTTTTGTATGAACATGCGTACGCACCGCCGTCTTGATAGGTTTTATATACAAGAAATTCTTAACAAAAATACAACTAATCCTCAGATAAATCCGACGCGAAGTTGTTAAAATCGGTCCTAAAGTAAATAAAAATCCGAGAGCTTCAGTAGGCTCTAACATTTTATTTACTTTTTAGATATAGTTCAAGAAGGTGACGTCGTGGGAGTTGAGTTACTATGGCCATAAAGAAAAGAAGCTGAAATCAGAAAGAGACTAAATGTATCGAGGAGTGACGTCAAACGGCAATCACTTTGTGTGCTTTGAGGTCAGTATAAGTATAAACTGTCTCGTTGATCAAGTGGTGGCAAGCGCGACTGCTGATCGTGAGGTCCTGGGTTCGATCCCCAGATCGGGCAAAGTGTTATTGGGTTTTTCCGTGTGGAATTGCTCAGTAGCAGCCCGGCGTTTGGATTTGTTCCTGGTTGATGGCAATAGGCTCGCTCCCTTTTACATGGGACTTAAACATAACGGCGAAATGAGGGTGTTACTATACACCTCAGCCCAACCCTTCGGGAAATACCTACAGGTGATGTTATGTTTATAGCTTAGTTGGTATGTATTACTGAAATGTCAGTGGTAAATGGAAGGTTATTTTAAATTCGTTCGTGATTATGGTCACTGAAAAGTGAAATGTCGAACTCTTATCCACAAGAAAAGTGTATGAGCTGTCAATAAAAATGTATTTAGTTTTCCCAAGCGTTTCGTGTGAAAGTAGGAAGTGATTGAGCACTTATAAAACTTCACACGCCGCCAATAAGATTGGCTGGTATTTTAATAGTTTTCTGCACGTGTGACTCGTGTGGTACATTTGTAGGGCATTGAAAGGGTACGTGCAGGCTTTTTATATACCATACAACGTTATTGAAAGATGAAAGTTTAAAAGGTTCTATGAATTCACTCATTTTTTCTATTTAAAGTAACATGGGGAGTTAGCTAGACACACAGCCGCTTGACACACAGCTGCTTTATTTTTGTTTTTTATTTTTACAATGTGGGATAAGGTTTTAAGGTTCTACCGACCTTGCTGACTGGCGAATCTTTACACCATGGCATATCAAGCTATTCACGTCCAGTTCGTGTGGACACCAGAGAAGAAGAAGCAGTGGTGCTAGCATAGGTTAAAAATTGCTTAAAAATCATTCTTCAGTCCAATGGTGAACACGAAGATTACTGCAATTGACTGTCGCAATAAGTACTCATTGAAGTGAGTACTTATTAAAATGAGGTCGCGGATCATAAGATTTGCGAGGTTAAGCTACGCTTGGCGCGGTCAGTCCGTAGATGGGTGGACGTTCGTTACACATAGAGACCCCGCCGTGCCTCGGAGAGCACGTTAAACTGTCAGTCCCGGGTGTCATACGAATATCTATGCAGTCGTTATGGGAAGTCAGAAGCCCAAAAATCTGACAACCGGTCTAACCTTGGGATATCGGCATTGCCTAGTAGCTGGGTTGCGGAGGTCTGATGGCAGTCGCTCCTTGTAAAATACTGGTATTTAGCCGCATCTGGTTATATTGGAAGCTGACTCCAACATAGTTGGAAAAGGCTAGGCAGAACAGAACGTATTAAAATGACGTAAAACAAGGTTTTATTAAAAATGGCGGAATTTCGTAGTAATTCTACACCGCAGGATCATTCTAATTATAAATGTGTAGTAAATTATTAATTTTACGGAAACAAAGACCGTAAATCCGAATCGCAGTTATGTATAACTTCGCCTTGATCTGGTTAACGCTTGGTAAACTGGTAGTGCGCAGAATACTCGCACATTATGTGCTGGTATATAATATGATTTATGAGTAAACTAAAATATTAAATGTAGTAATTAAAATATTATTAAAAAAAAAAAATGTTCGCCTGAAGAGTCCTTGCTTCTTTTTGACGGCAGAAATTGTAACACAATACTGTAGACCAGGGATTCCTAAACTTTAAAGATAACGGAACACCAACCAAATACCTATTTTTTATCGAACCCTATATCATATTTTATCCTTTATTATGAGAGTAATTTGAATGAATTTTATTTATTAATTTTTACTATGATTTTAATCTACATTTTGATTTTCATTTTATACTAATTTTAATTTATAATTTTATATTAAATTTTAATATTTAATCTACAGTTTAATTTTAATTTGTGCAATGTTGTTATTTATAATATACCTATGGATCCTGGATATCTGAATTAAAATATTTTAATTTTATTTTTTTATATTAAATACAAATCAACACTGAAATTTACCGTGGTATTATTTAATAGCTAATAATAAATAATTTTGGCGGAACCCTGATGACTATTCTAAGGAACCCCTAGGTTCCGCGGAACCCAGTTTGGGAATCCCTGCTGTAGACTATCGGGTTACAAAATAAGAACACTCATCAACATCATTATCTCGCATAATCTGTGGATTTGTGACCGGCTGTTGCTTTCTTTGGATAGGGTTGATTGGGAGGAAAATTGATTCCTCGTCACTCCACCTAGCCTGTTCCTATGTTGGGGTCAGCTTCCAGTCTAACCAGATGCGGCTGAATACCAGTATTTTACACGGAGCGACTGCCATCAGACCTCCGCAACCCAGACACTGGACAATGCCGATATCCTAGAGTTAGACCGGTTGTCAAACTTTCAGGCTTCTGATTACCCGTAACAACTGTCATAGGAATTCGTATGACACCCGGGACCAACTGTTTAACGTGCTCTCCTAAGCACAGAGAAGTCTTGATCTGTAACGAATGGTCACCCATCCACGGACTGACCGTGGCAAGCGCATCTTAATCGCGCAAATCGTATGATCTGCCACGAGCTCCTCGAATAGTAACACTATAGCTATATATATGTATACTGGTATTATATTTGTACAAAGGTCATTGTCTATCCTTCAAGTACCCGTTATATACTCGTCCTTAAGTTTTACGTCTTATTTAGATGAGACATTTTCTTTTAGAACTTCCTGTGAAACTTTAAAGCTTTCGTTTTCTTGTCTCTATACAAACGTAGTTTATTTTGATAACGATATCTCGAAAAACCACTGCACCAAAACGTTAAGTACAAAAATAGAGGTTTATTATAAAATGGAAATAGAATAGTAACATCCCGACCTCGGACTATTTTGACATTTCTAAAATAGAATCGAAGTGCGGCGTCCTCCGCAAAGGCCTCGACGGTTGCATTTCTTTGTGTACCACAATTTATTGTAGTCTGTGGTCATAATTCTAAAAGTGCGTTACTGTGACCACACGGCGGTGAACGGTAAATCAGGCGACCGACACAGTGTAGGCTCACCATGAATTCTGTATAATGTTCTATGTGAGTGTAGTAGTCAGATACCACTGAAAGACTCGTGTTTCGACGGGAAGCGGACGTGGTGAATTTTTTCACAAGTTTACTTCGGAAGCGGGTTAGTTATGCAGAGTTGCAGTAGAATTTCTTGAGTTAGTTTAAAAACAGTACCTTTTATTACTCCTTTTTGGCACGTCATCAAATGATTATCATAATCAATCAAACAGCAAAGTGCAATAATGTGCTTCAATATCATGCAAAGTGCAATAATGAATCGAGAAGAAATTGATTAAAAAAAGATAAAATATCAAACGAATATCTTCAATCACTATTGTCTTACACTCAACTTCAATAGCTAACTACATATTATATAAGCTGACTTTTCCAGTAGCCATGCGAACATTATTCATTAAAATAAAATGTAATATATACAGACATAACAAGTAGACTAAGGCGCTCCACCCACTGCACCGCGCCCCGTCGCGTAGCGCGGGATGGCAGATTTTACCATTGTATGCAAGTATCTCAATTTATATAGAAATCACGCCTAGCACTGTTGTGCACACTGCCGACGCGGAAATGCGCGGAAAGGCGCCCTGCGCGCAGTTTGCCATCCCGCGCTACGCGACGGGGCGCGGTGCAGTGGGTGGAGCGCCTAAACATTTAATCTATGAAACGCGCTATTAGTAGGTAGGTACCTATTTAGAAAACGTGCGTAAATAAAACGTAAACAAAGAACGCGGAATATCGATTTCATAACGATACAAAATCTAATTCAAAATTATGATAACATAATAAGCCCAATGCTGTTCCACTGCTGGGCACGGGCCTCTACTCAGAATGAGAAGCGCTTAGACCTTAGTCCACCACACTGGCCTGGTGCGGAATGCCAGACTACACACACCGTCGAGAACTTTATGGAGCCCTCTCAGGTGTGCAGGTTACCTCACGATGTTTTTCCTTCACCGTTAACGCAAGTGATAATCAAATTCTGATCCGCACATGAATTCGAAAAGTCAGAGGAAGGCATGCGTTCAACCTCTAGGCTATCACTGCTAAAAATGATATATCACTTTAAAAAATATGAAATGACAATTCTTAGAGATGCATGGGAACCCTATTTCAGAGTCCGTATAAATAACTTATAGAGCATAAATATCACCAACACGCGTCTTTGCTTTGTTTTATTTTAAGAGGTTGATTAATTATAAAACAGATATATAAACCAACTAATGGAGTTTAGTTCTATTAGATGGAGAGATATTTGTCTTCTTGAAAAAGCGAACGGAGATGGGGCAAGGCAATTATGTATTTTAGTAACGGAACATAAAGAATTGTGTTATAATATAATAGTCTGACAGTCGAAAATTAATTAAACTACTTTTATTACTTCCGTAGATTATGTTTTGTGTTGATATATGAAGGACAGACAGACAGAATCTGCCAAAAGTTGAGTGAGTAATGTGAATTGCAAAAACAACGTTTTTAAAATTCCCAACCAAAAATGTGTGGTGAAAATTTTATAAACCCCATATTTTGATACATGTTCGCAAGCTAATAAAATAACCAAGCAGATAAAGTAAAAACTGAGTGAAAAATTGTTAACATTAACATTCCTGGAAAACTTCAAACGATACTTTCAGATGAAAAATATGATTGAATTACCTACATTCGGGTTTTTTTAGTTAAATTAAACAAACAGTTAGATGGAAACGTGATTAAGAAACCATTATCGTCATCTGGTTAGAAAATATTTTTAGTAGAACTTGGGAAATTAACTCAACAACATAAAGATAACAAATTGGATCCATTCTATGGCGTTCGACACTAATGGTCAATTTAAAACAGCTTATACGACATTTATTATATAAAACCAGAGAAATGTATAAAATATTTATTTAACATCGACTTTTTGTACTACAAGTGATAATATTAAGAGAATTAAAGCTTTTGAGAAATGATGTCGGAGATAAATTTGTGTAATAGAGTGGTTTAAATGTCATTTCCGAACGATAATCTTATGGAAGAACGTGGGATTAGCTAATCTAATAGCACGACTATTATAAGCTATTTCATAATACGACACCAAAACATATTTATCAATACTTCTTATACTAAGTTGAACAGTGTTTAAACTTTACGAGAATTCTATAAAATTATGAGCCTTCAGCGTGTCCTTTTATAGAAATTACATGAACACGACCACATCCAAATTAGTAACAAAAAAATGCTGTGCTCCTGCATTAAAAACGCAGAAGAGCCTCTCTAGTTTAAAAATAAACTGTTAAATTCCAATTTCAAATGATGCCACTTTCCACAGCTTAAAAATAAAATTTCCGTAAACTTTTACCAGCCAGTAATTACCGCAAGGCCGCGATCAAAGCTGTAAATCAGACTGACGTGGAGTAAGTTTAAAAATAGAACACTATTTGTAGGGTAGAGTGACGACAGGTAACGAGAGTACCCGACGGGAAATGTGACTAGTGTTTGGTATATTAAGCGTAGCGGGGGATCGTCTTATTACGTCAACAGTCTTTTACGCAATTTTTGCGTCAATGAAGTGTTTTCCGGCTTATCGTAGACCGCAGCTTCGCTCTTAGCAGTGTTTATGCTTTTCCGCGAGATAAACGTCCCTTACGACATGAGATGAGATTCAGTATTCTAATCATGGCGAGGCCACGTTGTTTTTTTAATAATAAGATTGTTTACATACGTCTCGATTTCACGAAGTTGTAGATTTGTAGAACTTTTAACATACCTGTAACAAATAAAGACATAGATTAGATTGTGATCAATTTGTGACGAGACTGCGTCGTTGGTCTAGTGGTGGCAAGCGCGAGTGCTGATCGTGAGGTCCTGGGTTCGATCCCTAGGTCGGGTAAAGTGTTATTGGATTTTTCCATTAGGAATTTCTCAGTAGCAGCCCGGAGTCTGGATTTGTGTCCGGTTGATGGCAAATAGGCTCGCCCCCCATTACATTAAAAAAAACACCTCTGCTGAACCCTTCGGGAAATACAAGGTGTGAAGTTATGTTTATGTTATGTTGTGACGAGCTTTTTACTGTGAGGTACGGTTTTAATTATGTTGAAGTGACGCACTACGTAGTAAGGTTGCGCAACAAGGAGGTTACCCAGCTTTGACAGTACTAACATTACCATCCCACATTTCCAGGACGCGTAAAAAAAGTTGCCGGTTCCTTGGAGCCTAGTGCGTTACACACCTAAACAGACTTCAAATTTATACTAATATTATAAAGAGGAAAAATTTATATTTTTGTATGTAACGAATAAACTTAAAAAATACTAGACCGATTTAAAGTTCTTTTGCCGTTAGAAAGCTACATTATCACTGAGTAACATAGGCTATATTTATTATTGAATAAAACTTCTTACGCGGGCGGAGCTGTGAGGGTACAGCTAGCAGTAATAACACTTGAGATTGTTAAAGTTTGATAGCTATATTAATTATGTTGTTGATACAATTAATTAACCTACATATTGGTAGCTTACCGAAAGCATTAAACACCTAGTAAATTCTGTTCCAAACGTTAATCAATTTAAGCATATTCAATTTGATTATTCTAAGCGAAGTATTGATTTAATTTGAGATAAGTTTAATACATTTTAAATTAGCTATGAGTTTGACTATCGCAGTCCACAATTGGACGTGGGCCATTACAAAGAAAAAGCTTCTCTTAAGGTGGGCTTCATGTGTGTATTTTGATTTACACATTACACAAAAACCTCTATACAAAACATGTTATCCGTCGGGTGCAGAAACCAAACCAAAACAGTAAATCAAAATACACAAGGAAACCCGGCTTAGACACCAATAATCTTTACATATATAAAACAAAGTCGCTCCCGCTGTCTGTACGCTTAGATCTTTTAAACTACGCAACGGATTTTAATGCAGTTTTCAGCAATAGATAGAGTGATTCAAGGGGAAGGTTTATATGTCCAACATTAGTATCTACATTGCATCCATGCGAAGCCGGGGCGGGTCGCTAGTACTCTATAAAATACACAGTTGTAATATAACATAACATCAAGCTTGTATTCTCAGAAGAGTTGGGCAGAGGTGTATAGTAACACCCTCACTTCGCCGTTATGTTTAAGTCCCATGTAACAGGGGCGAGTCCCATCAACCAGGCACAAATCCAAACTCCGGGCTGCTATTGAGGAATTCCACACGGAAAAACCCAATACCTATATACAATACACAATATATACCGTTATGATACTCAGAATCCAATCAGAGTTGACATTTCACGTCGCTCCCCTGACACATTTAGTTTATCCCAAAGGAATAACCCTCTACAAACTCAAAGGATAGTAGGAAATCTATTTTCGTATCGCATTATAGTATTCGTTGGAAATAAGATGTCACGTTTTCAATTTGAGGATCGCTTTAAATATTTATTTAGGTGTAGGTTAGATCCATATAAGGTAGGTTTTGGTAAGCTACCTGTGACGACATCGTCCCTCTTATTAGAAGAGGTGGTTCAAGTAAAATCCAGGTTTCGAAATAGCCCCGTCTCTTTTTGATATATGACGCTCGAAAGTGCTGGGTATATATTTCAAATCTGGGTTTACCTCAGTCTTGATTTAAACCATTTCTTGGAATAAGGAGGCGTATGTTTAAGATTAAAACTAACAAACGACGTAACGTACTACGTACCTAACCTGGGGGAGAGGGAGACCTAAGAAAAGATGGATGGATAGTATGAGGGAGGATAAGAAAGATAAGGGAGTAAATGATAATGAGACGGCTGACAGGGAAGAGTGGAAGAGAAAAACATATTGCGCCGACCCCAAGTAACTTGGGACCAGGGCAGGAAGATGATGATGTTTAAGATTAAAACAGGGATCGTATTCGTAAATCGTTACTGCGAATTACAAATGAAGGTTAATTAATTAACGAGTTGTAGATATTTTTAGTTAGCTAATAATTATTGAAGTTATAATTAGATTGATTACGACAGAGAAAAACTAAGATGACGTAGAGATTCTGCTCCTTTTTGATTGCGTTCCATTAAAATAAAGTAATGACATAATTATCGATTATGACTATTACGTTATCTAACATAATATTTATGGAAAATGTTCTAGTGCCTCGTTGGTCTAGTGGTGGCAAGCACGACTGCTAATAGTGAGGTCCTGGGTTCGATCCCTAGGTCGGGCAAAGTGTTATTGGGTTTTTCCGTGTGGCATTCCTCAGTAGCAGCCCGGAGTTTCAATTTGTGTCCTTTGATGGCAATAGGCTCGCCCCCTATTACGTGGGACTTAAACATAACGGCGAAACGACGGTGTTACTATACACCTCTGCCTAACCCTTCGGGGAATACAGGCGTGATGTTATGTTGTTCTAATTCGATGAGCTTTCGGCGGGGGTGTACCATGGTCACGTTTCTGCCACAATTCCGTGCAAATGAACATAGTTGCCAATTAGGACGGTGTTACAATTGAACTGACCGACTCTGAGTGCATTATACCAGCCGAATTTTTTCTTAGAAAATATGATTATTATTTCTTCTAGAACTTTTTGTGTTGAAAGAAAATCGCAGCTGCACTGGAATTCCGGATATAAGTACAGGTCGTAGGAGTCAATTAGGTAAACGGGTTCCTATATGGTGTGGGCGATGGGCTCGTAATTAGTAGACTGTTACTATTTTGACTAATGACTATTTCGTTCTAATATCAACAAATATATCTATGGTATATGATAACTCTGGAAGCTTACCCTGATGTAGGTATAGGCTAGGAGGTTAGAAGGATGATCATCTTTAATAATAATCAGAAGCCTCTATTCTCTATAGCAGAGGTTCTCAAACTTATTTAATCTACCGCCCATTTTGAATATCAATTATTTTTCAACGCCCCCCAATTTTTTTTACTTTACTACAGTTTAAAAACCACAACCACACCTTACTTTAACTAAAATAATTAAATTTAAAAAATATCTGGACCCCTTACCGCCCCCCTCTAGGCCTCCAGCGCCAACCAGGGGGCGTAATCGACCATTTTGAGAAAGACTGCTCTATAGCTTCTAAATCTGCACTCTTAAAACGCAAGCAAGACAATTTTTGTTTAGCCGATTTAGAGTTGCTTCTTTTGTTCTTTATTTAAAAATCCTAAGAACATCGTCGTACGTAATGGTGCAAAATTAAGACGTGTCTACATGCCAGGGCCGTCGTTCGGCCGCGGCCAGGGTTCACGCGACGAGCGACCGTCCCGCCCCACTTCACACCACATTTCTCGGTACCTAACGAGACGTCTCTGATCTGATCTAACAACTCGTAACACATGTAACACAAGCCCACTGGAGCGCGGCGCGGGCGCAATTATTTTTCTCCCAGTATGTAGGTTAGGCGGTAAACAATAAAGTGTTTGTGATCCGTACAATAAAAGAATTGGGTACCGGAACGATAATATATGCTTGTGTGATGATACTGTTTACTTTGTAAAGTAAAAAGTACCATTTGAATAAATTCACGATGACTAGTTTAAAGAGCTAATAGTTTGAGTCATTAGAGGGGCTGATTAACAACGTTAAAAAAATGTTTAAAAATCATCCTTCAGTCGAGTCACAAAACATATAGGTACAGAAGTCAATCTACATACAAGTGCGCTCGAGCAACGCACACATAGACACTGCTCACGGACACGACATCTCGGATTGTTTGGGACTAGAGTGCGAGTGAGTGCGAGCGCGAGTGCCATGCGCTTGAGAGAGATACATATATAGATAGAGCGACCGCCGAGCGTAGGTATGAAAAGTGAAATACATACATGTGATTGACTTCTGTACCTATCTGTTTTGTGGTCGAGTAGCGAACATGGGTCAGTATCAAGATCACTGCAATTGACTGTCGCGATAAGTACTCATTGAAGTGAGCACTTATTAAAATGAGGTAGCGGATCATAAGATTTGCGAGGTTAAGCTGCGCATAGCGTGGTCAGTCCGTGGATGGGTGACCATTTGCCACACATCGAGACCCCTCCGTGCCTCGGAGAGCACGTTAAACCGTCGCTCCCGGGTGTAATACAATTACCTATGACAGTCGTTACGGGTAGTCAGAAGCCCGAAAGTCTGACACCCGGTCTAACTTTAGGATATTGGCATTGCCAAGTTACTGGGTTGCGGAGGTCTGATGGCAGTCGCTCCGTGTAAAATACTGGTAGGTACTCAGCCGCATCTGGTTAGACTGGAAGCTGACCTCAACATAGTTGAGGAAAGGCTAGGTAGAACAGTTTGTGTTATCAGATTGTACTTGATGCTACAATGTATTTCATTTGTTTAGGAAAATAGCATTTTTTCGTGTGCAATTCCTCAGTAGCAGCCCGGAGTTTGGATTTGTGCCCGGTTGATGGCAAAACGTTCGCCCCCTGTTACATGGGACTTAAACATAACCGTAAAATGAAGTTGTTACTATACACCTCTGCCCATGCCTTTGGGGAATACAGGCATGATCTTATGTTATGTGTCTAGGAAAATTAAACTCCAAAATTTTGCGACGACAGTTGCGTTTTTCTTCTGTATAAAGACGCTATTGTACTCGTAGTTTCTAGAAAACATAGAATTCCTCTGAAAGCCACGAACAATTAAATGTGATGTACAGTAACAAGTTCCCAGATTTCTTAAAAGCTCTGAAGCTTATTACTTACAGTTTTCTTTCATCTGTTAGGTATAAAGATGTTAGGTCCCCACCTATGAAATTGGCGTTTTTTTCTCACAGAGAACCTCGTCACTTGAATTATTTAAAATATTCATCAATTGCTTGATATTATATCGAATAATGACCATCATAGACAACTACCAATGGTAAAAAAACCTAACTAATAGTTTTCTAAACATAAAAAATACATTAAAAATGAGTCCTCTTTTTGTTAGCAGAAATGACCACTATTTTTGTTTTAACTTAGCCAAAACTTATTTTTGTCGCATAATCTAAGTGGCATACGTTATCTTAATTTTTAAACATTAGTGTTCATAGTTGTTAAATAAATTAAGAAAATGTTAGTATGAAAAATGCAACTTTTTTAAAATTCTCCATACAAAACGCTGATTTTTTAGGTGGGGACCTAATAGAAGAAAGACGCAATCCCTAATAAATTGAGTAGTGACGTATTTACAAATGGGTCACTATTCCAGTCGCACAAGTTTTTTGTTTACGTTGTTATTCGAGCTCGTAATCAATTTTATTCGAACCTTGGATCTCGTTTATTTTCTGCTTTTACGTAATTGCGTACGTTTCCGTCAGGATACATAATTAAAAAAAACCGCAGTAACATGGTGTTTTGTATATTAAGATCATCACATCGACGGTCCCTACATAAACTACCGAAAGTCGAAAATGACTACTTTTGAGGAGAGCGTTTTGAAGTTTGTTCTTTGAATATTTTCAACTTTACGTTTTGAAAAACACGAAATAATATGATATTTTAACTTTTTTATTTTATAACCTTTAAGATAACATGACTTCACACATTTTAAGCAAATAAAATAAAAACTTAGTTTTTGTAGTTTCGATAGTATGCGTAGGGACCATCGACATATTTTAATTTCTTTGTCTTGCACCTCTCTAGGATTTCTCCTGTATCGTGGATGCCGCTATCAGACACAAATCTTCACATGCACAAACGCCCAGACCCGGATCAACTATTTGTAGGCCATAAAAATATTTGAACCGTGCGGGAATCGAACCCACGACCCGTAGCGCAGAAGCCAATCGCTCAGCCACTGCACCAAACGTATGGTCGAATGTAATCTTTATTCAATACTGATGTTTCTCGAGGTTCACTTCGATTCAATCGCACAAATGGGCTTCAAATTAAACCAAATCCTTATCCTACTTCAGTATACCTAAGCTTCTATATAAGCCTTAGTTTGTATAGCAGCGTTATGCAACTGTCGGCGAAGATCTGTGGCTCCAATAGATATGCAGGAAGTGTATGCTAAATGCGGGAGTGTGTCTAAATGTATGCCTGCCGGCTAAGGCGAGCATCCACTAGAGCTGTGCTAAGCTGCGTAGCGAGGAATGTGTTTTGTAAGCACCAATAGAATCACTTCATTTACCTAGCTTCGCTCTGCGCAGCTCTGGTGGATATGGGTCTAGCAGTGCGAGGTTTTTGTTCATACAAAAATAGCGAGAAATGTGTTGCTAAGAATGTGTTGCGAGGAATGTGTTACAAGGAATGCTATCCTCGCACGGCTCATTTGTACACATTACGCATTACACATTACCCATTCCTCGCACAGCTCTGGTGGAAAGGGTCACACCTTTACACATCCTCGCTACACATTTTCGCAACGCACATTTTCCTCGCACAGCTCTGGTGGATGTCCAGCCTAACTCGGGTGTGCCATGTATTGTATCATGTACTAATTCACCAATCTATGTAGTATTTATAGTGTCATACGAATATTTATACTCACATGATTGTTAGAGGTTACTATGAATACCAGTTGTGGTATTTAAGATATTTTTTTATACGTGGTCGTTTTTTTTTGGTCTTTAAGGTGGTCGATCTTCGCTCGTGTTGGCACGAGGGTACGGACTAGCTTAGTGGTGAAGAGATTAGCCAGTCAGCAAGGCTGGGGCTGACTGCCCAGGGTTCGTCGGAGGTACTTAAGTATCGTCACTCGTGGAGGGTCTTTTAATGCACTCCAGGAGGTCTACGAAGACGATGAATATCAAAGTACCAATTAAAACCGTATTCGGGAGAACAGTGGTATGTTAAATGTTAAACAATCGCACTACGAATTAAGTGACAACATGTCAGTATATTTCCTAGAGTAATGACATCCAGATGTTGGACAAACAGAAACTTGGATAATTGGAATGAAGACTAGTAACGATTGTGTAAGTCTATCATTTAAAACATAATGTTTAAATATCTAATGACACACATTTACTAGGTGCGTCTAAGTTTTTTTTTAAAGTAACAAGATCAAGTGATAGCCTTGCGGTTGAATGCTTGCCTTTCATGTAGGAGAGTCTGAATTCGATCCCGGCCCGTACCTTTGACTTTTCGAATTCATGTGTGGATCGGAATTTGATTATCACTTGCGTTCACGATGAAGAAAAAACAGAGAGGGCTCCATAAAGTACTCGATGGTATGTGTAGTCTGCTAACTTGCACCAGGCCAGTGTGGTGGACTAAGGCCTAAATCCTTCTCATTCTGGGAAGAGGAGCATGTCCAGCTGTGGGACAGTACTGGGCTAGTTTTATTATATATATTACTAGCTGCCCGTCCCGGCTTCGCACGGGTGGACATTTTGCCAGTTTTTGCAACATTTTTCTTTTATGCTCCGCTCCTATTGGTCATAGCGTGATGTTATATAGCCTATAACCTTCCGCGATAAATGGACTATCCAAAACAAAAATATTTTTTCAATTCCAACCAGTAGTTCCTGAGATTACCGCGTTCAAACAAACAAACAAACTCTTCAGCTTTATAATATTAGTATAGATAAAAAGACCAATTTCTAAAAGTTGCTTGGTGAAGTTTTGTACGTTTAATCGCAGTAGTCTAGTAGCCAGACGGGTCGATTGCATTTTATGTGCACTACCGTGTTCCGATTATTGCCTCTCCGTGTCTGTAGTCTGTATTCTGTGACTAAGACAAAAGGCAGACGCACCTCGCTACACGGACAGCGCAATAAACCCGAAAAGGGCAACTTTATTATGTCCACTGTGCAGAGTTAACAGTAGTTCAATTGGTTTTAAAAGGAAGGCAAAAATGTTGGGGAATTACATACATGTAGGAACGGAACGTTATGACAGATGAGTGGAATGAAACGTAAAGATGAATGATAGATGTGAAGCATGATGAATGAAAAAGATGAAAGTATTTTATAGGCTTAGAGTGAAAGGGATAGAAGGTTAATGTTAAAAGTGTGAAAACAAAGGGAGACTGGTCTAGGACGGGAAAGACGAAAGACGTTAGGAAAGAACTCAGAAAATAAAAACTCAACAATATATAAGAAATCTGTGTTTTAATGTGACCCGCATCGAACTAATCCCACATACATAAACTCACGCCTTTTCCTAATGGGGGTAGGCAGAAACTATAGAACGCCACATGCTACGACCCTTACATACTCCTTTCGCTTCATCCACATTCATACATCTTGTCATACACGCAGAGAGTACTACGCACCTGACCTTTGTGAAGAACATCACCAATAACATCGATGTATGTCCTTCTAGGACCTCCTCTACTGGCGTTTCCATTGACATCTGCCTTATAAATTCCTTCTGTTAATCGCCGTTCACTGATTCTCTTAACATGACCAAACCACCTAAGCATACTTCTTTCAATTTTTGTCACTTCATCATCTTTTAATTGGGGAATTGTTTTTCAAAATTCGTTTTGATAGGAGCTTGTCGCTTCTAAAGCAAAATGGTTGAGTTGACAGTGAGACGTGTGCGCAGTAAATAAACAGAAGTATGAAATCCAGTATTCTTGCTAGTGCCAAACTCATTTAAACCACGGACTAATCCATTATTTATGCCAATACAAATAGGTCAGATGCGTGAGCCCTAAGAGATTCTGATCAGGATGGAGCCTGAGCACACGCTTTAGATAATTATCAATATTATTCTACTATATGGAAACTACCTATTATAAATTATGCATACAACGTGCAAATAAAATATTCAATAGTATGTAGAAATGAAAATTATGAATTATAAAAAAAACAATTATAAAAAGAAACACTTATTATTTGTATAAATTCTTATTTTGTTCGAAAAGGAAGAAAATAAACTTAAAAAATATGGGGCGCCGTAAATTGACATAAAAACTAAATTAAACTAGTTACAGAGACAGAGGGCAGCACATGTAGGGTGCGTTCCATATTCAATTAATTCTTCAAAATTATGTGGTGCCAGTGAGTGTAGAGACCGGAACTAAACTTGTTTTCTATCATCATAGAATCTATCACATTCAAACGAGACAACAACGTGTACAATAACGATGATATTTACGTTTTTTATAAGAACACCGTTCGGAGTTGAGCTACTGTTATTTATTTCCATACCTTGTATACGACACATTCTGTCTGTGAGCGGGAGTCATAAAGGCCGATTCGGCAGAAGCTCTTTGCCTAAAGTGAATAAAACAGCGGACATAAATAGTCTTCCTGGTCTGTTCGTGTTAAAAGGACTTGGTGCTATATTTTATTTATCTCTTAATTTCGTCGAATCAAAGGGAGTCATGTTTCCGCTAGATTATAATAAAAGTATAATTAACATTTTCTTGGTTGAAGTATGTTAGATATTTTCGGGACAGAACTAGGTTCCACATTTGAGTTAATACACCAAATTCTGGTCCTTCGAGACGGATGCCAAACTTGACAAACTTTTGTTGTTATTTCAGACTTAGAAGTTTGAGACACTGTTGAAGTCAATCCCCCTTATTATAAAAGATGGTTTAATCAAAAACTAAGGTAAACCCAGATTTAAAATATACCTATCATTTTCTAACGTCATATAATAAAAGGAGACGGGGCTAGCTATTTTAGAACCTGAATTATTCTTAGACCTTCTTTTGTAATAAGGGGTATATGTCCAAAACAGAAGCTTCAATTGAACCTTAATCTAACTTGATATACGACGGTGATAGGCGGAAGCTTGCTAAGATAAATTGGAATTGAATGGTTTTTGTATTACCTACATTGTAAAATTGCGATTAAACACAAAACATGTGAATTAACTCAAATTCATCCAATACATTAATATTGTTTACTGCTTCTGTTACCATGAAAACATGATTGAGTGATTTATTATTATTGAATTTTTCGTACATTGACCCTTAAAGCAACATTGAGCAAATATTTTCAAATTGGGAGACTGAGAGACAAAGTAATCTTTATTATTTACTCTTATTGTATTAATAGGTTAATACACTTTCGCCAAAGTGATGTTGATAAAACTTGCGTCGGAATTGACTCTGTGACGTCATTTGACACGGGAAAGATTTATTTCTGGTGAAAAACATTTGTTTGTGATGGCAGATTGCAATGAGTTGCGTATTGCGGAAGATTAGCAAAAAAAATAATGTCAGAAATATGAAAACATATTTTCTTTTCTGTTTTTCTAGAAGCTGCGAATACATGTGTGTTGAGTAAATTGCACTTTAAACCCAACGCAGACGCGAGACAGTGCTCGACGTACTTTTGACGTGAAAATAAAACACATTGGTTATCCGCGGAGTTCCTCATGAGCGTTATGGGGTGCAGTCCTATTTTTTTTACAGTCAAAAAAGAACGCCGACGACTGTCTCTCGTTTGCGCTGGTCTTAATAGAGACAGTTTGCTAATCTTCATTTCCTTTAGTTAGACAATTTTCACGAACGGGTTTACGTTTTACTTATACTTCTAGGTCAGTGTCGAAGAAGATATCATTAATTATGATAAAAAAAAATTACAGCAATTTTCTTTACAGATATTTTCTTTTTACTTTTCCCTATACCTATCTCACTAAAAGAAAACTGTCATATTCTGAAGCTTACTCTTGGATAGCAGGTGTCTGTTTTCCATCAGTGAAAACGATATGTTAGGTGTTTTTACAAAATAAAATGTTTAACTTGGCTTCTGTGGCCAACATTGATATTGGCTCCAGATTAGCGATATCTTAATCCATGTTTTTGTTTCCGCAATTCGATATTTTATACACATTTTGAATGTGGGTTTTGGCTTTCGTTTCCTGACAGTCTTTTATCAGCATAGTTTTCATTGATAGAAAAATACGAACAGGAAGCTAACGCAGTTTTATCGTCACTACATACCTACTTCCTTTACCTAAATAATAATTTTCTTAAAGTTTTAAATGTTAGTTCTTCCTAGCCTTTTCACAACTATGGGGTCAGCTTCCAGTCTAATCAGATGCGGCTGAATACCAGTTTTTTACGCGGAGCGAGTGCCATCAGACTTCCGCAACCCAGTTACTGGGCAATGCCGATATCCTAAGGTTAGATTGGTTGTCAAACTTTCAGGCTTCTGACTACCCGTAACGACTGTCAAGTATTGGTTTGACACCCGGGTCCGACGGTTGAACGTGCTCTCCGAAGCACGGAGGGGTCCACGAACGGTCACCCATCCACGGACTGACCGCGGCAAGCGCAACTTAACCTTGCAAATCATATGATCCGCGCGATAGGTAAGTAGCCACGAGCTGGTTTGAAATGTCTACATATGAAAAGATTACATTTTCAACGTAAAACCTGATAACTCCAGAGAAGTGTAAAGCTATTTTTAGTAGACCTTATATAAAATTCAACAGTACCTACTTAACCGTATATTATTCTCGAATTTAATCGCAAATGATTGACGATATAGGGCAAAAGGGTCACCCTTGGAACTTGAGCTTCAGTGAAGATAATCGGCGACGAATAAAGAACAGATTGTGTGGGATTTAACCCTTGCTAATAATGGCATTGTGTTACCTAGTACCTTTGTCTGTCAATGTTTTGATACGTGGCTATGTTTAGATACAAAAAAGACCGGGAAGAAGGGACATATCGTGGCTGAAATTTAATAGAGAGCTGCCCCGTTGCTGTGTCGAGGGTTCAGAGGAGCTAATAACATCACATTAGCTGAATTATATTTCGTTCATATCAGAAATGGACTTGTAAGGGCGTAGATAGACGAACTGCATCCCGACCGCAATTGCAACCGTCAGTCCACATGTAATTAAGATATGGTATCAAAGAACGAAATATGATTCACCAAATGTGACGTAATTAGCTTCCCTGATTGCCTTAATGATCGCCTACCTTCAATAATAGTCAAGGAAGAAGAAGAGATCAATGTTGCGTTCTACAATATTTTATCTAAGATTCGATGTTAGTCTGTCTATTTCACTTTTTACATTAATTCTAATGTGCCTCATGTGCTCTAGAGCTCCTTTAGCAATTGCTTTGTTTCGTCACTTATCGGAATACTTGCATGCAAGACGAAAATTTAAAAAATGAAAGGCCCTCTCTGAATCTCTCGCACGTCTCAGTGAAAGCCTTTCATTTTTAATGCGGCTACATAATTAGTAGCATCTTATTAATTTACGTAGAAGAGAATGTTTAGTCTGCAAGTTATTATCACAATGATTCTACTTCGATACAATTTTGGTATATTTCCAAAACTGTATCGTTTTGGTCCTTCGAGCCGAATTTTAGTAACTTAATTTAATTTGCTTTGACAAGGAATAACATAACATCCCGAAGCATCCTGTATCCCCCGAAGGGTTCGGCAGAGGTGTTTATTTTTTAGCACACCCTCGTTTCACCAGTTATGTTTAAGTCCCACGTAATAGTGGGCCAGCCTATTGCCATTAACCGGGCTACAAATACAGACTACGGGGTGCTACTGAGAAATTCCTAATGAAAAAACCCGATAATAGTTTGCCCAACCTGGGAATGGAACCCAGGATCCCATGCTCAGCAGTCGCGCTTGCAACCACTAGACCAAAAAAGCAGTCAAATGTAATCTGCTTTGATTGTATAAAATAACGTGTAGGATCAAAATCGTTAATAAAAAGCAAGTTGTTACTTTTCTTACCTTTCTTAGATTAAAATATATGTAGGCCATGTAAGGTCATATAAAAAAGAAATAAAAACTTATTAAAGCCATCTTGTGATTTCATGTGTTAATGAAAGAATGGTTTATGAGTATCCCTTACATCGTGAATGGTATGAAGTAGGTTTATAGTTTATCAGAAGCTACTGCACGACGTTGTAAACTCCGCTACGTTCGGGGAACCATAAACGAACAGTTTCCGTGATACTGAAGTTAATACATTCGAGGGCACCCATGTTTTTATTATCAGGGAATTAAATTGATTGAAGCATAATTGTATTTTTTTTAATAACGCTGGCTATTTTTAACCGACTTCCAAAAAAGGAGGAGGTTCTCAATTCGACTACATAGTCGAAAAAACGTTTTTTTTAAATGTTTGTTGCGCGAAATCTTTGTTAATTGGGAACCGATTTTATTGATTTTTTTTTTGTTGTGGTCCCATTTAAATTTGGTGAAGATCTGATGAAGAACTTCGGAGATAGACAATTTAAAGTCGGTTTTATTTTTGTTAAAAAGTTATACCTATTATCTATTTCCGTTTTAAAACTTTTATAATCGTATATTTCAAGTATTGTTGTAGTGTTTCCAGCCTTTAGGCGAACTTTGGCAAAAGACCGACATGAATGAATGAATAAGAGATTCGTTTCGTAAAGGACGATACGATCTTTTAATGGATTTAGAGATCTATACCTCAATGTATAATGTTGGAGTGAATTCTTCCAAAAAAGCTCCGCGTTACCGAAATCGAGACGTTGAAAATATAAACGCTTTTAACTCCTTTCAAACAGGAAATGTCTCATTTACGAATTTAGTATTGTTCCCACTGAAAAACGAAGGTAGACACATACTGTCACACAAGAATTTGGAACGAATTTGACAAAAATATTTCTCATTTCAAAATTAGAACACGACTTGGTATGGATATTGCGCGGGAGACGACAAAAGATGGACAAGTACAGAGGCGTTTTTCATCGACAGTACTCACCCATCTAAACACTTCACGTTCCAAATTCGTAATATCTTTGTTTCGTCCATATTTGAAATTTATGCCAGTAGGCCGTCGCTTCCTTACCTTTTCTTCGTATTTTTATTTCATTTTTAAAAGCCGCAATTTCTTTCGCATGAAAAATGTTCACGACGTCCTTGATTTATCGCGACGCTTAATTTAAAATGATCGCGTGGTGTGCGATATGGGGCAGCAGAGACGAAACATTCTAAATTCTTAGAAGATATTCGTATTACGTGTAGGACAGTAAGCTCTCATTAGCGGTTAAAGACACCGCACTATAATTATAACGACGCTACATAAAATAAACACTGTTTATTTTGGATGGTCGAATAGCAAGATTATTTATAGACCATGTGTTGCAAAATACATGGCCGAGTTATGTCAGAATGGTCGAACGCATGCGCAGACGTGTTGATGTTAACACTGTGCGTTGCTTTCACGAAATTGGAACTGTCATCGGAGTATGAAATGCACTAAAACATGCTGTTAGTAATACACTTAAACATTAAGCAATTTGTAGAAAGTTTAAATTTAAAATAAAACATTTATAGGCTCCTATATACTGGTTTATTATTACTATCATCGCTTTTATGTTATTTGATCGTCTAATGTGTACCTTTGATCTCCCATTTATGTACATAATTTGTATTTCGAAGCCGCTAATAAATGTATTTTTGTCGTGGAAATGCCTTGAAATTCTGGATGAGTTCGGGGTACTTTCCGACCTTGGGATGTCAACTACAGCGAGCTCTCTCTGGCGAACGTTTAGATTCAAAATTCGAATTATTTGGAACACCGATTTAAACTTTATCCTACTCGATGTGGCTGTGGTTCATATTACAAAAACGTGCGAAATTTTCATTGACATATTGACATCTGATTGAATATCACGCTAGACCTACCATAAGACACATCCAGGATTTCCAGGGAACTAGTCAATGCAGTTGGGGTAAACAGTAATCGTTTCCTATGACATAAGCTTCCTCTGTTCAATGATGGAATGCGATTGATAGATATATTCGCAGTATTAGTCATAATTTTGTGTTACATGGTTTCTAGAAACACCTATACCTATTCCATTTCATATAACATTAGACAAGAATGGTCCACCAAGGCACGAATATCTTTTGAACCATTTCTTCAAGTAGAGTTTCAGCTCGTATTGATTAATGGTTAAGGTTCATAAAAGCATAATACTGTTTTGAATTCCTGCTGGTAGTAAACATGTTGCTAATTTCTATACATTTCTTTGCTAAAATAGGTCTTATTTGTTTAATGTTATATTAAATAGAGTATAATAGGTTTTAACCACAATGCAGAATTGGTCTTTTTATATCTATCATCATGTGGTCTTTGGAGATAATAATATGCCTCAAAGCTGACATGGTAACTATTTATATATACTGCTTCGTTGGTCTAGTTGAAGCAAACGTGACTGCTGATCGTGAGGTCCTGGGTTCGATACCCAGTTCGGGCAGTGTTATTGGGTTTTCACTGGAATTCGTGCCCGGTTGATGTCAATAGGCTCGCCCCTTATAACATGGGACTTAAACATAACGACGACATGAGTGTGTTACTATACACCTCTGACCAACCCTTCGGTGAATACAGACGTGATGTTGTTATGTTATGGGGCGCTCTAAACATTGAGAAAATTCAATCGTAAAATCGTCAGTAAATTAATTTGCGGTCGTTGTTTCGGTAAATGGAGCAGCAGGTAAACTGTACTAAATCCGTTTTGAGCTCGTAAAATGATTTTTTTTAAATACAGGATGGGGTGGGAATCCGCATCGTTTTCACCACCGCCGTACTCCCACGCAGTTTTAAACGGAGATTGAGTTTCCACTTTTATTGTTTTATCAAGACAGTAAAATACTTTTGGAACAAAGTATTTTAGAATTAAGTATCTTCGAACATTTATTATCAGTGGTTCAAAGACCTGGTTAACATTGTAGGTCGCCAGAAAATAATGGGGCTATGATAATATAAAAAAAAATAGGAGAATAGTGTAAGTCTTGTGTTCCAAGTTTTTTTAAGACCTGATAGGATATTGTAGAACTCGTTAACCGTCGATTTATGAGTCAGGTTGAAGTGATTTCTTACATGCGATAAGTACTGATTGTTGAGATCTTGTTGATATATTAAAGATACGTAATGTAGGTTACGAAATATATAAAACGTCTTGACGTCAAACATCAAAAGATCTAGTCACTAATAAATTCATTACATTAAATATATTAAGTACTTAGATATTTCTTTATAATATACTAGCTGTGTCCTCACGGCTCCGCCCGTAGCCTATGTTACTCAGTGATAATGTAGCTTACTAACGGCAAAATAATTTTTGAAATCGGTCCAGTAGTTTTTAAGTTTATTCGTTACATACAAAAATACAAAACTTTCCTCTTTATAATATTAGTATAGATATAGATTATGAAATTATACAATAAAAACTACTGAGGATAATTTTTGCGGGAGATTCATTCATGAGTACCTACAAGATTATTTTTCTCGTTCTTTCGCAGAAAGTTACACATATAACATCACGCCTGTATTCTCCAAAGGGTTGGGCAGAGGTGTATAGTAACAACCTCATTTCTCCATTATGTTTAAGTCCCATGTAATTAGGGGGCGAGCCTATTGCTATCAACCGGGCACAAATCCAGTCTCTGGGCTACTACTGGCAAATTTCACATGGAAAAATCCAATAACACTGCCTGACCTGGGAAACGAACCCAGGACCTCATGATTAGCAGTCGTTTTATAATATAACATCTATACTAATATTATAAAGCTGAAGAGTTTGTTTGTTTGAACGCGCTAATCTCAGGAACTACTGGTTCGAATTGAAAAATTATTTTTGTGTTGGATAGTCTATTTATCGAGGAAGGTTACAGGCAATATAACATCACGCTACGACCAATAGGAGCGGAGCATTAATGAAACATGTTGCAAAAACGGGAAAAATGTCCACACGTGCGAAGCCGGGACGGGTCGCTAGTTATAGAATAAAGCCACTGAGGATAATTTTCGCGGGCGGCTCATTCATGAGTACTGAATTATATTTCTCACTCATTCGCAGAAAATTGAAATTACATTCTTAAAGAAAAGTAGGCCTAATCTAAATTAGGACGTTGAAATAGTTATATAACGCGAGGTTACGCGATACAGTTTGTAGTTATCTCTATGGTATATTAAACACTTGGCACAATATTACAGAAATTATGTTTTTGACAGATCGTAAAAAGAAGAGTGTACGTGTGATAATTTAAGCGACTTTACGCCTTAGCTCTAAATACGTGGGATTCATTGAGAGTACATCGCCGTTTTGTTCGCCTGTGAAATTGTTATTGCAGTTTCAACTCAAAAACAATGACTAAATTGTTTTTATAACATACGATGTGTTTGTGAATAATGATTGTCGGAGCATTTCCTTTACGGTAGAGGAAGAAAAGTTTGTTTTTTGTTTGTTTGGTTTACAAAAGACGTCTCGTCTTTATGGTATGAAGGTCGTTTATGTTGAAAGCTTTAATTTATAAGAATTCTCGTAAATGCTACTACCGTTTGATGGATAGGGCGACGTATACAATCTCGTAAATGTTAGAAATAATATCTACAAATTCTTCCTCCTAGCCTTTTCCCATTTATCTTGGGGTCAGCTTCCAGTCTAACCGGATGAGGCTGAATACCAGTATTTTACACGGAACGATTGGGCAATGTCGATATCCTAAGGTTAGACCGGTCGACAGACTTTCAGGTTTCTGACTACCTGTAACGACCGTCATTGGTATTCGTATGACACCCGGGACCGACTGTTTAACGTGCTCTCCGAGGCACGGAGGGATCTCGATGTGTAACGAACGGTCACCCATCCAAGCCACAAGCACAGCTTAATTAGTTGTTAATTAGCCACCAACCCCTCGTAATGTAATACAAATTATGATTAGCAATATATTTGTTAATAATATATTTTAAGTAACAGGGCGCAAAACGTCTTTTTCTTTAAAGAAGGTAAATACACGATTAAACGCTCAAAAAGCTTGATCAACACATAATTTCCCAATTTCAACTGTTTATTGCAATATACTTGCTCTATACCGCCAAAACCACTAGCAAGTCGACCACTGCAAGTTTTACGAACAAAACGAGCACTTGCGTGCAATAACTGGGACAATAAAACTTGTTACTGGTTGTGCTACGATGGAGCACTTAATTTCACATCAGATGTAATAAAACCTTGCGTTAGTAGTGCATCTACCACAATAGAGTATAGACCAACTCACGACCTTTCCGATCGCGAGTTCACCATCGCAGCTATTGAAGCACTAATGTTCATATTATCAGTTAATATCATCACGGGCACGTGGTAGGTAATTCGCTTCAAACTAGGTACTATATATTTACAAACACATTGCGCACGCGATGACTGACTGACTCCACTGCAATCGAGTTTACTATGCAACTTCCTTATACCTCGTCAATCATTTATTATTTTCTCTACGATAGATTCCACAAAACGCAACTATTTCGCCTTTCGAAATTACAATATAATATCGCACTGCTAGAATAATACTGTATCAACTCAAAATTTTATCAATTTGAGATAACTCTTTTATTTTATTTTTTAAAAACTTTGCGCCACACTAGGATTTCTCCTGTATCATGGGTGCGTTTACAAACACAAATCTTTACACGTAATTCATTTCATTCACTTCAATTGTAATCTATAACAGGTAGTAAATAATCAGTTTTCTGTCGATTCTGAAAAAAGCTTCATTTTGAGTTGATACACTATTAATCGAGCAGTGCGATATGAATTATCTATATCTATACTTCTATACTAATATTATAAAGAGGAAAGATTTGTATTTTCGTATGTAACGAATAAACTTAAAAACTACTGGACCGATTTCAAAAAATCTTATACCGTTAGAAAGCCACATTATCACTGAGTAACATAGGCTACGGGCGGAGCCGTGAGGACACAGCTAGTTTAAGATAAATGATAATATGATAAAGTGTCATAAAGATTTTAACAAAGTCATTGAAACATAAAAAAACTAATGAAATATTGTGTTAGAATTTTATCGAAAATCAAATCGGATATTATCTTCGCTAAACCGATCAGTTATAGGGAAAATAATTTAATGGACGAGTTATTGTATAGATATCTAAACAAGATCTCTTAAAATATAGGGATTATTAAAATTGGGTATTATTTCACAACAAAGGAAAAAAGAAAGCATTGAATCAGGTGTTGCCAACCCACGCAAGTAAAAGTAAACGTAAACAAATAAGTGTGGGCCGAACAAAATAGGTTAATTTCCAGTGATTGGAATTAAAAAAACAACGATGCAGTCGTAAAAAAGGTACAAAATTGACAGAATTTAATTCCCCAATTACACTGTGGCTTTGGAAAACCACTAATGACATCATTTATTTTCGTATCGACAAATAGCCAAAAATTTTCAAAGTATAAACACATTGGGATATCTTCATTACTCCGTCCAGTAAACTGAGTATATAAAGCGAAAAAAAAAGTAAACAATATATGGAAACGGGTTAACAGTTGGTTTTAACGATATTTTAACGGTTACCAGTATTTTTTGGATGGCGGACGCCTGTTACGCGAGTTTTTACGGGCGTGTTCCGTAAACCGAGTTACGTGGATATACGTCAGTTATATCACTAGTGTATATTTTGAAACTGTGTGTCTGTACACTTGTGTTAATAAATTGTTGGGTTTTGTTAATAAATCTACTATTTGCTAATCACTGTTTCTATAGTTAATGTATGCTGGCCTTGCTAACACTTGTCGTTCTATTTTGAGAGTTTTATATGAATTCCGATGAAATGTTATACATCGGATCGCAGCAACTGAACACCGAGATTAAAAGTCAAAAATAATTAAATGACATTAGAGTATTTTAGTGAAGTCAAGTTTTGGATGTAGAAGGTAGAAATCGGGCAGTTGTGGCGCCACATCGGAGAGTTATGCCCAGAATTGTTGTGACAGAGTGAGTTGCCCGATTGATGAAATTTATGGGCAAGTAAGTAGATCTGCTGCCAAATGTAGTAAACTACATATTAAGCTTCGTAACCTCGTATTACCTCTGATATAACGCCAGGCCAAATCGTTTGATGCCTCAAACAATAAAAATTACGCTATTTTATGTGTCTATTAAAACTAAAAACTTTGGCAACTAACTAAATAGGTCCATTTTCCTATAAATTATTTTTAAACGGTCAATGAGACGCGTAAGAACTATTGTAATTATTTCATGATGTGATGATTTAAATATTCGGCTTATTTCTATAGTCTTTGATACCTCGTGTTATGTTTGTTTACGCTGTTTTATTAACAATTTATATAATAGGGAATGCGAGTTTTTGTTTATTTCATGTTTTTTTTTATGTTGTTATTGTCTCAAGATATCTGCTAAATTATGTATGAAATTTTAGTCATTCTGTTCTATACATAATAGAGTAACGATAAAATACTGGAAGTCGGCCACCGACGAAAAAAATGGTCTCGGAATAATGGGGTTACAATACAATATTCTTACATTATTTTGAGAAGAATATAAGAAAATATATCAAAATAAGCTTTTATTTGCAATATCCAGTGTACAAAAACCAATCGACCATCACGATTACTAACCCTTTTTTTTATCGTGGGAAAATCCTCATGGCTGTCCTTCGCTCGGGGTAGGCGGGGGGTCTGTAGGGACTCTTACCGGCTAAAAACCCACGGTGTTGCTCCTTCTGACCGTCGGCCGGTCGCGGCGGCGTCGCAACCCCGGCAGGACGATTTTTAACCCCGACCCAGTTTAGAAAGAGGTGTTATAAGTTTAGTTTGTCTGTGACATCGTAGCTCCCAAACGCATGATCCGAATTCAATGTGGTTTTTTTGCTTGAAAGCTAGTTTAATCGGGATGGTTATTAGCTATATTTCATGATAATCATTTCATATATTTAATGTCGAGGGATTTTCAAAGCAATCCTTTGATACGGACTTATTTAATGACATCCAATCCATAGTTATTAAACAAATAACCGTACATTATGAAATTGATTCTGTAATATTAAAATGAACACCATTTTGAAACGTGGAAGTTAATTTAGGAAACAACTCAGATAACCTTGACTGTTTTACTTTCTTACACAAGGCTAGCTATTGTTTGGTATACATTGCGCTGTTTATTTTAAATTCCTCTGAGTGGTTCCAACTAGAATATTCAATGGAACACAACTGCAGAAGTAGTGCTATTTGTAACAGCGGCCATGTTCTTTTTGTACTCATCCTTGGAGCAGTTCCGGTGGTCTGCAGAAAACGGTGTTTACTAAAAGTCTAAACGAATTAAAACAAGCTGATTACGTAACTGATAGTAATACTATAATATTAAAACTTGTGGTTATTTTCTACGGATATAATATGTGATTAGGTGAATGTATAGTGCAATCGAGTGTATAATAATTTCGTGATTTGAGTAGAACTGGAGCTTGGATATTGATTACATGTGATTGTAATGATTACAAAAATTTGTGGTGGAGAAATTATAATTTCCTATGTCATTAATGCAACTTATTGCAAAATGTGTTTGTTTTATGTCTACACAGGGACATTCGAAGGCCGCAAAAAAACCATCAGCTATATACAAAGATTTTTTTTTGTAGTTAGACCTTTGTTATATATTCTGTAGAGAGCTAGCGCATTTTTTTTCCTTGTTGGTAGAAGCTCTATGACGTAGGACGAGGTATTAAACAAATTATTGGAGTTTCAACATTATTCATCATATATCGCAGAATTTTTATTTGTTTGGTTATGATATGCACTCAATCTGCTTTATTCTTGTCCACATTAGCGATGCATATCAATATCGGGAAAAAGGTAAACAAGTTTTATACAAACAATAATATTTCAAGTTGGTGTTTGAATCGCACAAAAGCTGGACTTAAAAGCAAAAGTCCTAAATAATACAGAGAAGACAGCTCAATTAACAGTCATTGACAGGGTGTATTGGTTGCGTCGTAATGCGTTTTTATACTACAACAATATTTACTTAAATTGACATAAAAAAAAACTCAAAAAATATCGCATACACTTCGAAAACATCAGCTATACTCTGTTTGTTTAAATATTTAAACAAATGTGAACAAAATTGACATGTATTTTTAGCCAAATAATGCATTAAATAAATCTAAAACTTGCTACTTACAAATTAATTTGCCATAATAGAAAATTCAAATATTTTGAGAATTTTTAATAAATCAATTTTTTTAATACATATTTTGTATAAGAAGCACAAAAAGATTGTTTACATTTATTTTAATACCTAAACGATCGAATAAAAACTGTAATGATGAATATAGCAATTCTTTTTTTCATAAAGTTTAGGATACTGGCCGGAAAAAGGAGGCAAGCGTCATAGATATAGTTCTTTTTTTGTAAGAGTAGCAAAATCAAGTTGTGTGAAAAAGAAGTCTTCTTCGAATAGGTTGTATAGCAATATGGCTGAATAGGGTGCAGGAATCCTGTTGCGTGATTTCTATAGAGCACGTATCTTTTCTTTACGTGTTTTCTTTTGTTGAAAAGAGTCTTTTCAAGATAGTTTCAACATGATGGTTAGAGGAGCATACTGAAGTAGGGAAATATGGGGCTCGTGGCTAATTACCTACCAACCACGCAGATCAGACGATTTGCGAGGTTAAGTTGCGCTTGCCGCGGTGAGTCTGTGGATGGGTGACCGTTCGTTACACATCGAGACCCCTCTGTGCCTCTGAGAGCATGATAAACGGTCGGTTCCTGGTGTCATACGAATATCTATGACAATCGTTACGGGAAGTCAAAAACCCGAAAGTCTGACAACCAGTCTAACCTTAGAATATCGGCATTGCCCAGTAACTGAGTTGCGGAGGTCTGATGGCAGTTGCTTCGTGTAAAATACTGGTATTCAGCCGCATCTGGTTAGACTGGAAGCTGACCCCAACATAGTTGGGAAAAGGCTAGGCAGACAACAACTGAAGTAGGGAAATGATTCACCCGAAAATACGTTGAAACGCCGAAACAACATTCCAATGTGGCTGCATAATATTTTTGATTACAGACACATTTTGATGAATACGAAATCGTGGGATAAAATCCTGTGGTTTTCAAAATACTTTTCCTGTTCCGTCGTTGAATAGTTATTTATACTAAATACTTGGAATAATTCTATTCTTGACTAGACTACGTATTACATTTACCATGTAGCAAGTATTTTGGAACATAACTTTTATTACGCTTTTGTGATTCCAGTGAACGAAGCTCTGAAATTTGTTTTTGTGTATACTATGAAAATCTGATTGGTAGTAGAAATAAATTATGACATCGTATGTTAGTTGCAGTGTTTTCCTATTTAAGGCTGACACATACGGTACAGATACTATAAGATATCTGTACCAGAGCGCATATCTTACGATATCGCTCTTCATAGAAATCAATGGACTTATAGTCTGCGCGGAAATGCTAGTCACCGTCTGAGGTACGAGACCGGCTTAGGCGAATCCCGCGACCCCGGCCGACGGTCAGAAGGAGGAACACCGTGGGTTTTTAGCCGGTAAGAGTCCGGCAGACCCCGTCGCCTACCCCGGGCGAGGGACATCCATGAAGATTTTCCCACGACATAAAAAAAGGACCCCTGCGAAACAATAGACTCACTCTGTCAATTTGCTTTATCTTGTGTATCGCGCGCATCCCGCTCCTGCCGCTCACATACCTCAGGAGGTGACTAGCACTTGCACACGTTCGTTTTGCCTAGCCTTTTCCCCATGTTGGGGTCAGCTTCCAGTCTCACCAGATGTGGTTAAATACCTGTATTTTACACGGAGCGACTGTCATCAGATCTCCGCAACCCAGTTACAGGGCAATGCTAATATCCTAAGATTAGACCGGTTGTCGGAATTCGGGCTTCTGACTTGCCGTTGCGACTGTCGTAGGTATTCGTATGACACAAGGAACCGACTGTTTAACGTGCTCTCTGAGGCACGGAGGGGTCCCAATGGGTAAAAAACGGTCGCAAGCGCAGCTTAACTTCGCAAATCGTATGATCCACGCGGTTGTTACTTAGCCACGATCCCCTCAATGGACTAACACACACGGGTCAGATAATAAATATTTTGTCGTTAAGTATCTGAATATACCGACCTGCATCAACAGATTCACGCCTATATTCCCGGAAGGGTTAGGCAGAGGTGTACTTATATAGTAACACCCTCATTTCGCCGTTATGTTAAAGTCCCATGTAATAGGGGGCGAGCCTATTACCATTAACCGGGCACAAATCCAAACTCTGGGCTGTTACTGAGGAATTCCACACGGAAAACCCAATAACACATATTATCTTTAAATACTATACGCTTTTATGCGTAGATACTCGCAAATAAAATATAATAGTATCTGCACCGTGTGTGAGAGCCTTTACAATCCCGTTGCATTCATAAGACTAGCTACCAACGCTCATAATATGTAATTCAGACTACGTATTTGTCGGCTACGAATAGATTTCTCAACCACTTCCCATAGAACGAGTAAGGGCTTATAGGATATCCACCTGTGTACTTAAATTTACGATAATTCACGATCATCAATCCTGCTAAGCGTGTCGATTATGGCAATAAACAATAAAGTAATACATTCTGGCTATAATGGCGTACTAAATCATATTGTTTAAACATTAAGCTTAATATCCAGGATTTCATGTACAAAACGGGTATTAAATGTTAAATTAGTACATAATAATATTGTTGATTGGCCACATTGTAAGGTCATTGCACTGAAACGCTAGGCAACGCTGAACAACGGTTAACATTCGCTGATCCGATAGTCCTGAACAAACAAAACCTATTGAAATATAACTGAAATAACGTGAAATTGCTAAACAACTACCGACCGTTAGGGGTGCTACAACACAAAAAATAGTCAAGTATTTTATCATCTTTACATAGTATAAAACAAAGTCGCTCCCGCTGTCTGTCTGTCCCTATGTATGCTTAGATCTTTAAAACTACGCAACGGATTTTGATGCGGTTTTTTAATAGATAGAGTGATTCAAGAGGAAGGTTTATATGCCCCACATTAGTATCTACATTGCACCCGTGCGAAGCCGGGGCGGGTCGCAAGTAGAAAATATAAAGCGTCATAAGGTTCGCCATACGAATCTACTTTGAAAGGCAGCGTTAGCCAATGAGACAACCGTAGTAAGGATTGATTAGCTAATCACACGTGCCTAGGATACGTCGCGTAATGCGGGGTGCGCAATCGTAGGCTATGGTGGCTTTTTTGGTTGCATTATGTACTAACTGCTAATGGTTACCCATACCGTATGGAAACCGAGTTGTAAAGAGAGAAGTTGGTGGTTAATGGCCAAATACTCAAACACTGCTCAATTTTAATTTGCCGTTAAGTCTCTTGCTGTCACTGTCAGTTTAAGGCGAAATGACAGTGACGACACGAACTTTAGAAAAGTGTAAATAACGGCTTTTTTAAATTTGATTTGCACGACAATGTCACACATTCTAATAGATATATTGGTTCGAGTAGATATCATATTTCTGTAATAAAAATATCTCTTAGTAAAAAAATATCTCAAAATATAAAAAAATATCTCTTATACATAAAATATGTCTTAATACAATTTATCTGGCAATGTATCTTGTTATATTTCAGTAACATTATAAGGGTAGCAACCCTACAGGATACTTGTAGCTTACCAACAGGTTGATGACCCCAGCATTAGACCCGAGACGATAAAATATCAAATTTACGTTTATTGTATTCCGATGACAATGAATCAAATGTAATGTATTGGAAACATAGTACTAAATATTTTTATAACGCTTCACAATACTTCCAAATTCATGAGAATATTACACGAAGATAATAGTTTTTAGCCTGAAATTACATCTAATGTTTATAGGGTTCCGTCGTAAAATAATGAACCTTCAAATATTGTTTGCCACAAAAATGTATTGCATGTGCATCCAGTGTCAAGTACTAGCCGCATGTTTAGAAAAAATAATATAATTAAAATGTGATGAACTAGTAATTGATAAGAATTTCAGTGTTTTCTAGACATCTAATGTTTGTCCCCGAGTTATCAATCTAAGTATATGCTCAGTAATTTGTATTTTAACCACACCAACAACTTTGTAACATAATTTTAACTACAGAACCCAGTTTGTGCATGATGCGATACGCACTTGGCAGGGATTTTCATATAAATTAGTGTCAGATTTTATTGTTCATGAATTATAGTATAGTTTATAGTCGTAATATTTTTAGTTGCAGTTTTTTTTATCGTAAGAACGAGTATGTATATTTTAAGCCCGCTGAGAGTTTCGGAGAAAAACAATTTTCATTCAAGACTAGAATGTGGCAAAGTGAAAAAAGCACTAGGATTTTTTTTTAATATATTATTTGATTTTATTTCCTTGTTCTAGTGTACAATAAAAAAGTAATCTATCTATCTAAAAATATACAGTTTTTCAAGAAATCTCTTGTTACGTATTTTACGGACACAGTAAAACACAGGTAGAACAACAGTAAGTCGTCAACAACATCATAAAATGATGACGTCAAAGACTCCATTTTGAAACGAAACGAGCGAAAGAACAATTAATTCAAAGGTAAATTAATTATCACGTGACAACCTGTGACGTATTAACGTTACGCGCCAATGACGTCGCGGGGTCCTGTAATCATATTTTGACAATGAAAGCTCTGCAGACGGAGTTGATGTTGACGCGACATTTAGAATTCGTGTTGACGTAGGCTTGATTTCGAACCGTTTATAACACGAAATTGGTTGTATTATTGTCTGCGTAATATTTTGAGCTGACTTAAATTAGGACCTGCGCAATGGCGGCACGGCACGGCAAGGGATTTTTAAGCGACGAATAGGAATATAACTTAATATAATGACAATAAAATTGAAATTTCAATGATAATCATCGTAGGTACAAAAACAAAGCTGCGCAGCTTTATTTTTGTATCTACTATTACTATACTATTGTTTTATATAGTAGGTATATTATTAAGGACTGCATAGATTTTGATCGCCATAAATAAACTGACGGTAGTCACGGTTGAGAATGCTAATCTGGGACTTTAAAAGAATACTGAAAGTAAACCCTGCAGGCACTCTTATCTTTTGGTACGTATTTCTTTTCAATTAACCTACAGACTTGCAGCGTTAAATGAGGACAGGTCCCTCATAATATTTCGGTGCATTATTCCCGGTACAGGGCCTACTCGAAACGAAACAACGACGAACATCGAACTTATAAATATACGATCAAAGTATTGTCAAACAAAGAAATACCAGATGTAAATTTACATTTGGGAACGAAAGACAAAATGTCAAATCGAGAAAATCGAATCGATGGTGGCATCCGAAACACTTTTGTGGTTGGAAAACGTGCGAACCGTCAGATAAAACTTCGTGGTTGGACTTTCGGGGTAATTCGTCACCGAAAACTGGAAGATAATTGCACTGAATGACCCATTGAAATGTAGGCGTTTGGTAAGTTTTCTACGGCAATACTACACCGAAACGATAGATCAACTAATGGTGGAGCGACCTCAGTGTATCATTCAAGCAATCAGTTTAAATATTACGTAAAACAATAATGATCACTTAAAAATGCATTACGTATCACACTACCCGAGTAAGGCGCTAACGACTTTCTAAACATTGCCGTCTATTAATAAGTGAGACGCGCTATTTTAACGCGACTATTTTTAGACGCAACTCGCTGAAAATTACAACAATGTATGAGGAGATTGTTATTGATGTCTGTAGTATCAGGTGATAGTGGCTATGTTTGGTATTTGTTATTGGTATTGTACGGTATCGAGTCCAAGATACCTATTGTTTTTTTGTATTACTTATCTAATTATGGCGAAACAAACAACTCGTGTAACAATCTTCTGTATATATAAAAAGGAGAAACTGCCCGACTGACTGATGTATCAACGCACAGCCTAAACCGCTGAGGTCAGAAACTTGAAACTTTGACAGGAGGTACATTTTATAACGTAGGCATCCACTACGGAAGGATTTTTGAATATGTCACCTCCAAAGGGGTAAAACAGGGGATGAAAGTTCGTATGAAATAAAAAACACGCAAGCGAAACTATGGACAAAAGCTAGTCCACAATAATTAACATAACATCACGCCTGTATTCCCCGAAGGGTTGGACAGAGGTGTATAGTAACGCCCTCATTTCGCCGTTATGTTTAAGTCCGATGTAATAGGGAGCTGGCCTATTGCTATCAACCGGGCACAAATCCAAACACCGGGCCGCTACTGCAGAATTCCACACTGAAAAACCCAATAACACTGCCCGACCTGGAGATCGAACCCAGGATCTCACGATCAGTAGTCGCGCTTGCCACCACTAGACCAACGACGCTTTCATGAACTTATCTATACTAATATTATAAAGAGGAAAGATTTGTATTTTTGTATGTAACGAATAAACTTAAAAACAACTGGACCGATTTCAAAAATTCTTTTGCCGTAACAAAGTTACATTATCACTGAGTAACATAGGCTACGGGCGGAGCCGTGAGGACACAGCTAGTGCACCAATAATAGGCATACGGCTGTATTGTGGGTGCGTTTATAGAAATAAAAATCAGATGGCCACCAGTTCTGTTTCGCAAATGGAAAATGCAAATGAACAAATTTTATGTGAAAAAACAGCGTGACTTTTCGCTTAAAAGCTAACAGTAAGTACAGACACAAGATGACTAAATCGAATTGCTTCTTATGTAGGTTATCCAAAGTAAAAAAAAACTTCCGTTATCACTAGTTTCTTAGTAACGGTCAACTTGTTGCCTGAAATGCTAAAAAGCACGTTGAAAATTTAAATCAATTAGCTACACTTACTGCTTCTTTGAAAATAAAATTCTAATCAATTTCTCTTGCTGCAGCATCGAGACTAATCTAAACAGACATTTTGTTCTGTGAAATGCGTGATTTTCAGTAAAATGGGGACTTATATATTTTTAAAGTAAGGAACAGCGTGATAAAGGAACGTTGTGGAGTGAAAGAAGATGTAGCGAGAAGGATTGAGAAAGGTATGTTAAGAGGGTTTGGTCACGTAGAGAGGATAGACGAAAGGAGATTAACGAAACAAGTGTACAAGGCGAGTGTGGATGGAACAGTTGGAAGGGGTCGACCTCGGCGAATGGACCACAAATAAATCGCGGGCGTTCTCAAAAAAGGCCAAGTTGGTAGCACCCTAAACCGACGAGCATGCATGAGAAGGTTAATGAATGTAGATGAAGCGAAAAGGGTGTGTCAGGATCGTAGCAGGTGGAAATCTATAGTCTCTGCCTACCTCAATGGGAAACAGGCGTGATTGTATGTATAGATAGATAGATATACTTTATTGCACACTAAAAGAAATAAAACAAGGAATACACATAATTAACAGTACAAATGGCGGTCTTATCGCTTAAAGCAATTTCTTCCAGACAACCATTGGATGGAAAGAATTATATTATAGAAGAATTATATGTATGTATATATTTTGACTTGCAAAATTGCCATGCCTACAAATGATCACTTAACCAAGTAGGGATCGTCTTATCTATAATGATCTTACTGCGCATTTAAACTTCGATACTTTATGAAAATATTCACAAATGCGACGGAATAGAGCGCCATTTTAATTTAACGATGATTCCTACCTGAATATTAAGAGATGCCTATGATTTTACAATGTAGTTAATTCGATAGGTGATCCCACCATTTAACAATTCAATTACACTGATACGAACACGTTTCTCCTATAACAACCTATAAAGCTATAGGCGTACAGCTAACGCCCCTTGTCACCACCCGCCCGACGCTATGACGTCATAACACACATCCCTGTTGTTGTGGGCTATTATCTAAAGTTCTCCTTTGTTTCTCTAGTACGTTGGCAAGAAATAGTAGCCAACATTGTGAGATATTTGTAACTAAGTTAAAATACAAAGAAAATGTTCCTAGAATCGTGTTGTTATTTAACTCAGCTTATTATGAAACCACCAACTGTTACCATGGAAATAATAAAAGAAAACATCAAAAGGTCTACAAAAATAGCCAAGAACATTATTTTATCCATAATGTTTTTATGGATAATTGGTTAAGAAAAACTTGACTGCTGCCAAGCGACTTTATTCAATTTTCCAACCGAAAAGGTCGAAGTTCTTCGTAGGAACAGACAGGTAAATGGGTAACGAGGTTACATTGGAACGAGACTAGCTCTTCGGCTATTTTTAGAACGACGAAGCTGGTTGATTCTTCATCAAAAATGTAAGGCTTTATTTTGAGGGACATTTCATTATCAAAGTTTATACTTTATTTATTACTAGCGACCCGCCCCGGCTTCGCTCGAGTGCAATGTAGATACTAATGTAATGTGGGGCATATAAACCTTCCTCTTGAATCTCTCTATCTATTGCTGAAAACTGCATTAAAATCCGTTGCGTAGTTTAAAAGATCTAAGCGTACAGACAGCGAGAGCGAGTTTGTTTTAAACTATGTAAAGATAATATAAAACAAATATGGCTAAGAAAGGCATGACTATTTTTTGATCCGCTAAGATTGGCCTACCAGATTAATAGACACATTAAACAGTCTTAAACTCTCGTTAGAAGCAATAATGTAGTTAGTATTAACACTTTTCCATATCTTTTAGGTTATTTTTTGTCTAATGCTATAACAAAAGAAGTATAAGTACTTGTATAAAAAGATTTCGTAGAACTTAACGAGTTTTGTGAGTAAAGTTTTCTTAGAAACTACTTTTTGACTCTTTCATGTTAGACTAAGTGGCTATTGTTGTGGACGAAGGTTGGGCCACTTGGTCACGATCGCGCCAAGTTGCAGTTTATAGCTTGTAGATTTTGAAAGATAATGATTCATCATCCTCCTAGAGTTTTCCCTAAAAATAATGTATAGTCTCAGTACTTAGTCAAGTCAGAATAGAATCGACATGAATTTTGTCCTATTTATGATAATAATATTATTGATGGGTCCTTACTCGGATACTCGAGAAATCCGAGTAATTTCTCGAGTAAAATTTCATAAACACAATAGAGTCAAATCGAGAATAGAATATCTTTTTATTATTTATCGAGTATTAACTATGTATTTAGTATTGATCCGCCTGCCTATCTCTAGATATAACTAATAAACTATACACATAGCAAGGCGTCACTCTGCGGTCAATATATTAGAAGAGTCATAGGAAAAATTCGTCAAGGCGAACAAACCCATATCACTATGTGTTTTGAATACATTATCGTAATTTGTCTGTGCAAGCGTGTGGCACTTATGGCGGGAAAAATAAAAGGGCTATTTTAAAAAAAATATGACGTGGTTATGACGGATGGACTGATGTAAATAAAAGCGGGATAGAATTTAAAAAAAAGAAGTTATTTTTTTATTTAAAAGGCAAGGCTGGCTGGAAAGTTTCTAATAGATATTCATATCCATAAATATTCGGTTAATTTTGTAATTGGAACAAAATCAAAGCTCAATAAAAATGACCTTTTAATAACATTAAGTTCGTGTCAAAGAAAATCAATTCTTATTTGCGTGACCCAGTGGTATCAGACTTCACGCTTTGTTGTCGGGCGACAGTCTCGATGGCGCCCTTGACATTTTAGCAGGGGTATTAGTTTCTGCGTTATTAGGACCAGTGTATATTAGTTCTAAAGTAATGTTCACACTGTTATAATTATAACGCCGCTTTAATAGTTTCGTGAACGCCTTTAGCTTTATAAGGATGGTGTTTTCCGTACCGTTATCTATACTAATATTATAAAGAGGAAAGATTTGTATTTTTGTATGTAACGAATAAATTTAAAAACTACCTACTGGGCCGATTTCAAAAATTCTTTTGCCGTTATAAAGCTACATTATCACTGAGTAACATAGGCTACGGGCGGAGCCGTGAGGACACAGCTAGTAATTTATAAGAAGAGAATAAAAATTTCAATCACCCCCTTTTAAAATCGCAAATTTTTTTTAGACCATTTATAGTATTTTTCGAGTTTAGTACCCCTTAAAATATAATAGGTAGATTGGATTAAAAAACACTGTTTCAAATCATTGTGCTTTTATTTAAAATTTAATATTTTGTTCTTTTTTTGTTCGAAATATGATTTCCCGGAATATGAATCAGCCAATAATATTTAAAAAAAAGTGGTAGGACTTGTAATATATTAGGATACTATAGTAAGGTTGGCAACCCTGCCCCCTATGTACTTTTTGTTCCAGGATCTACTGAAAATAACTTTAATCTTACTTCTAAAACTAAAACCGTGCCACCTGATTTTTTCTGCAACCGGCTTGTCCATTTCCCGCCCCGTTTATGCAAAGAGCACTCGGGAACGATGTCAGTTTCAATGCCACGGCTTAATTAGCCGAGTGCCGGTCGATATACCGCGCGGTCGGAAATAGCAACACTTTTCATTTATGCCTCTAATACGGGGAGGTTCCTTATGATGGCTGCCGTCGATTGATGGCCGTTTGGTTGTTTATTACAGCAATTAAGTCACGAATAGATTTATGTGCATTTTTGTCGGTGTAGACGAAACCTACTAACTTACTGTTAGGTTTTAGGATTTAGATTAATTCTGTTCCGCTTATTCATTAAATTACATACTATTGACTGCCTTGTTGGTCTAGTGGTCGCAAGCGCGACTGCTGAGCATGGGGTCCTGGGTTAGATCCCCAGGTCGGGCAAAGTGATATTGGGTTTTTCCATTAGGAATTTCTCAGTAGCAGCACGGAGTCTGGGTTTGTACCCGGTTAATGGCAATAGGCTCACCTCCTATTACATGGGACTTAAACATAACTGGCGAAACGAGGGTGTACTAAAAACACCTCTGCCGAACCTTTCGGGGAATATAAGGCGTGATGTTCTGTTATGTTACATACTATTTACATTTTTAAATCCTTCTATAAAGAATATAAAAAATATATTAAAAAATATTTAAAAAATAGTTGCCCACCGGCGGCATCGGGAACAGGGTCCAAGCTTCATTCTGTTTATTAGGAAAAGTAGATCTTTAATTTGAACAAAATATTAGTAAGTACGTAGCGCAAATTTGAGGAATATCAGGGTTCTGTTGGGCGTAACAATAACTCCAAATTACACCAAAAATACGACTCTTTACAAAATATATTTACGTCAAGCCTCCGATTGAATTAAATTCATTCCAAAAGCGCGCAATTAGACCACTGTGACGTTGGCCATAGACAAATATTTTCACTGGAACTTTTCCGGCCAACATGTAACGCAGTTACGATATTGTGTTACTAATTTGTTCCGGAAACGTTCTAAATATAGAAGTAGAACCCTTGGTAATTGTCTTATTACTTATGAATGGGGGAAAACGAGGGTATAAACGTGATAACTTAATTGGATGGGATGTATTTGCAGAAAAGAAAAAGTTCGTTTCTTACTGAATACAACATAGTTGTAACTAAGTTATACAGGAGTATTAATATATGGGTGGGCAGATGTGTATAGTAACACCCTCATTTCGCCGTTATGTTTAAGTCCCATGTAATGGAGGCGAGGCTATTGCCATCAACCGGGCACAAATCCAAACTCCGGGCTGTTATTGAGGAATTCCACAGGGAAAATCCCAATAACACTTTGCCCGACCTAGGGATCGAATCCAGGACCTTAAGATCAGCAGTCGCTCTTGTCACCACTAGACCAACGAGGCAGTTATATATTTATAACTAAATCATACCAGAATAAATGCTTTGGCAACACTAGAAATAATGGAGCACATCAAAAATGTGTTTATGGTAACCATAGACCATATAAAACAATGAGTTACCGACTGACACAGTATAGTAATGGGAATCCAAGATACCAGGTCGTAAATTATTATTATATCAGACACTTCAGAAAATTACGCAAAAACACCGATTTTATAGTTTTGCGGTAACCCACTAACTAACAAACGATAGAGGCCAACGGTGTTAGTATCATGTAAAAATATGTAACGTTGCGGTCCGTGATGTATTTCGTAGTAAATCATTAACACAATGTGCTTATATATAGCTTAGACGTACTCAACCCAAGTAGGTCAAGTGATTCATCTCAAATCACCCTTATTTTGTTTTCTAAAAATAACCTGACTATATTAGCTTTTCGAATTCATGTGCGGATCAGAATTTGATTATCGCTTGCGTTAACGGTGAAGGAAAAACATCGTGAGGAAGCCTGCACACCTGAGAGGGCTCCATAAAGTTCTCGATGGTTTGTGTAGTCTGCCAACCCGCACCAGGCCAGCGTGGTGGACTAAGGCCAGTGGTGTGCATTGGTTTTCGGATTAGGTAGGCAGGCACTAACGATATCGCCTTTCAATCGTACGCTTAAGCCCATTTCAATATGATTCTGACCAAAAGAAATCATAGCATACATGCTTATTTTATTTATAGTAATAGTTAAAGTAGGAGTAGTTAATTAAATCTTTGAGGTAGGCACTGCTTAAATGTCTATATGCAATGCACGCCACTGACTAAGGCCTAAACCCCTCTCATTCTGAGAAGAGGCTCGTGCCCAGCAGTGGGATAGTAATGGGCTAATTGTAGTATGTACACTAGCTTCGAAAATTTATCATACTTAATCTTTCGTTAAAATTGTGCGTGGGTGTGTGGGTGTTGTGGGTGTTAAACTTCAAATCAGATCCAGAATTTTAACACAAAGAAATTGAAGCTAAATCAACAGAAATGAATTGGTCCGTTCCGCCAAATTCACTTTGCGTCAATAACTAAGTACTTATGTGAACAATCTTGCCAAAATATGACGCGGCACTCATTCTTCTAACGAGTTCTTAAACAACAAATATTTGAATTAAGAGTAAAAATGGACACCCCAAAATTTTAAGGTCATATCCCACCTATTTTTAGACAAAATCGATCCAATGGCTTTATTAACTGGCTGTCTGATAATAAAGCCGTTGTCGCAGATCGAAATCGATTCGTTCAGACGACGGCCCTTTTAAGGCTAACCTTTACTGATTTACTGTACACATCCCCGTCCTATTTGCACCACGATCGACCTAGAAAGGCGAAATGATGGAAAATTTGCTCCCCACACTTCGGTTCCTGAGTGATCGACTATTGGCCGAGAGTTCGGAAACGAGGTGACACCAAATCTTGACAAGTTCGGGACACGTCGGGACACGTGGGGCATTTTTTAGGAATTGTTATGACGACGGACGGCATACCTACGTAAGTGTGGAGAGATTGAGTCATGCTAAATGAAAAACGTATTTTCAACGCAACCTAATTGCGATTTTGAATACTGTAATACTTAGAATTTTTAAGTCTCATTTATTAAACGTTAAATAACCATTTGTAACGTTCAGTTGTAATTTCTAGGTTAACCTTGTAGCGGGATTACCGGAACTTATCAAGATGGAGAAATGGCGTCGGACAAAATCTAATTGGCGCCCCTCCCTCTCGGACGAAGTAATTTAATTGTACGCCCATATCTTATGAAACTTAAGTAGTCATTTATTACTTCTTTTAGATTATTTTTAGACACTAACTTTACGGAGGAAGAGGAATGAGATAAATTAAAACCTCCGGCGTTTATTTTGTTTTATTTACCAACAAGGAACGCTGTGTCTGATTCACCAATGTAACCAATACTCTAACGGCGGTATGAATCACCTGAAAGTCACAACAATCAAAAAAATGAGTCACACTTTAAAAAATACGATGGTTCTAACTAGACCACTGTAGCGAGATCGACTATTACGTTTAGTAAACAAACCGGTCGTTAGATAAGAGTTAATCTCTCGGTAAATTGAATAATCATTGAAAAGACTTTCTTGAAAGTAAATTAATAGTCTGTTGACAGAAATATATCGTGTACTGGAAGGAGTGAGGGGAACTTAATGAATGTCAAAATGTGGTACGTGGCCTAAATACGATTTAACGAGGGGGCGACGTTCGGAAAAACGATAATTGCGTGGTTTAGTGATTTTCTTATTGAGTAATCATTTTCATTAGTCATCTGGGTGGTATGCATGGCAAACATATTTCTTTATTGGGGGGGGGGGGACGACGACTTGGGGAAGACCTGTCTCGAACTGTGACAGACTAATTTGATCAATTGTTGCTAAACTGACAGGTCGAGGAAGCTGCTAAACTGAATAAAAAAAAGAAAAAATAATAGAGCAAGAATAACGCGGATCGCTTCACGCAGTCAGTTAACTCCGGGCGCTAAAATACCTCACGTTACAAACACCATGTCTTTAGTTTGAAACTAGTTTTTTGTTGAATCCAAATTAATCCCATGGAGGGTCAAGCTGTCACCGGTAGACCACGAGATTTGAAAAAGTTACACGAATTCCGAAACGAGCATTTACTAAATAGCTTCAGGCTTACGAAGATACTTTCTTTTGAAAATGTTTAAAAACATGAAAGAATGCCGTTTCTTAAAATATAAGGCATGTGTTACAACATGTTCCAACGAAATTATGTTGAAAAAAGTGTTTCAATTGTATTGCGAAAGTGTGTATTGTGTAACACTGACATTATTCGCTGTGTTCCCGTCAAAACATACGGCTGTTCCTGTCTTTCATATTTAACTATTTCTAAATAGCAGAAACGATTTACGATATAGAGTACCTCATTTCAGTACGTGCAATATATTTTAATTTAACATGACTATTACATGTTACATGGAAAAACAATTTGTGTATGGAGTCCATGTCACACCGGAAGTTATTTGGGAGTTCCATTTTTGTGTCTGACATAATTAGATGTGGAAATGTTTTTCAGAGCACTTTAAATGTTACTAAACTAGTTGTAGTTTTGTTATATAACTATCTTTACATAGTATAAAACAAAGTCGCTCCCGGTGTCTGTACGCTTAGATCTTTTAAACTACGCAACGGATTTTAATGCAGTTTTCAGCAATAGATAGAGTGATTCAAGAGGAATGTTTATATGCTCGACATTAGTATCTACATTGCTCCCGTGCGACGCCGGGGCGGGTCGCTAGTAATAAATATAACGATGTATCGATAATGACCTGGAGCTGTACTAATAAATATCAGTTATAAACGGCCTGATCAGAGAGAGAGCGTGGCTAGGTGTGATATTCACGTCGCGTATTGATAGCGTGCTCTAGGCGTGCGATTTTATGACAATGTATGGAAACGCCATACAGAGACTGCCACGCCAAGCTTAGCGTGGTGTGGCGTCTTCCATACATTGTCATAGTAATTCGCACGTCAAGAGCACGCGATCAACATGCGACGTGAATATAACACCCAGCCACGCACTCTGTCTGACCAGGATTTAAATACATGGTCTATTCCTTTGCTGTATCTGTATTGTCAGTCCAAAATTCGGTTATTTTCCTGCTCCGAATTTCATGGAAACTACTACTTATTTGTGCAGTCCCAAGGAATGGTGTTAACACAACCGATGCCAAATATTTCGAATAATTTCACTATTATTGTTCCAGATTAATCATTTCAATCCTTCAGCGATCGGTACTTGCTAATTGATCGATTAAATCGTTATATGGACCAGTAAATGTTTACGTATTGTGTTCCTCACAATTAAGTTCATGAGATTTTATTAAAATGAACTTTATTGCGTAAACAATAAAGTCGATAATATTTATAATGGGATAACTGAAGAGTTATTTATGGGATGTTTAACTTCAATCCATTATACTTAGGTATAGATTGAAATACGACTGCGCCATTTTGATGGGCTGCGTTCGCTAAATGTCTGTCGGCGTTAAGTATTTGTTTAGGCTTCCAAAGGCACATTTCGAAGGAAATACGAGTGTTGGAGATTATTTACCTACGTTTTGTGTCGAAATCACTAGCCGTTACCACAGACTGGTATAACATTATTCTTAGTGTTCCTATAATATTTTCTTTGGAAGAAGTCGATATATTTTGCCTATGTTCGATATTATTTGCCTCGTCGATCTAGTGGTGGCAAGCGCGACTGCTGATCTGGAGGTCCTGGGATAGATCCCCAGGTCGGGCAAAAGTGTTATTAGATTTTTCCGTGTGGAATTCCTCAGTAGCAGCCCGGAGTTTTGATTTGTGCTCTGTTGATGGTAATAGACTCGCCCCCTATTACATCGGACTTAAATATAACGGCGAAATGAGGGTGTTAATATACACCTCTGCCCAACCCTTCGGGGAGTACAGGCGTGATGTTATGTAAAGAGTCGATATATTTTGCCTATGTTCGATATTACAGTTACTACGTTCTTGTGTGGTGAAAATCCGCTCTAGTAACCACTCGCAAGTTAGTGATGTCGTCATATATAACAGTAGTTATTAAGGTAACATTGCGACATTGCACACGTCATTTGCGACAAATTGTCGCGGACCATTAAGTAGCCCATTTACACAGATGACTGTTACAGTTTGCGTGGGAACGGGCAACTAACCAATTTTAATGTTTTTTTTTTAAATTTCCAGACCAGCCTAGAAGCCAGCTGATTAAGAATGTATTTTTATAATTGCACACGAAATTAAAAGTATTTAGTCCGCCATCTTTAAAATTCAGCTCCAGCACGTATTTCCAAATTTAAAAAAAGTCTGGTTTTTTAATTAAGTAATTCAGTATGTGGAGAATTCAGAATGTTGGGACCATAATTGTGCCCGAAAAAGGGTAATGGGCTCCCTACGTATCACATGGGACGAAACATGGGTGTACAGACTTCTGTAATAGAACACCTCTGCTTACTCCTTCGAAGATTGCAGACGTGACTTGACGTGAATTATGTATGTTTTTGACAACACGTTTAGTGCAGTGGCTGAGGGATCGGCTTCTGCGCTACGGGTATTGGGTTCGATTCCCGCACGGATCAAATTTTTGTTTGGCCTACAAATAGTTGTTCCGTGTCTGTGCGTTTGTGCGTGCAGATATGTGTGTGTCTGTAGACGCACCCACGATACAGGAGAAATCCTAGTGTAGGGCAACGTAAGAAATATGTGGAGAATCTAAAAATACATGATGTTTAGATCCTTATTATACGCCTCGTGTTTTTATATCCTCAGACAAAAATACACACACAAATTCTATTTATCACGACCAAAATAATAACATTTTTCATCGAGCAACATGTTTCAAAGCTTCATACACGAGAATTTCTTCTATTAAAGAGAGTTCTAAAAATAGCCGTGAAGAGAGAAAAATAACGTGAAAACGTACTTATCAAGATTTACGTTAAATAGTAGATTCGGAAGGTATGTAGGGCGATGGAGGCTGAGGTTCCCCAGATGATTTCACGAACCAAGGAGATTAAGCGATCAGTCAGATTCACGGAACGTTTCTAGGGCAAGCCCTGGAGATTAGTACAAGACTACAACCTAAATAGCTAGTTTCGTAATTGTTTTCTATTCCTACGTTATTTATCGCTGGGTGTCGGCGCCACATTGTTGGGAACTGACGACCCAACATTGGCATTCGGTCGCGTGTTTCATTGTTTTGAGGTGAACTCTTTATGTAATACGTGTGGGTCAAGTTCACATGTGATGCAATACACGTGTCGCACGGCTGGTTCTTTTGAGTCAACAAAATATGACGAGAATTAGATCTCGACCTTCAAAGAGTTATTGTAATGTGGCCCTTTGAAATTCAGTTATGCTTTGAAAAATAAAGGTTAGCTATGTTTATAATTCTGTACACGTCAACTTCAGATTTGGGTCAATTTTGTGCTAATATTATTTCTATTACGCTTAAATAAATAAACTAAATTCAAAATTAGAAATGTCAACACCAAATGAAGGTGCAAATTGTAAAGTTTTAAGTTTAGAACTAGGTCATTCCGTCTACGACCTTCCAAAAAGATCGAAAGCTTTTAAATTATTTTCAAATAAGGAACGACGAATTTATTATTGTTTGTCAGATCTTTGGCAGTACACTTCCTGCCTTCGGCTTGAAGGGACGGCTGATTTAAGCGCGTGGTTAGCGTTTACAAATTGGCAACCTTCACGCTCATGGAAAAATGAGGACGATTTTTCATCGCGACCCAAAATGGCGGAGACACTCCCTATTACCTACTCTATAAGGACCATTTTATTGGAACATCAATAAGGTAAAAGGGCGTAATAATATGCAGTGACAATAGCCATCGTAAAATATATTGAACCAGATGGATTGATCATCTTCAGTATGTACTTAATAAATTGCACACAAATTACTGAACGTGGAGCCTATCGGGGCATTCCACTTGCCCAACTTATTACACAAAGTTATTACACGATGGCCTTATCACTCTAAACGGTCCTTGTGCCGCAATTGTGGCATTTAAAGTATTTTAAAAGCGCAATCGTGTTTCGTCTTCGCCGACGCTTCTCGTAATACGTCAACCTATTGTTTTAACAGCCCACTATTAACCCGATTCGATAAGCTCATCGCAATAACGATAATCGAGAGCGACACAATAAAACTCCGATTTTAACTATAAACGGAGCTTGTTAATTTAAAACGAAGTGTGATTTTCGATAGATAAAGTGTCGATTACTCGTTGATGGCCGCGCGGTTGTTTTTTGGCTGTCTGCGTGCTGCGGGCTGTCCTCACCCTATAAGGAGCCGCTCTCTCGCCACACACGTCGTTCGATTACGCAAATTCGAGACAACGCCGCCCTCAAATTAAGCACCGAGTGCCGACAGCACGACTTAACGACATGTCTGCATGCCGTAGGAAGTGATTATTGTTTATTTTTATAATTGGTGGCAGGAAGTCGGAACCAGCCGCGGCCGGCGCGATACGGCGGCGTGTTGAATCAGGAGGCGCACCTCACACGCTCATGTAAATAAAGCAATTTGACCAACGACAGTTAATTGAGCAACACCGTCTGAGGCTGAAATATGGGCAATCGACGTCAGCGACTGTCGACGCGCGAAAACAGCTGATTACGCTTAATTTGGCAATTATCGATACGTAATCAACACGAAGAAATGAATACTGGATTTGTTAATTATACTCGCTGGTGCTCGATGAACCGAACGTGGTTAGAAAGTGAAACCTCAAGATATATGTTTTGCATAGAAGTTCCGCGAACCCGAAAGGTTAAAGCCTTTCCTGTGACGCAAATTGGGAACCAAGACACAATCGCAACCATTTCTAAGGGCACTTGACAAAGGTACTTTCTAGCAGACTATTGGTTTCCACTTGGTTCGCTTTACAAATTAACAGTTTGTTGTTTAGAGTTCAACGTACCAATAAGGGTACCGTCACTAAAAATCTGTCGACACGAATGACGCCTACGATCGTTGTTGAGAATATTATTCATGCGTTTCAACAACAAATGAAGCGACAAATGAATAAAGTGTGTTGTGGTGCATCTCGAAGGTCGGCCATGTTTATAAATAACTACCCGTCTCGCCGCTAGAAGCACTTGACTCGATCAGGGCCCGACAAGCACTAATGACAGTTACCATCTACTGCGACTTCCTTACAGACTCGTCTGAATTGTAATTAACAGATAAAATGTCGCAAATTATTGCCTGGGAAACACATTTCAAAGGGACGAGACAGCGTTTGCAGTAGGTATCAAATTTTATAGGACTCCTTATTTAAACGCTTTCAGGGGTTTTATGTTCAACCCAAACACTAAAACCTAATTAAACATTCTTGCCAATATCATTTCTTTAATCATGTAGTCGTAGATATTAATAATTTATTGTACTTATGGTTTTTAGAGACCCAAGTATTACCTAGCATAGTTTTGAAACTCGTCATTTCTATGGCGAAAAATTTGGGAGCTGTCAATGGAATTATCTTTTATTAGCAAAATGCTTTTTTTTTTAGAAAAACCTTTCCCCACTCTAGGATTTCTCCTGTATCGTGGGTGGGTTTACAAACACACACGCACAAACATCCAGACCCGGAACAACTATCTGTAGGCCATACAAATATTTGTTCCGTGCGGGAATCGAACCCACGACTCGTAGCGCAGAAACCGATCGCTCAGCCACTGCACCAAACGTGTCGTCAAATCAAATAGTATAACAGATCAAGAAGATGATAATGCAAAATTACTTATACTTTCACAAGAAAGACAAAATATATTAAAAGCATACCACGATGACCCCACAGCTGGTCATTTAGGACTAGAACGCACAGTTAAACGTATTACATCAAAGTGTTTCAATAAGTTCATAATACACAAAATCCCGTTTTCTTTATCCCGTCAGAATTAATTTTCCAGTTCCAAGAACTGCACTTTAAGTACAGAAATAACACGTTTATTATATTTATATGCATAGGACCGTTGTTCTCAACTGTACATTATGTCATATAACAAAGATATTGTGCCGTATTTCTATTTTAAAAGCGGCCATTTGTAAATCTCAAGTACCTGAATTTAATTGCGGTTTATTTTGAACGTGTTTATTTGTGCATCGCATTGGAACAATGGCGAGCAATTATAACAAAAGACGTTTATTTCTGTTGAGGTCGAGTACCTACGCCAAAATTCCTTGCACCTGATGGTCTGACATTGGATTACCTACGTAGGCAGGGATGTAATATAACAGGATAACTTTGAAATTAAATACTTCTTCATTTTATTCAAGCTTTTTTACGGAGAGCTTTAAGCTGCAACAATCAAGTATAACAAAGCTAATAATCACTACTAAAACATAGCATCACGCCTGTATTCTCCGAAGGGTAGGGCAAAGTGGTAACACCCTCATTTCGCGGTCCCATGTAAAAGAGGGCGAGCCTCTTGCCATCAACCGGGCACAAATCCAAACTCCGGGCTGCGGAAACACACACGGTAAAACCCTATAACACTTTGCCCGACCTGGGGATCGAGTCTAGGAACTCACGATCAGCAATCGCGCTTGCCACCACTAGACCTACGTGGTATTTCAGTTCTAATCACCAGAATTACACTAATGTCAAAAATGTTTGTGAAGATAGGTGTTTGTTACTCAATAAAAAAATCTATAAATGGCTGAATGGATTTGGATGAAATTCGGTACACAGATAGACCATGATGTCCTGGATACTTGTTATCCGGTTATATGAACTTGTTCCGTCAGGATGCAAGTGTAACTGCAGACAACAGCTAATAAAAATATAAAATTTCAGAGTGCATCCATATAAAAATAACTTTTATATTAATATTTCTAAAATTAACTTCTTTACGCTCAACTCCTGCATGCATTTAATATAGATCGTAAATAACTTATTATTACGATACTCATATTTCCTATGGAGTTTAATGCCGCTACGAACTTTTAACCCATCACGATTGTATGTATTTAACATATTACCTTTAGCAAAACAAGTACACACGAATGTGTTTGGAAACAATGAGCAGTAACCCTGGGTTGAAACAATAGTGCGACACCTGCCCAGCATTGACCCGACGACGCTAAGCCGTCGACGCCTGCGCACCTATCGCCTTTTTGAGAATATCCAATAAGATCATGATAAATTTCAATACATTTGTGTCTAATCTTATACACCCACTAAACAGGCTTCTTCAGCTCGAAGAATGAAATAAAACAATGGGGAAGGCAACGCAAAACGAAAGCAGATGGCAGCACGTCCATACTTAGTTATTTGAACCAATCAGAACTATCATATTCATATTAGCAATAATGTCAAACACATTGCAACCAATAAGATGGCACAGGTACAATCGAAAGTGGCGCCATTAGTTCTATAGTTGCCTACCCCATTGGATGAAATAAATCTTGTTTTCTTAAAGTTGTGAGATGTTTATAACATTAAGGTTTAAGATTACATGTAGAAACGACTCGAGAATTTGAGAAATGAAAATTCCAAGACAATGAACAATGATATACATAAACCGTAATTTTGCAGACCAGTTACTCCTTTATTAAATGAACGCCATTATCCGGTTAAGATGTGTCATAATTAGCTAAATAAAGATCTTTGTACTGAGTGAACTGCCTCGTTGGTCTAGTAGTGGCAAGCGCGACTGCTGATCGTGACATCCTGGGTTCGATCCCCAGATCGGGCAAAGTGTTATTTGGATTTGTGCCCGGTTGATGGTAATAGGCTCGCCCCCTATTACATGGGACTTAAACATAACGGCGAAATGAGGTTGTTACTATACACCTCTGCCCAACCCTTCGGGGAATACAGGCGTGATGTTATGTTTTATAAGTAACACAAAATTTTTGAGCGATCTCATCCGCGCATTCTTCCCTTTCAATATTTCTACGATCCAGGATCGCGATCCAAATATAGTGATAAATATTGAAGGTACAGCATTCACCATACCAATAACAAATCGTTAGTTTGTTTGTCAAGAAACTGACATGAAACAATCGTTTAATTAACCGCGGCAAGCAGAAGCCCAATCCATCAAATGTCAAAGGTGTTCAATTACACAGTCACTTGTAATTCATCGGCCCGTGGGTTGTTTATCGCGTAATCGGATGCGCAGGCGCAGGATCGCGAATTGCGTCTACCGATCGATCACTGATTGCGTGTGAGCGATCCATTACAGTGTGCGTTCACGATTAAACCTAGGTTTCCATTATTTTAGCGTGCACGCTCTTTAGATTGTTAGTGATGCGGAGATGTATTATCTATTGAAGTACCTATGTTGTACAACGGAGATATTTTTACTCGTAATGAAGTATCTTTAGCTGGGTTTCAAAATCGACGAGCTTCTACTAAACAGAGTGTTGGAGTCACATAAAACTTTAGTCTTGCTCTTACTGAAAACACTCTTACTCGTGAATGTTCTGCCAAGCTTTTCGCCCAACTATGTTGGGGTCAGCTTCCAGTCTAACCAGATGCGGCTGAATACCAGTATTTTACACGGACAATACCGGTTACTGGGCAATACCGATATCTTATGGTTAGACCAGTTGGCAGACTTTCGGGCTTCTGACTTCCCGTAACGGCTGTCATAAGTATTCGTATGACACCCGGGACCGGCTGAGGACGGATTCACTCGTACTCGTGAATAAAAAGTGGAAATAGAAAGCAAAATAAATTATTGTAAAAACATCGCTACGAAAATAGACATACAAGTAAGTAGTGTCTATGCTCATGCTATGCTAAATAAAAATGGCTACCAGACGTAATGCCTACTCGTGCGAGGTGAAAGAGGATTTATGCCTTCGCTCGACCAATAAACTATTTTTAATCCTTAAAAAGTCTCATCCAGTCTGTCAGCTGTCTATATTCTAAGAGCGCATTACCATAATGAAAAATACTTGAGAGTCAGCCAAAACATTGCAATAAATATAATGGATATCGATAGCAATTTTCATATATTAATTCTGACGTGTAAAGAATACGCCTAAGGGTGTTGTGTGCGAGTGTACCTGACCTTGCAAATCTTGTTATTGTAGTATGTGGAATAATTTTTAGGTCCCGATTGCGAAGATGGATTGAATATGGACTGTGTTTATGGAACTAGCTTGTTCTGAACTCAGCTTAAAGTGGGATTGTGTTTTATTTATGAACTAGCGGTCAGTCCCGGCTTTGCACGGGTGAACATTTTTCCCGTTTTTGCAATATTTTTCTATTATGCTCCGCTTCTATTGGTCGTAGCGTGATGTTATATAGCCTATAACCTTCCTCGATAAATGGACTATCCAAAACAAAAATAATTTTTCAATTCCAACCAGTAGTTCCTGAGATTAGCGCGTCCCAACAAACAAACAAACTCTTCAGCTTTATAATATTAGTATAGATTTAATCATGTAGAAGATGTAGATCAAAATATAATATTACGTGACTAAATTCCAATTTCCTGTCAAAACGGAAACGGCACAAATCTACGAGTATTTTGCGTAAATAATACCCGGTATTTGTGGTATCCTCCGTTCCACATTAGCATTCTTCCTCGGGGCGATCGCATTTATCCAGGGCGGGCCAGGACGGGCCCAGACAACGTGTGGGTGGCAACACCGAGATAACAAGCCTTCTCGATTTATGGAACTATACATTATTATAAACGGGAGGACTTATTCTGGAAGTGAGGTAATTAAATTATTGGTTTCATAACACAACATAACATCACGCCTGTATTCCCCGAAGGGTTAGGCAGAGGTATAATGTAACACCCTCATTTCGCTGTTATGTTTAAGTCCCATGAAATAGGGGGCGAGTCTATTGCCATCAATTGGGCACAAATCTAAACTCCGGGCTGCTATTGAAGAATTTCACACGGAAAACCCAATAGCACTTTGCCCGAACTGGGGATCGAACCCAGGACCTCTCGTTTAGCACTCGCGCTTGCCACCATTAGACCAACGAGGCAGTGTCTCGTTTTTCGAGATTCTAGGTTTTTTGAGTTTCGATTCAGTTGCTTCTTTATTGAAAAACTAGCTGTGTCCTCACGGCTCCGCCCGTAGCCTATGTAACTCAGTGATAATGTAACTTTCTAACGGCAAAAGAATTTTTGAAATCGGTCCAGTAGTTTTTAAGTTTATTCGTTACATACAAAAATACAAATCTTTTCTCTTTATAATATTAGTATAGATGTTATCTAAAATTGCATATTTTGTAGTTTTACGAATAATAAAGTTGTATCAGAATAGCGGCATCGCCCGACATTGATCTGATTACATTAACATGCAACTTCTTGCATTTTCGTTGGGTGTTAACTTCATAAATATGTATTTGGTACATTTTAGAACACAGTATTATGGTAATAAATGTTTTGTTCCATTGATTTAGTATCCGCGAGTTAAGTGCGCTTAATAAATAGTTTGACGCCGTTAAATACTGGTTAATAAATTGTTATAAAACGTAGTTTAAAGTGTCAAGTTGTTATTCTGATCGCTGTTATTTTATGATTATGTCATAGGTGGACTCCATGATGGCTTTTAAGAGTTATCCTTCACACATTTTTCTGACAGTAATTACAGCCAGATGCTAGTAGTTTTTGCTTTGTTTTGTAGTCAATTTAAACTCGTAATTAGTACCTACGTTGACTTTAAACCATACTGTTATGGAAGGAAGAAAGTGTGTTACAAGTACAGTTCAGGCGACGAATTGTGGCCACTCTGAACATAGGCTTTGCGAACTCTCGCGCATGTACACCCGTAAAGGAAACGGTTACTGTAAAAACTATTAAATAAACTTTACGTAACTAATGGCCGAATCTAAGATCGTAGTAATCTGATGTCAAAAATATTTGCAATTACAATTTTTTTGCTAAAGAATCTATTTCGCAACCACCTGCACGATGTTCAGAGTGGCCAAGATAAATTGGACGTACTGTATTTCTGATTAAACATTAGCAGGATCTGTTTTTTTACAGTTTGTTACTACAATTTAGGGCCTGTTCACACCACGTTTTTTAAACGAGCCTGCGACGGGCGTTTTCGTCAAACTCCATACTTAAAAAATGTGTGTATCGTTTTTTATGTATGGAGTTTGAAGAAAACGCGCATCGCCGGCGCGTTTAAAAAACGTGGTGTGCACAGGCCCTTAATTCGGCCATTATTAACAACTATCTGGTGTAGTTCTAATTCTTCTTCCTACCCTTATCCCACACTAGGTGGGGTCGGCACAACATGTATTTTATAAATCCATGTTGTTAGAGGTTTAGGCTTATTGTTTTATGACCGGCCGCCTGCCTGACGTCAACCCTCCTTGGGAATACTCGTTGCGCCTTCGTGCGGGTGACCCAATGTGCTTATATAGTGGTGGTGTAGTTCTAATTACAATTTTAATTGCATCAAATTACGATTTTTGATATTATCATATTGGATTGTAATCTTGGTATGTGTTAACAAACACATATAAATTATGGAATGTAGTAAAAAAGCACTTATGCAAAATTATTCGTATATAAACTTAGACTTTACGAGACACATAATTTTAATTTATTTGTTTTTCTTAAGTGTTATTTGAGTACCAGTATTCTAGGAAGAATATTTTTGAGATGAAGGAATTTTTCGGGGAAATCCAACACTAAAATGTATCAAATTTTTATTTTAAGATACTTTACTGACTTTTTTAATGTTTTAATTTCAGGGTCGAGGTGGGTAAACTCCCGTAGGTATAGAACTTGCTACATTTAACAAAGAACTGTAAATTTCTAGGAATGTGAAGTGGTATTAAAATTTAGATGGCATTCAAATGCGCAAGATATTTTTTATGGGTGGCGATCGGCATCTGAAGAGTGTAGCGTTTGGTCATGTATCAACGAATGCTCGTTTTCAGACATTTTATGAAAGCAACAAGCTTTTTTATCAATAATTTACTGCTATATGGTCTAGTTATTTTAATTGGCATAAAAACTCAACTAAACTTTAATAATTGCGGGCCATAATTATGCCCAAAAAAAGACAATAAAAAAAGGCTCGCCATCTATTAACAACTCCTGTAATTGGAGAACACCTCTGCTTACCCCTTTGTGGATTACAGGCGCGAATATTATGTAAACTTTGATCGTGAAAATATACATTTTGTTTTAAGAATCGTTTTCAAAATACACATTTTATTAAAACGATAGAAGAGTATTAAAGTGTCAAAATTTATGTTGCATACTTAAAGGTTTGTTTACCTATTATACAACATTTTAATGGCCGAACTATACCTGCAATTTGCTCTATGACTTGAATATGACAAAGTGATTTATTTGGGTAAATATATTTTAATATCATCATCTTCCTGCCCTGGTCCCAAGTTACTTGGGGTCGGCGCAATATGTTTTTCTCTTCCACTCTTCCCTGTCAGCCGTCTCATTATCATTTACTCCCTTATCTTTCATATCCTCCCTCACACAATCCACCCATCTTTTCTTAGGTCTCCCTCTCCCCCTCCATCCATCAACATTCATATTCATCACTCTCTTAGTCACATGTGTTTCATCCCTCCTCAGCACATGCCCATACCAAGACAAACGCTTTCCTTTCAACTTTTCTGTCACTGGTGCCACTTTCAAACGTCCTCTAATATACTTATTTCTAAATATAAAATATAAAAATATCTAAAATTGTATTATTTGCACATTATTTTTTCAAACAGATGTTTTTATTCAAGTCGACTAGACTTCATTAATCTTAAGTTAGCTATTTATTTATCCTGAATATAATCTTCATATGTCCCCATAATAGATCCTTTATATTTGGCTGAAGTTTTTTCATTTACAATTAGGTCAAGGAGAGATCTCGCGTGATACGCACCAAACATTTGACATTTCCTCCTTACGGGTTTCGAATACGAATAGAAATAATAAATCAGGATTTCTGTAAGCAGTGAAGTAGAGCAGGGAATTGTTGGCCCTTTGAGTGAATGTGGGCACAGAATAGAGTTATGTGGGTGAAAGAACGACATCTGTGGACGCGGTGATCTTACATAAACTTGTGAGCAAATGTTACAAGGACATATATCTATACTAATATTATAAAGAGGAAAGATTTGTATTTTTGTATGTAACGAATAAACTTAAAAACTACTGGACCGATTTCAAAAATTCTTTTGCCGTTAGAAAGCTACATTATCACTGAGTAACATAGGCTACGGGCGGAGCCGTGAGGACACAGCTAGTTCTTTATATTTTTAAACACATAATCGGCTGATTAGACTTATAAGAGATAGCTGTGTCCTTGTTATGTTACTCAGTGATAATGTAGCTTTCTAACAGAAAAAGAATTTTTGAAATCGGTCCAGTAGTTTTTAAGTTTATTCGTTACATACAAAAATACAAATCTTTCCTCTTTATAATATTAGTATAGATTAGGCTTATTACTGTCCCACCGCAGGGCACGGGTTTCGTCTCAGAATAAGAAGAGTATATGCGGGTTCGGACTACACATACCATTGAGAATTTCTGGAGCCCTCTCAGGTGTGCAGGTTTCCTCACGATATTTTCCTTCACAGTTAACGCAAGTGATAATCAAATTCTGACCTGCACATGAATTAGAAAAGTCAGAGGTGGGGGCGGGTTCGAACTCGACCCTCCTGCATGGTAGGCAAGTGTTCAAACGCGCAATTACTGCCACCATCAGACTAATAACAGCTGATAATATTTTAATATATTTTTACTAGTTTATACTTCGTTTTTTTTAAGGCTATCAGAAGTAAAGCAGCTGGTATTGTATCCCACGTCATATCAAGATTAGGATGGAAATAAACACCATTGTGTCATTCTTTTTTGTGTTCTAACACCATGGATAATTGAGGAATCGATCTTCTATATTTATAAGAACATAGGATTTCCGCAGTAGTCATAATATCTTATTAATAAACGAGAAATATAGAGGCGACACTTCTCAGAATATCTAAATCCATTTCATTCGCGGAATGTCTTCCGTGAAAGTTGAAAGAGAGGGTATGACAAAATGCCCTTTATTGTTTAGACAATAAGAATCAGATAGCAAACAGTTAAATAAGGAATATAAAACCAATGTTCAGTTTATTGTACGGAGAAATGCGTAGGTAATGTCAATAATAAATTGTAGGACACGCTTCAAGGAAATGTATGGGGGCAAAGGAATCCTTTGATCACCTCGTTAATTTACTAATGAATTTCTTGAATCCACTGCTGAGTGTAGCAGAAGTACTTGTTAGTACTTGATGATAACCTTTCTAACTGTCAAAAATATAATTATCACTTAAGTCTGAAATTATAATTTGTGACCTTTATATGTCTCTTAGCAGTGATAGCCTAGTGGCCGTCGGACTGCCAAGTCATAGCTCTCGAGTTCGAACCCAAGGCACGCATCTCTGACTTTTCTGATTCCTGTGTGTATTGTATAATTATCACTTGCTTAAAAACAGTGAAGGAAATCATCGTGAGGAAACGCCTGAGAGATATTTCTTGACGGCATGTGAAGCTAAGTCAGAGGACCATGGGCGGCATAAACTCTGACACCAGGTTGGTCACTAACCACACGAAAAGAAGAAGATAATTATGTCTCTTGCTATTGTGGACAGTCTTTGTTACAACAATGACTGTTAGAGCAAATATCAAGGAAGTTATAAATAATATTTATCAAAAGCTACTAAGAAAGCACAAAACGAAGAGTCTAACTTCATTCGCATTCCAGGGACGATTTATTTTAGAGTTCAAACGAAATAATTATATACAGAAGTAAGCATATAAGGGGCGTACTAACGAATAAAGCGACAGCTTCAACTATATCTAACAAGCCCTTATTAACATCAAAATTAATGGTCGAACCACAACATAAATTTTACACGACGTCTTCGTGACGCGACTCCTACACTTAGGCCAAGTCTTATGCACCAAAAATATATCATTTTATAAATTTATTGCGTTTATTGTGAATGAGTGACGCTCATAAGAGCCTTCGGTGTACGTACGACTTGATATTGTCAGAATTTTGACGTTTAGTGCGTGGTGAGAGTGGGTGGGACTCTGACACCTTTTATTACACGAAAACTGTGGCTAAGTTGGAGTGAAGTGAGTTGTGGCTTCCGCATTACGTATATTCATATTTGAAGTGTTGTATGCGTTGTTTGATTTGTCAGACGACATCTAACAAAGCTCGCTCTTGGATAAAATTTTATTCAGTGATTTATTGATAACCTAGTGGTTAAACGCTTGCTTTCTATGCATGTGGTTTGACATCGATTCCGGCCCGCACCTCTGACTTTTCCAATTCATGTGCAGATCAGAATTTGAATATCACTTGCATTAACGGTGAAAATCAAATCAAATCAAATCATTTATTCGCTGGAGATATGGTACATAAGTTCTTAAATAATAATAATGTGTATGTTCAAGGACACATCTCGCCTTTAGCAGGCATGCAAAAACTTTGGATGAATTTAATTATAATGATTAAAGATTATGAAAATACGAATTAATGTCATGCAATATAATAATAATTTATATCAATTAATTAGAATACCATAGTCAAAAAACAATACATCTTACACATAATATATGTCCTTAATACACACAATTCAATTCAATTATTACAAGATAATATGTTTATCATTCAAGAATTCATTTATAGTGTAGAAGGAAAACATCGTGAGGAAACCTGCACACCTGAGAGGGCTCCATAAAGTTCTCGATAGTGTGTGTAGTCTACCAGCCCGCGCCAGGCCAGCGTGGTGGACTAAGGCCTAAATCCTTCTCATTCTGAGAAGAAGCCCGTGCCGAGCAGTGGGACAGTAATGGGCTAATTATGTTATGTTTATGATTTATCGATTTAATGAGGTTTAGGGGCATTCTTCGAAAAATATTAACAAAAATTGAGAACGTCACATCATCGCAAAGTTAAGAATGCAGATGTTTAATACTATAATTATGATAATGAAAACTCAAACTATACCGCTGCCGTCAAGCAATAAGACAAGAATAAAAACAATCTGACAATACTATAACGTTAACAACCCGGGAGAAGAATGATTTGTTAAAATAATGTTAAACAATTTCGAATATTCACCCTTTAACCTTACCTACTTTGCGTTTGGTTTTGTCCTTAAGCAATTTTGAATCTTATTAAAAACGGTCGCAACTCATTCAAATCAAATCATTCATTTTTTTTTTTTTCAAATTTTTCAAATTTTTTTTTTCAAAATTCATTTATTTGCAAACATGGGTAAGATACATAGATATTTTTCCTTATAATAATGTTCTCCATATTTAACCATCACATGGGTATGCAAATAGTGTAATATAATTATCATTATTGAAGGACATCAAAATTTCTTGCATTCAAGGCCTACATTGTTCACGGGAAGTCTTTCTCCTGACATAATTAAGACGATTTGATTCAAACACAACAGCTGTGTACTTTGAATAATGTCCATAATTAAGAAAGCTACATGTTAATTCTGTGACAGCTGTGGTTCCGCCGCTGATCACGTGGGTCAGCAGGGTTTCCGTTACTTGCACGCTTGGCTACTCTGGAAGGTGTGGGCCGACATGGTGGTGTTAAGGGTTGAATGATTTAATTGTAAGAAAGCATCTGTTTTAAGGAAGTTATGTTTTGTAGGCTGCCAGCTGTTTCGGCATTCAATAAGTAGTTCCTATACTATTTTCGTTTCAAGTTTTGGATATTAAGTCGTAGTATAAAAAGATGTTTTAAAAACTTTTTACTATTATAAGAGATGAATTTAATATCCGTCAAGCAAAGTCGAACACAGAAGAAACTCTCAAAAAGATAAATTTTGCAGGTGATCACTCAAATATTCTTGAAGGAAATAAATCAGTTATACATTCAATCACTTTTACATCATCATATTTCCACATCCATATTAAACAAACAATTAAATTCAACTTACCTATCTTTATTCAACAATTAAGACGCTGACAACCCTAAATCGTCGTTCGAAGTTCGAACAATGAAGCCAGGTGCGCACGCGCTTATGGCGCGCGACAGGAAGTCGATAGTTTATCAGCAAGATAACCGGCACATCTCTAGAATTCATAATGTGTGACTTATACGGGTATCTCTATTAGTAATTAAGATTAGGCTTTAACTTAATTGGTCTTAGGATATCGTTTGGTTTATAATGGTGGCAATAATTGTAATTTACTGGTGCGAGAGGCAAGATTGTGTATCGTTATGTTTATGCTTAGATATCTTTCTTGTAAAATAAGGAGAAACGCCTTTATCTATACTAATATTATAAAGCTGAAGAATTTGTTTGTTTGAACGCGCTAATCTCAGGAACTACTGGTTGGAATTGAAAAAATATGTTTGTGTTGGATAGTCCATTTATCGGTGAAGGTTATAGGCTATATAACATCACGCTACGACCAATAGGAGCGAAGCATGAATGAAAAATGTTGCAAAAACGGGAAAAATGTCCACCCGTGCGAAGCCGGCACGGGCCGCTAGTACCTAGTATAGATAAATTTATAGTTACCTTGGTTTTGACATATGAGACTGAAAAGCTTTTGCATATTTTGATGTATATCGAGCAATTCATTTTGCGCTCTCTTTATGGCTGTGAGAAAATCCGCGAAACATTTTAATTTCAATGAATCATATTCACGAACAGATTGAGTCAGAAAAAGAATGTATTAGCTTTTTTTCAGCACAGTTACAGTTACATAAGTATTGTCTAATCGCTGCGTACATTAGATTGTCGATATTTTATAAACAGACTGCTGTTTTAGCGCCATAACGATATTTGTGTAGTCCGCGCCACGTAAACAAACATGGCGGCAGACAATAACAAAACAAAAACCATTCCGCGTAAAACAATATTCCATTACCTCACTGTTCAAAATATTTGCATTACACTGTACACACTAATAGGGCTGTCGTGCCAGTGACATTTCTTATTATAAACATTTGAGAACGAACAATATTTTAATGCGTACTCCCACGCTACCCTCTTGAGCAGCTAGGAGACATTTAGAACTTAGACTATTAAATTGAAACACAAACGTAAACAGAACGAAATTAGACTGGGAAAATTACACACCTACTCGTTACGATAATTATTTTATGGTTGTATACGTAGTTTTGCTACTACTCAAATTGGCACATATTACAGTTGATGCAAATCCGGGCACATTTTCTCATAAATCTTAATAATTAACCACTGGTTTATAAATCATTCTCGATTTCATATTTGGATCTTAGACATTCGTGTATAAATCTCTTCGTATCATTCGACAGCCCTAGTACACACGTGCACACTTTACACTCCCGGCCAACCAAAGGAAGGGTACACTTTGAGAAACCATACGTCATTGATCGTAGCGAGTGCCAAGGCCGCGTACAAATAGAACCTTCCACTAGAGCTTCCATCCCATATGTTTGACATGACCATAAAAGGATTTTTCTTAGCTTTTAAGATATTGGTACAGGAAGTTTTTCCGTTCGTGTAAATTGTGTTTGAACAAAGTATTTGGTTAAAATAAAATCGTTGCATTTTTTTGTGTAAATTTTGTGTGAATTTACAAAAATGACAAATCCCTGATGACGTCGCGACGGTCTTTTAAAATATTCTGGTTTTGGTTTTCATGACTGATACATTAAACTGAAATGACTGAAAGACTTTCTCCACCGAAACCTATACACAGAAATTTCACATTACTACTAAGGCGGTTCATATAAAGTTTTCTCGTGACATATCTTTCATTTTCCCGTTGATTTCAAGAAGGATAAGATCTATAATATAACACGTACCTGACTGGGATGGTGTCGATACAGGTACAGCTTGGTTCCGTGCAGCACACCCCACACCTGCTTCCAGGATCTGTCGCTCGCGCGCTGTATCAACAAAAACGTTTATAGATTAGAGCAAAGAATTTTTTTAAGGGCAACTCTAGAATCCACAGTTGTGTATAGGTAAGTACAGACAACAACCAAAGTCTGTGACGATCGTTTCAAAAAGTTTTATGAATGAAAACTTGCCAGTTAGGTACTATTTTTGTCAATAAAAACGATAGAAAACTGAATTCTTATAATAATTCTTGAGATAATTAATTTTGATATTCCAAAATATTCATCGAATCTTGCGGTTGACTGCTATATAGGTGAAGAAACTCAATATTCAGTACCTCAGGCTTCAACTTATAATCAGTTTTTTTACTGTTATTTCATATCATACTGGTAGGCAAAAGCCTCTTCCTATCTAGACGTTTCGATCTAAAACTAGTAAAACTTTATCATTACTTTATATCTAACATATAGGGTTATTATCACTTCACAGATTAATAAAATCCTAAGATTTAGCAATACACATAGATTTACCTAATTACCACGGGAGAAGCGATAGACTTACATGGTTTCATGAAGCAAAAGCTCTATAAGGAAGTATCATTACGATAGCATTTCTACTTTACGATTAGGAATTTGTTTGGCTATCTTCAAGAAAGCAAATATAAAGTTTAGAATCTGTTATTATTTGTTCTAGGCCAACATTTCCCCTTTATAATTTTGCAGTTTGTAAGAGGTGGTTTACAGATTATCTAAGTGTTGGTAGGTGGGGAGCAGTAACCATCCCTTTTCTGATATCATCTTCTCTTAGTCTTTTCTGATTTCAGAGGTCAGATGCAGAACTTATAGAGGCTTCAGTCGCATGGGCGTATCCTGCCTTCTGGATAGCGGAAGGCAAAATAAGATACTCCTACATAATTTTGCTACAGTGCTAGTTTCACGTTCATGTCAGGGAAGTCTAAGGGGTGGGAGGTTGGGGGAGGGACAAACATAACGGCGAAATGAGTGTGTTACTATACACCTCAACCCAAACCTTCGGGGAATACTGGCGTGATGTATGTATGAATTTTATGTATTCATGTACCTTGCCATTGCTGACCACCATCTTGATCTGCACGTTGCCCTGCACGTCTCCCTCCGTGGCTTCCACTGCGTTCTCTGCTGTTTCTTCCTCACCTTTCTTCGTTGGGCTATATGATATAAATAATAATTAATTCAAAGAATTTCTACATAGAACAGGCTTCTGACGACCAGGATTTGAAAGTACAGGGCCACTCGTTGGTGGTCTGTTGTATTTCTTTTACTATGAAACAGATTCCTCTGTCATTGCTGTATCAATGGCTTAATTTGCAGATTTTATCACAAATTTATTGTTTTAAGGCTAATATGAAAATAAAAATACATATATTATTATTAATGTAAAATACAGAAATGTCAACCTTATTACCATGTACACTAAGTTGATATCATAATGACAAAAACCAACCACAACCTCATAAAACAATTTCAGTTGCAATAGAAATTGGACTATGCGCAATGGAAATAAAGTTTCTTATCCCAAAGCATGTTAAATCCAAATCCACATCTCACCTTTTACCATAGGTACCTTCTTAGAAGTATTAAACTTACAGGATAATTAATTTAAACATTAAATCAAACAATACCTAGGTATATCAACAACGAGTAACACAAACATGCCGTATATACATTCAGACATTGAATTATACGTACATACGTAGAAACAACTAACATTCTACACCGAACATGCAAACATCAAAATATCGACAAATTATCTCCATGCAAAACTTAAACAATATCGACGCCTATTCCACCGAATACGATATTTACAAAGCTCTCCCCAAACAAGTTATTTTTAATCGAATTATGAATGAATTTGTTTAAGAATTTACATTGATCGTTTCGTTATTCGTGAAATCCAGTACTTAGCGATGTATTTAATAATTTTATCATGATTAAAGCAGTGCAATGCGATTTATTTCCATACGACTTTATGCTAAACATCAAAAAAACAATTTCTTTAATTTTAAGGGCTACTAGCGGCGCGGCGCTATCTATGAACGCATTCGTGTAACTATCGCACACATTGTAAAAAGCGCCATCTATTGGTGGAGCGACGTACCGCGTAGGAAGGACTGCTTGTGGGTCGAATATTCTCAGCAGCGGAGTTATGTCATCCGTGAACCGAGGGGGGCGCCACCTTCGCAGTCTGCGTTTTGAACCCAATCACAATACCCGGTTAGTACAATTTATATTACCAATTGAACCCACTCTATGTTAGGTACATGATACGGTTACTAACTATTGGCTAGCTACAGATAATTTGTAGAAACAATCATCTATCTACAACATTTCTATGTGACACATTGACAAAAAGGAAATAAGAATTGGTGCTGATCACAAATATGTTATCTGGACAGGAATATACAGAAGTGAACTACTTGGGGTATCTACAGGACAGCTCTAATACATTATACAGCTAAACAAAATCTTTCACTTGTGTTTGTCACTTAACAATAATATAAAACAGCAAAATAATCTTTAGTCAATAGACAAAAGCGTAAGGTGACAAAACAAATGATAAGGTCTATGTATATTTTTATAATTAAGTACTTATAGCTAATAGTTTAAGAACTACTAGTGGTACATACCCTCTCAGGCCTTGTGGGTCGTTTTCTGGCTCCACGTCGCTGTCCAAGTGCAACCGATCACCCCATGTGGCTTTCAAGTATGAAACCCTACGCATGGCGCGTTCTTCTTCTGCTTGAATAGGAAATGAACCTTATTAGTCCTGGCATACGACTCAAATTACATTGTCTGATTTATTTCCGTATGTGTAAGTTGTAAAATATTAATTTGAACTTTATTAACGTGAGAGTAAGGTTAAATATTGTATGTTATGTGGTTACAAATAAAGCTATACTGACCACCAAGTTGAGCATCTTTCTTTTGTCTTCTAGTCACCAAATCATCGGCAAAACCTGTCGAAAGAAAATACTTAGTAAAATATACATTCTACACAAAACTGTACTACAACATTAGTATATTAGACATCGAATGACCACGACGGTTAGTTCTGCATTAGTAGCACACCTAAAAGCACACAGCATTCCTTGAAAACGTTTAGTAGAGAAGACAGGTTAAGTTCGAATCGCCTCCTCCCTTGTTTCAAATCAATGTACAAACACACAGACATTGTTTTGAAGCCTGATCCGTTATTTTATGAACATGAGTATCAGTCGAAATTGTTAGTACACGAGCAGAAAATAAACGAGCAATTATTGCGGATTTTCGCATCGCGTTTTAGCATTAGAGTAACAGGCAATTCCGGCAGCATTTACGTCTTAGTTCCGTAAATAAAACTACGAAATTAAGGCGTCAACGTAACCACAGATTAGTACTATACAGATTTCCGACTTTCATAATTCGTCGACCAGCGCACACTCATTATGCAAGGCTAGTTCATACGGAATTCTTCAAGGAAGTAAGACGACAACTCCCGAGGTACACTTAGAATTGTGTGTAAACAAGCGTTGTGCATGTGTGCGTGCGGTAACGAATGCCGGAAGCTTAGTATCTCCATAGTAATCTGTGACGTATCTAAACTTGCACATGCATCGCGACATAACTCGGCAGGCAGGTTAGGGAGGGGACGAGAGCATTCCGAAAAGACGAGGCGTCTCGCGGGACCTGAGTCGGCGGGCGTGCTAGGCGTCGGCGACGGCGAGGTGGCGGCCGAGGCCGAGGCCGAGGACTCGCGCGGCGCGGGCGGCGCCAGGCTGAGCTGCGTGGGCCGCGCTCGGCCTGCCCCCCCTGCGCCGGCCTCTCCGTTGACGGCGGCCAGCGACACGCGGTTCATCGCCTCCATTTGTTCCTTGTTCAGGCCCATTCGTCGCTTCGCGTGACTGCCATCTTGGGGCGGAACGGTGCCATTAGACGCGTGCGAAGCTGTGTACGTGTGTGTGTGCGACCCCTAGCGTTCTCATTGGTCAGCGTTGGCTTGAAGCGATTATTTTCACGGCATTATCCGAATGCTCGATTTAAAACTAGAGTCCTATTGTATGATTTGTTTCGCCGAGCAGTAGAGACTTTCAATTTAAAAAGAGGACATGAGAAGATTATAAGAACAGTTGAAAAGTATAAAAGTAAATTTCTTTTTGATGGTTGAAAGATAGGTTATAAAATTCAATTTCTGAATGATTCCAGTTAATTATTTTATATACTTGAAAGAATGATTCAGATAGTCAAGCGTACAAATAAAAAAGTAGTATTGTGAATAAAGCGGCTCGCCAACCAATAAGCCCAAAGCTAAAGACAAGAATCGCATTGTTTATAGTGACGTGAGCCACTTGGTGTAATGAGTGTCATGTAGGTGGTGAAAATACTGCGGTGTATGAGCGGAAATATCACAAATAGTATCAAATATACTTCGTCTTACAAATACATGTGTATTCAGAGAAAAATCCAAGATAATAGTAATACAATAACCTTACTTTATCGTTATGGAGTTTTCGGTAGACATAATTATTCTAATCAGCAGAAACGTATAAAACTCCAAACGAAGTTGTGATAAACATTCCGACAATTTGCCACCCAGGTAGTTTAGATCTCCAATTATGATTCGAGTAGATTGGAATATTTTTTATGAATAAAAGCGGACTTAACAGAAGAATTGTAAAGATAATTTACAAAGGCTGGAATACCACCACTTTATACTACCAATTTGAATCATAATATCGCTTATTCATATTAGACTAGAAGTAATAAGTGCTTTTAAACGTCAAACAATAAAAGACAGTCCCCAAAAACGCCCGTCCTTTATGCCGAAAAAAATCAAGATTTTGTAGAACTTTTGTATATTGTAATTTAACAATTCTACCTATATGAAGACTGTCCTTCAATGATTATATAAACTTAGGTCAAATTATAATAAAGAATCTCATATCCTTGTCCCTAAATATTGATACAATTTATGTAACTTTCCATCGCTCATAACGCGCTAATGTAACTGCGTGTGGTGACGTGAATCTCTGTCTACTAGTTTAATGTGATGTGTGACACTGTTAATGTTAATGACTGACGGTTTACCTGTGGCATGATGTCTTCTAATGGGTAATCCATCGCTTCCGGTACTGTTTGACCTTGTCCGCATTTGAACCTTTTCTGCATCTGCATAAAAATATAGGGTTAGATTTTGGTCTTATTTAGGGCACCCCCTTTTTTGTCGGTAAGGCAAGCGCTCCGTCCAATCCGAGAAAACACGATCCAAACCACTTGCAGCTCTATTTGTATGAACAGTTGTGCAGTACATCCGACCCGAGTTTCATAGAATTGCAGCCGTGATTTCTCTGGTCCTATTTTTTTGATTTAGGATCGGATTTAGTGCACAAGCGCTCTTATGTTGCGCTATTGGCACTGAAAACTAACTCATTCTAATGAGCCTGAATAAACGATACCTCAACGACTACAGGGAGCTGGGTTTGCGTGTAAACATTAAAATTCTCTTTCTGTCCCCGCTTAGAAGCACCAAATAGCACTTATTTGTTCTTGCGTGCCCATCAGTGGCGTAGCGTAGTGGGGGCGGGGGGGGGGGGGGGGGGGGGGGGCGGCCCGCCCCGGGCGACACTTTTTAGGGGGCGGCAAAGTTTAACAATAAGTAATAAAAATATTTTTATTTAAAATGTAACCTGTACAATGCAAAATAATGATGACTGTTCTTGCCGAAAAGTTCTCTATAATTAATGTATGTAATGTATAGTATACATTAAATTGAAATACCTAAATAAGAGGGCGGCTAAATTTTCTTCCGCCCCGGGCAGCCGACACCCACGCTACCCCACTGGTGCCCGTATTAGATTATATCTACTACATTAACGTAGGTAGGGACTCATCAGGGAAGTGAGAAGCTTTCTATACCTTCAATATCAGCAGAGCCATCCGCAGAAATGTTAACCATGATGAAAGGACTAGGTTTGAAGTACTTACCGGGCGCATATCCGTCTGGAGGAGGACAATGTAAGTGTTTGCTGCCGGTGATCATCAACTGATTGCCTGACAAGCTGCCGCCTAGTGGTGACTCATGCTCTAACTCTGCAATAATAGTTAAGTTCATTAGTTTAAACAAATAAACACTAAGTTAACCACGAAGGGGCTCGAAACGGTTCGTGTTTTATTTTCATTAATATAACTAACCTTGGGGATGCACATCCAGCGCCCTGGTGACTCGCCTCACGGCTTGCATCTCAAACTCCTTGCGTCTCGGAGCCACGCTAGGCTCAAGTATACTGCTTATTTGCTAAACAACTATTTTATTATAACTAACCTTGGTAGCAAGCTCGACTGGTGATCGTGAGGTTCTGGGTTCGATTCCCAGGTCGGGCAAAGTGTTATTGGGTTTTTCCGTGTGCAATTCCTCAGTAGCAGCCCGGGGTTTGAATTTGTGACCGGTTGATGGCAATAGATTCGCCCTCTATTACATGGGACTTAAACATAACTGTGAAATGAGGGGTGTTAATACATCCCTGCCCAACCCTTGGGGAATACAGGCGGGATGTTATGTTATGTTAACTTTGAGGTTGCACTTTGACCGATCTGGCCTCTCGCCTCGCGGCCCGTGTCTCGAATTCCTAGCGTCTCAGAGCCCTGCTAGGCTCAAGCATAGTGCTACAACCATAATTACAACTAACCTTGAGGCTGCACGTCGAGCGATCTGGCCTCTCGCCTCGCGGCTCGTGTCTCGAACTCCTTGCGTCTCAGAGCCACGCTGGGCTCAAGTCTGGTGGTACTTAGTCGCGCTAGTTCACTTCGCGCCACTTCTGTGCGTCGTGAACAACCACCGCGTGCTTCTTCCAGCTGCCGAGTGCGAGCTGTTACTAGCTGTAGTTCTGCTGCTGGGTATCTGAGAATGAGAAAAAAATCGGTAAAGTTTCGGTTACACTCTAATATCGATATCAACAACCATTAAAAAGCTGATCTATCGGGTATTCAATATATAGCAAAGTAGAAGGTGCACAGGATTAACTCACTTATCTTGATTTTCATCTTTGAGTTCCGTTGCTCCATTGCTGACAGTCCCCACATTCGTGCTCTGATAGCTGGGCGACGTCTCCTGTATCTTCGAGAGGGTCGACACGAACTGATTCTTGTCCTGCTTCTGTCTGTTCTTATCGTGATGAGCTCCGTTTACCTCACCATACCCGCTGTAAGTCCCACTATCAACACTTGCAGAACATTCTTCTTTTCTTTCCTGGTGTTGCGGGGGTTGGGGAGGTGGTGACGCGGCAAGAGGGGGGGATGCTGCAGGAGGAGGCCACGCAGGTTTCTGTAGCTTCTGAGGCCTGGCGTAGAACTCTTTCTGCTTGATAGGGGGTGGGGCTTCGGGGGTGACCCAGCCTGTGGGCTGGCTCGGCCGTCGGAGGAACGCCTCCTTCTGCTCGAGGCTTTTTCGTATTCGTGATAGGATTATCGAGTCGTCCAGCTCTCGCCCGGTCAGGGTTGAGTTCGAGTCGAAGGATCCGAGGCTGTCTTTGCTTTCCGTCGCTGATGAGGGCAGTGAAGTGTCTGATTCCCGTCTGCTGTAAATAACACGACAGTATTTCAGGATTATTTTGTAACCTGGGATAGAGGCATTCATTATACCTACTGAAAGAAGTTGATCGACTGATAAACATGACAATCTACCATTTGCAACAATGAATTGCGTTCTAATCTTGACTCTTGCATAAATCCAAGTCTGCTATAAAGTATAGACGATAGCTAAACAACATTATGTACTTTTTACTATGACAAGCACAACCATTAAAGGTCTTACCCATCATGCATTAAATAGTGAGGCGGGCCCGGCAGCCGCGTGACGTCATATCTAGACGGTGCCAGGGACGCCACGCTGGCGTACTCCGGGTCGTCCCGGTGGCGCGCAGGGGCCTGCGGGGCTGGCAGCGCAGCCCTAGGCCTCCGGTACGCGTCGAAGAGCCGCGACTCGTGCTCAGTTACCGGCGCCGGCATGTCTAGGGGGCGCTGGTTTGTTTCGGGGTTGTAAGCTGCTTCGCTGAAATACTGGGGAATAGACAATAGTTTAATAAAAAAATATCTGTTTCAAGCAAAATATGTGTGGAAATAGACAGCTTGTAAGTTATAGACTGTTTACTATTGTGACAATAAGGTGTAACCTTGAGACACGCATTATCTGCTGATTGAGCTGTTCGTTATATTTTGCTGATGTTTATTCACTTTTTCTTGCTTATTGTATTTTTTTTATTTATTATATCTCCATTTCATCAACCAACATTGCAGGGTCTGCCATCTAATCACGATACATTCTGGAGTGTATCGCCCGATCCTGACTGCGAGTGCCAGGCTCACTGAAACCAATATTCTAGTTTTATACAACAACTCACCCTTTGCAGCAAATCGTGGTCCCTCGGCACGACAGTAAGCCTCAATACCCTCGGCTCCCGTTGCGCCAGCTGCACGACTCTTGCGTACGGCGCCCGGGACCGGCCACAAGCGACCGGCTCGCCGTTGACGGCTAGCACGCGGTCGCCGGCGCGCAGTCCAGCCGCAGCCGCCGGCCCGCCCGGCCGCACCGACCTTACGAAGATCGTGTCCATTGGCGCCCCCACCGCGCCCACCGCGAGGTGGCGCGCATCTTCGTATAAATCCTGGAAGGTATAAGTCACAGAGTTAAACTATGGTCAGACATATTGCAGAAAAGATGCAACGTTTGCTGTATCGACAGAAGTTGTTATCGCCACGTTTTGACCACGTCTCCGAAGTTCAACAGGCGTTTGATAATGCACGACACGACGTGGAAGACTGAGGACAGAATTAGGATAACTCTGCAAGGGTCGGTTTTCACAGTTCTCAGGAAGATATCGAGAGAATCAGTTCCCTGAATTATGCTAGGAAGTTAATGTTACCTAAAGTCACAACACAACTTGATGATATCAAACGATACTTGTTAAGGAGTCACGAGCAAACTGGCGCCGATTGGTGCATTATCACTGCAATATCTAATACTTCACACACTATCTTAAGGACGTCTGAATGATCACTTGTACCTACATATTCATATAATCTTTAAAGTATGTCCTATCTTCATAATTGTAGAAGGATGCAAAACTAGTTACACGAGTATTAAGAAAAATTGCAGCTCTATTATCATCAGTAGGATGTAAAAAAAAACTATGATTTGGAAAAGGTTCGGAGTGGAGATCAGGTAAGACCAGACATGAGAGAAAGGTCATTCACACAAGAGTTGATTACATGACGTATAAGAAGATATGCAGACTTGGAATGGATAATATGACACGGAGAGGCTTATTGATAGTTCCCTACAGCCTTGAAGAAAGATTTGCGGAAGCTTTAATAATAATGTTCTTTGTGGATAGTCTTTCAGGTAACTCATAATTTGCTCGAATGTGACAGGATGTGACGCATATTTTCTCAAACTTTCTGATTTTATTTTTAGTAAATTTTTTGGTGGTTAAGTGCAACACCTCAAGACAAAAAAAACATTTTCTTTCCTTCTGATGCAATGATGTAGAATAATAGTTAAAAAATGTTTATGTACTCACACCCACCTGTAACGAATCCGGCGGATACACTACAAGATGTCTGAGTGTAAACCCGAAGCCGTGTCTTGCGTCGGGGCGTTGGATAACGATGGTGCGCGGAGCTGACGCGTGCGCGGCGTTTGGCGCGGGCGCAGCTGTCGGTGGCGGCAGCGCCAGCGGCGGCTGGGCTAACGTTTGGGGCTATGGAAAGAAAAAAATAATATTAGTTACATCTTAATTTGAGTCGTCGTTCTTGAAGAGTCGTTGACAGTTGAACTTGGGAGATGAAAATGTAATAGTTTTATTCCAGACTAGCTGCCCGGACAGACTTCGTTCTGTCAAAAGTTATTGGCCTGTAGTGTAAAAGAAAAGTGTTGTTTTTACTATTTTCCACGCAATTTTTTATTTTTTCTCTCCATAAGAACCTTCCTTGTGCCTTAAGGAATATATAAAAAAAAATAGCCGAATTGGTCGAGCCGTTCTAAAGTTTTGCGCTTGGCAACACATTTGGCGATTCATTTTTATTTATATAGATAGATTAGACGTATTGTGGATAAAAAATTCTGTAAGTGCTTTTTTTAAATATCATTTCTTTACTGAAATGAATTGCAGCAACTGTTGCATTAAGGTGATCTAAAATATTGACTAGTATGAAACAAGCCCCCGATCCTCAAACCCCACTCCTTTTACAATCGATATGACTCATAAATTCCTAACCATAATGTTACGGGAGTTAGGCTGGGCAGTTTGCACTTGTAAATATTAAACGCACATAAACCAAGAAGGCAGCATGTTTTTAAATCCCCTGCATAGTTGATACAGTGTCGTCGCATAATTTAATCTTCTACTAGAAGCAGAACTAATTTATGAAGCCAAACCTGTTTGTAAGGTGTCACAACTCTTCAGACTGTTCGCGATGGTCTAGCTGACGCAAATACGAGGTGAACGCGTATCTAAGGAATTATGCCTTGAAGGATCGGCATTATGTTTGTACTGGTGTAGATTCTGTTGTCCACTTTGACAGTATTAAACTGAACCAAGGGTGTTTGTCTCTTTCTGTTTCAATAGAAAAAGAAAGTGACAGTTGTGTTTAGTCTAGTTTAGTACTGTCAAAATGTGCAACAGACTCGACATCATTGTGTGTATAGTGTGTATATTGTGGTTCTTAAGGTTTAATCTATACTCTATACTAATATTATAAAGAGGAAAGATTTGTATTTTTGGATTTTTGTATGTAACGAATAAACTTAAAAACTACTGGACCGATTTCAAAAATTCTTTTGCCGTTTGAAAGCTACATTATCACTGAGTAATATAGGCTACGGGCGGAGCCGTGAGGACACAGCTAGTTTATTTATAAAGACCTGTTACACAATTATTTAGAGACGATTTTGGATCTGATTCCGGTAATACTGTCATATAGATAAGCTTTGATTTTGCAATCTTTAAATGCCAAAAAAAATATTGACTGCCTTATTGGTCTAATGGTCGCAATTACAATGGTTGAGCATGGTATCCTGGGTTCGATCCTCAGGTCGGGTAAGGGTTTTCCATTAGAAATATCTCAGTAACAGCCCGGAGTCTGGATTTGTGCCCGGTTAATGGCAACAGGCTCGCCCCATATTACATGGGACTTAAACATAACTGGCGATAGGATGTTACTATACACCTCTGCCCTACCCTTCGGGGAATACAAGCGTGACGGTACGTTATGTTAAATGCCAAAAATGTCTGCAAGTTATGCGCGATTGTCCGCATAATATGATTAAATGGATTTCTTCGTTTCAAGTTATTTAAATTCTACGTCATTACAAGAATACATTCTTGAATGTAATCCTAAGTTCAGCATATTCATAAATCATAACACCAGACACGTATATTCACTTCGTCAACTCAATACACATTGCATTACAGACAGTTCGTTAGCGCGTTTGATGACGGCCCACACCTCGTTACCGGCACTCGGCACCTCGCTTCTATGATAATCACGGAGAAAATGATGCAAATCCTTGGAGAAACCTTCCTAACATTGAATATATTGTGGATTCACTACGTAAATTATGCGTTAATATCAACTGCCTGACTTCGCTTAGCTATACGATAGTATTATGTTCTGAAATATCGTTGGTATTCGGATAATGGACATGAGATTTGTTATTTGAATTGTCGATTACCACGAAGCTCAGTGAATATGGCAAGTTATAGTTTTCTAGTCAAACTTAATATTTTCCAGTTAAGTGCTATAAGGGCCTGCACCCACTGGCGCTGGCGGCACGGCACGGCAAGAGATTTTTATGCGACGACTAGATATATCACTTAATACATACAGACATACATAAACTCACGCCTTTTTCCCATGGGGGTAAGCAGAAACTATAGAATGCCACATGCTACGACCCTTACGCTTCATCCACATTCATATATCTTGTCATACACGTCATCTTTCATTATCATTGTAATTTCAATTTTATTGTTACTTAATAGTATGACAATAAAATTGAAATTTCAATGATAATCACTGTAGGTACAGTCAACAGCAAAAGTCGATGAATATTTTGGAATTTCGATATTAATTAACTTGGAAACTAATTGCTTGTCTACATTATCATAATATTTTTCATTGAACAATTTCCTCCTCTATCGTTAGTTGTTAACAAAAATAATAATTTGCAAGTTTTCATTCATCAAACAATTTTGAAACTTTGAATAATCATCACTTACTTTTGATGCTGACTGTACCTACCAAACAAATCGGCGCAGCTACCTACAATGATTATCATTGAAATTTTATTGTCATATTATTAAAGTTATATTCCTATTCGTAGCATAAAAATTCCTTGCCGTGCCGTGCCGCCAGTGGACGCAGGCCCTTAAAATTAACAGATTGTGACGCAGATGTACACGTGTCGATATGAGTCAGTGTGTAAGAAGCCCCGCGGTGCATCGCGTGTCGAGTTACGATGATTATCGAGGATCGTATACCATCGGATGGAACCTGATTTTTGCCATCCCTTCCGGATTTATCAAGGTAGTTAATTGACTTCATAGTAGCATTAATATGGAAATAATTATACTAGTCATATTTAACTACCAACTGAATTAAGAGTTTTTTTAGAGACAAAAGAAGAGAGCACAATCTAATTAATACCTTTAAACGAGCAATTCTTGTATATATGTATATATACCTATATAATCTGAATCTCGGAAATGGCTCCAACGATTTTCATGAAATTTAGTATGCAGGGGTTTCAGGGACGATAAATCGATCTAGCTAGGTTTCATTCTTAGAAAACGTCTATTTACCAAAAAAAAACCGAGCAAAGCTCGGTCATCCAGGTACTTATTAGTTTAAGTGAAAAAAAATGGATATTACTATTGTTTAGTTTTATTGGTACATACCAATAAAATTAAACAGTAGGTAATATGCAATAACATTATGTGTGCATAACATTGCAATATTTAAGCTAGATAAATTATGCGAGGATGGATCCAGCTTTAATTGATGTCAAGCAACCTATCTACGCTTTTAATTTGTTTCTCGTAATCGTAATTTAAATACCATCTGCCACGAAAAACATTAATAAAAAAAAAATACAAATAGTGCACACAAAATTCACCCAATATTTATGAAGTAATCTTTTAAAATAACCTCGTTAAAGGTAGGAGTGTCGAAGAGCAACAAGAAGCCCTTTAGTGTCATGTTACCAAGAAGGGAGGAGTTGTCGCCTGTCCAGATTGGGGCCGACTCTTCCGGATTTATAGGGCTTGTCCACCGCGTTCGAAGTTTTATTTATTGACCCGTTAAAAAAGTTTCTTATTTTTTATGCTTTTATATTTTACGCTGTATTTATTTATAGATGTTGTTTTTTTTTAACACAGCACATACATTACGTTTGTTCTATAAACCTTCGTTTCGCCAGTTATATTTAAGTTCCATGTACCTATTAGGGGGCAAGCCTATTGCCATTAACCGGGCACAAATCCAGACTCCGGGCTGCTACTCAGAAATTCCTTATGGAAAAACCCATTAACACTTTGCCTGACCTGGGGATCGAACCCAGGACCCCATGCTCAGCAGTCGCGCTTGCGACCACTAGACCAACAAGGCAGCAAAAAATAATAATATCATCAAATCAAGGATTTGTACACTCGTTAATGAAACTTTATTATTAAACAGATCCCAACGTTAGCTTATCTCGATAGAAGCTTTTGATCATAAACTCGCCTAATGGTAATTGTAAATTTCACTTAGTCTCCTCATTGCAAAACTTTCGAGAAAGCAGTAATCAAATCAACTCTTAATTTCCATTAGCTCTTCGAGGCGTTAACAACAAGGCCTTTGACCTCTGACGAAGGAACCCATGATATGGCAGACATACGAGCAATATCCATAACGCGTGTCATTAATCACGGGGCGACGGGAGCCAATACATGGGAGACCATTAGCCTATTGCAGAGTCTGATAGGGTTGGCAATAGTTCATAGAAACGGTATTTCATGCGTACCTGGTACCGTCAGAGGTTTGAATTATTTACTGCAGGGGTATTTATGCTAACGGGGGATTTGATAAAAAAATACTGAAATTAAACAAAATAAAAATATATGGACAGAATGCACATCAAAATTCTATGGCTTATAAAATGTGTATAAAACGAAACCCCAGGGAGTCACTATAGTGTTACATAATAATTAACATAATGAGTTAACTTTTTACGTAAACTCTTATCTATTAGATAACTAAAGGGATAATAAAATGACGATGTAGATGTGAAAGTAACATAAAATACTACGCAAAACTATAAAATCGTTTAGATTTGATCACAAGAGACCCCTTTCTACATGAATTTGCAATAATTATGTAAAATACTAGATAATTATGTTAAGTAATGTAACTGTGGAGAGCGTAATGTTCTTGGGATAGACTTTTAATGCAAAATAAGCACTAAGCATCTATTAACAAATGTCGTTAAGGTGCTTTTAGGACTAAGATATTTACCTATAAGTTACATTAGTAATAAATGAATTTTAATAATTTCAGTAGATCTGTTTCTCATTGCCTTGTTGGTCGTCTAGTGGTCGCAAGCGCGACTGCTGAGCACGGGGTACTGGGTTCCATCTTCAGGTGGAACAAAGCATTCCTCAGTAGCAACCCGGAGTCTGGATTCGGGCTCATATTACATGTGACTTAAACATACCTGGCGAAACGAGGGTGCACTAAAACACCTCTGCCGAATCTTTCAGGGAGTATAAGGCGTGATGTTATGTTATGTCCCCTGATTTAAGAAAATAATAACCAATAATCTAATAAACAATCATTATCAAAATCATAGTTCTGTTCTGCCTAGCTTTTTCTCAACTATGTTGGGGTCAACTTCCAGTCTAACCAGATGCGGCTGAATACCAGTATTTTACACGGAGCGACTGCCATCAGAACTCCGCAACCCAGTTAGTGGGCAGTGCCGATATCCTGAGGTTAGACCGGTTGTCAGACTTTCGGGCTTCTGACTACCCGTAACAACTGTCATAGGTATTTTTATGACACTCGGGACCGACTGTATAACGTGCTCTTCGAGAATTATCAAAATCATAGATTTATGTATATTACTTACACAAAATTCAATGGTAATAAACTGCACAATAAATGCAACAATTCACCTTTTTTATCATTGGTACGTCGTCCGATCACCTTTGTACGAGGAACGCGACAACCCTAATTGAGCTCATAAAAACTTATCGCACAATATTGAGCGGTGTAAATATTTACGATTAGTGAATGTCCGGTATTAATAAAGGCAGCGGTGGGCTGTGAATGTGCACTGCGGTGTATGCTCGGCCGACCACACCGGAACCACTTTCCTTGCTACGTAAACTTTTCAGTACTTTGATGGTTTACCTTTATGTATGCGAAGATTAAAGTAAATATTTGTAGTGTAAGCGTTGGTTATATTTAGATAAACTCTTTGTGTGGAACTTTCTCGCCTTCAGATTTGTTTGACGAATAGCTCTAAGACGCATAATTTGACAGGAGTGTGTTGTGCGTAGATGATACGCAATTAATTTGTAAACATAATATAACATCATGCCTGTATTCCCTGAAGGGTTTGGCAGAGGTGTAAGTATAGTAACATCCTCATTTCGCCGTTATGTTTAAGTCCATGTAATAGGGGGCGAGCCTATATCCACCAACCGGACTGCTACTGAGGAATTTCACACGGAAAAATCCAATAACACTTTGCCCGACCTGGGGTTCGACCCAGGACCCCACGATCAGCAATCGCGCTTGCCATCACTAGACAAGAGGCAGTTCAGTTTGTAAACAAATTGCCAATTTCTGCGAAAAACAACAAATAATTATTATTCCGAGAATGTTTATTTTTAAGCAAAGACACGAATAACATTACGTCTGATCAATTGACAAATAACTTTTTTGTACTATGCGTGCCAAATAAGAATAGGATCGCGCTTGCTACAACTTCACACGATAGCTGTCAAATTGGTACTGCCAGCAAAAAAATACTATGAAAAAAAAAAGTGTTATATTTATTTATTCATAGATTTCATTATTATTTACATTCATTTTTATAAAATGTTATTTAATGAATTCCATAAACAGATAATTTTGTATAGTTTAATAATATTTGAAAACAGTATTCATTAAAGAAATGAACCAATATATATAGTTAACTTCACGAAATGCTACTGGTCACCCTAATATGTCGCCATAATAATAATATAATTACTGTGTAATTAATTTGGCGTAAATTGATTAGAAATACCAAAAAAGTGAACTAAAAATAATTAAACTGAGTATAATTTCTTTATTTATTTTTTTGCACACCTTACACTTTGGTAATGAAGTTCACGAGTATTGCGGAACAAAATGGCGTCTTGACAGTGCTATTCTTATTTGGCATGCATAGTAACAATATGGATTTCATGTTCTATTCAACAGTGAAAGTCGATAATTTTGTTGGTTGGTATTTAAGATATTGAAGAACCAGTCATTTTACAAAATTTATACTAGTCTCTAAATAACTGTTTGTATATTATTCTAACATACAATTTCTTACATAATAATAGTAATAAGCAAGATTTCATTCACAAAACCTATTTGAAATTTTAATCAAATATAACTTAGCTACTTTTTGATGTCGACCGGCACAGTCGCAAATGTGTCAAATAAACTGCGACATTCGCCAAGAGATTTAAATCGAGAGTGTATGAAAGGCCTTATTAATACATACAGAGGAAAGTCGTCGGTTTAGATAGACGGAGACTGATTGACGTCAAACTGGTAGAGTGTAACTCTATTATAGAGAACTGTAGAGAAAAGTTTCTCAGAATCACCGGTTCCCATAAATCTTGGTCTTGTTAATAGAGATTTTATAGTTTCCGAAATTGTTTATAAGCGTAGCTGTATGTGAAGTTTTAATTATATAAGTGAAGGATATTAGTTATGTTTTTCAAGTATATTCTCTAGTTTTATAAATAAACTAGCGACCCGCCCCGGCTTTGTACGGGTGTAATGTAGATAGGTACTAATGTGGGCCATATAAACCTTCCTCTTGAATCACTCTATCTATTGCTGAAAACTGCATTAAAATCCGTTGCGTAGTTTAAAAGATCTAAGCGTACAGACAGCGTAAAGATTAATATTTTTTTTGAGAAGCTTCTATAATAACTTCAGCGAAGGAGGGCGATAACTACGGTATTCGATAGACGTTTTGGCGAAAGCAGATTGAAACTTTCAGCAAATGGAAGGATGTGTTTTTGTGTGTCTTTTGTGATGTGTTTTTTTTGTGAACGGTCATAAAACAATAAGCCAAAACCTTTAACAACATGGATTTCATAAATACATGTTGTGCCGACCCCACCTAGTGTGGGATAAGGGCAGGAAGAAGAAGAATATTTATGATTGTTTACTGTTTACTCAGGTACATTTTCGGGATTGCCCGTGAAGTTTCTGATCTAAACGGAAACTTAGTCATAGGTTGAACACGCGGTGAGGTCACGACTCTACGATTCGCGAGTCCTAGTCGGGGAACCCGACAAATACACGTGAACAAACCGTAAACTGCGTCGTTGGTCTAGTGGTGGTAAGGGCGACTGTAGATCAGGAGGTCCTGGGTTCGATCTCCAGGTCAGGTAAAGTGTTATTGGTTTTTCTGTGTGGAATTCCTAGGTAGCAGCCCGGAGTTTAGATTTGTCCCGGTTGATAGCAATAGGCTCGCCCCCTATTACATGAGACTTAAACATAACGGCGAAATGAGAGTGTTACTATACACCTCTGCCCAACCCTTTGGAGAATACAGGCGTGATGTTATGTTAAACCGTAAACAACCATAAAAAATACGCTTAGCCTGATATCACACGATTTCAATAACAATCATTGTTGAAAGTTAATCATACCATACAAGGTTAGTCGGAAAGGGGGTACTAAGCCGCGGGCCACCTAAAGTATCACTGATGACTATTTGAAAGCAAGTGTTAAAATTTCAATCTGCGAACATTTTTATTTGCATGCAAAGATATTTTTATTTCAGTATTTTCAAAAAAAACCTGCTTTATTTATGAATTCAGCAAATTAATTACTAATCAGTGACCCCAAATATGACCTAAATTGTAAAAACAGCTGATCATAGCTATGGACAGATAGATTTCACCATATTTTTTACGAAATTTTTGAAAAGCTATTTCTCTTAAACTATCGAGTTTTGGGGAAAGTTGTAGAACAAAAGTTATCCCTTATTATGAGTACTTTAACACCCTTTCGGCTTAGTACCCCCTTTCCGACTAACCTTGTATAATATATGATACTAATAATCTACTCATTCACACTATTTTCTAGCGATAGAAGATGAAAGCTGCCACTGACGAGATACATGCAGCTATGATCGCTATTTACTTTTATCTTACTTGTAAACTTGAATGAAGTCTACGACAGCCATTACCACCACAAACCCGTCACCATTAAAAGGTAATAGGGTATATACATTATCTTTATAGACCATTAAATGACTATAATAAATGCTAAGGTATTTTATAGAATGCCGTTGAACTAATTAGTAATGATTGAAATATGTTTGGGAACGTCAAGAATGATGATAGCTTCATTGAGTCATTGAGTGGGACCTTCTTAGTCTGGAAAGGAAAATAAAATACTTATAAAAGTCTACTTCTTTACATAGTATAAAACAAAGTCGCTCCCGCTGTTTGTACGCTTAGACCTTTTAAATTACGCAACAGATTTTAATGAAATTTTCAGCAATAGATAGAGTGATTCACGAGGAAGGTTTATATGCCACACATTAGTATCTACATTGCACCCGTGCGAAGCAGGAGCGGGTCGCTAGTTTAATTATAAATACTTTAATATAGATTAATATTAGATTTACTTTAAATCAGGTAGTGAATAAGCCGACAATTAAGATACTTATTAAAATACGGTATGACGTCATACCCCTAAATTTTATTTTTATTATTTTAACATACTATAACATCACGCTTGTATTCCCCGAAGGGTTGGGTAGAGGCGTACAGTAACACCCTCATTTAGCGGTTACGTTTAAGTCCCATGTAATGGGGGCGAGCCTATTGACATCAACTGGGCACAAATCCGAACTTCGGGCTGCTACTGAAGAATTTCATACGGAAATATCCAATAACACTTTGCCCGACCTGGGGATCGAACCCAGGGCTTCACGTTTAGCAGTCGTAGTTGCCACCACTATACCAACGAGGCAGTTGAATTCAATGACCTATACTAGAGTCAAGAGCAAACCCATTTAAAAAAAAAAAAAGAAACATACTTCAATCAATTAATACTTGACGATTATAGCTACGACAGCGTAGCTCAGATATCAAAATCACTTTAGAATCTAATTAGACTAGAAGTCAATTAGTCCTTTATAAACGCCAAAGAATAAAAGACAATCTCCAAAAACGCCTGCTCTAAGCGACGCAACAAATTCCCCAGAAACGCGTCTGTTAATTAATTAAAAGTGGTTTACGTAAGTACCTTTTTTTCAATTAGACTATTTAATTTTGTATATGGTCTTGCGGACCGTTTCTACGTAACCGGGCAGTTATTGGTGAGACCCGAAGGGTCTCCAATCAATGGGGACGAGAGTAAAATACTTAACCTAAGATAACTATTACTACTAACATCATGACTACTACCAACAACAGCAATAAGGGCGATCCCTAATGGGAATCGGACCTCGGTTTAGGGCGTTGCTGGCGGGAGGACTGGGAGGGAAACAGCTTGATGAGGGCTGAATTAACGGTGTGACTGCGGAGTCAGGAAGGACGACCGGCTCCGCGGCGGTGGGTGAGCACAGTGGATCATGGACGGCGGCACGTAATTAACCGGGCCATTCTTCGAAAAATATTAACAAAAATTGAGAACGTCATTAGCATCATACCAAAGTTAAGAATGCAGATGTTTAATACTATAATTATGATAATGAAAACTGAAACTATACTTCTGCCGTCAAGCAATAAGACAAGAATAAAAACAATCTGACAATACCATAACGTTAACAACCCGGGAGAAGAATGATTTGTTAAAATAATGTTAAAAAATTTCGAATATTCACCCAACTACACAGTCTTGCTTTAAATACGAAATAACTCAATACACAGACTTAATTAACAAATACGTAAAGGGTATTTTTTTAAACTGGTTTACTTACCGTAATTACTTCATTAGTCGATTACCACAAAAACACGTACTTGTTTTATAGTTAACACTAACTTTCAAGTATGTACTAGATCAAGAAATCTATTGTGGCATACTAATTAAGCAGTATTATAGCTTAATAACTGCATCGTTGATCTAGTGGTGGCAAGAGCGACAGCTGATCGTGAGGTCGTGGGTTCGATACCCAGGTCGGGCAAAGTGCTATTGGGTTTTTCCGTGTGGAATTCTTCAGTAGCAGCCCAGAGTTTAGATTTGTGCCCGGCCGATAGCAATAGGCTTGCCCCCTATTACAATGGGACTTAGACATTACGGCGAAATGAGAGTGTTACTATCTACTACTGTGTATGCGTGTAAGATAAAGATAAAGAAACAAAGAAGTTTATTTGGACACAGCACAAAGAAACAGAACAGATAAAAAGTGTGCTATAAAAAAAATGTTTTGGATATGTGTCTCACGGCTGGACCACAAAGATTGTGTGTCTGCACCACCCCTCGGGGAATACATGCGTTATGTTATGTTATTGTTATTATGGCTTAATCAATGACTAATTTCAACGCACTATTGCGGAAAGTATAAATTTATTCATAAATACTGAATCATATTAATAATATCCTACCAAACATGGCGCTGCGCTAATTTGAAAGTGACCGTTGTCAACAATATCATGATACGGTACCAAATGACGTTAAACACTTCATTGACTTTTATTTAATTAAATATGTAAAAACTGAGGTAACTGTCAAGTTTCGCGATACACTTCCTTTCAATGATAACTATATTAAAAAAATATATTGAAAAAATAATATTCATGGCTAATTGTTCAGCCGAACTAAAAGTGAATGGACGGCATTATGTAGGGGGCCATTCAAGTAATACGTAAGCACGAACGAGGGGTGAGGGGGTCTTTGCTTAGCTTATTTTTGATGACATGGGGGACGGGGGTGTCTGGATGATGATTACGTCAGCAAGTTTTATTTATTTACTTATTTTTCTAGACTTAAAAACTGCTGCTCATGAATAACAATAAAGAAACCTGATCAGTTTAAATATACAAGGTTAGTCGGAAAGGGGTACTAAGCCGAAAGGGTGTTTAAGTACCCATAATAATGGGTAAATTTTGTTCTACAACTTTCCACAAAAGTCAATAGTTCAAGAGAAATAGCTGTTCAAAGATTTCATAAAAAATACGCTAAATTCTATCTATCCTCAGCTATGATCAGACGTGTTTACTTTTTTTTCGTCATATTTGGGGTCACGGATTAGAAACTCAATTTTCTGAATTTATAACTAAAGCAGGGATGATAGGAGGGGGGGTAAAAGCTTTGCTTACTTTTGCTGACAAGGGGGAGGGGTGGGACAAAAATTACTAAAATTCTGCTTACGTAATACTTGAATGGCCCCTAGGACGGGTAGCTGATTCATAATACGAATTTGCATAAGTATATGCGGACCTCAGAATGTGCTGAAACAGGATTATTAATAAGAAGTATCAATGAAATCTTCTTGAAGCCGTTGCCGTTTCATAAATCAAATGGTATTACTGAGAAACACACATTTATGTAAAATGTTTCTTGAAGGAATGCTTTATGGTGGGTCGGGGCTTTAGTGGAGGAAGATTTAAGAGCAATGAGTAATGGGTAAGACAGCAAAAAGACTTGAAACAATACCATATAATTTAACAGGTTCAAAATGTTTTTAAACTGAAGAGATTTTTTTTCTTTTTTAATAGCACCTTGCTAATAAAAAGAAACAAAAAAAATCTATGTTTCTGTCAGGATTCATAATTAACAATTTTCCCACAGTAACATGGTGTTTTGTGCGTTAAGATCATCACATAATATAATTTCTTGTCTTGCCCCTCTCTAGGATTTCTTTTGTATCGTGGGATACTCCTCCGCAACTCAGTCATTGCGCAATGCCGATATCCTAAGATTAGACCGGTTCTAAGACTTTTGGGCTTCTGACTACCCGTAACGACTGTTATAGGTATTCGTATGACACCAGTTTGTATGAGAGAGAGAGAGAGAGGATCCATTCACTATTCACCACTAAGTTGAATAAGACAAGAATAAAATAGCAATTGATTCTGCTCTACATCTAAACACATTCTATGAATAATAGAACAATATCTATACAAATAAATAAAATTTAAGTGTCTGTTTGTAATGTAAAAATAACAGTTTTTAATAAATGCATAAAATAATATATGGTAGGTATTTAAAACAAAAAACAATTTTAAAGAATATATGGTAGGTATTTAAAACAAAAAACAATTTTAAAGAATATATGGTAGGTATTTAAAACAAAAAACAATTTTAAAAATGTTTGTCTGTCTGTCTGTTTGTTCCGGCGAATCTCCGAAACAGCTGGACCGATTTTGACGGGACTTTCACTGGCACATAGCTGAAGTTATAAGGAGTAACTTAGGCAACTTTTATTTTAGAAAAAGAAAAAGAATTACACCCGACTTCTACGCAGACGAAGTCGCGGACTCAGGCAGTTTATAAATAAATTGAATGTGTTATAATCCGATCGATTTCATTCATCATTCAACAGCTTATTTTATCGCTTACGTAACATGCAAAGTTCTCAATGAAATTTTAATATAACACCGATACGAGCCAATTAACGATCAAAGTAAATCAGGGCAAAACCGTGAGGTCACTCTGGCCCTATTAGCGGGGACGGGTTGAGCGGCTCCATTCGAAAGTATCAGTAATTAAGGAAGGCCGCGGTAAACAATATAGCGATGGATATTACGAAGGTTGCGCGTCGACTAACCTAAGCCTTATAAGGTAGTGCACACAGATGGGTGGGCGTTGGCGACACGCTGGCTGTTGTAACATAATACCGGTCAAATTGTACAGCTGTACGTGTTGTTGCTAATAGTCTCACGTTATCTTGTCTGATAAAAGTAGGTAGGTGCTATACATAATTGAATAATGAAATTGTTGACGGTAAATTGTAATCTTTACTAATGAAAGTTTGTATGTATGGATGGATGTGGGTATAGATGTATGGATGTTTGTTACTCTTTCACGCAAAAACGGCTGAACAGATTTGGATAAGATTTGGCACACAGATAGACTATGCCCTGGATTAACACATAGGATACTTTTTATCCGGGTACATCAAGTAGTTCCCCTAGGATGCGGGTGAAACCGCAGGTAGTTATTTATAAGTAGTCTAGTTATTTATAAGGAAACTTCAAACTATTGTTTGTAAGAGTCATAAATGTGACGACATTTATGATGCATTCAGGTTATTTTTGGTAAATTCTATTTAATAATATGTGTTTTGGTACGTTTAAAATAATCTAGTTCACGTAACTGTCCACAGTTCAGGTATAGCGTGACCACCGTAGACGAGGTCTTTGACGACGAAAGAATAGAAAAATTACATATTCACAATGGCAATATGTCATTTTGTCTATTATTTCGTTGAAAAAACCCTTGTCTACGGTGATCATACTATGCCTGCTGGGATTTGAGACATTCCCGAAGAATCTATATATATAAAAATTAATTGCCGAAAAAAAATTAAATTAAATATTAAATTTTTTGCGTTAGTCTCGCAAAAACTCGAAAATGGCTCAATCGACTTGTTTTTTTTTTAGTTTTATTCGCCTCAATATTGGAATCCATTTGGAAAAAAGAAAAATTAAAACAAAACACGTTTTTTGGTACGGTGTTCAACGGGTCATCTAGTGAATGAATAATTAATATTTCCATTTCAAATTGCAATTGAAAGAAAAATATTAAAGTATCAAGTCGATTAAAAAATTCTTATCTTCATGGTTGCCGTTCATTATTTTATTTCAAATAACACCGTCACAGTTAATCGTAATGTCCTACTTTAATATTGTTTGTATGTTGTTATTGTTAATGGCGTCACACATACTATTCGCTTAAACCATTCTACTCAAATGTCACGTTTTGCACCATTTAGTTAAGCAGGCGACGTGACATTTCCATGTCTTAGTTCGCTTCACAATTGGGCTACAAAGAATAAGATAAGATATTATTGAAGTTGTCTAAGTGCGTCTAAGTATAGCGTGTTTAATACTAGTGTTTACTAAAATAGCTAGAGAAACAGATATTTAATTAATTGTTTATTGTCCAACACAATAGGCGAGGGGCTCGTGGCTAAGCAACAACTGCGGGGATGGTACGATCTGCTTTGCGAGTTTAAGCTGCGCATGCCGCGACCAGTCCTCGAATAGCCGCCCATTCGTTACACATCGAGATTCCTCCGTGCCTTGGAGAGTACCTACGTTAAAGAATAGGTCCCGGGTAATACCTTTGATAATCGTTACCATCAGTTTCCGAGTTGCGGATTTCTGATGGCAGTCGCTTCGTGTAAAATACTGATATTCAGCCGCATCTGGTTAGAATGGAAGCGGACCTCAAAAAGGCTAGGCTAAACATAATCCAGTCATCATGTTGAGAGGATACAGAAACCGTTGGGTCCAACTCAGACATTCATATTCGATTTTCTTATAGAGTTTCTCTTTCATCAAGGTCGAGTTCTTTTTCCAATTTCAAATAATCTCAATTTCATTATGAAGTTCCATCATTAAAACCATTGGTTCCGTACCCCAAACATGACACGTTGGTGCAGTGGCTGAGCGATTGGCTTCTGCGCTACAGGTCATGGGTTCGAATCCCGCAAGGATCAAATATTTGTATGGCTTACAAATAGTTGTTCCGGGTCTGGGCGTTTGTGCATGTGAAGATTTGTGTTTGTAAACGCATCAACGATACAGGCGAAATCCTAGTGTGGGGCAACGTTTTTTGTTAAAAAAATAACATAGTCTAAACCAAGGTTACCTCCTCACATTTCGTTAACACTTCCATGTCCAATTAAAGGAACTAAATGTTTCCTAGACATTGAAATGTTGTCCGTTTCCCGGTGTTAAATCAATCGGGCTAATGTTCCAGTGATTATGCCATTCCACGTTATTGATTAGCGCGTACAACGATAAAGAGTCGTGGACAAGCCTACCAGAGCCCACATAGTTCGAGCTCGTAAATTGTATGTTCGTAAATTCTCGATACATTAATTTGCAACTTGATCTGAGTGAGTGCGATTTATAAGACAGGATGTTCAGCGTTTTATGGATACTGGAAAGAGTTTTTGTATGTATCTTGAAGAAGATTATTGATTTGATGGAATATTTTATTCAGTTGTTGTTTTCGATACTATTTGTCGAATCGCAAAAGTTTAGAAACTAGTTAAAACAGTGTCTAACGTCAATCTCAACTAACAATTGTTAAACACGATTTTGTGATAAGACAGTATAGTCGTACGTAACTTGGCAAGAGCAGAGAAGAGAATTCCTCTCCTTTCTTTCTTTCTTCTAAACAGACATGTATAAAAATAAATTATGGCAATAACCATAGAATAATGACAATTAATAAAAGTGTCAGTTTTTTTGTTGCACTAAGTGTATATGCGCGAACTTACTCCCACTAGGTCAAAACCTTGCCAAGTTACTTGTGCGACTGTGTAGTAAATACTTGTCAAGAAAGGCGCACATCAATTAATAGAAACTGTCAAAGTTCTTTTCGACCGTCATTGTCGTTAAGAAATTCTTACCAATCCGAAACCGACAGAAAAAGAAACTTTTTAATTTCCCTTCAATAAATTAAACTTAAAAAACCAACAAAACATAATAGCGGCCTTTAATCGATGCAGCAACATCTCATTACCTTCCCGGCCAACACCACGTAATTACCAATGTATTACTCGCTTGAAAAACCAATAATCTGCCGCAATCAGAGGCCAACTTTCGATTTCATCCAATCACGTGCTGCGATCGCATTCTACTCTCACCTGATTGGCCGATTAAGTCTGGCTGTTATTGGTATTAGGGAAATTTTGATTTGACGGTGATAAGGTAATTTTGTTCAAATTTATAGAAAATGGTTTTATTTTTAAATTACTTAATTACAAAAGATTATTTTATATTTGACTAGCTGTGTCCTCACGGCTCCGCCCGTAGCCTATGTTACTCAGTGATAATGTAGCTTTCTAACGGCAAAATAATTTTTGAAATCGGTCCAGTAGTTTTTAAGTTTATTCGTTAGGTACATACAAAAATACAAATCTTTCCTCTTTATAATATTAATATAGAAGTATAGATTGTCGAAAATTAGCATTTGAAATTCTCTAAATTCGTCTGCTCTCCTCTATGTTATTTACAAGATATATTTTTTAGAACTAACAAAATTTTTTGTTACCCGTAGTTCGCTATATTCGCTATATTCACAAACAGGACGTGTAGATTATCAGAGCACTGAGCACACAGTCATCAAAACCTACAATTACGTGGGCTATGCATTTTACCACATAAACCAACATTAGGCTGTGGATATCACGTGACGCAAGCGAATCAGCGGGACCGCAATTTCACGGCGTGAGCAAATTATCCGTAATGCCCGGCCAGTTTGTATAATGACCGTGTACACGCGTGCCACGGGATGTTTGCTCAGACCACCTCGTTTGGACGTGAAACTAAATTGTGGTGTGTAAGCTAATATTACTTTCAAGGATGACAATTTTGTACTCCTATGTACTTACACGTAGGTAAATGATATGTGGAGAACGTTTCTTTCCATAATAGATTGCTTGTGATTTTTATACTATAATCTATATTAATATTATAGAGAGGAAAGATTTGTATTTTTGTATGTAACGAATAAACTTAAAAACTACTGGACCGATGTCAAAAATTCTTTTGCCGTTAGAAAGCTACATTATCACTAAGTAAAATAGGCTACGGGCGGAGCCGCGAGGACATAGCTAGTCTTTTATAAATACTAGTTTGTATATTCGAAATGACATGAAACTATGTATTAATACATTGTTAAGTTTGTGGCGACATCCACCACGCTACATGCGAACTACGCCGCACGATGGATTGTGTAGCAGACTACAGCGACAATAACGACAACTCCCAAATATGACGTCACAGAATCCTGCATCGCGATATCAAGATTTGACACGCAGATAGTATATATCCAACTTCCCAGCATCAATTGTTGGGCAGTAGGTCGCCAGGCATTAGACCCCCCCCCCCGTGGGTTCACGCATTGTGGTTGCGGGGGGGCGGCCCACAGTAGCCTTGGTGTGGAACCCCACGGTGAAGCGCAGAGGAAACCGATGAGGGGCCGCTCGTCGGGGTTTGGGCCGGCTAGCCCTCGATGTAGCGGCCAAGTAGGTTGCAGTGTCGCTTGGGCGACATCGCAACTGAGGGGGCCGCGATGTCTTGTGGGAGGCACCGCGGCTGAGTGCTGGAGGCTGCGGCAGGAGAGGAGTGCCGGTGCGCCGTTCTCCCTACCTCCCGCGGCCTTGACGGGGCCGCCACCGTCAGATGGCATGGATCACATTTAATGCAGAAATTCGAAAAGGGAATCCTAATAATTCTTAAATCTGAAACATGTCGTTAGAACATTCTCAATTTTTAACTATTCCTAACAATGAAAGACAAGACAATCCTATACCTATGTTCCACTGAGACGAGAACCCCTCGATTAAACTCACATCAGATGTACAATTACACCGAATTTCACGGCAATAACAAACAGAGTTTAAGTTGGCAAGCGCGCGGTTATCGTAACTTTCATTTTCGTTTATTACTGTGATAGTGGCCAGTAAAAGCCGGTAATGTCCAGTTGGTGTGACTGCCACTCATTAGGGGACAATGCTACTGTCACTCGCTAATGAACGCGACGGAGTCGTTACGAAAAATCTAAATAGGATAGAGTTAAGTTTTCTCGCAGACGTTAATGTTAGCGTTGTGGGTTGCGGTAAGCTGTTGATCGCTTGGTATGTAGGTAACATTAAATGTAATCAATCAATCTGTTCGTGATTGTTACGTTAATATAGCCTGTGTATGTATTGAGGTGTCTCGAATTCAAAGGATTATAAATATTTTTGTAATGGTGTTACAAAACACACAATTTGCTTCTTATTAAAACGAGACGACAATGCAGTAGAGCATTTGGATTAATTGAATATTCATAAACATAACATAACATCACGCCTCTTTTCACCTAAGGGTTGGGCAGACGTGTATAGTAACACCCTCATTTCGCCGTTATAAGTCCAATGTAAAAGGGGCGAGCTTATTGCCATCAATCGGGCACAAATACAAACTCCGCGCTGCTACTGAGGAATTCCACTCGGAAAAACCCAACTCTTTGCCTGACCTGGAGATTGAACCCAGGACCTCACGATCAGCAGTCGCGCTTGCCACCGCTAGTGGTCTAGTGGTGGCAAGCGCGACTGCTGATCGTGAGGTCGAGGCAGTTGATGATTCATAAATTATGTATGAACCTTATTTTAGATATAGATTAAAACAATTACCCAATCGATCATATAACAGACTAGCGGCCCGTCCCGGCTTCGCACGGGTAGACATTTTTCCCATTTTTGCAACATTTTTCATTTATGTTCCGCTCCTATTGGTCGTAGCATGATGTTATATAGTCTATAACCTTCCTCGATAAATGGACTATCCAACACAAAAATAATTTTTCAATTCCAACCAGTACTTCCTGAGATTAGCGCGTTCAAACAAACAAACTCTTCAGCTTTATAATATTAGTAGGTATAGATATAGATTAAAACAATTAGCCAATCGATCATATAACAGACAACAAAGAATATGAAAATATTGGGACAGAACGGACTAAAAAATGTGTTATACATTGGGGTCATTAACATATTGCGAACATCACGACTTCCTTGTTACGTCACACCAAGAATCATAATCAAGGATTAACTCAGAAGTTGTCAAAGTATCGTTAAGCTTTATTTGTTTCATATCGAGATCAAGGGATTAAGATAATATCGTATGTTGTTCAAGAAATTACGTATTTCGACTGTACCGGTGGTGTTTCGTCACAAGAGTGTCAATCATAGTGATTTATGATCTTTTGGCAGCCGATACACTTTCTAGAGCTTAATAACTTGCTGAAGGACAATGCACGTCTATCTAAAGATGTTATTATAGAACTTGTTGGAAGTCTTTTGTTCCTTTATTGATGAATTAGATTCTAAGAATTTAATTTTGATAACAAATGGTTTTGAAATTTCTCTAATATTTGTTAACCCGATATACATTTCGTCAGTGAAAAGGTAAAAAGACTAAAGCGCCAATATACCTACTTTACAGTAGAGAGATTCAAAGTATTTTTTTAAGAAAATAAACATAGTTATTACACAAAGCTACGTACAGTACCTGTACTTCAGGGCGCGGTGTCTTCTTTATGCAATTGACAACAGAATTAAGAAATTAAATCGTCAGTAGAAAGGTAAAAAGACTAAAGCGCTAATATACCTACTTTACAGTAGAGAGATTCAAAGTATTTTTTTAAGAAATTAAACAACATTATTTTATTTAGAGTATACGTAATATATATACTGTACTTAGCTTTGGAGTCAGGGCCTAACTGTATTTGTAATGTCAATAAATTTTTAATTATTATTGTTATCGGGTTTTTCCGCGTGGCAATCCTCAGGCGGCCCGGAATTTGGATTTGTGCCCGGTTGATGGCAATAGAGTCGCCCCCTATTATATGAGACTTAAACATAACGGCGAAATGAAGGTGTTACTATATTCCTTTCCTCTGCCTAACCCTTCGGGGAATACAGGCGTGATGTTATGTTAGTATTACAGCGAGTATTGAGATAATGATAGGTATAGCAAATTATCGCAATCATCCTTTAGATTCCAATTCTGTAATTAATATTTGATAATTTAACAATCTGAAGATAGTGGGTACTCTTCTCGAAGACATCTAATCATTCTCAAATCAGGTTATAAATAACATTCTCTATGAGAAAAAAAAACTCCTTTGAGAATCCACCGCCCTTGCACCTCTATCGCTATAATAAATTCCCGTGGCCGACTTATTAAATGATCTTGCATCAATTAGGGCGGCTTGCCAGCCAACTTCTGAATATGATGGAGTCGCAGATAGCTTGCGTGTGTGATAAACTGCAGCCATGACTCCGCTTCTTGCTTCGTTAAGATTTAAATATTTGACTACTGCTGAGGGTTGTCGAAAATGTTCTTTTTTTTCTGTCTGGCTGAACTCCGTATGTGCTGAATTTAATTTACAGTAGGTAATCTAGATACACGGCAGTCTGTCAAGCCAAGCTCGAAATATATTCTTTAGCAAACTACAATGTAAATAAAATGGACGGTACACAATTGATCGAAGCATTTAAAATTTTCAGTACAGGTTCAAAATAATCTAGTACCTACCTCAATACTTCGAAATAAATGTATGGCTTGTTTGTTCGGAAAGTAGAACTTTCCGCCTTTTAAGTAGGTTGTTATTCAGTTATAATAAATCCTTTTTGATTATTGCTTGCAAACAATCGATAATAACAAGATAAGAAAAATGAAGATTTGAAAATAGAACAAGATGAAAGCGGCTTGGCTCCCACGTCAAACATTTGTAAGTCGTCCGTGTGACAGAATTCACCCAATATCTCGTAAACACCTTTATTTTATGTCTTCATAAAAGCAACCCTACTACTTCCCGGCAATGAATCACGCGTCGTGTCGGGGGAGTCGCGGTCGCTGGAAGCGACTGCGTTCGTTGCGCGGGCGCAACGCTGCGCCGATTACGAAAATAGAACGAGTTGACACACATAAATAATATTAGCGTGATCGTAAATAACCGGAGCTTCGGTAAACGTCTAAATCCTCTGAGTGAGTGACGTGAAACCATGAAACTTACGATATAAGTGTTGCCAGGTAATATATCGGTGTAAAACTGTAAATATTTTTACACTTCTTTATGACATGTTATTTTTTGCGCGCGCGCAGATGAGTGATTGATTATTTTACGATGGTTTTATTGCTGGCGTTATTAAACTTTATTTCGGTGTTAAATGTAAAACGTAATAAACTTGATTAAAGGAGATTACGTCAAATGGCGTTATAATAAGGGACTTTTATGAAGATAAGTATAATTGGGCAAGTTTCTTATAGGAATGCTCAACATTTTCCGCATAGGGAGGCGATCTCTTAAATAAAGGCTTGCGACTGAAGTGAAACGGGAGTATAGGCACTTAGAATCAATACTGGAATCGTAAAGTTCTGAAAATACCTCGCCGGCCGACTCACAGAAGTATTTGGACCATTCTGTTGCCAATTGTTACGCACGTGCTTATTTTAAGTATGTGAGTATACGTGTCGTTTCGACGTTAGGTCGTGGGCAGAGTTGGGGGCTGGACCAATCGCCTGTTGACACATTGTCATATGAAGGTTATCTAGTCTTGAGCGGGAAGGTCTAGAAAAACAGTTGATAAATTATGCATTTTTTTTTTGCGTCATTTATGTCTTTACATAACATAACATCACGCCTTGTATTCTCCGAAAGGATGGGCAGAGATGCTTTTTCAGTACGCCCTAGTTTCGCCAGTTATGTTTAAGTCCCATGTAATAGGGGGCGAGCCTATTGCCATAAACCGGGCACTAATCCAGACTCCGGGCTTGCGACTGAGAAATTCCTAATGGTAAAACCCAATAACACTATGCCCGACCTGGGACCAGGACCTCATGATCAGCAGTCGCGCTTGCCACCACTAGACCAACGAGGCAGTCAATTGTCTTTATGTTTTAGTAAATTTGTAAAAATATGTGAGAATTAAAAATACAGGCATACATTTTTAACGTTAAACAAGGAACACGCTGTATGTCCGTATTGTTTTTGTTTTGCCTAGCTTTTTCCCAACTATATTGAGGTCAACTTCCAGTCTAACCAGATGCAGCTAAATACCAGTGTTTTACACGATGCCATCAGACCTCCGCAACCCAGTTACTGAGTAATGCCGCCGATATCCTAAGGTTAGACCAGTTGTCCAACTTTCGGACTTCCTGAGTTCCCATAACGACTGTATTAGTATGACACCCGGGACCGACTGTTTAACGTGTTCTCTGAGGCACGGAGGGATTTCGATGTGTAACGAACGGTCACCCATCCACAAACTGACCGCGGCAAGCGCAGCTTAACTTCGCGAATCGTATGATCCGCATGGCTGGTCATAGCAACGAGGATCTCAGCCACTTATTATAAAACTAGCGGCCCGTCCCGGCTTCGCACGGGTGGACATTTTTCCCGTTTTTGCAACATTATTCATTTATGCTCCGCTCCTATTGGTCGTAGCATGATGTTATATAGCCTTTAACCTTTCTTGATAAATGGACTATCCAACACAAAAATAATATTTCAATTCCAACCACTAGTTCCTGAGATTAGCGCGTTCAAACAAACAAACTCTTCAGCTTTATAATATTAGTATAGACATGAAAAAAAATACGTCGTCAGTAATTGATATAATCTCTCCATAATTCCAACATAATTATATAAATGAATGAATCCCTTACGTGTCTGAAGAACGTAAAATCAACGTCACGGTTGATTGATACTGACCTGTAACAAGAAATACAAAATATTAGCACACTTATATCAAAATCATGAGGTGAATCAGAATTAAAGTAGGTACCCATGTCAATAAACATGATTTGTGGTTATACGTTAAATTATAATAATTATGATACAAGTAAAACCCATTGCTGGTAAAGCAACTCGTAAATCCCTAATGACAGTTTGATAGCCAAACGATTGAACTTGAAAAATGATTCTTTCAATCGCAAATTACATGCCAATTTAGTATTGACAGATCAATTAATACAAATTCACATAATATCACGCCTGTATTCCCTGAAGGGTTCGGCAGAGGTGTTTTAGTACACCCACGTTTCGCCGTTATTTTTAAGTCCCATGCAATAGGGGGCGAGCCTATTGCCATCAACCGGGCACAAATCCAAACCACGGGTTGCTAAAACCCAAAAACACTTTGCCCGACCTGGGGATCGAATCCAGGACCTCAAGATCAGCCGTCACGCTTGCCACCACTAGACCAACGGTTATATACAAATATCTGTCCATCTAATTACCAAACTCGTAATTAACAAAACGAATAAGTTGATACAAGCATGTTGCGTATTTGCAGAAGCGGGTGCGGTTACCCACAAAAGGGCACACTCTCATTGGCCTCAGTTAATGGCTAATTGTTGATTGGAGTTACGCCACTCTTTACATGGGTAATTTATTGTCGGCCGTTCGATACATTCTCTTGAATCAGGAATTAAGTCTATAAGATTGACCGACGACCTTAGAAGGTAGCTTGGTAGACGACGCGAACGGCGAGGATCAGGTTTGTCGCAGTTTAGAAGGCATATTTTAGGACTGTGACACGTTGGACTTGGATATACTGAGTCGAGTTGAGGAATGAAGGTAACGAACTCAGAACATCATGTATTATACGTACTTGACTTTACTAGATACGCGAAGATATGGGCAAGCATATAAATGTACTAATAAATACTCAATGAACAATGAGTTAGTTAATACCCATTTTTACTCTATTGTGTTTATGAGTATTTACTCGACTTGGAGTATTTATTTGAAAAAGAACGCATTTCTAGACACGCGATTGATCAACGAGCCACATTTTATACTGAGAATAGAATCTTTTATTTTCGAATTTTCGTTAAATCATTTGAGGTTTTTGTTCTTCCACTTTACACTTCGATAACTTTGCAATACAACCCTACCATAATGTTACAAAAAAACAATGTTTATTAGCAACCAAAAGCTCTGTCTCCTGAGCCAGGTAAAAACCTGTATCTCAGGAAACAGTGCCTGACCTAATACTAAATTCTATATTCGGTAAGGACATTGCAGCAGGTATAGATTATAGCAGTTATAGTACACTTTGGTTTATATGTGTGTATTTTTTTTATATATTGTTATATTTAAGTTATAAAATAAGAGGTACCTATAAGCCTTTCATAGCCACACAAAAGAAAAAGACACGAAAAAAAATTGTTTAAAAAAAAAGTGTAAACAACGTAGCATTTTCATCTTAACAAAATAGATGACTAAACAGTGTGAATTCATGTTCAATACCATCAAGGTCTGAACAAACTAACCATTGTAATTCTAGGAAAAATCACGTCATATTATTCTTCACATCTATCTAACTGTCAGTAGTTGGTACTAATACTGCGAATCTGACAAACTCGGTCACCAAGTTCTGTCTCTAAGTAGTTCTAAGTAAACTGGCAATGTTACCCTACTTAGGAAATAGATGCAAATGTTATGCATGCACATTACATGGGAACCCACTTAAGGTTTGCAACGGTTTTAAAGTGAACTTCAGTGTATTGGGACCTTTAAACTTTGGTACATGCCATTAATAGGGGATAGGTTAAGTGAAGGATTTAATGCATTTAACTAAGTAGCTGTTTAAATAGTAACTGTAAACCCTAACCAAACCTATTTGATAAAATTGTAAACAAACTTTTGGAGACTTATTTCAATAAAAAAATTGTTTAAAAATTGGAACAGGGTAGGAAGATAATGTATTTAAAAATAGTCACGTGTTTTAATAAAAACTACAAAAGTAAAGATAAATAAATCAAACAATTGGAAATAAATTTAATTTGTTTTAAACAATACCTTCATTTTTAATAGCTGTGTTTCAGATAAAATGACTCAATAAAATTGTTTACGTCATTTTTGTAATTTGTTTGTTATTATAGTATGTTAGAAGGTTTACGATTGAGTACATAATGAGTTGTGCTTGTTTTGTAAAGCAAATTAATATCTGTATAGTTAGGTACTGAGACTTCCTTGAAAAATAACTTTCTTAGTTAGTAGGTACCAAAGACATTCAAGTAGGTAGGTACGTACCCCGACTACTTTTCACAAGTTCGTGCAATTTAAGCGAAATTGCATCAAGTTGTGAAAAATGGTCTCGATTCTTGAATATTTCCGAGAATTTTGGTTATACTAATAGAAAGACTTAAAAAATAACTAATTGGTGTCTGGACAAGCTTTTTAAACGGCTTCACCTGAAACTAAAATATTCAACGGAACTACAATTGATGGCAGACATGATTCTTAGGAAAAGTATTATAATGATGTCTTTCTCAGCCTTGTCAGCCTTGCAAATATTTTTACGGTCTGCCGCTTCCTTGAGGCGTGATTGACTAACAAACACACAGACTTTCAGATTTTTATAATAATATTTAGTATGTAGGCCACTGTAATGACGTCTAGAGGCGTGTTTATGTCAGTTAACATTATCTGTCAGTCTGTCATAAAAAACGACATGAATAAAAACTAATTTCTTTGAGTAACAGACACTAAAGTTTTTATTTATATCCATTGCAAGGTCAACAGTGAGTCAGATTTAGATTTTTAGCACAGGTAATGTTACCTGAGTGAAGAAATACTTTCGCTGTTTCTAATTTATAATGCAAAAAGTTTGTTGACAGCATCGTAAAGCTGGTTGAATATATTTAGATTTTTAAGAAGATAAACTTCTTTTTACCCGCTTTATTTTAGCTTCACTTGTAACTAACGCGCTTCATATAAGCTTCACTTGTAACTAACTAACTAACAATGTGATAAAATCTTGGATGTCGATTCTAACCTACTTCTAATTGTCGTATCGAAATGAAACTTTGTATTTGTATGTAGTTCGGATGACAATACTATAATTTGGTATCTTGGAGCTGAACTAACGATGGAGCCAAGAGGTGGATAGTGTAACTCTTCAGTTATAATTTGTAGTGCGTGACAAAAGCGTGTTTTTTTAGTTTTTTAAATAGAAAGAAAAGAAAGAAAGAAAAGTTATTTACAAATTACATATTTTTATTTACAAGCTTTTATTTGACGGTTCAAAGTCATCCATTTTTCAAGCACTGGCTGGCATTCGATTGAGCTGAAATTTGGCATACCTACGTACCTTCGGTGACAATACAATAATATGGCACCATAGACCTGGTCTGATGATGGAGCCAGAAGATAAAAGCTTGTTTTAAAAAAAGGTTTTATTATTTCTTATAATCACGATTTATAGTGAGAGAGGTTTTAGAATGAAGACACGTGTAAGGCTGACCTTAAAACCAGCCTCGACCCCAGTACCGGCCCCCGTAAATCAAGTTGCAAATTCGCACTCCGAAATTCTTGTTTACTACTCAACCGGTGACACTAAGGTACTTTACAAGATACATTTGAAAATACTATCTAACGTAACTACTAACTTACTGGTATATTTATTCAATACCCGTTAAGAGTTTGTAAAGTAACAGACTCCAGTTTTGAGTTCTAATTGGCTAGTTCCTTTAACCACGATAGCGAGTTTTCAACTTAATAATTTGCAATGATGGTGTTTTAGTATCAGCTGTATATAGGTACATATATTAACAGCAGTGATAGCCTAGTGGTGTGACCGTTGGACTGCCAAATCATAATAGGTCTCGAGTTCTAACCCAAGGCACGCACCTGTAACTTTTTGGATTCATGTGCGTATTGTATAATTATCACTTGTTTAAAAACGGTGAAGGAAAACATCGTGAGAAATATTTCTGCCTGAGAGATAGTTCTCGACGGCATGTGCAGCCAAGTCAGAGGCCCATGGGCGGCAAAAACTCTGACACCAAGTTATTCATTAACCACACGGAATGAAGAAGTATCAGCTATGTGGATTGATGCTGATACTGTTGATATAAGCATAAACCATATCATAATCAACCAATTACCGTCCCACTGCTGGGCAGGGGCCTCTTCTCCGTATGAGAAGGGTGACTACTCACAACAACGAGAATGTTTTGGTGCCCTCTTAGGAGTACAGGTTTCGTCATCATGTTTCTCCTTCATCGTTAACGCAAGTGATAATCAAATTTTATTCCGCACATGATTTTAAAAAGCCAGATTTCCGGGCCGGATTTGAACGTAGACTATTCTGCACGGAAGGCAAGCGTTCAACCGCTGCTATTGATATAATTGTCTCTTATTAAACCCACGGCCAGAGATACGGGGGCCTATTCTCAGCATTGGCCCACACCACTTCCGATCACTTCAACACAGAACAATGTAAATTCAAAAATATTCAATTTCCTACTTTTGCAGGATGTCGGCCCACGTCAGCAATCATATAATCATTCATCTCATCAAGAGGCTTGTTCGCCATCATTTCTCGCCGTAAGTGTTGAGCTTAATGAATTAATGTCTGTGTATTAATGTCAAATGACCCATTCTCTGGAATGCGGAATGGCTCCACGCAATTGATATTATCCACTTACCAGCTACTGTTGATCTGCTTGGTGTTTGGTGTAAGTGTGAAGAGTATGGTAAGACAATAGAGGTGAAAGGTAGAAACATTATAAGCATAATTTAACAGCAGTTATTTTTTTTAACAGCTGTGATAGCCTAGTTGTGTGACCGTCGGACTGCCAAGTCATAGGTCTCGAGTTCGAACTCAAGGCACGCACCTCTGACTTTTTGGATTCATGTACGTATTGTATAATTATGACTTGCTTAAAAACGGTGAAGGAAAACATCGTGAGGGAATCGGCATGCCTGGGTGATATTTCTCGTCGGCATGTGAAGTCAAGTCAGAGGCCCATGGTCGGCTTAAATTCTGACATTAGGTTAGTCACTAACCACTCGAAAAGAAGAAGAGCATAATTTTAGCTGTGCTACATTTTTAATCAGTTACATTAGTAATTGTCGATACAAACAGCGCACATCTAAAGATTTTTCATACACACACACACACGGTACATTTTTGTGTGTTACTACTAAACTAAACCTCCCAAAGGGTTATTAGTTAGAAAACGGAAAACCGTAACTAAAATGTATTCCAAAAATAAACTTTAAAAACAAATCGGAGTCATTTTCAGAGCCTTTTATGCGGGCGATATGACCGTCTATTCTCAAAATCCTTCATCATCTTTTAACTTACACCACCGGTAGCTGCGCATGCGGCGAGTGTGAGCATCGTACATACATACATTATGTCGCAATATGATGTAGGGCCGCTGGATGGCATAACTGACGTCTGATGTATGAAAGTCGAGTGTTCTGTACCGAATCGTGCGAAACTAATCGACATTATAGCTGTTTAGCATTGCGTATGCGTCAAAATCACATGCACTTCGCTTTACTCGGAGCATATATTTAGAACATAATATTTTGCTTCGTGATACATAATCTTAATAACAAAATTGAATTATTTTACAGTTATAGTTGAATTGACGGTTGTCTCATTTCAATAAAAGCGCTAAAATACGATTTTATGAGTAATAAATAAGCTTGAAGCACTAATAATTAACTGAGCTAAGAAAACATAAATTGTTAAAGCAAGAAGTACTTAAGATTGCCTGTGTGTTTTATACCTTGTTTATTTTACTGCAGTCGAGTTAAAACTTATTGTTCATGTATTTTGTCCATATCTGTCGTAATAAAAACGATGCATTGCAAGTTAAATGACAGCAATTATCTTAAACGATGAAAAATTCGACACCAATAAGACATTACGCGACCGATGTATCTAGGGCGACAATAAATCGACGCGACACTCCATCTGTTGCGCAAATGTCGCACGTGGCGTGTCAGGAGAAAGTGACGAACCTTCTCCTGTAAAGGACCGTGACACCTGCGACCCTATTTCGAATGGTTTTGAGAATAGAGCCCTTTGAAACTTAAGTCCATTGTTGTAATGAAGTCGCTATTTTTCAAATTGAGAAAAAGTATCGTCATTTGTTTCCGTCGAAGATAAACCTTTTCTGAATTTAAATGCGACAGTAACATTTAAATTTTTATTGTCACCGTAAAGACAGTCTTTATGTCACTTGAAGTAAGATTAGCCGTCTGAAATAGTAGACATAAAGTACAATAAAACCTTATTTATTAAGTCCAATTCCCGTACAGAAGCGAACACAGCACGTGGAGGAATGAACTAGTTTGCTCGTAATTTAGAGCTTAGAAAGCAAAACTTGTGGTGCCCTTCGTACTGAGGCTAGTAAATAACTTGGAGCGGTCATTATCCGTCTTTACTCCAGATAGTGACGTGACACTAATTCCCATTGTTGGTTTAACTGAGATATTGTACCAGTTTGCAAGGAAAGTTTTGGAATAGATTAGATGTGTATTTTATATGATCGGCTAACAAGTCTGTGTGCTTATGGAGGTTTATTATAATGGAAAGTATAGATTGATTGGTTTTATTAAGCTTTTCTTTTCTTCTTCTTAGCGTGTCGATGCTTGAGTCGGCCCAGAACTTAGCTACGAGTTTAGCGTTATCAGTAGCGTCCAATTCCTGTAACGTGCAGGTGTCAGGGCACGCAGGGCATGATGTCAGGTGTCCCATCGTTTGTGGAACAGCACCACATTTACACTTCAAGCTGGAATCGTCTATAAATCTCCACCTGAGCAGGTTTTCCTTGCTTCCACCAATCAGCTTTTCTTCTAAGGTCAGTCTATTCGTCAATAGTTTGCAAACGGCTTCATAAACATTTATACATGTGAGTATGGCTTAAAGCGGAGTTTCATATCTGTTTCAAACTTTTATTATCTCGTAAACTGACGGTGATACATTATATTTTTTAATGGACATTTACAATGTACAGTCACCAGGGAATGGTGCCGTAATTGCCATTAACGCTTGCGAAATGGTTTGGCGAAAGCAGTATGTTGTTATTAGCTCACAAGAAGATTCTGCTGGTGCTCTAGACAAAATCCAGTGAGGCTGGTGTCAACCAACACTAATTCCTGGTTATACAACTGTTTAATCGCAAAATGTACTAGAATACTAGTATTCTACAAACGGTTGTTTAAGGGTTCTGGACTTAAAACGTGAACAGGACACGGGACACGTCCTCCATTGTTTCGGCGCTTTTCTGATTGCTCGCCATTGTAGATCCTAGCTTATAGGAGTTCTTCTTCATTTCATGTGGTTAGTGACTAACCTGGTGTCAGAGTTTATGCCGCCCATGGGCCTCTGACTTGGCTTCACATGCCGTTGAGAAATATCTCTCATGCATACTGCTCTCCTCACGATGTTTTTCTTCACCGTTTTTAAGCAAGTGATAATTATACAATACGCATATGAATTTGAAAAGTCAGAGGTGCGTGCTTTGGGTCCGAACTCGAGATATATGACTTGGCAGTCCGACGGTCACATCACTAGGCTATCACTGCTGTTAAAATTTAATATGGTTGGTTAGTATGGCGGGCTTGCGAAAAACCACAGTCAGTGAATTATGCAACAAGCATCATTTTAGGTTATTACAAAATCCACTAGGAGAGGATTGACGTCACACACGAGTATTTGAGCTCAATTATCCAGTGAATCATACTCACAGACAAATAAAACACTCAAAGTCTTGTACTAGTATACTCGTAACTCGTATCTTATCGTAATTGCTTCGGTAAAACATTAAAACAGGTGTGGCTTACGGTTGTAACAATGGATTATTACGATGTTACACAAACACGTTCATCTTCTTCACGTTCATTATTTACGGGCTTAGTAGAGCTTTGAATGACATTTAGAGCTCATTTTTGGGCTTTACTGGTATTGCGTTGCCGCCACGCAATAGATTGGATTTGACGTTTCCATACAACCACAAAATAAATAAGTACAGAAGTTGCACTCATTTGGTCTTAAACAAAGCCGCCCTTTTTTATCTAAACATTGCACACCGATGCTAAAATGCACCTAAACGCCGCGGAATAGAGTTTATTACTAGTGTTGACAGTTGACACTACATAAAGTATTTTGACAGCTGTCAAATCGACGTATAAGATTGCAAAAATTATAGTTACAATCGCATTTTGTTTTGAAATCTGCATGTAATCTACACTAATATTATAAATGCAACAGTAAGTTTGTCTGCCTGTTCGTTACTTCTTCACGATTAAATTACTGAACCAATATTGATGAAACTTAGTATAGAGATAGCCTGAATCACGGAGAAGGACAATGGATATTTTTTATCGACATACCACGCGTGTCAAATAGTATATTATTTTAGTAAAGTTTATGATCCTAATGTTCTTCTTACAAGTTATAAGATTCAATTTAGGAAAACATTGAATGACAAGTAATGTATGAAAATTATAGTCGTTAAATCTTATAGATTTACACTATCGGCCCGTCCCGGCTTTGCACGGGTGGACATTTTCCCCGTTTTTGCAACATTTTTTATTTATGCTCCGCTCCTATTGGTAGTAGCGTGATGTTATATAGCTTACCTTCTTCGTTAAATGGACTATCCAACAAAAAATATTTTTTCAATTCCAACCAGTAGTTTCTGAGATTACCGCGTTCAAACAAACAAACTATATTAGTATAGATTGCCATCGTTATTGCAAATTATTTGACAAGATATTTTAGTACTAATTGAAGTGTTGTCAGTAGACGAGTTACGTCTCATATTTTCGTGTAGCTACTACATACATAAAAATGTTAATAAAAGGCGTGAAAGCTCCTCAACCTTATCGTCAATGGTTATTTGTAAGTAACCAATTGTTAAATATTGTTAGTCATTAATTCAAAGATTTCTCCAATAATAATCGTACAAAATACTGTTATCCGAAAACCGTGTCGGTATAATCGGAAGATTTTTCGGTAAAACATATTACAGTGGTCGTAAAAATAGTAATATGTTGCCGTAAGCCGAGTTGCGCTAGCGCCGGTAATGTGTACTTTCATTACGGTCAATGTCGCTTTGTGTCGTTGAGTTATGTTTATTTTAGATGGGCGGATTGAAACCAACGTCCTTTGTAGTAGGGATCAGGGTTCAAGGATAGAGGTGTAGAGTTATAGAAGTGTTATTGACGGCAGAAGGTGAAGAGTAAACAAATATTATTACCATGTCCCCGTCTCGATACGTATAATGTTTCGTTTTATTATCGTCTTGATTTTAAAGTTATTATATAGCATAAGCATAATCAGCCCAATACTGTCTCACTGCTGGGCACAGGTCTTTTCTCAGTAAGAGAAGGGCTTAGGCCTTAGACCACGCTGGCCTGGTGCGGGTTGGGAGACTACACACACCATATGGAGCCCTCTCAGGTGAGTAGGTTTCCTTATAATGTTTTTTGCGTCCTCGTTAACACAAGTAATAATCAAGTTCTGATCCGAATTCTCATGAAGCATGATTCTCAATGCATCACATTTTTAAGCAATTTATAGCATCAGATTTTCTGCAATTTGTTACAGGATTTGCTGTCGCGTGGTGGGATTTATGAATATGTCACTAAACCGACCCATCTCTTTAGGTCGACAGTAATTTGTATGCAAACCTTAACCTCCAATACATCTTCTTTTCTTAGACGGATATAAACGGAAAAGAGACCAAAATTAGCATTGAAAGTGGTTTCTCAGATGATAAACATAAATGAAATAAACACTGATTTTGGCACTGCAGATTTCCTGAATTCCCACCAGCTAGATTCTGGACATTTGCACACACTAATGGATGGACTTTGTACATGTATGTGGCGAGTATGCTTCGAGACACGCATGGCCATGATTACGACACGACTGGTAATATTATTTCAATAACAACTAATTTTGACAACCGCATCTAAAAACTCATTTGCTCGGAGATAGTTTTTCGAAGCGAGTCTCATGCTATCTCTGTTTTCATTGTAGAGAAAGACAAAGTCAGAACGAGTCTCGCTTTGAGAAACTATTCTCGTGTTATTCAGCTATAAGTCTATTTGGTTTATCTTTGCTTATGACCTAGTCTTGGGCCAGTAACGATACCTGGATCCCTGGCATAAGGTGCAACATGGAGCGCTATACAAGGTTAGTCGAAAAGGGGGTACTAAGCCGCGGGCCACTTAATGTATCACTGATGACTGTTTTAAAGAAAGTGTTAAAATTAAAAAATTCGATAAATTTTTTTTATTGCGAAATGACTTTTATTTTAGTTTTTTCAAAAATTCTTCATCCCTGCTTTAGTTACAAATTCAGAAAATGGAGCTTCTAATCCGTGACCCCAAATATGACCTAAAATGTAAACAGCTGATCATAGCTGAGGATAGATAGAGTTTAGCGTATTTTTTATGAAATCTTTGAACAGCTATTTCTCTTAAACTAATGACTTTTGGGGAAAGTTGTAGAACAAAAGTTATCCATTATTATGGGTACTCTAACACCCTTTCGGCTTAGTACCCCCTTTCCGATTAACCTTGTAGAGTTGCAGTGGGTAGGAATTCAACATAATCCTTCATCTTCCCCCAGACAGAGGATACGGGGGCAACGCCTTTGATGTCGGGCGATGCCCAACTATATGGATTGTAAAACTGTCTGAACTGTCTTGCCTACGCGGCCTGCGTCCCCTATACGTCTAATCTTAGCCTACGAAAAAAAGGCAATTAATCTAGCTATCACAGGAAGGGAATGTCTGGCTGCCAGGGTCCGCCGAGGGTTGGCGGACCGGGACCTGCCGGGGTTGCGGTGCATGCTTTTGCGAATCCCGCGACCCCGGCCGAACGGTCAAGAGAAGGAACACCGTTGGTTTTTAGCCGGTAAGAGTCCGGCAGACCCCCTCGCCTTCCCCAGGCGAGGGATATCTATGAGGATTTTCCAACGATAAAAAAGGCATAATAATGTACCAGGGATACATAAGATGTAGGTATACGTTCCTTACTGGAAAAGTTCGTCAGAACCGAGTTCAGTCCTCTCATTAATCAGACCGAATGTTTCATTAAACGGAGCGATCGTAAGGCGTAATGAAACAGTGACGAATAGTCTGTCTCTCGCATTTGTTTCATGTAGGCCTCAATGAGATCGTTGAACCTTAGCTTTCGTTGCCATCAGGCAACCAGGCAAGTTTAGTGTTACGAAATAGCTGACAGTTTTGTACGATAAGTCTTCTTCTTTTCGTGTGGTTAGTGACTAAGGTAACGTACCCATACTACGTGACCCATTTTTTATAACTTTATACCCCCCTCCCCTCCTCGGTGACCACCCGTAGTATATGCCAATACCCCCCCCCCCCCTACCCCCTCTAGTTTTCACGTAGTAATTCATGAATATGGTTTTAAATACATTTTTTTGCAAAAAGAAAATTATTTGGCTCAGTGTGCGTCAATGTTGCCACCTGTGAGTTTAAAAAGCTCTGAATATAGCACCAAAAAGCGCGAGATTTCCCTAGAGGATATTGACCACGTAACGAAAACCTAAGCTCCCCCCCTCCGCCCCTATGACCAAGCGTGGTATTTCGAAGACCCCCCTCCCCCCCTGAATGGGTCACGTAGTATGGGTACGTTCCCTAACCTGGTGTCAGAGTTTATGCCACCCTTGGGCCTCTGACTTGGCTTCACATGCTTTCGAGATATATCTCTCAAGCATGCCGGTTTCCTCACGATGTATTCCTTCACCGTTTTTAAGCAAGTAATAATTATACAATACCCACATGAATCCGAAAAGTCAGAGGTGCATGCCTTGGGTTCGAACTCGAGACCTATGACTTGGCAGTCCGACGGTCACACCACTAGGCTATCACTGCTACGTACGATAAGTTGGTGGTAGTAGGGACCAGTTGGAATGACGCAAGGTCGTTATAGGTCACAATGACTGGATTCTTGGTCTACGTCATCATCTGTGACCAAAATTGGCCCTATTGGTATTTAGATTTCAGAATTTCCTATATTAGGCAATTTTAATGAGCATCCTGCAATACAGCTTCCCTATCTGCATTTATGGTTTGGAATATTACCAAATGTATGTGTAACTAAATTATTTGCATAACTTACTCTTGACTATTGTTATTGTTATAATAAAATGGTTTTGTTAATCCACATTTTCAGGTCTAGATTAGCTGTATAATAATCATTGTGTAAAGTTATGACAAGATTTAACATCAAAAAATGTATGGTTACACTCAGGTTAAACAGCATTATAACTTTACGCAGCGATTAGTAAGGTGGTTAGAAACAAATAACAAACAAATCATAATCAGCGCATTACTGTCCCACTGCTGGGCACGGGCCTCTTCTCAGAATGAGATAAGGCCTTAGTCCAGTACACTGGGGCCTGGTGTTGGTTTGCGGACTACACACACCATCGAAATCATTTTAGAGCTCTCTCAAGTGCGCTGGTTTCCTCACGATGTTTTTTCTTCATCGTTGCAAATGATAATTAAATTCTGATCCACACATGAATTTGAAAACTCAGAGGTGTGGGCCGAGATCGAACTCAGACCTTCCTGGATAAAAGGCAATGCGTTCAACCGCTAGGCGATCACTGATTTTTATAGAAACATTTTTTTTAAATAAGTACTTTCAACGTTGAAGATTTTGTTTAATTAACATACTATGTTTAAATATGGACTGAAAAAAAGATATTCTTGGTACAAATGAGTATTAATTAAAACGCAGTCTACAAAGACTTACTACTGGGAGCGGATGGGTCGGGTTTACGCGTGAAACTCTTTCACCACGCTTTTAATTCTAATGAAAGACTGCCTCTTCGCTTTGAGGCTGAAAAGATTTCTTTTTATGACGTTGCTTTGTAAGGGTGTATTTCCGTCTAGACCATAGGTGGTTTTATTAACTACAAGCAACAGTTAGCTGTTATATTTTACTGTAAAATTTTCAGTAAAAATGTTCGTTGAGATGTCGTATTAGTACGTATGGTCACTATTTAAGAACTTTGTTTAGAGTTCGTTGTAACGAATATTCCGGAAGGTAGGTACAGGTATCTACGTACCTACCAGTCCACGGTTAATGTTGTATTTGCTTGGGACTCGAGATGGGTTAGCTACACGGCTAAATACCTACTACAGGTCTTGAGATAAAAACGAGTAACTAACTTTTTATTTTTTATCGAGTATTTATTGTTGGAGTATTTATCCGCTTTATCATTTTTACTTGGGAGAGATATCTATGTCCAGCAGTGGACAGAGATGGGAGATCTTGCTGTTGTTTTGAGCACAGCTAAAATCACTGGTCCTAAACCGCCTAACTTACTAGCAAGTTTTACGACGCAAGTTATTGCACGCAAATGCTCGCTAAGTTCGTAAAACTTGCAAAACTCGACTTGCTGTGGGTGCGGCCATAGTGAAGTCGGTTACAGAAGTCAATTGCGAGCGGATTTGACGTTTAAGTCTGCAAGAGAAAAATATCTACCTTGATAGCTGGATTATCTGCAGAATAAAGAGAGACACAGGATATACAACAGACTAAAATACAAGCAAGAGCGTCTGGCACAATTATAACATAAAAGTCATTAATAAAACCCGCGTTTAATTAGCTAAACTATGTGGGGGGCGTCCGTCAAGAATTAGTTCCAAGGTTAGTGATTTTTTTATTCCCAAGTATTGGCTGGCGTCCAGGTAGTGACGGACGTTGATTCATACGAGTCTAGCTCGCAATTAATATTAGAACAGTACCTACTAATAGTAATAGCTTTATGGCGTCTTGTTGATGTTTTTATAGTGAGAGTATGAACGTGAGTGCGTTTGTTTTGACTTGTTATTGAGGGGCTCGTGACTGAATAACAACCGTGCAGATCATACGTTTTGCAAGGTTAAGCTACAATTGCCGCGGTTAGGTTGTGGATGGGTGACCGTTTGTTACACATCGAGACCCCTCCGTGCCTCGGAGAGCACGTTAAATTGTTGGTCTCGGGTGTTTTATGACAGTCGGTACAGGAAGTCGGAAGCCCAAAAGTCCAAAACCAGTCTAACCTTAGGATATCGGCTTTGCCCAGTAACTGGGTTCCGGAGGTCAGATGGTAGTTGCTCCGTGTAAAATACTGGTATTCAGACGCATCTGGTTAGACTGGAAGCTGACCCCAACATAGTTGGGAAAAGGCTTAGACTATTTTTGTTTTTCTAATTATCGTCGCAGGATTTGTTAGTTTTATGATAATGTGTCAGTTTATGGATAAGTACCTAATACACGTTAGACCAAACAACATCATTTATCTTAATTTTTATCTAGTAGGTCATCTAATAACGTACTTGTCCTTGATTTGACTGATAAGTGTTAGATGGTTATCTTAATTTAAATCAGAAACACATTGCATTATAACAATTAAAAAACATCTTAAATAACATCAGTTATACACTTTAATATGTTAATTAATTTAATTTCTAGAAGTGTTAGAATTGGTATCGGAAGTGCTTTTGACGACGGGTCACACTAGTCGTAAAAATGAATACGACAATTAACATAATTAATGCACATAAAAAGTCAGAGAAAAGAAATGGAAACTTCATTTTATTATGATTTTGAAATCACATTATTTAAAAAATCTTTACCTTAATTTCATTAATCAAAGAGAAATTACCTAGACTTTTAATATAAAGAATTCCGAATAATACATCACCTTGATAAAATATTTACGAAAGGAATTATTAATAAATTATATAATTAATGATGATTTTTATTTCTGTAAATCTTTACAAGTCAATGTAATGTTTTTTTTAAGACTAGGTGAGAAGAAAGCCGAAACAAACTCAGATATCAGTCTCTTTTAAAGTGCAGACATTGTGGAATGGTAAATAATGAAATAATAAAATTAGTACCCATTAAATCGTTGCTAAACAAAAAGGCTACCTCATTTATAAACGGATCGTTAATCTGTTAAAACATGAAGCAAGCAAAGCTGTATAAAAATAACTAATCCTATTATAAAAGTTACGTATCGAATATAAATACGAATTGCAAATAGTCGTGTCTATGCATTATAAAGCGCAGTTTATGCAAATAACATGCGTTACGATCGAGAATCGATATTAGAAAACGATTTTAAATATAAACGACATTGATGCCAATCATTGATAGTTATTTTTGTTTATATAATATTAGCGATTTTCGTCTGGACAAGATATGAGACGGCGCCAAAATGTAATTTATTTAAAATTTCGTTTTCAAATTTAGAACTATGTCTGATCGTCAGCCATTTTAAATTTATGATCATTTGATATGATAGGAGCTTCCTTTATGTGACATAACATGTACGTTTTTCAACAAGTTCAAAGGAGATCTCTTTATTTATTCATATTAAGATGTGTTGCGATTTGTGTGGTGGCTATTTAAGAAGAGAGATAAATTATTATGAGCTTTTGAAGAGAACTAGAGGTGAAATAAAGATTGTTGATAAAACATGTTTTAATTTAAATAAAATTTGTCAAGTTTCAAGATAATTTTTTGTTTTGTTTTAAACGTTCACTAAGTAACATAAGTTTTACGTTCTTATCTTTTATTTAAATAAATGTTCATAAAATATAAAGCTGTAGGTAATAAGTTACTTAACATAACATCACGCCTTGTATTCCCCGAAGGGTTCTGCAGACGTGTTTTAGTCCCTCGTTACGCCAAAAGTCCCATGTAATAGGGGGCGTGCCTATTACCATTAACCGCGCACAAATCCAGACTCCGGGCTGCTACTGAGAAATTCCTAATAGAAAACCCTAATAACACTTTACCCGACCTGGGCATTGAACCCAGGACCCCATGCTCTGCAGTCGCACTTGCGACCACTAAACCAACAAGGCAGTCAGTATTCTGAAGTAGAACACTTAAAAATAAATGTTCTTGTCTAAAGAACTTTACGTAATTTTGTCCCGACCTGTCACTTCCTTACAGTTGCAATCATAAATCAACAGCCAAGAGGTATCATTAAAATCATAACAACCACCTGCATTGTTAAGGCTGCTCTGTTTTTTCAAAGTTTATGAAAACAATCTACGACACACGAAAAGTAGTATAAACAGCTATAAAATAACGCTACGTTATACAAGTGTCGTAACAGCAATAAAAATAACGTTATCGTTATAAATATAACGTAACTGTTAAATTCGAGTGTTGTATTATATAGTATAATAACACGGTAAGGTTAAACCCAGAGACCATATGGCGTCGTGAAAGCCCACGGTCTTGGATCAAAGGACAGATAACGGACAGAAGAGGTGTTTGGTTCAACTTGGAAAATCCGGATTACTATATAATCTAATACTGTTTGATCTGTTAAAACGGAAAATTTTGCTGGTAAAGTAGATTGAAATTTTGATCTGATGTTGTTAATATGTAATCTGGTATATTAATTAAATACACCCTTACTAATAAACGCTGAAATAAATTATGTCATGAATAACGTCAGTATAACCATTTTCTAATGTATAAGTTAGTTATAGATAAGAATGGGACTGTTTAGAGTGCCTAAATAGAGGAGAGTCCTGGTGGGTGGATACTAGCTGTAAATGATGATGATAAAAGTTCCGTTTTGAGTAGTGTATAGATACAGAGAAGAGGCCAATATTTAGCGGTAACTACATAAGTTATACAATACTATGACAGATGCTAGATGACTCGACAAACGCTCTTACCAAAGATTGTTCTTCCGAAAAATGTAGGGAACCCAAGGCTGATCCTCAGAGCAATATGATCGCACATGAGCCACTAAGTTGCTTGAGACACAGCTGATCCCTATTTGTATGTAGTTGCAGTTACAGTTTGTTGTATAGCCTGCAGTTAAAAACAAATGGCGATCAACTGACTCAAGCAACTTATTGGACCATAAGGGCCAGATTCCATCAAACGTAAAAATACTCGCGCACATTTTTGATATCACTGAATAAAGAACAGTATTTGTTTTAAGTATAAAATCCGATGCAGACATGAAGCGTTTCCTCTCGCACGCCCGAACATACCCGAGCATACCCGAGCGTCGGATTTTATTGTTAAACGGAAAACTAAATCTTCTGCAATTCACGTATTTATTGATGAAAACCTACACACTCGTAGCTCAATTGAATATTTATGACGTTCGCTATACCTACAGAGTACAAGTACAAGCTAACACTCAAAATGGTCAAGAATCTTAATGTCTTCATTACGCTAGCTTTGGGCTGAGGACAGACACAGCGACTCCATGTACGTTGCAATACCAAGGTCTATGGGTGTTTTATTTAGACGAACTATGTGAAACTTTAGGTGAGACTGAAAAAAAAAACTAAAATAGGATTTATTCAAGATGCATCTGATTCTTCTTGTGTCGTGTCGGTACGAGGTATACGAGAATAACTGGACGTAGTTTAGCAGAAAGGACTCAACCCACACAGAGTCACTTTTGAGTTATTGACGTTTTAAGTTCAGAGTGGTTTTTTTCAGTGATGCTGTATTCAAATTTTGTTACGTCATTACACATCCTTGGTAAAATCAATCGTATTTTTATTATATACATTGATTGATGGCTATATTGTCTATTTCTAGACTTATTTAGGAAAATATAGGGTTGGATGATTTGAGCAGGTTGGGTCTTTACAGGTAATAAAAAGAAAATACCTGCCTAATATGTGGTTTGGTTCCCTGTCACAAAAAACGTATTTCCTTTGATTATTTCTTGGATCTTTTTGCTGAATGAAAGGCCCTAACTTATAGACCATTTTGGTACCAATAACTCATTTTTATAATTTTGTGGATTGAGTCCTTTCTGCTAAACTACGTCCAACTAATGCTCTTCTTCTTCTTCCTGCCCTTATCCCACACTAGGTGGGGTCGGCACAACAAGTATTTCATAAATCCATGTTGTTAGAGGTTTTGGCTTATTGTTTTATGACCGGCTGCCTGCCTGACATCAACCCTCCTTGGGAATACTCGTTGCGCCGTCGCGCGGGTGACCCAATGTGCTTGCTGATATTATGAGAATAACTAATGCTGTGGTGAAAATATTAGCCAGTCAGCAAGTTTGGTAGCGAGGCTGACTGCCCAGGGTGCGCCGGGTGTATTTCAGTATCGTCACTCGTGAAGTCAGTTTTAATGCATCTAATATAGATCTTATATGATAGAATCTGTTCGTTGGTCTAGTGGTGGCAAGCGCGACTGCTGATCGTGAGGTCTTGGGTTCGATCCCCAGGTCGGGCAAAGTGTTATTGTGTTTTTCCGTGCGGAAATCCTCAGTAGCAGCCCGGTATTTGGATTTGTACCCGGTTGATGGCAATAAGCTCGCCCCCTATTATATGGGACTTATAACGGCGAAATGAGGGTGTTACTATACACCTCTGCCCAACCCTTCGGGAAATACAAGCGTGATGTTATGTTCGTTGTGGTGATGAAATTCAATGAAGTAATAATGAAATCCGTAGCTACGAAGTGCGTAAATAAGTACAGACAGCTGCATTGATTGGGTACCTCTCTGTTAACTTGTGGAAGCTCTTATATGTACTGTAGTACTTCCAGTAGATACAATTTTTGTGAAGGTATTCATAGAGGCCTACATTAATCCCTATTGGTGCCAGGGTACATTACAAGAGCTTCCAAAATTACCACGGGGCACTCAAATAGTGCAGCTATCTGTACTACGACTTCTAGTACTAAGTACTACCAAAACGGCGTAAAACACAAGATCAATACTATGAAACAGTAACTCAATAAGTTACGGCTTTTACTTCAGTAGGCCTAGCACGAACGTTTGAAGTATAGTATCGTAAACGCTAATGTAAGTGAATTTTGAATCGAAAAAACAACTGTCCTTAAACATTTTGGTTTATTTTTTTTGTGACTTGCACAAATTGTATCATACATAGGTATAAAGTTTTCAATTTAATTAAATAGTAAGTGCGAAACGAGTATTTTCGATCCAAAATTCACTAAAATTAACATTACGTAATAGGGGGCGAGCCTATTGCCATTAATCGGGCACAAATCCAGACTCCGGGCTGCTACTGAGAAATTCTTAATGGAAAAACCCAATAACAGTTTGCCCGACCTGGGGATCGAACACAGGATCTCACGATCAGCAGTCGCGTTTGGCACTACTAGACTAACAAGGCAGGCCTCTATTACATGGGACTTAAACATGACTTGCGAAACGAGGGTGTAATAAAAACACCTCTGCCGAACCTTTCGGGGAATACTAGGCGTGATATTATGTTATTAACATTACGTTTACTTTAGTTACTCGACAGCATTCATATTAGGTCTACAGTAAATATTGCATTTGTTCGCTCCGAGTTCCTCAACCAGCTGTTTTGGTCCGAACGCCTATACTCAGAAATGCAATGACGGCTCAACAACCAATCCCATTGATATACGCCAACATTACCTCCTAAGTAAGCCCTACAAGTAAGGTAAGAGTACCAACTATCGTCACGTGCTAATAGTGATTTGTTCTTTCGTCAAGAATTGCGATACCATACGTCGAACCGTGTCAAATTCAACTAGATTTTATATAAACGGCTTAAAGTCTAAATTCAGGTGCAAACCCCTTGTTAGTGGACACACGCTTGCCAGTTACAGTTGAACCAGTGGCCGGCAATTGGTAGCAACTTTACTTCAAGCCCGATTGATGGATAGACTGACAGCCGTAACCAGGTGTGTGGAGACGGTTTCTAGAGAAACTGTGTGAGATAATAATTGTTTTTGCAATGTTGCAACATGTCTGATTGTAAAATATCAGCGGACTGTGACATTAACGAGGTCTTTCACCACAGAATTATGTGTGGTTAGGGCATATGGACGTGACACGCATGATAAACACAGTTTTGATAGCCAATTGTCGTATATCACTTTTATATCTACATATACTTAGAAAGATTATGTTTATTCCTTTTATAGAAATACTTACATAACATAATCTACCCATTACTCTTCTTAGAATGAGAAGGGCTTAGGCCTTAGGCCTACCACGCTGGCCTGGTGCGAGTTGGCGGACTACACACACCATCGAGAACTTTATGTAGCCCTCTCAGGTGTGCAGGTTTCCTCACGATGTTTTTCTTCACCGTTAACGCAAGTGATGATCAAATTATGATACGCATATGAATTCAAAAAGTCAGCGGTGCGTGCCGGGATCGAATTCAGACTTTCCATCATGGAAGGCAAGCGTTCAACCGCTAGGCTATTACTGCGTAATTAAGAAATAATTGAACCAAAAATACTGACAGCATGAACAGGATGCAAAGATATCCTTATCTCTATCTAAAAATACGATTGCATTCAGGTCACAGGAAGAACTGGAACATTAGTTTAAATTCAAAGGAAAAATTTGTTCAATGGCTGTATTTTATCAGTAGGTGCGGTGTAAGTGGGTAGGTATAATAGAAAGCTAATCTGCGCTATCAATCGGCGGGACGCGCGACGCGTGCGATTGGCGCAGGCGCAGTTAACGAGAGCCAGCGTCTGCAGACGACAGGAGCATGACATGTGAAGTGTGACGATTATGTCTGGCCTGTGGTCTGCTGTAAGCACAGAGTACTTTTTAATATATGCTGTAAGGAAGTTGCGATATTGAGGAAGTAAGGTCTGGTGAGCATTAGTGCTATTTCAAGGCGTGTTTAACTCTAGTAAAATATTTGACACCTATTCGCCATTTGGCAAACCAAAATATATTTACGAGCGTTTATACAATATTATTGTAATCGAAAGAGAACGCATTACATACCTAGAGCATGAGAATGATGAGGATAGATTCGATAGAATGCCACATCATCTTGGGCGTTGCAGATCAAGTCAAGATTTTTCACCAAGCACATGTCCGGATCCGTAGGGTCTGCTGTTCCCCTGATGAGCCAAAACTACGTCACGAATCGTAATATTATTGCACCAATAATGGACCCTATTGGCGATTACGTGTCATAGCTGTCCCAGGAAGAATACCTGGTGCAGTCATATTATTGTTCTGCGACTGAGCATAAATTGATGGATGGAAGGGGAGAGGAAGATCTAAGAAAAGATGGATGGATTGTGTGAGAGAGGATATGAAAGATAAGGGAGTAAATGATAATGAGACGGCTGACAGGGAAGAGTGGAAGAGAAACACATATTGCGCCGACCCCAAGTAACTTGGGACCAGGGCAGGAAGATGATGATGATGATGATGATGACTGACCATAAATTGACATTGAGTAAGTACTTACTCTCTGGTGTCAAATTATGCTGAAGATGTAGAAGCGAAACAAGGAAAAATAACTAGGTAGATAGACTTTTATCACCCTAGGCGCCCAACATGCCGAAACCCCGCCTGCATCATTTAAGGCAGGCGTACCTTCGAGATCACGGGCGCTTAGAGAGGGGACTCTGTCCGCCGATCGAGTAACTTCAGATAAGACGGTGGCTCAGTGATCACCTAATATAATGAGGAAACCGGCATGCCTGAGAGATATTTCTCGACGGCAGGTGGAGCCAAGTCAGAGGTTCATAGGCGGCATAAACTCTGACGCCAGGTTAGTCACTAACCATACGAAAAGAAAAAGAAGTGATCACCTGCTGCCGTGCACGGCGAGGCTCAGGGGAGACCCTTTTACAGTCTCCCCACTTTCCCAGGAATGCGCCTTATCAGGCGATGCACAGGGGGGTTCTGAGATGGTCTTTTAAGAGGAGAAAACAGCACAAAAAGCTTAAAAAGGTTTGCTCATATTCCGTACAATGTTTATGACTTAAAACGCCTCTACGGTGGAAAGTAGGTCGGATAAGTGCGTCAGTTGCCTTTTACCCTATACGGCGCGCCAGTTTCCGTCGCTTAGCCTCCAATAAGATATAGCTTTAATCAAAAACATCAGTTCCCATCTTGATAGACTTCGAGAAGATTATATTTCACTGTATTTATAAATAAATCTTAGTTGAACTATGGATTTAGAGACGTGTAATCAGCGTGGGTCGATATCGACTAAATATTCATTAGGTACTAGTTTAATAATAAATTCATACCAAGCTTCATTAGCAAGCTTCTGGATAATTATAATAATTTTGGTTCTTCATATTCGTCAGTAGACGTTGTTTACACATATCCTCATTAAAATTTTTATGGTAATTAAAGATTTCGTACTTGCCAAATAATATTACCGTGCGCATGATTCATGAATAAACAGTACATACATATTACTTTGCACATAACATGATTATTATCTTCATAAATATTATCACAAATATTTATCGTTATAAGGAAATTGACTGTTTCATTTCTTACCAATAAATTCGTAGCCGGTGTACGTACCGCTGTTATCTGGAATCGTTAATTGGACAAAGCTTTTAACCTTTAAGAATTGCATCGAATATTCAATTTTCTTGTAAGATAGCCGTCGCGATACTAATACGCGCGTAATATCTGTCTGTACTGTTCGATATGATGATTTTTTATTATCTGGAGTTTATTAACTGAAAATAGAACGCAGCAATTAGCCGGTTTTAAGGGAGGAGCTGGTATGAGTTACTGCACACGTCGCTTTGACAGAAACAACTTAATTCAGAGCAATTACGATCACACCGCGTATAAAGTTTACGCATAATTGCTTCTAGACGCCGTATATCAACTAGTATCGATTAATTACTGATCGCTTTATATCGATACTGCATGGAGTGGACACAACACTAATCGGTGGCCCATTCCAAATGTAATGGCCGACGATAAAAATTGTAACACGTGTTTTATGTTCAACAAAAGGTTTAAAAGAATGTCGTTGCGCAAGAGCAGCCGACAAGACAGTTCAAGACACTAGAGAGCGAGTCACATTAAAAATTATAGTATTCTATTCACATCTGTTTGATGTGTTCATGTGAATGATGGTAATAAAAAATACACGACTGTCGGTCGGTTCCTTTTTAATACATTGCAAAAAATGTGCTTACAACATTAAGTACGGAACAGGTCACACCTACATTGTACCTTGTAAAGTCTGTAAGGTTTCTTTATGAGGTATTCTAGATAGAATTGCGATGTCGGTTTCTTTTAGCGTGTTACAAAAAATGCTTATAAAACTCGAGTCGAAAGGTAAAACAGGTCACGTCAACCACATTATCTCAGTTGCTATGTTGAACATTAGTTTTTTTCTTATGTTTTTTATCATAAAAAGAATACAAATTTAAAATATAGGTGCCCAGTTATATAAAAGCGTTTAGTTTTAACTTTAAGCAGCGTTTTGCCTAGTTTTTTCCCACTATGTTGGGGTCAGCTTCCAGTCTAACCAGATGCGGCCGAATATCAGTATTTTCACGGAGCAACTGCCATCAGACCTACGCAATGCCGATATACTAATAAGGTTAGACCGTTTTTCAGACTTTCGGGTTTCTGACTACCTGTAACAATCGTCATAGGTATTCGTATGACACCCAGGGCCGACTGTTCAACGTGTTTGCCGAGGCACGGGGGGGGGGGATCGATGTGTAACGAATGAACACCCATCCAATGACTGACCGCGACAAGCGCAGCTTAACCTTGCAAATCATATGATCCGCACGGTTGTTAATTAGCCACGAGCCCCTCAATTACTGTTTAACTAATATAACATAATAGGCAACTTAAAATGAAGTACACATCTACCATTTTATTTCTTGCAGAGAATCAACAGACTAGCATTATTATTTTCCCTGAAGCGCAGTTTATTGCAGAGTGAGCTAATCCGCCGTGGAGCGGTAGCCGCCTCTGGTAGCACAAAAACCACAGTGTTTAAACTCTAACTTCCGATATTTTAACGGTATTCCAACTGTCGCTTAACTGTTTCCCTGGATTACAGTGTATCGTAATTGCGTCTGCGCCGGCAGCTTACGTCATCAGCGCAGGAGCACCGCACCGCTCGCGAATTACACGCTATTGTTGAAGTTATGAAACGGAAAATCGAAATTGTTTTATGAATTACTGACATTTGATAAATTGTTATTGGTTAGCAATGTGTACATTAGTATTTATGTGTGTACACAGTTAATTAATATTAGCTTTCGATTTCTAATTTCGAATTGCAACAGACTTACAAAATATTTAAAACTAAATAAGTTAAATAAACGGCAAACGTAGTGTAGGACGTCCTGCGACTAGGTGGAGCGACGATATATGTAGGGTAGCCGGCAGCGACTGGAGAAGGAGAGCCGAATAAAGGGCTCAGTGGCGTGCTTTGGGAGAGGCCTATGTCCAGCAGTGGACTGATGTAGGTTGATGATAATGAAGTTAAATAACTGACTGCCATGTTGGTCTAGTGGTCGCAAGCGCGACTGCTGAACATGGGGTCCTGGGTTCGATCCCCAGGTCGGGGAAAGTGTTATTGGGTTTTTCCATTAGGAATTTCTCAGTAGCAGCTCGGAGTCTGGGTTTTTCCCGGTTAATGGCAATAGGCTCGCCCCCTATTACATGGAACTTAAACATTACTGGCGAAACGAGGGTGTACGAAAACACTTCTGCCGATCCCATAGGGGAATACAATGCGTGATGTTATGTCATAAGTTAAATAATTATTATTTTGCGTTGGACTGTACCTTGTTAGTTGTTTAATATCAATTCCTCACTGTCTCAAATGTAATCAGTCTAACCAATCAAATATAAGAAGTTCCTCGTCGTATGTACAAAGCACATCATTATATGCACAGATAACATAAAAAAAATCACCTTACGCCGTAACATAAAGCCAGCCATCACACAAACCATTGAAGCACTTTGATCGTACACCATTGTACTAAGGTCAATGACACCATGATTCATGACTATCACTATCATTTATCTACGCACTACAGAGAAACGTCGACGTAAAAAAGCTAATCAATTGTAGTGATGTTTTTCGGTAAGTGCCCTTAGCTTTTTGCGAGGTTTTTTTACGTGTCACGATGTTCAAAAGTTTTGACACACTGTTAAAAAGTTTTATTAATCGATGTTTTTGTCAAATGACAGAATTTTTGAAAGACAATGAATTAAGAATAGTTGTTCAAAATTTTTTGCTTCTTTATTTCCATGAATAACATTTCTGTGAAACTAAAATTTGGAAATTAATATCAAGAGTTATTTGATACCTAAAATTAATTTAATTAAAAACTTAGAAACAAAACAGTTCTTTAGGATAAGCTAGCTGAACATTACAGCCATGTGTACCACACAACAATAGGAAGACACAGTCACGAAGTGCTCCGAGCATTCTACCAACACATTACCTTATCAACTCTCAAACAGCTTAAACGATAATCTAACTTAATCCAAACAAAATAAGATCTAATATCGTCTGATCGCTTCACTGGAACAGTTCAGTGAGGTTGATTGTACGCGACTGATTAGCTCTGAAGAGTACAAAGAAGCAGAGGTGTCGAGAGGTGTTAAAAGTCGCAGTTCGACCGCTAAATGCGGTGTGAAATATCGGATAAATGCAACATTCCTCAGTAGGAAAACGTAAAACAAAACATTGCTATTCGTTTTAAGAAATCGATGTTACTGAATTACCGGTATGGGTTAAGTAATGAAAATCTAAACTAATATTATAAAGCTGAAGAGTTTGTTTGTTTGAAAGCGCTAATCTCAGGAACTACTGGTTGGAATTGAAAAAATATTTTTGTGTTGGATAGTTCATTCATCGAGGAAGGTTATGGGCTATATAACATCACGCTATGACCAATAGGAGCGGAGCATAAATGAAAAATGTTGCAAAAACGGGAAAAATGTCCACCCGTGCGAAGCCGGGACGGGCCGCTATGTAGGTATAATTTTGAGGGACCGATCAGTCTTTAAATACATGGTCTGTTTTAAGCTTTACGCAAGTATCGAATTAACAATTTTTTGTGTCCAAATCGTCAGAAAGAGTGAATTAGGTGTTGGACATAAATAGTACCTACATTTTAATTAATGAAAGAACTATCGATCATACAGATTTAATTAATTTATGACATACTAACAGCAACACGATTTTGTCGTCACAAGCCACACCCATACATCTCAACTTGTCACAAATTACATATTGTTATAATTAGCTACCAGATAACAGCAGCTAACACAACCCCGTCGCAATACATTGTGCTATGCGCGTGCGCAACGGATTTAGTGCACCACGTCCGCTTTGTGTGAGCGACTGTACATTGAGTTTGACATTGATCGCGTGATTGACAGCTAAGGTCCTCATTTTATTACATATGCAACTATGCAGGCTAGTATTAATAGGATTTAGAATAATATAAAAGGATTTGCATAAAAAGGTTGTATTTTTTTTCAGTCCTATTGTATATCCTACATCGCTTACACGATAACTAGAAACAAGAAGTAAATGAAATTAATGAAAATATTGCATTGACGACACGTTTGGTGCAGTGGGTGAGCGATTGGCTTCTGCGTTACGGGTCGTGGATTCGATTCCAAATAGAAATATACAAATATGTGTATGGCCTACAGATAGTTGTTCCGGTTCCGGAAGATTTGTGTCTGTAACCCACGATACAGGAAAAATCGCAATGCGAGGCAAAGTTTTTGAAAAAAAAAAAGAAAGAAATTTCCGTGGGCACTATACATATAATTATATTAATTACCGGCATGCGCTCATTAGCTTGTAAAGTGCTATATTCGTTCAACACGTTTGTTGCTTGTTTCATACATCACATAACAAGGATGTATGAACATAATTTTCCATTGTTACAAGGTTACATATTTCATGAATCAAAAGTGAAACTTCCAAACCACATTCAAATTACGTGGTCAACAAAAGAACAATCAAATGTTACGAAGCACCTCACTGTGTGACTGTACTCCTAACAAAACGTTACATATCATCATACGACTAACTCCCCATAATCAACATCGAATTTGCCGCATAATTGCTTCGTTTGGGAAATAAATTGAAATATACTTTATTTTTATATTTGTAAAGTACGTTTTTGATTGAAGAGGACTTTTAAGTGATTTGTGTTGAGTGACAAAAGGGAAGTGTAAGGTGTAATGTGTGTGGTCGCGGGAGAAATTTCAGAATGAACATCGTGAAATAGTTCTGAGGTTTGAAGATAAATTAATTACATAAAGAATAAAAATACAGAAGACCCAAGAATCATCAACTAACGGGACGACAATCGAAACTATTTAAACTTAAACCAATTCATAAACAATGTTTTTGAAACATTGATAAGAGTATGTTGCGGTAAACACTACTGACAGTTTTTAGTGGCAAAAGCTTCGAAGATTGTTTCTAGAAACATTTACGTGATGTTTCAGAAACAGCAGGTAACTTGTATCTGAAACATTATTTCTGAATACATGGCTTAACAATCCAAATCTGTTAATCGATAGAAACATTAGTATTGCCATTAGTTTCAATCTCATAAAATGTAAGAAGCTAAAAATATGTGGTACGCAATTAACTAGTAAAATAATTAACGTTTTGATTGGTTTCGCGGAATACACAATATAAAGTGTATGCGATCGAGGTCGGGCTGACAAGGATAGCAAGTTTGACGGGTTAGACATATCCATTAAATAGAAAGTAGTACGTGGAGACCAGAGCCATCGGTCCCTTGACAGGGCTTTCAATTATACAATGATTAGTTTTGCCATGCGCATGCGCCTCACATAGCACTTTAAAGTAGAAAGGCGTTAAAGAATACTTCGAAATTTGAATTTGGTAAATGATGTCAACTCTACTCACGTAAGGTACAGTCATACCACCAATATTTTCCAAGAAATTGAGAAGATGCAATTTATACATAAAATACAATACAACAAAGTAGATTTTCCCATAATACATTGTATGGAAATTGAGAAGAGTAAAATAATAACAAACAAATTGTAATTGAATACAAAATAAAACATTCAATAACATAGTTTCTTTCAACACACTTGCAAGGTGTTGGTGAAGGAGAATAGCAAGGTCGAAACAAAATGAAATAAAGATGAAAAATATGACAGAGTGAATGGACAAGTCGTTAATGACCGTGGCGTTATCATTAAAGAGGTTTTATTTTAAAATACACCCGTTTAGAAAATCAAAAACACACGTTCAAAGAATTTTACAAAAGTAAAAACAAAAATATCACGAGAAAGTTCATTGGCCCCGCCACGTGGTGTGTGCGTAAACAAACGGTTAACATATATATATAAATTAATAAACATTTCGAGCAGGAAACCCTTGAGAGGATAAATATAGGGTGTTGCGCAGACGCGGCGGCGGCTCGGCGCGGGCGCAGTCGAGCATGCATGCGCGAATGTTTATATCACTGGACACGAAATTCACTTAAATAATGTTCCTGGAATTGTAATGTTTAATGTTTCACATAACGGCTCGAGATTTTTCCGATTCATTAAATTGTTCGTTCGTTGCCAAGGTTAATGTAAACTCATAAACATACGAAAAATTATTGTAATTTTTCTCGTCACGGATTGGGTGAGATATGAAAATAAAACATCTGAGAATTGCTTGGTTTGACGATAAATTCTGGGACGTCTTGAAATAGCTGATGTTAAATGGATGAAAAATTCACGAACGTTGCTATGCTAATAAAGCGGAAAGAAGAGAAATGGGAGGTAAGATAAAATATGAGTTTGCCAGTTGATGTCTCAGGAGAGACCACCTTGCTGGAATATAAGTGGCACAAGAGACAGCTTGTTTAATTACTAGTCAGTGCCCACACAGTAATTGATGCTTGCAAACAAGATCAATTCCCAGTGAAATTTGATACGCCTAACCTAGAAATCAGTCCCTTCCTCTATTTGGCTAGACATTCAAAAGTTTTACCTATAAAATTTGATGCTCCTTATATTGACTTCAACATACCTGAAAACAAAAAGAAAACAAAATTAAATTTACTGAATGATATTTGCAGAAACTAACAACAAAGAGCGAACGACAATGCATTTCCGACTGGGTTCAAATAGATGCTGGCTACTGCTGAACAAGGAAATGTAGTAGTTAAACAAATCAATCTTATTTAATATCATAATTAGAAATATCGTGACGCTTAAAACTGCGTACGTATGTCACACACGTGGAGCAGGAAGTCGTATAAAAGACAGTTTTAATGAGATTATGGTATGGAATGTAGGCGGTGACAAGTATCATGACGATGAATAATATGATGGATATGGTTAATGAATTTATGTAATGACAGATTTGGTTTTATCCTGAATGTAATCTTTGTTGAAGGCTTTCAACACGGAATGTAATACTAATAATTGTAATTGATTAATTTATCATGTCATGAGCCGGGTCCTAAAGTTGCAAGCATAAAATTAATACTCTTTTGGTAATTGTCATCACTATGAAAACCAAAATTCTCGCAACAAATCTAAACAAAAAAAATATCACGATTCAGTAAACGTTACAGACACCTACAAGGAGTAGGTTGTTTCTAGGTGTCAATTTCGCATGTATGATGCCATGATTATCCCGTTACTTAGCATAATAATTGCAGGCATAAATAACAGGCTTCCTGACGGCCCAGATAACTTACTATATTATTACCTATTCATCTCGACCGACTTTCGCACACATATACACAGCGCTAGTTTATAAGGATTCCAATGGGGAGTTAAGGGTCTTACTTACGATGTTCAATTAGAAGTTCGTGTAAACGAGGATTGCGTATGTGTGCGTGCATTAGATGAGGAATGGAGGAAGTCAAATATCAGTGTAATATACTTAGTTATCGGGCTTCGTGGGAACGGGTCAGTGTCAGAGCCGGCGGCGCCTGTGCAGCGGAAGTCAACAGGACGTGCTGCACATTACGGTGCACTGCTATATATTTTGTATCCTTGGCAATTTGTTTGTAAATGTAAAGAATGTGTTTTTTAATGAGGGTTGGAAGATGTAGGAATTTCGTACGTGTGTCGACGCATTTTTTTACGTTATGAGGTATTAGGAAAGTAAATAGAATAAAGTTTTGGTACTGAAGTCAATCTTTCTTTTAGGGTTGCAAGATGGTAGTCGGATTGAAAAATTGGTCGTATCGTACGTCGTAACCCAAATGTTTGAAATATGCAAATCCTTGCAGTGAATCAAGAAGAACTCAGTCATTAGGTTAAAATTCTTTTTTTTCTGTGTATGCTTTCATCTGTTTATGGTCGTGCTTTAGGATACAAACAATTTTCTTCTGGAAATGTGCTTATTATGAGGTCGTGGTAACATGTGTTTTTCTTCCCTCCATTCATCTCATCAGTCGTTATATCAATGTTTACTTCCTTCTTAGCCATTTCACCTTTCATACAATTCATCCATATTTTCGTTGATATTCTTCACTTTATCCATCATCCATGCTTATTCATTATTATTTAATACATATTTAAGTCATGAATATATTATGCAGATCAATTCAAATCTAAGATCTAGGAAGTTCAATTGTTTATGATTTGATTGAAGAAAACAAGATGTTCCAAAATATATCTATGGTTCTTCAGAATAAACACTAGATTCAAGTAGATAAACATTTCTATTTCCCGTTTCTATTTACGATTTTCCACTGATACAATATTTATGGCAATGAAAGGAGTTTATTATCAATCGTCTACGTAGTAATAACGCGTCGGTTCCCAACACTACTGTTTTAGTCTTTAACAACCATTCATTCTTCTGCAGTTCTTATAAATTGTATGGCAATGGATTAAGGATCAAATTCCTTTATTGTATCGTTTTTGTAAAACTTAGGCGTTGCTTGATTGATATCTGCGTCTATCCTGAATCCTATTCCAGGTGCATTTAGGGACGCTTTTACTTTGGTTTATGTAAATGTTATATTTGCAGCTCGAGGCACGGACGTGAATATCTTTTGATCTGCAACTGTAGTGAATTCATTAGTCGGTACACACAATGTGTGTAAATAGAACGGAAGCCCTGTACATAAGTGTTACCTTTGCGATGTTAATATTGAGCCACTTATATTCTTTAGTCGTGCCTTAACTGACACATTTCCGTTTAGCTTGAATAGTGTATGGATTAAACGTTAAGCTCAGCAATCCTAAGTTAACTGCAACTAATCTGAGGTACATGATTGAGTTAACTGTAGTCTCAATGAAAGTCTTCGTCGTTGGCAATAAACACCGGTTAAGTGTATTGCACATGATTAGAAATTAATCAATTCTTTGCTTTTATGGCGTTGACGTGCCACGATTTTAGGAATGTTGCTTTCTACAGCTTTGAATTTCGTATTTAAGGATATAATAGAATGAAGTAGCTTGCTCGGCTAATCGAACAGACCATTTTTATTATGTCTTTATAGGTGTCTTGTAGGCAATTCAAGATTTACCTTATCAAGTAAATAGGTAGCTGTATCATCACCAGAAGGTTTATTGAAGAACATAACAAGCAGGGAACCGGGGAAGTGACCATTAAAACCAAAAACAAAATTACCCTTACTAATTATTTCAAGCACCAGTCTGTTCCCATTACGTGAAAATTGCATAGCAGCGAAAGATGCATCTTCCCTTTTTAAAAATAGAATCGCGTATGCTGAGAGCTCTCGAGGAGGCTTTGTGCAGCAGTTTTATCTGAGAGACGAGCACTTGAATGCAGTCTCGGCTCTTGCGTCAGCAAGGGGGGTGTAACTGGGAGATTGTCAAGTGGGACGAAGCCGGGGTGAACGAACTGGGCGTTGTCGTAGGTCGGGAAACTGTTGCCCTCTGATGACGATGCAGGAAAATTATAGAGGAGTTAATTGATTTTAGATATACGTGTGTGACCGTTATTTTTTTGGGATCATCTTAAGAACAATGGATAGAAGTTGTTTACACGTGTTTTAGCTCTATAAATTACAAGATGAACTTGTTTATTTGTAAGATACAACTGATGTAAAATAAACAGAACCTAAATTACATTTGCGTAGTATTATCACGATTGTTTACAGGAGTATCATCTTGACGTCATTGCTTCGACTACGTGACGAAAGCTCTCGTAATTTCAATTGAATTATATATATTTACATACGAAGGGTATGTAGCAGTGATTTCACGGGCAAATAGCGTTAGGTTATCCCTCCAAATGAGATTAAAGGCTGAGTCCTATTGACGTCATAGTGCGGAGGGTAGGAGGAGGGGGAGGTCGATGACTACGGAGTGTCTACGAACGTTACGCTGTTATTTTAACTCCATATTATGTGCATATTTAAGCCAATTTACTTAAATAGTCGAGATAAGTTTAAAATGATCTGGGTTCAGTTTTAAACCCTATAACTTTGATATGAGAAACTCTTGTTCTTATTTTTTTTGTAGTGAGAGGACGTTTATTATCATTATACAAAAGGCCACACACAATGTTGTAAAATACCGATGATAAGGGGTAATCAAAGGGTGAAGAAGTGAAAAGTTATGACAGTTTTTACACTTAATAAAACTTATCAATCCGTTGGAATGATTGATGGCGAGAAAGCGTCATGTGCAACTGTTATCTATAGAAATATTTACAAAGGAGTCGTATCGGGGAATTTCAATAGGTATAAAATGGACGTCACTTCTGAAATACCTACTTCTTTTATTAAAATATTGTTCAATTTGAGTCATCTAGATTCTAAGTACTCCAAAACTAAGCACAACTAAATAATTCTAATTTTAAAAGATTAATTTTTACGCACTGTTTCCATTACCATAAAAATAGGCGCGGTACACACATATTTCACAGCCTAATGCTAGGTTCTCACTAAAATAATAACGGCTTAATACCAGGCTCGTTACTCACGGGCGCACAGCAGGTGAACTTGCGCACAAAAAAGAAATAAAGCCGGTATTACACAGTGGGACGCCTGTTAGAGGACGCACTGGGTATGTCGTATTGTGTAGGGGACTGCAGTGTTGTGGAAGGGGAGAATTGCGAATTTTGAAGTTGCATGTTGCTTTTTGAATATGGAATGGACAATTACTTTCTATAAAACAATGATTATTCTTACAATTTGGTTAAAAGAAAATATGAATGTCGTGTCAGATATTCAAGAATTTTTTGTCGTCATCGAATGGTCGATAATATTGTAAATCATATGAATGATCGTGTTGAATTTACTAACATCTAAGTAAATTATGTTAAATCTAATAATTTTAGTAGGCTATGTATAAAATTACAAGCGTTCATTACCGTTAAAATATACTTACATCATCATCATCATTTGATGAAAAAACTAAGCATATGATTTGGACAAGTTGAACAAAAGTCCTTGCTCAGCAGGAGAAGTGCCCTATAGCCCTTTGTAGTGAACAGCACTCCATTCGCAACAATACAATGATGCACTTGAACAGCTATATGGGGAGAAGTGCGATAGGGCTCATGAGTACCCTTGATAATAGCAACGACGAAAAAAATGGACACTTCAATTTTATTTCGATTATTACAGAAGTGAAAAAATATAAAGCATTTGTGTAAAGAACTGTACTTTTTAACAAACTAGCAGCAATACCTACAAGTGCTATTATAAGAACTCGAGTCGCACGTTTCCTTGAAGCGGCTTTCGTCGAAGTGTTCCGATAAAATTACTAAAACGGGACCAGCATTTCGTAAGTAAAACTCCGTTTTTAGACGAAATGTTGTAATTCTGTAAATAATGACGGGAACTCATGGTGCACGCACAAACAACCCGCGGACAGACGAGAACCAGGAGAGAGTAAGGGTCAGTGTGTTCCACACCACGGTTTTGGGCTGTTATACGATAAGAATAGGGTTTCAGAAATCTTTCTTTCAAAATTCAGATATCGTTAATCTAACTAAGCACATGTAAAGTTACGTTGTGCAAAACTTGCGCGCAGTGACCTTGTAGTATAAGTTATATGGTTTAAAAGCGAAGATAGTAGTGAAGTTTATAGTCCCTACTAAGTTTAAGCTTAAATAACTTACGCTACGAAACAACTAATGAAGATTTACTAACAATATATTTTAGACAAAAAGAACTTCAGAGAATTTTGTACAAAGGGCAGCCCTGAGTAAAATAAACACGATGGAATTAAACAAATTGCTGGCACCTGCCATAAAATTTACCTAAAACGGTCACGCACCGCCACACGAACCGTTTGTTGATGTCGAAACACTTGACATGGGAGAAACGTAACTATTGAAATGTTATAAAGGTAAGGTAGAAAAATACATAAACTATACAAACAAAGTAATCAGTGATGTAACAATGAAGACAGATATAAACACCTTCATAGAGGAAGAACAAGTAAACAAGGTAACACAGCATCCAGAAATAAACACATCAAATGATAATTTACATTCGAGACAAAGAAATTTTCTGTTAACAATCGTAGTTGTTTGCACATAAAACGTTGGGTTACATTCGCACTATTTTTAGTAACACATTAATTCGCTTTTGTGACTCACAGATGTAGTAAAGGGTCCAAATGAGATTTCAATTCCAGTAGCGAAAAGTGAAAACGAACTTTATTCGTTGATGTTATGGTTCGAAATACAATATTTGTAAAGGGAATCTTTTCATAAGGTAATAAATAATAATGGATCGTCTTTGGCCTTGGTGAAATTAGTCACCAACGCGTCTCGGCGCAGTAAATTGTGAATTAATGCCCCGGTGTGACAGTAGACGCATATTACAGATGAAATGCGGTGTTTTAATAAAGCAGAAAAAGGATACGACCTCGAATTGAGATATGTGATATGTAGCTTACAAATTGGCTATGTTTTGAGGTCAAAATGTAGGAAATAGATTGAAAACGTAAATAAAACATGAAGAAGCTCAGCTAATGTAAATACAACAAGGTCTTTTTGATGCATTTCAATTGAATTTACCATATGCGTCACTAATTATGATTGCATGCTCTATTTTATTTTAAAATAAATACATTTTGCACATATCGTTATAGTGTTGATTTAAAATTTACATTTTGAAATACTGCACGATTTCAACTACATTTTCACATGTTGTACAAAGTTGTAATCCTCTGATAAAACATTTAACATATTTGGCAATACTACCACGTTCAAAATAATGATTAACAATGACCTTACCAATTAAGATAGCGTCTGTGAATACCATGTGAACCAGGACGCCTGTGCCTTTATCAATGGGAGCATTTGGCATTGAACTGCCCGTCAATTAATAATCTGATACAAACATGTACGGTTGCGTAAGATCCCTGTTGTTGATGGTATGTCTTTTTATAATTTATATGAAGCTACTGTAGAATTACATACGGATAAAACTAAAAATAAACCTAATAAAGCAGGATAGTCATCGACGAGACATAAATCTATGAAGAATGACTCAGACGCTTAAGTTAATGACAGTTCATTAATAACGATAAAAAAGCAGACATTAAGCTTGTTACAGTAAGTAGTAAATCGAATTAATCAATAATTGAATCCTGTACCTTCCAATCATATGATTGATTCTGGATGATTGAAGCTATTGTAACCAATCAAATAACGATCAAGACACGCAAAACAGGTATTCAACGATATCTTTACTGCGTGCACTTTTAGGTCTATTATTAAGTTACGTTTAAAGTTTCCAAAGGATGCCAATTTTATACCCTGGACGTTGTCTCGTAAATATAGTTGGAGGCAATAAAACGCGTTCATTTCTTTTTCTCTTACTTCAGATTAATTTATAGTAGTGTCATGAGTAGGATATCTCAGGGAATATAACTTTGTTTGTGATTTTATGGGATATGTTAAGGTTATTGAAACTTTTCAGTTTATATGTGTGATCTTTGCTTGAAATAAGATGTATTGCAAGACTTTTTTCAGCAATGAGGAATCCAATGCTTTCGGATATGCGACTTAACGGATTAGTGGAACTTTAAACAATTTTCTTTAATGCATGGGAATTTGGAAACCAGCCAAAGAATTTAGCCAATATTTATACTCCAATAAGCCTACGTTCCGACTTTTATGACCGAATAAGCATAGTTTAAAGAACGCTTGTGCCAAATCGGTATCCTTTGGCACAGTGTTGAAAAGCTGGCAGCGTAGCCAAGTTAAATGGTTGTAATCCTCGATCCGAACGAATTTCAGACATGGCCAAATCCATCAGTCTCGTTGGTGAATACCGGACGAAATGTCGGCACATCAATTAGGTTTCGTATTTTACTTTCACATATAAAGTTCTTGGCGTACTTATCTTATGCCTCATCTTCTTTAGGCAAAATGACCGTCTACGATTGTCAAGGAATAGAAACGGTAATGGTTCGTCATAAGCTACATATATCATATGTAGTAGAAGAACTCCGTCTGATTACGTTCGTCTGGGTAAGTGCTATCATCATAACCATTTCTGTTGCCAACCAGCATTGCTGTGTTCCGGTATGAAGGATGTGTCGATGAAATTACGGCCACATGAGAATTTCCAACAGTCTCTAAGGTTGGAAACACATCAGCAATCTTTTGGTGTTATAGGTGTTGGTAGGCGATAACCACTTACCATCTGATGGACCGTCAGCCTATTGCCAACCCGTTACAAAAGCCATCGAATGGTCACGTGATCCAAAAATCTCATATATTTCATTAATGTTTCCATTCCTTGACGATCGTAGATTGAGATCTTGTCTAACAGTGTAGTTATTATAAATCTTTGATGAAAAATATAGATAAGCTTCTGTTATAATTATTACTCGCGTTATCTTAAATTAATCAGTGTTCAACATTACGTCAAATTACAGCTATTAGCATCAATTGAGCCATCGGTGTACAATTAAGTGAATCGTTCGCAATTACCGACACCTGCAATCATTGTTTCACTTGTCATGCAAAGATGGCTTGCAGATTTCAGTACAGAATTACGGTACACGATAATTTTAGTAACACTTTTTTTGCATCATCTAACACTACTTTCAAGTCATCAAGTCTAGCAATAATTAATAACATATCATTTTTTTTTCAATAAATGTAATTAATTTAACTACAACACATATATAATCAGTTACGTATAGATAACGTTTCTGTTATTATTCACGCTATGTTAAAATAGTTCATCCGCGTAGGAACTTTCATAACAGCGCAGTGCAATTTCACAGAGCACTGCACTTGAATAATTAATATTATAATTATAGTGAAAGCAGTGTTTAATACAAAGCGGTCAACTGTTGGTCCGTGTTATTTGAACCGTAACGTGGTTTATGACAAATGCGACACTGACAGGAAGTAGGGTTATTACAGAACTAAGATACTTGTACATATTTATTTGTAGTGCAGTCTTCAAACGAAGTTTTACCGACGACACGATTGGCTCAGTAATTGATTGCTAAACGGAATTCGTATGGCCTACAGATAATTGTTTCGGGTCTAGGTGTTTGTGCATGTGAAGAAAGGTCTTGCAAATTGGAAATTGTGATGTTACTAAACAACAATGGTTTTCGGTAAGACATTAGGAAACTAAGGTTTCGTCAAATTACATTTTTTTCCTATTCGACTGCTTGTAGATGGTCTTGCGGACCTTTTCTACGTTACCGGGCAGTTATTGGTGAGACCTGAAGGGTCTCTAACCAATGAATTACATTAATTCCAAATAAGCATCAGTTATTTAAATTCCTACCACCTAAAAGCAAGTCCATTTGCGAAATATAGAATATATAAAATAAACGCTATAAAGAAATATACAAGATAATTTGAGATACTAGTAAAAGTAGTAAAATCTCGAAAAGGGCTATGAATACCAAAGTAAACGAGTAAACAGAACTTGTTCTATCGATGTTCTGACTATGTAAGGAAGCAAGGAAATTGTCAGACATCAAAGGTCTATCGAATAGTATCGATGATCTCGTTAAATATGTCATAGAACGCCGGCAATCAAATGTAGCACTCGGTATGCATTCCAATTGAAGTAGGGATGACAATGACGATGTTGCAATATTTGAGAATATATTTAACACAGTTGAAAAAAAAAATTGTAGTAGACAATTATATGAAACTTAAGTATCTGATAGAAAAAAGCAAGAGGGTAGGGAAAATTCGATATGTTTAAGCATTGCACGGTGGTAAACACTTAAAAAAGGTACTGAGGAAACTATTATGGTCGCCGGCACCTAACTTGGCAAGGTTTTGGCGTAGTGGGAGTAAGTTTGCGCACATAGTTCAACAAAAGAATTGTCTCTTTTATTGTTTGTCATTATTCTATGGTTATTGCCACAAATTATTTTTAAACATATCTATTTAGAAGAAAGGAAGAAAGGAGGGGAATTCTCTTCTCTACTCTTGCCAAGTTTGTGGCGACTATACTTGTAGTACGAACTACGAAGCTACTGTTAAAAGACACGAAAGAAACAGAGATCTTATTCTTTTCTTTTTAATCAGACCTAATCGGATGCAGTATTCGTTTATAGACAAACTTTAAACAGACAAAAGACAGGCGTCTAGCAACTTACATGTAAAAAACAACAGCACAGCCCTACAATGAACATATAAAAGGAATGTCCCCGATTGTATCAACTTTATTTTGCATATTCCACTCATCGAATAAATTCTTGAATCCATCGCATAATCAGTACTAATATAAGTTCACATGGGTTTTACATGGAGAATAGACATAAAGATTGTAGTTTACACAGCGGCTTAACAGATACCAGTTTGTTGATATGTTTATAATGTTATTCCATAATATTTAATCGGCGTATGATTAAGTGTGGAATCGTAGTAAATATTATTAACTGTTATGTATTTAATGATAGAATAAGAATGGGATATCCTCACTTGCTTATCTTTAGACGGATCGAGCGTTACTTCACTCAGCCGATCCGTTTTTAAACGGATCCGTCGGTACTGGATGTGTTGTTCACATCTGTACCGAAGGATCAGTTAAACAAATGGCAGCTGCGCACATCTGGCAGGCAGGATACGATAAAAATAACGGATCGTGTGTGAAGGCACCCATACTTCTCCATACATCGTCATGTATGGATCCGTTTTTTATACTGTTCCGGCATCATATTGTGTTTGATGACAAAACGGAATGTGTAAATGGACCAGTATTTTTGACTGGATTCGGAATACTGTCGTGTATGTGAACTCGCTTATATAACTACAGGCGCCATCACCAAAATAAAAATGGATACGCTAAAAACGGATCCTGTAAACAGTTTCTGTGTGAACTAGCTGTAAGCTATGTCTATTGTATGTTCAATAAATATATTTAAACTCAATATTATATTGGCATACCCCGTGATGTCGCGAGATGCCAACATACCTCCTATAATTAAATCAACATAAGACATATACATTATTAGAAGTTCAGCTGTGTTAAATATAAATTCTAAGAATGAACTAAGAATGTGTCAGCCTCATTTTCAAGTTACTCAATTACTCTTAACCTTCGTACACAGTTTAGCATCACATCAAGCTTGGAGTTCCATGTAAATCGAGTTGCGGCACAATAAAACAAAATTACGTACGAATGGAAGAATAATGTACTATAAAAGAGCTTGCAATTTTTTCCAAGCATTGTCGTCGTCCGCTTCGAGGCAAAATTGTACTGAATACAAATTCCTTGTCTATTTTTAGACGGCAAGTCCTTTCATACCAATTATAGTAAGCGATGCGTATGTAAAAATAGGCCTCCGCTGACCATTCTCGGAGACTTTAAAAAAAGTAAGGTTCTACTATTCAAATGTCTCAGTTGTCTTGCAAACAATCGTTTAATTGAAGCTGCTAGTCTTGTTTCTTATACTAACACAGATACATCCGAAGCTATTTTTAGTGTTGACAATGAAAATGAGATCTTAACGTGTAATTAATATGATTGGAGTTGAACTAGCTGCATTAATTAAAACTAATGTGCAGTTGTAAGCGAATCTAGAATAACATGCTCAGTTAGATCAGAAGATGGGAACTTGGAGAATAGTTCTTGTTGCTTTGGTGATAAGGATCATAAAGATCGCAGTTAATTTATGGTGTTTAATAAGATGAGACCTCGCCCTGCCACTTGACGATTCATATGCGCGGCAACGCGTCGCGCCGTCGCTTTATATTTACAATGGCAATAACATGGAGTCATGAGATATGTGGCTCCACTTTATATAGGTATATATTGTTGTTACTCGTAACATGATCTGGCCTAGTTTTTGAAATTCCAATACAGAAGAAAACATTGATTTCTGTTGCTTCATTGCTACTTTATGATAATTTGTCGACGAATTTTTTTTGGAGGATTAATATTTCAATTTTCCTACAGTTTGAGGGACGAGTCGTAACCACACTGAACATAGGATTTGCGAATTTTCACGCATGTATACTCAGGAAGGAAACAATTACTGTAAAATCTATTAAATAGACTTTACTTAACCAAAGGCCAATTCTAAGATCGTAGTAATTAAATGTTAACTAAAAGCTATTTTGTAGCTAAAAATCTATCCCGCAACCACCTGCACGATGTTCAAAGCGGCTAAGATAAATTGGTCGTACTGTACGTCATAAGTAATTTGTTTATTACGCCATCAATGTACCGAAAACCGCTTTTTGGGTCCATAAACTCATAATATTAATTATGAGAAGCAAATCGAGGCAATAAAACGCTAATCAAAGAAATACAGCTGACTTTATTTGGTGCCAACTGATTAACAAGAATGGTTATGACTCTGTCAATTAGTGATCAACATTTTACATTTAATTGGGAGCAGGGCTGTCAGCTGTGATGATATTTTAATTTACATGTCATAGACTCGGCTGGTTGATGATAATATAAGTGGGAGGATCAGAAACCCAATCGATGTGAGGTAAAAGCGATCGGATCCTTTAATAGAGAAACAAATCATCCCTATTGAAATAATCTCGGTGTTGTTACAACTTATTAAGCTTCAGTTGATTCCAAAGAGCTCTATTTATCTGCCAAATATAGGAGGCTTCCTGGCCTACTTTATCGCATCTAAGTTAACAAGTGCAATTTTAAGAGAATATTCCATATTTCCTCTTGCCCACACGATAGACAGCCCTGAAAAAAGTTCAATAACACGTGAAGCTTCAATCATCAGATATTTTTGTATCATAAATAATATTACGTCATAATATAGAGCCGATGTGGGTGATTCCCATCTGATCTCATGGTTTTACAACGTCTAACCTGAGTAGGTACAATTGACCGCCATCTTGAATTTAGTACAAGCTACTGGTAGTTTAAAAGTACTGTTTGTTTTTATGCGAAACATCTACTGTGTGAGAGCGGCTGTTGCGTGGCGACGCTCGCGATGGCAGACTCACAACGGCAGACCTTTGTAAAACGTCGACTCTCTTCGGTATCTTTTTCTTTCGTCTTTTCGTGTGGTTAGTGACTAACCTGGTGTCAGAGTTTAAGCCGCCCATAGGCCTCTGACTCGCTTCACATGCCGTCGAGAAATATCTCTCAGGCATGCCGGTTTCCTCACGATGTTTTCCTTCACCGATTTTAAGCAAGTGATAATTATACAATACGCACATGAATCAGAGTTGCGTGCCTTGGGTTCGAACTTGAGACCTAGGTTATCACTGCTGTTTGCTGACCTGGTAGTCAATCTTCAATAATTTTAAAGTCACGAGAAGAAGACATCAGCTGGATAAGGGCTACTATAGGCAGCTATCGCAAATCGAGCTTCACAGGTAGCTATATCATATAAATATTAGCTTTAAGCTTGGAAAACGGCTTGGTGATCAGAATGGAATGTAATTTTAATCACCGCATTTGACTTGGCAGTCCGTCAGTCCCACCACTAGGCTATCACTGCTGTAATACCGCCCATTGTACATCTATATTTTTATAGTAATGTTTCTTGTTTGTTTTGTGTACAATAAAGAGTATTGTATTGTAATACTGCTGCTGTGTGCTCTTCGGTATAATTCGACCAGATTTTATTTTTTACAAAATTGGTTACGATGTTTCACATCTCTCGGGTGTCCCACGACGGCTTAATTTTTTAAAATGTAAAACGTTACGATTAATTTATACAGCCAGTTGTTACGTTGCGGAAATGCATTGTAAAAAATAATGATTGAACATGCATCCGGTTTGATTCTCAATATCCTCTAGAGAATGCCACGTGTATGAATTGAATTTTAATTGATTTTCTTTTTCTATCAGCAATAGTAGTATAGTGCATAAGGCCTGGACTCCACCAAAGCGGAGACGAGATGAGCGTAGAGGAGATGTTTTTTAAACAACCAATAGAATTTCGTTCTTTTTTTTCATTCATTTTTTAAAAAAGCGTTGCCCCACACTATGATTTCTCCTGTATCGTGGGTGCGTTTACAGACACAAATCTTCACACGCACAAACATCCAGACCCGGAACAACTATCTGTAGGCCATACAAATATTTGTTCCGTGCGGGAATCGAACCCACGACCCGCAGCGCAGAAGTCAATCGCTCAGCCACTGCACCAAACGTGTCGTCGTTATTCACACGTCTCGATGTTTTTCTTAACGAATAACGTAATTCAATTGGTTGTTTAAAAAACATCTCCTCTCCGCTCGTCTCATCTCCGCTTTGGTGGAGCCCGGGCTTTAATGTGTAGAATAAACTACACGTTTGGCGTGTAGCTTGGCGATTGGCTTCTGCTCTACGGGTTGTGGGTTCGACCCTTGCACGGATCTAATATTTTTATGGCCTACAAATAAATGTTCCGTGTCTGAGCGTTTGTGTATGTGGAGATTTTTGCCTGTAAACGCACCCCTAATATAGGAGCAATTTAAGAGATCAATACCCAAATAATTCCTAATAAAGTGTTAAAAAAATATCTAAGAGATTATCAATTGGGTTAAAAAAAATAGTTCCACATCTAAAACATTTTTTATCTCTGGTACTTATCACTCTACATTTTTGTACCTACTAGTTCCATTACTATAACATCGCAGAAAATAATAGGATGTGGGTAGAATTCCATGCGCGTCCTGTTGACCTTGGCGTGATATGAAAATTGCGATACATTATCCACAACAAGTACCGAGCAACGCATGATTGTGAATATTTGGTAGGTACGTAGTAAATAGACAGGGTCGTCGAGGTAGCTACATATTTATCGGAGAAGAAGAGTAAAATAGTACGGTCTAACCTTAGGATATCGACATTGCCCAGTAACTGGGTTCCGGAGGTCTGATGGCAGTCGCTCCGTGTAAAACACTGGTATTCAGCCGCATCTGGTTAGACTGCAAGCTGACCCCACCATAGTTGGGATAAAGGCTAGGCAGAACGAAGAGTAAAATAGTAGTAGCAGTAGGTACTTAGTTGAATAAGTATTCCTGTAGGTCAAGCATGAACGTTTGAATTATAGTATAGTTAATGTCAGCGAATTTTGAATCGAAAATACAACTGTCCTATAACATTTTCGTTTATATTTTTGCGACATGCACATGTTGTTATCATACATAGATATGAATAAAGTTTTCTATTTAATTAAATAGTATTGTGAAACGAGTATTTTCGATTCAAAATCCACTTACATTGACGTTACTTTTACGTTAGTAACTCTACAGCTTTCGTGCCACGCCTACAGATCTTAGCGAGCTAATGAATTACCTAAGTTATCGAAACAAACGAAAGCAAAGTTAGTCAACATGCATTTGAATTACAAATATTGAAGAAAGTGCATAATCATTTTAGAATTCACAAAAAATAGTGTTTTGTCAAGCATAATTATTGCAGAGTTATTGATTTATAAGTTCTTAATTATACTAGACTAGCTGTGTTTTCACGGCTCCGCCCGTAGCCTATGTGACTCAGTGATAATGTAGCTTTCTATCGGCAAAAGAATTTTTGAAATCGGTCCAGTAGTTTTTAAGTTTATTCGTTACATACAAAAATAAAAATCTTTCCTCTTTATAATATTAATAGTATATTAATATTAGTATGGATTTACATTTCAAAATTTTAGCAAATACTTATTTACCTACCTTATTTGAAGCCATTTGCTCATAAGAAAACAATATAAGCATATTTTTTATTGGTCAAGCACAAACCTACCACAAAAATTAAAAATGTTATCAAAAGAAATGTACAAATTTTTTTAAATGTTTTTCTTTCTTTTAATTTGACGATAACTTTTCTTACAAATATTTCTACGGTCCTCTAACTGTGCACCAAAATAAAATTTTCTGTCGCTCCTTTGGCTTAAAATTTCCTTATACAGTCCCAGTTAAATAAAACATTCTGTATATTGAATATACAGGCTGTTTTTTTCACTACCATTAATTGTAGCAATATATTAGGAACCCATGTTATTTTACAACTTATTATTCAATAAAAACAAGCACAAACCAGAACTATTAGCAGATCGGTTACGTCAAAACACTACAAACTACAAATGATTGATAGATTTCATTGATTCAAAACACATCCAAGAGCATTGACCACGGCGAATGAATCACGAGATTTCGTAAACACCTGTTAATAAATGACACCGGTTAAATCTATACAAACGATTACCGCCTTAACTAAATTGAATTTAAAGGTTAGAATTGTTTGGATACTTTGATTCTGCTAGTGATTTCAAAAGGCAGGCTAAATACCCTGAACAAATAAATACATCGAGTGTTGAATGTTCCAGCTACCTGTTATATTCGTGGCTAATTACCATAAGCGAGGTTAAGCTGCGCTTGCCGCAGTCAGTCTGTGGATAGGTGACACATCGAGACACATCGAGACCCCTCCGTGCCTCAGAGAGCACGTTAATACGAATACCTATGACAGTCGTTACGGGAAGTCAGAAGCCCGAAAGTCTGACAATCGGCATTGCCCAATAACTGGGTTGCGGAGGTCTGATGGCAGTCGCTCCGTGTAAAATACTGGTATTCAGCCGCATCTGGTAAGACTGGAAGCTGACCCCAACATAGTCGGGAAAAGGCTAGGCAGAAAAATGGTAATAAAATGCCCCAGTTTACAAAATCATGTATTATTAATTCAGTTTTCTTTATACATAGTATACGGTGTTTCTATTTAGTATAAGAAAACACTTCAACTTGGAGTTTGTCCGACCTTGCTCCGTGCCAAATCATATTTGTTCTATTTTGTAAACAAGGTGTTTCAGAGGAGTTTTCATAACGTTCTGAAAACATTATTAAGTCCGGGAGGGGGAGAGGGATTTAGAATACACTAGCGACCCGCCCCGGCTTCAATGTAGATACTAATACTACTACTACTACTAGTAGGGCATATAAACCTTCCTCTTGAACTCTATCCATTGCTGAAAACTGCATTAAAATCTGTTGCGTAGTTTAAAAGATCTAAGCGTACAGACAGCGGGAGTGACTTTGTTTTATACTATGTAAAGATTTCCCCTCCGTCGTGGGGCAAGCCTTAGGCGATGACCCTGGGGGCCGAAAATTGAAATACGAAGTTGCGGCTAACGGATCGCACGTTTTCCAACTACCAATGTGTTTCGGATCCGCAGACCGAATCGATTTTCGCGATTTGACATTATGTCTTTCGTTCACCCCACTCCCAAATGTTAATTGAAATCTAGTAGTACGTTGTTTGACAATTCTTTGATCGTATATTTATATTTTTGATGTTCTTCGTTGTTTCGTTTTGATCCGAAATCTCGACGTGTGGTTTTCACAGTAGGCCAGCTGGCACAATCTTTGTGCCGAAAACTGGTAATAAGCTCACCACCTATTATTACCCGAGACTAAATACAAGAGGCGAAATGTGTACAGAATCCTGTAATAGGAGAACATCTCTACTCACCGCTTCTGGGAGACATAGGCGAGAGTATTATGTACGTCTCGTTGTTCGTGGTGGCAAGCGCGACTGCTGATCGTGAGGTACTGGTTTCGATCCGCAGGTCAAGCAAAGTGTTATTGGGTTATTCCGTGAGGAATTCCTCAGTAGCAGCTCGAAGTTCAGATTTGTGCCCAGTTGATGGCAATAGGCTTGCCCCCTATTACATAGGACTTAAACATAACGGCGAAATGAGGGTGTTACTATACACCTCTGCCCAACCTTTCGGGGAATATAGGCACAAAACAGATAAGTAGGTAGAGAAGTCAATCACATGTATGTACTTCACTTTTCATACCTACGCTCGGCGGTCGCTCTATCTATATATCTATCTCTCTCAAGCAAATGGCATTCGCGCTCGTTCTCACTCGCACTCTAGTCCCAAACGGTCCGAGATATCGTGTCCGTGAGCAGTGTCTATGTGTGCGTTGCTCGAGCGCACTTGTATGCAGATTGACTTCTGTACCTATATATTTTTTTATATAGGCGTGATGTTATTTTATTATGTATGTATGTATTACTAATGAGACAAAGGTGTCGATTCAGTTGCGCACTTTGACAGGACTAAACTAAGGGTGTTTGTCTCTTTCTGTTTCAATAGAAAAAGAAAGTGACAGTTGCGTTTTGTCTAGTCTAGTATTGTCAAAATATGCAACAGAATCGACACCAATGTGTTATATTATCTATGCTCTTATTTAGTCCATACGGCGCTATTGTTGATACGCCAGCGTGCGATTCTCACTTATATTCCAGTACGACGATAAATACGTGTTATTTGAAACAAGTTTCCGCATTCCATTTCCTCCAGTGATAAGTTTAGAACTAATTTTAACTTAATACACAGGACACTACGGTGGGTTTGCTATGAATCACGATGACGTCATCGTGTAGCACGTGGTGACCATACGTGATACAAGTGTGTAAATGTGTTAACTAGTAATATTGTTAGTGCAAATATATGTTAATGTTATGTACAGTGTCCCACGGCTATTGTTTGTTTTGTTACTCGAGATACTGAGTAAGGAAACTGCTTTACTACGAACTTAGAAGGAAGTTTACTATAAGACAGTTTTGGTGCAGAATAACATCGAAAGTTACAATGAAATAAGCAATTTAAAAAGTTTCAAAAATGTTCAGCGTAGCCTTTTCCCAACTATGTTGGTGTCAGCTTCCATTCTAACCAGATGCGGCTGAATATCAGTATTTTACACGAAAAGAGACTGCCATCAGACCTCCGCAACCCAGTAAGTAACTGCGAAATGCCGATATTCTAAAGTTAGACCGGTTGTCAGACTTTCGGCCTTCCGACTACCCGTAACAACTGTTATCGGGACCGACTGTTTAACGAGCTCTCCGAGGCACGAAGGGGTCTCGATGTGTAACGAATGGTCACCCATCCACGGATTGACCGTGGCAAACGCAGCTTAACCTTGCAAATTATATGATCCGAGCGGTTCTTAATTAGCCACGAACCTCTTAAAAAGTTTCAAAAAATGTGAACAATTAATCAGAAGCTAATCGACCGAAAAACAATATCTATAAAAATATATTATGTTCTTATAGATTTGGAATGCTTTTATACAAATTGCCAAAGTTTGACCCGCATTTTTCGAATTAACACGGTCTCCGCTTCGCCCGGTTTTCTGGCCCCAATGTACCTACATACATAAATACATAATTACAACGAAACAAATATAAATACATACAAACAAAAGTGTGGTGTCAAACAGAGCCGAACGAAACCGCGGGAGTTGGAAATTTACCGACACCCGTTACAGATGCTAATTTAGTTAGGTTAATCACCTCCCACTTCAGCGAAACTATAGCGGAATATAGCTTGCAACTTTAAGGACCAGCACTATTTTGGAATTACCGTCTCAAGATGTGTTCACAAGTCTCACATTCTGATTTTAAATTTCAAAAACTCTTACGACAGTAAACAATTTTTTTATCTCGGCTTATAAATATAGCTCGCGATATAAAGAATATTATAATAAAATGCATTTCACCTCTCAACATCCCAAGTGTAGCGCTATAAAAATATAGTCGTCAGTATCGAGAGAATAAATAAAATATATATTCTTTTGCAAAGAGGATTGTGTATCGACTTTTACGTTTTGGCTTCTTATCACAATATTGGTTTCTTCAGTAATAGCAATATTTATAGCTCGTCTGACGTAGTGGATTGAACGCTCTAGTTAGATCAATGAACTAAAGTTCAGACTGATATTGAAGACTTTGAAAGCGTTACATGTGCATGAATTGAAATATTTAGGTATATGCGTTTCAAATGTTGTTTCTAAGCTGAAAACGATTACGGAATAAAAGCTAGACAATATTCAATAAACTCGCTTTGATTTCGAGTTTCGAGTTTTTTACGAATTTAAAAAAACTCGCTACTTACCTTGCTGACTGGCTAATCTTTTCACCAGAGCAGGAGTTATAATCGTAAAGCTTGTGCACACGACAGAAGAGGAACTCTCGCTATAATATAACTGACTAAGCCATCTGATTTATTGTCTAACTGACAAATAAAAGTAAACAAAAAGTGTCTGTTTAATTTACTAGCTTCTTACAATTCTTCTTTCATAATAAATAGGTAAGATATATGATAGTTAACGTCAAGAATTACTGAAAAGTGGACTAGAATAAATTAGTGTGTACATAACAGTGTGTGGAACAAACACAGACAGGAAATGTAAAAAATGTTTGGATTACGTAAAATATCTTTATGTAGGAGTGACACTTAGGGTGAGGGGACCTGATGTTCTGCCTAGTCTTTTTCCCAACTATGTTGCGGTTAGCTTCCAGTCTAACCAGATGCGGCAGAATACCAGTATTTTACACGGAGCGACTGCCATCAGACCTCCGCAACCACATTACAGAGCAATGCCGATATCTTAAGGTTAGACCGGTACCTGATACGCATTAATATTATTAGAAATCTTATGGCCAAATACTTAAACTTTAAGGCGAAGTGACAGTGACAACATAAGACTTAATGACTACTTAAAATTGAGTGGCGTTTGAGTATTTAGCTATTAGACAGGATATCTTTACATAGTATAAAACAAAGTCGCTCCCGCTGTCTGTACGCTTAGATCTTTAAAACTACGCAACGGATTTTAATGCAGTTTTCAGCAATAAATAGAGAGATTCAAGAGGAAGGTTTATATGCCCCACATTAGTATCTACATTGCACCCGTGTGAAGCCGGGGTGGGTCGCTAGTAAGATATAAAATGTAAAATGAGATATCTATGTTAGCCGAAGTTGGTAATGGTTTTTTAACGACTCTCATGGTTCTAATTAAGTTGTTATTGCATTTTATTAAACGACTTCCAAAAAAGGAGGAGGTTCTCAATTCGTCAGTATGTTTTTTTTTTTTTTAATGTTTGTTACCTCATAACTCCGCCATTTATAAACCGATTTAGATTTTTTTATTTCTTTGAAAGGATATACTTCCAGATTGGTCCCATTCAAATTTGGTGAAGATCTGATGAAGAACTTCGGAGACAGACAATAGAACTCCTCAATGACGAACAGTACGCATAATGTGATGATGTGATTATGTTACGAGCAGCGTCTTTAGTAGGTCCAACCATATTTTAGTTAAGGCCACTAAAACGAAAAAAATATAAAACATTTTAACAAAAATAAAACCGACTTCAAAAAAACGTTGAAAAGAATAAAATAATTGCCATATTATAAAATTAACAGTTTCAGAAGTCGGTGCCTTCAATTTAGTTCAGCGTGGATTAGCACCGACTTCTAAAAGTGTTAATTTTATAATATGGCAATTATTTTATTCTTTTCAACGTTTTTTTGAAGTCGGTTTTATTTTTGTTATAGAAAACGGTTTTGCAGTTTTTTGCCAAATATTAATAAACATAGGTACAATGATTATAAAAAAATATGATTATTTAATTGGACAAATAACACACGTATTTTAAAACAAAAGTAAGGAAAGAAGTTGCATTAATTGCAATGACGCTTATTAAAACTATTTTTAATTCACATTACCTCTCCGTACTTATAAATAAATAATAAGTTCGATAGCGCGGCTGAAAACCGGTGCGTTTACCTCACCACACTTTGGTACTTACTCCTCATTGTTAGAATAAGTGAAATACAAAATGTACCATTGTTACGTAGTGACCAATTACGGAAGCATTACGGAAAACTTCCTCGGCCTATCGCGTATGTTTGCGCAACGTTCGAAAACAATGCGTGTGCGCAGATCGATACCATATTTAGATAACGACTATCTAATTGGATTTCGCAAAAAAATTAGATCAGTAATTGTGTTTTTTTATCCAATGAAGTGTGTTCTGACAAGATGATGATATGTTCATTTACTTTTAACATTGTACTTAGTTACGTCATACAAAACAATAACCCTGGAGTCTTCAAGGCTACAGTGAATCGGCATTTTATAGGCAATTGTATTACTTACTAGCGGCCCGTCCCGGCTTCGCACAGGTGGACATTTTTCCCGTTTTAGCAACATTTTTCATTTATGCTCCGCTCCTATTGGTCGTAGCATGATGTTATATAGCCTATAACCTTCCTCGATAAATGTACTATCCAACACAAAAATATTTTTTCAATTCCAACCAGTAGTTCCTGAGATTAGCGCGTTCAAACACACAAACAAAGAAACTGTTCAGCTTTATAATATTAGTATAGATTAGAGTATGTCTTCGTTTACCATCTGAGGAATTAGACTATGGTTAAACTCGAATTAAGCGCAAACAAAATAAACTAACATAGTTAATCAAATACCCACTCATCGTGATGATTACGCTGTCAATATTATGTCAGTTTATAATTGACTATAGTGGACTGAAGTCACGATTTGAAGAAACATCCTGAATCATCAGGCAGATTTGACTGTTCAATGTTGAACAACAATATATTATGTGGTTTGTTCAAACTTATACATACTGTACGGTAAAGTTGTTCATATCGTCACCGGAAAGCCAATAATACTACTTAAGCGCCATTTTGGCTAAAATGAGTTATGTAGGTATTATATCGTTGGATTGCATTTTTTTTTCTGCGTCGAGTAGATTTTGTATTTTATTCTATTATCTTACGAAATCCCAATTAATCGACGCAGAAAAAAATCCAATCCAACAGTATAATACATAACTCATATTAGCCAAAATGGCGCTTAAGTAGTATTGGCTTTCCGGTGACGAATATCAAAAGCGCCAAATTCACTAGCAAGTTATATTGCGCAAGTTATTGTATGCAAGTGCGACTGCTGATTGTTAGGTTCTGGGGATCCCCAGGTCGGGCAGTGTGGGTATTTCCGTGTGGAATTCCTCAGTAGCAGCCCGGACTCCGAGCCTTTTGAGGCTCGCGGGTAAAATAGAGGACGGCAGTTTGTATGAAAATTCACGCGGACATAGCGCTAGTATATACCAATATACCTATAGAAGGAGAAACTGATTGACTGACTGATCCATCAACGCACAGCCTAAACCGCTGGTGTAAGAAACTTGGAATTTTGACAATACATATATAACTTTTATAACGTAGGCACAGAGAAGGATTTTATAAAATTCCTCTCCTAACGGGGTGAAAAAAAATCACACAAGCTAGTCTATACTAATATTATAAAGAGGAAAGATTTGTATTTTTGTATGTAACGAATAAACTTAAAACTACTGGACCGATTTCAAAAAATCTTTTGCTGTGCGAAAGCTACAGTATCACTGAGAAACATAGGCTATATTTATTACTGGAATAAAACTTCTTACGCGGGCGGAGCCGTGAGGACACAGCTAGTATTTTATAAACAAGTAGGTTAATTATCGATTAAAAATGGCCGATTTCATCTAACACGTATTACAAATAAACGTGATTCGGGTCGATCTAACAAATATCTACTGGTTAACGCACACGACCATTACAAAAGAAAACAGGAAGAGATAATTAGATGGTAATACAGCAATTAACAAAAAAATAAAGTCGGCCAGACGTGACCATTCTTTTCTTTTTTAATTTATATGTTAATTCCGTCCGCTGCCGGACGTTTGTTTGATAAAATATTTTTTTTATGTTAATTGGCGGTGGAGTGACAAAACAGTAGTTTGGTAACACAGATATATGGTTCTGTTCTGCCTAGACTTTTCCCAACTATGTTAGGGTCAGCTTCCAGTTTAACCAGATGCGGCTGTATACCAGTATTTTACACGGAGCGACTGCCAGACCTCCGGAACCCAGTTGCAAGGCAGTGCCGATATCCTAAGGTGTCAGACTTTCGAGATTCTGTCATAGGAAACTGTAGTATTAGGAGACTGTCATAGGTATTCGTATGTAACCCGGGACCGACTGTTTAACGTGCTCTCCGAGGCATCCACAGACTGACCGCGGCAAGCGCAGCTTAATGTCACAAATAGTATGATCCGCGTGGTAGTTAGACACGAACCCCTCAAATTGAGTTATGGCCTAAGAAATATATTTTCGAGCTTGTTTTAAAGTTAAATCATTAACCATCATTGCGTAAATGTATCTTATTTGTTTGCTACTAGGTACTAGGTTTGGGTAACATTCGTTTGAAGTCGAAATAATGTAGAATCTATCACTTGTCGAAATGTTTTCTTCATACATCTAATTGAAAAATATTAAAATGGCTATCTAGCTGACGGCCCATCTGATGAAAAGTCTTTACCGCAGTCTATATACGTTCAAAACACCAAGAGTATTGCTGATGCGTTGCCAACCTTAGAGATAGATGAAAAATCACATGTGCCTGTAATTTATTTCCCTGTTTATTATCCAGCTAAACACAGTCAATCAAAGTTGTACTACAATTTTTTTCGTATCTGCTGAGAGGAAACGCTTCGTCACGGCGCCGGCGCAGCAATACTCCCAAGTGCAATGACTCGACGTAACACAGGTTGCACAACGCACTGTTTACAGAACATAATTGCTTGTTAATTTTTTATTTATACACACACACACACACACACACACACAGTGACACTGCAGTTTGTTGGAGGCTGCAGGTTTACGATGGTTAACGGCAGTTGTAGTGATTATAACTAACTTTTTGTGCTAAATTTAATTACGTCTCGAGTCAGTAAACTGTATACAAATCTGTAAAAATGTTGATGTTTTTTTGGCAAATTATAGTAGATATTCAAGATGGAGTTGTTTCACCTTTATTGATTGTCATTGGTCATTAATGGTCAATTCCTAAGATTAACCGAGCGTTAATGGTTGAAACTAAAGATCTTGTATTTTTACCAATAATAAAGCAAAGACCCCAATATCTTTGCATAGTAGACCCTCTCTTAAGTTAGTAGCTATCACAGATTAAATAAGCTTACGAATCTATTAATGGTCAATTCCTAAGATTAACCGAGCGTTAATGGTTGAAACTAAAGATCTTGTATTTTTACCAATAATAAAGCAAAGACCCCAATATCTTTGCATAGTAGACCCTCTCATAAGTTAGTAGCTATCACAGATTAAATAAGCTTACGAATCTATTTATACTTATGTCCAGTTTGGCAATTAAAATGCTACCATTGGTAAGAAAAACGATTCGTTTTTGGCTATAGAAACATGTTAAGCGTGATCATATCAGGCATTATTAATTTATTTCTTTAAACATAGGCAAGTGTAAAGTACATTATGTACCTCTATCTTTGAGAGAAACTTTTGCTATAGTCATCAGTGGACGCTAATCATTATTTACGTAAAGCACCATGCAAATATGAACTTTAATTATTATTAGATACAGAACAATTATCTTTATTGCATTGTAAATTGCACTTCCGCCCGCTACGATACGCGCAGACTACCGCTGTTGCGTACCGATGCGCTACGACGCGCTTCGTCAGGTGTAAGTAACGAAGAAAGAACTGCGTTACGCTGTGTCAATATGGTATTGATGTAGATACAGAAGCTACAAAATTTGTAGTTTAATAGGTAACTGAAGGAACAAAGATACTATCATCATCATTTTCTGCCAAAATAACACAGTATACGTCCAAACTACATGTAGTGTTCGTCTAAACATAACGATAGAACACCGACATAATTCTGGTTATGACGGAAATAAGAACAATGACTTCACATTGCGAATGCTTGGCACAGCTCCAAAAGAATTCACTACGTTTTTATGAATTATGTATCCAGATTCAGGGGCATTGTTGAAAAAAGAAACAAAGAAAATTTTATAAAAACCGTTGTTTTAAACCCATTCATGATTCTAGGCGCCTTTGAATATTGGAATTCATCCCAAATAAACTTATTGTTAATCTCCAATAGACGATTTAACATTTTTCAGTTCGCATTAAATGGAATTTTACGATTATTTCTTATTACGTATAAAAATATTTGCTTTGATTTAAGAGAATTATTATGTTCTTTTTCAAGTACGTTCTAGAAGTGACTTTGAACGTGATATTTGACTTTGACACCTAATCTTATGTTACAGCGTAATCACGTGTGCATACAACATTACCAAATCAAGCGAGTTATTTATTTGACTGGGTGTTAAAGTAAAACCCAGTCAAATACCGAATATACCTATGACATTCCTAAAGGGTACTGAGAAGCCCGAAAGTCTGACAACTGGTCTAACTTTATAATATCCGCATTGCCCAGTAACTGGGTGGCGGAGGTCTGATGGCAGTAGTCCCGTGTAAAATACTGGTATTCAGCCGCACCTGGTTAGACTGGAAGCTGACTTCAACACAATTTGGAAAAGCTAGGCAGAACGAATGTTTTACTCGTAACGTTCGTTCTGCCTAGCTAGTAAAATATTAATAAGAGTGAATGATGTTTGTATAAAATTTAATATTCCACTTTCAAAAGGTTCAAACACTTTTCATTCCTCGCAGTCACGGTAGACTGAGGGACTGAGTAGGGAAATGAAAAAAAAAAGAAGTTTAATGTCGACGTATATTCTACGTTTATATTCTATCTATTTGACTGCCTCGTTGGTGGCAAGCGCGACTGCTGAGCTTGGGGTCCCAGGTTCGATCCCCAGGTCAGGCAGTGTTATTGGGTTTTTCCATTAGGATTTTTTTAGTAGCAGCCCGGAGTCTGGATTTGTGCCCAGTTAATGGCAGTAGACTCGCCTCCTATTACATGGGAGTTAAACATAACTAGCGAAACGACGGTGTACTAAAACACCTCTGCCAAACCCTTCGGTGAATACAATGCGTGATGTTTATATTCTAGCTTAATAAAAATTTCAAGCAAGCAGTAAAGATGACGCTATCTCGTTTCCCGTAACTGACGCAAGATGGCGTAATAATTGCGTGTCTGCCATCTCACTACCAGAATCTGTGGTGTCGTCTGATTTAACGAGTTTCTCACATTTTAATGAATTAGTCATAACAGTTACGCGGTACTTTCGTAAGATGCTACAGAGTTGTCTTTTAGGATGAAAGAAAAATCATTAGTCACTACTTGAAGTGGTTTTTGAAACTCTGTTGTAATAGAGAGGTTCCCGACATCATCTTTCTAGTTGCATGTGTGAGAAAATATAGAAAACTAACTACTAAATTTATCTTTAATACTTTATCTCTTTATACTTTAATATTATAAAGAGGAAAGATTTGTATTTTTGGATTTTTTTATTTTTGTGTGTAACGAATAAACTGAAAAACTACTGGAACGATTTCAAAAATTATTTTATCGTTAGAAAGCTACATTATCACTGAGTAACATAGGCTACGGGCGGAGCCGTGAGGACACAGCTAGTTGTTTATATTTTTATATTTTAGTATAAAAGCGATGCAGGCTTGTGTTGCTAGCACTATATTTGTTTATATGATTTCGGAGCTTACAACTATGAAGATAACGAAATAAACACGTGCCGATACATCAATTCTGGTCACAATAACCTCTTAAACACAGTCGTAAATCTTATAAGACGTGGTTATAGCCTATTTCCCATTAAGAAATTAATTAATTGGACTTTCTTCTAAAACATAAATTGATTTTAACAGAAGCTCTTTTATAACCGATGTGGTAATGCAAAACAATATTTTATTCCATGTCATAAATACGCTCATTAATTAAATAATTATCCAACATACAGCTGTAATAAATAAAACGCCGCTCCCATACAGATTTTCACACTTTCTATAACAACAAAATTTATATAAATGGAATCATTTCCCGGAGTTAAAAAATAGCGAAGTCGTTGACCGCTGGGTCATTTGTTAATAATCGCATATACCCCCGTACCACACAATTGAGTTCTACGACCTCGAGTAAAAGGTACAAAAAGGTAGAAAAAAGTCCAACACCTGAATAGGCCCTCATCAATCATGAAGTTACGTTGAAAGGAGTTTTTATTCTGATTGTTGCATCATAACACTTTCACTGCCGTTGAGTTAGTCATAAATCATAAGTTTCGAGTTAAACCGTGACTAAAACTGTTTCGCGGTGAAATCCAAGGACATTATTACTGGCAGACGATTAGATATCAACAGAGTGTTTCTGGCTTGACGAGTTTTATTTCGAAACAAAAAGTCGTGCTCGTAATGACGTGTCGAATAAATTCATTATTGAGAAAATGTAAGTTCCTGTTTTGTTTTATCCAGTTTATTTGACTTTCCATTTTTATATAACTAAAGAAATTAATTAAATAATTTAATGTTTTTAGTTTTCACATAATATAACAGAATATTAATCAGCGGTTACTGAGATATAAAAGTTTTACATAAAGCCGGTTTAGGTATAATATGAAGAATTTATTTCCGTTTAATATTAAATAAGGATTATCTTTTCATACACTGGAAGCATGGGTGTATCCAGGGTGGGGCGGATGGAGCCCTGACTCCACCCTGGCACAAGGAAGATTCAGTCAACCCGCCACCCATGTCTTCTAAAATAGACAGACCAAAGGCTATACTTATGGGCCTCAAAAAAGTGGGCATGGGCAAAATTGCGTCACAACCCTATTCTGCACTTCCATATTTAGTGACAAGATAAATAGTTATGGTTGGACTGAGTAGCTTTGCCCGACACTGGGCAAAATCCTGGCTCCACCCATCACTAGTAGGAAAATAGGGACGTAACAATAGGTAGGTATTCTAATGAGTCAACACCACAATCCATATTTGACCATTATTATACACATATTGTTTGACCAAGTAGTTACAGTCTAATTTGCTGATGACGTTAATTAGTAATGCAAGCTGTCAACACATCATAGTAATGTTTTTCTATCTGTCACTTTGATACTAAGATGCGATGACATAATGACATTGTTCAAAAGAACAGACACACGGAAATGAGCTTTCATTTCTATTTCTTTCACGCATGCTGGAGCTTTTTTAACAGAAATGATTTCACTGATTCAATTAAAAATAGACAAAAGCAGCTTCTGTCTGTCATTTGCAATTCCGATGTGCTGAATCATCGAGCTTACTGTTTCGGTGTTGAATACAAATGAATTAAAAATAAAATTGTGACCACGGTGAGTCATTGTCGGAAAACTGTTACACCCATTGATGTTATTGTACTGACGTACTAGATGCGCTGTTTAGAAGAACAACATGGTATCAATGAATTGTGGTGCCGGAACCACAGTGCCATAGAACTTGACAGTTGTATATCGGTAGTTTGAACCTTATTGCGTCAATGCATTTGGCACATGTTTTCTGTACTAGTTAGCGTGTCTATTTATTTCACCGTCGTTGTCTACAACATACACGGAGGACTGTCCTGCGATGACAATGTTGCGACGATTTTTAATATTGTTTGAAATAATAATAATAATTCTTTAATTCAGATAACTAAGGTCCAATGTGTTAGTAATTACAATAACGACTTACAACTATTGTTAGTAAACTGACATTATTTGGTGATTCATTATGACATATTAATTTATCACCGACCTCACCATCTTTTTCAAAATAGGAGAGGTAACATCCTCCTCTATTATTTTGAGGATGTTGTTGCTAGTTTCTCGTACTCTGCTTAGTAGAGATGCAGTTTTTTTACGAATCACCTCATGAAAGCCATCGGTTCGATTTTGCAATAATATATTTCGATGGTGTGTGTAGCCCGCCAACCCACGCTAGACTAGTGTGGTGGACTAAGGCCTAAACCTTCTCATTCTGAGAAGAAACGCGTGTCCAGCAGTGAGACAGTAATGGGCTGATTATGTTGGCATTTGAGTCGTTGCAATATTTCAATGATAATATAATAATATATTCTTCCATAATATACACAGTAAGCATTCAGATATGAGATTATTTGATCATATTTTTAGCAGAAATTGGAATCGAAAAGAGCTTTAAATTAGAAGTCACTCACTCGTATTTTCTGAAGACAATTGATTTGATTTGGTTGTTGATAAGTACCTGGAACAATAAGTATATATTATCAGTAAAATGTTAAACAAAATAAACGTATATAATTCCGTATCCAAACTCTGTCGAAGTCCAAAATATCCATTACAAATTCTTCAAACAGAAAGTTTACCGTCGTATAACCTTTCCCAGAACATCAATCCCTTTGCTCTATAGATGGGCACTAATAGGGTTCAATACAAAAATAGCAACCTTCGAATGGCGGTTTAGAGAGAAATAAACATCGAAGGCTACGCAAATCACTCCGTTATTTCAAAATTTATCAATCTGCAATCTCAATAATGCAACAAAGTTATCCAGAAATCTAATATGCAATTATTATAATAACACAGATCAACAGTCGCAATTTGTCAAAATGTTGAAAACATGACTTTGAAACTGCGTACTGTTTGAACGTTTATCTGATCCAGACTGATCTTAATTTGAAACGGTTTGTTGTCTTCATGAATGACGTTCGTCAGAAGTCATACCTTAAACATAACATAATTAGCCGCCCATTACTGTCCCACTGCTGGGCACGGGCCTCTTCTCAGATTGAGAAGGCTTTAGGCCTTAGTCCACCACGTTGGCCTGGTGCGGTTTGGCAGACTACACACACCATGGAGAACTTTATGGAGCCCTCTCAGGTGTGCAGGTTTCCTCACGATGTTTTTCTTTCACCGTCAACGCAAGTGATAATCAATTTCTGATCCGCACATGAATTCGAAAAGTCAGAGGTACGGGCCGGGACTGAACTCAGACCGTCCTGCATGGAAGGCAAGCGTTCAACCGGTAGGCTATCACTGCTTGTAGTCATAGCTTACGGTTGTAGAACAGTTCGATTGTTCAGGTGTGAAATTTAGATTAAACGCTAAAAATAAATGTTGTAAACACGTACGTCAACGGCGAAACACGTTTTGGATCAAAATGGAAGCACGCGCGCTCAAACTATTGTTGTTTTTCATACATAACGTAATATTACAAAGCAAATTAAATATAATATATCCTACACACCTAGATCTAAATTAAGACAACTCAAAAAAAGGTCATTTTTCAGGGGACGACAAAAAACGTATATCTGCCAATTTTGTTAGGGAAGTTATACCTACAATTTAACTTGATTTTAGATTTTTGAATTGTCTCAGTTTAGATCTAGGTGTGCCATATGTGCTCTTTTTAACTGCCTCGTTGGTCCAGTAGTGGCAAGCGCAACTGCTGATCGTGAGGTCCTGGGTTCGATCCCCAGGTTTGGCAAAGTGTTATTGGGTTTTTTCGTGTGGAATTCTTCAGTAGCAGCCCGGAATTTGGATTTGTGTCCGGTTGATGGCAATAAGCTCGCCGTCTATTACATGGGACTTAAACATAACGGCGACATGAGGGTATTACTTTAGACCTCTGTCCAACCCTTCGCGGAATATAGGCGTGATATTATGTATGTAAGGCTCTTTTTCGCCTTGATGTTTTAGAATCGTTAAGGTCTTAAATGGTCTTTTATTTTATTTCTAGTAGCTACGAAAAGTTTAACTTTCCTTTGCAATATTCATATATAACACATTATAGCACGACACAACTTAGAACTCGCATTGGCATACTTGATCAAACAACCAATGGCATTCGCTCATTTACGCGCCACTCGCACTCGCACTTACTGCGTCAGCATAAAGATCATTTTTTACTGCAGTACTAATGAACATTCGTGTTCTGGGAGTAGGAATGCCACCTTTTTTTTGAACAAATATAGTATTTTTCCCAAAAAAGATGCAAAACTATAGTACTTTTGGGAAATTCAGGAAAAAAATACACATTTATTTTTTATCATTATGTACTGTTCCATGTATATTTGTTATTGTTCTTCGCTTTGGCCATCAATGATCTATTACCTTTAAGCTTTTTTTGGGTGGCGTGCAAAAACTATCAGCACTGTCCATGTTTTTTTATTTTAACAACAGATAATAAACACTTGTATAAAAATTGGGCGACATTCATCGACAAATTATTGACAGTTTGACAGTTGACGTTTTGTTGACGCCATGCGTTTCGTTTTAAAATTCCCCGTGCTGCGTTGCGGGTGCGTTTAGAAGCGATCGGTTTTACGAAGTTTGCCAATGCGACCTCTTAGTTATGTCGTACTATACCTACAGTGTGTTTTCGTAACTACAGTTCTGTTAAAATCTGTTCACAATTCTGCACGCCGACAAATAACATTGTAAGAATTGTTATGCCGTTTATTCGTTTCTGTATATTGTAGTCGCTACTACGTATATTTTTACAAATATTCAGAATGGTTGAACACAATAGCCATGCGGAATCGACGTACAATATTAACTGTGGGCGTCTCCCCGTGACGTAATGCAACTGCGTTGTTGAACATCAAAAGAAAATGTATAATATTTTCTTGATTAGATTTGTTTCCTGGGACGTGATTATGACGTAACTTGCAGAAACACGTTGTATCGCTTCATCGTCAGTAATTAAAATGTTATCGTGTGAGCTTAGCGGAACTTACCTAGCGACTATTTAAATTGATATGATGTAAAGTACTAGTATAGTCTTGTCAGTTGTCACTTCGACGAAGAGTGAAGTAATTAAGCGCTAAATCCAGCAAGTTTTATTGCACAACTGACTTCCAAACTATGGACACCGCAGCAAGTCGATTTTTGCAAGTTTTACGAACTAAGAGAGCAATAGCATGCAATAATTTGCGAAGTAAAACATGCTGGATTTGGCGCTTCATAATTGAAAACTCTTCTGTGAGTAATTTTGCACACTTGTGTCTAATATCTGAATCTGAACGTAGCCAAACTCCTCGTACACCAAACGGACTACGGCTGGCGTTCACCAATATTAATTTACTTATCTGCGGTTAAATAAGAGAATTAATGTTTTTGTTAATGTTGAACCCTTCTCATTCTGAGAAGAGATCCGTGTCCAGCAGTGGGACAGTAATGGGCTAATTATGTTTATGAACACTTATGCTGGTACTGTTGGAAAATAATAAAATCTAATCATCACCATAATCGTCAGAATACCCGTAGGTAGTAAATTATAAAAAAAATTACCTAAGAAAAATTACGACTCAAATAAAGTACAGAAAACTAATCCCGTAATGAGTAAAACACGTACTTGAACTTAGCCAGTTATAAACTAAGTGCTAAACGGCTGTTTAACGATGTAGGAAGCTGGAGTATCCGCTCCTAATAACGGTAAACGAGACGATATTTAGCTATTAAGTTAACTTGCAAATGACATAATTACAGAAATTATTACTGTCGAACGATTTATGTTTTTACGATAATATTCGATATCCAGTAAGAATAGAAAACTTGCGGAAATTATAGATTTAAATGGTAACTATGACAGTTAAAGAGATATCTTTTATAAATAGAATGTTAGGTAATCTTTATCAACTTTTCCTGCGCATACGACCGATAAGATTTTAACTTTTCAATAAATAGAGGCGCAATAAGTTTTAGATCGTTTTTAATTATTTAAACAGATTCTTTAGACTGTGCGTACATGGGACACATGTTGTGTCTGTAGACAACGTTTTGGGCTTCGAGACTAGATTAAGACACAGACGATGGACAGTCCCTTGCAGACTTTCTAGTCCGCTATAATAAAAAGTATGAACATCATTTTAATGGCGGAATTATTATTATTAGACCTACGAGTGTGTTATTGCATAGGTTTCTATACCGTCTATTTTCGCTGTCAAAAAACTCCGCTGCGATTTGTGTATCGTCTGCTTCGTAAAAAGCACGCCGTGGACTGTCATCCGTCCGTGCTAGGCTTTAATCTCAAGCATAAGGCAGAATATTGTACTCCAGACACAAAGTGACCCTTGTGCAGAGCCAGTCTCTCGTGTGCGGAGACAGTCACTCGTGTGCGCAGATAGTCTCCCGTGTGCGGAGACAGTCTCCCGTATGCCAAGACAGTCTCCCGTGTGCGGAGACAATCTCCCGTGTGCGGAGACAGTCTCCCGTGTGCGGAGACAGTTTCCCGTGTGCGGAGACAGTCTCCCGTGTGCGCAGACAGTCTTCCGTGTGCGCAGACAGTCTCCCGTGTGTGCAGACAGTCTCTCATGTGTGGAGACAGTTTCCCGTGTGCGGAGACAGTCTCCCGTGTGCGGAGACAGTCTCCCGTGTGCGGATACAGTCTCCCATGTGCGGATACAGTCTCCCATGTGCGGAGACAGTCTCCGTTGTGTGGTCAGTCTAAAGAATGATTATTAGATTTTCTATTCTTTTTCACATAACCTCAGCTTACGTCTACTAATACTTTCCTAAGCTACTTACGTCTTCACACAAAAACATGTTATCAAGTCAGCTGCCAACGGCTCAATAGTCTCGTTGATTCGCGCCTCGTATCACGTGCTCCGTCCATCATTCTTCATTAAGGTATCTACAACTGTCAGTATATAACGGAGCTACCAGACTATTAAGATATCATGGTGGATTGTACTAACAATTTGATAGGAGGATGGGTATATGTTGCTGACGACACGTTTGGTGTAGTGGCTGAGCGATTGGCTTCTGCGCTTGGCCGTGGGTTCCATTCCCGCACGGATCAAATATTTGTATGGCCTACAAATAGTTGATTCGGGTCTGGGCATTTGTGCATGTGAAGATTTGTGTCCGTAAACGTGCCCACGATACAAGAGAAAATCTAGTGTGGGGCAAAATGAAAAAGAAAACATATTGCTTCAATCATTCTTCTGGATTGATAAAACATTTGCAAGATTGATGCAAAAAATATAGAATTAAACTTCATTATAAATATATTTTTTAGCAGATTACTAACTTAATTAGAATGTTCAGGAAAATAAATGAGAATTCTGTGAAGAGATCTTCTGCCTGGCATTATTAAACCCGGCTTTTGATAAAATTCCGTCTCAACGTAAAATTGTATTTGGAATATAGATATTTTTTTATAATCTGGGTATTTTGCCTTTAGCTTCTATTAAAAGAGATTAACTTTAGCTATATCTGTCACTACAGCGAATAACTTACTAAATAATACTATTTCTATAGCATCTAATGATAAAACAGCTAATCTTAAATCGCCCGTTAATCGGATACATGTTAAAATAACTCTGGGATGTTCTGTTAGTACTTGCGAGCAAGTGCAATCACGCCAACTAACTGATAAGAAGTCTGCAAACTAACACGTGGGCGAATGTTGAATGTTTATCGCGTCTGTCGGAGATAAAAGTTATTTTCTGAATTTATTTATTTGTATGGGATGTTAGTTTGTACTAACTTAACGGTCGATAAGGATTAAGTCGAAAATATCCTTTATTTTTTGTACCTCTATTGATATTATGCTCTTTGACCCAACAGTTATCTGGTACAAAATGCCTTCTGGCATTAAGTCCGCCTTATGGGCCACCATTGTGCATTAAAGTATTAAATAAATAAATTAAAAAAAAACATTTGCCTATTTTTATCCATACACTTTAGGACTTGCCCATTCCTTCCCTTCATCGTAAAGAAATCCACTGGTGACCAGTGACATATTGAGTTGTTAGAATTTAAGTCTGCTGTACAATAGTTATTGTGTTTAAAAAGAAGCTCACTTCCTTTATCAGTCTATCTTCTTGCTTTACTTTTCCTTTAGACCACGGTCGAATAGAAATACCTTAAGATCCCACGGTTCATTAACACGTTTGTTTTTATGTTCGCTACTGGGTTCTGTTTTTAGAAAAGCACTTTTTGCATGCCCTGTAATTTTACTCTTCCAAATTCTTATCGATCCTTACAATTAATACTTATCCAATACCATAAACCTTTCATATGGCAAGAACAAGTTTTCTTTATGAAGGAAAAATATAACATCATTTGCTTCCATAAATTCGTATTGATCGTCCATATCTAATGCCACAAGCTTTCTCAAGGCAATCCAAAGTGCTAACTATTTCCTCAGGTTATCGATCCACTTCGCTGGGAACGCGCCATCTGGCATTTTGTTGACCGTCACGTGTGTATGTATTTTCTAGAATTGTATTTTAGTTTTACATACGTCGTCAACGATCTAAAATGTTATAATGATTTGCGATCTGTGTTTTCTTTTAGGTATCTGAGAAGAGGCTCTTTTTCGGCAGAGGTCGGCTACAAGCTGATATAAGATAAATTTTTAAATTCGTATATTAATACTGTATTTAATGATCAAGATAGAATATCAAAAGTTGGTCTTCAAGATGGCAAAAGCTTTAGAACAAATCAATGCAATATTGAATATTATATCTCAGCCATTATAGCAAAACAATAGAAGTACTAAGTGAATTGAAAAAAGACGGCAACAAACAAATTTTTTACATACCTATAATGATATAAGAGTAATACCGAGACACAAAAATATGAAGCGATTAAACAAAGGGTATTGTGCACTCGATATCTCGATCATGCATGATATAATCATGAATCATAAATTTCATCATCGATACCTACATTGTGTTCAACAGTTTAATCATTGTAGTCTCCATAAATAACTTATGATGGTAATTTCGTAAATATCTGTTTCAAGGAAATATATTATTGGTATTTTGATTTTGTCATATATTTTTATATCAGGCGTCCAAGTTTGTTACACTTTTCCTCAAATATCACAGAAATCCATTAACGCAGCATACTAATGAACTAAAATTTTCTGCTACTCTCAGAAAACATAACAGCAGACAATTGTACCGTAAAACGGTTATAATTACATAAGTTATTATAACTATAAATAAATCTGGTTCAAGTCAGATGGTATCATCCATTGCGTGAAGCATTGTAAATGCCTAAGAACCAACCAAATGGAAAAGATAGATAACGGAATTCCAGTAAAACTACGGCCAATGCTTGATGTAATCTGAGTTATTATGGAACACGGTTTCTACTAAATTAGCCTGTCTGATTTTAAAATGATTGTGGACTTTATTTGTAGATACAGAAATGTGACGTAAACATAATTTTGCGTTGTGCCAAAAAGATAAACAAAGAATATTTGCGACACGACACACAATGAAGAATGTTTGTTGGAGTCGCAAAAATTCGGTCAGGTAGCAATACAAATTTTATGAAATGCATTGTCAGCTATCAGTCAGTTTAAATTACTTTTTTTTTACTTGTTTGATATAAAACTAGTTTCACGGATCGTTTTGGGTTAACTTTTTGCAATAATACTTGCCATTTTGATGACGTTAGTCACTTTAAAATTGCCATCATTTGGACAAATAGGAATTAAAAACTTACTTGAAAATATAAAATCTAAAATGAAAGTGTCAAAGTCTTGAAGATAAGAACAGATTGAAGAAAGGATAACAATAATTGAATTAGGTAATGTGTTGAGATAGAAAGCAAAATAAAAATAATAGTACAAAAGTGTAGCATAAGGAGAGCGCAAGTCATCGTAGACAAAAGAATTGTTTAATGGGCACGATCATACAGATAGTGCAGATTTTAATATAAGCCTTATTTAAGTTGTAAGAGAAAAGCGAAGCTTTTACTATTGGGTACTAAACGTAACTAAGATAATGATTATACACTTTATATGGATGGAAATTCCATAGTCTCATAAAAAAGATATTTGGTGGATTGAAGACCTTGATGCAAAACAGCGGTAGGATAATATCGTCTTGCTATCTTATTTTAATTCCAAAGCTAAGTGAGCATAGCCATGTTCAAGAACCAGAGATAATTAGATGGCTACAGACAGAATTTTACAGCTAAAATATTTTAATGAAACACTTAGAAACCATGTACGTGAAGGCCGAATTAATTATATGCGTATAGGAAACTTATTGTGATTAGCCAAATGAATCAACGACCTGAAGATGGGGGTAATTTCGGTGCGGAAAATTGAGGAACGGGTATTGTAGCGGAACTTGGAAGACGTATATGTTCTGCAATGAAAGGCGATAGGCTGTTTAATGAGACGAAATCTACAGCAAATCACACAATCAAGAGTAAATAAAGAACCTTGCATCACGCTATCTCCCATAACTCAGTCCGTGCCGATTTAGTTTGGTCCGATACAACGATAGAGCACAATCGGTTACGAAACGGAACCGATACCATCGCAATTCCAAGATGTTTTGATGACGTAGCTCCTCAGTTGGCTAACAACAATTTCGGTTACGTAAACATAGTTTTATCGATGAGCTTTCGTTCAACTGGTTTTCCATCGAAACAATAATTAGGGGAAAACAAGAATCGAAACGGGAAACGTCATAAATCATGTTATGAATTATTATTGGTTGTGAACAGTTTCGTTAATGGCCTGAAAGTACTTTTGGTTTTAGTCCTAACTAATGGCGCTGTAGATTAATAATAAATTATTCACCAAAACCTTCGTCATGAATAATCATGAGCCGGTGAAGCCGTACTATAATCTCCATAATCCAACCAGAATTAGTTTAAATTAGTGCGAACGTATAGACAGAGAGACGATGCCGATATGCTTTTAATGAGGATGATGATAATGATGATAATTCTTTATTAGTAGAAATGTATCGTTTGAAAGCAGATATATTCTCATACTACATCGAAAAGCACCTTTGGTCCAATTAAAAAAATATTAATCAAATCGTAATTATCAACTCCAGATCAGGTAGGTCGTAAATGAGAATGACCAGGAAAATGGTTTGGGGAATACCCATACTAATGCTTTCAGTAACTATAATGATAGCTACAAAAAAACATGCGATCAATTACAATGAACCAAAAAAACATTTAGCACTAATATTATTTAGGCCATAGTTCCTAACAAGCTTAATAGTAGATCAATAAAAAGTATAGGTGTGGTATTTTTTATTCGTCAAAGTGATAATGGACTTAGAGAAAAAATTTGTATCTGGAATTTTTCATTGTTGTGAGACTGCAGATATCTTTTTAACTCTTCTTACTACTACTAGTCTTAGTATCGTTCATTGATATTAGAGTTAATAAAACAATAAACGAAACTATCCAAACTTTTGATTAATACAGCCTTCAGAAGTTTCTGGAGATTGCGCATGCTGGAACTCAGCCATTTCTTTCCTGCAAAGATAAGGCTCTAAAAACTTGTTCACAAAAAGTGACAGTTCCGTCGGGTCCATTGGGGTGTAACAATCGTATTACGTCACAGCTACAGCTATAAAAACTCGTTGAAGAACCCGAAGATCACGATACATGCCGGAAGCTGGGTTGATGGTTTCCGCACGAATTTGGTGGAACGGAGGAAATAAAGTGCAAAATATGGAATCCGGTCGTGTAAAAAATATGGATGTACACCCAATAGCTAAAAAAATATACATAGACGATCGAACGAAAAGGACAAGTCATGAGGTTGTGCAAAAATAGACACCATCCTACTCTATGGTTATACTTATAGCTTTTAGGGTTTCATAGGCTTTTCTGGTTCGTCTCACAATATTATTTATAGAGACTATATTTAAGCAACCCAAGCTAGAAATAAAGTTAAAATGTCACGTTAAAATATAACACGTTCCATTTTTAGTTTATCAACCCACGTGGAGATGTAACACGTGACTCGGACACGCTCGCAAGTCACACGTAATAATGCCTTATTCATTCACACATCAACAGTAATTTTTAATGTCAAGTCCAAAACAATCTCACAAAGCTACAACGAGTCGTTGACGTTAGTTTCACGAAGACTAAGTCGCGCCCACTCATTCAACGTTTATACACAAATCTATTGACAAAACACAAAACCAAATATTGACATAGCGTTCGAGATTAATTTCTCGTTTGAAACTGGAATTTAATACACACACACGCTACATTAAGGCATATCATATAGAAATCCAGAAGGTTGTAGCTATGAATGGTCAAAAATTTATTCACAAGCTCGCACATACAATAAATGCAAGCATAAATATATCTAATTCGCGTGAAGATACGACTGTCACGGTTTTCAGTTGGTTTCGTTTTGCTTAACAGCAGAATTATGCGATGACTTTGTGTGATGTACGAGTGAACCTTCTGGTAATTCATATGTTGTGGTTTAAGCGAAGGCGGCGCGCGCGCACGGTAGCCGGTCGTGACTCACGCCAAGCGGCCGCATGGTAATGTGAACATGTTAATTGCTAAGATTCGAGCCTATCTCATAAATCCCTTTTGTGGGCAGATAGAATTTTTGGAATAACAGAGATTATTATTTACAATCTCAAAGAGCAATTTGATGATTTGTTATTATGCTGAAAAGACACTACATAAATTGACTTAAACTGCTCGCTATGTTGGAAAGCTTTTTGAGTAGTTAAGTAAAGAATAACTTACAATTCCAAACAGAATAAGTAAGAATTTAAGCAGAAAATATAATTTGGCACACTGAACCAAAATGATCGAAAAAAACAAACACGGACACGACGAAAACAAACAACCATCGATCAATGTAAAAACGTGACAAAAACAAAAAACACGAAGATAAGAGCCGTTACACCGAAGAAGATAAGTAACCACAAATACAAACACACGACGAAACACATCTTCAAAATCAAACAACTGTTGAAACTGAGAAGACCGAACGTAGCAAATTAATATCTTAATTAAATGACAATAAGAGATAAAGGTTATGGAATTTCATTAATCTCCGGTAAGCAGTGTTGAAAAACAAATATGTTATATCAAATAAATTAATGTGTTTCGATAATACATTGGTAGGAGCTAAAGGTTATGAGATAGTGGCAGTGCATTACGTATGAAGACGGGCCTGCCGTATTTTGATTCATTATTACTGGTCAGCATCTGAAATTTTAGTTGCCTTTAAAGTGAAGTAAATCCATAGATAGCTGATTCTTCACGTCGCTTTTCAGATGCTCATACGCTGACAACCACACCAACCACAGACCAAAAATACGCTTCTTTCTGTAGAAGATCATCTAGCTCTGTCCTCCGAGACATTAGAATATCAAAGTCAATGAAATTGTCCGGGTTCGGGATACTCTTTTGAATCAATCTCTCATCTAACATGATCTAATAATGTGTATACCGTATATTTCATCAGCGTTTCCATTAATCAAACAATAGTACACACTCAATATTTATTATTCTTCGGGTTTGGTCGTCAGCGTTGCGAAATAAACTCTGTTTCTGACCTACAATAATCTGATCAACTGTTTTCTATTAAGTACCCAATGTTTATCTGAATGTCAATGTTTATAAATCATAATGTCCTTCACTTCTTACTATAGTTATAGGTATAAACATTAAAGGGACGCGAGTACGCGACATTGTCACGACTGAAAGTGGTTGCCAACGTTTAGTCGCAGAGGTGGATCATTTCTAAACTAGAAATGGACGAGCTATTGTGATGTCAGGCGCACGCCGCGATCCAAGCGTGGTTCCTGGCGATAAATCTGCAAGACCGTTAGGTTAGCGACACAATTGATGGCTAGAAAAAAGAAATTTCGATTTGAATGCTATTTGAGATTGAAAAGCTTTTGATTGCGGTATAGAATTGACAGACTTTCTGTAATTCTGAGATTGTTGTTTACACTTTGTAAGGTCGTGTGTTTAAGAAGTGGGCAGTTCCAACAAAATTATAAACAGTTGTCCACTTGATCATAAAAGTTCATCATGATTAAGAAATTGTTCCCAACCGTCAATTTTCAATGGCAGTGTTTATTTGACAGTCTGATGTAGAGACCATTAACCATAAAGTTTGAGCTATCCAATAAAACAAAAAGCTTACTAATCAAGTAAAACTTTTACCAATCATCCATCTTCATGAGATACACGTCATACAACATGCACACTCGGTGGACCTCTGACACTGCGCGCACGCGTGTGCCTCAGGCGGCGTTTGCGCACGATTTTAGGTCAAGGCAGCACTCGCCAGGGATCGCAAGAAGATTATTACAAATTGCACTACACTGCAGTCGCTACGGCCCCTTTTAGTCTCTCCAACAATGTTTAGTATCATTTAAATCGGTGTTATACAAACTTGTCTAGCTTGACGTAAAAGATAACCCGACAAGAAACAGAAATCATGATGCTGCTGAATTTATTACTACAATGTATATAATTTTGGGTGCTTATAGCTATGATTTGGAATATCAAGAGAACAATTGGCAGGATAGGAAGGTCATACACGTGTAAACTATTGCTAAAAGGGAAACTACTCAAATTAAATGTTCTGATATTTATGGTCCTGCTCGGATTAATTTTATGTAAACAGAAGAAACTTTATGAACGTTTTCTGTTTATTGTTGAAACTTCTTTACCAATACTTCGACAAAATGATGCCAAAGCCAACGCATCTGATTTAATCTCAAGGAAGTGTACATTTACACAAATTAGAGCCATTATCGCTGAAATAAGGGCGCCATAAAGACCAGATGTACTCATAAAAGATTTCAAAAGAAAAGTAAATATTGTTAACTCGAATTTGATTGATATGTTATCGTAATGTTGAAAACTTACGATTTTATTTACAGCTGTTGCTGGCAACTTTTCAATACCGGTAATTAAGCTATAAATTCAATCAGGCAAACCTTAAAAGAACATTATTACTGAGATAAATCAAGCTGCAGCATTTACAAGATCTGAGATAATAGTTGAATCAGAAGTTGATTCAGTCGTGGGAATGATAATAATTGGTATCATGGGAATGGTGAACGGTCGTGATCTTCTAGATGGTTTGCTCGGTGACGTGGTTAATGGCTTCGAGTGATGAGTCCCTGGCAATGATGTAACTGTAGTTGAGAATAATATTTGCAGAATTGCAATCTCAAGAAATTGATATTTTTGCTAAATTATTAGTCGTAAAATATAATAGGTACCAATAATTAGCTTTTTATCTTTATCAGTAATATCATTATGTTTCTACACAAACAGACCAAAATAAAAATATTCAGAAAGGACCCCTTAAAGATAAACCATCTTTTAACTTAAACATAACTTTCCCTTTAAAATATGGCCAGTTGTGTGACAGTAGTAAAATTATGGGGGATGCATAGTACAATTTAACTGCTAGGTTCCGTGGGAACAAAGACAACAGGTGATGTACGGACATGTGTGGTCACGGAACGTGAACAATCACACAGAATACATTTTTACAGAAGGTTCACGTACACATAGCTGCACAAAATAAAAATATAGCTAGTGTGTTATTTACAATTGAACTGGTACGAAACTGTTACGTACTATATTATAGACCGTAGGTGTTTATAGAAATACTACATTTGCACGACCTCTAGGCGCCAAGTGTTCTATATTCATCGACTTTGCATGTCCCTGAAACAGACGAACTAAAGCCTATTCCTGTGCTCTTCAAGCATCAAATACATTATCCTTATGATGTAAAATGTGAACCAATTACTCTTCTGTAGGAACCTCCTTTTGTAACATTGAGTTGGCCATGCTTTGAAGGGGGGACATTCCAGCAGTCGGGAACATTTGAGGGTGTGCGCCGAAGTGTGTCCCCTGTGGCATGGGGCGCTATGCAACCTAACTTTGGAGTTGTACCTTAATTATGTTATGAAATATTCATACAGTGTCGTCTGTAGAATGAATAACTTTATGAGACTCCCAAAGGTAAGAAGAGTTATCAAGACCTCGAAGTAAATCTGGTTCAATTTTAGATTTGTTTATTCGGATACATCAGTCTGGCTGATGGGCACTTGTCCTATTTTGTGTACGTAACAAAGTATCAAACTAAGTACAAAAAACTTACCAACAAAAGGAGAAACCTTATGCAACGTATTTATGTCCTTTAAAATATTTTTTGTCACACGTGACGCAAAAAGAGAATAGATGTAAAAGGGGATTATTTTAAACACACAACATTAAAAATGGGTAAACAGCAAAGATGGAATAAAAAAAAGGCCAGAGGTCCCGTAAAGTTTAGAGTCCCTAGGGTCGACAGCAAAAATAATCCCGTCCATGTGTCACGGTCATGGATAAGCGATTAGCCGTCGACGGTAGCGAAAGAGATTTTTTGTATGGTTCAAATAAGATTGATGATCGAGGAGACAAAAAGTCAACAGTTTTTGGAAAATCAATAAAGTTTAGTAAACAAAAACATTAAAATGTATTAAATATATCAGTGCTATTATTTATACAAGGTTAGTCGGAAAGGGGGTACTAAGTATCACTGATGACTATTTTAAAGCTAGTGTTAAAATTTCAAAATTCGATAAAAAAAATTGCATGCAAAAAGATATTTATTTTAGTTTTTTTAAAATAATCATACCTGCATTAGTTATGAATTCAGAAAATTAAGTTTCTAATCCGTGACCCCAAATATGACCTAAATAGTAAACACAGCTGATCATAGCTATGGACAGATAGATTTTAGCATATTTTATACGAAATCTTGAAAAGCAATTTCTCTTAAACTATCGAGTTTTGGAGAAAGTTGTAGAACAAAAGTTATCCCTTATTATAGGTACTTTAACACCCTTTCGGCTTAGTAACCCCTTTTCGACTAACCTTGTATAAAAGCAGTGAAACCAAGCCTAGTGGTGAGACTGTCGGAATGCCAAGTCATAGGTCCTGTGTTCGTACCCAAGGCACGCACCTCTGACTTGTCGGATTCATGTGCGTATTGTATAATTATCATTTGCTTAAAAACCGGTGACGGAAAACATCGTGAGGAAACCATGCCTGAGAGATATTTGTCGACGGCATGTGAAGCCAAGGCAGAGGCCCATGGGCGGCATAAACTCTGACACCAGGTTAGTCACTAAACCACACGAAAAGAAGATTATTTATACAAATTAAATATTTGAACCTTTTAGTAGTATCGTTTGTGAGGATATCTTACTTTCAATTTCTAACATTCTGTTTAGAAGTATTACTAGTACGACATTTTTATTAAATAAATAACACATTAGAAACAGACACTATTCACCCCAAATTGTTGCTGATCGAACGACCAAAACTAATGTCTAGAAACTGAAATGGTCCATAAACGAATCCCGTGAGAATGATCCAAGATAATAACATATCGCCGTTCCCCAAAGGGTGTAAGCTGAGGGAGCGATCTCCGCCCCTTGCGTCCAACAACACGAACAATGGGCATGCGCGCAGTATTGTACGACTTTGGCAGACTTTATTTTTATTTTTTTGAACAAAGCTTTGCACGGCTAAAGAGCCGGTCATGCTTTACGATTTACAACAATGTGATGATGAAATTAATCATCAGTCTGATGGCAATGACGTTTTGCATCATCCTCTTTTGAATCCCACTAAGTTTCTTTACCGTTTAAATGTTATACAACTAGCGCGATTTGGATAATTTGTCTCGGAGAATCATTAACGTTGAGATTTCGCAATCAGCAATAGATACTGTACAACAATGGGTAATTATATGTTTTTTTTAACACAAAATTGGCATAATAGCAGCGAATATCTCGTTTGAAACGAAATTAGAAGTGTTTGATTAGATAACATTCCGGAAACATAATTAAATATACCAATTAGTCTTTGTCTTGGACTTTCCAAAACACTTAAACGATGTTTACATAAAAAACTTTTACTTTTATGTTAGCAAATTCTAGAATAACAAAACTTAATAAGCGGGTATTTCCCGTTTAATTAATTATACATACCCAAATTGCAGTTCACACAAACATTCAAATAATGAAGCTGAAAATTGCATTTTCTCTCACTCTTTTAATAAACACATCATGCTGCGGCGGCTTTTGTGCCATCGGATGCACGCTCCACATATCTGCACGTGACCGGCACGCGCCCTCCGGCCCTCCGACCCTCCGGAGGGACAAGCCCTTGGCAATCTCGTATTCCCCAGTAACTATGCTGTCCCGGGAAATTACAAATGCAGGATGCGCACCCCAATTATTCCTGAGAAGTCTTGTAAATACGTGACATTGTTGTTTCTTTGAAAATGATGTAGCTATTTTTTATGTTATTGCGTATTTTCTTATTTGTATTTGATAATAGCAGTGATAGCCTAGAGGTGTGACTGACGGTCAAACCATAGGTCTCGAGTACGAACCCAAGGCACGCACCTTTGACTTTTCGGATTTATGTGCGTATTGTATAGTTATCACTTGCTTAAAAACGGTGAAAGAAAACATCGTGAGAAAACCGGCATGCTCGAGAGATGTTTCTAGACGGCATGTGAAGCCAAGTCAGAGGCCTATGGGTGGCATAATCTCTGACACCAGGTTAGTCACTAACCACACGAAAAGAAGAAAATGAAGAAGAAGAAAAGAAGAATTTGTATTTGATTGTAAAATAAGGAAAATTGGTCGGCACTTGATGTCATTCAAGAATTATATGGTGACGAATGATATTTATGCAAAACAAAGAATGACTGATAATAACATAGAATTGAAAGTAAATTTCGATAAGTACACGACTTATCAAATGATAATGTCATCAGTATCTAAGACATTCACTTCCGCTATAGTTTCTTAAAAATAGGTTTCTTTGTGTAGATCTTACTTATTAAATAGAAAATACTTTGAAAAAAGTAAATAATAGTCAGATCAAGTAGCATCACATCTAATTTCTAATAGATAGATAGATATACTTTATTGCACACTAAAAGAAATAAAACAGAAGGAAAACACATAATTAGGAACAGTACAAATGGCGGTCTTATCGCTTAAAGAATTTCTTCCAGACAACCATTGGATGGAAAGAATTGTTAAGAAAAATATAAAGGGCAGTTTGCAGCGTATAAATATGTAACCTAATGTCCTAGACATAGCCGAAACAACAATGTAAACCAATTTGTCAAACAAAAGCAACCAATAAATGTTAGTGAACAACAAAATAATAGATACAGCAATAGAAAAGCTTAACTAAATCTCACTAAATCTATAAATCATAGTTCCCGCACTTGTGTACCTAATCCCGCATAGATATCTCTAAACCCATGCGGATTTACAAAGATTCTCATCGCTTAATAAACAGGATAGAATACGTAAGTTATCACGTTATAAATTTTCTCTAGTATTGTAATAAAATAGCCAATAAATTATCGCACTATAGCCTCATAATATATAGCTTTAATACAAGAGGGGACTATTTCAACCCTTCATATTTCAAAAAGTAATTTCTGTGACCTTTAGAAAGTTTGTCGACTTAGTGTACAGTCGGAAGGAGTAATATGTGCCTACTGATAGATTTAAAACCGCTTTTAATGGAGCCGATTCTCTTATTCACCAATTCAATTAAAATTAAAGAATTGCTCTTTTACCTACAGACGGCGCGAGAAAAGGGCGGAATTAAGTTAGAGATGTCAAATTAGTGTACGCCCTGAACTTCACCGTGTTTTTGTAGACACTTTCCAACGTGTCGTTTACATTTGTATGGAAATTTTAGTTCAACTTAATTTGACTTAATTTAATCTTTCTTATTTTATTAGAGTGAAAAAGATGACAATAGTCTAAATTAAGTTTAGTTTGTGCATCAGACCAGAATAAATATGTGACAATGTTGTTCTATCCATAGTCAGATGCCTATTATTGGCGTTTTAAAATCTGTTGGTATGCAGATATTATTGCTTCTGACTGTACATAGCTTTTTGATGTAATTTCCAACATTTATAAATGTAACTTTATTTAATACCGTTTTGATATTTGTATAATGATACAAAAACCTGCATCCCTTGTCACATTTGGTTAAAAATAGAATTACCTGTCATGTTTTTATATGCTATGAAAGATAAAGCTAACATCTCTCACGGCCATTTTCAATAATTCATCTATCCGTGGTTTGCCCTACTAAAGATAGTATGACATTACTTCTATGGAGCTTAATAACAAATTTCTATCTCTGGTTTGGCAAACCGTCGATCGATAGATTATTGAAAACGGCTGTAAATGCTTACTTATCGCCACTCATTTCGCATGTACATATTTAACAAGTATTTGTAAAATGTAATTTCCATCCATGTGGGTCCAGCACGAGTGAGGGGGCGACATCAGTGACGTCGACACGATGCAACACATGCAATATTTAATTATGAAAGGGGTGAACATAGGGGAGGGGTCTACTGATTGTATTTGCATAATAAAACCGGACTTTAATAGGGAGTTCGTGCTATTATTTTGGATGTAGACCTCAACAATAAAAAATCAATAGAATTGGAATCATAAAAAAAAGAAAAATTTTGTCATTGGTTTAAAAATAAAACAATACCTATCATATAACTAGACAATAAATTGTTCCATATCCACACATACGAACAGCTACGCGTAGCCGTACAGTAGAGAGCAACGGAAGCGTCGCGTGCGCACCGACTGCAATTAACTTCAACCGCATTGTATCCTGTCGCGCATGCGCGGGACTAACTGTACTGTGCCCGTAGTTACGTGCACATTAACACATCAACATTCATCCATTGAGTAGAGGTTATCCAATAAAAAAAATCGTCGGGCGGCAGTGAAAACCACGTATGTGTAAAATACAAATTTTTAAAAGAGATATAAATAACTGTCTCCTGCAAAAAAATGCCCGATCAAATGTTAATACAAGTTTTTCATCGTACGTCATAGATAGCTTAGAAGTATTTGAATTGAAAGTTTGTTGAACTAGTACGTGTATGACGAGTTTATCAATCTAAATAACAAATAAAACGCTTTTGAAGAAAATTTTATTTACGAGATTTTTACTGCCTAGCGTTGATATGTAAAAAGGTATTCTAGTCGCACTTGCAATGTGCTGGCTAGTATTTTCTGGTTTCTTACGATTAGATTTTCAGGTAGGACAGGAAAATTCTCTGTTTAAGGGGCCGTTCCAGTTTCTCAGCCATTTCACTCCGACTTAAGGGCTTTCATAAAGATTTAAAGAGATTTTAGGCGGTGTTGAAAAATTTATTCAGTAAAAATTCTTCAGGATAACATTATAAATATTTGAAACATATTTTCGTCTTGATTTGTTGCCTAGAAAGAGGAGGAGAAAGAAAATGTATAGCATTTTTATTTCTATATAAATCATGTATGGAAATAAAACTATTGTTTAAATATTTGTGACTAGCTGTGTCGTCACGGCTCCGCCCGCTTAAGAAGTTTTATTCCAGTAATAAATATAACCTATGTTATCTTATTCTTTGGCCAAAGAATAAACGTTGCCATCCAGCGTGGTAACGCTGCCAGTCTTCTGGGCACGCTTCCGGATGACGATGATGAGGAGGAATATTTTGACGCCTAAGTGATATTTTTGAATAATTTGTATTTTAATAATTTTGTATATAGGTAGTTAGTTTTGTCTTTAGATTTGTATGTTTTTAGTTTAGTTTTATATTGTATATATTAGGTTTAAATGTAGGTAAATGATATTTGTGTATAGATCAATAATTTAATTGTATAATGTATGTAATAAATTTCAATTTACCTATGTTACTCAGTGATAATGTAGCTTTCTAACGGCAAAAGAACTTTTGAAATCAGTCCAGTAGTTTTTAAGTTTATTCGTTACATACAAAAATACAAATCTTTCCTCTTTATAATATTAGTATATAGGTAGATATAGATGACACTCAGAAGGATACACTGAACTTCTACAGATTAAATTTTTCAATATCAATAAAATCAACATTAAAAACGGCTTAAAGTTAGGTGAGATGGCATTGAAAATGGAAAGGCCTTTTAAGCCCAGCGTTGGAATCACAAAAAAATCTAGATTAGACTACTTAGATTTTTGACTCGTTCATGTTGTCTTATATGCCTTATTTCGACTCCGTTGGAAGAAATGTCTGATAATAGGCGAGTCGCTCAATAACAATGATTAGATAATGTCTGAACTGCACAATTCGTTAATCGGACTCTCAAAGAAGATTACAAGATGGATGTTATGAATACAGGCCGAGATTATACTAACACACGCAATACAACAATAGGTAGCACTGAAAAACAATAATGTAACATAAATAGTGTGTGACACATTCAAAAATGAATTACCTATATTTTAAGGAAGAAACAGACTATATATATATAGATTTTATGGGTGCATAGGGAATTGGTTGGATACCCTTCAGGTGTCACCAATAACTGCCCGGTTTCGTAGAAAAGGTCCGCAAGACAATCTACAAGCAGTCGAACAGGAAAAAAAAATTTAAAGAACTGCCATTTTGGTCTAGTGGTCGCAAGCGTGACTGCTGAGCATGGGGTCCAAGGTTCGATCTCCAGGTAGGGCAAAGTGATTTTGGGTTTTTCCATTAGGAATTTCTTAGTAGCAGCCCGGAGTCTGGATTTGTGTTTGCTGACTAAAAAAACATATTATGGTTCTTAAGGACAAGGCTGACCTCGAGAATAGACTATAGGCTAAACTTAATATCAACAATACAATGACCATAAACGTTATCATCAACATACTCATCATCATGGCGGTTGAATGGAAACAGGAAAAACGTTTAAAGTTATTCATTGCAATAAAATATAAACATAATTAACCCATTACTGTCCCAGTGCTGGGCACGGGCTTCTCAGAATGAGAAGGGTTTAGGCCTTAGTCCACCACGCTAGCCTGGTGCGGGTTGGCGGACTACACACGCCTTGAAGAACTTTATAGAGCCCTCTCAGTTTCCTCACGATGTATTCCTTCATTCATTGCAAACATAACATAACGTCACGCCTGTATTCTTGAAGGGTTGGGCAGAGGTGTATAATAACACCCTCATTTCACCGTTATATTTAAGTCCCATGTAATAGGGGGCGAGCCTATTGCTATCAACCGGGCACAAAACCAAACTTCGGGATGCTACGGAGGAATTCCACACGTATAAACCCAATTACACTTTGCCTGACCTGAGGATCAAACCCAGGACCTCACGATCAGCAGTCGTAATTGCCACCACTAGACCAACAAGGCACTTAAATTATATAGGCAGTATTCATTGCAAGACTAAAATAATTCAACGCCGTTTAGCACCTAAGGACCAGTGCCTTCTTCTGGTGGTCCTTAGGTGCTAAACGGCTTACCCTCGTTACAAAAGGGTAGCACACCCTAGAGACATATTAGGACTTCCAGTATAGAAATGACCTTGCCGTCCTCGTGTCAGTTACTCTTATAATATAGTAGGATTATAACAACATGGCCGCGGCTAAGTATAGCGGTTTTACACCTTAGTAAGCAGGCAACATCACGCCTAATGAGCTAAACGGGTCACCAGCTCCCAAAGGAACCACTGAAGCGGAAACTTATGAGGACATTTAATGCGTCCTTGTCACAATGGAGTAAAGGTCGTTTTAGCTTGCAACGAAACATAAAGGGTGAACCTATAATAAAGCTACATTAGGAAAGTTATGATACGTCTATGTTCTAATTATTTAATTTGTGTGATGTACGTGAAATTCTAATGTTATTCTCTCGTTAGTAACTTCATAACTCACACATTAAGTTTGGATAGGTGGATTTCAAAGTTAGTCTAACTTAATAAGTGACTTCACTTAGATAGACGTAGGTAGGTACTCGTATATTGTACTGTGTAAACTTGATACCTTAATTTTTATCAAATCGACATTGTTACAGCTAGTTCACACAGAAATTGTATACAGGACCTGTTTTCAACACATCCAGTACCGACGGATATGTTAAAACAGATACGCTGTGTGAACGGGCTGTTATTTAAAATTCATTCTGTATTAGCAAAAATTGCTAAACTGAATGAGTGGGTCGAGGAACTTCAACTATACCCCACCAAGAAGAACATAGTCTGCTTAGTTGTCGGCAATAAGATTGACAAGCATATCATTTTGGGACCCAGTGCATAATATCAGCAAGCACATTGGGTCACCCGCGCGACGACGCAACGAGTATTCCCAAGGAGGGTTGATGTCAGGCAGGCGGCCGGTCATAAAACAATAAGTCAAAACCTTTAACAACATGGGTTTACGAAATACATGTTGTGCCGACCGCACCTAGTGTGGGATAAGGGCAGCGAGATGATGATGATGATGATGGCAAAAAATATATTTTTAGATCAATACTTTTCGTCACATTGTGGAATACAATAACGATACGATTTCCAAAGACTGCATTGCGTTCTACTAAAATGCTGATCAATAAGCTCGAGCATCATAAATCAAAATTTTCACCTCACAATTCTATCAAAACATGAGAGCAAAACTTCAATAATGACATTCCGCCCAATAAATCTCAGATTCATTTGAATACTTGTTAACTAATTTGTATATTCGTACAAGGCCTGTCCTGCCCCGTATAATTTGTAGCCCGCATGTCAACGACTGGGCACTGTGATTCAATGGAAATTGAATAAGTGGAGAGCGATTGTAGACCTCGATAGAGTACTCGATAACAAGATAATGTGAACATAGTTGACAACATTCCGATTCTATCGGCTAGACTGCAATAGAAAAATAGCGAGCATACCGGACGGCGCATAGTTCTATAGATGAAAGATCAGTGATATAAAGATATAAAATATCTAGTCAGTTACAATAACATAAAATATCATCACGCCTGTATTCCCCGAAGGGTTGGGCAGAGGTGTATAGTAATACCCTCATTGCGCCGTTATGTTTAAGTCACATATAATAGAGGGCGAGCCTGTTACCACAAATCCAAACTCCGGGCTGCTACTGAGAAATTCCACACGGAAAAACCCAATTACACTTTGTCGGACCTGTGAATCGAACCCAGGGTCTCACGATCAGCAGTAGCGCTTGCCACCATTAGACCAACGAGACAGTCACAATAATTATCTATTAAATACGATCATAACTTAAGCGAAAAAGAATCGAGACGAAAAAATGGATCTCGTTAAGGATGAATAATTAATATCAATATTTCATCCAAACCACAAATCTTAATGAATAGCAATAAAAACGTCATAAACACAGCTAGACAATTAAGAGTAAAATCTAACTGTTCGCATTTTCACTAGCCCGTCCTCCTTGACATTCAATCGATCGTGCGAGAACGTATTTTCAAACGCACTCTGTCCTTTTCATTCCCACAGGGAAGAGAGAGAGGAAATTATTTGACAGTTCAACGGTCCAACGGGTGACAATTGCGAGAATAGATTCGTTCTAGGGATCATTAGGTCAATGGCAGGTTAAAGGATTTGTTACACAAAGCTGAAGTTTAAAATTCTTAACCGCTAAATCAACTACAAGTTAAATTGCGCAAGTTAACTTCTGCAATCGACTTTCACTGTGGACACTGTCGCAGCAAGTCAACTTCTGGAAGTATTACCGATGAATGCCCGGTTCCTATAATAATCGTTTTGCTTACCAATGGTAGCATGTTTTATTGTCAAACTGGGCATATAATTACGGTGTGTCCCTGGATAATGTGCACAAATGAAAATGGGTGAAACTAGACTACAATTTATCGAAAAAAAAAAATAGAAAAAAAATAGTAAAAATAGTATTCAAAATATTACAAAAAAATAAAAAATACTTCAAAGAATCGCGTTTTTTAACTTGTTGACTGATTTTTAAGGGTTGCTTTTTATTTGCTATGCAACATCAACTCCTTGCCATCATTATTGTTTTTATTTAAACGAAATACATGCAATGAATATTTTTTTTTCATATTTATTAATAAAAAAACGAAAACTTCGATATAATTTTTTTTGTTTTTTAATTATCATTTTTTTTGGCGATAAATTGTGGTCTTGATTAACCCATTTTCATTTGTGCACATTATCCAGGGACGCACTGAAGAGTCTTAAGCTAATTTTAACTGTGATAGCTACTTCCATATGGGAGGGTCTATTATACAAAGCTATGAGGTCTATGCTTCATTATTGGTAAAGATACAAGAGTCTCAATTTTAACCAATAACTCTCCGTAAATTATAGGAATTGACCATAAGTTAGCTAAACTTGCGCAATTTAACTTGGTAGTGAATTATGCGCTTTAGAGCCGAGCGTACAGTCTAAAATAAATTGGAGAAGGGAAAAAAACATTGCGTGGCCTGTATTATCTTCTACCTTTTACTTTACACTTATCTCAAGTCTGGATATGGAAGCTTGATCTTGTTTTACATTGAGTAATTAAATCATGTAAGTTTCCAGTTCCAAAACCCGAACTTATACAACGTGTAATATAATAAACGCAAACCCTGAAAGTAGTTTGATAAGAATCGGCGACTGAGTCGATTTCAGGCATATTTTGATTTTTTAAACGTTCTTTTACAAATCTTTCTTTCAATTGAGGTAAAGAAAATTGAGCCTTATGTCAACGCCATAAGACTAAATTTTAAATGCAGTTAACAATAAAAAGTAAGACTATTTTCAAATAATATTTAAGCACATAAAAGTAAAATTTCAGTGTTTGAGTGTTTACGTCATTCCTGTTACATGCCATATAAGGTACTCATTATCTCCATGTAAAACCCTCCATAACAAATGAACTAAATATAATAAATAAACATAACATAACATCACGCCTGTATTCCCCGAAGGGTTAGGCAGAGGTGTTTAGTAACACCGTCATTTCGTCGTTATGTTTAAGTCCCATGTAATAAGGCGCGAACCTATTGTCATTAACCGGACACAAATTCAAACTCCAGGCTGTTACTGAGTAACTCCACACGGAAAAACCCAATAACACTGCCCGACCAGTCGCGCTTGCCACCACTAGACCAACGAGGCAGTTAAAACAGTAATAGTTGTCTATACTAATATTATAAAGAGGAAAGATTTGTATTTTTGTATGTAACGAATGAACTTAAAAACTACTGGCACGATTACAAAAATTATTTTGTCTTTAGAAAGCTATATTATCACTAAGTAACATAGGCTATATTTATTACTGGAATAAAACTTATGACGCGGGCGGAGCCGTGAGGACACAGCTAGTAATAAATAAATTAAACAGTATTGCAGTCCTCGTGACCTCGTAACAGGACTTTTTAGAACAAAATGTCCTCCATTCTTCGCAGAGAAAGTGAGCAGTAAAAACACAGACCTACAAACATGTTCTGCATATCAATCGATGTGTAAAGATTGATAGAATGATTGATAAGCTCCCGAACACTATGGCTAGCACTCTCGTAATGACACGGCGGGTCAAAGACGATACAATCTGACATTGCGTGATCGTTGGCCGAGAACTTGACTTTGAGATAGGGTTCGCATGTTGCGAAGCGATAATTTCTAGCTAAAATGACCCAGATTTTACGATAGGATATGACGGAAAGATATTGTTAGAATCTGAGGTGAATTACAGTTCAGAGCAAGTTGTTCGTGTTTTCTTTGTAAGATCGACTAATATAAAGGTTTAATTACTTAAATATACAATATTAAAAAAGCTAGTCCGACCCGAAAGAGGCACAAACGTACCGCAATAACATTACTATAAGTAAATAAATAAAAAAAAACACATTGTTAACGAACATAGAAATGTTATTGTTATTTAAAATGCACGTTTTTAGCACACAAATAACCCCAATTTCCATAAAATTTTGCAAATACTCAAAATTTTACAACATCGGTACCTTCGAACGTGTGTTTTAAGGAAATTGGTGTAATTTGGGTACTCAAAACGTCCATTTTAAATAACAATTACATTTTTAATAATCATTAATAATGTGTTTTTTTATTTATTTTTAGTAATGTTATTGCGGTACCTCTCTACCCCTTTCGAATCGGACAGGGTTTTTTTTTACATAAAAATATTGTATAAGAGGAATTATCTCCAGAAATTTATCAAATCGAGTTTGCATTACTTCTTTCAGTTAAACTCACTTCTAACAACACATTTGTTGAATTAAATCTGAAAAGATAAATTGACAACCCTAAGCTATAAAAGAAAGATACACAGTTCGTAGAAACTAATTTACACGATAGCGTATCGTTAGTTATTTTTATTATAAATTCTGTTATTTGGCGTTGTTTCAAGTTTTTCTCGTTCTAGAGCAACGCGTTACACTTCGAATGTCAAAAGTTCGTTATGAATATGATTTAGTACATATAAAAGTCTATCTAGACAAGGAAGACTAATCATTTCTGAACACTTGGAGAATGAAATATGAGGAATAGTTTATATTTTGATACGTTTTTATTCGTTAAAAAGATTCGTAGCTAATAATGATTGACGTCGATCTTTTTGGAGCTTCTGTTAAATTTTTGTTAAGTAGGATTGAGGATGTTACTTTCTTTTCAAAGTCATCGTTAGTTCTATATTAAGAAAATAAATATGATAAAACAGCAGTGATAGCCTAGTGGTGTGACCGTCGGACTGCCAAGTCATAGGTCTCGAGTTCGGACCCAAGGCTTGTACCTCTGGCTTTCCGAATTCATGTGCGTTTTGTATCATTACCATTTGCTTAAAAACGGTGAAGATAAACATCCCGAGGACACCGGCATAAACTCTAGACACCAGGTTAGTCACTAAGATTAAATAATATGATGGTGTCATATATGACAAAGGTGCAGGTATGGTTATAGCAATTAAAATAAAGTTTATATCACACAGGCATAGAACGTGTGATAAAAGATAGCGTCTCTTTTTCCCAACGCCGCGTTTGATTTTCATTCCTCATGGATACCATCTTGCGAAGGCAGACTCTTACCTGCACTTAAGGATATACTAAAACCTATAAAGATGGAAGGGGGATCTTTGGAACTCACCGCAGTACCCCACATTTGACCTACAACAATCTAGAGCGTTTAAAGACCTAACAATCTAATAGAAGAGTGAAAATGTCGGACATAATAGACTAGTAACGGTGTTCGCGTCCCGCTGCGACCGTGACACGACTAATTGACGCGACGTTTCAGTCGTGTCGTGTCGCGCGTGACCGGAGCGCGTCGTGCGGAACATCCGAATGTAAATGCAGCTGATGCCTAACTTGTTGCGTTGAAATAAAAGTGATAGCATTGGGGCAAGCGAGCTTCTTTCCCAGCCGCTGCAACTTCTGTAAGCCAGAATCTACAATGGTAACCATCCAGAAAAAACGTCGAAACGATGACGTCAGTGTGTCCCGGACAAATGACTGAACTGCCTTGGAACCGGTAATGAAAATAATCAGAAAAGAAAAATAAACAGTAGAATTAATTATATAGCTTGCCTCGTTGGTCTAGTGGTAGCAAACGCGACTGCTGGTCTTGAGGTCCTGGGTTCGATCCCCAGATCGGGCAGTGTTATTGGGTTTTTCCGTGTGGTATTCCTGAGTAGCAACCCGGAGTTAGATTTGTGCCCGGTTGATGGCAATAGGCTCGCCCCGTATTACTATACATCCCTGCCTAAGCCTACAAGGAATACAGGCGTGATGTTATGATGATGATGATGAATGATTATGCTGGAGCTGATTCAATATTGTACATCGTCCGAGATGAAGGTGTCTATGATGTAGCCCTGGTTGAGTAGTGGATGTTTACGGGCGGATATGGCGACGACATTAGTCAACAAAACCACACCACTTTTCGGAAAATATATAAATAGTAAGTGTAACACATAAACATGGAATCGATTGATTGTTTCTCAAGTCAGAACAAAAGAATAGCTGCAAATAAAAATAGAACGAGATTCACAACAATTCTTGTTAAATAAACTAACACCGACCGAAGTTTTATCTAATCTTAGAAGAAAAAGAAACGCAATTTTCCTCAAAGCTGAAGTTAAGATAACTTTTCAAAGAAAAAATTCCAACTAAGCTTATTTGATAAGGGTTCTGCAGTCATTGTAAATTGAGATCTATTTTCTGTTACATAAAGTTTTAAATGCAAAATGTGGAGGCAAGGTAAAGTTGTGTGCAATAAATAACTTGGTAAGTCGGAAATGTTATGATTTGCATTCATAGGTCAGTAAGTAGCTCACAATAATTCAAATGTATACGGAACAGCCATCATGCGATGTGCGGGTCGACTGACGTCATTACTTTCGTTTTCTAGGTTCATATACTCCTTTTCTTTCTTATCAGCCTGTAAACGGCGACTCGTTGACATCTCCTGGGGATGCCACGTGGAGTGGCGAAACACGTGTCGTATCGGTTTGATTTGTTTGTGTGTTGCATGTTATAAATCGCACCTTCTGCATTTGCATATATTTGCGGGCGGGAGTGCGGTGCTGCATACTGCATTCAGGCTTGATCAACTGTTTTCGCGGAATTAACACTAAATATTTTTATTGTATACTAGCGGCCTGTCCCGGCTTCGCACGGGTGGACATTTTTCCCGTTTTTGCAACATTTTTCATCTCCGCTCCGCTCCTATTGGTCATAGCGTGATGTGATTATATACCTTCCTTGATAAATGGACTATACAACACAAAAATATTTTTTCAATTCCAACCAGTAAGTAGTTCCTGAGATTAGCGCGTTCAAACAAACAAACTCTTCAGCTTTATAATATTGATATAGATTTGTAAGTCATGGATTTCCGCAAACGCCTGATTCCATCATTTATTTTACAGCTGAGCTGAGCGCTCCGTTTTGTTTAATTCTTTGACCGTGTCGCGTCTCTTCCGGGTCGCACATAATGGTAAGCGCACACGAATCCAAGTAACAAGGATATAGACGGATTGCCTTATACCCCTCTGGCTCTCACACAAGATATTTTCTTAGTTTCCTATTCAAACTTATCATCGTGTTCTCTCATCGACAGTGCCTTCTAAATCAATTCTCTATAAGTAACAAGTCTGGAGAAATTTATTCTACCAATAGTTTGTTCCTTTGCTAGTAGTTCCAATGGTACACAGCCCGTTACAAGCAACAGTTTTGCGTATCGTGACTACTCTACGTTAGATACATAAATTACATTGAGATGTGTTTGTTCATAGAGTAGTTAGCGAATGGAGTCATAATGTTGAAGCGAAAAGTCACATCACAATGTTCAGGCAAATAGCGCGATTGACAACTGAACAAGCACTGCGTTTACCATCGCATCAATCACCAATTATGAGTGTAATGGGACATACGCCGTATGACTCGACATCTGCGATTTTCAAAATCTTCTAATGACACCCACGGCACTCACAAAATCTCTGAAACTTTGTGGAGACTTTTCCATCTTCACGTAAAATGACATAGTTTTGTACATATTGGCACTCCAGTTAGTCATGACTCTGTGGTTAGAAGGTACCTACTGGCCACAAGTCTTCGCTTCCTCGGATGGCCCGTTATGGCCTCGATTGTGGCTTAATTAATGAATAATGGATGCAGTGTAATAATTCACTGATTTCACTGTGGCTCCCGAGCTGCTGCGAGCTATACGGGAAGCGGGTGTGGTTCTGTAAGTGAAAATGTAAGACCTGGATTAAGTAAATAATTTCTTACTCATTAAGGTCTAGTCAAATGATAGTTATTTTTTTCTTCATATTCTATTAGCATAGTATACCTAACCTACTCCTTACAGTGGATCATCGAGAGTTTGACATTGGCCCCGATTCTGTTGAGCACAGACTAAACTTAACTAAAAATATTGCTATCCCTTACTTGCAGATAATTTATTTATTTATTTTACTTTAATTAAAACGGTCTTATACCAATTACAATAATTAAAGATAGAAAAAAGAACAGGAATGGAAGAAGATACATACAAAACAATGGTACAAAAAATAATGATTTTTAAAAAATATATAACAATATGAGACACCTCTTTCACACAGCCCTAACAATTCACCTGACAATTTATTTTTCCATTCATCCGCAAACAGATCACAATTCAGTCATAAATGTATTTATTTACGCACGTACAATTATAATAAAAGTACAAAGAGATAGAAGAATATTAGAACTGTCAAATTAGGATGAACTAAAATTTCCAAACAGATTTAGACGACACCTCAGCATATAAAAACGACTAAAAACGCGGTGATGTTCAACAGGTAAACTATACTGGCCTGCAAAAATAAGTATCACACTTTTAAAATTGCAATAACTTTTAGGTACACAAGATATATTTTCGAAACAAAAAGGACTCAAAAAAGAGTTTAACTTTGTTACTATAGTTTCAAAGAAAGCTGATAAAAATTGCTATAAAACGTTTTTTATTTTAAATCTCTAACTTCTATAGTTTAGAAAAAATTGATATTTTAAAAGTGTGATACTTATTTTTGCAGGCCAGTGTAGTTTGAACGCTTTAAAAATACGTCTCTTGTTTTGTCTGTTAATAAAAGATAGCAATATTTTAGTTGTTTAATTGTTGCGCGACAGAATTAGTACCATTGACAGTTTTTCAAGACAGTTCAGGAGATGATTTGACTGTTTTGAAGGCTGCTCGGGAGATGATGTCCCCGCGATGGACGTCTTTATGGAATGGCTAGACTGTGGCACAGTGATATTAGTATATCCCTGTCTCTACATGGCGGCCTAAGAGCATGATCTCAAGAGGAGCTGTCAAAATGTAAACTTCATCTGAATTTCATATATTTGACAAGTATTTTTAAATTTCATATCGATCGTATTTATAAAACATTACACAATTGAATCATTAAGTAAGTACAGTATCTCATAAATATCTCTTTAGCTAATAACATAAATCTTTATATTCAATTCCTGACTTCACGATCCACTTGATACATCAGTAATTAATGTCAACTTTTACATTCACGGTAATCGAGAACGGAATCCGACTTACGCGGTCTAAGACTTCTAGTATTAAGGAATTTCCTCTTTCCCGTGGCTAAACTGTTGTAGGAAAAACGAGCAATGAATTTAATTAATTGCTTACCACTTGCTATTACTAGCGATAATGAACCTTATTCCTTTAAGATTAGAGTCATGCTGGCAATAATAATTTCTGTTAGCAACTGCATGCTATAATTCAATCGTAGTGTTGCCAATCCCGTATGAGAAATATGCGATATGTTTATGCCAAAAGCTTGTACTGCAGACGGTGCACTTGCTGTTATTAATTTAAGAAAATACCAAGGACGAACTGATGTCCTGAACATCTTATATGACTGCCGCCAATTGGCTAAGGTATTCAGATTTAGGCTGCCTATACATTGGAACGGAAAGGAGCGGAGTGGTGTGGAGCTAACGGAAACGTGAATTTTATGCAATTCTAATGGTAAGCTCCACACCGCTCAGCTTCAGTGGAAAGGCAGCCTTATGCTTATGATATTTGGCTCTATTTCTCGTGACAACACTATAGTCAACTCATCACCTTCCAGTGACTAACATAGACTTTTTTGTCTATGACGGTTGGCTAGACAGCTACAACGAATAGAAAAGATTGCCCTAAATATATAAGGCTGAAAATAATTAAAACTAATTTATTACATAACTACAATCCGTTGCGAATATTATAATGTGAATTTAAAAATAACTTTCTATTTTAATAAATGCGATTTCTTAATGTTGAAATTCTTCTTCTTTTCGTGTGGTTAGTGAATAACCTGGTGTCAGAGTTTATGCCGCCCATGGGTATGACTTGGCTTCACATGCCGCCGAGTAATACATATCTCTCACTCGTGACGGTTTCCTCACGATGTTTTCCTTCACCGTTTTTAAGCAAGTGATAATTATACAATACGCACATGAATCCGCAAACTCAGCCTTGGGTTCGAACTCGAGACCTATGACTTGGCAGTCCGACGGACACGCCAATAGGTTATCACTGCTAATTATTTTATATTATTAGCTATACATATTGAAATTGAACGCACATTAAACAATACTGCAGTAAAAAAAGAAATATGCACTTATATAATTATTACTAGCGACCCGCCCCGGCTTCGTACGGGTGCAATGTAGATACTAATGTGGGGCATATAAACCTTCCTCTTGAATCATTCTATCTATTAAAAAGAACCGCATCAAAATCCGTTGCGTAGTTTTAAAGATCTAAGCATACATAGGGACAGACAGACAGTAGGAGCGACTTTGTTTTATACTATGTAAAGATAAAGATTATGAAGGAAAAATAAGTTATTGTAACGTTCTTTCTTTCTGATAAAAATAAAATGCGTGAAATCACACAATTAAGGTAAGAATTTAAAACACATAATATGGTACTGATGACTAATGAGTTTTATTATAAGACGACACAGTCTCCACTATCGTAAATAATAATTACAAGATACATTAATTTACACTCTGATAATACGCTTATCTAATAAAGACAATTAAAACCGAATTATATAGCGTTTGCTTTTTCGGTAAAGTCGGGAAAAAAACAAAGAAATGCTGTTAAGAGTTCATTATTTTAAATTATTTTTGTACTTCACACTAATCATAACCTAACATCACGCTTTGTAATCCCCGAAGAGTGCGGCAGAGGTGTTTTTATTTAGTACAATTTCGTTTCTCCAGTCATGTTTTAGTCCCATGTAATAGGGGCGAGCCATTGCCCTTAACCGGGCACAGATCCAGGCTCCGGGCTGCTACTGAGAAATTCCTAATGGAAAAACCTAATAACACTTTGCCTGACCTGGGGATCGAACCCAGAACAAACAAGAACTAGAGAACACTAATCATATAATTGTTAAAATAAAGCACGAAAGACCATAGACATTATCGTAAAACTAGAATAAGATAGGCACACATAAAGGCTTAGGTCGTTAATCTTGCAACACCTTTCGCTAAGATCCAATATGGGATGACCAGCTGCTTTTTTTTCAATTCCATAAACATCGGTCACCTGGCTAGGACTAGTTTTTTTCACTGATTTCGCGAGACTCGCTAACAAGTCAAAATGGATAAAAAACTAAGTTACATTAGATGAACATAACATAAACTTGCACTTTCACACGAGTGGCATTGACGGCTTTTTTTGTTAAGATTTATAACGACTTTTAATGTTGCTTTTTGTAGCGAGTAGTTGTGATATATTTTAATTGAATTAAGCATTGATATTGTTTATATTAATGCTTAATTCAATTAAATGCTTGCTTGCAATTAAATTAAATGCTTCACGTATTATATCGCGTTCCCTTTCTTTATTTTTCGTTTACATCTATGGATACGATTCGCGTAAACATCAGAAAATATTACGATATAAGCCTTTTTTTGCAACTGAGTTAGCTCCTAACCCTAAATTTCCACTGATGATTAAGGTCCTTAAAAGATGGTTTCTAAACTAAGTCACGATGATCAACACGCTTGTCAGGTGGATAGTGAGAGGGTTAATTGGTACATTGAAAAAAAGTATAGAGCTGTATAAATATGATTATACTTTTACTTTTATTTGAAGCGTATAAATAAAAAATACCACGCCTACGATGTTTTCCTTTAGAATAAGTAAATGATCTTTAAACTGTACGACCATTAATTATATTGTATAGCTTTAAATATGGTAAAAACTAAGGTTCACTTCATTTATTTATTTGTACACATAATTTGACTATTATATTATCTATTATATACTTATAAAGAGAAATGGCCTGACTGACAAACACATTCATTCGCGCAGAGCCTAAACCACTGAAGCTATAAACATGAAATTTGAACAGTAGGTTCCTTTTGTGACGTAGGCATCCACTAAGATTTTTTTATTGGAAATTCTATTCATAAGGGAGTAAAATAGGGTGTGGAAGTTTGTCACGAAATTCACGTAGGCGAAGTCGCGGGCAGTTAGTTGTATAATAGCATTTTGTTTGCTGCCCGGAAACTTACATAAGCGTAAGTGTGTTATTTTTATCAGCGCGTGTTTTATGTAAGTCGCTTTAAATAAACAAGACAAAGATTATTTACTTAAGAGATTAGATACAATCTACGCTGTTTTTAATAACAATTGAGTGTTTTTTGCAAGCAAATTGAATACAATATATTCTACAACTCGCTGCCCGATGAACTTCGTACCACTTCAATTTTTATTTTAAATTGTTACTGGTTTTTTTTTCCTAAACCTCTAACTAACCAGTATAGAAGAGAACAAAACAAAAAAAAAACCAAAACGGTCGAGACATTTTCGAGTTTTTCAGAGACTAACGCACGGCAATTGATTTTTATATACATTACATGTAGATGCTGACGAAGTACAAATTATTTTATTTTATTTTGACTCTGTGCTAAAAAGGCGTAAGGGATATTAGTACTAGTCTAGTATAGTCTAAGGTCTTGATTTACTTGTCCTCATTTCCTATTGTAAATTCTATAAATTCTGTACACACATTAAGATTTATGATGACTGCCCTACATTTCGGTACATTTGAACAGTCGATGCTCGTTCGACTAATTATGGTACTCAGTATTTAGTGCATGCTAAAAACTATTCCACAAATCTGAAAATACGTCTAGTTTGAACGATTTTGCAGAAAATAATCTTTTTTGAACACATAAAATAAGTACGATGCGGTGTTAGAGTCCTATATTATACAAAGTGTTGGCACATTAGCATGTTATAATATGCAGAAATCTCACGATTCTCAAAGTGGGTAAGTAGAGCTGCAAGCGGCGCCAGCGCATGTTTAGTGGCACCGTTTAACGCCATGTATGGTAGTGCCGCATTAAGTCCAAACACTATAATCGCTTGTAAGTAGTGTAAGTGGTGACAGATTGCTAGATCGCCTACGACCGTAATTAGGTGAACATTGGGGTTAATATAAATTAATTAAATGTAGTCAACCTATTCGTTTTTTATAAGTATCGATAAAGGTCTACTATTTTTCCTTATTGCACAAAAAACTAATAAACAGACATGAGTAATATAATCAATAATAATACTTTTATAATATACTAGCTGTGTCCTCACGGCTCCGCCCGTAGCCTATGTTACTCAGTGATAATGTAGCTTTCTAACGGCAAAAGAATTTTTGAAATCAGTCCAGTAGTTGTTAAGTTTATTCATTACATAAGTACAAAAATACAAATCTTTCCTCTTTATAATATTAGTATAGATAAAAAATATTTAGACATATTTCCAATATACCTAGGTATTAGGTATACCTACATTAATATTAAAATATTACGCAACATTGTAAGTCGTATAACAATATATTAGCCGGTTATTTCTAAAATATGTAAACATATACACACCGTACCCAAACAGTACGGTGCGTGGGGTATGACGCGTCCGATACAGTCAGCGACAATAAAACGAATGTTACGTTACGTGAGCATGAGTCGCTAATCAGACGACTCACGCGCAGTTCGATGATCCATTCTAGTTTGTTGCACTCTTGCGTTTTCTAAGCAGATGCATATCGAAAAGTTAGAAAAATCTTACGAAGTATTGTAATAGAATACTTTTAGAAAAAATATACTTGATTTAGATAACGGTATTTTTTTTATTTATCAATATTTACTACTGGGTTTCGTTGTTTCTTTTGTTAATGACGGCATTGTATAGATTTATCGCAGTTTTCAGGGCATCGCGTCAGGGTAACGATCTTATTAGATGATTCCTAGTCTAGTCTATGTATCTAATTTCTAGAACATCACTATGAAACTAACTCGAACGAAAACCTACGCATTCATTTAATGTCTTCCAAGAATGTTTAAAAATCAAAAGAAAACAATATCGATGTTATTAGAGGAAGCCGCGGGCACCAGAGAATTTGTTTAGTCTAAACCATTGTGCAGTAACCATGATCCAAAAGTTTTTCAACAGAAACGCATCAAATTAATCTTAAAGTATTATTTCAGAGAAATTTAGTTTTACGTCTAGAAATGAGGGTGAACCGTGAACATAATACGGTCTTCGTGGAAGTGGAATACGTTTGACACACATTCCTCGGATAAGAAACCACATTAAGTTTTTCAACGCGAAGAGTTTTTAAGTTTTTATGGTGTTAACTGAATTCCGACGAACATAGGCGTAAGCGACTCGCTACCATGTATAGAGGTAATATAGTACTGGATTTTTTTGCATTTTATATGGTATTGACAAATTGATGAATGAATCCGCCATATGCAAGAAACCACATTCCCAAGATTTACAATAAGTTTTGCTGGTTTTTTTTTCTTTATAGTTTTTACTAGCTGTGTCCTGACGGCTTCGCCCGTAGCGTATGTTACTCGGTGATCAATAATATAGCTTTCTAACGGCAAAAGAATTTTTGTAATCGGTCCAGTAGTTTTTAAGTTTATTCGTTACATACAAAAATACAAATCTTTCCTCTTTATAATAGTAGTGTAGATTTAATTTTCTTATTAAGTTCCTATGATCAAAAGCGAATCGTTTTGCTTACCAATGGTAGTATTTTTCATTGCCAATCTTGGCATATAAATAGACTCGTAAGCTAGTCTTAAGTGCGACAGCTTCTCCAGAGTCTTTTATGTAAAGCTATAGAATCTTTGCTTCATTATTGGTACAGATACAAGACTCTTAACCAACAATGCCTGGTTAATCATAGGAAAATTATTAGTAGCACAGACACCTAGTGGCATACGTTTAACACACATTCCACGATCAGCTATACCTCGTTCTAAAGTACAGGGATAATGTTATGATTAGTTTACCGTTAAACCACTCTGCTTGGAGTGTTAGCCTTAAAAGAGCATAGTCCCCGACACTAATTACAATGATTTAGATAAGTTTACACGCCATTTAAGTGCAGCTTAGAACCTAGCCTTTATACTGACAGGATAAACCTGATTATTGAATAATTCTATTAATATCGGGCGACAATTTGATTTATTGGCGAGTGTTAATAAAATTGCGACACTTCTAACATTTGCATTTGAAATAGATTTCCTATTAACGGAAACTGATAATTACGTTAAGCCGATTGCAATAAATTTGAAGATAAAAACTGTCCACGTAGAGGATAATTTCACAACTAAGCAAGAAATATTTTTCCTTATTCTGAGATGTTGATGTTAATTGAAATTCTATTTTAATACAGGCATCCGATGCGCCTTTTACGGTTGTCTGTCTTTCCTTTTGGGACACATCTTCGTCAGGCCACATTCCGTATGAGACCTGCCAATTACGCGGGAAACGCTGAAACTTTTTTTTACCAACTGCTGACCGTTATTCGATGACTTCGACAATCGTTAAGAACCTGTCCCTTTGACCATATACGATGGATCATGTTCCGATTTTCTAGCCTCATCACATTACCACTTTTTTCCTACTTGGGTACTTTACGTACGTATGACATATTGGTGTCAATGCAACAATAAAATTGAACATGCATTTATTCATAAGGGTCTGCTCGGATGCAGCACGTTCTCGCATTTGTTTTCGAGTTATTGAGCGATTTCTGTAGAAGATAACATATTTGCGAAAACGTTTAATGGTTGTCGGAGACCTGTCAATGACAGAGAACTTAACTAAATTAAATACTGCAGACAAAAAGTGTTTGTCAGTGACAGACAGATCTGAAGATTTGTGCCGGCCATGTGAACTGTCCTCGGTGACTCGAGTTTACCGATAACTGACCTCTTAACCAATATTTGGACATCTTAAATCTTTTGCCGAAACAAATGGATCTGTTGAATGCGAATCAATTCGACGTGTAAGAAATAAAAACAACGATTAATTTGGCGAACAACATCGGTCGACATAATTCTTGGTGGCAAAACAAAATCGGATTCAAGGCTGTTCACGGATTAACTTAATACCAGTAGAACGCAGGATCGGAAAGTGAAACTAAATCGGCAACTAATTAGTTCGATTAGTCAAACACGAATAGGTCACAGAGACCGGTCGGCTCGAGTTTCTCAGTTGGTTTTTTTGGCGACATGACATGATTAATTAAATATTATTTACCGAGCACATTGTTCGCGCACTCCGTGGCCTAATGACATCGATAAAGATCCTCGTTCATACGATCCTCTTTGCATTGTTACACCTTTTCCATTCAGTCAATATTGATTTACGCAGAACAAAGACCGCGAAAGATTAATGGTCATCGGTAACGAACAAAAATGAAATATCTTTGTGAGTAATTACGCTTACGAAACATAAGCCAAGGTTACGAAAACTGAGGACCTACATACACAAATGTAAAGTAAACTGTTCATGGGAACTAATAATAAATACGTAACAATGAGTTGCTCCGCTTTTGATGTGAGCGAACGCGTCAGAACCGCGGCTGGTGTAGGTACTCGTAAAACTAATTCAGTGCTGGTAACTAGCAACTAAGAAAACGCTGCTGCATAACGACAGCTCAAAATAAAAGAACCACACAGGGTCGATTTGACTCAACGATTGATGTACAACGCTCTGAAAACATTAGCTGGACTGAATAAATGTCGCCAAATCGTGCTTTCAGTCGTAAAAATCATCCACTGGCGCCCACTAACCATAGCCGGGTCGCGACCAAAGACGTGTTACCATTTCGCAAATACAACATGCACGTAAAAGTGGACCGAACCTTGGCGTCTGTGTCCTGGCGGAAGGCCAACTGAGCAATTGAATGAGTGACGATTAGCAAACAAAAAATAATAGGGGTAGACGAACACGGATCGATCTATTTCGGGGAGGTCGAATTTTCTGAAGTACCTGAGTCAGAAGCAGTTCTGGCACTTGAGGATTGCGCCCATTGAGCTAGAGGAAATGCGTGTCTGTTTACGATAGTGGCGGTACTTGGGTGAAATATTTTAGGCTAGCGTTTGTAAGCGAGGTGTATGGAGTGACTGTTAGAGTGAAGGAGGTCCTTTGAGTGTGTCAGACGTGACCGGGCTGGCAAAGGCTCCGTTGTTGCGGCACGTCCGCGGCGCGCTGTCTGACTGGACGCTCTTATCGACGTACGTTATCGATTGGACCCCGACGATTGTGTTCGTTACTAGATGTGGAATAACTCTATAATAAAGAAGAGCTTAATCATTTTCGAGGATATTGTATCTGGAATATTTTCGACTTGTCTTCAGAAATTTGTAATCATTTCACTATTTACCTTGATAATAGGCTTATTTTATTCTTCTCCATTAACCTAACAGCAAGTGCCACAACCAGCTTTCCGAATTTCAGGATAATCAGTTGCGGTTTCGACACTGTCATAAATATTTTGAAAATATTTTGGCATGCTACCAAAATTTACGTCATCAATCATAAATTACCGTCATTCGTATGTTCCAGCAAATACCACGTCAGTAGATAAGGATATATTCCATAATTATGTCCTTGGCGGAGTTAAAGATAACGGCAATGATAATGAAATATAAAACTTGACAGATAAAAGTATACTTTGGCAGTGGAAAATTTTAACGCCATGATTTTGCAATAGTTAGTTTTAGGAAAATGCGAAGATCAATTTTAACGACCAGGATGATTCAAAATATTGACTACTTCTTCTTTCAATTGTATGTTAGGCAATTCGTCATAGTGATAATACCGTTCGGCTGTTATTCGATTTGTTTGGCAGTGTGTGTGCCATTGAATGAGAACTAATGTTGATGACAAACAAAACAATTCATTACAGAGCGCACATCTGGCAATTGCTTCAAACTTTAAAACAATAGTCTGAAGCAAGCTGGAATTAATATACCAGTACAAAGCTAGCTTGCATTATATTCCATACAACATTTTTGTATTGAAATTCATGCACGTATTGTAATTTCAGCTAGGAATGTATCGGCTATTATAGAAATGAAAACAAATGTCATGAAAAAATCTGATGAAGTAGTTGAATTGTAAACATTATTGGACGGTATTATTCAGTCGCGACAAGCGGAACGTTTCAGATAAGCCGACATTGTCCCCGATAACGTTAATTATGTGCCTATGTTCGTAAAAATAAGTACCTAAAGGTATTTACAAATTGAAATTTTCCCTCACCTTAGCACCGGAGATGCTGGCGTTCATCCAACTTGCGGTGCTGACGCCTTGGCTGTCGCCGAAATTCGTATTCGAACACTTCAAAACATAAAATGAGTTTGTAAAACTCTAAGAAACGTCGATAACACCAAACGCACAGTACAGAACTTGGCACAAACTAAGCACGTCTGAACAAACACAAATTTAGACGTCGAGTTTAAAAACACCAGTAGGTAGAACCAAAAATGGTCTTTCACATCAGGTCAAATATTTGCGTGGTTACAGGTGCACACTGTGTAAATAAATGCAGCGCTCGGTGCCGGCGACACGTGCGCTTCCGATGGCGAACCGCGAATAACAGTGGATAACGCGAGCGGCACGTAACGCCCCTCTACCACGACCGCTGTACGCACGGGGCACAGCGACACTGACGCAGGCGGAGAGCTCAGCTCGATTCCACGCCGCATCTCAACCCCTCGGGCCTACACCCCGCTCGGCCAACCAATATTTTTACCCCGGGCAAAAACCTCACATTGCAGCGCGCATCAGACCACTGTGCAAGCTATGGCATCCGACCGCTTTTTCTGCTGACGCCGTAATTATTCAGACCTTTTACGGAACCCTGAATTAACGTACACGAGTTAATAGTAAGTTGAGGATTCTCGTGAGAATGTGAAGCATAGATTATCTTGAGGACATTTTTTATGGAGGACGGAGTGATCCATAAAGTGGGCCTGCATATTTTACATATTGGTGCTGGTATACTTTGTAAGACTTGTACAATGAAATTTTTATTCTTCGAAATTGTTTGACTTTCTCGCAAACATGGTGTTAAGTTGACACAATAAACACTGAAATAGAATTGTCTATTGAAATACGAAAGTGTGCCATATCCTGAAGCCGAGTTAATGTGAAGATAATGACGGGCATCGATAGTGCCGCTAGGCGCTAGGATCACGTAGAGCCAACGGTACCGTGTCTGTGCGACTGTATGCACCGGGGCTTATTTAAATAATCGTCGCATTGACGACTCAGGGCTCCGGGGACGGTTTGTGGTGAGATAACGACGTCCACAGTGGTTATTATGTGTCGTTGTGGTGCTTAGAAGATAATACTTTATACGTCTCCGCACAAAAACCGGGTTTGTTGACAGACCTCGTGTTCTAATTACTTAATGAGAGTCATCATTCTACGAACGTTTATTAGGTCAGACATGAAACGTTTTATAAAGTCGAGCCGCCTTTTAAAACCCAAACTGACTTCGATCTTAAAATGTAGAACACGCGGTTTCTGCAACAGTCAATCAGATCATGTTACTTGTAAAGCATGGACTATCACATATTTCATCAATATGATTTCCTCCTCCACTTATATGATTGCGATAATTAATACCATATACAAGATAAGAATGTTCAATTGGCTGAAACGATTGAAATTAGCGATAGCATATACAGATGGAAGAAAGCTGATACAATTATATAGGAATCTAGAAGACCTGGTCACTAGATTGTCGTTATTAATCAAGTGTAAGACGATAAAATAATGATGGTGTGTTTTTAATCGATGTGGTTCTGGTTTGAGAGCTACTTCATACGGCCGGTTGTCACGCCATGGCCAATGGAGAGAATCCGAGCGACGTGGGGTATTCAGTCTCGTTACAGTTTCCTGACTTTCTGTGTGATCATGTTAAATTACAAGCTGTAAGTACTGCGAACTGAATGAGTGGGTCGAGGAACTTCAAATAGACTCCACCAAGAAGAACATTGCTTAGTTGTCGGCAATAACATTGACAAGCATATCATTTTGGGACGCAGTGCATTATATCAGCAAGCACATTCGGTCACCCCCGCGACGATGCAACGAGTATTCCCAAGGAGGGTTGATGTCAGGCAGGCGGCCGGTCATAAAACTGTAGTAGTTAGCTTAGGTTAAGTATTTTACTCTCGTCCCCATTGGTTGGAGACCCTTCAGGTCTCGCCAATAACTTCCCGGTTACGTAGAAACGGTCCGCAAGACAGTCTACAAGCAGTCGAATAGAAAAAAAAGTCATAAAACAATAAGCCGAAACCCTTAACAATATGGATTTATGAAATACATAATTGTGCCGACCCCACCTAGTGTGGGGTAAGAGCAGGAAGAAGAAGAAGAAGAAGTACTGCGAATACAAATCCGTCGTACTTTAAGGGCACGACGAAAATAACTCCGAAGGGAAATAAAATTGCTATAATTATTTGCAGTGCACTTCACATTTATTCGTTTCGAAAGTAAAGAGTGTGAACAAAACAATGTAATATCTTATTACAGACAGTATTTACTTGTTACTCGGAGACCTGCCTACCCATTAAGACTATTTATGTTTTCCTTGATTATCCAACTCGCAGTTTATATCTGTCTGAGTAGATTACAATGACAATAAGTTTTCATTTAGAAAACAATACAAAGCCGGTAATGAGGCGACCAGTAAAGTATCAAGATTTACGCGGATTTTTGTTTGTCTCGATCTCGTGATATTTCCTGAACTTTCTCTTTCCCCATTGTAGTATCGGAGGTGTCGGCCGCGATTTATCGCCGACCATCGTCCGACAACGACACGACACGGGAATCGAACCCGCGACTAACAAAGGCATAAACAAGTTTCACTCCGCCCAAGCTTACAAAGTGTTACTGTAATTTAATATGTATTGGCTTGCTAAAGTGTTAAAAAATGTCGTGGATTTTTTTACTTGCGTAGTAGGTAAAGTATCGGTGAATTTCGCATTGTATTCTGATTAATATTAAACTTACTGTTACGCTATTTAAGCTAAGAGGAGAACTCATCTTTTTCCATGGTTTGTAGTTGGATTGGATGCGACTAAGGCCCGTATTTATTTTGATTTTTGAATTTACTTCCTTTAAAATTGTATTTTGCAGCACACGCGTTTGTCTATTCTTATGTTGACATTAGTATCTAAGCCAAATAAAATGGGAGAGGGCTCTGACTCCTGAAATACAGGTACACCTATTTCAGGAGTCAGAGGCTTCAAACAAGTTTCTATAACCTATTATGTCAATAAAGAATTATTATTAATAAACAGCTCTCATTTGAGAGATATTCCAACAGCACCTAACATAAAATAGAATTCCATACATATGACAACATATATTTTTTTAAATACATCTAAGTCATGTTAAAACTACAAGAGGAATCTCTAAACTGAGAGCTGTTTATTAATAAAGGCCTTAGGGCCTATGCACACGACGGCTTTTCTACGCGCCGACGACGCGCGTTAACGTCAAACTCCATACATAAAAAACGATACACACATTTTTTAAGTATGGAGTTTGACATTAACGCGTGTCGTCGGCGCGTAGAAAATACGTCGTTTGTAAGAGCTCTTACGACAAAGTCAACGAGAATTTTATTCAAACATTAAGATCACCAATTTGGAGGAACGAGGTTTGATGTTATTCCAATGCGCCTGGTTGAAGGATCTTCCCCTTTCGTTGCAGGAACTCCATACCTCGTTCTTCCAAAATTCGAATGACAGCAACTTCTTCAAGCATCATACTTGTCATATTATGACAAGTATGTCAACATACTACTGAGATTATCGATCTGCCAATTATGTACAAGATACGGTATTAAATTCTGAAAGTTTACAGCAACGGTCAAATACAAGGCAAGCCTATTTTCAATGTTAATGCAAATTTTGTAGATAGGATAGGCTACTACTTGATTCTGTCGGGGTTGCGGTGCATGCTTTTGCGAATCCCGCGGCCCCGGCCGAGCGGTCAGGGAAGGAACACCGTTGGTTTTTAACCGGTCAGAGTCCGGCAGACACCCTCGCCTTCCCCGGGCGATCCCTCGCCCGGGGAAGGCGAGGGGGGATCCATGAGGATTTTCCAACGAAAAAAAAGGGCTACTACTTGATTGCGTTTGTAAACGGTTTTAATTAGCTTCACTTCGTATATTTGTTTGTTTGATTCAAATCTTGCGACAGATTATTCAACTACTTCTACTTAACCGATTCTTCTGAAACTTCGCACACAAATTCAATTCCCATGACAATACAAAATTATAATAATTTCAACCTTCAATCCTCAAATCCTGATGCTGCAGGAGTACTGCAAGATAAAACCGTTTAACTTAAAAGATTTTTTTAAGGGATTTTTTCTATAGATTAATGAATAGATTACTGGATTCTTGACTCTATGGTCTTGACTTAGTCGATTCCAAATGATATTGGATCGCTTTCGTGTGGGGTTTTTACAATGAGAAAGCGTTTTCTCAGTGTAAGTTTAAGTTATATTCCACAATAAACATAGCAGAGGTGGTTTACAGTGACGTTAATAGCGTTCAAGTGAGAAAGCAATATCGTCAGGAGCCCACGACGACGCCATTTTATTTGCTCGCTTTCATGTTTAAGGGCTTGCATGTTTATCAGTCGGAAGTGGCTTGTACATTGTATGTTGTATCAAATGATGGCTAATGTTATGAGAAGGCGGTAGTATAATATGATTTTAATTATTGCTTTGCCTCGGAAATTGTTGTCGCGACTGTGACAAGCGACAGTGCCGCGCGTTGGTTTCGAAATTATCTTGTTCAGCGTATAGATTTCGGGCAAGTCGAACTTTATTATACAACACGTAACGTAATTAACGCACACCCTCAAACACCCCAATTAGAATATTATGTTATAATCATAATACATACACTGAAAATTTAGTTTAACATGTATATGCATTGTTATTTACTAAATTAACGTTCTCGAAGTAAGGTTTATTTTTCTCTATTTTGTATTGAATGACGGAATTTGTATTAATACAAATAAAAATGCACTTTTAAAAGTCTGTTAGCCTTGATTTACGGTCCATTTCAGTTTGTTTTGACTGTATAGGGGTAGTGTGACTAATTTCCAGTTTTAACTATTTTTGGGATAAAAAATTACCTATATTAAAAATGATAGAAATCTATTCAGTAAACGATTCTGAACAAACTACTCTCAGGATTTGCGTTAATTATGTTACATATTGTATATTTTTGTATTAATTTATTTAAACAGCAGTTATGACCTAGTTGTTCAACTTGCCTTCTATACAGAAGGAATCTGAATTGGATACCAGCCTCTGACTTTTCGAATTTATGTGCGGATCTAAATTTGATTGTCAGTTGCGTTAACGGCGAAGGAAAATATCGTGAGGCAAATGTTCTCGATGGTGTTTGTAGTCCGTAAACCCGCACCAGGCCAGCGTGTGCGTTTACGCATTTTGTGCGTTGCTTTCCTAAGAATATTTAGATAGTTGTAACAATTTTAAATTACCACTCAAGGAAAGTACTCGTATCGTGAGAAAATGCACACATACCTGCATATTTTACTCTGAACACGTGTGAAGCAACCAGTACCGGTCAAACAAATACATTAACAGCCCGGCTTCACGACTGACGCATAAACATGGGAGCTTATGCTCACCATGTCCAGGAACGTCTTTCCTATGTTTCAGCATTAGTGAATCAGCGGGGAGTTGAGAAAGAACAACGTCAATAAGCTGGAGGTGGACGAGAATAACGAGCACCACTGCAGTATACGTCTCAAGCGTAGCCGAGGGTATTTTGCTGACCCGCAGTAGATGTAAAGTCACGACGAAAAGATATCGGCTAGACAAGGGCTCGCAGCCAATCTATCGCTAATCAAGCTTCAGAGGTAACTGCATACATACATACATATAATCACGCCTGTCATCCCCGTAGGGTTAGGTAGAGGTGTTGTCCTTTTACAGGAGTCTGTACACCCACTTTTCGCCACTGGTATTGAGTCCTGGTGGCGAGCCTATTGCTATTCATCGGGCACAAACCAGGTTCGTCGGCTTCTACGACTCGCTTTCCCAGCGACGGAGAGGAATTGTATTCTTAATCCCACGGAAAGGTAGCTATATCATATAAATATTAGCTTTAAGCTTGACGACACGTTTGGTGCAGTGGCTGAGCGATTGGCTTCTGCGCTACGGGCCGTGGGTTCGATTCCCACACGGAACAAATATTTGTATGGCCTACAGATAGTTGTTCCGGTTCTGGGCGTTTGTGCATGTGAAGATTTGTGTCTGTAAACGCACCCACGATACAAGAGAAATCCTAGCGTGGGTCAACTTTTTTTTTAAGGTAAAGTCAGAAACGAAAACGCTCTATCCAAAAATTCCAGCGCCTACGAAATAAAGAGCCACTCATTTCAGAAACCACACGTCCCAACGTATGGAACATAACCGGCAGACGGAAATTGCATATCACGTGCATTGATACAATCAATTAATAGTCTCGTGAGCTAACCATCGGTGCAGGTAGCAACGACGGAACATATCCAGCCGTTAATTGATATTTACATAGCTCGTTACGTGGTGGGAACTGCGGAAGCTGCAGTTACATCAGTGACCTTATAGATCAGTGATACTCAAAGTGGTCTACAGGGTGTAAACGAAATCATGTAATTCCTTCAAACCTCGTGATGTACTGCTGACATAGATTAAAACTGGACGGAATACTTTTGGATTCAATAAAAAAAATACAAGTAAACACGTGTTCTTAACGTGAGGCATTTTAGCGCCCCGAGCGAATTGCGCGGCTATCGCTCGCAGCACGTTAAGAATACATGTTTACATTTTGTATTTTTTTTATTGAATCCTAATGTATCCCATGCAGGGTTAATCTATGTCAGCAGTACCTACATCACGAGGTTTGAAGGAATTACATGATTTCGTTTACATCCTGTATATCGACCCCCAGGGGTCGACGGCGACCTAAAAGGGGTCCACGTGGGTGAAAAACATAATTGGGGATCCGTGAGATGTAAATGGGGGTCCACGATAGTGGATCTCATTTAAGCAGGTCGTGACTTTAATTTAGACTTTCCACTAATGGAATATTCATAATAATATTATTATTGGTGATGTTCTTCACAAAGGTCAGGTGCGTAGTACTCTCAACCGGCGTGCGTGTATGACAAGATGTATGAATGTGGATGAAGCGAAAGGGGTATGTAAGAGTCGTAGCATGTGGCGTTCTATAGTTTCTGCCTACCCCCATGGGAAAAAGGCGTGAGTTTATGTATGTATGTACTAATGGAATAACCTACATACACAGATGATTTATTGCTTAGTTTTTATCTGAAAACGTAACAAACAGACCGACGACGATAGTTCTATTGTAGGTGCAAAACTTAACGTGTGTTTTTTTATTGTTTTTTCACTCTACACCTCACTACAGTTAAAAATCAGTCATAAACATTTGAAGTCGATTAATTTGCAAAAATGCAATATTAGCTAAGCAGAGGGGGTCTACCCAAAACCAAAAAATATGGCAAGTGGTCTACGAGACAGAAAAGTTTGGGGACCTCTGTTATAGATGATTCGTGTTCGGGTACAATTTAACTTTGTTATGTTTATGGGACAAGTGGTCTGGTTATGTAGTGGTGGGTCATAGTGATACTGTTTCTATCAAGATTTGTCGATATGCGTACTTTGCTCTGGTTTTTATTATAAGCCAACATATAGCTGCTATCTTTCCCCGTGTGGAGACGGATTACAATATAAAACTTCCTCACCGCACGCTGGGAATAGATGCGTGTTGAATAATTTAACAAAACCCAGCATGCTTGGTGGTAGAATCTACACGGTCCGCCTGGCTAGCTACCACCATCTCATTAAAGTCCGGCGCCAAACAGTTTACTGTGTTCCGTTGTATGCATGTGAGAGCCAGATGGAATCCCTCTATATATCTGTTCCTTGGATTTTTGTGCTCCATGTCTGTGTCTGCGCGGCGTTGGTGGCGTGACGATCTATACGTGTTTGTGGGGATAGCATGGTTAGAAGCGGCACAAAATGGGAGGTTTGGAAGGCAAAAGGAGAGACCTTTGCTTAGAAGTGTGACATTGCAAAGGCTACAAAGAAAAATAAAATCGTATCGTAAGACTATACAGGTTAAACAAACTTTCCGTAAAACTTTCATGGCATCATAATTGCTTAGTATTAAGACAATCGTTTAAGCAAATTAAATACAGCATTGGAAGTGTCTGCAGTATAAAGAGCTCAATGCAGCGTGATCTCCAATTAAACGGTCCCTATCTTTATATCGGCCGGCCGGTGTTAAATCTGTGCCGTGGCTCACGACCGTACCAACTCACGATCTCCTAACTGCGGTGGTGATATTTAATTTTTTGTGTATTAAGGAAATATCAGTGGGATATATTATAGTTTTTTTTTTAACTGTTTCAGGGTTTAAATCAGTCGATAGCATCAATCATGTGTGTGTTTCTAATTGCATTTATGGCAATGATTCTTTGAGGTCTTTCGAGCAGTGGTACTCCGACTTTGACCTTTGCGAGCAGTATACAGGAAGTAATTTGGAAAATTGGTCTATATATAACACTAGCTGTGTCCTCACGGCTCCGCCCGTAGCTTATGTTACTCAGTGATAATGTAGCTTTCTAACGGCAAAAGATTTTTTGAAATCGGTTCAGTAGTTTTTATGTTTATTCGTTACATACAAAAATACAAATCTTTCCCCTTTATAATATTAGTATAGATATCTCATTCCGATACAAGCGTATCTTAAATCCTTTACTTTTTACAGACTATCTTGGAAGCAAAGGATTATTTTTAGTGTTGAGTCAATTCACCGTTATGTTTAAGTTCCATGTAATAGGGGGTGTGTCTATTGCCATCACCCGGGCACAAATCCAAACTAGGGGCTGCTACAGAGGAATTCCATGAAGAAACATCTAATGGCCTATACATATAAGATATTATGTTGACATAGAAGGCACCGGAGGTAGATTTGATGCAAAACCCGGAGAGTCGAGAGGTGTACCGTAATATAGAAGAGGTATATAACACCACACCGCTAAGTAAAGAAGCATTATAGTAATTGAACTTAGTAAACAGACTAAATAAGGTTATTTTTACTGTTGACTTAACCTGAAACTAGTTTGTTCAGAATGACCAAGAGATACTTTTTGTATCACGTCATATGTTTTTCCAAAAATAATTAAAAATTTTACCTTGGTTTCAATAAGTAATCTACGTATATCATTGGACGGCGAATAGATATCTTGAGGCCTGAGACGGTCGAATCGTTAAGTTTTTGTGTATTAGACAACCCCTGCATGGCACACCTCATGTATTCCGTACCCTACTAGGGATTTTTTACCCCGGGTTAGAATATAAAACTTCCTCACCACACGCTGGGAATTCACGCGTGTTGTAAGATTCAACAAAACCCAGCACGCTTGGTGGTAGGATCTATACGGTCCGCCTTGCTAGCTACCACCCTCACATTGCAGTCCGGCGCCACGCAGTTTACTGTGTTCCGTCGCATGTATGTGAGAGCCAGAGGGGTATATGGGAATCCCTCTATATCTCTGTTCCTTGGATTCGTGTGCTTCATCTTAGACCCTGTCTGCTCTTACCATCAGTTGAAACTAGGGCCAAATGAGACTAACTCAAGAATAAAAAAAGCAACATAAACTACCATGTAAGTTGGAGATTTATTCCAAAATTAGTATTCAGTTTGTTCTGATACAAATCTTTTCTAGCTCTCGGTTCTTGTGTTGTGTATACTAAAAATAGCATTGTTCTTACGTAGAATGATAAGCTCAACAGGTTGCATGAGTATTGATCCAGTTAGAGAGCTTCAAACCTTCTTAACAGGGTTATTCCGCATTTAGCTGAGATGGTATTGATTATGCAGATCGCAAGCTAATGCGGTCACTATACGAACAGCATGCTTATTTACGCACGTGTGAGCAAAACGGGCGCGAATGAGTTTCTATGCTGTTATATAGGGTTTTATAACCAATCAAGCTTGAACTGGGCTATTGTGTGACGTCAGAGGCGTGTAGAGGCTGATTCTGGATTTAAAAGTAAAAAGAAAACTGAATTTAAGTATAGGTTAAAGGGTCAATTAATGTATCCTTTTATGTTTTTCGAGTTTAGAATTTGATGCTATAGAGACACAAATATGTAACCTTTTTGGGCGAAATAGTGTGTTACCGCTTTACTTCTTTTGAAATAAATATGTATGGAGAGTCTACTCGGGTAACTTGCTCAAGACTACTTAAGACTAGTTCACCAACATTAAATCTCTAGTTAAAAAATCGTTTGTTAAAATATGTACCAGAATTTGGGGTAAACGGTTGTTTAATCAAAGATTTAATGTAGGTAAACACCAACCTTAAAAGATTAACTTGTACATTTTTTTGTATACTTTAATATATTCACTTCCTAATTCCTACACAAACAGAACAACTTGATTACCTATTCAAGTTTTACACTTCATTGAGCAATTTTTTCCATTTGCTTAGCTGTCAATAATAGTATCGCTTCTAAATCATTTGAACGTAAATATTTTACACTTGATGAGTTTTTTGCTGCTTACAAATATTATTATTTTTTTACGAACACACCCAAAAATATCTAATATTGATATTTGTAAAGATACTGTCAGTTTGTTTTGTCGATAAAGCCGGATTTAATGGTAATACAGCGCTGGACTTCGGAGACGCTGAACCCAGTTACTGGATAGAAGTAAATCCGCCTTTTGCTGCCTAAAAACAGGCAATAACCTAGCTCAGGAGATAAGGGCATTTCTGTAACATTTTTTTTTTCTTTTTTATTGTCAATTTTTTTTGTTGGTTTATGTACAGCACTAGCGACCCGCCCCGGTTTCGCACGGGTGCAATGTAGACACTAATGTGGGGCATATACCTAAACCTTCCTCTCGAGTCACTCTATCTATTACTGAAAAATCGTAGTTTAAAAGATCTAAGCGTACAGATAGCGGGAGCGACTTTGTAAAAATAATTCAGATTGACATAGGTATATTGCAGTATGTTTTTGTCCATTTTTTTGTTTTCTGAAAACCCAGAGTCATGTCGCGGCAGTATATTAGTACCTTTTTAATATTCGTACAGTATAATTGACATATGTTTTTACGTATAAAAAAATAATGCAAACACTTATAATTCATGACCAGTGCTGTGGGAACTCGAGACATGATATTTTACTACTGTGACCTTGAATATGTGCTTCTGACTTGTATTAATATTCATATAACGTTTTATTCATTCATAACGTCAACTTGAATCATTATTAAAAGTATGTTTTATACGAAATTACGAAAATGTTGTATGTTACACATAGTTACGGCGGTTATTAACAATATTAAGTAACGCAGGATGTCCTCAACATTTTGTGACCAATATAACGTTTTGTAGAGCTAACTGCCTTTTTGGTTTAGTAGTGGCAAGTGCGACTGCTGATCGAGAGGTCCTGGGTTCAATCCCCAGGTCAGGCAGTGTTATTGAGTTTTTCCGTGTGGAATTCCTCAGTAGCAGCCCGAAGTTTTGACTTGTGCCCGGTTGATGTCAATAGGCTTGCCTCTTATTACACGGGACTTAAATATAACGAAATGAGGGTATTACTACACACCTCTGCCCAACCCTTTGAGGAATACAGGCGTGATGTTATGTTAGAATTAACAGTTTTGTTATGGCAGTTAATTGGTATACCTATAAGCGCATAAGGAGAATACTGCTGGCCCATTTTCTTGAAGTAGTACTTTAAGTCACCGAGTATAACATACACTGCAAATAACCCTGCCTTTGTCGCGAAGTCGGATAAAAAGGGGGTTATTCTAAAACCATCAGGTTCAAAAAGTGAAAATGTAGAAAAATAATCCTTATAATATGATTCGGAACTGTTCTGCTTAGCTTTATCCCAACTATGTCAGCGTCAGCTTTCAGTCTCACCAAATACGACTGAATACCAGTATTTTACACGGAGCGACTGCCATCAGACCTCCTCAACCCAGTTACTGGGTATTGCCGGTATCCTAAGGTTAGACTGCTTGTTAGACTTTCGGGCTGTCATAGATATTCGTATGACATCCGGGACCGACGGTTTAACGTGCTCTCCGAGACACGAAGGGGTTTCTTGATGTATAACGAACGGTCACCCATCCACGGACGGACCGCGGCAAGCGCAGTTTAACCTCGCTAATCGTATGATTCGGAACCGTCTTCTTATTATTTATTTATACACACTAATGGTTTTACCAACATCGTCAGCTGCGAAAGCTCCAACACATACCTGTAACAAAAACACCAATAAATTAATATTAAACCAACAATTAGATTGCACAACACATACTATAGTATGGCAACAAAACCGTTGTATGGGATTGATATTGCCAGAGAGAAAACTTGTTACGTCACGCCTGTGGCATTTTCGATCTGATACGTAATGACTTTTAATGGCCGAATTATATTGACTGACAAAACCAATGAACAGCATCTTGCTTTTAGAGTTTGACATTTAGACTGTAAAATAGGATGGAACAGAAGGCCCACTCCTAACAATAATCAAAAAGACCTTCAATTCTCTTCTGAAATAAAATCTTTTTAACAAAAATAAAACCGACTTCAAATTTTCTATCTCCGAAGTTCTTTATCAGATCTTCACCAAATTTAAATAGGACCACTGCGAAAGAATACTCTTTCAAACAAAAATAATCATTAAAATCGGTTCACAATTAGCAAAGATATCGCGGAACAAAAATACAAAAAAAAAACGTACAGTCGAATTTAGAACCTCCTCCTTTTTTGGAAGTCGGTTTAAAAGGAGAAGATATTGTTCGTAGTCACATAGCTTTTTTTTTATTCTTTACTTGTTCTCGTTTGGCCCTAGTCTCACCTGATGGTAAGCACAGACAGAGTCTAAGATGTAGTACACGAATCCAAGGAACAGAGATATAGAGGGATTTCCCAATACCCCTCTGGCTCTCGCATACACACGATTGAACACAGTAAACTGCTTGGCACTGGTTCTCGCACCATTGCTAGCAATGTTCATTCCCGTCTCCGAACTGGATTATTAAGGCTAGCAGAGGAATGGTCCACAGTCAGTAGCAGGGTTATAAAGAGTGCAGGTTAGGTAGACATTTGGGGTAGTTTTTGTTCGTTTTATTACACCTATAATTGCAAATTGCGCACCAAAATATTTCTGTTTCGTACTGCCTGTCTTTGCGTGAGTTCTTCTGCGTAGATTGAAAGAAAATGGTCCTTCTGTACGCTTATATTTTATGTTAAATCACTGATCACTTTCAGTTTCACATAGCTATCGTCATTGAAGCGACATTGTCTTAAGAGTAATGTCTTAATTTTCGCTTCGATAACTACGATAGCAACTGACTGATGTCAATCAGATGTTTCTGACCACATTGTTGAAAAGAACTGTGAACACTGTTAGTGATAAAAGTGATGGCAAAGGGGTCAATAGAAAGAATAGTTGGTAGTCCAACAATTTACATTTAGTTTACGCGCGCATAGCGTTGCCAGATGTCCGGCTTTTTACAGTCGTGTCCGGCCAAATATATACAAGTCCTGTCCGGCTTTTGTTACGCTTTTGGTCAACCCCGTCCTGCCAAAAGATGCCGAACGAAAGCGGGTAAGATAATTTTTTTTTGTTTTAAAATCCAATGCAATGCTTTTGGGGCAATGTCCGGCTAAATATGAATCTGTGTCCGGCTTTTCTATTTTTGGGCCTGGCAACATTACGCGCTCACTATACTATTATACAGTACCTATAAAAAAAGAACAAAAGATAGTAGAGCTCCTTGGAGAGTTCGTTCAGGGAAGTACTACCACTTTATCTACTTCTGCCGCCAAGCACCGTTTTTCTGTGTTCCGGTTAGGAGAGTATGGGTGCCGAAGAAATTACAGGCACATGAGACTTTACAACTTTGGCTCTAAGGTTGACCATGGCCACGCATCAGCAATCCTCTTAGTATGTTGTAGGAGGCGGTAACCAGTTTCCATGTCGTGGGCCGTTAGCTTCTTTGCCAACCTATCACTCAAATATATTACATAACATAGCATCACGCATATTCCCCGAAGGGTTGGGCAGAGGTGTTTTTAGTACACCCTCGTTTCGCCAGTTATGTTTAAAGTCCCGTTTAATAGAGCCTATTGCACGGGTACAAATCCAGACTCCGGGCTGCTACCGAGAAATTCCTAATGGAAAAACCCAATAACACTTTATCCGAACTGGGGATCGAACTCGGGACCCCATGCTCAGCAGTCGCGCTTGCGACCACTAGACCACCAAGACAGTCAATATATACTACACTTACACTTCCTAAAAATAAATTCAGTAACCATTTCCTACCACAAACAGATCTGAGAGATAATATCTTGCACAATTATTGTATAACTATCGACAACTAAATTCAAATCGACATTTTGTCAATCGTTAATAATTATAACTTTGTTCGGTGACTTTTGTAATTAATTACTTTATCGTGTCAATCGAGCGATGATTAATATTTCCCCAGTGGTGATCAATTCTGTTACATCACCAATTACGCAAATAGGTGATTTCTAATTTAATTCTGTGCAGTACGACTTTTATTTAATTTGTAGCAAAGGCATCAATACTAATTACTAGCGGCCCGTCCCGGCTTCGCACGGGTGGACATTTTACCCGTTTTTGCAACATTTTTCGTGCTCCGCTCCTATTGGTCGTAGTGTGATGTTATATAGCCTATAACCTTCCTCGATAAATGGACTATCCAACACAAAAAGATTTTTTAAGTTCCAACCAGTAGTTCCTGAGATTAGCGCGTTCAAACAAACAAACAAACGAACTCTTCAGCTTTATAATATTAGTATAGATTAATTTTCGTTGTTTTTTTTCGATTCAATTATGTAGACTATTGGCTGACTCCTATCGACCGAGCGTAATTGGTTAAAATTAAAGATTCTTGTATCTTTACCAATAATTTAGCAAAACCACCATAGCTTTGCAGTAGAGCCTCCCTACGTTAGTAGATATCACAGCAATTAGCTTACGAGTGTAATTAATATGCCCAGTTTGGCAATTAAAAATACTACCACTAGTAAGTAAAACTATTCGTTTTTAGCCATAGGAACTGGGCATAAGCAGAAAGTTGGTCTCCATATATGTATAATGTATGTGTATATAGGTACTATTCTTGTTATCGCCCATAAACAAAAACTAATCTGGATCATTATGCATTTCGCTGCAGAAAACTGAGACGACACGCAATTGACGATAAATATGTTTTGCAAATTTACTACTGCCGTCATGTCAAAGAAAAATAACCCTTAATAATATAAAGATAAAGACGACTTGTAATAAAATTGCTATAATCGCTTATGCAGGGAATTATGAACTTTATTTTTAGAAGCATAGAGATGATTATGAAAATTTGGAAGGTAAATAGAATATTGTTTTAGTAAATGCGCATGTCACGCCTACAGGGTAGACAGTTGTAAGCTCACAAGTATGGAAAACTCGACAAGTGAGCGGGACATCGATTCCATTGTTCGAGCTTTTTGTAGAAAACGAATTGTTCTTACATGCGTTTGTACTAAATGTAAATCGGCATTAAGGAAAATATCGAGAACAGATTGTGATAGTTTTTTTCCGACATTCGAGAACCGTGTTCAAAAAGGTCTAGGTACTTCGTATTTTTAATTCTACATGGGTGGCGAAGAATTTAACAGCAACGTTTTTTATCAAAAAAAAACGGAGATTATTTAAAAAAAAACTCCTTACAGGGGATGCTCTATGCTGATGATGATGAACTCCGAAGTAAACTATCTGCTTCAAGTGGTTTTTTTTTTCAAAGCAAATATTAATTGTCATCTTGGATTCATCGGTTACGAGAAAATATCACAAGTATATAATTTTTATGTGGGTAGTGAAGCATAACCTTTGTTGACAGAATTTCGAGGCCAACTTTCGCAGCTCTAGCTTCTGAGAAATTATTTCAGTCCGTGCGCATGCATCTAAATGTCACGCGCAAAAGAATGCGATCGAAATTCTAGAACCAAAACTGCACTAAGTGAAAACAAATTTTATCGAAGAGTGCTAAAGTTGAATTTCGATTAAAATTGTTAATAATAAAGGCTTACATTATTTTTGCGACGAAAAACAATGCGAATATCTGGAATAGCAGTGGAATTAAATTTTCGCAATGCTACCAAATCGGGTGGCATTGATTCAACAAATTGTGAGCACCGATACTACGTCGCCGTTAAATTGAATTAAGTATATTTTTTTATTAAAACATACCATTTTAAGTGATCGAACCTTAAACAATAACAATATAATAACTTAACTACTCAGTTCATTTTGCATTACTTTAATGGTCAAAGAATTTATTCACAATTATTGCGAAGTTCCAAGAAATATATGAAGGTAATAATACGATAATTAATCAGAACTTACGATTGGCTTTTGTTTTTTATCGCCAAACTGTGGCCATTTGTCGGAAATTTGTTTAAGACGTGTCCACGCAGAGGAGCCGACACGTCCGACATGTTTTATAACAAATTAAAGTCGGTAAAATTTAAATATACAAGAGTAAGCACCAGGAACTTGTAAATTAAAGTCCGATATTTAATTGGAAGTCGACTGGTAGGTGATCATTCAGGAGATACTGCAAGCAATTACTTAAAGATCATAAAACAAATATTTATGTACAGAACAGTTCCTGAAGCCTGAATCGATGCTGCATTTTAATACTCTTATACAGCACGCGTAAATTGACTTAGCTGGTCTGAAACCAGGCTTTAGACTTTCTGTTCCGCACTTCAGAGGGCAAAGTTATTTTATTCATACTACACATGATTCTATAAAAACAGAACATAAAACCTTAATTATCAAAAGCTACGCTAAAGAAGGATTACACAGCCACACAAAAAAAAAACTTTCTGACCTGGAGGTCTCACTATGTGTACTATATGTTTTTGGGGTCGCTGAATCCGAATCCGGGGTCAGTTTCATTCCAGCACATCTGGGTTCGGCCATAACCTCAAAATATACCCTCAAATTTGCTATATTTGTTAAAACTGCTAACCATATGGTTCTAAAACCTCATAATCCTGTAATATAGTAACTTGATGAGCCCTTAATCAAAGAACTACATAACCCCATTGTCACATAACTACATAACCCTTAAACCCGATAACAAAATTACAAATATAGCAAATTTGAGGGTATATTATGAGGTTATGGCCGAACCCAGATGTGCTGGAATGAAACTAACCCCGGATTCGGATTCAGCGACCCCAAAAACATATAGTACACATAGTGAGACCTCCAGGTCAGTATTTTTTTGTGTGGCTGTGTAATTAATTCACTGGAGCTAATTGACAGGTCCTACCATTGTTGTTTGACAGTAGTGCATTGTTGTTTGACATTAGCATCTGTCAGTTTACACCAGCGAATTAATAATCCTACTCTAGTTATTTGCTACGAGTGCAACAAAAAATCTAATCAAACGAAATGTTTGCATGGCATATAGTTTCAGCTGATCACTAGAACTCGAATCAGTATATCACAATAATTACACTATCCAGGAGTATGATCATTACCGGAGTTGTGGTGAATGCAGTGCCGAATCCCACGACCCCAGCCATTGGTCCTTAGTGGAACACCGTTGTGGTTGTAGTCGATTAGAGTCTGACATAATCATCGCCTTCCCCAGTGTGGAGGATCCATGATGGTTTCCCCATGACAAAAAGAGAGGGTAATTACCAGAGCCAGTACTTTTGAGCCAATGATGATGCCGACCACCAGCTGAAGTTCTGGAGCTGTTTGTTCTTCAGCTGCCATCCAGATTAACAAATCCTTTTTTATTATTTTCAAAAGCTAAGTTGTAAAGAATCCAACAATTCAATGTTTATTTTCGCGTAAACAGTGACTAATACACACAAATTTGCACGCAAATCGTTTAATTGGCGGATCGGGACAATTGGCTTTTATATTTAGCTGCGAGATCGGATCAGCGCGTGCGCGCTGGTCGCGTGATATGTCAGTCGTGGTGGGGTTGTATCTGTGGCGCGATCTTACAGCGATTCTTATTCACCAGCCTAGCCTTTTCCCAAGTATGTTGGGGTCTACTTTCAGTCTTACGAGGTGTAGCTAAGTATCAGAAATTTAAATGGAACTGCTGCTGATCCGACTTCCAAAATCGATGCCGATATATAAAGTTTATGTTAAGACCGATTGTTTGACTTTTCTGAATCTGACTGCACGTAACGACTGCCAGATCTATCGACAACTGTGCCCGACAGCTTAATAAGCATGTTCAAAAAATGGCGCATTTTCAATATGTAAAGAGCGGTCACCAATCTAAGGCATGACCGCGGTTTGTGCAGTTTACCCTCACAGATCGATCGAAGTGCGCCTGCGCACGCGGAGTCGCGTGATATGCCAGCCGTGCAGTTGTATCTTTGGCGCGATCTCGACGCGATTCTTATTGTTTTTAATTAATTATGAAACAGAAAGGTCAGTCGTGTAGGCATGTAGCACTCATGACATACGCAGATTCCCAGCGTTCTAAGATAATACTGATGAGATCTTGTTAAGTTCAAGATATTATTTGCATTCCTTGTGTAACAATAAGATATAGTCGCATAGGTACTGTTGAATACTTGAAGGACAGGTTGAACTATTTTATCCAAGAATCAAGTGAGCTCTGTGGGATCGGATGGTATTGATAACTTGCGTGGGAAGTAGATAAATTATGCGTTCCAGATTTAATGTCAAACCCAAGACAGAATGAAAAGGGCACTACAAATAACGTCAATGACATCTTCTGGAAAGCGCTGTTTACTGTTTTACAATATTAAAGGATTGTTTATAAAAACATGACGTATGTTTTGCTACAGTGCGCGTCAACCAAGATGGCGTCGACTGCGTGATCTATGTGAGGTTCGGGTCATATGATTCGTTTTGATGAGTTCAATAGATTGCACTTGGTGTTCAGGGTGTGATGTGGAACTAGGAGGTGGATAGTGGAACTCTTAAGTGGCTACTCGTAAACCCCTCAAGTTTGGCAGTCGACGCCATCTTGGTTCTAGATATATGTCGACGCACTTTACCATTACGTGTGAGAAATTAAATGTTTTTTTTTAAAGAAATATGTTGTTAAGATACCGATCACACTGAAACACACACTGCAGCTAAAAAAAACGCTCAATCATTTATTGGCACGCAAACGCTACTTAAAAAAAATAAAAACAAAAAACACGGACCAACGCGCGAAAACCTCCGCACCACGCACACCTTACTAATTGCCACAGCAGTGTATCGTCTGTCGTCGCGCAATATAAATCATTATACGAGTTTTCGACAATTTCCCTTAATTGGTCGCGTTTCCCAATCGGTCGATTGTGATCTCGCGATGTGTGGCCAGCCCTCAGCGAATCAACGGGGTGATCGCTGTGACACTGACCACGACACGAGAAGTAATTAGCGCGAATAAGACCACACACTGGGTGCCATTAAGCCAAATCTGAGGCGCCTGATTTCAACTTTCATCTTCGTATCCAAGTCTGGGTCGTATGAATCACGTTCGATGTTGTCTTGTTCACACGGCGCGACTGAATCGGTACTGAGATTTCGCGATACAATGTGCGTTTACTGAGTAAAGGTGTATTTACATGCTGTTGTAAACACGGTTTTTTTTTCGAAGAAAAAACATTGACACGCGATGTCGTGTGCGTGGATGATGCAAATAAACATCGTCTAGAACATGTCAGTTACACGTGTTAAGTTACAAAACTGATTTAAATACCTACATAATTATTCAAATATTTATGATTTTAACTGCCTCGTTAGTCTAGTGGTGAGAAACGCGACTACTGACCGTGAGGTCCTGGGCTCGATCCCTAGGTCGAGCAGTGTTATTGAGTTTTCCGTGCGGAATTCCTCAATAGCAGCCCGGATGTTGGATTTGTGCCCGGTTGATGGCAATAGGCTCGCCTTATATTACATGGGACATAACGGCGAAATGAGGCTGTTACTATTGCACCTCTGCCCAACTCTTCTGGGAATACAGGCGTTATGTTATGTATTGGTATATACGACGCACCGTTCACGATAACTTTCAAGCGATGCGACATGATTTCAGTCATGTAGTTAGTTTTGCAGGTCAGCTTCACATGAACCATCATAAACCATGTTTGGAGTTGACATCGATATAAAATAGTTGTTCAAATGGTAACTAAGACGGGAACATGGCAGGAACAGTGCTGCGAAGGAATTTTACTCCGTTATTGCATGTAATACCGCCAACAGTGGGAGCTGTTATCTATATAATAAATAATATCAAATCGGCTATGCACGAATAACTTAAGACTAAGCTTATAAGGGCAAAGTAAGTGCGCAGTGTGAATTATTAAGACACGAAATTGGTGCAAACAATACAATGTTTCCTAACACTAAAGGTGAAACTTACGTAGAAGAAATTGTAAGCAACACTGAATATAGCAACACGAACAAAAACAATAAAGATTGACATAAATCGTAATGCAAAACCAAACACTTCAATAAATAACTCATTCACGTACAAAAAAGCAAACATTCAATGATTGATTACAAGGAAAATCGCACACATGAACGCGGCTTTAGAGGAAGAATTTAACGCAACACCGACTTCGGTAACTAAAAACTGGTCTAAAAATAAACACTTGCATAATTACGACTATAAATAAATAATGTGACAAAAAAGCGGAACATTTTTGCAAGCGTGAACATTCGTAGACTATAGTACCGACAGCCGATTGATCAATCATCCACATACACGATTCCTGTCGCGAGTCAATGTATTCCCAAATTGCATAATTGGCACCGGAATGATCAGTGAAAGTGAAGAATCGTCTCACGAATGCTAATGCACGGCTTAATGATAGATGGCAGTGGGCCGTAGAAAGCTCGACGATTATTTATTATTTATGATCGGCCGAATCTATTGTTAGTTGCGCTGAGTGATTTACAATGACCCGCTGCACGCGTGATTTGACGTCTTCAAGATGTCCTCGTCTATTGTGAGCTTTATGATATTACAAATTGCTATTTTTTTGCTAACGTTATATTTCATATCATCATCATAATATAACAACGATTGCTAATCCTACTTATAAATAATATGACTGTTATGTTCACTGAATAAAACAGTGACTGCATTACAATTTTAAACTACTAAACTGGTTTTTCAGTCGTCATATTGTGTTGCAATTCAAAATAGCACTTGATTCTACATTTGGCTTTAAGATCACATCTTGGGGATTGCATAACAATGACTACTTATGTACTTCATATTTATCTTTATATTAAGACATCGTGTAATACAAAGAAACAATAAGAACCGCAATTTAAGAACTCACGTTTAATTCTCATAATTAAGTAGTTTAATTTCCACGAAAAGCAATTTAGTAACCCATTAGAAGGGTTTCTTTCCAATACAATAATTACCAACTACCTACATTTCGAAACGCTTCTAATCATTTAATTGCAATAATAACCGTTGCGTGACTAAAGGGCGATTTTGCGAAACCGTCTAACGAAATATAAACTCTGTAACACAATACTTTATAAGACACTAAGGGTCGTTTTAAATTGGTTAGCAACTATGGCTTTAAAAGAGTTCATGTCAAACAAGATAGATTATAAGGTATCATTATTACATTTCGAAAATACCGGCCTCATTCTAAACGTGTTAATTAGTAGGTATAGAGTAACAAGTTTTAAGTCAGTGCAATGAAAGTTTTGAAGACGCTAATAACAGTCGTCATGTCATGACAAATTTGTTACGACAGGCGACAATTTGAAGTTGTCATGACTTTGAAGATGATGACATTGATATTGTAAGACTAGAAATTACTACAGTCATGATGATTGCAGCGAATTTAATTACGTTTAAATCTCTTAACGCTTCTGGCTAAATATCAGAAATCATAAATACCGTAAGCAAAACTAACACCCATATTCTAAGACGTTCCTCCAAAACTTACTCGACTCAGAACGGAACGGCCTCGAAACCACCTTCAAAATTGTATTCTTAGTCGCAATTTCGAGTGAAGTTTGAGGTTCCTCGACGGAGTCATTATGTCATAATTTGAATTATCTGCATCGCGCAAATAACGCCGCGATAAAAAATTGCAAGGATTATTGCAAGCATAATCGACTTCAAAATTATTTTTTATTACATACGAACTTTGACACTTCCTTCCTTAAGGTAGGTTCCGAGGTACCTTGAGTTTGACAGATGATTCCTTACCTCGACTGAGGAAAAATCTCGAGTCGAGGACGTTTATGTCAATTCGAGGTGGAGTCGAGTCGAGTAAGTTTTGGAGGAACGTCTTAGAATATGGGTGTAATCCTACAATACGGCCGCGCAGAGAATGCGTTACTGACAGATTGTGTGTCATATAACGTCAACCTACAATAAACTAAAACAGTTCACAGTTCGGCCGCCGAGAGAATATGTTCCTGACACCATTGAGTTTAGCGCTAAACTATGTATTTTAGTTTAACGTTATAATATGAAACACGATCTGTCAGGAACACATTCTATCGGCGGCCGCACTGTAGTTGATTTATGATAGCTTAGTACATTGTTCATACAACTTTTGTTTACGGTTTTAACGACATTCAGTTTTGTCTTTTTTTTTTATTAGCCCATATTGTCCCACTGCTGGGCAATTATTATGCTTATTTTTCCACAACTCTATGGCATTATCTCGGGCGGCGATTTGGACGTATTTCAGAGAGATTGGCTAGAAAAGGCAATGGATATCAATTTTAGGGCGAACTTAAAACTGAAACTGCTCCGTTGGTCTAGAGGTGGCAAGCGCGATTGCTGATGTAAGGTCCTGTGTTCGATCCTCAGTTCGTGTTATTGGGTTTTTCCGTGAGGAATTCCTCAGTAGCAGCCCGGAGTTTGGATTTGTGTCCGGTTGATGGCAATAGGCTCGCCCTCTATTACAAGGGACTTAAACATAACGGCGAAATGAGAGTGTTGCTATAAACATCTGCTCAACCCTTCGGGGAATACAGGCGTCATGTTAAAATTGCAAAAGATGATACTTAAATACTTTGGCAATTAAATACCTAACTCAATGAAACGTGTCTGGTGAAAAAAAAAATTGTTCAACATACCGCCGTCAGTCACAATACTCCACACGTCATTTTCAACCGCAAACATATCAAACTGAGCGCTAAAAACAAAACTTTCTATACGTCAGTAACAATAAATCGTAGTTGCATCATTTGTTATTAATGTTATCACAATAATGGCAATTAAAATCTCAGAGGCGCAAACAAAATTAATGTTGACTACTTTCATTGACCGTTTTCCAGCAACCGAACACAGAAATTGAAACTCTATATTCTATATAACAAAATTGCACACGGTTCAACACAATGTAACATTGTGTAAATTTCAGTAAAGTCATTGTGTGTGGTTTGTAGCAAGAATTTAGCAGTAAATCATAAGATTTGAAAGGTGATTGCGCTCGGTCCAGTTTTTGCTGATTTTATTGTTGCCATTATAGATTTTAATTAAAATTTAATTAGCTGGCTTGTTATAATGGTGTTTCAAAATACGGACCTTCTTAAGGTACACGCTACGCAATAGGAGTAGTACACACAAAGCTTGTGTAACTGTACAATTTCGTTTTAATTTGTACAGTGTAATTAAGTAACAATTAGTGAGTTTGTTGTAACAAATAATACGTTGCGGACGTTTATTTTCAGGAAGGTGGTACTTATAGCCAAATACTCAAACTCAATTTGAAGTTACCGTTAAGTCTCGTGCTGTCACTGTCACTTTAAGGAGAATTGACAGTGACAGCACGAACTTAACGGCAACTTAAAATTGAGTAGTGGTTGAGTATTTGGCGTATAGACGCAGATAATCTTCCTATTAAAGTTTAGGAAATGTAGTAGAAATAAATTGTCATTAATAAAAGACCGTTTGGTTGTTACCCATCATCTTGTCATACTTAGACACATTTACAAAATTTAAATTATACCTATTTATATCCTAGCGGTTGAACGCTTGTCTTCCATGCTAGGAGGGTCTGAGATCAATCCCAGCCCCCACCTGCCTTTTCGAATCCATGTATGGATCGGAATTAGATTACCACTTGCGTTAATAGTCATGGAAAACATCGTAAGGAAACCTAGACACGACAGGGCTTAAAAAAAGTACTTGATGGTGTGAGTAGTCAGCTAACCCGCACCGGGCGAGCATGTTAGACTAAAGCCTAAAAAACCGTTCTTATTCTGTGAAGAAACCATTGCCCAGCAGTGGGACATTAATGAGCTGATTATGTACCTTTATATCCAGAGAAAGAGAAGGTATTATTTTCAAACAGCCTAATTTATATAATAGAAAATAAATCCCTAGTTCCCTTGGTCACACCATAACATGAGAACGACTTCACCGATTGAGTTTATTTATTTATTATTTATATACTCTTTATTGTACATACACCAGGTTAACACAACAGGAAAAACTATTTAAATACAAAAATGCACAATGGGCGGTCTTATCGCGCAAGGCGATAAGTTTAGCGAGTTTATATTTACACAATATATTTGTTTTGTCGAAACGATGGTTCGTAGCTATACTGGGATCCGATAGGTAGTGCTGTAGTCAAATTATTTACGCGGGCATAGCCGCGGGAGAACAACTAGTTACAGATAAAATCTAGACTAATATTATAAAGCTGAAGAGTTTGCTTGTTTGTTTGAACGCGCTAATCTCAGGAACTACTGGTTGGAATTGAAAAAATATTTTTGTGTTGGATAGCCCATTTATCGAGGAAGGTTATGGGCTATATAACATTACGCTACGACCAATAGGAGCGGAGCATAAATGAAAAATGTTGCAAAAACGGGGAAAATGTCCACCCGTGCGAAGCCGGGACTGGCCGCTAATAACGGTTTATTTATTAATAACTATTATAACCTAGTAACAATTAACCCACACTATTAAACTGAAACTTTTCGTTATGTTCAAGCTTTAGCAATTTGTATCGAAATTAAGCATGACACGGCCCACACACCCCGGTTGCGCTTGCGCCACAATTCGTGGCCCAAGCCCGCTGCTACCGGGTTCCGTGGTTAGACAAAGCCTTCAGTTTGTCATTGTTCCTTTTAATTGTTCTGCATTGCTTGACATCTTTCGTCCTTTCACTGGGTTGGCCAATTACTGTGGTATACTGATAACGCTGTTTATTTGTTTGTAGTGAGCGTTTGAGAATGAAAGTAGCTTAGGTAGTCTAGGGACTGCCGGGGTTGCGGTGCATGCTTTTGCGAATCCCGCGACTCCGGCCGTACGGTCAGGAGAAGAAACACCGTTGGTTTTTAGCCGGTAAGAGTCCGGCAGACCCCCTCGCCTTCCTCGGGCCAGGGACATCCATGAGGATGTTCCAAAGAGAAAAAAAAAGGTACTTTAGGGACTAGGGTACAACGCTTAGTTTGTGTTGATAGTCCCTATTTTAAGTACTGCTCCGCCTTCACGCTTACATACGATTTTGCTACCCTTGCACTCTGCCACACATACTTACATGTGTCCTTACAATAATCCCCCCAAAAATTTTGAAAAAAATGTATACTTATAATTAGCCCAATATTGTCCCACAGCTGGGTATGGGCGTTTTTTCAAGGTTTAGGCCTTAATACAACACCCTGGTGCGGATTGGCGGACTTCACACACCATTAAGAACTGTATAAGGTGTGCAGCTGGTTTCCACACGACGTTTTTCTTCGCCGCTATCACGATGTTTCCTTTTCCGTTTGGATTAGATAATTAAAATTTGGACATATACCGCGTGAACCCTAACTGAAATAGATCTCAGTTTTTGTGGTTTTTGTTAAAGATGACATAACATCACACCTGCATTCCTCGAAGGGTTGTGCAGAGTTGTATAGTAATACCCTCATTTCGCCGTTATGTTTAAGTCCCATGTACTAGGGGGCGAACCTATTGCCATCAACCGGTCACAAATCCAAACTCCGGGCTGCTACTGAGGAATTCCACACGGAAAAACTCAATAACACTTTGCCCAACCTGGGGATTGAACCCAGGACCTCATAATCAGCAGTCCCGCTTGGCATCACTAGACCAACGAGGCTAAAGATAAATTCTCCCATCAGGACTTCCCATTAAAAAAATCTACTACCAGTGTCTTATAACAAAGATTCTACTTGGTATACCGCAGTGACCGCGATATTTCATCGACTTGTATTATTTCATCAAAGTTCATCTTATTCAAAGCTGTTCATTTAAATGTAACAGTCTAGTCACGGTAATCCTTTATACATTTCCTCCTTTCCTATTTATCATAACGAGTCCAAAAGATTTAAATTTTGCTCACTCACGCACTATTTACACATAGATAATACTTAAACGAAGCACAATAGTGTTGTGATGTAACTGTCCAAAATGACTCAACCAAAAGGTATTAGTTTAACATTTGTAAACCTAATGCGATTATCTAATATCGATTACCGACCTCCCACGCGGTCTGTCACACATCAAACTCGAATCAAGAATCGAGTCGGTCCGCTCACATTATTAACACGCAGGTCGGTAAAACAAGCCCAGTGTTGTAGGTGTCCCTATCGATAATATCATCGATGGTTTGGAAATCGATGCCATTCACTTGCCAACTTGTATTGTTTGGCGAAATAATTGGGTAATATTTCAAGTTATTGTTAATGTTTTTCAGTGTTAATAGTTGATTCGATAAAAATAAATTGTGTTGCAGCTTTCCTTTAACACAAGTATTTTTTGTAATGTATGTGAACTGCAATATTCTAAAATGATTTCCAGATGAAATTGGAGGAAATAATACAATTCTGTAAAGATCGATAGATTAGGCAATAATAACCCAAGAACTTTCTGTTTTTATGGTAAAGACAGTCATTAAGATGATGCGTATTTGAAAATACGCATCATTTTAATGACTTTCTTTTCTGATTGTGAGCAATAGAAGCAAACCTATCCAAATTTAACTTGGGACACAAACACAACCTACATCTAACAAAAAGAAAGATTGACTAATCATTAGTAGATAGGTACAGTCATGAGTACAAACATGTATACCTACATTTGCATAGAGAAATTCAAGTGATATTCTCCCTAAATGCTGATTGAGTTTATGAAATATTTAACATGCTATGTATTCGCAAGTGTTCGTAGATACTATGTTAACAATATTCCAACATGTGAGTGCTCATGACTGTACATAACAAAAATATAATAAAACTCTATCGATAACAAATATAAATAATAAAACTAAGGTCGACCATAACATTGACCACTATAACGAACGCCCTTCCGGCGGAAACGCATCGTGGACCGGTCGCGGCCCGTGAGAGTGAAAGCATACGCGCAGGCGCATACTACTTAGTACCAAATTTGTTACCACATCTGCATAACATTAATGTTTAGTGCTTTTGAGTATTGAAAGTGTGAGTCTTTGTGAATAATATGCATGCCGTAGTGTAGGTAGATCGAAATAGTTGCCTAGAGGCGGTAGAAAAAGTGCTGGTGGAACAGCAGCCAGATGAACTGGCGAAGTTCGACGTACTGCCTCGTTCGTCTAGTGGTGGCAACCGCGACTGCTGATCGTGAGGTCGTGGGTTCGATCCCCAGGTCGGGCAGTGTTATTGGGGTCTTCTGTGTGGAGATCCTCAGTAGCAGCCCGGAATTTGGATTTGTGCCCGGTTGATAGCAATAGGCTCGCCCCATATTACTTGGGATATAAACATAACGGCGAAATGAGGGTGTTACTATACACCTCTGACCAACCCTTCGAGGAATACAGGCGTGATTTTATGTAAAAAAATAAGAATATAATACACTTCATCCATAGAAGAAAGTGGCAGACTCTCTGTTTCATATCAACACTGAATTATTTAAAAATCTATTTATGCAGATTTATTATTGTAGAACGTTTGCAGCAATAACACGTCTAGACTTTTGTTTTGTCTGATTTTAATTATTTAAATATTAATATTCATAACCGACTACCTTAAATCACGGCCGTAATTAAAAATGATAACCTGCTTTCTACAAACTTCTATCAGAAAAAAATTCAATGTAAATATAAAAGCAGATACAACTTAATTGCATGCTGCAGTCGGAATGAGATAAAGAAATCTTATAATTCTTTTGTCAACCGATTATTTACAATGGCACAATGCCGGGACAACCACCCAGTGTGACTGTATAATTACGAGTGACATCTACATACCAAATCACTGTTATCCTTCACTCCCGTCCAGCCGTAGATCACTGATAAAATATGACGCACCCGAAATGGCAGACCGATTAAGACGTCTCGTATCGCGGAACTCGAAAACAATAAGAATCGAGATAAATGTCTCGATTAAAATAATCGAATTGACCTTTGCATCAGCCGATCCGTCATCCCAATATCTCTATATTCATGGCTGTAAAAATGACGTACGTCAAAAACCTTAAAAGGTGCGCATGCGACGGGCGCTGACAGAAAAATTGGTAGTGTACAGGCGGCCTATTGTTTGCACAGAAAGAGATGTATCGACGATGATTTCACTCGATACCGATGTTGCTAAGTGAACGTCTGTCATGTGATTTATTCGATGTGTTATAAGAAAATTATTGTTTCGGAACAGCAAAACAAATGTGAGTTTCACTTTATTCCTTGTTGGATTTTGGGAGCTCTCAGTTTGGGTAGCTGACCTTACTGATGTGATCAAACATACTCCTTACCGAAATAACATGATTGGACACAGCATCCATTATTTATACGTACCTACGTGTAAAACAAATCAAGATACAAGAAATATCTGAAATATCACACCGGTGTTGTAAACTGTACTTAAGTCTACAAGTTGGAGCTTTACACCTATTCTACTTGAAGTTGAGCTAACTCGATAAGAGGAAAGCGTAAAAGGTCAATTTATGGCTAATTGCACAAGGGTAGTCAGCAGTCTAATTCACTAATACAGCCTTTTTGTGCCTCAAGTCTCGGTTTTTTTTCATATTCACGCAAATTGAATTAATGCCTCGAGAAAAAATTTATTAAAATAAAGGATGGCTCGGTGTTGGGCCCAATCTTTTTCTACCATTTCCGAATGACCTAACAGGGTATATAAAATACCTTCTACCAGATAAGATACTTGTTATTTTTGCTCATGAAACCAACGCTATAGTAACTGACCGTAGTAACGAAAAAAACCAACACTACTCACAGCGTTTGAAAGTGGTTTGGTACTGAATACAGATATAGAATTGTAATTTTTTTTAATTGTCACTTTTTCTACGCATCGTTAAAATGACTTTAGTTGGACGTACATTTACGACGAAAACAAAACAGACCCTAAATTATTATTACAATGTCGTCATTTATTCGTCGCCTACGTCAGCTTGCTACCTGTGGCTACACCACGTCACACTTTTTGGACCCTCTCGCTCACTCTTAAACTGTGACATAATTTGTGGATGGACAACGTGTATAAAATAGTAGGTAAAGTTTGATTTATGAACTTTGGCTGGAGATTCATCAGGTCTCGCCAATAACTGCCCGGTTACGTGGAAGCGGTCAGCAAGGACATCGACAAGCAGCTCAATAGAAAAAAGAATACAATTATGACCTCGTTGCGCTATTTCAGCTTATCGCTCATCTAACAACGCAGTTCAGGCTTGCCTCAAAAGAGGGCATATAAAAATGGATCAATCAATCATCGTTGAATCAACTTCGCATAATGTATGTAGCACTGTCTAAAGTCCATATTAAGATACGCTGTAGTAGAAACATGTTTTCACATTATTTTTTTAATATTAATTCTCAATGCTTTTTATTGCTTGAAAATAAATTTCCCATAAAAAAAAAACATTAAGATATAAACCTTTGTGGCGAAATAAAAGTAATTTTAGTGATATACTGCAGAAATACGATACAACAGTAGTAAGAACAACAGTAACAAAATATAGTAAGTATTTAATTAATTCAGTTAACAATATATATTATACAAAACCGTTTTCTTAATTTTCCTATAAGACACTTCCGCCGTACTACATTTAATAATACCTTAACTCGTAATTTTTTCAGGTAACAATGAACATTGTATACTTAAGTTTATGTTTATGGACGCTAACTGCTGCTAGGCCACAGGTAAGACGCTTGTTACAATTAGTATACTGTTTCTGAAGTTCATAATAAGAAAAATAAATATCGGAAAGCCGGGAACAATGAATCCGGTTCACCAACATAAACCTTAATATCTCGGAAAACATTGTTAAACATTGTTTAACATTTTAACATTGTTTTGTTTATGTTGGTGACCCGGATTCATTACTCCCGAGTGCATTTATAATAGTACTTACTCGGTGTGAACAGATTCGTGTAATTCCTTAAAAACAGAATAGGATAGGGATGGACAATTTAAAATGCCTCTAACAACTTGCAAAAAGAGCCAATGAGAAAGCTGGCAAAACAAATTGATAATTTTTTTTTATATTTTCAGCAAGTAAGTACCATTTTAAAATTAAATAAATAAACTTTAAAAAATTAAAAGTGAATACGTCTATTTCCGTAAGGTTCCTGACGTGAGCAAACGCAAATGCTGTCAAAAAAAAAGTTTAATATATTTTTATTTTTTCAGGAAGTAAGTATCATTTTAAAATTGAATAAATAAACTTTTAATGAACTTTATAAAATAAAATGTGAATACAACAAGTTTCGTGTGGTTCCTGGCAAAGAATAGCGCATCTACTACTACTGGACGCGACTTATGGACCCGACTTATGAACGCGACTTATGGACGCTACTTACGGACGCTACTTATGGACGCTACTTATGGACGCGACTTGTGGACGCGGCTCACGTTCACATATACAAGGTTAGTCGGAAAGGGGGTACTAAGCCGAAAGGGTGTTAAAGTACCCATAATAAGGTATAACTTTTGTTCTACAACTTTCCTCAAAACTCGATAGTTTAACAGAAATAGCTTTTCAAAGATTCCGTAAAAAATATGCTAAAATCTATCTGTCCATAGCTATGGTCAGCTGTGTTTACTATTTAGGTCATATTTGGAGTCACAGATTAGAAACTCCATTTTCTGAATTCATAACTAAAGCAGGGATGAAGAATTTTTGAAAAAATTAAAATAAAAATAATTTATGATGCAAAAAAATTCATCGAATTTTTAAATTTTAACACTTTCTTTAGAACAATCATCAGTGATACATTAAGTGGTCTGCGGCTTAGTACCCCCTTTCCGACTAACCTTGTATAATTTAGACTACTGTGGTCACGACCCATTACTATTAGTAATATGTCGCGGACGACGTAAATCTGGTTGAGGCGTCTGAAATGGACACTACAAAGTCGCGATCGTGAGGCCCGTCGCACTATAGTCCCGTTTTCTTACGAATGCACGAAAGATCCTCCAAGTACAATGGGAGCTGGCACACTAGGTACTAGTATGACTAACTCGTGCTAGCGCAGCAAGCCCAACGCTCAGCCAATTATAAACGTTAAACTTTGGATGTTTGCGAGTTTGTGGATTTCGATGTTTGTATCAATCACGCCTTAACTGCTAAACAGATTTGGATCCACAGGTAGACCATGACCTGGATTAGGACATAGGATACTGTTTCCCCGGGTTCATGAAGTAGTTTCCCTAGGACGCGAGTGAAACGACGGGTAACATTATGGGATAGGAATGTAGAATTTAAAATGCTTCCAACAAGTAGCAATACGTTCCAACGCAACTAGAGCCAAAAAAACTATAAAAACTTTGTATATTTTTCAGGTAATATTCGTAAGTACCATTTTATAATGAAATAAATAAATATTTAATAACCTTAAAAATTAAAAAGTGAATACGTCAAGTTCCGTGTCATTCCGGGCAAAGAATAGAGCATCTCCTTTCCTCAGCCGTGACTGGCGTGGAAGGATAAGGGGTTTCAAGGTGACGCGCAACAGCGACATCCTCTGTTAATAACAACAAATTGCAATCACAAATCAGTCTGCCACTCGTGGTTATTACGGCAATTTCCCCTTTGACAGTTCAGTCTGAGATTTGAGGAATAGAAGAGACGAAAGCATCCACCTTAACCAAAATAATTCCAATTGAAATTCCTTAACAAGTGCTGGTCCAGGCATTTGTATTACATTTTTTGAATTTATTTCATAAAGTGGATGCGATAATCCCGAATCCATACTCCTCGACGCGACTTATGGACGCTACTTATAGACGCGGCTGACGGTCACGTATAATTTAGATTTCTGTGGTCACGACCGATGACCGATTACATTACCGATTACAATTACTTACGCGTGCAAACTATTGGTAATATGTTGCGGACGACTTTAATCTGGCTAGGGTGTCTAAAGACGACGTTTCGTGAACATCATAAAGTCGCGGCCGTCCGTCGAGATTAGACCGTGAGTAGGTACGATTAACTCGTGCTAGCGCAGCAAGCCCAACGCTCAGCCACTGTGCCAATGGAGCCCTTCTTTTACGAAACTTTTGAGGAAATTAAACATAAAATATTTAATTGTCTTGTTGTTATAATTGCTTATAGCCGGATGAAGTTGAAGCAGGTGTAATAGAAGATAAGATGGTACGTCCACATAATGAAACATATTAAATTATTAAACCTGATTTAATCTTAAGGTTAGTTAGCTCATGCAGATACCTACGTAAAATTGTTAGAAGTGCAATGTGGGCGTTATTTATTGCAGTTATACACTTCTTTTTACGTTTTATGAAATTACGAGATTTTGATTTAAAAATCCTACTGACCTCTGTCAGTCAGATGAACCCACTGAACGCTAGGTATGGCGGCATAGCGACGCGAAGATAGCGAGGTGAACTTGACTCCTACTAAAAGGACTAGCTCATAATAGCAGTAAACAGAAATGAGTGAAATAAATAAAGGGAGGCATTTGCTCTGCTGTAGTATAAAAACATATAACACAACCTATAACTTTAAAATTAAAGTGCGTGATTATCTTCATAAGGAACTGGCAGAATCTCAGCACTGATTTATCTTTGTATATATATTTGTAGGTATTGTATAATATATTATATTAATTAATATATATGAATGTATGCATATGTATATAATATCTATTATTTATAAGTTTATTAATATATATATATATATGTAAATATATAATATGTATGTAGGTAATATTATTGCCAAAAATGTTCACTTATCTTTGTGTTTATTTTTAATATCGTATCACATGACATAGCTCTTTTCAGCGCATCTACTATGTTTTCTCTGCATCACCCTAAGGTCGACTGGTAGAAAATGCCTAAGGCATTAAGTCCGCCTCTGTATATTTTTTTTTGTGCGAAAGTATAAATAAATAGACACAGGTTAGAAACAAATGTTTTAAATTCTGCCAACAGTTGGGATCAACTTAGTAAAAATACTGTGAACTTTATTGTATCTAATGATTTATACGTGAAGGTTATTTAACTGGCTGTCACCTGCTGTTGGTCTTATGAATAAATATACTTGGCTTAAAAGTACTTGATAAAAATGGTCGCAGGGAGGTATGGCACACTGCAAGGAGCTTTACGGACGCTCTCTCCTTGCCCTTCCTTGCGTTCGTTTTCTGATTTAGATTCGATGATATCTTTAGAAAAACCGGAGTTTTGTTTGTGCAATAATGGATGAAGTTATGATGATGAGCAAATACCGATTATATATTGTGAATGACGTCACGATATTGACATTAGGCCTAGCATAAAAGTTTGACGTACAGTATCGTAAACGTATCGCTAATGTAAGCGAATTTTGAGTCGAAAATACAACTGTCCTATAACATTTTGGTTTATTACTTGGTCACGTTTCAATTATTAATTTAAAAAAATGATTTTTTAAAATATTTTGTTATTGTTCTTATATTTTTTTCAAATAGGTAACGGTATACTTTTGAAATAGTTTTGCTACATACTTACAATTTTATTAAAATTGCTTATTTTTATATTATTTATTATTTTATTATTTCTTTAGCCTGCGATAGTAAGTTGACCTTTTGTATTTAACCAATTAATGTAAAAAAATATTTTTATTTTTAAAAAACATTTTGTTTTTCTAGAAAGTAAGTACCTCTATTTTTATATTATTGGTACAATTTTTTTTTCTAAGTCATTACGTATTCTAAATATTTAATTTTTACAGGTCAACGTAAGTATAGAGAAAACTAAATAATATATTTAGAACCAATGTAATGGCCCAAAAGTATATATAATTAAATAAATAAACCCTTAATAACCTTAAAAATTAAAATGTGAATACGTCAAGTTCCGTGTGGTTCCGGGCAAAGAAAGCATCTCCTTTCCTCAGCCGTGGCTGACGTGGAAGGATAAAGGGTTTTGTCAAGATGATGCGCAACAGCGACATGTATTTATGAAATAAGTACATATTGTGCCGACCCCACCTAGTGTGGGATAAGGGCAGGAAGAAGAACAAGAAGATGCGCAACAGCGACATCCTCTGTTAATAACAACAAATTGCAATCACAAATCAGTCTGCCACTCGTGGTTATTACGGCAATTTCCCCATTGACAGTTCAGTTTGAGAGTTGAGGAATAGAAGAGACGAAAGCATCCACCTTAACCGAAACAATTCCAATTGAAATTCCTTATCAAGTGCTGGTGCAGGCATTTGTATTACATTTTTTGAATTTATTTCATAAAGTGGATGTGATAATCCCGAATCATACTACTCGACGCGACTTATGGACGCTACTTATGAACGCGAATTATGGACGCGGCTGACGGTCACGTATAATTTAGGTTTCTATGGTCACGACCGATGACCGATTACAATTATTTACGCGTGCAAACTATCGGTAATATGTCGCGGACGATGTTAATCTGGCTAGGGTGTCTAAAGACAACGTTTCGTAGATACTACAAAGTCGCAGCCGTCCGTCGAGACGAGATCGTGAGTAGGTAAGATTAACTCGCGCCAGCGCAGCAAGCCCAATGCTCAGGCACTGTGCCAATGGACCCATCTTTTACGAAACTTTTAAGGAAATTAAACATAAAATATTTAATTGTCTTGTTGTTATAATTGCTTATAGCTAGATGGAGGTGAAGCAGGTATAATAGAAGATACGACGGTACGTCCACATAATGAAAAATATTAAATTATTAACTTGAATTAATCTTAAGGTTAGGTAGCTTATGCAGATACCTACGTTAAATTGTTAGAAGTACAGTGTGGGCGTTATTTATTGCAGTTATACACTTCTTTTTACGTTTTCTGAAATTACGACATTTTGATTTAAAAATCCTACTGACCTCTGCCAGTCAGATGAACCCACTGAACGCTAGGTATGGCGGCATAGCGACGCTAAGATAACGAGGTGAACTTGACTCCTACCAAAAGGACTAGCTGATAATAGCAGTAAACAGAAATGAGTGAGTGAAATAAATAAAGAGAGGCATTTGCTCTGCTGTAGTATAAAAAAAATATAACCCAGGTTAGAAACAAATGTTTTAAATTCTACCAATAGTTGGGATCAAAGAGATTAATTAATATAGCATTGAATGTCTTTGGTTGGGATATACAACAGTATACTAAGTAAAAATACTGAGAAATTTATTGTATCTAATGATTTATACTGAAGGTTATTTAACTGGCTGTCACCTGCTGTTAGTCTTATAAATAAAATTACTTGGCTTAAGAGTACTTGATAAAAATGGTCGCAGGGAGGTATGGCACACTGCAAGGAGAACAGAATAGAATAATATACTTTATTGTACACCAAAATTGTAACACAGCTCTTATACAATAACAAACATTAAAGGGTACAATGGCGGTCTTATCGCTGAGAGGAGGATTACGGACTCTCTCTCCTTGCCCTTCCTTGCGTTCGTTTTCTGATTTAGATTCGATGATATCTTTAGAAAAAGCGGAGTTTTGTTTGTGCAATAATGGACGAAGTTATGATGATGAGCAAATACCGAAAATATATTGTGAATGACGTCACGATATTGATATTAGGCCTAGTACGAACGTTTGACCGATAGTATCAGAAACGTATCGCTAATGTAAGCAAATTTTGAGTCGAAAATACAACTTTCCTATAACATTTTGGTTTGTTATTTGATCACACGTTTCAATTATTTTTTAATTGAAATAAAAATATAATTTATTTTTCCAAATAGGTATCGGTAAGTTATTTTACCTTTGATATCTTAACGAAACTAAAAAAATAATGATGCATATACATAATATAAAAAAGAAAATATATTATATTATCATATACAATGACAGTCTGCGAGTAAAACTGCTGTAACACACAGACGGACAGACAGATAGACGGACATGGCAAAACGATAAGGGCTTCTAGTTTGACTACGGAACCCTAAAAACTAACTATCTTAATGTAATAAGTAACACCGCTTTAATTTATTAATAAAATTACAGCGTTTTGTAAGTAAAGAAATTATGTATTACTTTTGAAATAGTTTTGCTACATACTTACAATTTTATTAAAATTGCTTATTTTTTTATTATTTTACAAAACAATGTAATTATTTATTATTGCTTTTATTTGTTTCTTAAGCCTGCGACAGTAAGTTGACCTTTTGTATTAAACAAATTAATATAATTTTATTTTTATTTTTAAAACATATTTATACTTATTATTACTTTTTGTTTTTCTAGAAAGTAAGTACCTCCATTTTTATATTATTGGTTTTGAAATATATTTTTTTCTAAATGATTACGTATTTTTAATATTTAATTTTTACAGGTCAACGTAAGTATAGAGAAAACTGAATAATATATTTGGAATCAATGTAATGGCCCAAAAGTTAATAGGTGCTTTTAAACCCATTTTTAACGCAGTATCCCCATAAGTTTTCCCTTCCCCGTGACGACCAGTCCTTAAAAAGCAAAAACTAACCATTTACTACGAAAAAGGGTCATTTTTTTTCGGCTGTATTTTTGGTACCTACATCAATAAATCAGCCTATGTTGTTATATCCCAAGGAAGATTCTGCCCATCCTCTTGACATGCGCCTTTTTGTCAGCCAAAGAAGTCAGCCAAGTTTCGTATCAACTAATAAAAAATAACCTTTATGTCATCTGTTTGTTCACGTCGGCTTTTCTTTACCTGAGGATATCCTCAGGTAAAGAAATGGGGAAAACCACCATGTTTTTCATTCCACTACCTTTGGCCGGGGGCGCGTGATTCGCTGCCACTCGGATCTCTCAGCTCGCGACTTGAAGGGGACCTGTGTTCCCCGGGGAGCTTCTAAAAACGGCCCCACTATCCACTAGAGCGGCACATGGAATATGAGACGCCACCCTCTCGGATCTGCATCTGATCAGGCAACATACTGCCCCAAGTCCGCCGCCCGCAGACCCACACCTACGGTGCCCGGAGGTCGTTGAGGGCCTCCGATGAGTCATTATCACCCTAGCTTTTTCTCAACTATGTTGACATCGGCCACCAATCTAGCCAGAACCAATTGGCTGAATATCAGTATTTTACACGGAGCAACAGCAATCTGACCGGGACCAACGGTTTAACCGGTTGTCCGAGACTAGCACCCATATTCTAAGACGTTCCTCCAAAACTTACTCGACTCGACTCCACCTCGCGTTGACATAAACGTCGTCGACTCGAGATTTTAAGGAATCATCTGTCAAACTCAAGGTACCTCGGAACCTACCTTAAGGAAGGAAGTGTCAAAGTTCGTATGTAACAAAAATGAATTTTGAACACTTTATCGAATATGCTCACGATAACCCTAACAACTACCTATATTTATCGCGGCGTTATTTGCGCGATGCAGATAATTCAAATTATTACGTAATGACTTCTCGAGGAACCTCGAAGTTCACTCGAAATTGCGACTAAGAATACAATTTTGAAGGTGTTTTCGAGGCCGTCTTGAGTCGAGTACGAGTCGAGTACGAGTCGAGTAAGTTTTGTATGAACGTCTTAGAATATGGGTGTAGGACTCTCATGAGTCGCGAGCATGATCATCCACGGACTGGCCGCGGTAGCTTAACCTCGATGGAGCCACGGGGTATTTAGCCACAAGCCCCTCATTGCTTATACTTGTCATTTCAGTGTTTATGTCTGACTCGAGGGCCGTTGTCACGCTTCAAATTGATCGGAAACATTCATTATAGATATATAAAGGTATTTATATACATTTATGTCGCAGTAATATGGTTATAGCCTTTACATGTTCATATTCGTAGCGATATGATTATACACTCGGGAACAATGAATCCGGGTCACCAAGATTTAAATCAAAACAATGTTTAAACAATGTTTTTCGAGATATTAAGGTTTATGTTGGTGACCCGGATTCATTGCTCCCGCAAGTGTATAGTACACCGGAAGATACTATAAGAAAGCGTCTCATAAGCCTTAGGAATATAAAACAACACAAATCAAAAGAGGCTTTCATAGTGAACTAAGATTTAGAGAAAAATATGATAAAAAAAAATGAAGACGTCGCAGGACGCCTGGCAGATGTGAAACTTCAAAACTCATATTGTAAAAAAAAAACTGACCGAATCAAACCGAAGAGAGCCGACGAGTTACGAAGGTCGCGTGCGTCGCCACGCAACAGCCACTCTCACACCCCTACCGATACATAACTAGCCCATTACTGTCCCACTGCTGGGCACGGGCCTCTTCTCAGAACGAGAAGGGGTTAGGCCTTAGTCCACCACGCTGGCTTGGTGCGGGTTGGCAGACTACACACACCATCGAGAACTTCTATGTATCCCTCTCAGGTGTGCAGGTTTCCTCACGATGTTTTTCCTTCACCAAGTGATAATCAAATTTTGATTCGCATATAAATTCGAAAAGTCAGAAGTACGGGCCGGGTTCGAACTCAGGCCCCCCTGCACGTAAGGTAAGCGTTCCACCGCAAGGCTATCGCTACTTACAACTTAAAAAAGTTATATTGAGACGTGCCAGGTTTTGAACCCGCAACCACAAAACAGATAGGTACAGAAGTCAATCACATGTATGTACTTCACGTTTCATACCTACGCTCGGCGGTCGCTCTATCTATATATCTATCTCTCTCAAGCGCATGGCACTCGCGCTCGCACTCTGGTCCCAAACGGCCCGAGATCTCGTGTCCGTGAGCAGTGTCTATGTGTGCGTTGCTCGTGCGCACTTGTATGTAGATTGACTTCTGTATCTATCTACTTTGTGCCGCAACCAACTTAATAATACGTTACCATAGTTTGAACATAACAAATAACATTATTTCTTGAAAATTTCAGCATGGCAAACGTTACAGTGGGAAAACCACGCCTGATTCAAGCTCCACACTATGCCCACCTTGTGACTGTAACACGGATACGCCTATCGAATTGACCACTGCAGCGACCAGTGTTGTGAGTACTACGACTGCTGCGGCTACTGCGATTACTCAGACTGCTGCGGTTAGTGAGCTTGCTGCGACTACTGAGGAGATTACGACTACAACGGAAGCTGCGACTACTGTGACCGAGGCGACCGTGACGGAGGAAACCACGCAATTTGAACATGATACGATACACTAGCTATAATGTTTCCAATGCCGATGTTATGCGTTACTATTATTCATTTATAAATGCATACACAGGCTACATAGCGTTGTGTATTCATTCATTCAGTAACGCAGTGTTCCGCAAACTTTTTGTGTTCAAGGGACACCTTCGAAATAGGGTAATTTCAGAGGTACACCATAAATAAAAAATCAATTTTTAATCAATTTCGAAACTTACACTTAATTTTAAAGCATAAGTTGTATTTAATGCGAAAAGTTTTGTGAAGTGAAAGGTAGCAAAGAATATATTATTTCCGTCCGCCTTTATAATTTTATAACAAAATAGATTTTTCCCGCGGCACACCAATTAATGACCACGGTACACCAGTGTGCCGCGGCACACACTTTGTGGAACACTGCAGTAACGTACAATATTCATATCCTACGTAGCCTGTGATTCAATATAGTTTAATTTATAAATTTATACTATTATTACTATAATACTAGACGTATTGCGGGGCTCACTTGGTTAAAAACGGCACAAACCTCTCTAGGTTTGGAAGGCAAAAGGAGAGGCCATTGCTCACTAGTGAGACAGTCCAATGGCTACTAAAAAAAAAGCTATTATAACGTTTTTCCGTCGTATTCGTCGTACAGTCAACAACAATAGTATGTTAACACTTCAGTTTTTTAAATAATAACTGAACACAATAATGTTCAAATTTAATCGGAACACATGTAACAATAAAACAACACAAACTCTTGACTATTATATGAAATTCTGAAAAGCAGTGTATCGAATAATTTTACGTCTTTTAGATGTTATATAAAAGTAACAGTGTTAACCGACTTTTGTTGCTGACCGTACATGCATAAAAAATATTATTATTTTAATAAATGTAAATTATTTGCGTTTATTGTTTTACTTACTATTATTTTTTTAGGGTTCCTTAGTCAAACTAGAAACTCGTATAGTTTCGCCTTCTCCGTCTGCCTGTCCATCTTTAAGTCATAGTCATTTTACTCGCAGACTGTAAGCGCTATAAAGCTTATGACGCCTACAACGTTATGCATTGATATCGTTTCAAAAATATTGTATAAGTGTAGCTCTTTAGTATAGGTTCTGAAGTCCTACCTGAAATATCTCCCATCCACTGCCTCGCCATGTGTTAGCTCGGCGTCACTTTGGGTAGGTAGCTTACGGCTACTTGTTTTTTCACACACTTGTTTTTACCTGTTTGTGCACACCATAGGAAAAGCCAAAGGTCACTACAATCGTGCAGTTCTCAAATGATTGGTTATAGGCCGCGCGCAAGTGCTACTCAACTCCTGAGTTATGGGAGTAGCAGGAGGGGGTGCGCGGTAGACAAGATAAAACAAACTGATAGAGAGCGTCTATTATACTTTCGCCAGCAATGCGCTAAGCCGAGGTCCGAGTCCCATTAGGGGTCGCCCTTAGTGCTGTTGTTGCTAGTAGTCATGATGTTAGTAGTAGTAGTAGTTAGCTTAGGTTAAGTATTTTATACGTGCAAAACAAATCGAGAGACGCGAAATATCTTATATTTCACACCGGTATTACAAACTGTACTTAAGTCTACATGCAGCAGTGCTCGCTTTAGAGGCGGGAGACCCGGGCGGGCGTCCGGGGCGCCAGAGTCAAAGGGGCGCCGCGAAACAGTACGGCGCCTTAACCCGCGAATTAATCGGTTGAAAATGAATATCTCGCCCGGGGCGCCTGGATAGCTAAAACCGGCGCTGTCTACATGTTGAAGCTTTACACCAATTCTACTTCAAATTGAGCTATCTCAATAAGAGGAAAGAGTAAAAGCGCAAATTACGGCAAACTGCACAAGGGTGGTCAGCACTCTAATTAAATGACACAGCCCTTTTACTCGATAAACATAAATCGACTTTCACGAAAAAGCAATGAAAACGTTACCGTCGATTAAAACTATTTTGTACAGTTATTTGTCGTCCCGTTTTCTCACCTCTGGCTCTGATGCAAATATGGTGAACCTTATCGGCTAATAAATTAAGTTGACACTCACACTTTCTATAAAGCTGGTGAATTGTTGATGTATTTTATTGATTTTATGTCGATACTTTACTGGATGTTGGTAATATATACTCCGGGTACTTAGAAGGTGGCTTTCATACCCTTTTCCCAACTATGTTAGGGTCAGCTTCCAGTCTAGTCAGATGCGGCTGAATACCAGTATTTTACACGGAGCGACTGCCATCAGACCTCCGCAACCCAGTTACTGGGCAATGCCGATTTTCTATGTTAGACCAGTTGTCAGACTTTCAGGTTTCTCACTTCCCGTAACGACTGTCACACCAACTGCGACTCACTGCGGTATTCAGCCGCATCTAGTTGTGTGGAAGCTGACCCCAACATAATTGGGAAAAGGCTAGGTAGAACAAATTGTGGATTGAACCCCATCATCAGACGGATAACGAGTGTTGTGCTCAACCAAACTGACACGCACATACAGAGTGTAAACGAAATCATGTAATTCCTTCGAACCTCGTGATGTACTGCTGACATAGATTTATCCTGCATGGGATACTTTTGGATTCAATAACTTTTTTTTTACAAAAACTAAACATGTGTTCTTAACGTTAGGCATTTTAGAGCCCCGAGTGAGTTGCGCGGCTATCGCTCGCCGCGCTAACATGTCTCACGTAAAGAACACATGTTTATTTTTTGTAATTAATTTTTTATTGAATCCAAATATATTCCGTGCCGGGTTGGTCTATTTCAGCAGTACATCACGAGGTTTGAAGGAGTTACATGATTTCGTTTACACCCTGTATATAAACAAAATTCCTCCAATTTCTCGTAGATTTAAACAATAAATAACATAACACGCTCAATTTACTTTACAAATTAATATCGTTTGAATCTTTTATGTGCATATTAACATTTCGTGACAAGTTTAATAGAGAGATTTTCTAAAACAACGTTCGTTGAACAAAAGGTCATTATCAACTAAGTACTCAAACAGTAACAACTATATGTTAGGATAATTTAGTATCAATTGATTTAATACATCATTTTGTTAATCGGATTCAGTATCGTTGGATGTTTTCTCTTCCTCAGCTGTCAAATGAAGTCCAATTACCGTTAAAGTCGCATGATTAGTCCGCGGTTTGGATAAATGACGTGATTTCTCCTTCACCGAATTGTCAGCGGAGATGAGATTTGTAAGTTCTTAACAATAACATCACGCCTTCATTCCCCGAAGGGTTGAGCAGAGGAGTATAGTAACACCCTCATTCCGCCGTTATGTTTAAATCCCATGTAATGGGGCGCGAGCTTATTGCCATCAACCGGGCACAATACCAAACTCCGGGCTGCTACTGAGGAATTCCACACAGAAAACCCAATAACGGAAAATCCGTGGATGGATGACCGTTCGTTACACATCAAGACCCCTTCGTGCCTCGAAGAGCACGTTAAACTGTCGGTCCCGGGTGTCATACGAATACCTACGACAGTCATTACGGGTAGTCATTAGCCCGAAATCTGACAACCGATCTAACCTTAGAATATCGGTAATGCCCAATAACTGGGTTGCAGTGGTCTGATGGCAGTCTCTCCGTGTAAAATACTGGTATTCAGCCGCATCTGGTTAGACTGGAAGCTGACCCCAAACAGTTGGGAAAAAGCTAAGGTGGTCAGTAGAAAAGTGGTAGCAAATATGTAAACCTAACAGGGATCTAAACACAGTATCTTATTTTCCGGTCAATTTGAACGATAAACGCAATTACCAATGCTAATTTCATTCATTAATATCGACTGCAGCCATTACAGGACGATGGTTAATTAAATAAATAATTAGCTTCTATCGTTATGTTTTATGTAGAAAATCTTGAGTTATGGTATGTGAAATTAACCGTGTCTTAGCCGCTGTCAGTGATAAAGATGAAGTTTTACTGATTAACTGTTATTTTACTTTATTATAATAATCTTTAACTTTACATAGTATATTATGTAAATAACTTTTTAACAAAAATAAAACCGACTTCAAATTGTCTATCTCCGAAGTTCTTCATCAGATCTTCACCCAATTTAAATGGGACCACTTCGGAAGAATACTCTTTCAAACAAAAAAATAATCTTTAAAATCGGTTTACAATTAGCAAAGATATCGCGGAACAAACATACAAAAAAATAATAAAACATACAGTCGAATTGAGAACCTCCTCCTTTTTTGGAAGTCGGTTAAAAACAAAGTCGCTCCCGCTGTCTGTCTGTCCCTATGTATGCTTAGATCTTTAAAACTACGCAACGGATTTTGATGCGGTTTTTTTAATAGATAGAGTGATTCAAGAGGAAGGTTTATATGCCCCACATTAGTATCTACATTGGACCCGTGCAAAGCCGGGGCGGGTCGCTAGTTATTTTATACTTCCGTGCCTCGGAGAGCACTTTAAACCGTCGATCCTGGGTGTCCTAAGAATACCTATGACAGTCGTTACGGGTAGTCAGAAGCCCGAAAATCTGACAACCGGCTGGCTCTAGGGTGTGCTACCATTTTGTAACGAGGGTAAGCCGTTTAGCACCTAAGGACCTATGCCAAGGCTAAATTATTTTAGTATTGTAATGAATGAAGGAAAACAACCAATAACTCAGGATATCAGAATTGCCCAGTAACTGGGTAGCGGAGGTCTGATCGCAATCGCTCCGTGTAAAATACTGGCATTCAGCCGCATCTGGTTAGACTGGAAACTGATCCGAACATAGTTGGGAAAAGGCTAGGAAGAAGATAATAATTATTTTATTTGTTTATTGTGGTGAGTAATATATTTTTTTAATATGTATAATCATCGAACTATTAAATTAAGATACTAATGATCTTCTAATATTTATGTAGGTACCATCATACATCTTTTATTCATCGATATTGTAAGGATAACTGGAGACTGTAACCACTCCGACTATGAAGATTTTATAATAATCCAATGAGCAGTTTTTACTTAAATACACACACGCCGTTTCTCAGAATATAGTCATTACCCGTCTTTATTTATTTATTGTTGTAATTTTATAAAATGAAAGTAAAAAGACCGTAATAGTCTCATCAATAAAGTGAAACCTTGCAGCAAAAGGATGCAATAAAAAGATTTATTCATAGCCATCGTTTACCACTTTCCCCGCCTAGGAATGATCACAGCACCAATAAAACTGCATTTTAAAGTAAATTATGTACAAAGTTACGTAGGTACATAGGTGTGGAGAATCGAGGGCGATTAATATATACATTTCTTTCTTTTATAATACTGTCTATAGTACATTAAGGCCGCACATTGTAAGAAAATGTCTGGCAGAACATTTCAAACGCGTGCCGGACGATACTTTGCTCATACACTTTGTAGTAAGCCCTGCACACTGTCAGAATTTGCCGGATCCGGCAGTCTGTGGGCTCCATAGTCCGCACCCGAGGGCTATAGTCACCGCCTGCGGTATGTGAGCGGCAGGAGGGGGGCGGGGGGTCAAGCTGACAAAGCGCGTCTATTGTTTCGTTCCCCCCTCTCGCCGCTCACATACCGCAGGCGGTGACTAGGTCCTCGCGCGCGGACTATAGTATAAAATGTATGCGCAGGGCCTTCACGGTCTTCGCGATCGCGGGCCCCATTGGTTGGAGACCCTTCAGATCTCACCAATAACTGCCTGGTTACGTCGAAACGGGCGGCAAGACCATCTACAAGCAGTCGAATAAAAACAAACCACGCACGCGTCACAAAAATTTTGACAGAATTTTCCGATATTTTGCGGCTGGGTTTGTAGTTTCCTAAGTACCTACATATTTCTATTTAATTTATAAGAGTAATAATTATGCATGCGCCCACTTCATTACATTTGTTAATAGCATCGATAAGGAAGAAAGCGTTACTGCATTATACCATTTTAATAGGTATACCTAATACTTCAGTAGTTTGTTCCACTGCAAGAATTTAATTCCTGCAGTTAGTTGGATGCTTCAATAGCTAGTTTTAAAACAGAAAGAGAATTTTTGTTGTTATTATATATCTTCAGTACGTGACGAGATACTAATTTGCGAAAAATTGCTTAACAACTAGTCAAGCATTATTGCAACGTGTTAACTTTGAATACTTTGGTCATTTTTAATTATTAATTAAACAGTTTTAATAATTCGCTTCATGTCGTATATTTGTTTGTTTAATTCAAATCTTACGACAGATTGTTCAACTACTTCTGCTTAACCGATTCTCCTGAAACTTCGCACACAAATTCAAATTCCATGACAATATAATATTATAATTTCAACCTTCAATCCTCAAATCCTGATGCTGCAGGGGTACTGCAAGATAAAACCGTTTAGCTTAAAAGCTTTTTAAGGGATTATTATAATCTCATTAAAAAGTCCTTGCTTAGGTATTATTTTCATTTAAGTAGTAGTTTTACACGTAGCGTAAGCGTCGCTTTAAATAATAATATAAGTAGATTTTTAACTTTTGAGGTGAATCTGCAATATCTTATAATAGCGGCCCATCCCGGCTTCGCACGGGTGGACATTTTCCCCGTTTTTGCAACATTTTTCATTTATGCTCCGCTCTTATTGGTCGTAGCGTGATGTTATATAGCCTATAACCTTCTTCGATAATCGGACTATCCAACAAAAAATATTTTTTCAATTCCAACCAGTAGTTCCTGAGATTAGCGCGTTCAAACAAACAAACTCTTCAGTTTTATAATATTAGTAGGTATAGATTTGCATGAATCTTTCTTATTATTTTTCTTTTCAGTGACTGTTCAACAAAATACCTAATAAACAACCCGCCTTGGATTATTACTATAATATTAATAGTCTTTGTTCAATATTTCAGTCGATTATAAATCCGACACACCGCTTACTTTGATCACCATGTAATAGGAAACCATTATCATTATGAGTTTCCACTTTCTGTTTAAAAGCTGTATCATTTTAATTATTAGAGATAGTAAAACATTGATTGCGATGTAGTATTTATCATTATTTCTTCAGAGACATAGCTTTATCCATTTCCATTACGACCGTTTAGAAATGTTTGCTGCGTAACTCGAAAGAGATGGTAGTTCCGCCATAACGTTACTACTGCGTTTACGTTTTGCTATTTCCCACTAACAGTAGGCGTAGCACGAATATTGTGACGTTAGTAACGTAAACGTAACGTTATTGTGAGTGAATTTTGAATTAGAAATACTCGTTTCGCAAATAGTATTTAATTAAATTGATAACTTTATTCACATGTATGTATGAAACAAATTGCGCATGTCGCAAAAAAAATTACCAAAATGATATAGGACAGTTGTATTTTCGATTCAAAATTCGCTTAAATTAGCGATACGTTTATAATAAAATTCGTCAAATGGTTGTGCTAGGCCTTCTATATAGGTTGCCGGGGTTGCGGTGCATGCTTAGGCGAATCCCGCGACCCCGGCCGATGGTCAAAAGGAGGAACACCGTGGGTTTTTAGCCGGTAAGAGTCCGGCAGACCCCCCTCGCCTACCCCGGGCGAGGGACATCCATGAGGATTTTCCTACAAAAAAACCCTTATTTATAGGTAGGACTGCGAACGCTACAGTAACATTAGCTGGACAGGTACCTTCAAAATTTACTTCTTAAAATTAGAATCATTGCCTGCTGACGATACGATGCTTCCTAAAATAAGATTAAGCTACACGGTGGCTGATTCACGCGTGCCGTCAGTTGGGACAGGTCAACTCAAAACTACTCTTTTATCAAAAAAACTAGACGTCGTTGTTGCGCCCTGGATTGTTACTCTCGCATAGTTTTTATACCGCAACGTCTGGATTTTAAGACACCTTAATCTCTGTGTTTGTTTCGGCGTTGCTTATCAAACATAAAAATTACTTGTAAAACTGTCTGTAACAATTTTATTTACAGAAATAAAAAATAAACAATTAGGTAAGTATTCATTATTGTTTGAGGAAAATCAAAACTGTAAAATCGTACCTAACTCAGAAAACACAAAAGTTCCGAAACGTCAAACATAAAATGTTCAACATAAAATGAAGTCATAAGGAAACAGTGTAAACTTGAACTACGTTTAACAATAGACTATAAAATAGCCATTGATCTCGTTATCACAAGGGCATTATTGTAAAAGCACTCTGAACACCGTTATGGTGTAAAAACATCGATTCCTGATGGGCCCGTCGGTTTTATTGACTTCAATTTTGTTGCGACGAATAAGCAGTTATTTTATTTCGAGTTGTAAAGAGGTCAATTTGTTTTCTTATTGTCTACGTGTGTTTCGAGTTGTAGTTCCGATTATTTTTGATACCAGTATATTTTTAGAATATTTTGTCACAAGTAATATCTTCTTCTTCCTGCCCTTATCCCACACTAGGTGGGATCGGCATAACATGTATTTCACACACACTCTTACACTCACATGCATACACACACACACTCACTTCTATTCTTATTGTAATTTTTATAGTGTTTTTTAGTACTTTCTCTAACTGAAGGTTTCAAAATCTTGTAATGTACTTACTTTGATCTCAAGGGGGCGCCTGGTAATCTGTGTGACAGGGTATCCTAGTGCAGATACCAGTCTCCCACAAAGGATTAATACCGCATAAAATGTTGTAACCATAGTTTAAGGTGCCTTTGTGGAAGAGAAAAAATAAATGATTTATTATTATTTCGTAAATCCATGTTGTTAGAGGTTTTGGCTTATTGTTTTATGAGCGGCCACCTGCCTGACATCAAGTTCCTTGGGAATAATCGTTACGCTGTCGCGTGGGTGACAAAATGTGCGTGCTAATATTATGCACTGGGTTCCAAATTGATATGCTTGTCAATCTTATTGCCGGCAACTAAGCAGACTATGTTCTTCTTGGTGGAGTATACTTGGAATTCCTCGACCCACTCATTCAGTATTGTCACAAATAATATGTGAAACAATAAAGTTAATCAGCTTAATTGCCCTATTAAGGTACATCAAACTATCGGCATTGTCCAGTAACTGGGTTGCAGAGGTCTAATGGCAGTCGCTCCGTGTAAAAAAACTGGTATTCAGCCGCATCTGGTTAGACTGGAAGCTGACCCCAGTATCATTGGGAAAAGGCAAGGCAAAACGAAGGTACATCAAAGCACGCGACGTAGCGAGTGGATTTACAAATCGCAACCGTATGTAAGCAGCAGAAAATTACTAGGTTAGTGTAGTTTCACTTACGAGCACCTGACCTGCCTGCAATGCACGATTGGAAGCTCATTTACACGTCTACATCTTTAGTGTTAGTTATTAAAATTTTGGTACTAGAAAAGTGTTACCGGCCTTTACTAGTTTTCAAATATCTATTGGGCTTAATGAAAATAAATTATCAACACTTTGCTTATGTTAATCTTTTGGGCGCTATGTAATAACAAGGTAATAGGTAGATTAAATAAAGCCTTTTTTTTTCGTTAACCGTGTCTGTCTTTCTGTATCAATGTATAATTAGGATTAGAGGATTGAAGTTTGAAATTGTTATAATGTTGTATTGTCATGGGAATTGATTTTGTGTGCGAAGTTTCAGGAGAATCGGTTATGCAGAAATAGTTGAAAAAATTGTCGCAAGATTTGAATCAAAGAAATATACGAAGTGAAGCTATTTAAAACCGTTTTAAAACAAACAAACACACAGGCGATTGAACAATTTGAGTGGGTTTAGGACTTCTAAACGTTATACGGTGTCAAATTAATGTACGATGAACATAAAGCAAGAAACGAACTACACTCCAAAGTTCTTATCATAAAACTCCATTAGATTAATAAACTAACTTTTATTTTTAACCCAGTCACAGACAAGGAAGTGGGCAGTCTGTCAAAACGTAACGCGACAAGTTTTTATCATAAATCGGACGACATCAAAGCGATGCGTGTGCGCAGAGCCGCTGACAACACTCGCATCACAAAACAGATAGGTACAGAAGTCAATCTACATACAAGTGCGCTCGAGCAACGTACACATAGACACTGCTCACGGACACGATATCTCGGACTGTTTAGGACTAGAGTGCGAGTGAGTGCGAGCGCGAGTACCATGTGCTTAAGAGTGATAGATATATAGATAGAGCGACCGCCGAGCGTAGGAAAAGTGAAGTACATACATGTCATTGACTTCTGTACCTATCTGTTTTGTGCTCGCGTTACGTCGAGTGACGTAAGCCGTGACGTGAAGTGGCCGCGTTTGTTAGTAAACAAATGTTCAGTATCCCGTTCTAAAGTATCTTAATAAGCCCCGAGTATTGGAATACGACAACACAAACTAAACACAGTTGACATGAATTACAGGAAATGGTGTGATGGGATTACAGTGCCGAAATAGAATGGCTCAATTAAGGCTCGAAATGTGTTGTTATTATAGTTTGTAGGTAAACAACTATGATAAACGAGAGACACTGGGTTTAGGATGAATGTGAGACTGAGAAAATTAATGATAGAAAACTTAAAGGGATTTTAAACGAGTAAATAAAATATAGAGTTAAATTCTTTATTAATAACTAGCGGCCTGTCCCGGCTTCGCACGGGTGGACATTTTTCCCGTTTTGGCAACATTTTTCATTAATGCTCCGCTCCCATTGGTCGTAGTGTGATGTTATATAACCTATAACCTTCCTCGATAATGGACTGTCCACCACAAAAATATTTTTTCAATTCCAACCAGTAGTTCCTGAGATTAGCGCGTTCAAACAAACAAACTCTTCAGCTTTGGATTTATATGGCACAATAAATGGTAGGTAGCGTAGAAGCAGAGATACGGTTGCTTAATGGTCGGCGCTCAATAGGCACGATGGCATGGAAAAGGATTTTTTAAGTCAAATATTTTTAATTTTAAACCTTATTCAAATACTCTTTAGGAACTGTTTTTATCGTATCACGGGATGAATTTTCCGTGATATGCTCAAGCAAATACGAGTGCAAAGTGTATTAAAATAAGGTTTAAAATTATTTGAGCTTAATAAATCCTTTGCCGTGTCGTTCTGTTAGTGAGCGCCAGCCATATTGGCAGACTATTCGGGCCAATGAGAGATCGTGGAAATAAGGTTGTCATCCGTCCGGGTTTCTCCGGATTTGTCTTAGTTTGGGATGGCGTCCAGGTGTCCCCGGATTTATCCTAGTTTGGGATGGCGCCCGGGGGTGTCCGGGGGGGTACCCAAAAAGTGACCGGATGAAACCCGGTCGTCGGTCGCGTTGATATATTCGTTCGTTTTATATTTTGGCTATAGGTACATATAAAATGAAAATTTCTTCGGAAATTTTTATATTTTCAAGTACGTCCGGGGATAAATCCCAATTTTGACCAAATGTCCGGTTATTTAAATTTTTGTCCGGTGTCGGCAATTTATGTGATGGCAACCCTACGTGGAAAAAATGCCTGTACCTAGGTACTCAGTAAGTGTTTGGCCAGACTGGCAGCGCGGTGCGGGGAGCGGCGCGGGTGCAGGAACGCGCGCGATTTACCTGTCCGCAGTCGAGCGCGGCTTCGTTCTGAGCGTTGTCGTGTCCAGTGTTTGTCAAAATATAATGTAGATGAAGAAGACTTATTTTTACTGGAAAGTTCTTACTAAAAAACGATGTTTCGACATCCACAGTGCAGATCGTGCTTGAATAGCACTTATTAATTCTTCAACATTTAATTTTGAAGACGCCATCACAACAACGCGCGTGGTCAGCTCGAACTAGTTTGAGATCCCCCGCTCCCGCGCGAGTTGTCGCTTGCCGCCCGCGCTCTCACTGCGGCCACTTGTATGAACGACCTATGGCGTGAGCTACCCGCGCGCTCCCCGCGCAAAGTAGCCCGCGCCGCTTCCCGCGCCCGCGTGCCCACTATGGACACTCAAATGAAGTTATTCTGTTTGAACTCGCCGCACCGCGCCCGCCCCGCGCCCGCGTTTGCAGTCTGGCCAAAGGCTAAAGGGTATAAACAACTGCTCATCTCAGCTGCATCATCGTTGACGATGACACAAGATAAACAATTACAGCAGATTATTACAATGCCCCTATGAGTTGTAAGTCGGTGATGAAAGACATAGCTGATGCATTAATGCTTCAAAATGACACAATCCCCTGCTTTCATAATCTAAACACTATTCATATTAAGTTCATTGATTTGATAGTAATCTTTAATTGCAACTGATTACAACAGTAATTAAACAGTGCAACAATACACTTTTGTCTAACACAATCGGGGTTTTGAAATCTTGAAGACTTTATTTCGATTTCGCAATTATGGTCGTTGGCAAAGCTGGCATGTAAAGAGTACTACGAAGTGTGGAGAGCGAAGATAGAATATTGTTAGACAGATAGTTGACAGAATGGTATAATAATATGCTACGCCAGGTATTCTCTTCCCACGATGGTCCAAATCTACGTGTTTCCATTGATTAACATCTTCAATAAAATTAAGGAGATTTTTAATTTTTAAAGAATATAAAATAAATTGACTGCCTTGTTGGTCGAGTGGTCGCAAGCGCGACTGCAGAGCAATAGGGTTCTGGGTTCGATCTCCAGGTCAGGCAAAGTGTTATTGGGTTTTCCATTAGGAATTTCTCAGTAGCAGCCCGGAGTCTGGATTTGTGCTCGGTTAATGGCCATAGGCTCGCCCCCTATTACATGAGATTTAAACATAACAGGCGAAACGAGGGTGTACTAAAAACATCTCTGCCAATCCCTTTGGGGTATACAAGGCGTGATGTTATGTTATGTTTGAAATAAATTGCTAATTAGCCTATTTACTATCTCGTCTTAAAATCCTCTTTGTGTTGTGGGTGTATACTGGCGGTAACCATATCCCATTAGGTGGACTGATGTCGAACTATTACCAACCTTACATTAAAAAAAATTACGGTACTTATTAACCGTAATCCTAATTTCGACAACCTAACTGCCACAAATCGCAATGCGCTAGATTTTATTTTCTTGCAACAAACAACCTTTGATTAACATTGTATATTGTTGATCGAGGCTTCAATTGTTTCTTTTAGTACCTATGAGTCTCAATGATAGTAATGCAAATTAAGGAACACATAATTGGCTAATAGATTATCAAACCATTTTTTTTAATCTCTGCCCCCACTCCCTTTTGAGGGGGTCTGCCGGACTCTTACCGGCTAAAAACCAACGGTGCTCCTTCTCCTGACCGTTCGGCCAGGGTCGCGGGATTCGCAAAGCATGCACCGCAACCCCGGCAGGTCCCGGTCCGCCAACCCTCGGCGGACCTCTCCTCCTGAGAGGCGCGCACGGAACACAGCGCGCCGCCTTCTCGGGCCTGTTACTGGTCGGGCGGCGGGTCCCCTAACCCACCGCCCGCAGGCCACACACTAGGGTGGCTGGAGATCGTCGCGTACGCGCGCCCTCCGGCGCCCGGTGCGTCTGGCGCGGGAAGGGAGGAGAGCACACCGCTCCCTCTCCCTCTCCGCTTCCTCCTCATTCGCCATCACCCCCTCGCAAAAGGAGGCGATGGCTTCCCACGCACTCTCGCTTCCGACCATGGACACAACCACGGCCGGAAGCGAGAGGTCACCGCCGACCACCGCGACTAGTTCGCGGCGCTGCGATCCCCAAGCTGGACACGCCTGCAGCGTGTGCAGTGCCGTGTCCTCGGGGCAGTCGCAGTGGTGACATCCGGGCGTCTGCTCCCGGCCTATACGACACAGGTACTTCCCGAAACAACCGTGTCCCGAGAGTACCTGCGTCAGCCGGAAGCTGAGGGCGCCATGCCACCTCTCCAGCCACTCCTCCATGACGGGTCTTACCGCCGCTATTGTGGCGTGCCCTGCGCTGGGTTGCGCAAGTCGTTCCCCCCACTTAGTCACTAGGATCTGGCGGAGCTCGCTCCGCTCAGGCGTCTCCTCGCGCTGACGATACCTCAGCGCGAGGGCTCTTGCCTCCAGATCCCAGGGTACGGATCCGGCTAAGAGGCTCGCCGCCTCGAAGGAGATCGTACGGTATCCCCTTATCACCCTGACGGCCATCGCCCGTTGCGGTCTCCGCAGGATAGCGGCGTTACGGGCCGTCAGGGTGTCCGCCCAAATTGGCGACCCGTAAAGGGCCATGGACCGTACGATCCCCGCGTAGAGCCTCCGGCAGGAGGTGTTGGGTCCTCTCCCTAGCCCCGGAACAACTATCTGTAGGCCATACAAATATTTGTTCCGTGCGGGAATCGAACGCACAACTCGTAGCGCAGAAGTCATCGCTTACCCACTGCACCAAACGTACCGTCAACCTATTACATTGCAGAATCTGCAAATCCATTAACTATGTTTCCTTATTATTGGAGAAGTCTTAAAACTTTCATGCTATTACTGTTAAAAGCCAACGATCATGTCTACTTATACTACACCATTAAGAATCCGCTGTTAGACATTAAATAAACAGATAAAAGCAGGTCCAGTAGTGTTCAGATGTTAGAACGCGATAATCTGGGCCCATCTAGATATGACCTAAATGTCACTGCGGCCCGTGAAAGTCACACAAAATGGCGATGGTAATTTCACTTGTCATACCGCAAATGAGTTTTGTTCATCACTTAGAAAGTCAATCCTTAGATTGAATTAATGGTGGTTTGAGTGGGTTTAACGAGATCAGGGCGCTTTCAATTTGTGTCACTGTTGCTCCGTTCACGATGTAGTTTACTTGGTTTTTCTATGTCTAACTAGATGATGTAGTTGCTTTTGTTAATGCTGGTAACCCCGACATTTTATTTTATATAATTTTTAGGGCTCCGTACCCGAATGGCAAAACGAGATCCTATTACTAAGACTCCGCTGTCCGTCCGTCCGTCTGTCACCAGGCTGTAACTCGTGAACCGTGATAGTTAGACAGTTGAAAATTTCACAGATAATGTATTTCTGTCGCGGCTATAACAACAAATATTAAAAAATAGAATAAAATAAATATTTAAGGGGGCTCCCATACAACAGACATGATTTTTTTGCCGTTTTTATAGATAATGGTACGGAACCCTTCGTGCGCGAGTCCGACTCGCACTTGGCCGGTTTTTGGTCTTGCAACACTGAGTCGTCTGTCAATTGTATAGAATGGTGCATTATTAGAATAAACATAACATAACATTATGCCTGTATTTGTCGAAGGGTTGGGTCTAGTGTGACTGCTGATCGTGAGGTCCTGGTTTCGATTCCCAGGTCGGGCAAAGTGCTATTGGGTTGTTCCATGTGAAATTTTTCTCAGTAACAACCTGGAGTTTGGATATGAGCCTGGTTGATAGCAAAAAACTCTCACCCTATTACATGGTAAGTACTTAAACATAACGGCGAAATGAGGGTGTTACTATACACCTCTGCACATCCCTTCGGGGAATACAGGAGTGATGTTATGGTACATTAATAATTGTTGTAAAAAAACCAATAGAACTATACATTTCCTTTTAAATTCACTGCTACAAAAATATTAAATTATTCTTACTATACACTCGGATACATTTCCAGTTTCGAACAAATTACAACCGCCATCAAGAACCGATGGCGATTGAATCATAAAAACTGGTCGAGGCATTACATTGGAAAACTGTATCAACGGAAACTAAGAAATACACTTTTATTATGACCACTATATCAAGACCCGTATAAAATTATTTTTTCATTTACAACATGCAGTGAAATGTAACTGCAGGGGTCACGGTGTATTGGTTGATCATTATCGATGCGCTTAAATTGCTGCTGTCCGGATATCGATTCCATTGGAGGTATACATCGATTGCAAGAAACTTAATCTTCGATATCAATCGGTAGCGACGATATAATTTAGTGTTCTTTACTTAAAGGTGCGAACTGAGATGCTTCGGCAATATATTTATCTCTATCTTGCTTAAAATAAACAATTGAGTTGTGTAAGTTATTGAAATTTGAGAGGCCTTTTGTTATGGGATATTACTAAGTCAGATGACAATAGAAAGTGGTAAATGAAAGTCATTAGTATAGAGAAAGATAGGGCAGGCTACAAGGAAGAGGATTCTAACAAAATATTTCTTTAGGCAGGTCAGTTTGGGACCCAGTGCATAATATCAGCAAGCACATAGGGTCACCCGCGCGACAGCGCAACGAGTATTCCCAAGGAAGTTCGATGTCAGGCAGGCGGCTGGTCATAAAACAATAAGCCAAAACTCTAACAATATGGATTTACGAAACAATAGTTGTGCCGACCCCACCTCGTGTGTGCTAAGGGCAGGAAGAAGAAGAAGAAGTAGAAGACAGGTCAGTTTTGGATACTAGGTAACTTTTTAGTCAACATCTAAAATAATTGAAGACTGGTCTCAAATTTTTTTGATGAAAGAAAATTTTTCAATTATTATTTCTGTTATCAAATAACAATAGTCACGTGAATTCTTTAAATAATAGCATTATGGTAAATGTAGACATAATTATAATTAACTGTTACATTTTTTAATCCCAAAATAATTATCGACTTTAGATTGCACTCCTTCCAAAATTTACATCGTCATAATTCAAAACTGAAAAAAAAAGAATTTGTAAATACCTCGACCGCATCGGAAGTTATTGTTAACGTTGCCTGGCGTACATACCTGTGAAAAAGAAAAATATCTGGTAAAATAATCCATAAATATTGTTGAAAGTAACTCTAAAGTCTCCACGAGCAAAAATCTTATTAGATTTCTATCAGAATAATAATTCAACAGTGTACTCAAGGGGCTTTATGTGTACGTGTTCAAGTATCACTGAAGATCTGCGAATTTGATAGAACGAAGGTTTTCTCCATATTATCATACTTGTATCAGAGAAACTTAGCCAAAAAGCTAATAAAACATAATAAGGTAAGCATAACTCATCATTTGAACAGCGAGTAACCGCGTAACAAAGTAGACACACAATTATTCAAACTATCATTTCCTTCTGGAAACCTAATGTAATATGTTTAACAAATTACCTCTTACATACATACTTCGCAAACCAAGAGTTATTGGGTTACGCAACAAAAATTGTAGACATCCACAGGTATACAGGCTACACCCGGAAACGTTAGCGTTATTTATAGTTTGACCGGCGCAAGCGCAGGTATAGCCAAACGGTAACCTTTAGGATTTGAAGGCGCCTCATAATATCAAGACTTGGACGTAATCGACGGTTACGCGTTTAAATGTAATAATACCTGCGTAACTTTACTGTATGTGAAAATAGAAAGGAAGTGAATTTTACACAACTGCAACGCACTTTCAGTGTGTAAATTTTCTCGCACGTGTTTTCATAATTTAAAACAAAAGTTTTATTTTTGCCCTGCAAAGTCTTGCTGCAATGATCTCTTCATTCTACTACGCAGTAATGCTGGGTCTCCCAGAAAACTCACATTTTTATTTTTTTTCCTAATCGACTGCTTGTAGATGTTCTTGCGGACGGTTTCTACGTAACCGGGCAGTTATTGGCGAGACCTGGAGGATCTCCAACCAATGAGGACGAAGTAAAATACTTATTCTAAGTTAACTAATAATACTCTAACATCATGGCTACTAGCAACAACGGCACTACGGGTGACCCCCAATGGTACTCGGACATCGGACAGCTTAATGAGGGCTGAATTATCGGTGTGACTGAGAAAACTCACAAACGCAGTGCCTAATAATATAGCTATATGAAGGTCATCACTCATCGCAGGATGGCGGCAAGGTGCACGGTTTGCAACAGTGACGTTTGGGTTTCCCATCTCCAATTCATAATGATCTGAAAAGCCAGCAAGTCGTAGATTCGCAGTTTCAGTGGCTGTAAGGCACCGTGGCTATTGATCGTAAATCAAAGCTGGAGCGGCGCGCACGCGCACGCACAGTCCGGTAACAGAGACTTCGTCGCGACTTGCGGCAGATTGCTGCAACCTAAACGATTATATCGCTTTTGTGTATGAACAAACACAGATCACGTGTTCGAGACTTACTAGCCCTTAAGTAAACTACATTTGGGTAAAAAAAACTCAACAAATTTGCAAGAATAGCATATTTTTTTGAAAACATAGGAAAGTCGCCGGCACGTAACTTGGCAAGATTAGAGAAGAGAATTCCTCTGCTTTAGTTCTTTCTTCTAAATAGACATGTTTAAAAATAGATTATGGCAATAACTATAGAACAATAACAAGCAATAAAAGTGTAAATTTTTTTGTTGCACTACGTGTACATGCACAAACTTACTCTCACTACGCCAAAACCTTGCCAAGTTACATGCCGGCAACTTTACTAATTGTGCATGTGTCAGTCTCCGAGATTATCTAATAAAAACAACTGATCTTAATAATGGAAAATAACCCACAGACACAATGAAAAATTCCGCAATAATGAACTCGTTATCAAAACTGGATAAGAATACAATATGGAGTAGTAAACAGGAAGTGTGCCCGCGCTGATCCGTGCGGATATTAACGCGATATTGTGCACAGTATTGGCTTAATGAAACGAGTTAATTAACAAATGTAGATCAAAACAAAATAATTAGTACATTTAGTTTTCGAAAATAAAATGGACGCTTACTGGTAAACATTCACTTCTCAAAATGAACTTTTTTATGGAGCTTGTGAAGGAAATCATCTATCACATTCTTCAACCGAAAATATTATGATAAACAAAATGTCAGAGAAAGTCCAAAGAATGAAAGATCAGACAGATAATATTAATTAACGTAAATTATAAGAACTGTCTCCATTATCATTTTCTATCACAACGGGCGGCCATTAAAATGTTGCCAACGCAATATCTACCCCATCTCACGACAGAGACAGGCGATCCGTCATAGCAAACAAGAATACATAAGGCGATTATTTACCGGTAGCAAATAGATACGAAATAATAGCGCACCACCGTGCTCTATTTATTAGAGAATATTATCTATGAGTCGAGAAATATCGGACCAACGGACGGTTATAAACGAACAGACCCGGAACAGGGTTGCCAGATGGTGACTTACAATTATGTATTGTGGGAAATTCTTTTAATTGACTTAGGCCAAGCTTACTCAATAGAAGACATACAACAGAAACTTGTAAGGGTGAATTTATTATTACAGTTATAGCTAATATCAGTATGTCAGGATTGGGAGCATGGTAAATAAAGTAAATTAAAGCAACATAGACACTCCACCACTGTGAGTACTTTTAATTAGGTTAGTGATTAGTTACAGAAGCTAGTTCACAATATAATAAATTACACAAGATCAGAAAACGAGGACAAGCAAACCAGATATAAAAGGTCAGACTTATTCAGCTGTTCGACATGGAATCTTCTGCTCCGTCGAATCACCAGTGTTTTATAACTTCGGGTAGATACGTTGATTAATCTTGACGGTTACCGCAGGGTAACATAGCAGTGTGTCAACATTGTCCAGTGTTACCAGTTACCGATAACAACTCTGCATTAGAATTGTAATGAACTGCAAAGAACAACTAAAATCTTTACAAAAGTCGTAATTTTCCAATGCATAGTTTGCTCTGCCGGGCTAGGTAAGTAGGTATGGATAAAGCCAACTCTGATTGGAATAATGACGACACAGCAAAGATTTTTACAGTTATTGTTTGCAGTGTTGCCATAATTCCTCTGCGGTTATCTTGGACTGACTCTAGCACTATAGAATTCTTGTCATTCTTGTCAAAAATATACATATATTGACTTTGAAGGGCTCGTGCTCAAATCAAATCAATCAAATCAAAAAAAAAATTCATATAAACCAACACAGGTGCTTATGAAAAGTCGAATTTAGATGCACGGTTCCAATTAGTCAGTAATTAGCTAATTACCAACCACGCGGATCATACGAGTTGCGAGGCTGAGCTGCGCTTGCCGCGGTCAAACTGTGGATGGGTAACCTTTCGGTACACATTGAGACCTGTTCGGTACACATTGAGACCCCTCCGTGCCTCGGAGAGCATGTTAAACCGTCGGTCCCGGGTGTCATACGAATACTTATGACAGTCGTTACCGGAAGTTAGAAGCCCTAAAGTCTGACAACCGGTCTAACCTTAGGATGTCGGCATTGCCCAGTTAACTGAGTTACGGAGGTCTTATTCAGCCGCATCTGGTTAGACTGGAAGCTAACCCCAACATATTTGCGAAGAAGCTAGACAGAACATGAATATACATAATTAAATTGACTTTATTTGATCCTAATTTACTGTTTATTGTGTACGGTATATACAATAAGACAGCAAGTTTCATAAAGGTCTACATTTCTGTAAACACTTGTTAATAATTTTTTTGCATTTATAGTCACGCAATATGAAGCTGAGTCATGATTAGAAACTGTAGTTCGCAATACATTACTTAGCATGAAGGAAGTAAGATAGCTGTTGTTGCCAGTCCAGCATTCAGCAATCAAAAATCTATACCGGGAAATATTTCAAGTTGGTAACACTAAACCCGATGGGGGTATCGATTTCACGGCCGAATAAATTGTTGCCACGATTAAAATATCAATGGTCGGCTTTCACTGTGATTGTATGCAAACTACTGTATCATTTAAATAAACAGTGTATTTTCCCCCGTGTGGCCCGACGCGCGAATAATCGCGGTACATCGGCGTCGACGCACACGCAACGATTTTATTTATTGCCGATGACGAGATTTATTTTTCAATTATACAGCAATTTTTGTTTTTTATGGGTGTTGTGATTCAATGTGTACAAATATTTTATTTACCTTGACGACATTATGAACCATACGCTTTGTTTTTTTACTTTTTATTGTTTTTATAATTCCCCAATGAAAAAGATAGAAGTGATTTTTATTAGTTATTCAATGATTGATGAATTTAAAAAGGTCAGGTGCGTAGTACTCTCAACCGGCGTGCGTGTATGACAAGATGTATGAATGTGGATGAAGCGAAAGGGGTATGTAAGAGTCGTAGCATGTGGCGTTCTATAGTTTCTGCCTACCCCCATGGGAAAAAGGCGTGAGTTTATGTATGTATGATGAATTTAAAAATTCATATTTTACTTATTGAATTGCTACTGAAAAAAAACGTAATAGAAACTTTGAAAAAAAATACACTAGCTAAAAAATATTTCTTTTATTTCGTTTCTAAGTTACCTATTTAACTTCTAAGCAGACTGCATTACTTAATTTGAAGAAAGTGTCTGGCAGCCGGTAGCCAGTGGTCGTGACAGACGGACCGAAAGGATGTGCATAGCTCGCATTAGTCGCATTCCTAGGCACAATCTCGCTTTCACTTCGGGGAGCTGCTTCTTAGATATTTATTGCATAATTTATTAGACTAGATGTTTGTAGTAAGACTTTTTTAGTTCAGTGCTTATCATATCGATGATCAAGTAAGCCTTTGTTTTATAAGTACTTATAGTAGGTAGGCGACGGCTGCAGATTGACTGGTCTAAGTTCCAAATTTTTTTATTGCTAATGACTTCGTAAAGATTTTATTTTTATTTTTTCTTTCTGTTCATCTGAATTATCTTCTGCACGTAGAGGAAAGATGTAGCTAATGAATAATTTCCTTGCAAAAGGCAAAATGGGAGGAGGTCTATACTGGCAGTGGGTGGAACAAGGTTGTCAATGACAATGATGATGATATATAAAGTAGAACAGTTTAAAAAGCGCTACCATTCGAAACGGTCTTTACCACTTAGCGAAAACCATTTTTTACCATCGAAACATTTACAGCAACAATAATTTAAATTATTATTAATAATAGTGATTCAAAAAACTGTGCTACTAAACCCGTCGACATAACAAATTGCGCAGTTGCTTATCTGTCGAGATCGGCATGTTGTTCCGCCGTCCGGCGAACCACCGGACACCCGCCACGTTTAACTTTAAAACAAAAACCCATTTTTGCTGGACTTTTTACAAAGGCAACTGTGCGTTGCCTTTTATAACTTATGTATGTAGGCTCGAAAAACAATGCGAGCGTTCTTTTTAATTTTGTCGACTTCGACTGCATAAAGACTGCGCATAACCTGGAGGAAAAAGTATTGTCCGACTTTCCGATCCCAGCCGAGCAGAAATAGTAATAAATCTGAACATAGAAACTCAGAAATAAGGTGTATCTAACTCCATTCTGGTTTATAAATCTGGAAAGTCGAGAATTTTAATATCGCTGTTAAGAATCCATGGATGTCCTCATCGTCATTGAAAAAATAATAAGTGTGTTTGTTTTTTGATTCACGTAAAGATTGCTTGTCAATATTATACTTTCTCCCAGTTACAACACTCAGGAGCAATGAATCCGGGTCACTAACACAAACAAAACAATGTTTTGAAGGTCTTAAGGTTTATGTTGGTAATCCGAATTCATTGCTACCGAGTGTATAACATCTTTTGCGGTAAAGGCGGTGATGAAAAAAGAGAATAAATTAAATTAGAAAATAAATCAAGAGGAAAAAGAATAAACATTAACTGCATCTATTCTACAGAAAACTTTTCAGAGAAATTCACCAAAAGCAGAAAGAATTTGGAAGAACTACAAAAAACAATCCGCTATATTTTGTGGTCATGAATAAAAGATTTTGCCAAAAACGTACGACGACTGAGCGCATACCGTTTTGGGAGCAATACGAACGATCGTTTATCATTTCTTCTGTAGGTACATATGAATGTACATATCCATGTACGAATGTATGTACTACTTCCGTGATTCGGAACTGACAGCCTGTCGGATTAGAGCACGTTGAACATTAATGATATACTGACCGCGGTTAGAGGTCTTGACGTTTTGGATTAAGAATAATTGACAAATTAAATGAAAATAGAAGTTTTAATTGGTAATTGGAATTTATTAAGGTCTTTTAAAGGGTACACTTAATAACATAATCAGCCCATTACTGTCTCACTGCTGGACACAGCCCTCTTCTGAATGAGAAGGGTTTAAGACTTAGTGTGGGTTGGCAAACTACATACTACAAACACCATCGAGAACTTTATGGAGCCCTCTCAGGTGTGCAGGTTTTCTCATGATGTTTTGCCTTCAAATGTTATATTCTTACACAAAATTCCCCCGGATTTATGTCTAAAAATATAACAACCAGAATTTTTCTTCACAGTCGCGTCATTAAACATGTTCTCCCTAGCTTTGTCCCAAGCATGTTGGGGTCAGCTTCCAGTCTAACCAGATGCAGCTGAATACCAGTATTTTACACGGAGCGACTGCCATCAGACTTCCGCAACCCAGTAACTAGGCATTGCCTATATCCTAAGGTTAGACCGGTTGGCAGACTTTCGGGCTTCGGACCACACGGAACCACAGTCATAGGTATTCTAATGAGACTCTGGACCAACGGTCTAACGTGCTCTCCGAGGCACGTCTTTAAACATATCGTAAAAAAAATATATAATAAACTTCATTATTTTTCTCTAGAACCCCAACTACTTACGTGTAGGTCCATAATCCAATCACTTGTCAGTGGGAAGTGAGTGTGAATAAATAAAAAGAGTAAAGTTAAATATATAGCATTTAATTTGCTTGTTCATGCGTGTTTTAATAACAGATGGTAATTTTATGCGCGTTCAATTTCGGCTGGGTGGTCGGCAGGTCGGAAATGCCGTGGTGGGCAAGAGTGATGTACCCTACAGATACGTCACAAATCCTTGTTTGGGTTCCGACGATGTAGAAGTGTGTAGTTTAGTAAACCCTGATGGTCTTCCTCGTGGTATAATAATATGAGGTACCGTAATATGGGGTGAACCGGGACGAAACTTTAAAAGGGATTTTAACATTGAAATAATATAGTTTGTGGCCAAAAAGGACTCTAATGTGTTTACTGTTTTATAATTAACGATGAAATGTCCTCGTTGGCAAGAAACTATATTATTTCAACGATAGAATACATTTTAAATTTTCGTCCCGATTCACCTCTGCATCCCTATTCAACCCATTTATATGGAATTCTCTTCCCGCGATGTACGCAACTACGTCGCGATTTATGATATTTTCGTACCAATAACAATAGTTTGACAACAGAAGCCAAGGCTTATAGGTCCATCAGCAGCTATGACGTAGTATAATAGATCAGTGACGTGACCTAGCCTTCACTGGAAGAGACTATCTGTATTGTTATACCATGGTCTTCCTCTTCCACCTTCTCAATTGTTCTTTTAATATTGAAGATCGCGATCTGTTTAATTTTGGTCTTTGCGCGGATTGTCCTACGCCAGACTTATAACAGCAGACCTTTTATATCTACTAGAAATATTTTTCATTAAATTATCCTTCCTTGGAACCAAAAGAGTCAAGATGACAATAATGTCGGAACTCACCAAACAATGCCTAAAGATAGCATACTCCTGTTGTGTTTAAAGTGTACACTTACTTTTATCAAATCTTGAAGTACCAAGAAATATATATTGTAGGAACTTTATGAGCAACTCTTAACCTTTCGGTTTCAACAGCTTACTACCAGATGTCAAAAACACAATGGATCTCCATAAAATTCTCTTCAATTTTCGAGTGACGCAATAAAAGCACTTAACGAAAGGGTTTCAAGTGATGAAAGCGAGAGTAATTTCTTAACATCATTATTGTTCCCTCTAAATAGGCATGCGGAGTCGCCGATGGTACTAGATATGCTAATTTGTAAGTTTACCTTATAAATGAAGCGTTCAAAGGAAGTCTTTAAGTAAATTAGTGAGTAAACATTTGCGCAACATACGCACTTTCGCCACCCTGAAAGTCGTTATGGGACATCACGGTTTCCCATTACGGAATGAATAGACACTTAACATGAAGCTCCCGATGACGCACCACATGCTATTTTCATCCTCCCAACAGATTACGCAAAAGGTTAAAACGACTTGATCGTTATCAATTAAAACCAACGTCTAGGGTTTATACCGTTGTAAATAAACGGGCAGAGTTCGGAACGGAAACCTGTCCTAGTCAGAAGAACAAAAGATTAATGTACCTTTCCTTTTGTTTTCCATATTTGCTATCATATCCTATCAGCCCGAAGACATCCACAGCTGAATATGGGAATGCCTAATAGTTATCAGTTTTCAAACGTAGGGACTCATTTTGGCATTTATTTGGCTCATGACATTAGAAAATAAAACCTACAGGACATATTATACAAATTGGAATTGAATTCCGTTACACAAATTTTCAGATTCGTTGTTCTGTTCTGCCTAGCTTTTTCCTAACTATGTTGGGCTCAGCTTCCAGTCTAACCAGATGCGGCTGACTACCAGTATTTTACACGGAGCGACTGCCATCAGACTTCCGCAACTCAGTTACTGGGCAATAACGATATCCTAAGGTTAAACCAGTCGTCAGACTTTCGGACTTTTGACTTCATGTAACGACTGTCGTAGGTATTCGTATGACACCCGGGACCGACTGTTTAACGTTAGATTAGTGTATTGATGGATTAAATGCGCGAATAATATCACAATCCAGGATCTCGATCCAAATATAGTGAAAAATGTTGAGGGTGTTACATTCCCCAATGAAGAAAGCAACCTTTACATTAATCCAGAGGGGTGATCTGCGAACATTTGCTGTAACGAGGCCATGCGCGAACGCAGCAAACGCTAGTCAATCATAAAGTTTAATTGCGAGCGCTTTCCCTGCCCTTATGTGGTGCATCGCGTGATGTCGCTCCTATTAAGGGGTGACGATTTGCCGCCTGTCACCTCCCTCGACGTAGAAATGTTGTATTTCCCATAGCATACGTTTACGGGGACAAATGTTACGAGTCATTTACAGCTAAGTACTTTTGAATCCGCCTTGCACTTCCTCTCTACACATGGGTATACAGATGCGAAATTATTACTAGAAGATTTTCTTAATATTTGAAGTATTTTTTTGCCTTTTTGGTCTCGTGGTCGTAAGGACTGCTTTGGTTGGTCTCGTGGTCGTAAGCGCGTCTGCTGAGCATGTGGTCCTGGGTTCGATCCCCGGGTCAGGCAATGTGTTATTGGGTTTTTCCATTAATAATTTTTCAGTAGCAACCTGAAGTCTGAATTTGTGCTGGGTTAATGGCAATAGGCTCGCCCTCTATTACATGGGACTTAAATTAACTGGCGAAATGAGGGTTTTGCTATAGACCTTTGCCCAACCCTTTGGGGAATATAAAGCGTGATGTTATGTATTGTTTTGTCGACAACTTTGTGTAGATCTGTCTGAAATATACCAATATTTTCACAAGTTTCTTCTTCTTCTTTCGTGTCTGTACAAGCTTTACAAAAATAACTCATGTCGTGGTGAAAAGATTACCCAGTCAGCAAGGTTGGTAATGGGGCTGGCTGCCCAGAGAGTGCCGGAAGTACTTAAGTAGCCCGGTTTTCTTTGGAAGGGGTTGATTGGGAGTGTCACCGATTCCTCTGTTGTGAGAGTCCGTGTCTGTGAAATTGTGTTCCCTGATGTATGTGATTTTTTATATTTAATTTTATTCTTTAGTATCTAATAATATAAGACGTACATAATGAGGCTTGCATAGTCGACGAAGGGCGAAATAAAGCCACTAAAAAAAATTGAAAAAAAAATTTGCCTGGAGACTCTAGCACATCTTTATAGGTCTAATAATTTTTCATAAAGCTTCTTTGTAATATATTCAGCTCCATGCACGCCTGTACTTGACACCATATTTAGAATACTTCTTTTAATATGAAACCTGCTCGTGATTCCTACGCCATCATGATAATAATAATATACCTCAACATTTGGCAATATTATTTCCCAATAAGAATCAATTGATTCCATTACAATGATAATACCTTAGAATATAGGCAAAGTTTTACGAAACATTTGGTAAGAAACACAAAGGTCAGAACGGTGAAATCTAACCCAAATGCTAACCAACAATGGGGAATGGTTGCTATGAATTCAGTAAAGTGCAACAAAACGCAATCAAAATATTTAGTTCAAGTTTATCCGAAAACATTTTATTGCGTAATTATGTAAAATAACTTTACGGCTTGAAATGAGGAAGGGTTTTAGAAATTCACTTATTTTTTAAAGTGGATAGTCCTCTTGGTTTTTTTTTTATTCTCGTGGTTTTATTTTACTTTACGCGATCCTCATGGATGCCCTCCACCTTGGAGAAGGTTTATAAGGGTTATATAGAACTCTTATCGACTACAACCGCCACGTTGTTTCTCAGAAGGCCTATGACCGGGATCGCGGGATTTGCTAGTGCCTTCACCAGCAGGTTCTCACCTTTTCTAGCACGACTCCGTTTTATTCCCGGGTTCTGCTTGACTTCGTTATGTAAGGTGGGCAAAACGTAGTTCGTCATTTTAAGCAAAAAGATTGTTCTTACACGAATTTAATCAAAATAATACTGTTTTATTACACCAACAAAATTAAGGGCCTTATGCGATCTCCTTTTGTAATAAGGACATGGAAAAAATATTAAAAACTAGTTTGTTTATGGCCATTGTCCATTGCACTGCTAACAGCGATAATAAACTTTATTTTTGCTCATTACGCAGCAACAATGGCCGTAATAAATGGTCAGCGGTCCGCACAACGTGCAAACCTCGCTTTATATTGTTACTGCCCTATAATCTCGTGATTTTAACGCGGATTTTATTTTTAGTACAGTTCTATAACACTTTATATAGACTTTAGGACTTGTAAAGTAATTCTGTCGCACTTTTATAGTTACTAACCGCTGCGTCGCTCGCAGTTGGCGTTCATATTATACAGAAAACAATTTCTACTCGGGGTGCTAATTTATTCAACGTTTGTAAAGAAACACCTTAAAGTGGCGGTGATATTCTTTAAATTATCATTAATAAAATATGCGAATGAAAATAGAGACAAAATATAAAATACCAGAGAAAAAGAAGATAGCGTCACTCCTGTCGTGACATTTTCTCGCTGTCTTTGGTTGGCAGATTGTAAGTGTTCACTCAAGAGTCTTTTCGTTACACGTTTAATTTATTCCTGAATAATATGCATTTTTCATAAATTTGAAATGAGTAAGCTGTGAAGGGTAGAATGAGTTCTTTTTTCATTTAAATAATTTAAAAAATCTAAACAAATAAACCGACCGTTTTCTCAACAGACGTAATCCTACAAACAGTTTGTAAAGATAAAGTATTTCTCTTTGTGCACAAGGTATCATGGAAGTGTTAATTTCGCCGGGATTACAATCTGGGACCCGCTGAGTGACTTATCTACAACAACACAGAACACAAAGAGTTGGCTCGCTAGTTTTATTTTCGCCTTGTTCAATGCGTTCGAGGTACAATTTTCGACGCCATTTTGTTTGTTTTGTGTACACGAAATGGAGTAGGTTTTATTCTAATTAAAAAAGGTTGTAGACAGTTATTGTTGCTCGCGAATTCGTTTCTTTCTTGTCAATGTTTTGAAATCCTAAACCCTACTTACTGTAAATGACTCCTATTGGTGTTTTTTTCTTAATCAGACTTTGGCATATTTAAAGTTCGTTCCATATCGTTCATTCTGCCTAGCCTTTTCCCAACTATATTGGGGTCAGCTTCCAGTCTAATCAGATGCGGCTGAATACCAGTATTTTACACAGAGTGACTGCCATCAGACCTCCGCAACCCAGTTACTGGCCAATGCCAATATCCTAAGGTTAGGCCGTTATCCTAAAGTTCAATCCATATAAAGTAATTGAGTTATAATTTTTTCCCTTACCTAAGTAGCTTTGTAAGTGGAAAACCAAATATCATAAATAACCTGGTCTCCTCGGTCTACTATTGCGAGGTCCTTCGTTATCAGGCGTCGGACAGTCGACAAATCATACAAGTGCCATGAGAGGCCATAAATCGTTCGACATTCGTACAGGGGCGCTATTCGTCTCGCCGCGGGCTCGACAAATTCTCGGGCGATTCGCAAGTAGGGGATAAATCACGAGATATCGCCCTCAGTCGTGACAAACGGCTGAAGACACTTAGGTCTTTTGGAGCCAAAAAGTGGAGTCTACTTTATGGACGTGGCGAGGTACTATCTGTGCTTACGAGCAAAAATAATTAACGTCAAGTTTCCAGTACCTAAATCATCTATAGTTATCGACGATACATAAAAAATTAAGTAAATTACTATAGAAATTAGATTTCCGTACAGTTTCTCTGAAAATCTGGGCACGCGTTCACCGCTTTTGCCTTCTGCGCATTTTACAAGACAGTAAGGTACTGGTAATATGTAAATGAAAATCTATCTGTCTGGAGTGAAATAAAACGTAAGATTTGGGATCCCCATTCTGTATAATGGACGACATTGCAGATTTAAATCTTTTGTTTTACTCACGGATGGCATTAAGATGTCATTGAGTTATTTTCATGTGAATGGCTAGTCTCTTAAACTCTTTGCATATAAAATTAGTTAGGACAAATAATATTTTACAATTTAGTATCCAAATGAATATTCCTTGAGACTCTTTTTACTCGAAAACGACGATGCTAAAAGTATTACACAAAAATGACAACGTACAACATCGCACCTGTATTCCCCGAAGGGTTGGGCAGAGGTGTATAGTAACACCCTCATTTCGCCGTTATGTTTAAGTCCCATGTAATAGAGGGCGAGCATATTGCCATAAACCGGGCACAAATCCAAACTCCGGGCTCTTACTGAGGAATTCCACACGAAAAAACCCAATAACACTTTACCCGACCTGGGGATCGAACCCTGCACCTCACGATCAACAGTCGTAATATTGACAATTATTCTGATAATCTGTTTTCATTGTTTGCTGAAGAGTATCACATCAGAACTGAAAACTAGAGCTATAAATCATGGGGTTGCCACAGATATGGTACAATCAGTTTCAGCACTCTGTAATAAGTAACTATACAATCCAGAATTTGAACATATCCTTAGGTACCAATGTTTAGTTCATTTCCTAGCTCTTTCCCCCAATAAGGATAAAACCTATGACAATCTCGTAGTACGTTATACCACGTCTAACTTCCATATTACCTCCTAAACAAAGCAATGAACGCTTATGTAAATCCGCCGCGATACCCACAACGGCCTATTGTTTTTCGCCTCCGAAGCAGCGCCTGCGCAGCTGTTAATGCGACAGTTATTAATATTGCCTTCTTCATGCCCGCGGTCACTACAATGTTGCTTTCTGAGTATTAAACGGAATCTGGTATGGAATAAGGAATGCTTTTGTAAAAAAGTGAGACGAGACAGTCGTCAAGTGAGTTGTCGGGTTCAGTCAGACAGAATAGCTGGCTTCATAGATTTATTACGTTTTTTTTTTAGGGTTCCGTTTCAAAGGGTAAAACGGGACCCTATTTCTAAGAATCCGCTGTCCGTCCGTCCGTCCGTCTGTCACCAAGCTGTATCTCATGAACCGTTATAGTTAGACAGTTAAAATTTTCACAGATGATGTATTTCTGTTGCCGCTATAACAACAAATACTAAAAAATAGAATAAGATAAATATTTAAGGGGGCTCCCATACAACAGACATGACATTTTTGCCGTTTTATAGATAATGGTACGGAACCCTTCGTGCGCGAGTCCGACTCGCACTTGGCCGGTTTTTTTTATCTAAGTCTCGTCGCCTCAAGTGTTTAATAGTCTATAATTTGCTTTATTATTTACGTCTGAGTACACACATAAGAATTTCTAATAGATTTAATATTTTTTGTTTTGTATTTTTTCGTTTGTGCTGTGGTGGCAAGCGCGACTGCTGATAGTTAGGCCCTGGGTTCGATCATCAGGTCGGGCAAAATGTTACTGCAGCCGGAGTTTGGTTTGTGCCTGGCTGATGGCATTAGGCTCGCTCCCTATTACATGGAACTTAAACATAACGGCGAAATGAGGGTGTTACTATACATCCCCTTTTTATGGTTGGAAAATCCTCACGGATGTCCCTCGCCCGGGGAAGGCGAGGGGGTCTGCCGGACTCTTACCGGCTAAAAACCAACGGTGTCCCTCCTTCTAACCTAAGGCCGGGGTCACGGGATTCGCTATTGCATGCACCGCAACCTCGGCAGGTCTCGGTCCACCAGCTTCTTCTGGTGGACCTCTCCAGTGGTGGGGCAATTTCTCCCCAGCTCCACTTACTTCTGAGAGGCGCGCGCGGAACACGGCGCGTCATCCTCCTGGGCGTGTTACTATAGGTACACCCCTGCCCAACCATTCGGGGAATACAGGCGTGGTGTTATATGTATTTTCACTTAGATGACTTCTAGATTATTCTAAATATTCTTTTGATCATGATCACTGTAGAGGAAAGTGTGTTGGCAGCTGAGAACGAAGAGAGTACTTATTCCGTAAATGTTTCACACTAACTTACGGCTATCGTGACGTAGTTAGACGCAATCGTTAGAACTAAACTGCGTTAACTCGCGGTTTAGATAACAATTGGAAAATAGCGTCACGTAATACATTACGGCCAACAAGTCGGAACAAAAACAGACCGCCTTATAATGGTGTTTTTTGTAACTCTAATTGTTTATGTAAGTGTTCAAGGAGAAATATTTCACGCTGTATACGCAGATATAATTAGCATTAGGAAATAATGTTTATAAGTAGTACTTCATAATTACGCGCGCTTTATCCCACTGAGTTAGTTATAGTAGTGCCTAGCGATAGCCTAGTAGCCTAGGAGCAGTGGCGTGCCTATAGGGTAAGGCAAAGCCCGATATTTTTTTGGTACTTATTTCAATATTTATAATTCGTCTGATAACAAATAGTTTGAGATCTTAAGATCGAATTATGGTTTACTAATGATAAGTATACAATATTTATTGTCATAATTTACCTTGCACATCAAAATAAGTACCAAAAAATATCTGGTTTGCCTTGTAGGCACGCCACTGCCTAGGAGCAGTGATAGCCTAGCGGGTGGGTTCGAGTTCGATACAAGCCAGTACCTCTGACTTTTTGCGGATCAGAATTTGATAATCACTTGCGTTAACGCTGCAGGAAAAGCATCGTGAGGAAACCTGCACACCTGAGAGGGCTCCATAAAGTTTTCGGTGGTGTGTGTAGTCTGCCAACTCGCACCTGGCCAGCGCGGTGGACTAAGGCCTAAAGGGTAGTTATCTAATTAAATAAAGTTTAGGTTTTTTTTTAAATCATTGCCCCTCTCTGGGAATTTTCCTGTGTCGTGAGTGCGTTCACAGATACAAACCCGGAACAACTGTCGGTACGCCATACAAATATTTGTTCCATGCGGAAACCGAACCAACGACCAGTAGCGCAGAAAGTCAATCACTTAACCACTGTCCCAAACATGTCTTCATTTAATCAGTAACTCTGTGAAGGTTCACCAATTAATTCTAAGTAGCCTTATATAAATATAGAATCCAGTAATTTCGAAGTAACCCGTACAATGAATGAGGGCCTTCTTTGTAAGTGGAGATTGAATATTAAAAACGCAAGGGTAGGCCGGCCTCGCCTGTACGAGGCCGTAAAATGGGGAAGCCAGAAATATTTTATAGCCGAACCAAGTTCAAACACCTTCGGAAAGGGCTCTATTAAACCAACCAGTAACCTTCCTTGGTGTTCCGAGGTCAATCGAGGCTCTAATTTGGCCTCCGTTCAGGATTTATTGGCAATAAGCTTCTTGGCAGCACTCTACCAAGTTCATGGCGTCAAACGATCTTTTTATTTCACGTTGCAATTCATTGTATTAATTACTAGCGATCCGTCCCGGCTTCGCACGGGTGGACATTTTCCCCGTTTTTGCAACATCTTTCATTTATGCTCCGCTCCTATTGGTCGTAGCATGATGTTATATAGCCTATTTCCTTCCTCGATAAATGGACTATCCAACACAAAAATAACTTTTCATTTCCAACGAGTAGTTCCTGAGATTAGCGCGTTCAAACAAACAAACTCTTCAGCTTTATATATTAGTATAGATTTAGAATTTCTTCATTTATAGACCCTGTAGATTGATAAGACAAAACATGGAACAATCCACATTAATCCATAATTTAACATAACATCACGTTTTAATCCCCGAAGCGTTCGGCAGAGGAGTTTTTAGTACACCCTAGTTTTAGTTATGTTTACGTCCCATGTAATAGGGGGCGAGCCTATTGCCACTAACCGGGCACAAATCCAGTCTTCCGGCTGCTACTGAGAAATTCCTAATGTAAAAACCCAATAACAGTTTGCCCGACCTGGGGATCGAACCCAGAACCCCATGCTCAGCAGTCGCGCTTGCGACCACTAGACCAACAAGGCAGTCACAATTTAATCCATAATATTATGATAAACAAGTGGCCTGTCCCGGCTTCGCACGGGTGGTCATATTTTCTGTTTTTGCATCATTTTTAATTTATGCTCCGCTCCTATTGGTCGTAGCGTGATGTTATATTCTTCGATAAATGGACTATCCAACACAAAAATAATTTTTAATTCCAACCAGTAGTTCCTGAGATTAGCGCGTTCAAACAAACAAACAAACGCATCAGCTTTATAATATTAGTATAAATATGACAGTGAGTTTGTGTGTCTGAAACCCGGAGGACATAATTAAGATAATCTTTGTCGACATACCATGCGAGTAAAGCGGCAGGCGCCATCTAGTTTACAATACTTCCCAACATACGAAGAAATATAAAACAAAACACAAATAATCAATAGTATTCTAATTTTAAATTAAGAACATAATACCATAGACAGTAATTTTAATTAAGGAGGTTTGAACAATGAACACCGTCCCTAAACTTTTCTCAGACTTCCGATGGCGTGACCTCGTATCGAGGACGAAATTCGAAAGTACAGAAGACAATACGCCTTAAAACTGATACCATCGCCACATTTAATTAACGGGGTGAACACACGGACGGGACAGCTGATAAGCAAGCGTCTGTTGGACCCGGAGATGTTTAAAGGGCTGGTACCGAAGAAGTACGTATCTTGAAAAAATCTCAGTAAAAAAGTTAAATTGCTTTTTATTCTTAACTAGCGACCCGCTCCGGCTTTGCGCGGATGCAATGTAGCTACTAATGTGGGGAATATAAACTTTCCTCTTGAATCACTCTATCTATTGCTGAAAACTGCATTAAAATTCGTTGCGTAGTTTAGAAGATCTAAGCGTACAGACAGCGGGAGCGACTTTGTTTTATACTATGTAAAGAAGAAGTAGAAAACATGGGACTCCTAAAACTGCAGATTAAAAAGTTTGTCAAGTTCAGTAAATACAGTGTTCAACCCAAACTATTAGCAATTTTTTTAAAAGAGTAAATTAACACTCAAACAGATCTGAAATATTTATTTATTTTAACATAGCATTGTTATTAAAATCTATGCTAAAACACCAGAATTCAGGACGACTCTCTCAGAGGCAAACTCGAAAGCAGTTGAAGTGATAAATTTTTGTTCAAATCTTTACATAGTATAAAACAAAGTCGCTCCCGCTATCTGTACGCTTAGATCTTTTAAACTACGCAACGAATTTTAATGCAGTTTTCAGCAATAGATAGAGTGATTCGAGAGGAAGGTTTATATGCCCCAAATTAGTATCTCCATTGCACCCGTGCGAAGCCGGGGCGGGTCGCTAGTAAAATATAAATCGTTCTGACACGTAAGCAGAAAAAATATTTCAGAACTCTGCTTCCAACAATACCTGAAATTAATAAAAATTATATGATTTGAAATCAAGCAATCAAGCGCAACTGCTGATCGTGGGGTCCTGGGTTCGATCCCCAGGTCAGGCAAAGTGTTATTGGGTTTTCCGTGTGGAATTCCTCAGTAGCAGCTCAGAGTTAGGATTTGTGCCCGGTTGATGGCAATAGGCTCGCCCCCTATTACATGAGACATAACATAACGGCGAAATGAGGGTGTGTTACTTACTATACACCTCTGCCTAACCCTTCCGGGAATACAGGCGTGATGTTATGTATGTTGAATTCCTGATTTCTCAAGCTTACTCAATACATTCATATGCATTCCATATGTATTACATAGATGGTATAACAAGTAAAAGACCAATATGGACCCTGTCGGGCACAGCAAAATTAGGAGAGAGGAAGAGGTCTAAGTAGCAATTTAATAATTTTAATATTTATTTATTAATACATAAATTACAATTTAATTATAATAAAATTATAATTATTAGCTTTATTAGAAGTCTACCTCTTTGGGCTTTAAGTAAATAAAACAACCTTTTTGCACAGCCTTTTTGCACAACCTTTTTGCACAACCTTCGGGGTTCGTCAAACTTTCCGCCCGTGAATCTCGAACGGTACCAATATACGTTGATAAATTGAAAAAGGTACAAGCGCGGATATTAATTATAGCTACTCGTACTGCGTCCGATCGTTATGGAATCGTTACCGACTCAGAGATAATAAGCTCTGATTTATTGGCATGTCGCAGATCGCCCCTTTTCCGGGTGGCTCGCCAACGATGACGCATTCATAAGATTACGTAAACACTTGAATAGGGCTTCGGAACTATTTATAGACTTTGTCAAAGCTTTTCTTAAAGAAACGCCGAAAGAAGTACCTATTTGTAGACTAGCAGTCAGTAATAAGATAACTTGGAAATCTTTGGGACGAAGGTGGCAGTACATTTAAAAGTCTGCTGATGAAGATGAAGGTGTTGAAGTTTATCTCATATTTCTATATATATAAAAGCTGTAATAAGTCGCAATTACTTTTGACCAGGTACTTTTCAAAGGAGTAATGATGTATGAAGAATATGAATGATGTTAAATTGTCCTGAAAAGAACATTCGAAAAAAGGTAGGTGACCTGTTACAATATTATCAGCCCATTATAGTCCCAATACTGGGGCCTCTTTTCAGAATGAAACGGGTTTAGACCTTAGTCTTCCACGCTGGCTTACTCCGAAAATCGAACTACGAAGCTTCGGCTGACGGCTCGCACGTTTTCTAACCGCGAAAGTGTTTCGGATGCGACGATCGATTTGATTCTCGCCATTTGACATTTTGTCTTTCGTTTACGATATTCCCAAATATTGATGACATCTAACAGTTCGTTGTTTGACAATACTTTTATCGTATATTTATAAGTTCCTCGTTGTTTCGTATCGATCTGAAATATCGACGTTCTTCCTTCGAAGTAGGACCAACAAAACTGTTTATAGCTAATTTAAAAGGAACTAGCTGTGTCCTCACGGCTCCGCCCTCGTAAGAAGTTTTATTCCAGTAATGAATGTAGCCTATGTTACTCAGTGATAATGTAACTTTCTAACGGCAAAAGATTTTTTGAAATCGGTCTAGTATTTTTTAAGTTTATTCGTTACATACAAAAATACAAATCTTTCCTCTTTATAATATTAATATACCTATAGATTAGTATAGATTTGCAAGCCTTACCAGAAACTATTTTGAGTAAGTAGTTTTTATTGCACAGTTTTAAGACGGATTAATTACTTCAATACGATTATATAATTAGTTCCTAAGATCGTGCTGTCTATCCTATTCATGATATTATGATTTCCTTCGTTTACACTTACGAAACCCCCTGGAAGAAATGCGGTTTCCTATATAAAGCGGAGACCACACGGCAAGAATAATAAGATATAATTGGCAACACTGACAATAGTGTTGCCATATGGGTCGTTAGTAACGATTTAAATCGGCGCGGTCGCAGCACCTGTTACGTATTATATAACGATGTTTATCGATATATCTCGAGATATCGGACACAAGATTACAATCGATTGTTTCCGAGTATGGTTGCCAGAATGCACAAACTAAGCGAGAGAACAGTTTTTTAACAGATCAAAAATCCCAAATTGGTCTGATTTTTTATATGGTCGCATCATATTTATCAATCAGTCAACCTTTCTCTAAAACAATTGAAATATATATATACTTATAAAGAGAAATGTCCTAACTGACTGACCGACTGATTCATTAACACAGAGCCTAAACCACTGAAGCTGGAAACATGAAATTTGGACAGTAGGTTCCATTTGTAACGTAGGCATCCACAAAGAACGGATTTTTGGAAATTCTACCCTTAAGGGGATAAAATAGATGGTAATTTGTTACGAAATTCACGAGGGTCAAGTCGCGGGGAAAGTGCTATTTAATATAAAAGATAAAGAAACATTTATTTGGACACATCACAGAAAGACTCAACCCTCTTCTACCATCGGACATCTAGACGCACTGCAAGTTACCATCCATACTTAGTTGCCGTTCCACCAATTCGCACTAAGCGCTTCCAAACATCCTTCATAATGCGCACTGCAAAAGAGTGGAACTCACTACCTGCGTCTGTGTTCCCGAACGGATTCAACCTGAATCTCTTTAAAGTTAGAGTTAACAGGCTTCTTCTGGATAAGCTCACTCCATCGTAGACTTTGTCTCTGTCTCCTCTGACCTAAACTAGAGTCAAGAGCAAACCCATTTGAAAAAAATAAAAATAAAAACAATTGGCAGCAATGAATCCGGGTCACTAACACCATCATCTTCCTGCCCTGGTCCCAAGTTACTTGGGGTCGGCGCAATATGTTTTTCTCTTCCACTCTTCCCTGTCAGCCGTCTCATTATCATTTACTCCCTTATCTTTCATATCCTCCCTCACGCAATCCAGGTCACTAAAATAAACCTTAATATTTCGAAAACATTGCTAAACATTGTTTTATTTATGTTGGTGACCCGGATTCATTGCTCCCGAGTGTAGTTGTACGGTTCCAAAATATTGGTTCGATGGAGAAGATTCGGTAAGAAACTCCATGGATATTCTTAATAATTTATCCTAACCCAATCCACTTCGGGAGATGAAACTTCTTGTAAGAAGAGAGATAATACCAGTACGCTGAGCAAGCGGGTTAGTGAATTGATTCATGAATTATGGATGATTCTCTCCATTTTTTGGCCAGCCCTATTTTGAATTGATCGGAACGGACAGGGGGCGTGACCAGCGGACAGTACAGCTTACATGCCATTGTTATACTTGTAAGACTTAAATATCACTTGCTACTTTCCTTTCTAGTGAATTATGTGCAACTAATACCATATAAGCAGTGTGTTGCGATAAATCACTAACTTCTGTTTGCCTTTCGGTTTTCTCGAAGTCCAGATACAGATAGGACGATGTATGCGATTCAATATTATCGTTCCTGCAGTGATTTATTATAGCAGTTTTCCTAACATGGTATTTATGTTGTAATTGAACTGAGATATATCAATATAGCAAGAATGTGGACGCCCCAAGGGCTACTGTGTAATAGTACGGTGATTAGTTGAGATTTTGTAATGTAAATAAGTAGAGGGACAACATATATTTGCGGTTTTAAAAAGTGTAATGAATATTTTGTTATGACTGCTTTGTTGGTCTAGAAGTCGCAAGCGCGACTGCTGAGCATGGGGTCCTGGGTTCCATTACCAGGTCGGGTAAAGTGTTATTGGGTTTTTACATTAGGTGTAGCCCAGAGTCTGGATTTGTGCCCTGTTAATGGCAATATGCTCGCCCCCTATTACGTGATGCTTAAACCTAACTGGCGATACAAGGGTGTACTAAAAATACCTGTGCTGAACCCTTTGAGGAATACAAGGTGTGATGTTATGAGACTATTATTTGGAAGGTAATGTTAAAATGAAGTGTTTTCTAGAGGAGGGGAATATCTATCAGTTACTAGTTGCTGAAGGTTGTTTTAGATGTTTGGATTTTAGATAAATGTAAATCTAATATCTGTGTATTAGATAAGTTTATATATTAGGTCCTTACCTATGAAATTGGCGTTTTTTTCTCACAAATAGAGAACCTCTTCACTTCTATGATTTAAAATATATATCAATTGCTTGATATTATATCGAATAATGACCATCATAGACAACTAACAATAGTAAAAAAACCTTATTACTTATAGTTTTCTAAACATAAAAAATACCTTAAAAATGACTCCCCTTTTTGTTAGCAGAAATTACCACTATGTTTGTTTTAACTTTGCCAAAACTTATTTTTGTCGCATAATCTAAGTGGCATACGTTATCTTAGTTTTTAAACATTAGTGCATAAAAGTTTTAAAACATTAGTGTTCATAGTTGTTAAATAAATTAAGAAAATGTTAGTATGAAAAATGCAACTTCTTTAAAATTCTCCATACAAAACGCTGATTTCATAGGTAATGACCTAATATTATCGATTTCGTTGTTCGCTTGGTTCGGTGAATCTGAAATCGACATTAATTGTTTGTGGTTGTTTAGATGTGGTGAAAACGGTTGCTGTAAACATCAAATCGATGTTATCGGATGTTTGAATGGTAACCGATATAGATGTGATCTGATACATCAGACTCACGCCTAGTGGAGGCTGTTTTAATACACCTCAATATTGCTAACTTTAGATGGCATTTAACAAGATTTTAATGCATTTATAGTTCCATTTGACTGTCTACCTCGTAAACCATGTAATCGACCACATGATTCACAGTAAAAAAGAACACGAACCATCGAACTTCAATGTAAAAGGATGCTACATATACGGAGTGATTTTTTTCTTCTGGACAATAAAGCGTGGGTGACGTTTAACAGACCATAAACAACGAAACACGCTGTCAATAAATAAAACTTATCATCAAAAACACGTGCGAGCCCTTCCTAGTATGAGTAATGTTGTACTGTATCGATACTACAACAGCGGAACCGATATTAACATAAATTCTGCCATATGCGAATCGAGAACATGTATTAATCGATGTATGTAGACTGAAAATATATGCAAGCGAAAATTAGCATACTGGTACTGAACCATCCTATACCTACAGGGTGTAAATGAAATCATGTACTATGCATGCCAACTAAGAATAGTACTGCCAAGACGCCATTTTGTTCCGCAATACTCGTGAACTTCATTACCAAAGCGTAAGGTGTGCAAAAAAGTAAATAAAGAAATTATACTCAGTTTAATTATCTTTTGTTCACTTTTTTGGTATTTCTAATTAATTTTACGCCAAATTAATTACACAGTAATTATATTATTATTATAGCGACATGTTAGGGTGACCAGTAGCATTTCGTGAAGTTAACTATATATATTGGTTCATTTTTTAATGAATACTGCTTCCAAATATTATTAATTTATCCAAAATTATCTATTTATGGAATTCAAGAAATAACATTTTATAAAAATGAATATAAATAATAATGAAATCTATGAATAAAAAAATATAACATATTTTTTTTCACAGTTTTTTTTTGCTATCAGTACTAATTTGACAGCTATCGTGTGAAGTTGTAGCAAGCGCGATCCTATTCTTATTTGGCACGCATAGTAATTCCTTCAAACCTCGTGATGTACTGCAGACATAGATTAAACTTGAATGGCATACTTTAGCATTCAATAAAAAAAATAAGAGGTAGGTAAACATGTGTTCTTAACGTGAGGCATTTTAGTGCCCCCAGTTAAATAACCGTGCGGCGACCGATAGCTGCGCAATTCTCTCGGGGTGCTAAAATGCCTCACGTTAAGAACACATGTTTACTTCTTATAATTTTGTTTTATTGAATCCAAAAGTATCCCGTGCAAGGTTAATCTATGTCAGCAGTACATCAAGAAGTTTGAAGGAATTACATAATTTCGTATACACCCTGTATGTTTACTATAGGGAAATACTGTGGACGGTTCTCTATTTTAATTCCTACGATTTTATGTCATAATTTAACATTGCATAATGTTACTTGTCCTAACATTAGTTACGCGTAATACTTATTTGCCATAACTTTTTAATCATAATTTTTTAATCCTATTTACTATAAGCATAATATTTAATAAGCATACTATCCAAAAGCATAAGTTTACTTAAGCATAACGACGCATAACCATAACTATTATAAGCATAAAATAACATAAACCTAACCTAACCTAATATAAATACATAAATATTCGTAAAGTACGTTTCCTTTATGCTTTTTGATCATTATCACAAATAAATATTAGACAAATAAACAATATGCTTTACAACTTTATGCATATCAAAGTTATGAATATAAACAATAGGATAAACAATATTTATACTTAATAACACAATATGCTAAAAGCAATTATGGCACACTATTATTATGACAAAGAAAATTATGCCTAACTTATTATGACAATTTAAATTAGAACAAAAACCATTATGAGAAAAAAAGGGATCCCACTGTGGACTCGTTGCTGAAGGCATGTTAAATAAATCACGATTTATCTCAGCAGTCAAGAGTGTCAAGACAGTAAAAAGTAGATCTACAACCATGTTTTTTAAATTTGTATTTTAAAGTTTGTAAAATTGTTATAACCATTAATTTTGCAAAAACGTTTTTATAGAAATTAATCTTCAGCTGTAGGTCAGTTTTGTTTCTAGATTTCTAGATAAATTGCAACTTTCATCCTCGATTTGATTCCAATTATATGTTCTTGTCTCCCAATAGCTTTCAAGTCTCAAATTGCAGTGATTTCAATCATCTTTATGCAGATAGATTTGAATCCAATATCACTGGGCGATTATTAAAGGAGATCAGGCCATTAAAAATAGAATGTTTTTATAATTGAAGCGCCAGAAACAGCCAGCCATAAATTGGCTCTTGTCAAATTAAACAATTTTATTGATACATAATAACGCTTTCGTATAATAGTAGGCAAATTAATAGAATAACATTCGTCGAATATAAATCAATTTGATATTAATATATGCTAAAAGAGAAAGGACACGAAACTGTGTATAGTGAGGCGTTATAAAAATGAAATAAATTTATGCGTTTAGAAATTCAAATGACAAAAATTGTAATAGTGTTTCCGCAGTGCGGAGGGTGTGTGAGATGGTCGTGTTGATAAAATTAATTGCCGAACGAATTTATTTCCGATTAGCTTTCTAGTAAGAATAATATCAGAGTCATCTTCTATACCAGTTACGATCAACGTGTTAATAACTAGTTTGCTTTTTTTCTACGAACTTAATTATATAATTTAATTAATATTTTTATAATCTCTCTCATTAATCAGTAAAGTTTTTTTATGAAGAAATTAATGTTATCCAATGGTGTACACCCATAGTTTTATAGCAGGTCGTAAAAGTATACACGTTTTGACGGCTATTAGCCAACACCCATCCTGTAGTATGTAGCCCATAGTTGTACCTACTTATGTGAACTTATTCAAACGGGAAGTTAAGCAGGTGTTTTATTCGTCGTTTTATTGTAAGCTTTAAACCCCGCACCTAGTTTCTATAAAAGACTGTTAAGGCGAATGCTACACGCTCAATATATTATCACAATATTTGGATCGCGATCCTGGATCGTGATATTTATAGAGCGTTTAGATCGTACATAACATCACGCTTGTATTCCTCGACGGGTTGGGCGGAGGTGTTTAGTAACACCCTCATTTCGCCGTTATGTTTAAGTTCCATGTAATAGGGGGCGAGCCTATTGCCATCAACCCGGCACAAATTCAAACTCCGCGCTGTTACTGAGGAATTCCACACGGAAAAACCCAGTAACACTTTGCCCGACTTAGGGATCGAACCCAGGACCTCACGATCAGCAGTACATCACTAGACCAACGAAGCAGTTATCTGCGCATTGATGGATTAAACGTGCAATAAATATCATGATCCAGGATCGTGATCAATATAGCGTGTAAAATGCGCCTAACAGCGCTTGTGCGCTGCGAGCGATCTGAATCCGAAAAAACGCGATACGAAAAAATGCTGATGCAAATCCATGAAATTCGGATCGGATGTAGTCCACAACCGTTCATACAAATAGTATTGCAGCTTGTTCCGGTCGGATTTTCTCGGATTCGGATTAGACGCAGTGCGCAAGCGCTCTAAACGGTAGAATCTATCTTATCTGTCCGTCTCGTCCCAGATCTGCATAGAAAGATCATGAGCTTTATGTTATTTTAGTCATATGAAATATAGTCCTCTGAGTAAACCAGTGACGGTAGCTTGTTTATTCATTGCCATAATTAAAATAATTAATCGAATTTCGTTTCATTTGAATATGCAATTAATATATACGAGATTTAGATCGAGAGATAAGTGCGAGTTAAGGGCCGGTCGTACTTGAAATGGTCGGTTCGTACACAAAACAGATAGGTACAGAAGTCAATCACATGTATGTACTTCACTATTCATACCTACGCTCGGCGGTCGCTCTATCTATACAAGGTTAGTCGGAAAGGGGGTACTAAGCCGTGGACCACTTAAAGTATCACTGATGACTATTTGAAAGCAAGTGTTAAAATTTCAAAATTCGCTAATTTTTATTTGCATGCAAAAAGATTTTTATTTTAGATTTTAAAAAAATCGTACCTGCTTTAGTTATGAATTCAGAAAAATAATGTTCTAATCCGTGACTCCAAATATGACCTAAATTGTAAAAACAGCTCATCATAGCTATGGACGGATAGATTTTAGCATATTTTTAACGAAATCTTTGAAAAGCTATTTCTCTTAAACTATCGAGTTTTGGGGAAAGTTGTAGAACAAAAGTTATCCATTATTATGGGTAATTTAACACCCTAACGGCTTAGTACCCCTTTCCGACTAACCTTGTATATCTATCTCTCTCAAGCGCATGGCTCTCGCGCTCGCACTCACTCACACACTAGTCCCCAACAGTCCGAGATATCGTGTCCGTGAGGAGTGTCTATGTGTGCGTTGCTTGTATGTAAATTGCGCACTTATATGTAAATTGACTTCTGTACCTATCTGTTTTGTGGTTCGTACCTCGTTCATTCACGCCATTTCCTTTAGGTTGCGTATCAAGTATATGAATCATTTTTTTAAACCATTCACTTTTCGCTGTATGATTTAATGGGTATGTTATATGGATGTTGTTGTTATTTATTTGTGGTGGATTTATGAAAACGTGGAAGTATCTACATCCATGAAATCAAAGATTATTAAAATGCGAAGTAAAATAACATTACGCCTGTATTCCCCGAAGGTTGGGCAGAGGTTTATAGTAACACCCTCATTTCGCCGTTATGTTTAAGTCACATGTAATAGAGGGCGAGCCTATTACCACCAACCGGGCACAAATCTAAACACCGGGCTACTAATGAGGGATTTCACACGGAAAAACTCAACAACACTTTGCCTGACCTGGGGATCGAACCCAGGACCTTACGATCAGCGGTCACGCTTGCCACCACTAGCTCAACGAGGCAGTTATGTATGTGGGTAGGTATGTTATATGGATGTTATTTTTGTTTAATTGTGGTGGTCTTACGAAAACGTGCAAGTAACTACATCCAACAGGTTAAAAGCAAACATTATTAAAATTTTAAAGTAAAATATGTTCGATTATAGTCAAGTAAGTAAAACGTGAAAGACTATTCTATTCCAAACGCTACGATATTCTTGTAAAATACCGTTTCCTGAATCAACAGCAATTTCGTGTACCTATACTAAACAATGTTACACAGAAAAGAAAGTGCAGTACTAACACTGCAATTCTTTGAACAATGTTAAACACTCCGCGGTACTCAGTGACCCGCGATAACAGCGCAAAACAACAACGATACAAGATAGAAAAGCGACTTTATCGCTTGACAGATAGCTGCGATTGTCTGACGCGATATTTCAGCAGCAAAAAGTGACATTAAGCCCGAACAAAAGGAGTGAAAGTGTATTACCAGAATTCTCGCTGGAGGCATGATCTTATGACAATGGATAAGCACCGAAGTGATTATGCGTACGCCGTACGTGTTATTATTATGACTTCAGCGAAAAAACCGCGGGAAAATTGACAGTTGACGCTGTCACTGTCATCGATGGAGAGCGAGGGCAAAAAGCGCGGGAAAAGTGACGTGTAAGTGTGTAAATGTCATAGAAATCACAAGTTCAACACGTGATTTATATTGGTGAGAAAATAACGGGTTAGAATAACAATTTGCTTTAGTAAAGATTATTATTGGAAGGACATAAAGATGTCAGTTAACTTTGAGATATATTTACTGGCTAAAAACAGTTATTATTTACGATTTACTAATAATAAACTCTTGATTAATAAGATATATAGGCATAGTTATCTAAAAACGAGCGTGTGAGCCTATCTGTCAATAATAACATCCTCCTGATTCTTCACACGAATCTATACTAAACAACTGTTACTCTACCATAAACGAATAATTACTAACCGATATTTTTCGCCGTTACTCTAATCGCACGCATTAAAATCGCAGTTCGATCGTTGAACGGACGCGATCCCAATGCGCGAGCGCAAGTATTATCATAATAAATTAGCATGCGAGGCGCGTGCGCAAGACTTCACGGCTCATTTAATGGTAAATGTTTTACGACAAACAGCTTTAGCGTTGGCTTATTGACTGTACCGACGTACCTGTGTCTTCTAATGATGCGTGACGTGGTTCGATTGCTTATTATAAAGTTTTACGATCATTATTATGCTAAGGTATCATAATGTGGATAGAATATTCTATTATATTGAATAGATTATGGATGGGTATGGATAAAATTTGTAGACCGCCTCATTACTTGATCGAGTGGTCGCAAGTCGCAAGCGCATCGAGAATTAGGCCCGCTACACTTTGGAGGCGTTTTCGTACGAATTTGAATAGTACGAATACACACGAAAGATCCCGATCCTCCAAGTAGTATGGGAGTTCGCACACTAGGTAGTACTCGTACGAAAAGGCGTCCAAAGTGTGACGGGTCTCAAACCCTACGTCCGATTCCCGAATGTAGCAGTGTTGGTTTATCTGATGAAACATCTTCAGTATCAGATTTAGGCTTAGAATTTTACGCAGTTATTAAACCATAGACTCGTCCCCTATTACATGGGCACAACCCGCACAGTACACTTTTCTAAACCAAGTACCTAAGTATTGCTACGAGAAATAATGGCGTAAACTGATGAGTATGGAAATGTTACAAATCCATCATATATCAATTCTAATTTGAATACGCCACTCAATATACTGGAACGTTTTCTAGCCGTCGAAGTCATCGACGTAGAATCGCTAATAATACCGTATAACATAAATCGTTCTTCAATAAATAAACTCGCATACTTTATAAGGGAATATTTATTAGTTGGGCACCCGACAACTGTGACCCACATGTCGCGACTTTGCTAACGAACTGTTTAACATTTGGACGCGACTGTTATAAATTTTACTCCGTACAGAGGTTAAAACGTCGATATCTCTATGTACCTATATTTCTTTAAGTAGCGAATGTAAAGCGGGGTTTACATTAAACAAACATTGGCTATAGTAGGATTATTAATTCACTGGACTAAACAGACAGGTGCTAATGTCAAACAACAATACACTACTGTCAACCAACAATGCACTACTGTCAAACAACAATGCACTACTATCAAATAATGCACTACTGTCAAACAACAATGCACTACTGTCAAATAATGCACTACTGTCAAACAACATTGCACTACTGTCAAACGACAATGGTAGGACCTTTCAATTTTCTTCATTTTATTCCTCTTAGCCTTTTCCCAATTATCTTGGGGTCAGCTTCCAGTCTAACCAGATGCGGCTGAATACCAGTATTTTATACGAAGCGACTGCCATCAGACCTCCGCAACCCAGTAACTGGGTAATGCCGATATCCTAAGGTTAAACCGTTTGTCAGACTTTCGGGCTTCTGACTACCCGTAACGACTGTCATAGGTATTCGTATGACACCCGGGACCGACGGCTTAACGTGCTCTCCGAGGCACGGAGGGGTCTCGATGTGTAACAAATGGTCACCCATCCACGGACTGACCGCGGCAAGCGCAGCTTAACCTCAGAAATCGTACGATCGGCGCGGTTGTTATTTAGCCACGAGCCCCTCAATTAATAATCCTATTATAGAAAATTTTACCTTCAAGAGGTGATATCAGTGTTGAGCTCAAAATAAATAATAACGCTACTGAGACCAAAGCAAGCTGTTCGAATTGGAGAACTGTTCACGTTATAGCTTACTCCATAACAGGATCACATGATCATGCTTATAATTGTCAAACGGTTTCAGAACAATAATGTGAGGTGTCATCGTTATGTAAACTTCGCTATAATGGTAAATAAAGTAAATGAAACCAACATAGACTCTCCACCACAGAGAGTACTTTTAATTAGGTTAGTGATTAGTTACAGAAGCTAGTTCACAATATAATAATTAACACAAGATCAGAAAATGAGGACAAGCAAACCAGATATAAAAGGTCAGACTTATTCGGCTGTTCGACATGGAACCCCCGCTCCGTCGTATGACCAGTGTTTTTATAAATTCGGGTACGTTGATTCCTCTTGACGGTTACCCTCCTATGTCAACATTGTCCAGTATTACCAGCTACCGATAACACTCTGTTCGACGACTGTTGCCGGGCAATTAATTGCTCTAAAAATAACCCGTGTACGACCACCTTAAGGAAAAGTTGTGATCCTATGACTTGTGTAAGTCACGTCTTATTTCGAAACTAGTTTATAGGTAATAATTGTGGGATCATATCAGCAGGCTGACCTTTCTTTTCATGTACAATATTATGAAATTAACAACAATTTTCATGCTCATTTATTTTAACTATCGTCAGGCGCGAATGCGCAAGCGCATACGTATCATAAACACGTTCCTATCGATTGTTATAATAATTATAATGTTAAAGGTTGGGAGAATAGTACAAAAACGAAGGTGGTTTTGTGTAATTATTTGTTGCTTTTGTAAATTCATCACAACGAAATATCTTGCTATCTCCGAGTATGGGCAGTACAGTAAGCTACATATACGTTAAGATTGCAAAACCTTTCATTTGACCAGTGGAACTAAGAACTCGTTGGTCTAATGTTGGCGCGACTGCTGATCGTAAGGTCCTGGGTTCGATCTCCAGGTCGGGCAAAAGTGTTGAGTTTTTCCGTGTGGAAATTCTCAGTAGCAGTCCGGAGTTTGGATTTGTGACCGGTTGATGGCAATAGGCTCGCCCCATAATACATGGGTCTTAAACATAACAGCGAAATGAGGGTGTTACTATACACCTCTGCCAAACCCTTCGGGGAATACAGGCGTGAAGTTATGTGTATGTGGAACTTAGAATACCGAAGAAATTAGCTGATATTACAACTAATTATTCTGCAAACGCATATTTTCTTTTATCTCTCTACAGGCTGATTGTAATTAAAAATCCTATTAATACCAACAGTCTCCGTATCTTGCCTTATAGTAACTGAACACTGTTGAAGATAATCAGTAATCTTAAACATAGTAAACAAACACTGGAAGCGATAAACACAAAAACTCCAGCTGGCTTATCCAACGCAGTATCATAAGATATAAGCAAGGACACGTAGTTAAACGACAATAATAATAAATAGAAAAATAATACAAACCATATTTCCGATAGGAGTTTAAGTTAGTGAGCGGGACCACAAAACAGATAGGTACAGAAGTCAATCACATGTATGTACTTCACTTTTCATACCTATGCTCGGCGGTCGCTCTATCTATATATCTATCTCTCTCAAGCGCATGGCACTCGCGCTCGCACTCTAGTCCCAAACAGTCCGAGATATCGTGTCCGTGAGCAGTGTCTATGTGTGCGTTGCTCGAGCGCACTTGTATGTAGATTGACTTCTGTACCTATCTGTTTTGTGGCGGGACATTCGATATGGTGGGTCGCGGAAGGGATTGGTGCGGATAATAATCCCGCTGTAGCAATCCAATCGGGCACACATTACACGGGCATCAAGCCGAGGCGGGGCGTGGGCGCGCCCGCCAAAAGCCTATAAATTGACGGCTAACAGTCCCGCCATATTTGAGGCGCGCGCGCATTAAGAGCTAAGCGCATTGATCGCGACGCGGCGCGACACGCGGCAATGAACAGATTCGAAAATAACTGAGGGCAAGGTTCAATATTTATTTCTTTCAATTTTAATAAATAAATGCTGTATTCGTTTTTCACTAATCGAGAAGCGGTATTTGATTGCTGACCACTGTAACAGTAACTTAAGCTTTTAAGATATAAAATTAGCAATAAGCTGCAAAAATATACTGAAAATTTGCACAACAAAGGCTCGCTTAGTACTTAGCATAAACGATAAAATGGAAAAGTATTGACCACACAGCGGCCACATGATTACAGTCAAGTGAATCGAATGTAATTTCATAGAGCTATTCGTAACTAGCGATTTAGTCGCGTGTTTGCGTGTGCGTTGCATGCCAGTTTAGCTCTGGGTAACTACATACAAGTACGTATTAAATCAAATATCATCAATGTGCATTCACGCATTTGATTTCAAACCTACATAAAAATATACATAAACCTAAAATATGCATCTTATAGCTTACATACCTACTGTTAAAACGGAGCGGGTTGTTTCCTTCTTGAAAAAACTGACAATATATTGCGAGGGATCGTGTCGTGTGAAGAAGAAGAAATGGAATTAAATATTGTGAATGCCACCGAAATATGGCGACCTGTCTTCGTTTAACTTGCCTGGTAAGCAAATACCCCGAATCGCAGCCTCACTCATCGTTTAAAGGATTTTTACTTTTGAGGCATTTTTTTTCCCAACAGATTATGGCTATTAAGGTAAGTAGAAGCAATTATAAATTAAAATTAAATAATAATAAATTCATAGTCTTTAATTTTTGTTATTTCCCTGGTTATAAAGTTGTTAAACCAAAACAATGACGACAAAATAAGCTGTAAAATCGGTGGCCGGTCGCGCGTAGGGAGGGGCAGGAGTCGACAAGATCTAGTCGATAATAGTGGCCATTTGGAGGCGACCGAAGGCGACTGCCCTCGTTTGTACCGCGTTAATATGTTAATACAGACATCCAGTCACTATCTCGCATCCAGTCCGCGTACCACTCTTGGTTTACTTACACTGTTTTCGACTCACTTTTGACACATTTATAACGTTACTTTATAGTGATCGAGGCCGATAAACTCATTGAGGATCTGCACGTCTCCTAAATTTAGTTTAATCACAACTGTTATGGTCATTGAGTTCGCGCCAAATACACTTCGAGTGCATCGTCAATATATTTACGAAACTTTCTGTATCCAACCAAACAATGATATTACTTACCCATATATATCTCTATTCATATCAAAATAGTCTGGAACTACATGCTTATTATATTTACGAGTCATTTTTGGACACAACAGGAAACATACGAATGACACGGATAATTCTACACTGGAAATGATGTTGCAGTCTTAAAGATGAAAGGATTTCTAATTGGCAACACTGACCCACAGAAAGCTGGCAGTCAGTTAAAGATAAACATAAGAGTTGACATACTGTGATAACTAATTTTAGTTGCATTTCTGAGTACATTCATCTCTGATGAACTACAAAGGCTTGAAGGACAATAACAACACTGTAAGAGTAGGCTTGATTCAGATTAGACAAGACATATTCCTTGTTAAGCCTCTTTTGTATTCTTTACGGGTATTTATATAAATAGCCTACTATTTGCATTTGTGTATCATTTCTTCACTGTTTGTTTAAGCATTATTCTCTGTGAGAAATATTAGTGCTTAGGTATAGTCGCCGGCACGTAACTTGGCAAGAATAGAGAAGAGAATTCCTCTCCTTGGTTACTTTCTTCTAAAGAGACGTGTTTAAAAATAAATTATAACAAAACCATGGAATAATGACAAGCAATAAAAGTGACCATTTTTTTGTTGCACATGCGCGAACTTACTTCCACTACGCCAACCTTGCCAAGTTACATGCCGGGGCCTATACATATAGGAAATCGTTTAAACTTAGCTGTTTCATAAAAAAAACTGAAACGGTAGGAAAATGACAACCCCGTTGTCTAAAATCAATAAATTATATTACAAATTTCTCGAACAGTTAAGTATTCAACATCAAAGTAGATACACACACAGCATAAAACAATACCTATTCTTTATAGCCGATTACAAGAAAAAAACAACGATATATCACAAAAGAAGTTTTATAAGCTTTAAAAACACACTTTACATATAATTTTAAATCTCATAAACTGTATATTTATAGGGCAATAACCAGTCGATAGTACAAAACAAACTCGTAATATGGGACGTTATGGGTGTATAACGGCTGGCAACACCAATATAGTTTTCACTTTTATCGATAAAATACATCGATATTACCGATACAGGTGATTCACTAGATATGAACTAGAATTATCTGTGGGGACTACAATGTGATATTTTATAAGATACTTAATGGTTTAATCAGCTTGTTGTAGAAAGCGGTCTAACTCTAAACCTGTCTGCTAGATCTAGTACTTTTATATTGTGCAATTTAAAAGCTATGACCTTTCTGTTTTATTGCGATAGATGCACTTTATTTGAGAAATGTTTTATTGTAATTTACTAATAGCATGTCATAAAATGGTCTCATTACATTTATTTCTGTCAGGGTCAATAAATTCTAAATAAAAGTTCTCGTTTCAAGGAAGCAAAAATGTATTTTCTACAGCCTGGGTGAAATAAGTAACTGAACGACGTAGCAATTGTAAATTCTACAACGTTGTCGTTTTCTAAATTGAACTATCACGCTAATGTGGCTAAAGAAGCTAAATAGCATGATAAAGGTGCTTATCAACCCGCAGTTGTCGCAAAGGTTAGCCGAGAAATGGTGTACAAAATTTTCAAAATTGTATCTTGTAGCCCAAAATAAATAATAACATAGGAACCGCAAAAGAACGCAATACAAAGTTCAATTTAACTAATCTTCTTCCACCATGTTTTGAATAAGTGTTTTTGAATTAAGAACGTTCGCCAATAGCGTGCGCATGCGTTCAATTAGAACTATGTATTCTGTAACTACGGTTTCTACGCGAACTCTTATTGTAACTCTGATCGTATTTTTTATTTTTAAATGGTTTTAATTAGCTTCACTTCATATATTTGTTTGTTTGTTTGCGACAGATTTTTCAACCACTTCTGCTTAAAGGATTCCTCTGAAACTTCGCACACAAATTCAATTTCCATGACAATATAACATTATAATAATTTCAACCTTCAATCCTCAAGTCCTAACGCTGCAGGGTTACTGCTACCGTTTAATTTATTAAATAATTAACAAAGAAGATTTTTTGTAGAATCATAGCATCTTTTTACGCAACTACTTACTAAATAGATTAGAAAAGACCGTGTTATAACCTTTTAAGCGCGTGGCTAAATATCAATTGCCGTGCCCCTAGCGCGCGACTACGAATCGATAAAATAATACCTACAATAAATATATTAAGCTTTTTCAATACTTAGAGCTATGAAACAATTTTAAGTAATTGTTGTAAATCATATCTCTATTGAATAATCGTTTTAATTGTACCACGCAGTTCATAGGACGAAAATAGAACAAAAAAGCCATGCATGTTCTCAGTCGCAGAAATACGACACGCGCGCTAGGGGCACGGAAATATTTGTCGCATAAATGCGAGTCACACGCTTAAAAGGTCATTAAAAAAAAGATATAATCGCTTCCATAAAATCAGAATCTTCAGTTTCAAGAAACCGTCCATGCATCAGACGCGTCTATTTTTGAACTCGCTCGAAACTCGTCTCGATATCCGCAGATTATCGACCAGTTACGTTACTGGGATGTTACAAAGATAACCGGAGCATATAACCAGTGCATATAACGATTAGATTTCCTACGGCCATCACTTAGTATTTACTCGGTTAATTCGAAACCAATTTGCAACTTCCCTCTACAAATGTGGCAGTGAGAAAATGTTATTGGTATTTTCCTGATGCTACTAGTTGATTAAACCTGTATTTGTTCTTATAGAGTGAGTAGGGCTTAAGCGGAATCTGTTTACGCAATTATCATGGGAGTTGCGGGTAATCAGAACATGGAGCGCTGAATAATTACGTTCGTTCTTCCTAGCTTTGCCCAATTGTGTTGGGGTCAGCTTTCAGTCGAATTAGATGCGGCAGAATACGATCAGACATCGGCAACCCAGTTAATGGGCAATTATCATGCACGAACCTTATGCAAAAATGTCGTAGACACTTTAATAGCTTAATTTCAGTTTTATTTCGGTCAATCACGGATTTGTAAGGCTGATCATACACGGTCTACTAAGTTGCCGGGACAATACCTCTGGAGACACATCTTTGTGCCTGTCAAGCCATAGAACGGTCGCACGAGCGATCATGACGTCCTTGCAGCTAGAAACAAAAGAGATCAACTATGTCTAAAGGTGTCGCATCTGCGGTCAGCCTAATAGTAAGATGGCAATCTGTTCTACCTAGCCTTTTCCCAACTATGTTCGGGTCGGCTTCCAGTCTAACTAAATGCGGCTGAATACCGGTATTTTACACGGAGCGACTACCATCAGACCTCCGCAACCCAGTTACAGGGCAATGCCGATCTTCCTCTTAGCCTTTTCCCAATTATCTTGGGGTCAGCTTCCAGTCTAACCAGATGCGGCTGAATACCAGTATTTTACACGGAGCAACTGCCATCAGACCTCCGCAACCCAGTAACTGGGCAATGCCGATATCCTAAGGTTAAACCGTTTGTCAGACTTTCAGGCTTCTGACTACCCGTAACGACTGTCATAGGTATTCGTATGACACCCGGGACCGACGGCTTAACGTGCTCTCCGAGGCACGGAGGGGTCTCGATGTGTAACAAATGGTCACCCATCCACGGACTGACCGCGGCAAGCGCAGCTTAACCTCGCAAATCGTACGATCGGCGCGGTTGTTATTTAGCTACGAGCCCCTCTACAGGGCAATGCCGATATCCTAAGGTTATGTTAATAAAAATAAGATTGCAATAGCTCCCTAAATCAGGACCTCTGTATGGAGAAAAACGGTCGTCCGTAATAAGTTTCAAGAAGCAAGAAGAAGAAGAAGCCGACAACCTATCAAACGTTAATGGCTTACAAGTCTGACAACTTAAGCAACTTTGTACACTTAGTAGTTTCACCAATATATCGATCATGCCATGTAACAGCGACACATACACTGATAAACGGGTCGAGTACTTTCTACGCATGCGTGGGCGCAACAACTGCTGAACATTAATTAATGCAACTGCACACAGACGCGAATCGGGTGAAACCAGACCAAAGAAATAAGAAGTCGCAGAAAAACCACTAGACACAACACAAAAGAAGGATCTCACAGCATAACGAAAATGGAACAGTTTTGATACACTGCAATTGCAGATTGCTAATTTGTTTGCAATACTTTTGTTTTCGGTTGTCGATTTCAACTGGATCTTCTGTATGTACACCTCTTATGTGTCTAGAAGGAACCGTAAAGTGATTCAAATAAATATGAAAAGCTGTGAGAAAGCACCCTGACTCAACTATCGGAGCATAACTGCCATGACTGCGTTTGTAACTTCTTACATTGCATAAAACGTTAAAGTTTATCAAGACACGTCACCTGAGGAAAAGGTATTGCGGCAAGTCTCATTAGTGGATATAAATGAGATGATATTAAGAAGTTTCCATAACAACGAGGACTGCACTTGGAAATTACGGATTTCTCAAAAATGAGGAATAGGGCTAAAAAGACTTTTATAAACCAATAAATAGTAAATTAATATCAGCTGCCTCTTTGCTCTAGTGGTGGCAAGCGCGACTGCTGATTGTGAAGTCCTGGGTTCGATGCCCAGATCGGACGAAGTGTTATTGGGTTTTCCCATGTGGAATTCTCAATAGCAGCCCGGAGTTTGGATTTGTGCCCGGTTGATGGCAATAGACTCGCCTCCTCGACTCGTTGATGTAATAACATGGGACTTAAACATAACGGCGAAATGAGGGTGTTATATACACCTCTGCGCAACCCTTCGGGAAATACAGGCGAGATGTTTATGTTTTATATTAACCTTAAGTTCTTCCTACAATATTCATAATAAAATTTAAAAACGTACAACAATATTCATACATACAATATTCATAATAAAATTTAAAAACCCAACATTGAAATGGCTAAAGCGATTATTATCAAAAATAGCTAAGAACTCTTTCTAACAAAAAAAACGCATTGATATCGGTTCTTCCGTTTCAGAGCTACGATTCCACAGACGAACAAAGGGTTCAAACTCAACACCCCTCTTCTTGCGTCAGGGGTTAATAAGTTAATCTGTTTGAGGTTGATTGATGACTCAGAAGCGTACTGAGTAATCCATTATACTTGCATGAGTTGCATGAATCCTTGCCGCAATGGCGCCATGTAGAATTAAAAGGAAAAAATATTCTAAATTAAGACATTTGACGTCATTTCAGCATGCTATCAAGCATCCCAATCAGAATATTTACATACTAGTTGACTAATTACTTGTAACCTCATTAATACTCATCTCTATACTTGAATTACCTTGTAGAAAGTGGTCATATGATTGTAGGAAAGCAGAGGGATCATACGATTTGTGAGGTTAAGCTGCGCTTGCCGCGGTCAGTCCATGAATGGGTGATCGTTCGTTACACATCGAGACGCCTCTGTGTCTCGGAGAGCACATTAAACCGTCGGTCCCGGGTGTCATAAGAATACTTATGACAGTCGTTACGGGTAGTCAGAAGCCCGAAAGTGTGACAACCGGTCTAACCTTAGGATATCGGCATTGCCCTTACTGGGTTTCGGAGGTCTGATGGCAGTGGCTCCTAAAATACTGATATTCAGCCGCATCTAGTTAGACTGGAAGTTGGCCACAACATAGCTGGGAAAAGGCTAGGAGAAAGATGATTGTAGGAAAGCAAATCGGCGACTGACTTTTCTCGTACCAAGCTATGTGATGCTTCAGTGTCATTATTTAGTTTGTGGTATTATCGAAGAATTGAAAGCGGGGACCACTGCAGTTCAAATTCTACTATAGACCATTGAACTACCAGCCTATCAGTGAATCTACCACATTCGCGCTGTTGAGGCTGGGTCCAACGGAGAGCGTAGCTGGGTGTGATATTCACGTCGCGTGTTGATCGCGTGCTCTTGGCGTGCGACTATGACAATGTATGGAAGACGCCACATAGAGACTGCCACACCACGACAAGCTTCGCATGGCAGTCTCTGTGTGGCGTCTTCCATACATTGTCATAGTAATTCTCACGCCAAGAGCACGCGATCGACACGTGACGTGAATATCACACCCAGCCACGCTCTCTGTCTGACCAGACCTATATGATTTAACAGCAGGCAGGTTTTTTAAATGTTTGCATTGTTTGTTACTTAGATTTATGATGATTTATGGTAACCTGTGCACCACGTTACCACGTTGTTATTGTTTAAATTTAAGTGTAAGTTAATATTAAGAAATATTATATTTTTAATTTTAAGTACCGTGAAACTAGCCAACTTTGCCAATTAAGGCATCTTTACCCTAAACGCAATTTATAAGCAAATCTGTCATGTTAACAGATCAATCATGTTAGCAGATTTGCTTATTAATTGCGTTTAGGGCAAAGATACCTTAATTGGCAAAGTTGGCTAGTATCACGGTATGCGTGTGCGTCCGCTTAGGCGAAAAATAAATACTTTTTCTTTCTTCTTTCACCGTCATGTTTTGATCATACCACCATAACCTTACAACAAATCACTGAGGATTTCTAACACTTTCGCGCTGATATGATTTAGCAGCGCGCCCATCGCCGCCAGATATCGTCTCGTTAACAACATGTTTTGTTGCTCCCGACTCACTGGAATCAGTAAACACGCCTCGGGACTGACATCATGCAATCGATGAATGGTTCACTATTTACGAGGGCAGGTTTCCGTGTCGTAATCGTAAGGGCGTAGACAGATGGACTGCGTTTTGACTACAAGCCAAATTGTTCTTGTAGTTAGAAAAAAATGCAATCAGCATTCTATTGAAGGTGAAATGTTTAAAATAACGTATGTAAAAGCATGAAACAGGAAATGTTAAAGACACACTTCAAAAAGAATGCTTTCCACAACAAAATTATAGTTGCACTTTAATTTTAATATTTCTAACTTTAAAAATAATGGTTCGCACTATAATCAATCAAAAACCACCTGTTTCTGAATGCTCCCATTAAAGGAATGGTGGAAAGTGATGGGCAAATTGATTCTGGTCATTTCTGGCAATCGCCGACCGCTACCGCTGCACCGCTCGCTTCGCTTGCTCGGCTCGCGCATTGAGTGGTCACAGTTCTAACATAACCTAGCCTACCTTTCAGCTATCTGTTTGTCATTTTATTTCTTATTGCAGGGGGACTTTGAAGTGAGAAGCATTAAACTTATAGTGCCAGTTCATTTATATATATTTCATATTTAAAGCAGACTAGAGCCGTTTTACCGTGGCCTACGACACGACAAATCGTGGTTACGACTCCCAGCACCATGTAGGTATTTCTATGAACCATTTACTACGACACAGTGTGGTGTCATTTCGTGAGTAAACGGTTCACGGAATAAATGGAGCTTGTTTGCTTGCTTGAGTCGTGACATTTTGCCAGGGTTCACGAGAGCCGTGGAAAAATTGTCTTAAGATGACGTCATGTATAGCTCAGACAGAAATTTTCTTATTTTTAAGGTTCGGTAACTCAAAAGGAAAAAAGGAACCCTAATAGGATCACCTTGTTGTCCGTCTGTCTGTCAAGACCCTTTTTCTCAGGAACACGTGGAGGTATCAAGTTGAAAATAATATCAAATACTCAAGTCAGCAATCCCTTGGAACAGTGAAAATATAAAACTTCTAAGTCAACTCAATCATGAGATACGGCCGTTTATGCCACTCGCAAGGGAATCAAAACCTATAGAGTAGTTCCTGTTGATCTAGAATCATGAAATTTGGCAAGAAGCAATGTCTTATGGCACAAGTAAAGGTTAACATCCGAAAACCGTAAATTAGTAGTTACATCACAAAAAAAAAGTTTGTACGGATTCCTCGGTGCGCGAGTCCGACTCGCATTTGGCCGGCTTTTTTTTTCATAAAGGTAAGGTACTTATATACACTGGCCTGCAAAAATAAGTATCACACTTATAAAATTTCAATTTTTTCTAAACTATAGAAGTTAGAGATTTAAAATAAAAAACGTTTTAGAGCAATTTTTATCAGCTTTCTTTGAAACTATAGTAACAAAGTTAAACTCTTTTTTGAGTCCTTTTTGTTTCGAAAATATATCTTGTGTACTTAAAAAGTTATTGCAATTTTAAAAGTGTGATACTTATTTTTGCAGGCCAGTGTATTTTATAAATCGAATACATTCAATAGTCGTTTTATGAAGATATAATATTTATTTGTAAGGTGAAAAGACTTTAGTAATAAAAGGTTATGAACTAACACAAACCATTAGAAAGCTCTTATAAGTTATAACAGTCAACAAAAAACATCAATATTTATATCGATTACGATGTTCTCGCAAAGACGTCCAATGTACTTTGCAACAGAAACGTTCCCATGTATTCACTTCCTCCATATCGAATAGAGTTTTCAACAAAACCCTTTTTGTTAATATTCTCAGTAACATTAACGTTCATATTTACGACTGTACTCCAAAGCAGCTTCATTTACTCTTAAATTGATAGCTAATAAAATAATAATGACTTCTGCTTTCTGCTTTCGCCATTCACCTTCAATCGGTTTATATAATTTCAACTGAAAAGGTTCAAGAATCTTTATAAAATCTATCTTTATTCTCAATCCTTTGAATTTCTCTCAAAGAATCTATTTTAATATCTGTTTAATATCAGTATCATTTAAAGCTAATCTTTCATTAAAACTCGTTAACTTGAGATTAACTTAAGTTGGTGTTTACCAACGTTAATTCTTTGGTTAAACAACCGTTTACTCCAAAAATGTATTAGAATATCAGGTTAACGGCTGATTAACCAGAGAATTAATGTTTGTGAACACTAGCCTTATACTCTCAATATACTTACATGCGTCAAGTAATTTATAAACAGAGTAATGGCATCTTTATTGGTGAAATATAAAGTCTTTCTTAAGACCATCATTATATTTATTTATTTATTTAAACTTCATGTACAATTGGTGGTACATAAGGCGGACTTAATGCCAATGGCATTCTCTACCAGTCAACCTTTGGGTCAAAAATTAAGTACTTCGAAAAAGGTACATAAAAAGAATTTAAAACAAATATTGAATAGGTAAATAAAAATTATTAAAAACAAAATAATACATAAGTACTAACAAAATATATACTTTATATATATCTATATATTACAATAAAAATACATATTAAACCTATATATCTATACATACATACATACACATCAGTGGCGAAGGCTCCATACAACTCGATACCTATCGGCTTCCCTTTCGAAATATGGCAAATACTAATATCTGTTATTTTCAATTATCATTTAAACAAATAATTATTTACGAAGTTACATTGCAGGTATAACATTTGCTTATGAAAGTAACAATCAAAGAAATAAGTTATAATATATTTTGAGTTTGGTCCGGCTTCCCTTTTAAGAAAATTCACCCTTCGCCACTGATACACATAAATATTTATAACTATGATGGACAGTTCATTCAGACTAAGCCTCCTCCTAGCCTTTTCCCAACTATGTTGGGGTCAGCTTCTAGTCTAACCAGATGCAGCTGAATACCATTATTTTACATGGAGCGACTGCCATCAGATTGGGAAATGCGGATATCTTAAGGTTAGTTCAGTTGTTAGTCTTTCAGGCTTCTGACTATCCGTAACGACAGTCATGGGTAAGAAAGAAAGAAAGAAAGAAAATTATTTATTTTGGACTCACACAGGCAGTTACAAAAACAATATTTACAAAAAAAAAGAAAGGATAAGAATTAATACTACCTGCACGAGGCCAAAAAGGGCTCCTATCTCAGCATCCTCTCTGGGTATTCTTATGAAACCGGGGACCGACGGTCTAACGTGCTCTCAGAGGCAAGGAGGGGTCTCGATGTGTAACGACCGGTCACCCAGCCACGGACTGTCCGAGGCAAGCGCAGCTGAACTTTGCAAATTGTATGATCAGTGCGGTGCGGTTAATAATTAGCCATTAGCTCTGACCATCATTATATAACAAAATCCACTTAAACAACCGAAGCGTCGAGCAAATGTAAAATTAAGATTATTTGACTTACGCATTACAGAATTTTATGTCATAAGTCCAACTCGAAATAGACGAACAAAAAAAAACTAATAAGCTTTTATATTGACACTTACAAATGTCAAAACAAGCAAGTACTCAAACAACACGATCAAACACAATTAACTAGTATTTGCTCTGTTATTGACATCTTGACAGAATAACCTACATTTTATACTAGCTTACATAACGTGAAACGAAGACTACTTGTTACATAAGTACGTTCCCAGGTCTGTTCGCACGATCATTAATTAGCAAAAATGTTTAACAGCAGTGGTGAAAGCTTTGTCTCTCAGTTGAGCTTAGGACTGTCGGTACTGTGGGAAGCTAGTGGGCGGCGTGGGCTATGCATAATTACTAACACCGATATAACCTGACCTCCTCCACCCCCCTAAAATCCAACAAGTTACCTCAATAAAGGGTGATTGAACGTCAGTCTCAAGTTCATCTTATGCTGGTGCGAGGTGGTAAAGGAACAAAGGCCGTTAATTTGTCCGGGATCAAAATTGCTGTGTCCGTGAAATCGATTACTTTTTTGTCTAATCGAAGAAAAATGTTCAATCGATTGTAGGTTGTTAGTATAAGTTTTACGTAAAGACACTATCAAACAATCTTATAACATCCATACGAAAAGACCATCTCAACACAATTTGAAAACCTACTTGACATAGGTACTCATGCTAATCGTGTTTACTTAAATCTATTTGTTCTAATTAACAATCAAACAAACACAATTCAAAATTCACTAATACCTACAACGTGTTACATAATTCCCCATGAAAAAGAAAATATAATCAAGTAGTCTTTTATGGTTGTTGTCATTTACCTCTCAGAGGAAATTAGGTAAGAATGTAAACAACTTTCTGGGTAGTCTACTCGTTAGTTTTATGTTTTCAGGCTTGCGTTTCAATATTTATATATTTCAATATTTTATGTAATAAGCAATTATTTTTTTGGATTATACTTCTGTTTTTAAATATTGCCAATAGAGTCTTTACAAGGGACCTTTTAACCCCCTTTCGGCTTTAGGGGTATTTTTGCAACACGTTGTATAGTTAGTAGAAACAATAATTAAATTAATTATCTTTACGGTTTAATTAAACACTACAATAACCTACATCTGCTAAGTTGCAAACAATTGTAGAACCTACTATTAAATCACTTAAGTTAACAAGGCAGAATTGCAGTGCATTATCCCATTCCACCTTTAAACTAAACTACGAATGCATTAATAAGGAAATAATTTAGCAAATCGTTAACGTCCCATAGATATAAAGCGAGGCGATAACCATGTTATTTACTGACACTTAAGTCATGCGCGTTTCGCTTTGAGATCGGTATTAGCAAACATACGTTCTGGTTTGCTTGCATGATGTGAGATGCACCGTCGGGTCGCCTGACGAGCAACCACTTTTCCTACTCTTTTTATTTCAGAGACTAGCGGCCCGTCCCGGCTTGGCACGGGTGGACATTTTTCCCGTTTGTGCAACATTTTTCATTTATGCTCCGCTCCTATTGGTCGTAGCGTGATGTTATATAACCTATAACCTTCCTCGATAAATGGACTATCCAACACAAAAATATTTTTTCAATCTCAACCAGTAGTTCCTGAGATTAGCGCGTTCAAACAAACAAACTCTTCAGCTTTATGATATTAGTATAGATATACCGAAATAAGGATACTATAAAGATAAAGCCTCTTAAATCGTCTTTTTATGATATTTAAAAACTAATTTTAAAACTTTTAAATGTTTATTGAGGGAATAATGTAAGTAATTGACTTGGTAATTGACCCACTAATTATTGGTAACGATTACTTTAAATAACTTTAACTTTTTATATTCGTCACTACAAATCGTAAAAATATTTAGAGTAAGTACAGGACTCTTTGATAAGGAGGCAGGCTATCTCTTTCAGGCTAGGCTATGCTTCTGACTTAGCCTAGCAAGCCAGCTAGGGGTTCACAGATGCATTTGTAAGCTTCTTCGTTTACATGCAACTGCTATAGTCTAACTCTTATCATCATTCTAGTCTTTTTCCAACCATGCTGGGAATGGCTTCAAGTCCTACCCTCGCAAAGGTCCAGAAAAAAAACAACATTCGTGCTGTGTTGCTCAAGAAGATATTGTTGTAAAAAAGTGCTTTATTGAGTTAGCGGAACAGACAAGCAGTATGTAGTGAAGATGAAAGACAAACTGTTTTGTTAGCTTCGCACAATTTGCCGTACTTGATGTACATGAGTTATGGAAACACACTGCCGATCGTCCATATATACCTATAGGTAAGTCAATAATAATTAATTGTGATCAGTGAGACAGTGCAATAATTATATTATTTACTGCACTGATCTATGTGAAAGGTGTTACTTGATGGTTTTATATGAGGATGAGAGGTAGGTATGAGAATTTGCATCGTATACTATGTTGCGAATCTTTTTTTTTTTAACTTTGCCCCACACTATGATCTCTCCTTTATCGTGGGTGCGTTTACAGACACAAATCTTCACACGCACAAACATCCAGACCCGGAACAACTATCTGTAGGCCATGCAAATATTTGTTCCGTGCGGGAATCGAACCCACGACCCAAAGCGCAGATGCCGATTGCTTAGCCACTGCACCAAACGTGTCGTCTATACATACTAGTGTCGCCCAGTGGCCGAAATTTTAAGTTTGAACGTTATTAATGTTCTATTGTCAAAAACTATATCTCTATCAGCACTGATTTCGCCAAAGCTACAAAGTTAATTTGCCTATTTTTTAAGTGTAACTGATCGGTGTCTGTATATGGAAGATATTTGAGAAAAACTATTATTGGAGGTCTTTATAAACGCAATAGAACCCATAACAATGACTTCCTTCTGTCCCCGGGCAAGAGAGTCGTAAGAGGCGACGGACCTGGCCCCATTGTGCCCGAAAAATGGCAACAGAAAACACTACTTACTTAGAAAAAGATAGAATATTTCGTTTGAAAATCTATATTTTTCTAAATATAGTATTTAGAAAGAGACAGAATTCCAAAGTAAATGTTAAAGAAAGAAAGAAGAAGAAAGAAAAGTTATTTATTAGCGCCAACATGACGCACAAAATAAATTAAAAGTAAACAAAACTGAAAAGAAACTTGGGGAAAAATATGCGTCACATCCGCGCAAAACGGCCATCGCTCAGCATAATGCTGTGTCTCACGTGCGAGATAGACCCACAGCGCTGGTTTTCAGCGACAGCCGGCGTTGACATGATGCCGTCCACCGGTGCAGCAAGTAAAAAGATATAAATAAACTCAGTATATGAAAATAGATAAATAGGTACGCATTAAATAGGAATCATCTGAAACTGTATGATATATAATATTTAAATATAGCAACATTTCGTGGCGTCGAAATAAGAAGGCGAATTGTTTCGATTTACAGTAGGTGTTCGTAATGTGGTCTCCATCTTTACCTATACCTCCATGCTGTTAGCCAAACAGCTGAGTACAGTTATATTTGTAAACAAAAGAAGTTTTAAGAGGCAGTTCCCGTTTCACAGCCGTCTCCCTCTAACTGAAGGTCTTTTATTAAGATTTAAAGGGGTTTTAGGTGATATTGAAAAATGTAATCTATAGAAGTTCAGTGCATCCACCTTCTGAGAGTCATCACAAATGTTTAAACAATAGTTTTATGTCCATACATTGTTAATATAGAGAAAACAAGACATAAATTTTCTTTCTCCTCCTCTTTCAAGGCAACAAATCAAGATGAAAATATGTTTCGAATATTTATAATGTTATCCTGAAGAATTTTTACTGAATAAATTATTCAACATCGCCTAAAATCTCTTTAAATCTTTATATTCTTCTTTTCGTGTGGTTAGTAACTAACCTGGGTGTCACAGTTTATACCGCCCATGGGCCTCTGACTTGGCTTCACAAGATGTTTTCCTTCACCGTTTTTAAGCAAGTGATAATAATACAATGCGAACATGAATCCGAAAAGTCAGAAGTGCGTGCCTTGGGTTCGAAATAGAGACCTATGACTTGGCAGTCCGACGGTCACACCACTAGGTTATCACTGCTGTAATCATTAAATCTTTATAAAGGACCTAAAGTTAGAGCGAGACGGCTGTGAAATGGGAATTACCTCTTAATAATTAGCACAAATAGAAACCTGCTTGGTATAGATAACATATCCGCATTATAGTTTACAGCATCTTAAATCAACTCTAATACTTTATCCATCGATTATAAACTAACATAAAACTTGATTCCAGAGTTAATTTCGCAACACATTTGTGTTTACGACTGTAATAAAACTGTGATAGACATCATTAAAATTCGATATTAACGTGTGTATAATGTTTTAGAAACGGCAGTTAACAATTAACTGCTTCTGATAAGTTGATCAACGCGACATCATTACACGATGTATCTATTTCAGTAGACATCCGTTAGAAGTTATTTTTAAATATTATATCGATCTGTATCTGAACCAGGCCCGGACTGGCCACACGGGCAAATCGGGCAAATGCCCGATGGGCTGGATGCCCGATGGGCCGGATGCCCGATGGGCCGGATGCCCGATGGGCCGGATGCCCGATGGGCCGGATGCCTGATGGGCCGGATGCCCGATGGGCCGGATGCCCGATAGGCCGGATGCCTGATGAGCCGGATGCCCGATGGGCCGGATGCCCGATGGGCCGCCGGTGTGGCTTGATGGGTCAGTCACACAGTCGGAGAAATCTAAAGAGTGAGGGGATGTCAAAAAAAAGGTCGTCCAACCATCGCCTATCGCTTGAAAAAGAAGCCGCAAAATTGTTTGTAAATGCACCCAAAATACAGGAGAAAGAGTTAGGGGAGTGTCTAAAAAAAGAAACGTCGTCCGTCTAATCGCTTGGGAATGACATTTTTTTTTGCCAGCACTGGTCCGAACGTCTCTCAAATGCCCGGGCCGATTGCAGGTCCCAGTCCGGCCCCGATCTGAACAGATTGTTTTACAAGCATTCATGGTATTGAAAATAAATGGGGTACATTAAAAGAGCCTCTACGAGTGACGATACTTGTAGTCGGTCCGGCGCACCTTGGACAGTCAACCCTGCAACAAACATTGATGATGGCTAATGTTTTCACCACTGCAGGCGGTTCTTGTATAGCTAGTGCCGACAAGAGAGTAGAAAAATAATATTGAGGTACCTACTTGAATAGAATTGAGAAGAATTGTCTTGAAAATAAGGTTTTTCTTTTCTTTTTATTCATATTTTTCTAGAGGCATTAATTCATTTTGCGTGACTATGGACGCCTCATGCGTACCTCCTATTTTATAACATAAAATTAATATTATATATAAAAAAGTACATACAAGGTTAGTCGGAAAGGGGGTACTAAGCCGCGGGCCACTTAATGTATCACTGATGATTGTTTTAAACAAAGTGTTAAAATTTCAAAATTCGGTAAATATTTTTCCACGCAAAATTATATTTATTTTAGTGTTTTCTAAATATTCTTCATCCCTGCTTTAGTTACGAATTCAGACAATAGAGCTTCTAATCCGTGACCCCAAATATGACCTAAAATGTAAACAGCTGATCATAGCTGAGGATAGATAGAATTTAGCGTATTTTTTATAAAATCTTTGAACAGCTATTTCTCTTAAACTAATGACTTTTGGGGAACGTTGTAGAACAAAAGTTATCCATCACTATGGGTACTTTAACACCCTTTCGGCTTAGTACTCCCTTTCCGACTAACCTTGTATAAAAAACAAATTATACTACCGATAAACATTTTCTAAGATGTGCAGAATAAAATTGTTGTGTCGCAACTCAATAAAAACGACAAAGCTCATGAAAAAGATGATTTTTAAGAAGTATGCAAGAGTGTTCTAAGCCTATGCCTCAAACGGTCACACCACATCGATACGTATCTAATTTAATCACTGGGTAACTGTAAAAAGTCAGTACCAATACCTCCTTCAAAATTCTAAGACCTAAGAAGGAGGCCCGTCTCTCCTTTACCGATTAAATGCGAACACACACCCACAAAATGTGCTACGCTTGAAGTTCATTGACTCATCGTCTAGCACAATGGACCAGTGACGCAAACTATTACGATACCGATAGCCGACTCGCAGATAACTCGTTGTATAATCGGCCGATATCGAGATACGATCGCTATCGAGGCAGACGCGTGTCGTGGGCGGCGCAGACGCCCGTTCGTAGCTAACGTGGAGTAGGAAGCAAATGAAGTGCGCGTACGCACATTTCTTGATATAATGGAATCCACTTAAGCTGTGATGTGAGGGAAAGTAATTTGATGATAGCTGACTTTTTTTAATTGTCGTTTCATTTTTATTTGGCTTCTAACGTAGCGACAATGCGTCCAATACGCTGTGTTGCTACAAATTCAAAGTATTTATTACAATTAGGCACATAAAAGGCACTTTTGAATGTTAAAGTTACAAAGAAAATAGAACTGATTCTAGTCGCCCCTTACAAAAGGTAGTTTCGTATGGAGAAGAATGGGCAAGAAACTCCACCGTTACTCTTTTAAAATGCCTTACAATATTTTGTATAGGTACTGCTGTTACTACTACTTATGTAAACCGCAAGCCTACTGAATATAGGTGTCCTTATTCCTTCTCAATCACAGGGGCTCAGAGCTAATTACCAACTGCGCGGACCATACGATTTGCGACGTTAAGCTGAGCTTGCCGTGGTCAGTCCGTGTATGGGTGACCGTTCGGTACACATAGAGAATTCTGCGTGCCTCGAAGAGCACGTTAAACAGTCGGTCCTGGGTGTCATACGAATACTTACGACAATCGTTACGGGAAGTCAGAAGCCCGAAAGTCGGACAACCGGTCTAATCTTAAGATATCGGCATTGCCCAGTAACTGGGTTGCGGAGGTCTGATGACAGTCGCTCCGTGTAAAATACTAGTATTCAGCTGCATCTGGTTAGACTGGAAGCTAACCCCAACATAGTTGGGAAAAGGCTAGGCAGAACATTCTGTCCCAATCATAATCACTGTATTTATATTTCTGAACATAACTGGACGCCTGTATTCCCCAAAGGATTGGGCAGACGTTTATAATAGCACCCTCATAATTTCGCCGTTATGTTTAAATTTCATGTAATAGGGGGCGAGCATATTGCCATCAAACGGGCTCCAAACGCAGGGCTGTAACTGTGGAATTCCGTATGGAAAAACCCAATAACACTTTGCCCGACCTGGACATCGAACCCAAGACCTCGCGATCAGCAGTCGCGCTTGGCACCACTAGACCAACGAGGCACTTCCACTAAAGGCTGATTTACACGAGGATAGTTTCTCGAAGCAAGACTCGTTCTGCCTTTGTCTTTCTCTACGACAAAAACAAAAACAGCATGAGACTTGCTTCAAGAAACTTTCTACGTGTAAATGAGCCTTTATTCAATGTATTTACTTCTTATTCCGTGGTACCAAGCCACGGGGCTTTTGATGACGCCACTCGTGTTAACGAGACTTGTTTAAGAAAACGAATAGTTAACAAACATAGATATAATTATTTATTTTTTCAGTCAGACGTTACGTGTCACTATAATTGATAGTTTGTTGGTACTTGTGAACGGAACTGAGAATTAATAACCACGTAACTGGCAGACAACGGCGCGGCGCGACGGAAATTTCGAAAGACTGCCATTTTATTTATTTTTTATTAATATTATAACATTAGTGGGCCGTGAGTCATTCGCACTTGGTTGGATATTTCCTGTCACTAATAAATAAAACAAATAAAATAAACCAATAAAGTTTTATGTCTCTACTTAAAAGCTAAGTAATTTCAAACACTTGGTTCTCCCGCGGTTATGTTAAGATCTAAGTTAAAGGAAGTTGGAGACTTTGTTGTTATGTTGACTTTAGTTGTTCGACTTTCAGATAAATATTTTCATTCCCTGGACTCGATATAATAATATTAACTTTATAGAAGACTAGCTTTTGTTCGCAACTTCGCTTGCGTGATTTTTTTCATCTCATTAGGGGAGGGATTTTGTAAAAAATATTTCTTAGTTTATGCCTAAGTTATAAAAGGTACCTATTGTCAAAATCTCACGTTTCCAACTCCAGCAGTTTAGGCTGTGCGTTGATAGATCAGTGAGTCAGTCAGTTAGTCGGTTTCTCTTTTTATATACAGGTAAAGCATTTACAGTACCTTTATGGCCGATTAAAATTAAGACTTGTATCTTTACCAATAATGAAACAAATACCCCATAGCTTTGCATAGAAGACCCTTCATGGTAGCTATCACAGGTAAAGTTAGCTTACGAGTCCATTTATATGCTTACTTTGTAAAAAATGCTACTACTGGTAAGCAAAACGATTCGTTTTTGGTCATAGGAACCGGACAGTATCTCGCCAACTTTTACTTACATTATAGGTAGTTCGTAGCAGCTAACATTTGCTGCAAGACGCATTTTCCTCTACACCTCATCAATAAGTACATACCTGTAACAATAAGAAAATACAATTTAGTACAATACACTTTAAATATCGCAAATAATAAGCTAGGGGTTAACAACCCGCCGCCCGACCAGTAACAGGCCCAAGAAGGCGGCGCGCAGTGTTCCGTGCGCGCTTCTCAGGAGGATGTGGGGCAAGGCCCAACAGAGGAGAAGTCAGCCGAGGGTTGGCGGACCGGGACATGCCGGGGTTGCGGTGCATGACTTTGTAAATCCCGCGACCCCGGCCGAACGGTCAGGAGGAGGAACACCTTTGGGAGGATGTGGGGCAAGGCCCAACAGAGGAGAAGTCAGCCGAGGGTTGGCGGTCCGGGACCTGCCGGGGTTGCGGTGCATGCTTTTGCGAATCCCGCGTCCCAAATGGTCAGGAGGAGGAACACCGTTAGTTTTTAGCCGGTAAGAGTCCGGCACACCCCCTCGCCTTCCCCGGGCGAAGGACATCCATGAGGATTTTCCAACGATAAAAAAGGGTGCGTTAAAAGAGCCTCCATGTGTGACGATACTAAGTCCATCCGGCGCACCCTTGGCAGTCAGCCTCGCTACCAACCTTGCTGACTGGATAATCTCCTCACCACGGCATGAGCTATCCTCGTATTGCCGACACGAGAGAAGAAGGATAAGTAATCTCTGTTACAACATCAACTTAGAAAAGTCACAAACAATTCTTATACGGATCTGTGCCTAGCCTTTTCCCATGTTGGAGTTAGCTTCCAGTCTAACCAGATGCGGCTGAATACCAGTATTTTACACGGAGCGACTGCCCTCAGACCTCCGCAACCCACTTACAGGGCAATGTCGATATCCTAAGGTTTGACCGGTTGTAAGACATTCGGGCTTCCGACTTCCCGTAACGACTGTCGTACCAACCCGATCGTATCACCCGGGACCGACTGTTTAAACAATTTTTGTTACAAGAAAAATATAGTGAAACTAAAAACATCGGATATGGTTCATACGGTAAAGCAAAGGTCGCGTGAAGGACGCCGTTATGTCGAAGGTCAGGTTCAAGGTTGATGGCGAGGTCACGGCTATCGTGCCGTATTGATTCTATGGAGCATTAGCGTGATGTAGGGAAATTGCTGTAATATTCACGTGGAAATGTAACTTATTTTCATTTTGTAGCTTTGAATTACAGTAAAGTGTATCACTGCGTTCTTATGTATGCACAGTGGAAAATTTAGGCTTTAGTCTACCACGATGGCCTGGTGCGTGTTGGCGGACTACACACACCATCGAGAACATTTTTGAGCTAGGTTTCTTCACGATGTTTTCCTACAATGTTAACGCAAGTGATGATCAAATTTTGATCCGCATATGAATTCGAAAAGTCAGAGTTGCGGGGCGGGGTTGAACTCAGACCTTACACAATAGTTGACAGTTGACGTTGACACCTTATTAGTAGATATGTTTCGTTTTTTATTGGTTATAAGAGTAGAGGAAGACCAAAGAAGCGATGGATGGATAGTGTGAAAGTTGATATGGCTGGAAAGGGGGCGACTACTGAAATGACGGCTAATAGAGATGTATGGAAGAAGAAGACATACTGCGCCGACCCCAAATAAATTGGGATAAGGGCAGGAGGATGATGATGATGATGTTTAGTTTTTTATTAACTACCCATTCATGATGAACCGAGTGCTACAAAAGGCATGTACAGTTGGGCGACGAGTCGTGGCCGCTCTGAACATCGTGCGTTGCGGAATAGATTTTTTAGCAACAAAATAGCTTTCAGTTACCATTTCATTACTAGGGTCTTAGGTTTGGCCGTTAAGTAGTTAAGTAAAGTTTATTCAATAGTTTAGCAGTAACTGTTTTCTTCACGAGTGTACATGCGCGAAAGTTCGCAAAGCCTATGTTCTGAGTAGCCACGACTCGTCGCCCGAACTGTAGGTAGATAACGTCTCTTAAGTTCTAACACCGCGTAACTCAAAATTAATTTGCTTTTTCGACGGAGCACTTTCGCGACACGATCCAGTCCAGAACTTACCTGACTTACACGCTGTTCCAGCTGTTTACATAGCTTGATGGAAAAAATATTACATACGCGGTGGATTTTGTTTTTGAAATAACGCGGTGCTATTGGATCTAACCATTGATTGTGATTAAAGAAAGAAAGGAAAGAAAGAAAAATATTTATTTTGGACTCACACAGGCAGTTACAGAAACAAAATGTCGCAACGCTGGTTTTCAGATAGGACCATAGTGATGCCACATAGTGATTGGTCAAACGATGAGTTTTTCGATTCCCTATCGAATGACGTGCGTAATTCAAAACTACTATTTTTCGAGTTACGCTGTGTTAGAACTTAAGTAACGATAAGTTTCTTTAAATAGGTAACATTTCAGGACGCTGTTTTGTTTTAAGCTAACGTAATTCACAGTGTCCCGGAACACCGTCCTTGCACGAAAGATTACACCTTTATTGCCACGCTGAACCAACGCAATAAAGTGAGATACGAGGATGTCCTAGAATGTTTAATGAAAAGCTTCATATTGTGACGCGTACACCCTGTCAAGGACAGGATGTTGATCCGGGGTCAAAGTCGCGGAGGAACCGGCGCAAGGATGGGTCGGCAAAATAGGTCGTGGCAAATAGGTCGGCACAGAATTTACGACGATTTTAAATAGAATTTAATATACCTGCCAGTGAGTTAAGGGTGTAATAAATACGTTAAGCGTACAGTCGCTTATCCTCTTCTGAATGAGGAAAATTTTATGGTATTTAGTGAAATTCTTGTGATTTCCAAGTGTTTTAGAATATTAGCAGTATGTAGAGTTATACACACGGACAGATAAGTCATGGACGTGAACGATGTTAAAATCAAGCTTGGTATTTGAGATACAGCGGGACAGGAGCGATACAGAACATTGACATCAAAATTTTACAAAGAAGCTCACGGTGCTATATTAGTTTACGATGTGTCAAAACCAAAGTCCCTAGCAGAACTGAATTAGAGGGTCGAGGAACTTCAAGTATACTCTACCAAGAAGAACATAGTCTGCTTAGTTGTCGGCAATAAGATTGACAAGCATATAATTTTGGGACGCAGTGGATAATATCAGCAAGCACACTGGGTCACCCGCGCGACGGCGCAACGCGTATTCCCAAGGAGGGTTGATGTCACGCAGGCGGCCGGTCATAAAACAATAAGCCAAAACCTCTAACAACATGGATTTATGAAATACATGTTGTGCCGACCCCACCTAGTGTGGGATAGGGGCAGGAAGAAGAAGTAGAGTTATATACACAACCCATTTGTTATAGTATGTTCGTCGTAACTTAATTTAAATTCGTAGTATTTTTATATCGGACCAGCTGTAGTCCGCGTCCCATCATAGGGAAACTACTTTATGTACCAGGATAAAAAGTATCATATGTGTTAATCCATGGTATACCTATCTGTGTGGAAAATTTCATCCAAATCCGTTTAGCCGTTTAGGCGTGATTGAGGAACAAATATCTAAACATCTAGACTAGCTTTCACATTTATAATACACTGGCCTGCAAAAATAAGTATCACACTTTTAAAATTTCATTTTTTTCTAAACTATAGAAGTTAGAGATTTAAAATAAAAAAAGTTTTATAGCAATTTTTATCAGCTTTCTTTGAAACTATAGTAACAAAGTTAAACTCTTTTTTGAGTCCTTTTTGTTTCGAAAATATATCTTGTGTACCTAAAAAGTTACTGCAATTTTAAAAGTGTGATACTTATTTTTGCAGGCCAGTATATTAGTTCCTTCTACCTAGCCTTTTCTAAACTATGTTGGGGACAGCTTCCAGTCTAACCAGATGTGACTCAATACCAGTATTTTACACGGAGCGACTGCCATCAGACCTGCGCAACCCAGTTACAGTGCAATGCCGATAACCTTAGATTAGACCGGTTGTCACTTTTAGGCTTCTGACCACCCGTAACGACTGTCATACGTATTCGTATGACACCCGGGACCGACTGTTTAACGTGCTCTCCGAGGCACGGAGGGGTCCAGAAGTGTATCGAACGGTCACCTATCCACAGACTGACCACGGCAAGCGCAGCTTAACCTCGCAGATCGTTTGACCCGCGCGGTTGGTACTTAGGCACGAACCCCTCCACATTTATAATATTAGTGTGATTCAATATTCAGCGAAAAGGAACATAAATGTCTGAAGTATAAATCAAGTTAAATCAGAGTAATAAAACTACTCGCGATTATTTAAATAGTGACCTACACCAATACACGATGCAGTTCAATTACAATATAACATTTAAAACAATTCAAAATTATCGAACTGTCGCAAAAAATCGAATGAATTGCAAGAATCGAGTGAGGATAAAAAACTGGCCTCATAAATACAGCGAACGGCCACCCTGACCCCGACACGGCGATTCATTTATATTCCATCGTTCATGAAAACCTCGGCCATATATCAACATATCGATTTAAATTGTAATATGTTTTTGTGTGTAAAGGCCCAACCTTCCGTCAGAAATCAATTGGTATTTTGTTAACATTAATTGTTCTTGAATAAATATAACTTTAGGATGCTTGCACATTGATTCGACTGCAAAAATATTCGAATTCTAGTTTACTTTATTGTTTTCTTTCATTATGTTTTGACTATAGAACTCAATTTGGAAATGGCCTTACCCTTTGAGTTGCTATGCTAATCATGCCTTATTTTCAATTTTGATCATTTACAGCGACCGGCATGTAAGTTGGCAAGGTTTTGGTGTAGTGGGAGTAAGTTTGCGAATGTACACTTAGTGTAACAAAAAATGGTCACTTTTATTCCTTGTCATTATTCTATGGTTATTGCCATAATTTATTTTTAAACATGTCTGTTTAGAAGAAAGAAAGAAAGGAGAGGAATTCTCTTCTCAACTCTTGCCAAGTGACATGACGGCGAATATACGTGAAACTAACAAGTCTTACGAGTCGAAAAGCGGATTCTGAGTATAGGTCGAGATAACATACGATAACGATAGGCAGAAGACTGATGCTACTTCTATTAAATTACATCGAACCCATACTTCCACCACAAGTTAAATACCAGAGCAAAAATTGCTTACCAAATTACCAAAAGATTCTGCTACACCGCAGTTAGCCGCGGCCTTTACGGATCTCTCAGAGCTTTTGCAACAATGTTGTCACTCGTAGTGTTAATATTTTTTGCAGACACCACTTTAACTGTGAATGTAGGTATGTGAGGACCAATAAATAGCAGAGGTGTACTTGAAATATTTTTAAACCAGAAAATTATCGCATGCCGGAGCCGATGATGAATTACTTTAATTAGTATTTAAGTTTTACGGCAGCTGAAGCAGAAGTATAAGATTTGTTTTAATAGCTTGTTGTGAAATAACTTTAACTCTAATAATATTCGCAAAAAAACAGCAATTGTAAGTTGATAATAACGAGTATTATTTGATGGATGACATTATCAAAGACCATCATTAATAAAATGTAGCTTCTTTTTTCTTCCCAATATGTACCTTGACATTCACAAATAAAACTACACTACCAAATTATAAGATAAAGGATCATTATCATGCATAGAACTGACAGATAATATCTTGATTTTCAAATTACCAATCCATTTAACCTCTCCAAACAGCGTGAAATAAAAACATAAAACAAGCATGGAATTCGTAAAAAAAAACAATTTGGCAATACATTCAGACGAAATTATGGATTGCATGAAACAATGGCCGATGCAAATTGTGACCGCATGCTGCATTTTATTTTTTAAGCGATGCATAAAAAAGACGCTGCTGTTCAATTGAATACACCGTAAAGGGTAAGCACCATAAGCATTTTAAGGTAGCCTCGCCATTGTCCGGGAAATATTAATAAAAAAAATGCCCCGGAAATGTCCAAGTTGTTGTACAATCCCAAAAGAATGTAGAGGTACAATCTGTACAAGAGGTTGATAAATGACTGCATTTAAATTAGTTTCACGATAAAAGTGCGCACATTTTGCCTAATGATTTTCTTAGTCTTCATCTTTTCGTGTGGTTAATGACTTACCTGGTGTCAGAGTTTATGCCGCTTATGGGCCTCTGACTTGGCTTCACATGCCGTCGAGAAATATCTCTCAGGCATGGCCGGTTTCCTTACGATGTTTTCCTTAACCGTTTTTAAGCAAGTGATAGTTATACAATACGCACATCAATCTGAAAATTCAGAGGTGCGTGCCTTGGGTTCGAACTCGAGACCTATGACTTGGCAGTCCGACAGTCACACCACTAGACTATCGCTGCTGTTGTTTATCCGAGTGATTTGTTAAGACAAATAAGACACAAAATCTTACGTCTAAATTTCAATGCAAATTGACACCTACAACAATTTGCAGTCAACGCAACTCACGAGTTTCCACGAACCGCATTCACAATAAATTGAAATACAATAGAAATCAACAATAATCGGAATGAGAGCCTTTCACTGCAGTCCCAGCCGTGCAGTGAACGCAGCCATAACCACAGATGCAGTAATAATTCAAACTATTAGTCGAATTTCGTGTTCCCAGGGCGCACAGTGAAAGTAGTCCGCTACTGGGCTTTGCTGTGCCCTAGGCGCGGCTTAAGCGACAAGCGATGAGCGGGGACTAATTTGTCCATGAAAAGAAATACAGGTATTAATGATCTTTGTTTTTTTTTTGTTAATACTTTGTTTGCGCTGAATAGTTTCATGAACAATAGAAAAAATGCAAATACAATAGGAGTATTAGCTATCTACAAGACCTACCTATTAGTGTTTCACTTATAAGGCGATGACGAGCGAAGTCGCCAAAGATGAGGCTCTAAACTTTTAAATGAAACGCTGATATCAAGTTTTCAATGCGTTAAAGAAACAAGTAAAACAAAACAAGTAAAATAATTACAGATAGCAGGTCAGATAGCACTGTTAGAATATAAACGATCTATTCGGAAAATCTTTACACTATTTTCTTTTTCAACGATTTCATTGAAGGCAAGAAATAAAGTGCTCCCAAAGACTGTTTTGTTAGTCTTGTGGACCGTTTCTACCTAACCGAGCAGTTATTGGCGAGACTTGAAGGGTCTTCAACCTATAGGGACGAGCAAAATACTTAACCTAAGCTAACTAATAACATCATGACTACTAGCAACAACAGCACTAAGGGTGACCCCTAATGGGACTCGGACCTCCGCTTAAAGCGTTGCTTGCGGGAGGACTGGGAGGGAGACAACTTGAATTATCTGTGTGCCAAAAACTGGATGCCTATCATACTTATATTATAATAAAAATATAAAACATACATGAGAACTTTTGTTTGTTAACATTTTGTTGTTACCGAACCACTAACTATCACCTGCCTCTGTTACGAACTATCTACTAACAGATAATCTCACTATTACGTATGGACAACGTAACAGCTCTTGCAGCTTATGTCTTACACCTATGTCAAACAAGCGCGTGCTACGCCAGAACCGGCGATGTTTATCGCCTATTTATTGCCGCATTAACTTGTAAAAAGCCTATAATTTTGCCTCTCCATCGCAGAACGGTGAAAAATGTCCTTAGGGCTGCACGCACCGGCTCGATACCGCAGATATAACGTATCGATCAGATTATCGTGAAATTGGACTATCGATAAAGTGTCTGATATCGATAATTTGTTTCGGCCAATTACGTCAAATGACACTTAAGTGTTGAAAGTGACGAGGTTATGAACAACTTTAATCAATGAACTTAATTGGTTATTACGTTGTTTAGAATTTTGTTCGGAGGACATTCATGTTTATGGGTAACGAGATATTTCCCAGGGTTTCTCTTGGGCGAGTTAGGGAAATCAGTCTTTATTACTCCACTCCCACACGTAATCGCTTCAGAGTGAAGATACATCTACCTACGCGTATCGATATAAGGATAAAATAATTATTTACGAGTATATCTTCCAGATACAATTTTACTCCGGTTTCCTGAGTTGCCAGCACTTGACCCACTTAGTTATAGAAATCATGTTTCTTCAATTAAAAGTAGACGCAATCGGATTTGCTGCGATACTGTTAACTTGATTTCTAAATCTAACTTAGTAATTAATATACTCTTTGGCTTAGGTATACTGTGTTTCACAATTTGTACCTACTAGCGAAAAGAGATAGAATATTTAAAAATAATAGATAGTGGTTCTGTTGTGCATAAACTAAACTTAATTTAGACTATTGACATCTTTTTTGCTCTTATAAAATAAGAAAGAGACGGACATAAATAAGAGCTTTCAAATTTTCTTGAATTAAACCATGCAAATATAGATACGACAGAATGTGTCGACTAAAGACACGGTGAAGTTCAAGGCGTAAATTAGTTTGACATCTCTAACTTATTTCTTATCTATCACCGTCCTTTTCTCACGCTGTGTGTTAGTAAAGGATAGCAATTCTTTAATTTTAGTATAGTTGGTGAATACGAGAATCGGCGCCATTGTGTGAGTTTAACATGTCAAATATCCAATAATAGATTGGATGACAGTGTGAAATGACTAATGACTTTATCACAGCTAAGCGCTAAAACGGTGTGTCCGACGACATTTCGAATTCTAAATCATCGAATACCAATTCATCGATAATAATTATTTATCGAATGTTCAAATAATCGAACGTAACGAGAGCAATATCACGCATCTGCCTATCATAAATGCCATCTAAATAAACGATACTAAAACGTATGGAAAACCTTTTAAAATATTCCTTATCTACAACACGACAATCCACACAATTACCATCGAGTGTCGCTCTCATCCCATAAATCTGCCAACCGATTCCAAGTTAAACCAGCTAATGCGCACAGACAGACGGTTGCTCGGTTAATATAGTTGGAGTCTCAGGCATATGAATCACGGTACGATGAAAGCCCGTGGGTGTCCGTATGAAACTTCCTGGCCCACCCACGGGCAACTACGAAGGAAGACTAGGAAGCAAATGCCAATAAATTGCCCGTAGCTATGCACTGACGTAAGACCTAAATGTAATTTTCTTAGAGCGAAAGCAATTACCTGGAATGTCGAGAATAATGTAACGGTTAAAATCTAATATTGGCAGCCATCTTGAAAAATATTGTGTAGGAATTTCCTTCAATCTCTGGTTTCTGCAAGGCTGATCAACTGTCAAATCTCATGTCAAGCGATGTGATAGGTTGTTAGTGTTTTGGTGAACCAATCAAATAACAAGACAACAGGTTCCATTGATCAGCCAAACACGTGTCAGTTCAACAAATCGATAGAACACATCATTGGCAACAATATTGCAGTTGTTATTGTGCTGGTTGATTGAACTGTGAAGGTATCACTCAATTTTCATTTAGACTTTGGAACCTTGCCTTTCAGCTTAGGTAGGCAAACACCCTGGATTATAAATTAAAATTTTTAATCTACACTTGGGAGCAATGAATCCGCGTCACCAACATAAACCTTAACATCTCTGAAAACACGTGACTCACTGCTGCATGAATTAAAATTAAATAGACTGGATGTGGGTTTGATACAAAGTGTTTTATCAAGTCCAAAATCAGACACCGCCAAAAAATTATGTCAATTGGTTACAGTGATTCAGTAGTGATCTATGTTTTAATTTTTAATATAAGTTAATGTATGTGTAGGTTAAGTTTATTTGTTTACCTTTTCAGGTTAAGAACACTGTAATAAGGTATGATGGGGCTTACATTTCCTTATTGGATAAAAGCCCCTTATATAAATAAAGATTTAAAAAAAAAAAACTCGGAAAACATTGTTTAACATTTTAAAATTGTTTTGTTTATGTTGGTGAACCGGATTCATTGCTCCCGAGAGTAATAATGCGTGTGCGGAAAATAAATACTTTTTCTTTCTTTTTTTCTTTCTAATTCTCCAAACTAGAGCATAACAATTAACACCATCATAAGTCACAAAATAATTATGTAAAGTAGCAAATTCACACTGCACTCGTTCGCTTCACGTGTGGAGTAGTCGATTCAGTAACAAAGGCGTCGCCCACTCGCTCGCTGAATAGTTCGCTCGTAACGTGTGACAGGTAGCTGAGATAAATGTGAGGAAGGCAAAGCTAATAGCTGCGGTGATGAAGTGTTCACGGCGCATGATTTGTTAGCTAAACCAAGCTTATTTTTAGATTTAAAGCTGTTTGCTTCTCTTTCGTATATCTGAATGGTTTTTTTTCCATGCTTAGCAAATTTAGCACAGTTTAAACATGAGGTCGGGATTGAAGAACAATTGTGCAAATTTTGGATAATTCAAAATTAGAATTCAGAATGTCGAATTAAAATAACTAAAATAAAATAAACATTTGTTAGTTAAAATTAGAAACTGAACAATCGTGGGCTTTTATCGATTACAAAAGTATGAATTGACACTAACTCGAATCAATCAAACTCGATTGATTCAGGACTCGAAGCTGTCGGGAGTAAGCGTCAAGATCAGTTGCTATTGTTATTGCATTAGTCAGTTTAACCCTCGTAAATATTACAGCAATAAGACAAGTAGGGACAATTTAAACTTTTTAGACTTTTAAATTTAGACCCAACAAAGGCTCTACCTCTTACAAAAAGCCCGGCTCCGACCTCTCCCGTTGCTAAGGTTACCGTGTAACTCAAGATATCGCTGCAGCTTGATAATAAGCAATTTACCTTGATGCGTTTAATGTGGCTTGTAAGATATAAACAATTGAAAACGGGAAATAATAGATAGTACACCACTCCTTGTTGCATATCATTATTATTAGAATTCCCAACGAGACTTTCATAAGTTTCACTGAGAATACATTCACTTAGCTGAAGATTACCATCAAGGGCAATTCGAAAGGGAACTCTATGAGATAGGGTCAGTTCCCTCAAGTGCAATGTTGAGTAGGAAGTGCCTGAGGACACGTGAAGGCGTCAAGCGATTGAGAACATAAAATATTATTTTAAACAATTTTTATTAAAAAACTTCGTACCAACTAGTTTTTTATTTAATTTTTCCTAATTTTATTTTTTCCTAACCCACCCCAGTATTGCGGCAAACAAAACAAAAAAATAGTCCAATCAGTCGAACTATTTTCGAGTTTTTGCGAGACTAACTTTTTTTGTTTTTTTTTTTTGATATTACCACTCGTAGTTTAAAGCTCGCGAGGGATTTGTTACTACTTAACCGGACTATCCTGTGATGGCCAAAAATTACTTTAAGGCCCCCAGCCAGGGCTTACAAACTAAGGATTTAAGTTAAGTGACGCGGCACTAAGGGCACCCCCTGTGGGGTACGGGCCTCGGCTTAGTGGGTCACTGAGGGGTGGGCATCAATATCGGGCTGGGTTAAATTATTTGGGGGCTGGTTTATTACCGTTACAGGCTCAGCTTCGCGGGCTAGCGTGGCGAGCAAGGGTCGGTCGGTGATGTTACTAGGGGGTCGCGGAGGGCCTCGACGGCGAGGCCGGAAACGCGGTTTGTATTTGTGTCTGTACTTACGACGTGTACTGGTTTCCCTACTACTCTCTTGAAGGAGGGTGATGGGTCATCGGGTTGGAGGAGGGTATGCCTAGGGCGCCTAATCTTAGAGATTCTAGAGGGGGTGTATCGGGCGGCCGATACTACGAGGGGGTTGGGGTGAGTTTCGGCTGAGTCTAAGAAACGCTTGGTAAGGCGTTTAATGATCTGTTTGAGCGAGACTAAGCACGGCAATTGATTTTTATACTTACAAAGACATAGATAAAGTGTCCTTGTTTTTATTATTATTATTATTCAGCCATGGTCATACCACTGCAGGGCAAAGGCCTCCTTCTTCCACTCCTCTCAGTTTAAGATTTTCTGCAGCCAATCCTTCCAATAATGTCTAGTTCGTCCTAAAAGCACCAATTTTTTTCGATTCAATTCCCAAATTATTTTCGCCTTCATAGCGTTATCCAGTCGAACTATTTACTTTAATATTAAATCATTTTAGAACTAAATAATCAAGGGGGCTCGTGGCTAAATAACAACCGCGCCGATCGTAAGATTTGCGATGTTAAGCTGCGCTTGCCGCGGTCAGTCCGTGGATGGGTGACCATTTGTTACACATCGAGACCCCTCCGTGCCTCGGAGAGCACGTTAAGCCGTCGGTCCCGGGTGTCATACGAATACCTATGACAGTCGTTACGGGTAGTCAGAAGCCCGAAAGTCTGACAAACGGTTTAACCTTAGGATATCGGCATTGCCCAGTTACTGGGTTGCGGAGGTCTGATGGCAGTCGCTCCGTGTAAAATACTGGTATTCAGCCGCATCTGGTTAGACTGGAAGCTGACCCCAAGATAATTGGGAAAAGGCTAAGAGGAAGAACTAAAAAAATCAAGGCTGACTTAAACACCTTAAATAATCCTTTAAGGCTTTAGGGGATATAAACCTTAATTATTTACCAGCAATAAAAATAATGAGGAAGCGAGAGAGGATTAGAAGACTATTGAGCACATATTTTTGTATTAAATATTAAAGGAAGAAGTAAGAAACATTATAACCGCTACACGCTCCGATTATCAGCAAGACCGCACCTTAAAAACTTGGAATGGCGAACGGCAGATAAGAAAAAGCTGGCTGCGATAAAACCGTACTCGCGCATTTCACTAAAGAAACGTTTATCTTATTTCAAAATGTGCATGTTACATTGAAACTAGATATTGTTGTAACTGAACGAAAAGGTGAACGAGTGAATTAGTTATAGCTTAGAATTAGAACCTATGTTTTCTCTTATTATCTCTAAGAACGTAGTCTGCTTAGTAGTCGGCAATAAGATTGAGAAGCATATCATTTGTGCACAATATCAGTAAGCACATTGGGTCACCCGCGCGACGGCGCAACGAGTATTCCCAAGGAGGGTTTATGTTAGGCAGGCGGCCGGTCATAAAATAATAAGTCAAATCCTCTAACCACATGGATTTGCGAAATACATGTTGTGCCACCCCACCTAGTGTGGGATAAGGGCAGGGAGATGATGATGATGATGTTTTCTCTTATTATCTTCCTTCCCTGTTGTTTTCTACTTCTTCTTCTCTCTTGTCAAAGATTAGCCAGTCAGCAAGGTTGGTAGTGAGACTGCCCAGGGTGCACTGGATGTACCTACTTGAGTATCGTCATTCGTGGATACTTTTTATTGCACCTCACTTTCTGCTGTCATCGTTATACTAGTGGTTGCAGTAAATCATTTTAATTATTCAAATGATATTTCAATAAAAGCGGAACGAGGAAACTGTAAAACGATTAACAGCTTTTCCCTTCGGCATGACAAATTGTTGATCTGTATATCAATGTTTATTCATTATCATATTGTTTATAGGATATTTTCTTAATTGAGATGTCAGAAAATTCAAATATATACCAGACAAAAAGTAGATCAACTGTTTTTTTTTTTCTTATAACCGTGCTTTAGGGTTATTACGAACATGGGAATATTACGAAAATTACGAATTGCTACTAAACCAGGCAATATTTTTTGCTCTGGAAATTTTACATTACATTACACATTCTAACATTATTACGTTGCCAGAGCAAAAAATATTGCCTGGTGTAGTAGAAATTCGTAATTTTCGGAATATTCCCATGTTCATAATAACCCTAAAGCACCCTATATGAAAAAAAAAAACACAGTTGATCTACTTTTTTGTGTGGTGTATATTTGAATGTTCTTACATCTCTATTAGGAAATATCACATAAATTAGTAATTATTGTTTTATTTATGTATTACATAATGTTCCTAATTATAAAGCATTATATTGTTCACTCAGTGTCGATTTCACCAACGTCGGATAACTTTTATCTCAGGAATAAATTTGACATTTTGACAGCTTTTGTATAGAAATTCTGTCAAAACGTCTAACTTATTCCTTGGATAAACGCTATTCGACATTGGTAAAATTCGGCCTCAGTCTAATAAAAAATAATAAGCACCATATCAAACCGCCAGTAAGAGTTGGAGATTAAAATATTAATTATATAATTTATTGTTCACAAAACAATAGTTCTCATACATTATACAGCTGTGCACGGCAGTGTACTGACGAAAGCACTTATTTGCAATCATTTGCATGAGGAAACCAGATGCAGTGTAGTGCATGCTTAGATAGCGCACCAGACCGGGGGTGGCCTCGATGTGGCCTACTACCGTCCTTAAGATTGCCAGTATTGCCACATTACACTTTCTAGATTAGGGTGCTTAAAACTAATACGATTAGCTGAGCTGATATTACACTGAAGTTTCCCTGTTGTAGGTGCACTTGTAATGTACCTATTTATGATGTTGTCTAGACGAAATTCAACTGAACGATAATAATTGAAATACTTAAAGATATGTGAACACAGCTTTTTTTTAAACTTGTGATCCATAGCTGAAGATTTAACTCCACATCTTTGCGGTAGCTATCATAAGAAGTTAATCTAGGTATTGTATCAGGAGGATGGTCAGCATCCATCTTAAAACTGATAATATCTGGTTTCACTAAGTGTTACGTAGGTCAGAGGCAGTCACCCCCATAAAACTCATAATTATTATTGTTAACGAAGGATCTAGTAGTCATGCGAATTCTGAAGACTCCACGTTTGTTCTACACAAAACGGGCACTAACATTTATAAGGTAAGTATGATTAAAAGCGACGATTCTATTAATGATAATAATAATAGCCGAACAATGGACTCTATTGTTAATCCAAAATATCTGAAGGTCTAAATGTGATACCACCAATAAATTTGTTTAACGCAAATAGGTCCGATTGCGCGAGACACCCGGTGATTTAAATACAATCCGATTCGAGTATTGCAATATCGATCGAGCCAGTAAATCCTACACTCGTACACACATTAAAATCGGTAGCAACGACTGTGTCGACATCATAACATTATTTATTGTTTCGTTTTATCTCGGGAACATTACGCTCGCCATACGCGGCCGGGGTTACCGCTGAAACAATAGACAGACGAAAGGCGAGCTGGACAACCGTGCCGAAGTACCGTTGCAACCAAGTCTCGATATAAAATCGAAATTGTAAATACGATGGGTCAACAAGATACGATCCTCTTTAAACCACTGTACACTAAGAGAAAGGCCCACTAAAAACACGAGTGCGAAGTTCAATTTATTGCCCCTCGGAAGTGGGAACCAGGACGGACAAAGAAAACAAAATTTGGTCGTAAATCAATGTATACTTAACTTTAATACTTCCTACAATTACAGTGAGCCGAATTCTTAATGAAAGACTCGATGATGTTCGTCAAATCATTACCCGTAATGAATATGAATCCAGCGGCGGCTTTAATGACTACCGATCATTAAAGCTAGACGCCCACTTTGTGTCAGTGTCAGCGCCAAGGAAATGATATAACAGCTTTTAAAGGTCCGTTCGATAGCAATTTCCTTCTTATCGTATGTTAAAATATAGTTTTTGCCATACGCAGCGACCGTCATTAGATAATGCAGCCATAGAGAAAATTACGGCAACTTCCACTCCCACGTGCAGGTAAACATTTCCTTTATCGGCACAGCTCACCACGAATCATGCATCTGTACCTCGGGGCACTGTCTTTACAAGCTCTACATGCATTTATGGACACGATCATTGATTTTGCTGAGATTTATGCATAGTTTAGAGTGACGTATTAAAAGATATAAAGATATGTACAAGATTACGATCGTGATCGACTGCAAAATCAATACAACGAAGGGTTCGTGCACAAAGTGGGCGTTTAACCTCTGACCGAGGGCGTGGGCCGCGCGGGCGCACACGCCGCGTCAAACAATCCATCATGGCCGCTATCTGTGGCAAATTAACCCACTAAAGATGCCACCGCCGCTAACCGACCAATATCTATGATACCTGATCGTAAGCACCTGATACGGCGTCAGAGGTCATAGGCTCCGGTCGGGTGGAGAGCCCTGCTACCCGAGTGTGACGTGTACAAATCGCCCTAACACCGAGTACGTCACGGTTTCCAATTTACTTTCTTCCGTGAGTTGAGCGGCGCTGACCCCGTAGACCAAAGGAATCGTGAAATCGATATCATGGGAAAAGCGTTATTTGCATGCTAATGAATATTGTGTGTTGCATCAACATTGTTACTCAAAATATTCATCACTTTGTTATGCAAAATTTTCTTAACACTATTAAAATTCATGGATTTAGCTCCCAAAGTCCCAACGATGCTGTAAAGGCATTATTTCCCGAAGGATAAACATTAATCTTACAGTCTATTTACAATCTGAATCGGTAAAAGTCACCCTTCGACTGCAGGCTAGTGGTTAATGAAGCGAAATACTGACACGGCGAACAAGACAAGCAGACCGGAGCGACACTTAACGTCATTCAAGATGACGCCTCGATCGCGGCGTCGATATGGAACGAGTTTATATCATCGGTAAACGTCAATTACGCGCGTAAACAATTACGCAAGCGTAACACAAGTGGAGCAGAGCAGAGCGGGAATCGTGAATGAAATCGAATGATACGGGCAATTAAGGCGCGCTCCAAGTGATTTTGAAGTTTTGTAAATAAATAGTGAATTATCAACGTGCACTGTCGTTCTACATTTAAGAGAACGGTTATTTAAGTGCTTGCATCATGATGAATTAAATAAAAATGTATCGCCAAATGTGTTGCTAAGCGCAAAACTTGAGAACGGCTCGACCAATTCAGCAATTTTTTTTTATATATTCCTTAAGGCGCAAGGAAGGTTCTTACATACATACATAAACTCACGCCTTTTTCCCATGGGGGTAGGCAGAAACTATAGAACGCCACATGCTACGACCCTTACATACCCCTTTCGAAGGTTCTTATGGAGAGAAAAAACATAAAAATTGCGTGGAAAATAGTAAAAACAACACTTTTATTTTCCCACTACAGGCCAATAACTTTTGACAGAAGGAAGTCTGTTCGGGCAGCTAGTGATGAATAAGTTTCTATTGTGGACAAATTTAATTTTATTGCTTTTATATGCTTGAATTTAAAATCACTATACTTATCTGCATTTTTACTTAACAAGTTAAAAAATAACTTTTAAAAAGTGACATTTCGTAATTCATATTTTTATTTTTTGTCAGTCAGTTGTAAATGTCGCAACATTGACAGGCTTATCAATCAACCACAGAAAATAGTTTAATATTACATACAAAACCGATACCAACAAGATAATACCAAACTTGCAAAACGCCATGTTAAGCAATTTCGACCATGTTAAGCGATTTCGAATTTCGATCCATTGGAGAAATTATTAGCAATTTGTGATAAGATACAAGGAAATAAAAATTGTAGCAAGCAGATAATATTACACTATCATCAGCATAGAAGTAGAGGAGGAATAGTGGGGCTCGTGGCTAACTACCAACCGCACGGGTTAAGCTGCACTTGCCGCGGTCAGTTCGTGGATGGGTGACCGTTCGTTACACATCGAGACCCCGCCGTGCCTCGGGAGGCATATTAAACAGTCGGTCCCGAGTGTCATACGAATACCTGTGACAGTCGTTACGGAAAGTCAGAAGCCCGAAAGTCTGACAACCGGTCTAACTTTAGGATATCAGCATTGCCACGTAATGGGGTTGCGGATGTCTGATGGCAGTCGCTCTGTGTAAAATACTGGTATTCAGCCGCATCTGTTTAGATTGGAAGCTGAGCTTAATATAGTTGAGAAAAAGCTAGGCAAAACACCAGTATAGAAGTACCGAATGGGAGGATAATATAAAAGCCTAAGAAAATGAAACGCAGAAAATAAAAGCATGAGAGAAACCTTAGACACGCTGCGACACGCTACACGATAACTGAATTTTCTACGCCCGTCAATCGGATAGAATAATCATAAGGATGCGTACAGAACTCCGCACATGCCCATTTCGCGACACATGCTTCCTTTGCCGCGGCTCGCGAGCTGCTCGCGTACGTCAAGAAAAACGAGCGCATTCCTAGATATGTGCGCACCCTTAGGTATGAATAAATGGTTTTGCAACATTGTGCACACTAGCTGTCTAGTGCCATTTCATGGTGCATTAGTGGTACTTGCTGTTAATGGAAATATTAATAAAGAAAACACGGTGGTCTCTGAAACAGGTTAAGTAAATTTACCAAAAACCATGCAGGTTCTTTTTCTATCTGTGGCAAAAAGGCTAAGTGGGTTAATTGAACCAAAACACTCAAAAATCTAGAGTTATTTGGTCAACTTAAGGCGTATGGACTAGAGTTCTAAACCTGCCTCGTTGGTCTAGTGGTCTTGGGTTCAATCCCCAGGGCGGGCAAAGTGTTATAGGGTTTTTCCATGTGGAATTCCTCAGTAGCAGCCCGGAATTTGTATTTGTGCCCAGTTGATGACAATGGGCTCGCCCCTTATTACATGGGACTTAAACATAACGGCGAAATGAGGGTGTTACTATACACCTCTGCCCAACTTTTCGGGGAACATAGGCGTGATGTTATGGCTCAGGGAACTATTAATTCGCCGTCCCCAGAGAATATAATGGCATTCGCAAAAACACAACTTTTTCAGAACAATATAAAAACCGATTTTTGACGACTGCTTGGAACTGCGGCGAATTGTCGACTAAAAAAAAGAAAACAGTATAAATTAAATTTTACTAGAAATAAAAGCTCATGGTAGAGAGAATGGTCGCCGGCGCATCTCTGAGGTGACGCCACCAGTTTGAACTGATAGGCGTATCAATGGAGCTTCACGGTTGTAAGTCTGACTGACGTGCACTTTCAACATAATTAATATTGTTCCGATGCCATTTATATTTGCTGACCTGAGATTGCAGAAACGGTTCATCTCATCTTATTCGCATAATGGCTCTTGAGGCAATATGATGATGGATTAGGTACTTACGAAATAGGCAAATGAAATTTTGAATGTCTAACAATTTATACGTCACATTTGTGAACACTCGATTTTTTATAATAATATTTTCTAGATGTAGCGTCCTATCTATATAAATAAAAATGAATCGCCAAATGTGTTTATATATATCGCCAAAACTTGAGAACGGCTCGACCAATTCGGCTATTTTTTTTATATATTCCTTAAGGCTCAAGGAAGGTTCTTATGGAGAGAAAAAACATAAAAATTGCGTGGAAAATAGTAAAAACAACACTTTTCTTTTCCCACTAAAGGCCAATAACTTTTGACAGAACGAAGTCTGTCCGGGCAGCTAGTAGAAAATAAAACCGTAGAAAGTTTATATAATTATTATGGTACTAGCACTTTGTCTGCGACTTCGTCCATGTGAATTTTGATACAAACTTCTATCCCCTATTTTACCCCTTTAGGGGTAGAATTTCCAAAAATCCTTTCTTAGTGGAGCCTACGTCACAAAGGAAACCTACTGTTCAAATTACGTTTCCAGCTTCAGTGGTTTAGGCTCTGCGTTGAAGAATCAGTCAGGCAGTCGGGACATTTTTCTTTATAAGTATAGATTTCAACATTGTTTCGTCATAACTTTTTAACTTAAAGCTTATTCAGTTACCAGCAACCATAAATCAGCATTGCTGCTACATAATAGTGCATATTCATAAATTAATTCTCATAAACTATTAAGGAGCTTAAAGCCTAGCCAAGCTTAATTACGGAAAACAATAAACACGTGCATAATGAAGTACTACTGCAATATAACAGTAGACAGTGAATAGACGTGCCATATCATCCGCAACAGTGTTGCTAATGATCCAATGAGAGACAATTACGGCACTTGTGTTTGAGGAAACACGACCAGCGCAAGTTTATGGGTTAATGGTTATACGTACTTCCTCAGTAACGTTTGCACGGACTAAAGAACGATCCCAAATCTTAATAGACAAAAGAACGAGGCTTGAGAATTTAGAAATAGTAATTAAATTGTAAGTTTGTTGCGATTTCTATAAATTATGAAGTGACCAGTTATCCAGACAATGTAAGGAATAGTGTAGATGCAGATCGCCGACGATCGTCACGTCTGCCGCATGTCGAACAAGATGTGGGCAAAACTCACCACTGAGTGGAGCCCACACAACGTTAGACGACGTCGCGGCAGACTCGGGAGATGGCGGGACGAAGTAGACACTTATTGGAAGGATTAGCTGCAGAAAACTTTAAACCGAGAGGAGTGGTATGATATTATAATAATAATATAAAAGTGATTAAGGCTGATTGCACATGGGCCACTAATGGGCCATGGGCTCGAGACACAGTTGATCGTCATTTATTTTAACTGCAGTACAGAAGGTTTGAACCAAAGCGGCTTGACAGACCAGAGGATTGGCTTGTCAAACCTAGGAGCTCCTAAGCTTTTATAACCCAATCAAGAAATAATCAGTCACGTTATGCTGTGTTTTGGCCAATGTACGACGAGACTTGATGTTCTCTTGCCAGTGTTGACTTTTTTTCCACACATATTTTATTAAAGAAATTATATAATTTCCTGTTTGAAAATTGAAAGAATTCAACCATCTGTAATATTTACTTCAAATCCGTTTTCTTATACCTAGAACACTTGTAAACAAATAGTATCAACCACAAACAAGTCTTGTCCACGACCGACAGCTTGAGTAATGCAGTTTGGTCGATTTAAGGACGTATTAGCTTTAATAGGAAGACAGAGCTGCACCGTGACTCGATGGAGATTGATCGGATCTCTCTCCCCGTGTCGTAAGGTGCTTTATAAGTCTGTGCTGGCCTTATCTGGCGTACGTTATAGCGTTGGTCAATCATCGGAGCTGATGTATTGCGTTCGGTTAACTTCGGTCGCAATATGGCAAAATGGCACATTTAAACGATTTTGACGTTAATTAATGGTCGGTGACAGGTTTGGAGTTTTCATGCCTTAACTGCATCTGTTGTTTATCTTTACATTATCTTTATATATATATAATTCGACTGTACGTGTGTATGTCACTGAACTCCTCCTAAACTGCTGGACCGATTTGAATGATTTTTTTTGTATGCGTTTGGGTGGCGCCCTGGCTGGTTTAGATTCACAATTGGACCCGGTAGGTGGCGCTGCTGTCAGTATGTCACCAAATTCTCCGGGCAGGACGACGTCTGTTGGGTCCGCTAGTAAGAATATAAATTAAAGTACTCATTCACAAAAAAAAGTGACTCTTTTTTGTTTGTGTGACGCTCCCTAGCAGACAATGCTCCAACTGCTCCAGTGTCCTCTGTGTCCTTACATCTGCACCAAGGAAGATCTTAATACCTACTGTGCCAAACTAATTCAACCGTACCATCGATACGATAAGACAAGACTAGAGCAGCTTCAAAGTAAGCCATTGGTTTTTTTAGTTTCAAAATTGTTATACTCGTCACTATCAATCCTTATAGTACCTACTAAAAAAATATTATTTCCTGTAGATGTCAGTCGGCACTACATCAGTTTTGTTAACCAAAATGTGACAAATGACATAAATATGTCGCAACGCAAAGTAGTCCAAAAACTGTAAACGTAGCTTCCTAGTCCATTATCATCTAATCTCTACATGTCAACATTCTAATTTGCCTGTCGTTCCATTTTCTGTAAACTTATCGTGACTGTGGCTCCCAGCACGCCGCAGGCACAAATCTTAATAGATTTCTTCATTATTGGACGACCGACGTCGATATGCATTGCAGATATTATGCGCAGTAAATTATGGTCAAGTCCCCTTCGGCTAATTGTGACGCCAGATCTATCGATGAATCGATAACGGTTTGTGATCTCGATTCTTTGATCGGTGTCCTGAAAATGATATCGACAACGGGGTCAGATTTCCATACGATTTTCCTTGTGTCATTAACTTATTCGGACAACGAAATCTGATATTTTTATTAGGAAAAATATCAGAGGTCTCATGATAGTTCTCCTTTTACTCATTAGAATAATCTATTAGATTTATTTGTGTTTCAAATACGAAGCATCGAATTTCCTGAATATAGGAGCTAGAAAGTAGGCAATATTTCATGGATCCCATTAATAAATGGTCTCTTATAGGTCGCCGGTGAGAGCGTATCGTTCGTTACGTTGAAGGGTTAGTGAAACTGGCATAAATCAAAACTCGGATGCGCTCTGATTGCTAAAGGAACAATAACTCAACGGTGCAAAGCTGACTGCGAAACTTTCACACGCAATTTTAATGTTAGGTTTTGATAAATCCTTTACCGAGATTTGAATATTCATTATGTGATGATGGCTTTCAATGACTTGGTTTTTCTTTTTCATGGTCAGATTTATTCCGAAGTTTAGACCTTATTCAGTATTCTGTTTAGCGAAGATGTTGTCTGTCCTCGAATAGTGACATCATTTGGACTGATATCTTCTTTCATTCATATCTAAAGTATGTCAAAACGACAATGTTTCCGTTTCATACACATAACATCACACCTGTATTCCCCGAAGGGTTGGGCAGAGGTGTATAGTAACACCCTCATTTCACCGTTAGGTTTAAGTCCCATGTAATAGGTCACGAGCCTATTGTCATCAACCGGGTACAAATCCAAACTCCGAGTTGCTACTGAAGAATTCCACGAAGAAAAATCCAATAACACTTTGCCCGACTTGGAGATCGAACCCAGGACCTCACGATCAGCAGTCGCGGTTGCCAACACAACACCAACGTGGCGTTTCATACAATTTATTTATTTTGTTACGTAAATATAGTACAAATAAAATAGTTAACAAACATGTAGTTTCTAATACATACATTTTGAACTTTCAAGATGAAATATTAATAATAAAACCGACAGTTTCCCGCATCAATAAAACCATCAATAACAGTTTCGTAAATTATCTCTGGACACGGATTTATATTAAAAATAACCATTGTATGTAAAGATAAAATCTTAAACGGCAAAAAATCAATGTTCCGATCGATTACCTGAGGCATAATAGTCCAATATTATTATTATTAATAAGACGCACTGTCCTCCAGTGGCTACTTACACATGATTGATGATTGCACCATCTGTTGCGATGATCGGACATAATGATACTTCGATAAGAAAATACGTGTGCATAATGTTGAGACAAATTGGTGGTTTATGAACGTATAATAAATTATGATAGGTAACTAACATGAAAGGTCAGTATAAGGTAAGTTGGGTGCATTAAAGCCCGTATTAGTTAACCTCTACTAAAATCGCGGTACGGGATCTAGTTCCCAAAAGACGCTGCCATAGAGAAGAATTTCATACATAACTTAATCAGCCCATTACTGTCCCACTGCAAGGCAAGGGCCTCTTCTCAGAACGAGAAGGGTTTAGGCCTTAGTTCACCACGCTGACCTGGTGTGAGTTGGCGGACTACAAACACCATCGAGAACTTTATGGAGCCCTATCAGGTGTGCAGGTTTCCTCACGATGTTTCCGTCAAGAAGAATTACATACATAATTCGTTTCTTTTTATCTGTCTCTAAAGTGTACTCTTGTCAAAACGGCACTTAGGAGGAAGCTATCAAATGAGAGTCGTTTATTTAATACGAGCCTAAAAGAGCCTCCACCAGTGACGATACTTAAGTATGTCCGGTACTGTGCAGTCAGCCTCGCTACCAATTTTGCTGACTGGCAAATTTTTTCACTACGGCAATAGCTATTCTCGTAGTAGAGAGAAGAAATAACAATGTAATTGGATACGTAGGTAAACATCTCAAGTTGTTCTAACATTCATTATTAATTAGCTCATAGACAATAGCCGTCGATTGCCGATGGTCTCATCATAGACCTCTGTTTTAAGTTTATTCATTTTATTTGTCCTTTAAATCCTCTGTTACTATACCTACACCTCTGCCCAACCCTTCAGGGAATATAGGCGTGACGTCATGTTTGTTGTTATGTAAATCCCCCCTTTTTTGTTCAAATTTTTTTTGCGACTGACTCCTAGCTGTTATAATATACCAACCCTACACTCTTTGCTCTTGCGCACGTCAAAAAATAAAACATAGTCACGATTAAAATCCCCAAATTGGTTTATCAATTATCTGGTATCAAAATATCTGGTCACACAAGTATCCAGTAGTGGTTTTAAAAGCAATTAATTCACATCACACGTGCTGTTGGTTATTATTGAGGAAGTTAATTATAACGGTTCATGTACCGGAAGACATTATCGTGATCATCAACCCGAGTTGCCGTACCATCTCGAAATACGAGTACCAATCATAAGATATGGAGATAATATATGAATTGAATAAAGGTAAAATTTGGATTGATTCCGTTGAAATTATATGGCAAGATGGTAGCCTCGTTGGTCTAGTGGTGGCAAGCGCGACTTCGTGAGGTCCCGGGTTCGATCCCCATGTCAGGCAAAGTGTTATTTGGGTTTTTCCGTGTGAAATTCCATTTTAGCTGCCCGGTGTTTGGATTTGTGCCCGGTTGATGTCAATAGGCTCGCCCCCTATTACATTGGACTTAAACATAACGGCGAAATGAGGGTGTTACTAAACACCTCTGCCTAACCGTTCGGGGAATACAGGCGTGATGTTATGTTTGCTCCGTGTAAAATACTGGTATTCAGCCGCATCTCGTTAGACTGGAAGCTGACCCCAACATAGTTGGTAAAAGGGTAGGTAGAACATACATCAATACATACATAAACTCACGCCTTTTTCTCAAGGCGTGAATGTATGCCATGAAAGTTATAATATGTCTATCATAACTAAAATAAAAACTTTAAACTTTTGAATTATGAGGAAGGATAACTAGTACTTTTAAATAAACATTAATAATAATCAGCCGTTTCTGAACTAAGACTAGAAGCCCAACACCTTAGAGAGAACGCTGGAAGGGTGTTAAGATGAAATAATGGCGACAGAGATGGCGTGCAGCTTTTAGAAATATCTTGTCCCTAGAACATATTTCAATTGATTAAACTGTCAAAAGATATTATCATATATTAGAAGCAGTGATAGCCTAGTGGTGTGTCCGTCGGACTGCTTAGTCATAGGTCTCGAGTTCGAACCCAAGGCACACACCGCTGAATTTTCCGATTCATGTGCGTATTGTAAAATGATCACGTGCTCAAAAACGGTGAAGGAAAACATCTGAGGAAACGGCATGCCTGAGATATATTTCTCGACGGCATGTGAAGTCAAGTCAGAGGCCCATGTGCGGCATAAACTCTGACACTAGATAAGCCACTAACCACACGAAAAAAAAACATTATGTACATAGATGTTTTACCACAAAAAAAGAATAGCGAAATAAAAAATGGAGTATTACGTTTTTTGCAATCACCAACAGCACCTAAATTAAAACGGAGTTTTTTTTAACAATGGATACCTCAACAATGAAGTCGCTTCTACACAGACAAAACCCGGCCCATGGACTTTATTTAAAAAATAACTTTTATTTAAAAGCAGAAATAGGTCGCTAGATATTACTGCCTCTCTGGACGAGGGCAGGAGCACGGAGCATTCAGGTAAGTATAATGGATGCATCTATTGTACTATTTTAGACTGCATTAAAAGGGCTGTGATGGGTCTGGGCTTAGGCGTTGACTTTGGTAGACCACGTCTTGTATATTAAAAGAGATAGAAGCTGATTTACCAGGACCGGAGAATATATGTGTTGAAGGAAACGGTGATCTGTTTAACTTGGCGAGGAATCCAGGTAGACGGTGGGTCTTGAAAAAAGTATCTAGAGTCGACTGGATCCTGCCGGGGTTGCGGTGCATGCTTATGCAAATCCCGCGACCCCGGCCGTTGGTCATTAGGAGGAACACCGTGGGTTTTTAGCCGGTAACAGTCCGGCAGACCCCCTCGCATTCCCCGGGCGAGCGACATACACGATAACAAAAAAAATAAAAAAGGGTAGACTGGATGTGGAAAGCTGAAAGCAGAGTACCTACTTTAGTGAAACTTGGGAGAGATCTAAGTCTTGCAATAGTGCAATAGACAGAGTTGTTTGAGGGCAAGGAATTGCCATAAGAAATTAACATCACGCCTTTATGCCTCGAAGGGTTGGGCGGAGGTGTATAGTAACACCCTCATTTCGCCGTTATGTTTAAATCCCATTTAATAGGGGGCGAGCCTATTGCCATCAAACGGGCACAAATCCAAGCTCCGGGCTGCTAATTCCACACGGAAAATCCAATAACACTGAGGATCGAACACAGGACTAGAGAAAATACATTTTAGTTTGGAATAGAACATAATTCTGCTTTCAAATCCTTCGCAGCAAATGTCAATTATGTGCGAAACAGAGACCATCTATTACTATGCGTGCCAAATAAGAATAGTACTTTCAAGGCGCCATTTTGTTCCGCGATACTCGTGAACTTCATTACCAAAGTGTAAGATGTGCAAAAAAATAAATGAAGAAATTATACTCAGTTTAATTATTTTTAGTTCACTTTTTTGGTATTTCTAATCAATTAACGCCAAATTAATTACACAGTAATTATATTATTATTATGGCGACATATTAGGGTGACCAGTAGCGTTTCGTGAAGTTAACTATAATTATATTGGTTCATTTCTTTAATGAATACTGTTTTCAAATATTATTAAATTATCCAAAATTATCTATTTATGGAATTCAATAAATAACATTTTATAAAAAATGAATGTAAATAATAGGTAATGAAATCTATGAATAAAAAAATATTGCATTTTTTTTTCATAGTTTTTTTTTGCTGGCAGCACCAATTTGACAGCTATCGTGTGAAGTTGTAGCAAGCGCGATCCTATTCTTATTTGGCACGCATAGTACAGTAATTTGCTTATGTAATAATGCAAATCATCACCTTGCCAGCATAACAGATGTTATCCAGATAACTGATGTATACAAGGTAATGACGTTAGAGCAATCTGCGATTAGATTCGGTTCGTCTGTCCGCGTGGGCGTCTCGGCCGTTTATGGCACAATGCGGCGAATGCTCGTCGTTCAAAACTAAATGAGCACAAAACATTGCATAATAATGATCGGGTAAATTATGATAATAAACATTATGCATTTATACAACAAGTCTTATGTAGATTTCTAATTGAAGTACTTATCTATTTAGGGATATTAGGAAGTGTGGATCTCATCACTTCAAGCACTTAAAGACCGTACATTTCTCGTTTGATTTTCAGAATTATATATATCGTGTTACTTGAGGTAGTGAAGATAAAGAAATACCGAAATGCTCAATGATAATTGAATAATTTAATGATATTTAGAAAGATTAGGTATAAATGTTTTCAGCCGATCCAACGATGTTTGGTTTTTACCATGAATTGAATAAATTGATGAATTGGTTTTTGGTTATGAATGATGACAATGATAAAAGAGACACAAAATACGTAGGGGTTGGGTTCAGATCTTATAACGTTCAGTCTGGATTCTTAAAACGTCTATGTGAGCAAAATGTCAGGGTTGATAAAAGTCTACATAGATAAAACGTCTTGGTTGTAAGATGACTAAAATAATTGTAAAAAAGGTCTAGTAATTCAAACATATCTTACCATACAAACTCTACAAGCTTATCGTTAATTGTATGGGATAATGTTTCATTACGTATTTCCAAAAAATATTGAATAAAACTTGTTATGTACTTTTAATTATAATAAACTAGCTTTTACCCGCGGCTTCGCTCACGTGGAATTAACATGATGTTTTTCCAGGACCAAAAGTAGCCTATGTTACTCTCCATCCTTTCGACTATCTCTATGCCGAAAATCATGTCGATTGGTTGCTTAGTTAGGGCGTGAAGGAAGGACAAACAAACACACTTTCGCATTTATAATATTAGTATGGATAACAGTCCAGAGCGTGCTGGTGTATGTTTAATAGCTCTGTATGTATTTCCATGTATTAATAACTAGCGACCCCCTTCGCACGGGTGCAATATAGATACTAATGTGGGGCATATAAACCTTCCTCTTGAATCACTCTATCTATTGCTGAAAACTGCATTAAATCCGTTGCGTAGTTTAAAAGATCTAAGCGTACAGACAGCGGGACCGACTTTGTTTTATACTATGTAAAGAAGATACTCACTTATGCCCGGTTCCTATGGTCAAAAACGATTCGTTTTGCTTACTAGCGGCAGCATTTTTGTTTCCAAACTAGGTATATAAATAGACTCGTAAGCTAATTTTACGTGTGATATCTACTAACATATGGGAGGGTCTACTATGCAAAGCTATGGGGTCTGTGTTTCATTATTGGTAAAGATACAAGTGTGTTAATTTCAACCAATAACGCTCGATAAATTATAAGAACTGGCCATTAAATAACCAGACACACTTCTAGACAACATTCGTTAGGTAATGATTGCCTTCCAACCAATTGGTGGTCGTATACTGCATCCATATTTAGAAAATTAGACCAACCAATGAACCATTCGTACAGCAATTAGTTTTTTCTCAGGTTTTTAACGAGTAATCTACAGACTCACTGGAGCCGCCATAATTCGGGCAGACGTGACGCAACAGGGCAACGAAACCAATACAAATATTAATGTAGTCCGTAATGTAATTATAATCAGTTTTATAGCTTGTGGTATAGTAAAAGCTTTGCTATGGTTGGAAGTAGCGTTGCGAAGTTACAGATATGTTAAATATCAACAACGTGAACATTGTTAAAAAGAAACAAGGTGTAACGCCTCGCCAGATGCCAGCCAAGCCACGACAGAAAGATGCGTCAAACTTATTACGTCAAGCCTGCAGTTGATTGGTGGTGACGTCACAACCGGCTTACCATCGCCATATCGCCTGATTTAGGGTGGGGGATTATGATTATATAGTCTGGGAACTCGTTTTATGGATAATTCTGTCTGTACACTAGAGTATAAGCCAAAACTATGTCTAATTATTGTCATAAATAAATAGTGTATAAACTCCCAGAGTGTTTCAATTCGTTTGTTTCAAAGGTCTCTTTCGCTGGTCACTCCTCAAATATATGCTTAGGAGGGACACGAGTCCAACACGCTGAAGCCTTTTAGAGGCTTTGTTTTATCTTAACTTGATCGCGTTTGACCCTAGTCTCACTCAATGGTAAGCGCAGACAGGGTCTAAGATGGAGCACACGAATCCAAGAAACAGAGATATAGAGGGATTCCCCTATACCCCTCTGGCTCTCACATACACACGACGGAACACAGTAAACTGCTTGGCGCCGGACTTTAATGTGAGGTTAGTAGCTAGTCAGGCGGACCGTATAGAATCTAGCGCCAAGCAATTTAAACTGAATTAGGACATTGAAGGGGGCTTTATGGCAGTAATGTTTTTAGACAGCGTACCTGTACCTATAAAGATATCCATCCTTACTTCATTAGACACTAGTTGTGTCCTCACGGCTCCGCCCATAGCCTATGTTACTCAGTGATAATGTAGCTTTCTAACGACAAAAGATTTTCTGAAATCGGTCCAGTAGTTTTTATGTTTATTCGTTACATACAAAAATACAAATCTTTCCTCTTTATAATATTAGTATAGACTACAAATTCAACAGCAATGTATCGCATCATAGCACATATACGCATAGCTCCACTCGGACTACATACCCAACCGAACGCGTCTAATCACATTATGCAAGCGAATCGCGCAGAACCGATAATTCGATTCGATCTAACGTCTGATTTCTAATTCGATTGTGATTGTGGTCCGAATAGTTCCGATTGTAATGATAGTGGGCAGAAATGCATTTGACAGTTTAGAAATATATTTTCGTTGGTAATTTAGTCACAATGGCCGGAGGGTGGGTTGAATAGTTTTCGGTTTTGTTACGACTTTTAATAACATGGTTACGTAAATTGAGAGGCCAGTTGATAGTGCCCCGAGTGAGTGTTAAAATTGGACATGTCATTAAAACAGGCAATGAAGTCGTAACGAATTGACTCTCATTAATATCATAGTGTTAATTTTGTGTCTTACTGTCTGTGACCTAGATTTTCGTAATAATTACTAGGACATAAAAAAAACATTGCGTAAATGATAATTAGGTACTGTATAAATATTATCTAAGACGTAATATGTGCGAAATATCGTTTGTATGATAAAATTAAATATGGCAGTCACTGTCTTATAGGTCTAGTGGTCGCAAGTGTGACTGCTGAGCATGAGGTCCTGGGTTCGATCCCCAGGTCGGGCAAAGTGTTATTAGGTTTTTCCATTAAGAATTTCTCAATAGTAGCCCGAAGTCTGGATTTATGTTCGGTTAATGGCAATAGGCTGGCACCCTACTGGCGAAGCGAGAATGTACTAAAAGCACCTCTACTGAACCCTTCAGAAAATACGAGGCGTGTTGTTATGTTATGCTATCTCTTAAATATGGCTATCATACACAATAAGGACGAGCTAATTAAATATCAGATTATTATTAAAAAATTTCAGCATCCGAGTTTTCTACTAGGGTTGCAAGCAATACTGCCGCGCGATTCATAAAGACAGTAACATTTTGGTCAAAAAAGAGTTAAATATATATTCGTAATCACCATAGGATTGTGATTACCAATATATATTTAACTCATTTTTGACCAAAATGTTACTTAGGTACTGCGTTTATGAATCGCGCGGCATAATAGTTATCCTGTAATTTCTGCTATAGCAAGCTTTATAATATTGGTAATCCATAACTTAAGATTTTTTTTGTAAGCATCAGTGTCGAAAGTTCACTGTTATCAATCTATAGAAAGTTTCAGCGTCTATAGATTTATCAACAAAGCCGAGCACTGCCGATCAGAGTTCGTGAGGTCGCGTTCCCGCGGCGCGTGTTCCCGTCAAACATGACGTACTGCGCGGACGCATCTCACACCGTGTCCTTTCACTAATATTGCACAATGCAACGAAGCGACGAATTAAATAATGTGTAGTGTAATACGTACGCGAAGACAATGGCAACGGCACTTGATTTGTGACAGAGCTGTCTTCGATGTTGTGTCGGAGTAAATGGTACGATAATGATGGATCGGTGTTGTTTGGTGTGATTTCTCTTAGACGTGGAGAGAATTAATATTTTTCGAATAAGTATATTTTAATAGCAGCAGTGGTGGCCCAGTATATCGTGGGTTCGAGCCCAGCCAGGCGCATTACTTTGTGTAATTTATTTCATCACCACTGCTCTCAAACGGTGAAGGAAAACATTGTGAGGAAACCGGCATGTCCTAGAACCAAAAATTCGAAGACATGTGACATTTACCAACCCGCACTGGGCCCGCGTGGTGGATTACGACCCATTCCCTCTCACAGAGTGGAGGCCTGTGTCCCAGCAGTGGGAACATTATAGACAGATGATGATGATGATATTTTAATGCAGATGCAAGATTTTTTTTCAATAAGTTTCTAAGGGACATTTTAATCAGCATCACTTCTCAATAATCTGGTTGGTTTTAGACACGTTTATCTGCTTAGCCAGTGCGCACGTTGCATCTTCGGTCCCGGGTGTCATAACACAGTCGTTACTGGTAGTCAGAAGCCCGAAAGTCTGACAACCGGTTAAACCTTAGAATATCGGCATTACCCAGTTACTGGGTTGCGGAGGTCTGATGGCAGTCGCTCCGTGTAAAATACTGGTATTCAGCCGCATCTGGTTAGAATGGAAGCTGACCCCAACATAATTGGGAAAAGGCTAGGAGGAAAGAAAAATAAATTAATCATTAGTATTTAATACCCCTTCAGTAGTTTAATTATCTAGTAGAAGTACATCGCTACAGCAGCGCTGCGGCGCAGGCTCATCTACGATCGCAGCGCTGGCGCAGCGACGTGTTTGTACTTGAGGATCTCATAACAAGAATCATAGACACTACATATCACCGTGTGGGGACGAGTTAGAATATAAAACTTCCTCACCGCACGCTGGGAATAGACGCGTGTTGTAAGATTCAACAAAACCTTGGACAACAAACCTCGCTTGGTGGTAGGATCTATACTGTCCGCCTGGCTACCTACCACCCTCACATTAAAGTCCGGCGCCAAGCAGTTTACTATGTTCCATCGTGTGTATGTGAGAGCCAGAGGGGTATAGGGGAATCCCTCTATATCTCTGTTCCTTGGATTCGTGTTTTGTTGTGAATATAATTATCATGTATAAACCAAACAGTTTCTAACGTCGATATATTGCTCATGATTGCCACCAGGTGGCGGTTTATTTGACCATCTGACAGTTGTCGTATTATACTTCCGTTTTCTCTGTATCTGTCATCCTGCCTACTGTGTGTAACTTCAAACTTGTAAAACTTATAGCTATTAAATAAATCTCTCATTATAATTGGTATCCTGGCTTAATTTCGCTTATGATCCATCATGTTTCCATCTTAGATACTGTCTGCGCTTATCATCAGGTGAAACTAGGGCCAACGCGACTAATAGAAGAATAAGAAGTTTGGTTTGTCGACACGTTTGGTGCAGTGGCTAAGCGAGTGGCTTCTGCGCAGCGGGTCGTGGGTTCGATTCCCGCACGGAACAAATATTTGTATGGCCTACAGATAGTTGTTCCGGGTTTGTGTGTTTGTGCATGTGAAGATTTGTGTCTGTAAACGCACGCACGATACAGGAGAAATGCTAGTGTGGGACGCTTTAAAAAAATAAAAAAATATAGAAGACTTTAGATAGATAAATTGACCCTTCTACGAGTAGATTGTAGACTTTTTGATTAATTACTCATATTCAAGTTAGTTTATCAGAATCATTATGCCGCCATTTGTATAATCTAATGTGCATTAGACTCTAACGTCGCTCCTATAATTTATAGCATCAAGTATTCCTTAGAAAACGGGAGGATGTGCTTGTCTGATAGTAATATATTATAGGTACTACCTACTTGCGATTGGCGAGTGGGCGTCTCGAGGACAGATTTATCGTGGAAACTATCAGACTGTATATCGAGGTAATTTCTATTAAGAGCAATTTGTAAACATTGTGAGGAAATTGAGTGGAATCCGAATAGACGTAAATTAATAAATATCATCGATCTTCAGATGATACTATGAACTCTACTTCTTCTTCTTCTTGTCCTTATCCCACACTAGGTGAGGTAGGCACAAGATCTATTTCGTAAATCCATGAGGTTTTGGCTTATTGTTTTATGACCGGCCGCCTGCCTGAGCTCAACCCTCCTTGGGAATACTCGTTGCGCTGTCGCGCGGGTGACCCAATGTGCAATGTGCAGATGATACTCTTAACTCTCTGAAGTTATCAATTCTACTGACAAAATCGTTGCCAAACCACAACCGTCAGCGGCCATATGTGCACTAGCGGTTGACCGCTAGAGCGGTAACCCGCCGCGGTTAAATTTTCTCTGCTATTAAGTGCGGTTTAGGGCGTACTTAAAGCGCGGTTTCATATTAAAACAAACCGTGAGGTTAACCGCCCTGGCAGCTAGCCGCTAGTGTGTATAGGCTGTCAGTTTCATTTCGTTTACGAAAGCTGTCAAAATGTCTAGTTTTGGTTTTGTTGTCAAATCATTTGAGAAACGAACGAACGAATGAACGGTTCGGTTTCGGTTTGTTTGCGATTGATCGACGTTTCTGTTAGTAGAATTGGTCCCCAGTATGCTGTATTATAGTTGTGCATTTTGAAACCCTCCCTGCCAGTATATTGACGACACGTTTGGTGCAGTGGTTGAGCGATTAGCTTCTGCGCTGCGGGTCGTGGGTTCGATTCCCGCGCGGAACGAATATTGGTATGGCCTACAGATAATTGTTCCGGGTCTGGGTGCTTCTGCATGTAAAGATTTGTGTCTGTAAACGCATCCCCGATACAGGAGAAATACTAGTGTGAGGCAGTTTTAAAAAAAAAACAAAAATATGTGCTTGCGGTACACAACAGGCACTCTGGGTTCGTCGGTGTCTTGTCATGTCCATCCCGACAACGTTTATCAAGACATGAGCGTCTTTAGTTAATAGAGCCTCGGCCGGCGGCAAACGATTAACTAAATGTTAGACGTTTAATTACACCGATAATGAAATGAAAAAACGTCTGGCTTTGCTGATGCTACGGTGTAGATATAGGGCTACTACGCAATTAAGTACTATTTGATTTAAGTACAAATAATCTAAGATATTTTGTCAAACAAACTATACATGGTTACTTCAAATTAACTGACAAAAGTTTACGTGGTTACTAGGTATCATTCAATTCATTGACTCCGAAGTAAAACGAAGCATGTGATTTTTCTAGAAAACCTTCCAATTACTTACTTGTTATTTCTATTCCATCTTAAAACGAACCCATTTTTTTCAGATGTATGTAAATATTCAAAAAAAGTTTTTTTTTTAATGTGTTCTTGTAAATTTTGACAAATGTCAGATCCGTCACTGTTCTACGATTATGACGAATTCGTTTTTTATTTAAATGTCTTCTTTTAATGAATTTAATGATACCTAGTAACCTTATAAAGTTTCGCCAGTTAATTTGAATTAACATTGTATTGAAAAAGTAATGTATTATCACACAAGGAATATGACCAAAAGCGCACAATCTTTTCGGTGAGCAAATAACCTTAGTAAAGAGACAAAACGTTGTAAAAACTAACAATGTAGATATTTACCTATCATAATTATTGCGGCTACATAAAATATTATTACTGTGAGTAAATATTTTTCTTTAGTAGCTGAACAATGGCGTGTTTCATTACATAGTTGTGCCAGTTATTATGTCAAAGGGCACTATATGGCCATGGCGGGGTCAATGATATGACAGAATGACATTTGAAACAACTGTCAGTGATCACAATGTAGTATTTCATTGAACTTCAATCAGACCAAATATTTGGGTCAATTTCGGCTGCATTACAGGGCATTATGGAGAAGTGGAAATAACGAGAGAATTAATAAGCTTTTAAGTAAAGCTTTTGCAAAAAAATGGTGTGTTTAATTGATCGGCGATCGAAAGACAGCAGTAATATCCAATAAAATGTTTTTTTCCAATAAAATAACGTATCATAACATCACGCCTGTATTCCCCGAAGGGTTGGGCACAGGTGTATAGTAACACCCTCATTTCGCCGTCATGTTTAAGTCCCATGTAATGGGGGCGAGCCTATTGCCATCAACCGGGCACAGATCCAAACTCCAGGCTGCTACTGAGGAATTCTACACGGAAAAACCCAATAACACTGCTCGACCTGGGGATCAAACCCAGGACCTCACGATCAGCAGTCGCGCTTGCCACCACTACACTAACGAGGGCAGTTATCTTTACATAGTATAAAACAAAGTCGCTCTCGCTGTCTGTACGCTTAGATCTTTTAAACTACGCAACGGATTTTAATGCAGTTGTCAGCAATAGAGTCAGCGATAGAGTGATTGAAGAGAAGGTTTACATGCCCCACATTAGTATCTAAATTGCACCCGTGCGAAGCCGAGGTGGGTCGCTAGTATTATATATTTATATTAGTTTATTGAACCAATACGACGGTGAAAATATGAATGCCATGTTTTTATTGTGCTACAACATGAATCTCATTTTTTTACTGTGTCAATATTTCTCTTTTATAGGAAATCAGACATAGAAAGATATCTAACCGTCAATTAAACATGCCTGCAAATTTTATAACACGCAGTTCCTCAAAGGAAATATTTACAACGTAACTATAATTGTGACGTCACTAATTCCCACCTTGTATAACATTCTCGAGTTGATTGACATCTCTTACAACTGTAACGAGTAAATTGATCGATAAATAATCGTATAATGCGAACAAGGACTATCGATAAAGCGTGTTTATTTTATATCGATGACAGATACAACAATATTATGAGTAACTTTCTTTTTAAACACATGATTGACTGAACAACTGACCAAAGACAATAACAATGATTGATGTATGAATGGTAATGCTTGTCATTTAGATTTCGTAGCATTAACATTACAAAGGTAATGGAAATGAAGGAGAAAGAGGGTATAGATTTTATGTTTTGATATCGTCACCGGAAAGCCAATACTACTTCAGCGCCATTTTGGCTAAAATGAGTTATATCGAGGGGTGCGAGGTAAAACCCAATAAGTATATACTAAAAAGTCCCTATTCAGAAAATTGAGTTTGAAATTTTGATGACGTGAAAATAAGTGTCATTATGTTAAATTAGATGCCTATTCTTAATAATTTAACAGTTAAATTAGATGCAAATTCTTAATAATTTTACTGTTAAATTATGATGTATTTGCATCTAATTTAACATAATGACACTTATTTTCACGTCATCAAAATTTCAAACTCAATTTTCTGAATAAGAACTTTTTAGTATATACTTATTGGGTTTTACCTCGCACCCCTCGATATATTATATCGTTGGATTGGATTTTTTTCTGCGTCGAAAAATACGAAATCCCAACTAACCAACGCAGAAAAAAAATCCAATCCCACGATATAATACATAACTCATTTTAGCCAAAATAATGGCTTTCGGAGTGACGATATGCAGACCACCTTACGCGACCAGTTGCGTTGCAAGCGGCGTTGGTTCGTTCATTTAGACGTTGTCGATTCGATGAAGTATAGCTTTACATCAAAGCATAACTTTACGATAGTATTATAGGCCAGCTAGATTTTTTTTCGTGGGGGTCGTTTATTGTGGACTCGCTTGTTAGGCACCGGGTTGCGGGTTCAAGCCCAGGGATATACCAATGTAACTTATTCAATTTCATATGTACTATCTTAGTTAATCTAAGATGCTACTGACATAACGGTGAAGGAAAACTTCACGAGGAAACCTAGACCCGACGGTCTGAAATCGCAAACCTTCAGTGAGCAGGCGTGGTGATCAATGTTCGTTCCTTCTCTGTATGAGAAGAGGCCTTTGCCCAACAGCGGGACGGATACAGGCTGATATTTATTTTTATTAACTTTTACTTTACTTGAATAATATAGATATAGTCGTCGGCACTTAACTTGGCAAGGTTTTAGCGTAATGGGAGTAAGTTTGCACATGTACACTTAGTGCAACAAAAAAATTGTCACTTTTATTGCTTGTCATTATTCTATGGTTATTGCCATATTTTATTTTTAAGCGTCTGTTTAGAAGAAAGACAGAAAGGAGAAGAATTATTTTCTCTACTCTTTCCAAGTTACGTGCTTGCGACTGTACCTACCATTACCTACATGAATATCAATATCTATTTGTCAGTACCCTTGAGCCACATGTCAGACAAATCTGCAATAGTACCTACACAAAAATGACAAATTGTTGGGCTGTCGCCAAAGAGCGCAGTAACTAACCCATTTCCTTCATTTGTCTTTCATAATTAGCGCGAGACGACACACAAATACATACCTACTTATTCATGACAATTCGCAATACAGGGTGTAGGTAAACGAAATTATGTAATCCGTTCAAACGTCGTGATGTACTGCTGACATAGATTAAACCTGCACGGGAAACATTAGGATTCAATAAACAATATCTCGAGAAATAAACATATGTTCTTAACGTGAGGCAATTTAGCGCCCCAAGCGAATTGCACGGCTATCGCTCGCCGCGCGGTCATTTAACTCGGGGCGCTAAAATGCCTCACGTTAAGAACACATGTTTACTTTTTGTATTTTTTTTTAATCCTATACTATCCCTTGCAGGGTTAATCTATGTCAGCAGTTCATCACGAGGCTTGTAGAAATTACATGATTTCATTTACCTACAACCTGTATACTTAAAAGTTGAACTCAAAATGAAGTTGCTTCTAATTTTTGTTCTAAAATCCATCTTACAATATGTTTCAGTAATTTATCTAGTCCACAATAAAAAGTTTATATTGTATCGACACTGAGATTCGTTTCATTGTTTCTGCCTTTAGAATATTTTATACGGCGGGTTAGGGGACCCGCCGCCCGACCAGTAACAGGCCCGAGAAGGCGGCGCGTTGTGTTCCGTGCGCGATTCTCAGGAGGATGTGGGGCAAGGCCTCACAGAGGAGAGGTCCGCCGAGGGTTGGCGGACCGGGACCTGCCGGGGTTGCGGTACATGCTTTTGCGAATCCCGCGACCCCGGCCGAACGGTCAGGAGGTGGAACACCGTTGGTTTTAAGCCGGTAAGAGTTCGGCAGACTCCTTCGCCTTCCCCGGGCGAGGGACATACATGAGGATTATCTAGCGATATAAAAAAATTAAAAAATCCTAGGAATACCTAGCCCCGGGTTGCGGTGCATGCTTATGCGAATCCCGCGACCCCGGCCGACGGTCGGGAGGAGGAACACCGTGGGTAAGCCAGTAAGAGGCCGGCAGAGAAACTGGTTTAAAAAAAATAATTAAATTACGAAAATTGGAAAAGCAGAAATCTTTTCTAATTACCTATAAGTGTTTCTTCGTTTGTTTCTGTTTTCATTGTAAAACGAGAAAATCTAACTTGTTTGAAATGATTTCAAACATAAACACGTATTCATAAACTTACTCGACTACTTGTACACTAAACATATAATACAAACTACTTTCATTAAAATTTATTATATTAGCATATCAAAGGCGTTTTCACTCGTGCGCTTGCGCATGGACCTTTGTATGGGCATTGTGTGTGCAGGGAGGCAAGACGTGCGCGTAAAGAAAATATTTGCATAATCATCGCATAAGCGACGGATTCATTGTCGCGGGTTGTTGTCCAATGTTTGATACGATACGTCAAGGTATATTTTGTGTAAGGAAACATTTTTTATGAATTAATAAAATTAACGGGGTTTATACTCAAAATAACGACCATTGATAACTTTTGTGTTCAGACATCAATTTAAAAAATTTCGTAATTAAAATTAAGCTAAAATAATTTTGTAGGTAGTTATCTGTATGGCGAATGCTGTGTGTCTTCCACCTAGTCTTTTTCCCAACTACGTTGGAGTCAGCTTCCAGTTTAATCAGATGCGGCTGAATACTAGTATTTTACACGGAGCGACTGCCATCAGACCTCCGCAACCCAGTAACTGGGCAATGCCGATATCCAAAGGTTTAGACCGATGGCGAATGCTGTATGTACCTACCTATAATAGACATCATGTCAGCACATGTATAATTTTTTTCAAATTATTTTGTTATTATACTGATGTTGGTATACCGATAAATAAATAAGCTAAATAAAAATAGTTATGTAAGTACTAAGTGAGTATATTTTGACGGCACGATTGGCGCAGTGGCTGAGCAATTGGCTTCAACGCTAGGGGTCACGAGTTCGATTCCCGCACGTAACAAATATTTGTATGACCTATATATATTTATTTCGGGTCTGGGTGCTTGAGATTTATGTCTTGTAAATGCCTGTGATACATGACCAATTCTAGTGCGGAAAAACATTATTTTAAATAAAAAAATAAAACATATTTCGTACACACATTTCAGTAGAATTTCTTTGTCGTCTCGTTAATAAATAAAGACATGTCCTGGAGTAAGACCCTCCTTTCTCAAACAGAAGCCTTTAATTTAGACGTGATGCCACCTGCTATTAGTTATCAATCGGTGGACAGTAAGATAACCGGTCAAATTGCTAGCCCAATTACCCCTAGCTGGCTTCAAGAAGCAGTGTCACCAAGGCCCGAATTAATAAACAGCTTTCATTTAAGAGATCTTCCAATGGTAGCTACCATAGGGTAGAATTACCTACATATATTTTGTCATTTTTTTTAAATAGGTCTCCTGTCTCCTTAAAACTACACTTAAGAGTGGTCTCTCAATGGAGAGCTGTTTATTAATACGGGCCCAAGTGTAGGAGAACTAGCTCTCACCGGATAATGACCCGTCTCCGCCCACCAAACGTGACGACTTGCTGAACTAAAGCCACATTAAAACTTAAAATGTTACCTTAGCAATTTCAACTGCTGTGTATACCACAGTGTACCACTAGATCCGAGTGTTGACGTAAAACAACTAACAAACACAACCTGCTAATCTGGAACCTAAGAAAATAATAATAGTTTGACGTGCCGTGCGAACAATGGAGTCATGCGCACCCGAGTGCAGTCAGCTGTCAATCAGTCGCGCGCCGGCGTGGGCGTCGATTGTACGTTGACATTGGAAAGTGGTCGAACAAACATTTTAGTGGTAACTAACTTTAGGCCGCGGCTTCGCTTGTGTGCGGAAATTATGATAGGTACATAAATTATGATAAATGAATCTAACGCTAGTAATTATGACTGTAATGTGAGAAGGGGTAACCAGAGGAATGCTACAGAACAACCACATCTTACAGCTAGTTAACACAGAAACTGTTTACAGGACCCGTTTTAGCGGATTAGTTTTTATTTTGGTGATGGCGCCTGTAGTTGTATGAGCGAGTTCATATACACTACAGTATTCCGAATCCAGCAAAATATTACTGGATCCGTTATTTTTATCGTACCCTGCCTGCCAGATGCGACGCAGCTGCCATTTGTTTAACTGATCCGTCGGTACAGATGTGAACAACACATCCAGTACCGACGGATCCACTGCGTGAACGGGCTTTTAGACAATAAGAGTTTTATCATTTATCGAACATTAATCCAAGACAGGATTGTCCGAAGATACGTTATATGGTACTAGTAGTTGCACGCGGCTCCACACGCATCCAAGGGGAATTACTTGATGTACCCGGTTTAAAAGTATACTAAGTATTACTTCCAGGACATGGTCTAGCCCAAATCCGTTCAGTTGTTTATACGTTATTGAGTAACAAACATCTTCTTATCTTTACAAACTCTTACATATGTAATATTACTAGCGACCCTCCCCGGCTTGGCACGGGTGCAATGTAGATACTATAAACCTTCCTCTTGAATCACTCTATCGATTGCTGAAAACTGCATTAAAATCCGTTGCGTAGTTTAAAAGATCTAAGCGTACAGACAGCGGGTGCGACTTTGTTTTATACTATTTAAAGATTGGAATAAATAACACAAAATTTATGTATTATAACATATACCATACAGTTTTCAGAGAAAAACTTTCAGAGATGAAATATTTTATTTTCAGGTGCCTACAAAATTACCGATTAGTATAGAATGATTTATATTTTCCTCATATTCTAAAATTCACAGAAAAAAAGTGCTCAAAAATTTTTTTTCACACCTGAAAGTCTTCATACGCACTAAACAGTGATTAATGTATTGGCGCTTACGCATCTATCTTCAATTTTGTGCTAACATATAAAGAGGTAATTTATTCAATTTACTGACAGTGATTTTTTATGTAATTTTTTACAGACTGCCTTGTGATCGCAAGCGCGACTACTGAGCATAGGGTCCTGGTTTGATCCCCAGGTCGGGCAAACTGTTATTGGGTTTTTCCATTAGGAATTTTTCAGTAGTTTTCGGAGTCAGGATTTGTGCCCGGTTATTGACAATAGGCTCGCCCCCTATTACATGGGACTTAAACATAACTGGCGAAACGAGGATGTACTAAATCACCTCTGTAAAATCCTCGCAAGTGTTAATCAAATTCTGATCCGCACATGAATTCGAAAAGTCACGGGCCTCCTGCATGGAAGGCAAGCGTTCAACCGCTAGGCTACCACGCTGTTCTTCTATACTATTAACTATACTAATATTATAAAGAAGAAGGATTTGTATTTTTGTATGTAACGAATAAACATAAAAACTACTGGACCGATTTCAACAATTCTTTTGCCGTTAGAATGCTACATTATCACTGAGTAACATAGGCTATATTCATTACTGGAATAAAACTACTTACGCGGGCGGAGCCGTGAGGACACAGCTAGTTGTTTATAAAATAAATTAAAAGTCAACACAAGAGGACTCAACGGAGTCCAGGCAAACTGAAAACTGATACGGTTTATCGACACTTGACGTCGTTGGCGTCTTTTTTTACCAAGCGCATTTTATCCGGACGGTAGCCGGTAATCCCCGTCTCCAGTTACTCGTCAATATTAAGTTTCCAGTCTACCAGTACAGTGTTTGACAGGCCAGTAATAAGGATAAGGATAAAGATTATGGTAAAGAAAGTTGTTTGGTAATGGTCTTTCAGAAAATAAAGTGAAATAATTTGTAAGTGTAAGATTGGTTAAAAAGTCTATGCTGTAAAAATTATCAATCGATCAACTAAGCCTACTGTTGAAAAAACACTTACCAGATATAGGTACTGCCGCACGATTCATAAACGCAGTAAGTAACATTTTGATCAAAAATGAGTTGATCATATATTCGTAATCACCATAGGATTGTGATTACGAATATATGATCAACAAATTTTTGGCCAAAATGTTACTTACTGCGTTTATGAATCGCGCGGCACTATAGCTGAATCACAATAAGATAGCAAAAAATATTATCACGTGTGCGGTTCTGGGTTTGATCCCCAGGTCGGGCAGAGTTATTAGGTTTTTCCATTTGGAATTTCTCAGTAGCAACCCGGAGTCAGGATTTAAGCCCGATTAATGGCAATAGGCTCGCCCCCTATGACATGGAACTTAAACATAACTGGTGAAACGAGGGTGTACTAAAAACACCTCTGCCGAACCTTTCAGAGAATAGAAGGCGTGATGGTTATGTTATTATCATGACATCGAAGTTGACGAAAAGCACTTGTATAAACTTTATTCCTAGCAACTTTCTTCATGCTACCCGAATTTACAAAAAAATATTTAGAATTTCAACTTTTTGTCACTAGCAAAATTACAAGTTATGTCTCATCGAATCCCACCAGTGAATTCCACCAGTGGTGGCAGTTTTAGTGGTGGCCATTGAGAATAAGCCATAAAATCTCTATTCACACATTTTCTCTGAGCTACATCTCTTTACGTTTCTAAAGAAAATAAGTTTGTTATTTGTTATTTGCAGCAATTAAATTTTCTTTAACAATGAAGGTAAGAAAACTCCACGCTGTAAACGCGCAGAACCAAACAGGTGATAATATAATAATGAATCGGTCACTGCTCAGTAAATCAGAGGCGCCGGAGGGCCCCACGCCCCTCACCTCCCCCCTCTCTCCTTACACTTTCAGCGAAAGCGACAACCCTGCGAAGGGCGATACTAATGTGTGTAGTATAACCATAAAATATTATTCGTTTAATTTATATTTCTGAAGACACTTATTATTTTCATGGCTGGTCTGCCTAGCCTTTTCCCAATTATGTAATTATGTTGAGGTCAGCTTCCAGTCTAACCAGATGCGGCTGAATACCAGTATTTTACACGGGACGACTGCCATCAGACCTCCGTCACCCAGTTACTGGGCAATACCGATATCCTAAGATTAGACCGGTTGTTAGACTTTCGGACTTTTGACTTCCCGTAACGACTGTCATAGGTATTTGTATGTCACCCGGCTCCGACTGTTTAACGTGCTCTCCGAGGCACGGAAGGCACTCGATGTGTAACGAACAGTCACCAATCCGCAGACTGACCGCGGCAAGCGAAGCTTAACCTCGCAAATCGTATGAGCCGCGTGTTTGGTAATCCGCCAGGAGCCTCTCAGCTGCGTAGCATCAATAAGAGTGAATATCAGGCCTATAACGCTTAGATTTCTGATAGTACACATGTCATGATCGGGTGTTCAGAAGATTAAATACACATGTATCCAATAACTGCCTCGTTGGTCTAGTGGTGGCAAGCGCGACTGCTGATTGTGAGGTCCTGGGTTCGATTCCTAGGTCGGGCAAAGTGTTATTTTATTTTTCCGTATTGAATTCCTCAGTAGTAGCCTGGAGTTTGGATTTTTGCCCGGTTGATGCTCACCCCCTAATACAAGGGACTTAAACATAACGGCGAAATGAGGGTGTTAACACCTCAACCCTTCGGGAATACAGGCGTGATGTGATGTATCCAATAAATCCACTGAGTTATTGCAGCAGTAGGTACCCTCAATAATTCCAAGAGGATAGGCCGTTCTGGAAATCCAAAATGACATACAAACTAAACCCATCGCCCAACAGTTCAATATTTTAATCTTTATTGCCCGTTTCAATTGGATACAAACACTAATACCTAGTTTCTCGAATTGAAACAGCGTAACACAATCCAGCTATCCAAGTAATTGATGGTCACTGCGCGTGCGTCGATAGCTTGCAGCCGTCAGCCATAGAATCCGACCGACGAATTATTGCGAAGGGAATTACAAAGATCGCGATGCACTTTCTACCGCAGACTCTCTTATTGGGCGGAGGTAATGCGCTATTTTTCAATTGCACGCCGTTCGATTCCTTTCTCGTATTACTTTCGCGTTAAATCTAAATTGTTCCTACTTCCTACTGCGAGATATGTAATGCTTTTCTTTTTTTTTTTGAGGTGGAAAAGTTCTTGAAACATTCTTCAATGCTTTTTGGTTGAATAAAATATAGCTCGTGCCGACATAGAGGAGAAGAACTTAGAATCCTGTACTATTAGGTCCTATTAGCATGGACATCTATACAAATAAATAAAATTGGAGTACCTGTTTGCAATGTCAGCTTTTTACTAAATGCATATGAAAGTATACGACACCTACAACAAAAAAAACAATAATTTTTAGGGTTCCGTACCCAAAGTGTAAAACGGGACTAGTACTAAAACTCCGTTGTCCGTCCGTCCGTCTGTCACCAGGCTGTATCTCATGAACCATGATAGTAAGACAGTTGAAATTTTATTTAAGGGGCTCCCATACAACAAACGTGATTTTTTGCTCGTTTTTATAGATATTGGTACGGAACCCTTCGTGCGCGGGTCCGACTCGCACTTGGCCGGTTTTTGAAATGTTTTTCTGTCTGTATGTTTGTTTGTTTGTTTGAGCTAATCTCTGAAACGGCTGGACCGATTTTGACGCAACGTTTACTGGCAGATAACTGATGTTATAAGAAGTAACTTAATCTACTTTTATTTTAGAAAAAGAATTAGGGTACCGCGCCAAAATAATAAAACACATCCGACTTCTACGCAGACGAATTCGCAGGCTCAGCTAGTAGATAATAAATAGAAATATGAACGGTGCGACCGCCGAGAAAATACGTTCCTAACACCATTAAAAGCGCTTAACTATTTTAGTTTTACGTTATAATATGAAACACGATCTATCAGGAACGCATTCTCGCAGCAACCGCACTGTAGCCCTACCAATTGGACACGTACTTGTAATTTTTGACAGAAATTAACATTATATCTATCACTTTGTTATTAAAAAGCCGCGATCGACCTAAAAACATCAACGCACAACAGTCATTGTTATTTGTAATAATACATTTTGCAATGGATACGTCAGTCACTAACGAATTACCAAACAACATTAATATCAGACCCTACATAGTCCGACGTGGGTGTTTTCCCATATTCAATAATACACAATTAAAAGGTTAATGCACTCGCTAATGGCACGAGTCGATATAAGTATCGATACTCATGACAAACTATCGAATAGTAAATCGATGAATACAAAGTCACCCACGCGTCTACGGGCGGTCTGCCTGGCCGTGTTTATTAATATGCCCGATTCGAGTCTATTAAACTGATATTATGTCAATAGATGCCGACTGAGTTATATTTATATTATTGGTCCTGTACCAGGGAACCACAGGTTGGACGTTGTTGATGGCAAGGCAAGTACAATAAATAGCGATACCTCTGACTTTTCGAATTCATGTGCGGATCAGAATTTGTTTATCACTTGCGTTAACGGTGAAGGAAAACATCGTGAGGACACCTGCACACCAGAGGGCTCCATAAAGTTCTTGATGGTGTGTTTAGTCCACCAAGCCGCGCCAGGCCAGCGTGGTGGACTAAGGCCTAAACCCTTCTCATTCTGAGAAGAGGCCCGTGCCCAGCAGTGGGACAGTAATGGGCTAAATTATATTTATGTTATGCGCGCATTTTTCATCGCGTAATTGCATCGCTGTATTTTTATTGCTTGAAAGTTTTTTTTTTCAAACCTTGCCCCACTATAGGATTTCATCGGCATCGTGGTTACGTTTAAACACACAAATCTTCACATGCACAAACATTCAGACGCGCAACAACTATCTGTAGCCTCTGTAGGCCATACAAATATTTGTTCCATGTGGGAATAGAACCCTCGACCCGTACTACACCAAACGTGTCGTTTTATTCGAACACATACTAATACAAGCCTTTCGATCGTATAATAAATCTTAGTACTTTATAAAAACTAGCTGTATCCTCACGGCTCCGCCCGCGTAAGAAGTTTTATTCCAGTAATAAATTGGTATAGCTTATGTAACTTAGTGATAATGCAGCTTACTAACGGCAAAAGATTTTTTGAAATTGGTCCAGTAGTTTTTTAGTTTATTCGTTACATACAAAAATACAAATCTTTCCTCTTCTTCATAATATTAGTATAGATTGTATCTCTTAGCTAAAAATGTTAATAGGTTAAAAGTACCTACCCATTTCCTTCCTTTTAAGTTCTATTTAAGAATTTCCGATTTTTTTCCATCAGGTCCCGATTAATCGCCGGCCACGTACAAGCCCGCAATCGGCATCTAAGCGTGGTATTTATAATTGGCTCCTGTTGGCGACTCTGTACTGTTAATTGGCACTACGAGATTCTCTCGATGCCGCTGCGTAATTACGGAGCGAGCGAGAAATTGTCTCCGGAGAACGCTGTTAGACCAAACGTTGCTTATCTATACTAATATTATAAAGCTGAAGAGTTTGTTTGTTTGTTTGATCGCGCTAATCTCAGAAACTACTGGTTGGAATTGAATTTTGTTTTTTGTGTTGTATAGTCCATTTGTCGAGGAAGGTTAGAGGCTATATAACATCACGCTACGACCAATAGGAGCGCAGCATACATGAAAAATGTTGCAAAAACGGGAAAAATGTCCACCCGTGTAAAGCCGGGCCGGGCCGCTAGTGTAACTATGGAATTAAATAACGTGGTCATTTACATGCTAACGTTTTTGTATTTTGAAGAACAAACAGGGCATTATTTGCATCTCTTTTTGTAGTTGAAAGTGGGAAATCGATTCATACTTTTTCGATAAAACTGATTGCCTCATTACTCATTATGTATTGATATTAATGAATAATTGGAAGCTGCCTTTAGTGACTGTTTGATTGTAATTGAGAGGCTGAATAGATAAATAAAAATAAAAACGTTTCTTTTTATAAAATTCTGATGACGTTTACATTTTGACAGTTTCAGTTGGAATGCTGCTAGCAGGAGGCCATGTTGAGAATGGTATACCAAAGTCTGTATTATTTACATCTCTCATTTGAGAGATCTTCCAACAGCAGCTAGCATAAATTAGAATTCCAAACATTCGTCAACTTTTTTTTTAAATACCTCTGTTGTGGTGTTGAAACTATACTTAAGAGGGGTCTCACAAATGACAGCTGTTTATTAAAAAGGGACCAAAGACATTCAATACTGTAATACCGCTAGTCCACACAGAAACTGTTTACAGGACCGTTTTTAGCGGGACCGTTTCATCCAGTACTGACAGATCCGTTAAAAACGATCCTACGAAAACAGATCCGCTGTGTGAACGGGCACTTAGTGCTCAACTTGCCCAGTACCTACACCAAAAAACGCGTGACGGACACTGCAAACATGAAGAAACAATTTACATCCAACCTACATTCAAACGAGCGACAATGCAAATCAAAACAGTCCAACACACACTACCGTTACTTGTAACAGCCACCCGTTTACATCGACCGGACAATCGCCGAGCAATAAAATCAAGACAAACGATCTCTTTCATATCTTTGTTGATTGCCTGTCCAACTCAGAACGCAGTTCCAATACTCAATCAAATCGAAGTGGGTCGAGTCATTAGTGGGCCCTTAACTGGGTCGCATTGTGAATTGAATATTGTGATAATTTACCACGAGATGACGGAGATTATGGATGAAATGAGACAAGTAATAAGTGCATGTTGTATGGAATAAGAACGTGCGTCTCTAAAATTGAGGTATGATTGGCGTTTTGTGTGTCAGTTGCTGCAGGTAATCAGTTACTAAGATTTGTAGACCATTAACTGTTTTAGCAGTGATAGCTTAGTGGTGTGACCGTCGGACTGCCGAGTCATAGATCTCGAGTTCAAACTCAAGGCACGCACCTCTGACTTTTCGGATTCATGTGCGTTACATTATTATTTGCTTAAAAACGGTGAAGGAAAACATAGCTAGGAAACCGGCGTGCTTGAGAGATTTTTCTTGACGGCATGTGAAGCCAAGTCAGAGGCCCATGGGCGGCATAAACTGTGACACCAGGTTAGTCACTAACCACACGAAAAGAAGAACTGTTTTGACTTTTGTTTGATATGTGCTGTGTCGGGGCCACATTTGCGGGATATGACGAATGTAACACTCTACGAATGTTTGTACAAGTGGCAATGGGGCCCCAACACTACAGAAAGTTAGTTTGGAAGCAATTGTGGATGCGGAGAGAAATTCGCATTTCTGGCACAGCGTTACTTATCTAGTACAAGTCAAAAGAAGAAGTATTTATACAAATTATATCGGTAAGTACTTGGAAGTTGGAACTGCTAATGTAGGTACGATGCTATACATCTCAGATGAACATTTTCCGATACTACGAATACTCTTACTATCGATCGATGCCGGCATAAAAAACCTACGCACAGCAACTTAAAGTTCCATTATACTAATATAGCTTTAAGCTTTAACCTTGAGGTCGGTTCCATCAATTGCATATAAAATCAAAATTGCAAATACCGTTATTCTACTCAGCACTACATATACCTAGGTACATGGTTACAAATCTGAGTCTTCGTCGCAGTTATACGGATTTACCGTTATAATAACATACTGTGAACTACGTAGAACATATTTAAAAAAAAAAACAGGATAAAAAAAGGAAACAATGTATGGAATATTTTTGCACCATTAAATCAATTTTATATACTTCGACGATTTTGTTATGGCGTGTGTTATCGTTACACATTGTTTTAATTTGATTCGTATACCTCCTACTTACTGATAAGCCTTGCAGTTTAGGCTCAACTGAAGACCGTAAATATATTTTTATAATAACTTTGAGTCTTAATAATACAGTCTAGTCCGATAGCCTTGGTTGCCTTTCTTGGCAGTTGGCATGAAGCTGCACAGAATCTTGACAGATGAGAGGAACGGAGGGAGGCCTATACCCAGCGGTGGGACAGTACAGGTTAATTATAATAATAAATAGTCAGATAGGGTCGCCCCCTATTACATGCGACTTAAATATAACGGCGAAATGAGGGTGTTACTATACACCTCTGCCCAACCCTTCGGGGAATGCAGGCGTGATATTATGTTAATAAGTCAGATAGTCTGAAAAAAGTGAATGAGATTTCTGTCTTAATTTTTTATTCCTTTACAATTTTTACAATAGACGACAAAGGTTTTTTATGCGAAAAAATATCTTGATATTTACTACTATTCCACTGATTTTTGTTCCAATTGTATTACAGTACTAGCTTTTACCCACAGCTTCGCTTGTGTGATTTTTTTTCACCCGCTTAGGGGAGACATTTTGAAAAATCCTTCCTTAGTGGATGCCTACGTTATAAAAGGTACCCGCTGCCAAAATTTAAGGTTTATTAATTTCCAATTGATGTTAGCCAACTCTGCTCCCATTTTTAAAAATGGACAGAGAAAAATTTATAAATGTAAAAAAATTGTGAAAAACAATACACACTAAATTAAACTTATAAGACAAACTAAAAGAAAACTATGAGAAATAACTTTCTTCCCCTTTTTAACCCCGTTATGGGATGAATTTCAATAAAATACGAAACACGTCTTCCATCAATTCTGTTAAAAAAGGATTATGCAAAATTTGAAGTAGATTGGACCAAGGAATCATGTTGTCCCATACAAACTTTGCCCCCCTTTTTCACCCCCTTAGGGGTAGAATTTCGAAAAATCCTTTCTTATCGGATGCCTACGTCATACAAAGAACACACTCTCCCCGTTTCAGGTCTCTACGATCAGCGGCTTAGGCTGTGCGTTGATCCGTCAGTCAGTCATTCAGGACAAAGCATTTTATATGTATAGATCACCAGAGAGTAGTAAACCGTGGTTTTAGGCCAAGGCCCGACTCCGCCCTGTCTCGCCGGGTTATTAGCCGGCCACGTTTGGATGGGCCCTTATCTGGGTCAAGCAAATTTGATATCCAATGGACACTATAAAGTTTTATTACAAAAAATTGCCAGCGATGATTGTGATTATTATAGTATTAACCCTTTTAGAATTGGAGATAAAGATAATTGCTTCACGAGAGAATGCAGTTCCTATATGAATCACCCGTTATGTTCAAATTGTGCCAAATGTCTGAGACGGTAGTGTATTTATTTTTTATGGAAAGTATTTTAATTTGCATGAACAAAGAGAGCATTTTTATTATTATAATTAATCGGTTTTAGCGCCAATTTTTCAATCGTCAGATAAATTTTATCTGAGAAATAAATATGGCGGTTTGACATATTTTTTGTACAAAAGCTGTCAAACCGCCATATTTATTCCTCAGATAAAAGTTATCCGACGGTTGAAAAATCGGCCCTTAATTAACTTCACTTCGGATATTTGTTTGTTTGAATCAAATCTTACGACAGATTTTTCAACTACTTCTGCTTAACCGATCCCCCTGAAACTTCGCAGACAAATTCAATTCCCATGACAATACAACATTATAATTATGTCAACCTTCAATCCTCAAATTCTGATGCTGCAGGGATACTGCAAGATAAAACCGTTTAACTTAAAAGTTTTTTTAAGTGATTAATTGAATTTAACTGCCTCATTGGTCTAGTGACGGCAAGCGCAACTGCTGATCGTGAGGTCCTGGGTTCGATCTCCAGGTCAAGTAAAATGTTATTGGGTTTTTCCGTCTGGAATTTCTCAGTAGCAGCCCAGAGTTTGGATTAGTGCTCGCCCCCTATTACATGGGACTTGAAAACATAACGGCGAAATGAGGGTGTTACTATACACTTCTGCCCAACCCTTCGGGGAATAAAGGCGTGATGTTATGTTATGTTAATTTTATTTAAATTTAAAGCGAAACAGTTTACATAATTTTGCCCGAAAAATTAACTTTCCCACCGTATTGACACATAAAATTCTATCAAACACCCTATATTGACCAATTTCTCCGTTCCTCTAACTTCATACCTTGAATCTTGCAACACGTCATCTGCAGCTATTGTGGTGCCAAACTGGCCGGCACCCACTTAGGCTCATTATAATAAGAAAGCCGTCAATGACTCAAACCGGGAAGCGACTCCAAGCTACTCGGTGCGCAAGCGCAGCTTTAAATTACATGCATACTGGGTGGCGCCGGGGGCAAGAAACAATGTGTTATTGTTGGTCTCTCGTGACGGTTTGGGTTCAATCTGAACAGAGCTTTTAAGTTTTTAATAAGTTTCTGAAAGCAATTTTGCAGTTTTTTTTTTAATCTGTCATGTTATGATACCTAGGTACGGGTTATGCCGTAGTCTCCTTTGCTGCCGAGTCTTGTTAATAACGACGACACGTTTGGTGCAGTGGCTGAGCGATTGGCTTCTGCACTACGGGCCGTGGGTTCGATTCCCGCACGAAAAAAATATTTGTAAGGCCTACAGATAGTTGTTCCGGGTCTGGTTGTTTGTGCATGTAAAGATTTGTGTCTGTAAACGCACCCACGATACAGGAGAAATACTAGGTTGGGGAAACGAAATTACCACAACAAACGTCCTAATCCTCGTAGCCGTACATATATGTATTTTTAAAAAGCATCTTTAAAAAATAACTACACAATGGAGCAATGAATCCGGGTCACTAACATACACAAAACAATGTTAAACAATATTTTCCGAGGTATTAAAGTCTATGTTGGTGACCCGGATTCATTGCTCCCGAGTGTAACTTTGCAGCCAATAGAACTGTCTGACTTTATTGTTTAAACTTCAAACAAACAAAGAATTTGAAAGACACCAGTTAATATTATTTGTAAGTACATCAGTATATCAAAAACACTTCAGTATCTTATTAGGCATCATAGAAAAGTCTCGGAACTGACGGAACCCGTTCAAGAAATGAAGGAAAATTATTCTTGTTCTCTTGTTGTTCGTGAATCATTTCGCTATCACTTTTGCATCGATGTGTTCTAACTATAGTTACTTGTATAGTATGATATACACATTTGAATACTGCGTGTCATCGTAATGTTGATTACCATAACAAGGAACAGAGATAAACGCCCACTCATGTAATATTGAAATCTTGTAATATACATTTGTTGTTGTGTTGTAGATTCCAAGTTCCAATCATGATCGAATCCATTACGTTTGCAAAATAATGCATTCACTGATATCTCCGTAGAAAGGTATTTTGTTTCTTTGATGATTTAATTATATTTCCAAGATTATGCCCAGATCTAAAGGCGCTATCTGTCCGGGATTCCCCGGATTTGTCATAGTTTGGTAGGGCGTCCGGGGGCACACGGAGGGGGTTCTCAAAAAGAGAACGTCGCATTGGCAGTTTCGTACATTTTCTATTCCAGCAATTATTTCTACGCAGCACACACGTACTTACATGACTTGGGTATGGTAAAAATGAAAATCTATACTAATATTATAAAGAGGAAAGATTTGTATTTTTGTATGTAACGAATAAACTTAAAAACTACTACACCGATTTCAAAAATTCTTTTGCCGTTAGAAATCTACATTATCACTGAGTAACATAGGCTACGGGCGGAGCCGTGAGGACACAGCTAGTTTAATATATTTGAATATTTTCAAGGGCGTCCAGGGAAAAATCCCGATTTTAATCAAATGTCAGCGGTTTTAGCAATCTTTATTCGATGTCGGCAATTTAGGTGATAGCAGCCCTACTCAGATACGACGATACTAAAATGATTATTGCTTTAGACTTACAACGATATTTTTTTTAATAATATTCGTACGTATTTGAGGCATAAAGGTATGAAACCGGTCGCTAAATTACGCGGTTTACATGAAGAAGACATAAAACAATACAGTTTGCAGTTTGCGTAGATACCAATGCATAAAAGTTCTACTCATAATGCTTACCAGCAGCCGATCAAAGCGCATTGCAAGTTTGTATGCAAATTGTGGAACGTTTTATGCATAAATACATGAACACAACTTATTTTGCAAACATTTTACACGGAAGGTATGTAGATAATATGTAGGGAATAGTAATCCCTACTATTTGTTACCAACTCGTGGTATTTTCTAACTATATATAATGATTTAGTATCAATGTGTTCGGACCTCAAACCTAAATGAAAAAAATATAATGTCTAAGTGACCCTTACCTGAACATCTCTCCTCTGCGGCGGCCTCATCACCGGCGGTCCGGGAGCGGGCATCCTTAACAGCGGTGGAGCGACGTGCCTATAAACCGGCGTCTGCGGCTGCGGCGGCGGCAGCGGCGGGCGCGGGCCATGCAGCACCGTGACTGCCGGCACGAGTGGCGGCGGCCGGCGCTCCATGGCCCGCTCAACAATCGCCAGGTGCTCTGACGGCCGGATCAGCCGCGGGGGAGCCGGTAACCGCAGCGGGTCCGGTTGCATACGCGGGCGCGGTTCCGGCGGGCGCGCGGTCTGCCGCGGCGGGGGCGCGGGCGCGCGCCGTGCCCTCGCCGCTTCCGATTCGTCTGCCATCGGTGCGCGCCAATCTGTGGACAAGGAATTCGAATTATGAATAACATTTCTTTTAAATGTTCATTCAGGTGAGTGAGTAGTTATCACAATAATTAATTATTGTATTAAGGGTAATACATCATGTAATTCAATACCAATAACTATTTATTTCTAATTAATTAAATGTACTTAATTGGTATTAATTACTGAAAGCTATCATTACACTTCTTGATTATCTTTAATTATACAGGCATATCTAAAAAGGTGCATTATCTGAATTTCTCAACACATCCTACCTACATACGATCAATCACGAGAAGGGACAAGCGTTCGTTAATTGAAATTTATCGAAAAACACATTCGCCCTCTAAACAAGCAAAGGAAATCGCATAAAATGAAATTGGGGTGCGCTCACACTATCGACAAGTGTACCCAAGGTAATGGAATAACAATCTGTGACGCAATCCCTCCTATCAATCTTGTTCACGCTTAAATAAAAATAATAATGTTAATGTTAATAAATTGTTTTCTTCATAACCAATGTTTTAAGAGCGCGCCATCTGTCCGTTACGAGCGGAACTCGGTAGACCGGTAGGATACGAAGTGATTTTTACGTTGGACGCATGGCCGCCCGTAGTTGGCGACGGCGTGTCTGCGTTTGCGTACTATTGAACATTGAACTCTACATGGCAATGTATTTGTAGGGTAATAAAGGCATTTAAAACGATAGCCACATCCATGTGATTTTTAAGGCTTTTAAATGGATATTTTCCTAATAGTAGTTTTGTACGAGATTTGAATACGTACGATCGTATTAAGCGAAATAGGACTTTGTTACCGACTTTATCTTCTGCAGATCTAAATTCACAGCACAAGGTCTTATTCTCTGATATAAAATTTCCATCCGCATTTAGCCGTATCTAAATATAAAACTCTATTACAATAGTGCAAAAATAGATCTAGATATAGGTATCTTTAGCACTAATTTAGTCCGTCTAATAGTCATGAATAAAACATGACAATGTAAATAATGTTACATAACGGGCTCTCGTTTATGGGTTGCCATTTTATAAATCATTACTGTTGCATTTGCATGCGATATCTGATTGAAGATTTGAATTACACTAGCGCAATAATGGCTTTACGATCCGTTATTTCATTCAGGTGTTAAAACATGTCGGGAATATTTGTTTGAGATATTATTATCAGCACCTTTTTGCCTTCTAAATAAATGTTTGGTTTTTTGTTTATAGCCCGTCCCTATATTAATAAAATAATTACCATATAAAATTAACAGTTTCAGAAGTCGGTGCTGATTCACGCTGAACCAAATTGAAGGCACCGACTTCTGAAACTGTTAATTTTATATGGTAATTATTTTATTCTTTATTGAAGTCGGTTTAATTTTTTTGTAAAATATGTTTTTATTTTTTCATTTTAGTGGCCTTAATTAAAACTTGGTTGGACCTACTAAAGACGCTGCTCATAACATAATCACATCATCGCAATATGCGTACTGTTCGTAATTGAGGAGTTCCATTGTCTATATCCGAAGTTCTTCATCAGAACTTCACCAAATTTAAATGGGACCAACTTCGAAGTATAACCTATCCATTAAAAAAAGAATCATCAAAATCGGTTCACAATTGGCGAAAATATCGATGAACATACACAAAAAAAAAATACATACAGACGAACATAGTAACCTCTTCCTTTTTGGAAGTCGGTTAATAAATAGCTCTTAACATGTCACTGATATCATCAATTCCAACCAAATTGGAATTGTCATCTTATTTTCATTCCTTTTGTAGACTTAAAATTACTTAGTTTATTAATTAAAGCAGTATTTCGAGAGTTGTTAAAACACAATACTACTTCGATAAGATCTACTCTCTTACGGGAGTATTTATAAAACGGTACCAACGTAATACATATATTTTAACACCGTCATCAGTATTTCAAATTTCAAGTCTGTTTTCGTATTAAATTCTTCCTACAGTTAACTCGTGTGTCTACCTGTCTAGTGCTAGCAATTGGAGAGTTCAAGCTTACATTTTACGAGGAACATTATCAGGCAAACAAGTGTGTAGGCACAGCATATCTGACACATTTCAGCTTTCTAGCCAAACCACTCGGACTTGACAAACTTGACCACAGAGTTTGATATCGCTGGTTTTCTATTGACATTGAGTTAGGAATGGTTAGGAAAGTAAACAAACACCTATCTAATAATACATACACGATGCAATAAAAACAAGAATTAAGGATAGAAGTACCTACTTAAATTGAATAAAGCATATCGCCGTCCCCGGAGAATATAATGGCATTCGCAAAAACACAACTTTTCAGAACAATATAAAAACCGATTTTTGACGACTGCTTGCCAGTTACTAAACATAAGTAGAACCGAAAAAGCTCAAATGAAAATTCATATATTCATATTCGTTTCTACTTATGTTTAGTAACTGGCAAGCAGTCGTCAAAAATCGGTTTTTATTGTGTTCTAAAAAGTTGTGTTTTTGCGAATGCTATTATATTCTCCGGGGACGGCGATATAAGGAAGGTAAGATAGATTTAGAGGCAAAATTTGTAACGAAGTAGAGTAACTAATTATTTTTATATTCGCAGGACCCAGACACACTTAATATAAATGATAATAAATCCATTTGGTGAGGTAATTAAAACGTACTTGATGACAATAACGTTTTTTGGAATGTAAACAATTCTGAAAGAAAGTACGAGAAGCAACGAGTAAAAAATGTCAAATTAGCAAAATATCCGCCACAATAACTAAATACGTAAATTATCAGAATGTAGAGATTTAACGTAAATATGGTCTCCAGTGGACTCCAGTGTATGGACTACAAATAAAAGTCAGTCAGATCGAAGCAGGTTGACAGGCACTTCATATAAGTACCTAATAACAGCACAGTTGTCTCACCCACACGTCCTTTATTGTACAGGCAAATCTCTTCGATACCGTAACGTGTAAGACCACTTAAGATTTACAATAAACACCAATATCTTCGTCGAAACCCTCCGTGTAAGCTTAAAATAAATTGTGAACAATATCATTCGGCTCAGCTCAAACCCAAAAAATCCGGTTCTCACACAAGATTTATATCCAAAAAGACAAAATGGAAGGGCGGTTCGGCTACTTGACTAACAGGTCTAAAAGCCAGCAATTAACTGAACGGTTGAGTTGAAAGGTCTAATTGACAAACACAATACTAAAAGCGGGGAATGTTTGTTCGTTTACCCCATCGCTGTCTCCCTTTCAAGGACTCTTCTGAGGCGATTAATTACGTCATACGTGCTAATTAAGAACATCCTACGAGTAGAACTTGTCTCTTTGTTTATGGCGATTGAAATTTATAGGAATGCGTTTACTTGGAGATATATGGAGGTTTTATTATACGGAGTAATGTCGTTAACGAACTTGAGCGAGTAAAGATGGTCCAATGTTTATGGCGACGTGACAGATTTGCTCGGCAATTTATTTTTATTGAACGTTTATCGCTATTATTTCTTGCGTATCTCTCAATTAAAGATTTGCGTTAATCGGATTTAGTTTTGCCTCGAAACTGCCCCGTTGGTCTAATGCTGATCGTGAGGTCGTGAGTTCGATTCTCAGGTCGGGCAAAGTGTTATTGGGTTTTTCCGTGTGGAATTCCTCAGTAGTAGCTCGGAGTTTGGATTTGTGCCTGGTTGATGGCCATAGGCTCACCCCCTATTACATGGGACTTAGGGCGAAATGAGGGTGTTACTATACACCTCTGCCCAACCCTTCGGGGAATACAGGCGTGATGTTATGTATGAATTTAGTTTTTGTCTTATTTTATTTTTTTACAAAAGTAACCCTACTGAATCTACAGATCTCTTAAAACAACATCAAAGAAAGACAATGGCAATAAAAACGTTATTGTTGAAGATAACGATACCGATTAAACATACAGATAAAACGGTTTCCTTACACACACGTAAACAATGTTGGAGTTCAATCACAACACTTCAAACAAAGGCTGCATTCAAACAGTTATTTGCAAACCCTCAGTAAATTTAAAATTATTCTTGATAACCGATAATATTTCACACTGACAATCACAAGTGCACTGAATACACGAATAGGTGCAATATACACCGTTGCTATGGCAACACTGTATACGTTTTTCCCTCCAAAATGAACGCATGCGCGTCACTATAACGCTGCCAATGCTCATGTACAATCAGTTAAAGGGAATTAGACTCTAGGGCGTTGTAATTGAGTTGTACGTTATAGAATATTCAATTGGTTGGGGGTCGCGTGTCTTGCCCCACGCAAACTTATTCCTTTCGAATGATAGCCCGCAGTAGCAATTTTCCTATTATTATTAAAATATGTATGGGTATGTAGGGGTGATTGCACGGGGGAAATATTTCTCATTTTCTACTTACGTAAGATTGCTTGTTTCATTTTCACTACCGGTGTTTAAAGTACGCTGTGGACTACCAACTATAATGATGACTTTGTCCATACGATAATAACTTGCAACTAGCACATACAAAGTGTATTTCGATAGGGTTGTCAGAACATTCGTGTCTGGAGTTTATTGCCTATGCAGCTTGCCCAAATTAAATGATTTTGTACTCGTAATTTACTACTTCAAAGAAGTAGGGACAGTATTAAACACATCTCTCATTTGAGGGGTTCCTCTAAAGTGTAGTCTGTTTTAACAAGACTTGAGAAGTAAATTATATGGAATTCTACTCTATGGTAGCTGCTGCTGGAAGATCTCTAAAATGAGAGCTGTTTATTAATACAGGCTTTAATATACTTAGGTACGTAAAATATTTACATACAAATATCGTTTCCTGCCGCCCCCTTGCTTCGGTTGATAAAAGTAAAGCTTATCCTTTACATTTTAATGCAATAAAAAAGTAAGGGACGAAAACCTAATATCTTTCCTAATATTATTCTAATGACTGATTTTATCTTTTAAATTACCATAGTTCTGGAACGTTACAACCCTTGAACTAACTCGTAAGTCGTGTAATAGGTATCTCAGGTATGCCATTAAATTAATATGGTTTTCTGTTTTTCCATTTGTCTTGCTGGTATGCGCACAATTCGCATATAATCAGATAGATACGAATCAATGAAGTTAGTCACACACTTCTGTCTTTACACAGCATTGTTCTACTTACAAAACAAATATTTAATCAATGTTGCCAGTCTTTTATTATTGGAACATCCCTGAAGATGTGCGGATATAACATTGCCTATATAAATTTTATAGCATGTGTAACTATGTGAGCAACTTGTTGGTTGAAAATTATGAGATTTAAAATCAAAATACCAAGAATCTTCAAAGATATTCACAAAACAATTAACGCCAATTCTCTATTTAAAACGTAGAGCTTCTTATTTTGACAGGCTGTAATAATTGTATGTAGGTTAGATAATAATGAAATGTGAGAAAAGATAGTTACCTTAATGTTTGACATGAGAACCGTCGGCTGTTTAAAGAACAAAGAAATATTCATTGTCAATAAATTAAAGAGAATGAATTTTGTATTCAAGTCACAGGTAATTATCGCGCGTTCGTATCGTAGGTGCACATTAATGAGGGTCTAGAGGACCACCCTAGAGGATACGTGGGGCGAATGACACTGCGGTAGACGAAGGGTTGGCTCCGAATTTTAAAATTAATTTTTGTTCACTCAATGGTGTTTCTACAACGTGTTACAAAAATGCCTAAAGCCGAAAGGGGTTAAAAGGTCCCTTATAAAGAGTCTATTGGCCATATTTGAAAACCGTAGTATAACCAAAAAAAAGAATTTGGATAAAACATAAAATAATCATCACTGAAACGCAACCCTAAAAACTTAAAACTAAAGAGTAGACTACCCAGAAAATGATTTACATTCTTACCTAATTTCCTCTGAGAGGTAAATGACAACAACCATAAAAGACTACTTGATTATTTGCATTTTTCATGGGGAATTATGTAACGCGTTGTCTATGGCTGTATTTTTAAAACTTGCAATAGACATAAAAAACAGTTGTATTGTACGTGGTTAAATAACCAGTTATTTTCTCTTAATTTACGTTATTAACACAGTTAAGAATGTTTAAAAAGAAATCGAATCGTAATTTCAGCATTGCCAAGTGTCGAAACTCAATTTATCGCGAAGAAAGTTATTTAATGTTGCTATTTAACATTTTTACGTGTCGAATAAACGATGGGTAATAACATAATTGCTCTGCACGTAAGAAAATGCGTCGATTAACGAACAATCGTCCTTATAAAGGAGTGAAACCGACGAAATTAAGAAAATTATAAGAATAATAACTCTAGCAATTATGTTGAATACACAATACGAAAATAATTAAGTTTAAGTACATGTTAAGTGTTCAAGTTACTGTAAAAACTGGTAATTGTTAGGTCTTGCATGTAAATGTTAAGATTTACGATGCATTTTTTTTTCTTCACAACTTTATTAATAGTTTTAGTTTCGTTGTTCAATATTTTTAACCGACTTCCAAAAAAGGAGGAGGATCTCAATTCGACTGTATGTTTTTTTTGTATGTTTGTTTCGCGATATCTTTGCTAATTGTGAACCGATTTTAATTATTATTTTTTTGTTTGAAAGAGTGTTCTTTCGAAGAACCTAAAGTTTTTATAACCCAACCGAATCGTAGCGTAGCGTTGTACTAAATGGATTTAAAAGTAATTAATATAAACATAACATCACGCCTTGTACTACCCGAAGAGATACAATACCGTATAGCCAGTTATGTTTAAGTCCCATGTAATATAGGGCGAGCCTATTGCCATTACTCGGGCACAAACCCAGAGCCCGGGCTGCTACTGAGAAACTTCTAATGGAAAAACTCAATGACACTTTGCCCGACGAACCCAGGACCCTATACTCAGCAGTCGCACTTGCGACTTGAGTGAGTGACTTGACTTGAGACCAACAAGGCAGCTAAAAGTTATATTTTTCAAATGTTTACCGTGTCTATAAAGTAAAAACAAAAGAACAAAAATAATAAATGTGAAAGTTTTTGAACATAGAGATGGGATGTTTATTACTCAATCACGCATAAACGGCTGAACTTATATAGATAAAATTTAGCACACAGATAGATCATGTCCTGGATTAACACTTATGATACTTTTTATCCGGGTACATGAAGTAGTTTCTCTAGGATGCCAGTGAAATCGCGGACAACTGCTAGTATTTTATAATATTACTAGCGGCCCGTCCCGGCTTCGCACGGAGCGGGACACGGGACATTTTTCGCGTTTTTGCAACATTTTTCATTTATGCTCCGCTCCTATTGGTCGTAGCGTGATGTTATATAGCCTATAAACTGCCTCGATAAATGGACTACCCAACACAAAAATATTTTTTCAATTCCAACCAGTAGTTCCTGAGATTAGCGCGTTGAAACAATCAAACTCTTCAGCTTTATAATATTAGTAGGTATTTATTTTATGGGCATTTATTTATTTTTATATTTTTGGTGGTAAAAACCGGAACTGCTTTGTTAACCTTTAGTTTCTCTGGAATATCTTAGGACATACAATTGTTCTGGCATTTACAATAACACACATACGAACGTGGATTTCGCCCAGTGAAACCGTTGATCGTTCGGATAAGAGCTGTCGGCGGCTGCGACAAAGTGGCTGGATGTCACACGGCGAATATTAACAGCTCCATTCGCGAGACAGATGTCAAGATACGCGGTGACCTCTGGCGCGGCCGCTTTACATGCGCGGGCGCACATGTGCTGGCGAGATAATAGGATACAATACTCTTATTTATGGTCAACGGTTTTGGACTAAGACTTAACCTTTGTGATCTGGGTACGGAGAAAACGAAGGCCGTTTACTGAAAGCCGTAAAGCTCTGTGTCTGCCGCGCAAATAAAAAATAAAAACAGCTTTTAGTCGGAAATGTTCGTTGCAAGTTTATGAGTGTGTACTTACATAAGCACATTTCAGGGATGACCTCGTTTTGGACTGGACGTTGCTCTTCATCATGAGCTTTTAAAGTGTTGAATTGTGAAGCTTTGTATTAGGATTGTGCTTGATAAATAGTGCTAAGCTTACCCTCTTGGAATTAAAATAGGCTTATCCTAATGTAGGTAAACCCTCTTACTACCCCTGCAGCGTTTACAGACGTGATTACTAGGATCTTATGAGGATCATGACACTTAAAATAAAGGGAGAAATAAAATAGGACGTACATATGAAGCTTGCATAGTCTCGAAAAAGTGACATAAGTAACGCCTAGAAGAAAAAAAGGAAAAAAGAATTAAAATGGGAGATCTATTTATAACATTCAAAGCCGGTTCAAAAGAAGCGGATGTATTTCTTTATCATAGAACTATTTATATCATAAAACGGCGATCTACAAATAGCGGATGTATTTTTAATATAAAAACGGATATCAATCTATACTAATATTATAAAGCTGAAGAGTTTGTTTGTTTGAACGCGCTAATCTTAGGAACTACTGGTTGTAATTGAAAAATTATGTTTGTGTTGGATAGTCCATTTATCGAGGAAGGTTATAGGCTATATAAAATCACGCTACGACCAATAGGAGCGGAGCATAAATGAAAAATGTTGCAAAATGGGAAAAATGTCCACCCGTGCGAAGCCGGGACGAGCCGCTAGTCAATATTATATCGAAACACTACCCATTATCTTGTAGAACAATTACAATAATTCGTACCTTCCTGTTCAAAATAAATAACTGACGTAACACAACAAAAACAACAATAGATTACAACTTACAAGGTTACTGTGTTAATCATCATTATTCAATAATTGACTGTAACGCTAATTGATATGATATATGGCCATATAATGTAACACCTGGAACGAAGAGCCATTACTATGTAAATACCTTGACCAGGTGTGTATGAGGTGTCTACTTCGTCACGCTTCATTAGTCATTTAAATGTCTGTAACCGTCATGCATTTGATTTCCGAAGGGTTTAATAGAAATGTTTTGAAGGCATTATCACATTTTTCATGAAAAATCTTGTTAGTCCAAAAAATCTTGTTAGTCCAAAAAATCTTGTTAGTCCAAAAAATCTTGTTAGTACAAAAAATCTTGTTAGTCCAAAAAATCTTGTTAGTCCAAAAATCTTGTTAGTCCAAAAAATCTTGTTAGTCCAAAAAATCTTGTTAGTCCAAAAACAGGCCCTCAGAGTTGCGTTTCGCTAGCTTCCACTATCTAGAGCAGAGGTCCCCAAACTTTTTTGTCTAGTAGACCTCTTGCTACGTTTTTAAGTTTTGGGTAGACCCCCTTGCTTTTCACGTAAAAACTAAGCAACAAATCATCTGTATATGTGGGTTATCCCATTAATGGAAAGTCAAAATTAAAGTCACAACCTGTTGAAATGAGATTCACTATCGTGGACCCCTGTTGACATCTCACGGACCCCCAATTATTTTTTCACCCACATGGAACACTTGTAGGTCGACGTCGACCTCTGGGGGTCGATATAGACAACTTTGGGTATCACTGATCTAGAGTTATCAATGAAGTTATCAAGCATTTTACAAATTCAAGACGAAAGCTTGTTTTTTTTAAACTTCTTTATTATTGCAGAAGACTAGGACCCAGGGTGGACGAAGCAAGGAAAACCTGCTCAGATGGAGATTCATATAAAAATGTGGTGCAGTTCCACAAACGATGGGACACTTGACATCATGCCCTGCGTGCCCTGATACCTGCACGTTACAGGAACTAATGGACGCTACTGATAACGTTAAACTCGTAGCTAAATTCTGGGCCGACTCAGTTTAAATTGCCATCGACACGTTTTGAAAAAGATTGCAGAAGAAAATAAACATAACAATTGGTGGTCTGAACATAAGAAAAACAGAAGCAGCTTGAACTTATGTAGATGGAGGAGTAACTATTACAGTTTGCAACAAAGAGTAAGTACTAACTGAACTAGATCATCGCCTGTAGCAAGCTGTATATCATTTGTGACTTACAACTTGCTGAATAGTAAAAATGGTTACAATGCTTTCCTTCGATTCGAAATAACATAAAGTGGTGGAGGTAACATACCATAATATCACGCCTGAATTCCCCGAACGGTTGGGCAGAGGTGTATAATAACACCTTCATTTCGCCGTTATGTTTAAGTCCCATGTAATAGAGGGCGAGCCTATTGCCATTAACCGTTCACAAATCCAGACCCAAAACAAGGAAAGGAAAACCCAATAACACTTTGCTCGACCTGAGGATCGAACCCAGCACCCCATGCTCAGCTGTCGCGCTTGCCATCACTAGATCAACGAGGTAGTTGGAATGAATTTTGTCAGTGAAATTCTAGAGTAAAAATTAAATCTAACAACAATGAACTGCACCGATGATTTATTAGCTAAACGTTAACCATAAGTTCCTGGTGATTTGATACTCTACCCAGAAATATCAGTCTTGCGAAGGGTTCAGAATCTCGGCTCGCGATCTAAATTACAGTCTTTTATTGCAAGACTTTTATTATCACTATCAAGTAATCACGTTCTTCTTTATGAAGACAGAACAAAGATGTAACTATTGGAAATAGAGTTCAAAGATTCTTAGTCGTTACATAAAATATTGTGATATTTAGCAAAGTGCATTGACTGTTTATAACTTACAACTTTATTGCTGTGATATTATACAGCAGTGATAGCCTAGTGGTGTGACCGTTGGACTGCCAAGTCAGTCTCGAGTTCGAACCCAAGACACGCACCTCTGACTTTTCGGATTCATGTGCGTTTTGTATAATTATCACTTGCTTAAAAACGGTGAAGGAAAACATCGGGGGGGTGCCGGAGAGATATTTCTCGATGGCATGTGAAACCAAGTCAAGCCCGTGGGCGGCTTAAACTCTGACACCTGTCACTAACCACACGAAAAGAACAAGACTGTGATATTAACATTACGTTGCACGAGGTATTTATGTAATCTGCTGTATTTCACCGACATTAATGTGAGTCAGTTAAATAACAAAAGCCTTATTTGTGGTAACCCATTCGCCAATATAAAGACAGTTTCACTTAACATGATGTCGCATAAATAATAACAACACTACAATAAATTAGGCGACTTAATTAAATGTTAACGAGCTGTAGTTAATTGGCTTGAATTAACGACGAGTCGTTAATGTACTGCGGTTTATACCTACCGATGTTGAGGCGTCGAGACGTGTGAAAAGTGTCGTTACCAGATTATATCGGTAACAACGAATGACACAGAAGAACAGTCCTAACCTTAATACGCGCTTTCTCTGGAGATAAAATTTTAATGTCATACGCTGTAAAAGGATAAAGAATAAGTGAAATTGGGCAGCTTTCTTGGTGATGCAAGTGGAAACTTCGCTGACAGCAAAATGCACACGTAGCGAACATAAAGTGGTAAAAGCTAGATTAGGTTTATGATTGCAGCTGAGGCGTGGAATCGAACGCCTTTCTCTTGCAGCTAACAAATGAGTCGGGATGCGAGCGTGATTTATTTATTCAAATCCGATGGCCGGTGATGCTGGTCACGTCTGCATTTCGTTTGTAGTCTGAGCACGAACTGTAGAGGTGTCGCTGATTTGTGATGATACGAGCACCAGTTAACGTGTTTTGAATAATTGCCATAACTTCCTTGTTAAACATTTATTATGGGGAACTTTCTTTTATTAATGATATTGGTTCTCCTTATACGAGTCGTGCGATCCTTACCTGGAAATTGGTAGTCCTATTAGGTATTTTGCCCGTGGAAGTCCCACGGAGCCTCATATGGATAAAATCAGAAAGTGGAGTAGCATTTCTCTGTACACACGCCAGTACGATAATTGGGTTTCCTTAAGTTTGTTTGGGTAATTTGTACGATTACCGGCAAATAATGGGCCTTCCACCCCTTTTTTATATAGATGAAGAGAGGCTAAAGCGGCAACATACATCCGTGTGCTAATTAACAATTTAGTTCACCAATGCATTTTCCCGATGTGGTATTTATAGCAATATTCTCTCAAGGCTACTGATTGTAGTCTTTTACCTTCCTCCTAACCTTTTCCCAAGTATGTTAGGGTCGACTTTCAGTCAAACCAGATGTGGCTATAAGAATTTTACACGAGCGTCTGCCATCAGATCTCCGGATCCCAGTTACTGCGCAATACCAGTTGTCAAACTTTCGGGCTACTGGCTTTAAAGACTGTCGTATAACAAGAGTTACATGACATACACACGAGAGTTACATTATAATATCGATAGGTTCTTTGTTTCAGCAGTGTACCGCGTAAAACCTCTTTGTTTAAAGAAGACATAATATAGAGGAAGTTGTCTATGCTGCATTCGTAACGTAAGCTGTTCTACTCAACGAAGCCACACAATTTACAACACCGCAATTCAAATATGGAACCTATCATACTTGTAATAAATTATTACAGAACACCACTGGAGAGGTAACAACAGCAACACTGTAAACGCAGAGGTATTTGATGAGTGTTGCGTTGCCAATGATTGCTAAAGTTCAGTCACGAGTAGATAATTTGCAAGATTTGGCATTTGCACTAACCTCCAGCTAACAATATGCACGCAGAACAAAAACTTTGTTATTATATTGTGTACAGTTATTGCTTGTCGAAGTGAGTGACCCCGCGTCCTTTAATGTTGTGAAAAATACGGTACTTCGTTGTTCTTGTTTTGAAACAAAGACATTTGTGTCTGAAGGGTTATTATATATTTGGTCAATGATGTGAAGTTGACAAAGGAAAAAATGACTAGACACTTAAACAATTCTCCAAAAATCCGACAACCGTTCTAACGCTGAATCTATATTCTCGCCAAAAGAGGTCTGATGGCAGTTTCTATGTGCAAAATACTAATACTATCCACATCTGGTTGAACTGGAAAAGGTCCAGACTCGAGATTATTAAATATTTTAAATAAAAATATTATCGCTGATTGGGAGAACTAAGACTGCGTTTTAATTAAAATTGTCTGTGTGACGTCATTTTGAAATAGATACAGGTACAAAACTTCATCAGCTCATTACTGGGCATGGGCCTCTTCCCAGAATGACGCGGACTACACACACTAAGTATCACGAAGATTACCTAGGTACACTAAAACTATATTACCAAGCATATTTTAAAATATTAATACCAACAACTACAAACTTTTCTATTCATAATAATGCCCTGCTTTATCCTCCTAGATACTAACGCACAATAGGTACCTACATGCATAAATTAAAATAGCAAATGGACACATAGTTCAATTACGCATCGGTAACAATACTCTTTTGTGAGATAATCCCTATACAAATACGGTATTAGTTGATCAGAACATTTCAAAGGGTTCCCCGCCCTTAGCGTCATGTTACTGGAAGAGGGTTGTGTGTACATTTGAAGCAGAATAAATTGATGTAGTTAAGTATGCTAATGCAAACCGGGCTTTGCCTTTGTGGACTAATCACCAGCGATATGCAATTGTTAGTATTTATTTTAATACTAGCCATGCTCGCGGCTTAGCTCACGTGAAAAATGTCTTAATTGCATCATTTAGTCATAATAAAAATATAACATAACCTCCATGTAACTACTGCTCACCACCAATACAAAATAGCGTTATAATTTGACCCGCTCTTTAACGCACATTTTTGCCAAATTTCAACTAAATCTATTCAGTAGTATTGGCGTGAAGCTCAAACATAGGTACAGACAGAAATACTTAAAACTTCTACATTATTTTTTTTTCATAAATATTCTATGTGTAGTTTTTGCTTCGTTACGATGTTATTATATGTATATGTATGAGGCAGCGTGCTTTTCAGAAAAGCTTGGTTATCAACAGGTGCCCTAAAATACGGGATGGTGGATACTATTTCGCAGTTTTGTCAGTTCGATTCCTGGCTCAGGCAAAAATCTGACCCGGTGAACTTCGTACAGTTTTTTTTTTAATTATTCCTTATTTATTTTTTTCCTACACCATCCCAGTATTAAGCTGAACAAAAAATTTATTAGTCGAGCTATTGTCTAGCGGATTTTTAGATCAAGTAAGTATTTGCTATTTATATTTTAAGTAGGTACTTTACTTCCACGACATGACCATGTGTTTACGTGTAAAATTATAATTCCTTATTACCTTTTTCTTAATACCTACTGTAATTAAAATGATAAGTCTACATACATATCGAAATGTGGTGTTCAGAAACTCTCTGTCGGTAAGTTTTGTTTGTTAATAATAAAACAATTCCAAGGAAATGTCTGCATTCTGCTCCGTCAGAGCAAAGAGTTCTTTCTAAGAAACGATATAAAGAGCTTTGAGTTCGACTTTACTATCGTCCAGCGTTAGTAATTACGTTGGACTCACGTTCGGAACTTATCGGATAGTTTCGGCGCGAGTCGGAGAGCGCAGGCGCGGCTGCGCTGGCGCACCGTTATCGTAATAACCAGCTGACTCGCGAAACAATTATCCAGCTGATGTTGCGCCAACGGGATATCTAGTGCGTGAGACGGAGAGACCATGGGATGGCAAGTTTGTATGGAAATGTGGCGGGTAACGTTTTGTAATTTTTACGCTTGCGAGCATCCGTTCCTACTAATGCAACTCCCAGCACATAAAGGCGGCTTTTTCGCTGTGTAATTGGCATACATAATTGCTGTACACGTTGTTGTACTGCTAGACACAGTACAATGGAAGTCATTTGAATGTACGGACACTCTTGAGAACGTGGAGCTTAAAATTCTCTATTTGTTTTACAATTTTAGTTCTACACTCGGGAGCAATGAATCCGGGTCACCTACATAAACAAAACAGTGTTAAAATGTTAAACAATGTATTCCGATATATTCAGATTTATGTTGGTGATTCGGATTCATTGCTCCCGAGTTGGTATTAAATACACCATCATATACGTCTTTATTCGTTTATTTCTCTTTAACAAGAGTGCAACCAAGACAAAAATCCCATTGAGTCGTAACAAGTAACTAAGGTCTCGATAGCAATCTCAATCGTTTGTGTTGCCGTCGATCAGCCAGCAATGTTATCAGATGGCAATGATGGCCGACCTAATGAAGCTGTGAGGCGACCGCCCATTTAATGAGCTCATCATTAGCGCGACTCGGGATCTGATTGGGATGACTTTGAACCTTTGAGCTGGAGGAAATTGACTGGAAGAAAGTGAATAGGAAATAGTCAATTGAGTGGTTATTTTAGAAGTGTTTCGTTGACTTTGTGATTTGAACTTGTGATATTGGAATTAAAGTACAGTCCTACACAACAGTTTTCTCAGTTATTTCCCTAATGATATGAGTCAAAAGAATAATGCTTAGAATTTAGTTTAAATAATCAATCCTAATCAAAATTCTATGGACTGGTGTAGGTTTTTGGCAATAAGTATCTACTTTATATTTAATATCAACGAATTAATGTCAGGAAGTTGGAAAGTAGCGCCAGTAACTGATAAGTTGAAGAGTAATAGGTTAGCGTGGTATGGACATGTTATGCGGAGGGAAGAAAGTCATTTTACTGGAAGAGTGTTAAGTATGAATGTGGCTGAATATACAAGTAGAGGTAGGCCAAAGAAAAGATAGATGGATTGTGTGAAGGATGGTATAGGTAAGAAAGTAGTGAGTACTGAGATGGAGGCTGATAGAGGAGAATGGAAGAGGAATACGTGTTGTGTCGACCCCACCTAGTATGCAATGGCGTGCATTGGTTGTCGGACTAGGTAAGCGATGTCGCATTTCAATTGTACGCTTAAACCCATTTCAATACGATTCTGACCAAAAGAAATCATAGCCATATTCGCTTATTTTATAGTTAAAGATGGAGTAATTAATTAAATCTTATTAGTTAGGCACTGCTTAATTGCCTATGTAATATACGCCACTGCGAAATATGGGATAAGGGCAGAGTGATGACGATTGAATTTCAACGAATTTCTAAACACCTAAATCAATCCAGAGATTTTGGATTGAGATCGGTAATTTATATCGGTCGTTAATCAATGACAGCATACCAATTTTAAATTAAGCTGCGTTGAAGCCACACCTAAAATACTCACACATGTTAATATGCTATTTATTATCTAAGAAAATAAAGCGCAATTAATAACAAAGGAACGTTATAATTAGCAATAATATCGTTTTGAAGGTTAATCTTACATCCATGTATGACAACTTGCTGCAATCCGTCATCATTCAATCTATAACATCTGTAATTTTGTGACGAGACATTAATGTTTATTAAGTTAAATATAAAGTGATTGCCTCATTGGTCTAGTGGTGGCAAGCGCGACTGCTGATCGTGAGGTCTTCGGTTCGATCCCCAGGTCGGGCAAAGTGTTATTGGATTTTCCGTGTGGTATTCCTCAGTAGCAGCCCGGAGTTTGGATTTGTGTCCGGTTGATGGCAATAGGCTCGCCCTCTATTACATGGGACTTAAACATAACGGCGAAATGAAGGTGTTACTATACACCTCTGCCCAACCCTTCGGGGACTACAGGCGCGATGTTATGATCTTAAGTTACATATCAAATAAAAAAATGAATGAGTGGTCGGTTTGGTCCATCTGGTAACGTTTTATTTGGACTTAAACTGTCTATTAAAATATTAATGTGAATATTGTTTATCGTCATCGACATCTCAGCGTAGAAAATAGAAATTAACATCATAACGATTAGTCTATTAGAAACTGTTGCCAAGAGCTGAACAGATAATAAATGAAAACGAGATATAATTTTATTAAGAGTCATAGAAACTCTAACGCACGCGTCAATAGGAGATAATTTGAAACATTTCACAGTGTGAAAGCGCAGTAAATCTTGGCGCAAGATGTCATCATGAATTGAAAAATGACGTCATAATAAAGTCGTTATCGTTCGAACGATCCTCCAACAATGACACGGCGCGGCCCACGCCGCTATAACTCCGCCACCCCCGTAACACGACACTGCAGTAAATACGTCAAAGCCTTCAACGTTAGACTTAATAAGGTGCATGCATAAAATCGATTCATATCTCCCGTGCCCTCTCGACGCCTTCTAAAATCTGCACTCATGAATCACAATTGAAAAACAACTTTAACCCTCACAAATAAATGACAAATTCCTTTTTTGAATCCTTAAGTAAGCGTATTATGGGTCTCGATGACATCACTTTCACAAATGCATATAAATAAGTTCCTTAAAAAATGATATCACCAATACACAAGCGTTCTGAACCCACACTAAACACGCCATATACAGAGAGGGTGAGTCATCCAAAACTCAAAGCATTAAATGCACTTGTACGAAATATTGCATTCATATTCCGAATGAATCAATTCTGGAAGAGACTGCATTTACCGCCAGCGTACCATATGAAATTAAACATATCAGGTGTATGTGATATTTTTGAATAGTGGACGGAAGTAGCGCGGGATCTTGAGGCGAAAAAAATGAAGTGAGGTCTTTGCCCAGAAGTGGGACAGCATAGGCTGACAAAAACAGGTGGAAAAGTCAAAAATATTTGGTTAGTTGTCACTCAATCAACACTTAGACAAATATACAGAAAATACAATAGTCAGTTAAACAGTCGGTCCCGGTTGTCATAAGAATACCTATGACAGTCATTAAGAGAAGTCAGAAGTCCGAAAGTCGGACAACTGGTCTCTAACCTTACGATATCGGCATTGCCCAGTAACTGGGTTGCGGAGGTCTGATGGCAGTCGCTCCGTGTAAAATACTGGTATTCAGCCGCATCTGGTTAGACTGGAAGCTGACCCCAACATAGTTGGTAGAAAAAGCTGGGCAGAACAAGAACGACGAATCGAAATATGGAAAAATAAAATTCCACTACATTTTCACCTTTAAAACAAATACCTATAGAATACTGTTCTCTCCTTGGATATCTTATCGGCACCGTAATTATAATTAAAACCGTTACGACCAGTAAACTTAATCGAGAAACATAAATTAAATACCATTTATTAGATAAAATGTCAAGTTTTACAGCACAGTATTACAGAACATTTTGATAAGAACGGCCACCTAGAAGGTTACCTAAATACGATTTTGCCAAACTGAGATAACCATTCTAGTGCATTTATATCCGTTTTCTGGCCTCAATAAGCCGGTACAAGAATAGGGGTGCTACCCTTCACAAGCTTTGTACTTAGTGACAGCATACCCCTGAATTTCGAAGATAAATGTTATTTATGAAAGTTAATTCACTCTAGGGGGAGATAACAATTAATTATCCACTACTCAGACATCAACTAGAACTACAAAAATATGTTAATGAAAACCCGTCATTCGATGGAACTTTTTATTAACATAGACAAGCACATCACTGATTAAACATAGAATTTTAACCAATTTTCTGTTAACATTTTTGATGATGTTAAATCCAACGTTAATAAAATCCGTTTGATATCACAAGTATTAAACGTTTATATTCAAATAAACTATTAAACTGTCGTAAAGATCTTCTTCCAAGAGCAAAACTGTTTAAACTATAATTATTTTGATTATTTTTATGATAGGTAGGTACATATAATTATGGGCTCCAAGCCAAGAGAATAATAGTACTGAACATATTGCAATTACATTTTACAAAAGGAATTAAGTATTCACGGTGTCTGCGTTGCCATGTGCCATTTATTTATTATGCGTCTATAATAAATAGTTTAATATATTCAATAAAAATATAACATAACATCACGCCTGTATTCCCCGAAGGGTTACGCAGAGGTGTATAGTAACACCCTCATTTCGCTGTTATGTTTAAGTCCCATGTAATAGAGGGCGAGCTCATTGCCATCAACCGGGCTCAAATCCAAACGCCGGACTGCTACTGAGAAATTCCACACGGAAATACCCAACAACACTTTACCTGACCTGGGGATCGAACCTATATGCACATAAAAACAAGATGCTATACTCAAGAATAGAGTACAGTAGATTCCTAAAAATAAATTAAGAAACAACTGGGTTTTGTTTTAATTACAATAAAATCCGATTTTAACAACGTCAGATGACAATTTGACATGTTCTGTAGAGCAAATCTGTCAATACGTCAATAATAGTTATCTGACTTTGGTAAAAATCGAACATAAGAAAGAAAAAATATATTGTCGACTGTAAGATCCTTAAAATCCGGCTCGAAGGACCAAAGAGATGTACGGTTCTCACCATACGTCATTTACTGACTGATTGATATTAAATAAAACTATAGATTTTCACTTGATGCGTGTATTGAGTGATAGCAGTGATAGCCTAGTGGTGTGACCGTCGGAATACCAAGTCTGAGGTCTCAAGTTCGAACCCAAGGCACGCATCTCTGACTGCGGATTCATGTGCCTATTGAATAATTATCACTTGCTTAAAAACGGTGAAGGAAAACATCATGAGGAAACCGGCATGCCTGAGAGATATTTCTCGACGGCATGTGAAGCCAACTCAGAGGCCCATGGGCGGCATAAACTCTGACACCAGGTTCTAACCACACGAAAAAAAGAACACTCCTTAACCTTAATGATATGATAGGTGTTGCTATGTCGCGGTTGAATGTGAACTGGCTTAATGAATTAATTACAAAACGATTGGCATTTGACGCAATATTATTTTGATAAGAGTGCAATGTACGATTGCACCGTACAATTATTAAGTGTGTTTTCAATGGCATTGAATTAAGACACATCCATAATAATTCGAGAAATCTCCCATAATGTGTGCGCTGTAGTCACTCAATCACGTTTCCCTGCGGTGGACCACGCACGCCCCATGTACCTACATAGCGAGTCAATCTCCCGTCTTGCGGTCGCCAGCATCAGAGGTAATCATGAAGTGTATTCTGGTGTAATAGAAAGTAAAATTAACCACATGATCGTTCTCGGTTTCTGCAAAACCTGAGAATCTTCGTTAAAGAATAAATAATACAACATCACGCCAGTATTTCCCGAAGGGTTGGGCAGAGGTGTAAAGTAACGCCCTCATTTCGCCGTTATGTGTAAGTTACCTGTATAGGCGGCGAGCCTATTGCCATCAACCGGGCACAAATCCAAACTCCGTTCTGCTATTGAGGAATTCCACACGGAAAAACCCAATAACACGTTGCGCGACCTTGGGATCGAACCCAGGACCTCACGATCAGCAGTCGCGATTGCCACCACTAGACAAATGAGGCAGTTAAAGAATAAATGTTATCATTAAAGCAGTTTAGGGCCTTCTTTTTCACAAAACTTATTATCATTTGTTGAACTAATAGCTTGCACAATGCGTTTAGTTTATCTTGCAATTTGTACGCAAGACATTGGTGGGTTTAGGTCGAAACATGCCACCTGGGACCCGGCGCCCTTTATCGGGGTTCTTTTGCGAAACGTAATACAGTTTAACTGTAACCAGAGTTGTGTCGTAAACTACTTCTTTTCTTAACATTGTATGCTTTTGATTTTAATGAAAATTAATCATATTAAAAAAATCACACCCTCACGCACAGTTACACCCCCCAATACACACGCTCACCATCACATACACACCTACACATCCACACACACAATTACCTATAAATGCACACTCATAATCATAATACAACTCCGTTTAAAAAATTCCTCTACTCCTATCTTTGTTAAAATTATATTTAGTTGTACTTTCAAATCCGTTTTTGCCAAGATTTTGTTAACACACTTTTTAGTAAAAGGTTTTTGTATCTAAGTGACAGGAGAACACTGACTCCTAAGTCACAGGATCCCCTAGTTTGAGAGTCAGGGTTACTCTATCTATGACCTTTAATTCACCAAAATTCATGTGACCTACCTAGTCTTCTGGCAATGTTGAAGGTTATTGTATAAATAAAGAGTTTTATTATTATTATTAAATCAAGAAATCAATTAGTGATAAATTGAAGAGACTGTTGAATCTCATTTCAAAATAAATCGCGTCCATTTTCATAGAAACATGTTCATTTCTTACAAGAAAATTGCTCAAATTCAATTTTGAAGCACTAATTGAATCGTGAACCCAAAAACAGGCCTCGTTCCCACTTCAGCCGACGTTCTCCAAATAGGGATTTTCAATGGTTAAGTTTAGCAATCAAAGCGAGCGCTATTCCTGGAGCTAATAGATAAATTAAACAGATAAGAGTCGAGACGCCACCGGCAATTTGGCTGAATTAGGATCGCTCTAGAGAAACAATGATGCCTCCCTCGGTCTCGGATGAATTAAGGTACCGGGGAGTTTTTTTAGACGATCTGTGAGTCAGTGTCTGTCAGGTTTAAATTCGCCCTATTTATATTATTTATAAGCAGTGATATTATTTATTTATTTAATACTTCAATGCACTATGGTGGTACTTACGGCGGACTTAATGCCACAAGGCATTCTCTACCAGTCAACCTTTGGGTCAAAGAGACCAACATCGAAAAGAGAGGTACAAAAAAAAGGATATTTGCGACTTAATTAACTATATGGATAACTAAACAACTATAAATATAGGACATAGGTTATAAATATATAATAAATAAGTATATATAAATATATTAATAATATTAGTATAATATGTACATAAGCATGAAAAAAAATATTATACATTGTCTTCGAGGTCGGCCGCAGCGTAAGTGGCGTGACGATCTAGACGTGTTTTCGGGGCTGGCATGGTTAGAAATGGCACAAAATAGAGAGGTTTGGAAGTCATAAGGGGAGGCCTTTGCTCAGAAATGGGAAATTGCATAGGGAACTAAAAAATAATAAAAAATAAGCTGTAAGCTGTAAGCCTAGCAGTTGAATGCTTGACCCAACCCGAACCTCTGACTCTTTGAGTTCAGGTGCGGATCATTTTGATCATCACTTGCGTTTAATGTGAAGGAAAACATAGTGCAAAACCTGCACACACACCTGAGAGGGCTCCATAAAGTTCTGGATGTGTGTGTAGTCCGCCAAACCTTACCAGGCCAGCGTGGTGGATGCGGTGGACTAGGGCATCAGGCCTTCTCATTCTGAGACTGTAATGGGCTAATTATGCTTATGTTTATTTGGACACTATAGAGTTGCTTTGGCAGGCTGTGTAGTAAGCGTGTTCTGAATTCGTTTCGATCTATAACAACGTTAACAAAGAAGATAACCACTTCCTTATTTAGTGCATTTTTTCCCCAACTTATAATATACATGGGTACTCATATTTACCTTCGTGGAGTCACCCTTTCCCTCAGTTGACATAACACTTTTTACGCAAGCGACTGGGCATAAATTGTTTTTTGTCGCTGTTCGGAAAGCCAATAATAAAAATGGGAACGTTTCGACGGTTTCCTGTCTTCCTAAATAAAATGGTGTCTAAAAGTGAGGAAATGGAGTATCATCTTATCATGAAATAATCGTATTAGATATAAGTAATTTATATAAGATATTTCCTTTATTTACTAATTGTCCGTACTAGTAAACCTACTTTTTAATACTGTTTGTTCCACTCTCACAGACAAACCGTGAAAACGGTTTTGTGGGGCATAGTACTTAGTTTTAAGATTTTTGTAAACTTCCTTTAATAAATAAATAAATAAATAATAATAATAATGTGTCCTTTCTCTGGAGCCCTGACTGCCGGCAGTTTGGACCCTGTTCCCGATGCCGGTGGACTACTATTTTTTATATTTTTAAATGTTTTTGTGTTTATATAGAAATATTTAAAAATGTAATTTGTAAGTATTTTAAAATGAATAAAGGAAATAATAATGTAAATGAATAAACGAAATAATAATAATGTAATGTAATGCAACTTGTCGCCATGTACTTTTTCGTTGTATTATGATTGAACCCAACAATTTGAATGTAGCTTGGATAGATTTAATTGATCCCCAATTTAGCGACTATCGCCTGAAGTTCGGTTTACCCCAGCAAGTCATATAGACGCCCTAAGTAACCAAAAAAGATATATTATCGCATTTACATACTTACGTAGATACATTGCAAATAATTATGTACACAATACAATACAATACAATACAATACTCTTTATTGTACACAAAACAAACAAGAAACATTACTAAAAAAATAGAGATGTACAATGGGCGGTCTTATCGCACTAGGCGATTTCTTCCAGACAACCTTTGGATGGACATGAAGTGCAAGAAAAAAAGAGAGAGGTAGTTCACAGTGTAACAATAAATTAGGAGACATTAAATTATGTACGTAAAATAAACCTAAAAACACAAATAAATAAATATTATAATTATACAATAAATATATATATATATAAATATATATAGTGTAATGTGTATGTAATACATAATATAAACAGACAATAAATAACTATACATAAAGATGCAAAATTAACTATATTGATAGGTAGTGATCCTTGACGAGTCTTTTGAAAGTGACCAAGGATTGCGCACGTCTAACTGTAACTGGCAAAGCATTCCAAAGCCGAACAGCCTGAACTGTGAATGATTTACCAAAGAAGTTGGTAGAATGCATTGGCATTTTTAACGTCAGATTCTCTGATGACCTTAATGATCTCGAGTGTGTGTCATGGAGGAACTCGAAACGTTCTTTAAGGTAGGAGGGAGTAGAAGGATTGTACAAGATATTGTATAGAAGGTGAAGAATATGTGAATTCCGGCGATAGCGTATTGGAAGCCACTTGAGCTTAGTACGAAACTCAGACACATGATCATACTTGCGTAGACCAAATATAAATCGTATACAGAAATTTTGAAGACGCTCAAGCCTATCAAGTTGGCCCTCGGAGAGATCAAGATAGCTGGTGTCGGCATAGTCAAGGATAGGAAGAAGAAGGGATTGTGCAAGCGCAGTTTTGGTGCCAACTGGTAGGAAGTTGCGTAGTCTCCTCAGAGACCCTGCAGACGCGAATGTATGTATGTACATAATCGTCTCGTGAATCATAACGGTCAAGGCGAACTTTATTTTTCTCAGCGGCATATTTATTTGATTTACATATTTGTTTTCTTTCTTCCTCAACACTTGTTTAACATACTTTAAAAGTCAATGATTTCATCGAACGACTCGCACGTGATTGTTTATTTTACGTAGGAATTTTTCTCAAGGGCCCCAATACCTAGAATGAAAATTAATCAGTGCCTTTGTGACGTCATAAAGCCGTGCCGAAACCGTGAGCAAACTCGGTGCTCGAGCAAAAAAGCAAGAACCTTTTTAAGCTTACTTGAGCGACATGTAAGAGCAATTTACTGCTAACATACAGAATTATGTGTGGTCCATGTAAGAAGCGGCAGTCGTATTTCGTATATTTTATTTTCTTTAAAGACGCCAAAGAAAAGAATACAAAGACTTTTATTTTCTTCAAGACTTCCATAGAAATAACGATAAAATAAAAAAAACATATATCCTCGTTGGTCTAGTGGTGGCAAGCGCGACTGTTGATCGTGAGGTCCTGGGTTCGATCCCTAAGTCGGGCAAAGTGTTATTGGGTTTTTCCGTATGGAATTCCTCAGTAGCAGCCTGGAGTTTGCATTTGGTTTGGTTGTGTCCGGTTAATGGCAATAGGCTCACCCCCTATTACATGGGACTTAAACATAACGGTGAAATGAGGGTGTTACAATACACCTCTACCCAACCCATCGGGGAATACAGGCGTGATGCATGTTATGTAAAAACATATAAATAGGTACAGACAAATTAACAACCTCCACCTTTTTGAAAAAATCGGTTAAAAAATTGTCGGAGAGACCAGACGCCAGAGAGCAAAATTGGACTTAAAGTTTACTGTCATATGTCGATAAACAACCGAATTGAATGGAGTCAATTAATTTTCTGCTCCACTTCTGCACTGCATCCTGAACGCAAGTACCAAAACAAAAAGGTATGACCCACATTCCCGCCTTTAAAATCATTTAAATTACTCGCCACTCCATAAAGTGGTCTCTCATAAATTGTACCAACGGAACCGGTTTGCAGAATATCAGCAACTACGTTAAATTGAGGAAGCTCTAATAACTTAAGCGCTCCATATTCCGTGTCGTTTGGCCGCGTTCAGATAAATACTTAGTATACCTGTCGTATTTTTTAGGTTATGTCTGCAGCAAACGATAAGATGTTAAGCATGGCAGTAGAAAGTGTTAAAGGTTTGGAGTTTATCGTGTGGTTTATGTATTGCACTTTAAAACTATACGGAGTAGTTATAATTGGAGTGCTCACGCGCACGTTTCTCCATCGAATGGTGCGCGGGAGGAAACAGAAATATGACGTCAGACGTCTGGCGCATGGCGTCACGAATCGCAACTCGCGAGCAACATAATTTATGTAGGTGTGTTCTTCCGATTGACGATATAGGTAACTAGTTACTAAATTGAGCGTGATATTTCTTAGCAAGTTATCACCATTACTCACTAATCTGTGTCCATTCTACTTGATATTTAATTTGCAGTTACACGTGTGTCGATAAAAAAATATCTTGGTCACGAAATACTTAAAATGCATAAAGAAGAAGTAAATAAAAGTGTTTTATTTACTTAAAAATGTAACTTGTGTATTTTTAAAAATAATTATGCAAGATAGCTAATGTTAGTAGGCCGCAAGTAAAATTAGCTTAAGAGACTATTTATATAGGTATGCCCAGTTTGGCATTAAAAAATGCTACCATTGGTAAAAAATACTATTCGTTGTTTGTAATACAAACTGGACATAACTAAACTAATGTTTTATGTTAGAATTTTCCAGCTATAGATACCTACGAAATAAAGCTGCAGAGATTTACACAATCTGCCGGAAAACACTCGTTAATTCTTATTGACCTATAACCATCTTTTTACAATATAAAATTACGTCACAAAAGATCAATCTCGCTTCAATCTTTACAAAATTGCACTGTCTTCAAATATTACATCGTAGGTGCTCGGTTTCTCGACGGCCACCTACAGGAATCTATTATATGACATTAATAGATTGCTATCAAAATTGAAGCTATCCGATGTGCGCATCGATCAATTAATATCCTATCTTAGATAGGATTCACATTAACGGAGTAAGCCTACGTAACTAATGATACATCTTGTCTTATAATCTGAGACGATGGAATCTTTGAGGGGCCAATAAAAGTTTTATTGAACGTTGAAAATCTGTATATTAGTTCACTAAGTCTTGTTAAGTTCGTTTAAAAGCAGTATACTGTAAATCAGGAAGTTTATGAATTAGATTTCATTTATAAAAAGCTTAGAGCTTCCTTGTAAATTAATTCAAAAATGTTTTTGTAAATACGCTCTATTTTATTTATGTGGCTAATCTATACTAATATTATAAAGCTGAGGAGTTTGTTTGTTTGTTTGTTTGAACGCGCTAATCTCAGGAACTACTGGTTGGAATTGAAAAAATATTTTTGTGTTGGATAGTCCATTTATCGAGGAAGGTTATAGGCTATATAAGATCACACAACGACCAATAGGAGCGGAGCATAAATTAAAAATGTTGCAAAAACAGGATAAATGTCCACCCGTGCGAAGCCGGGACGGGCCGCTATTATACCTAAGCGATAATTAATTATAACTTGTTGCAAAGAAGTCTCTACGATACACCTATTACTAGTAACAATAACTACAGAACACATGTATTTGAAATTCTTTACACTCATTATAATACAGAACAAACCAATCTTTTCGTAATAAATATAGTAATACAAACCTAAAAACACATCAACAGATTTTAACGCGAACACAATTACATTATAAAAAATCAATAGTCGATTTAGTGGCCGCGCGCACCATTAACCATAGTACAAGCTAGGGATGTACCCAATATGAATTCTGCCGAATACGAATGTTAAAACTATAACCAGACCGCATATTCGGCAGAATTTTTGATTACAAGCAAATTATGTTTTTTAATTATGTACCACTACTTAACCATTATAGCCTTTGAACATTGTTCATGATTTTGAGAAATGTAGGTACTTACATTGAGTTTCAAAACGACTACAGTGCTGTATTTTACTTATAGATAAAAACAAAATTTTCCAAAACGGCTTCGTGTAAAATGTAGGCATGTTTTTCGATATCAATTTTAACACTAGCATTAGGCATCTTTCGCAAAAAAGCTAACATAAGCATAATCAGCCCATTACTGTCCCACTGCAAACAATTTATATTACTTTATCAAACCAATATTTATCCCAACCGAATGGCCGACGAAATTTATTTATTTATAGGAGAACCAACAGCTATAACAGATGAATAACAATTGAGTATGAAACATAGAGCCAATTACAGGTTCCCGCGGGTAAAAATACAAAAAATAGTAGAAATCTTAGGATACAAGCACGATAAAAAATAATACATTTATAAATTTAAGAAACAATAAGCACTATGCACTTTAAAAAAAGTCAGCAAATATGAATACCGAATATGAATAAAATATGTTTACCGAATCGAACATTCAGCCCAACACTAGTACAAGCCATTCGGGTGTATCTGATAACATCTGGCAGATAGCTCGAGAATGGCACATTAATCATACTGAATAATACCAGGTTCTATTAACACGCACCGATGGTTTATTAAATAAAATTTAACTATTTGTATGAGGAAAATATTTGCGATAACTCATACAACGACTTGTAACGATGGTACTACAAAATTATAGGATAGGTATAGTATAAAACTTCCTCGTTGGTCTAGTGGTGGCTAGCGCGACTGCTGATCGTGAGGTCTTGGATTTTTCCGTGTGGAATTCCTTAGTAGCAGCCCGAAGTTTGGATTTGTGCCAGGTTGATAGCAATAGGTGCGCCCCCTATTACATGGGACTTAAACATAACTGCGAAATGAGGGTGTTACTATACACCTCTGCCCGACCCGTACAGGCGTTATGTTATGTGTATAGTATAAAACTCTACTAACAACCATCAATTTAGGAACGTCGATATCGATAATTACAGTCTCCATCTACACTAATATTATCAAGCTGAAGAGTATGTTTGTTTGAACGCGCTTATCTCAGGAACTACTGGTTGGATTGAAAAAATATTTTTGTGTAGGATAGTCCATTTATCGAGGAAGGTTATAGGCTATATCACATCACGCTACGACCAATAGGAGCGGAGCATAAATGAAAAATGTTGCAAAAACGGGAAAAATGTCCACCCGTGCGAAGTCGGGACGGGCCGCTAGTTTAAGGATATGCCAAAGTCTATTGAAGACTCATTCCAAGTCTTGTGCAATGATATTTTTTATCGATCAGTGTTTTAAATAAATTCGTATTAGTGAGTGCATGGAATTCTTTACATTGTTTTGTTGACATGTCTACTAACTACTTTAATCGGTTGACCGATAAGAACGTGGCGCGCCTGCGGGGTTTTTAGTGACTGATTGCGTATGGCGTAAGGTGACGTTACCTGGCCAAAAGTGTACCTAATCTTTACGTCAAAAGCGTCACGTTTGTGTTGCGAATGTAATTTGTAAAATACATACAACAGAATCTTGTAGGGGTGAATCTAATCATTACAGTTATAGATAATAATAATGCATAAAATAAAGTAAATGAAACCAACATAGACTCTCCACCACTGAGAGTACTTTTAATTGAGTTAGTGATTAGTTACAGAAGCTAGTTCACAATATAACACAACATAATAATTTACACAAGATCAGAAAATAAGGACAAGCAAATCAGATATAAAAGGTCAGACTTCTTCGGCTGTTCGACATGGAATCTTTTGCTCCGTCGAATGACCACAGTTTTTATAACTTCGGGTACGTTGACTCATCTTGATGATTACCCTCCTATGTCAACATTGTCCAGTGTTACCAGCTAAAACTATCTCTGTAAGCTTAGCACGAAGCTTGTGACGTAAGTAAGGTAAACGCAATTATCACTTGCTTAAAAACGGTGAAGGAAAACATCGTGAGGAAATCGGCATGTCTGAGAGATATTTCTCGACGACGTGTGAAGCCAAGTCAGAGGCCCATGGGCGGCATAAACTCTGATTCCAGGTTAGTCACTAACCAAACGAAAGGAAGAAACGTAAACGTAACGTTAAAATGAATGAGTTTAATTAAATTGAAAACTTTATTCATTGTACGATAGAAATTGTGTTTGGGTTTTTCCGTGTGGATTTCCTTAGTACTAAACGTGCCAAATAAGAATAGGATCGCGCTTGCTACAACTTCACACGATAGCTATCAAATTGGTACTGCCAGCAAAAAAAATACTATGAAAAAAAAAATGTTTTATTTTTTTATTCATAGATTTCATTATAATTTTGGATAATTTAATAATATTTGAAAACAGTATTCATTAAAGAAATGAACCAATATATATAGTTAACTTCACGAAATGCTAGTGGTCACCCTAATATGTCGCCATAATAATAATATAATTACTGTGTAATTAATTTGGCGTAAAATTTATAAGAAATACCAAAAAAATGAACAAAAATAATTAAACTGAATATAATTTCTTTATTTACTTTTTTGGACACCTTACACTTTGGTAATGAAGTTCACGAGTATTGCGGAACAAAATGGCGTCTTGACAATGCTATTCTTATTTGGCACGCATAGTAGCAGCCAGCAATTTGGTTTTGTGCACGGTTAATCGCAATAGGCTCGCCCCCTAACGGCGAAATGAGGGTATTACTATACCTCTGCCGAACCCACCGAGGAATACAGAAAAATAAATCAAAATTGACGACACGTTTGGTGCAGTGGTTAAGCGATTGACTTCTGCGTTGCGGGTTGTGGATTCGATTGCCGCACGGAACAAATATTTGTATGGCCTACAGATAGTTCTTCCGTGTTTGTGCATGTGAAGATTGTTGTCTGTAAACGCACCCACAATACAGGAGAAAGAAGGAAAAAATAATGTTACAGGACAGATGTATTTTCGAAATAAAATTCGCTTACATTATCGATACTACGTCAAGAATGTTCGTGCTAGGCCTTCAGGTAGCAGTTTTGTGCCCCTACAACAAATAGATTAGCTACTTCAATTCAAATTTGTTAAGACAATGATTTTTGTAACAACAGCAAACAAATCGCCCCTCATTCATAACACACACATGCTCTCATTACCAGTCACGATCGTTACCTTAACATGATGATATGGCTCCAAATATAGAGGATGACATCATTCAACAACAAAAAAAACAGTATTAAGTGTATTAAGTAATGGCTCTCGTGCTTCATTCCATACAAAATATTTTTTAATACGAATCTCAGCAAATATACATCTCTTTTTCAAATAAAGAAATTGAATACAGTAGGTAGGTATTTATGAGTTACGGTTTGCGTAAAATACAATATAAGCAAAAAAAAAACATAATAATATACGATTCTGAATAGTACCTACTTGAAAGAAATGTTGTTAAGTTTGCGAAAGATTAAGTTTTTTTTAATAAAATAATGTTATTAAGTATTATAAAATAATTACGTTTTTATTCATTGACTGCTTTGTTGGTCTAGTGGTCGCAAGCGCGACTGCTGAGCATGGGGTCCTGGGTTTTATCCCCTGGTCGGGCAAAGTGTTATTGGGTTTTTCCATTAGGAATTTCTCAGTAGTAGCCCAGAGTCAGGATTTATGCCCGGTTAATGGCAATAGGCTCGCCTACTACATGGGACTTAAACATTACTGCGAAATGAAGGTGTACTAAAACACCTCTGCCGATCCCTTAGGGGAATACAAGGCGTGATGTTATGTTTATGTTATTAATTATTGTTGAAAGTGCATTTTGCGCAAACGATAATTATAATTAACTAGCTGCCCGGACAGGCTTCGTTCTGTCAAAAGCGTTGTTTTTACTATTTTCCACGCAAATATAAGTAAGATATAAAAAAAAATAGCCGAATTGGTCCAGCCGTTCTCAAGTTTTGCGGTTAGCAACACATTTAGCGATTCATTTTTATTTATATAGATAAATACTTAGTGAACTTTAATTTTAATGGTAAAAAATAAATTTGGGATTTGTATTATAGTATTTTGTATGGAATGAGGCACGAAAGCGACCACCTTAATGGACGCTGAAACACCGCTCGGGGCGTCCCTTAATTGCTTTACAAGCCAAAGTTCGGTAACCAACCAAATTGTTTTGCGTAGACGCAGCTTATATAACAGGTGATTAATGACAACTACTCGTAAGCTGAACTGTGACGTCATTCAGGATAATTTGCGAACTGTGTCTTTCCTGGTCCCTATTTGGTAGAGGCCAACTTTCCTTATATTTCTTCTTCATTGAAACTTTCTCGCACGTTTTGTTTGTATGAGAATAAACTATAAACTGTTCTGCCTTGCTTTTTCCGAACTATATTGGGTCAGCTTCCAGTCCAACCAGATGCGGCTGAATACCAGTATTTTACACAGAGAGACTGTCATCAGACCTGCGCAACCCAGTTACTGGGCAACACCGATATCTTAACGTTAGACCAGTTGTCAAACTTTCGGGCTTCTGACTTCCCGTAACGACTGCCATAGGTATATGACACCCGGGACCGACTGTTTAACGTGCTCTCTGATGCACGGAGGAGTCTCGACGTGTAACGAACGGTCACACATCCACAGACCGACCGCGGCAAGCGCAGCTTAACCTCGCAAATCGTATGATCCGCGCCGCGAGCCGCTCTAAACTATAAACTATAAAAACAAATACATAACTGTTATAGAAAATAGCACTCACACATGAACTCGGCAACGTTGTTTGAGTGTTACCTAAAGAAAAAGCTAAAAAATTAAAACCGGCCAAGTGAGAGTCGGACTCGCGCACGAAGGGTTCCGTACCATTATCTATAAAAACGGCAAAAAAAAAGCATGTCTGTTGTGTCCCTTAAATATTTAGTTTATTCTGTTTTTAGTATTTGTTGTTATAGCGGCAACAGAAATACATCATCTGTGAAAATTTCAACTGTCTAACTATCACGGTTCATGAGATACAGCCTGGTGACAGACGGACGGACAGCGGAGTCTTAGTAATAGGGTCCCGTTTTACCTTTTGGGTACGAAACCCTAAAAAAGCTACAAAGTGAAAAATTACAATGACACCACAAAAACGCTTTCAAGACCCAGCACCATTATTATAGCTAATTCACCATACACTCATCACGATCCAAGTGGGCTTTGTCCGAGACTGGCATCAGGTATTGTAAACATTTCGGCGTACTCGAAACGTGGAAATAAAAAGTGTCCCTGAGAATTCCAATTTAGAACGTGACAAATAATTTTTTGTATGTTTTTAATATTCAATCAGAAGCGTGGGTTTGATGGAAATATTAATAGTTTTTCAAATAAAAAGTTAAGTCTATATTTGGTTGCGGTGCATGCTTTTGCGAATCCCGCGACCCCGGCCGTACGAACACCGTTGGTTTTTAGTCGGTAAGAGTCCGGCAGATCCCCTCGCCTTCAACGGGCGAGGGACATCCATGAGGACTTTCCAACGAAAACAATAATAAAAAAAGTCTATATTTACTGGACTATCGGCAAAAAGAATGATCCACCTAGTTTTTTCCCAATTGTGTTGTGTTCGGCTTCCAGTCCTACCAGATGCGGCTGAATACCAGTATTTTACACGGAGCGACTGGCACCAGACAGATATTCTAAGGTTAGACCGGTTGTCAGACTTTCGGGCTTCTGACTTCCCGTAACGACTATCGTGATAGGTATTCATATGACACCCGGGACCGACTGTTCAACGTGCTCTCCGAGACATGGAGGGGTCTCGATGTGTAACGAACGGTCACCCATCCACAGACTGACCTCGGCGAGCGCAGCTTAACCTCGCAAATCTTATGACCCGCGAGGTTAGTAATTACATTAGCAAAAAGAATCAAGAATCATAATTCCAAAACTGATCATGTGAAAAGTACATAACGCCTTGCAAGTCCTAATCATAGCCGGTTTAAACTGGGTTTAATTAGCAAGATTGGTGCCAATTAGAGTGTGTTATAAATCGGTAATGTTTCCGATTTTCGTAACACGTAATGCACTTACACCGAGGTAAATGACCGTAGAACAAATAAACTTAAGTACCATACTCATAAAGTGCTAATTTTATCACTTGAATCACACTTAAGTGTGGGACGCCTTTGATTTGATAGTTATAGCGCAAATAAAAATATGGTCGGTGATAAACATTGACAGTTATGGACTTCTGTGATCGTCGTCTACTATTTTGTTTGAAAAACAGTACGTGTAGAGTACATATAGTACTGTTCTGCTTAACATTTTCCCAACTATGTTGGGTCAGCTTCCAGTCTAACCAGATGCGGCTGAATACTAGTATTTTACACGGAGCGACTGCCATCAGATCTCCACAATCCGCAACCCAATTACTGGGCAATGCCGATATCCTAAGGTTAGACCAACTGTCAGACTTTCGGGCTTCTAACTTCCCGTAACGACTGTTATAGGTATTCGTATGACACCCGGGACCGACTGTTTAACGTGCGCTCTGAGGCACGGACGGTCATCTACGGACTGGTCGCGGCAAGCGCAGTTTAACATCTCCAATCGTATAATCCGCGCGGTTGGTAATTAGCCACGTGCTATTACTGTTATCGGTAGCTGGTAACACTGGAAAATGTTGATAAAGGAGGGTAATCGTCAAGATTAATCAACGTACCCGAAGTTATAAAAACAGTGGTCATTCGACGGAGCAGAGGATCCCAGGTCGAACAGCCGAAGAAGTCTGACCTTTTATATCTGGTTTGCTTGTCCTTATTTTCTGATCCTTGTGTTAATAATATTATATTGTGAACTAGCTTCTGTAGCTAAGCACTAACCTAATTAAAAGTGCTCTCAGTGGTGGAGTCTATGTTGGTTTAATTTACTTTATATACCATGCTCCCAATCCTGACATACTGATATTAGCTATAACTGTAATGATAGATTCACCCCTATACAAGAATCTGTTGTATGTCTTTTATATTATTGTCAGAAGAAATAATGAAAGAAGTAAACCCATGAAAGATGACGACATTACTACCTATCTAAGTAACATGAGAAAAATATTAGATAACTGTATTTGATTTATGGCGTGTGAGGGTCATGGTCTTACTAGCTTTTGTCATCAAAATCCCATCACCTGTTTAAGTGGTGTTTAACGCCATTGTTAAGCTTACGTAACAATGTAAGTATGTATGGGTTTTGGTATCCATTTCAAATAACAGCCATATATATTGTTCATGCTATAAAAATAATAGGAATAATAGTTCTTGGCATATCTTCTTTCGATGTTAAATGAATTGCTAATCTATACTAATATTATAAAGCTGAAGAGTTTGTTTGTTTGAACGCGCTAATCTCAGGAACTACTGGTTGGAATTGAAAAAATATTTTTGTGTTGGATAGTCCATTTATCGAGGAAGGTTATAGGCTATATAACATCACGCTACGACCAATAGGTCCTATGTGAATGTGTGTAATGTGTATTAAGATTTTAAATGAATTGAAAATCTTTGAATCTATATTAAAAAAGGAGAAGCTGACTGACTGACTGATCTATCAACGCACAGCCTAAACGGCTGGGGTTAGAAACTTGAAATGTTGACAGTAGGTTCATTTTGTGACGTAAACATCCACTAAGAAGGGATTTCTCGAAATTCAACCCCTAAGGGGTGAAAAAAAATCGCGCAAGCAAAGCTGCGGACAGAAGCTAGTATACTATAAAGAATAATGAGGTTTTTTATGTTAGTTAACATAATAGCTAGAGAATGTGTTAGACAGAAGCTGATATTACATTCGTTAAGCGAAATAGTTATTAACTTGGTTATTTTAAACATTTATTCTTTACCTTTTAACTAATTCAAACCTAACTAACCTGACTAACTGCCTCGTCGGTCTAGTGTTGGCAAGCGCGACTGCTGATCGTGAGGTCCTGGGTCCGATCTCTAGGTCGGGCAGTGTTATTGGGTTTTCAGTGTGGAATTCCTCAGTAGCAGCCCAAAGTTTGGATTTGTGCCCGGATTAAACATTACGGCGAAATGAGGGTGTTACTATACACCTCTGCCCAACCGTTTGGGAAATACAGGCGTAATATTGTGTGTGTAAATACAAACCGGAGTCGTTGCTTAAACAGCATTATCCATCACCCGTCTTTTGTGTTCATATTCTACGCCATCCCACAAACTTAATGGTATTTTGTTGATGTCAAATGTGACGCCAAGCGTGGCCATGGCAAAAACCATACAACAGAACACATTGCTCGAGCGCACTTGTATGTAGATTGACTTCTGTACCTACCTGTTTTGTGGCATAAAGGAGTATTTTTTGTTAGTCAAACAATAAACTACCAATTACCACGTACGTACGTGCGTGGCGTAGTTACAAAAGCATTGATATTAATTATAGTTCTTTGTTATTAAAACTTCATGTGTATTTGCGTAAATAGCAAACGTAAATAGATGATAGTGATAACAATGTAACGGATCGTGTGATATAGTCAGCGTTTTAATTACGTAACATAACATCACGCCTTATATTCCCCGAAGGGTTAGGCAGAGGTGTCTTTAGTACACTCTCGTTTCGCCAGTCCCATGTAGTAGGTGGCGTGCCTATTGCTACTAACCGGACAAAAATCCAGACTCCGGGCTGCTACTGAGAAATTACTAACGGAAAAACCCAATAACACTTTGTCCGACCTGGGGATCGAACGCAGGACTTCATGCTCAGCAGTCGCGTTTACGACCATTAAACTAACAAGTCAGTCGTCGATGATAATTATTTGCTATATACTTTTTTTATCTAAAGGCTTTTGTCCAACAGTGGGCTACGATAGGTTGAGTGGAGCAGACAATAATAACAATGAAGATAAAATCTTTTTAATATTTATTGCCAGTTTTACCTTCGTATAAAAACTAACCCGGTTATTTTTTTTACAGCCCGTTAACCAATGAAATCAATTTAATACTTTTATCTTAATAAAATTACTGTGATATCAACTTTTATAATGATCGCGCAAACCATTAAGTGAAATACTAAACGTAGACTAAAAAAAATATTTTATAGTTTACAACCGCGCTAATATTTTTAAATTTAAAGTTTGTACGTTTGGCTATAAGTTTGTTAGTCAATCAAGCCAATCTCTGAATATATTTCTTAAAATGTAGTAGACGACACACCTGGTACCTACATAGTAGATAGGTGATTCTTCGAAAAATTTTAACATTATTTTAACAAATCATTCTTCTCCCGGATTGTTAACGTTATAGTATTGTCAGATTGTTTTTATTCTTGTCTTATTGCTTGACGGCAGCGGTATAGTTTGAGTTTTCATTATTATAATTATAGTATTAAACATCTGCATTCTTAACTTTGGGATGATGCTAATGACGTTCTCAATTTTTGTTAAAATTTTTCGAAGAATGCCCCAGATGGCAGATAACCCAAGCCATCAACCAAGTGGTAATCTTTAGAGGCGCGACGACAGTGAGACAGACCACCAACTCGATGGATTGACGACAACGTCACGAAGAAAACTCAGAATAGAGAGCCAGTGTTGAACGTGAAGCTGACTAGATAGGAATATAGCTAGGATAAGCATTATCAGCCAATTACTGTCTCACTGCTGGACACGGGCCTCTACTCAGAATGAAAGGCCAGGTCTTAATACACAGCGCCGGCCTCACCAGATTGGCAGACAACCGGCGCGCTGTGTTCCGTGCGCGCTTCTCAGGAGGATGTGGGGCAAGGCCCCACACAGGAGAGATTCGCCGAGGGTTGGCGAACCGGAACCTGGGTTGCGGTGCATGCTTTTGCGAATCCCGCGACCCCGGCCGAACGGTCAGGAGAAGGAACACCGTTGGTTTTTAGCCGGTAAGAGTCCGGCAGTCCCCCTCGCTTTCCCCGGGCGAGGGAAATCCATGAGGATTTTCAAACGATAAAAAAAATAGGTTGGCAGACTGCACACACCACCGAGAACATTTTGTTTATTTTAGCCATCTCAGGTGTGTAGACATATATCTTTATATAGCTAGATCAGGATTTAATTTGGCATTCTAGACAATTTCCAATAGTTTCCAACGCTCTCGCACTATGTCTACACCTACGATGATGTCATTACGGAAAACTAAAATCTTTTTATGAGAGCTAGCTACCTAATAGTCACTAGTCATAGATATAGATTGAATCATTGATTGTTGTAAATGCTTGGCACTCGTGTTCCTAGCCGTGTCGATAAATAAACGTTGGACGTGACAGGTGGCGCTATCGTGCCACAATATATATTAAACAGAAGGTCCACTACGTACAATTCGCGATAGCAAGCTTACGAGGTACGCTTACAGCTGTTCACACAGAAACTGTTTACAGGACCCGTTTTATTTTTGGTGATGGCGCCTGTAGTTGTATGAGCGAGTTCACATACACGACAGTATTCTGAATCCAGTAAAAAATACTGGATCCGTTATTTTTATCGTATCCTGCCTGCCAGATGCGACGCAGCTGCCATTTGTTTAACTGATCCGTCGGTACAGATGTGAACAACACATCCAGTAGGTACCGACGGATCCGTTAAAACGGGTCCACTGTGTGAACGGGCACTTACTGGCACACGTAGACGTCACCGAACGAAACAAAAATATCGCTAGAGTATAAATAATTAATTCAATAATATGCAAAAACCTGTCTACAAATGTTTCCATTTTATTAGTCATTTTTGTACCAGCAGCGAAATTTGGTTGGCAACCGAATTTATGCGTTGTATCTGCATAATTCAGGTCGTAACCCTGAACTTTGACTGCGGTAGTGAATTGTCCACTTTTTCTTTTTAAGAGGTTGGTCCTAAGGCCTTGTTTAGGCAGATGCAGGCTCCGCCACGTTTGCCGCCCCTTACTGACAGACATACAACTACAACTCGAACAATACGCGCAGCAAAACGTATCTCCATAAACGCTGAACATCGTCATTATGTTTGAAATGACATGACAGGCCTGCCTGTCCTCTGGAGCGGAGAGGAGCGGAGCGGTGTAGAGCTAACCAATAGAATTGCATAAAATTTACATCTCCGTTCTGCTCTATGAATATAGTGCATTTCTATTAGTTAGCTCCACACCGCTCCGCTCCTCTCCGCTCCAGAGGACAGGCAGCCTAATTGCGTGTAGTTCGGATACACCCCTATTTTCTGTTGAATTCTTTATTGCAAGTTGTTGTGGGCCTTTTGTATATTCCCATCCAGTGGCTGTTCTCATAACACACGTTAAATTATGAATGTGTGGGTTTCCCAGACGTTTCCCTCGCTGCTCGAAACTAGAGCTTACACGTGTTTCCGAAATCACATTATGAACTTGTTAGATCACGCGACATCGTGTTCCTATGTGATGTGATGACACATATTTTAATACATTCTACATAGTTTTCGAAAGCACATGTTTATTTGATTAGTTGGTGAGTTAGATACAGACATATTGGCGAGACATAACATTGCCTACGTGTTGTACTTGTTTTTATAGTTCTACAATGTCATTTTAAAATGAATCTGTAGTTCTTTCTATTGTTAGTGGTCAGCTACGCGCTATTCTGTGGCTCAGGGTTTTTTAACGTTTTAAACGCCATCGACGTCAATAGCCGTCTTCTTCTTCTTTTCATGTGGTTAGTGACTAACCTGGTGTCAGAGTTTATGCCGCCCATAGGCTTTTGACTTGGCTTCACATGCCGTCGAGAAATATCTATCAGGCATGCCGGTTTCCTCACGATGTTTTCCTTCACCGTTTTTAAGCAAGTGATACTTATACAATACGCACATGTATAAGAAAAGTCAGAGGTGCGTGCCTTGGGTTCGAACTCAAATAAATCAAATCAAATAGCAAATCGAACAGCCGTCAAAAAAGTACGATGAATTTGTAGCGTGACTTGGAGGGAACTGCCCATAGGTAGTTCGGTACGTCTATAGCCTGATATTCAAAACGTTAATACTTAAGCATATTGGCATCCATATAAGATTCACAGCTTCTTTAAGAGTTAACGTCAGTATAAAACCTACAATTTGGTATTATACCTTCACACCTTTACGATATTAAAAGCTCTGGCTTTACTGCACTTGTAAACTAAACAAACTTTGTTTATAACCGTCATTCAACCGTTAATTTTATAACATACCAACTACAAACATATTTAGTAGTCCATGCTACAAACTCGTATAAATTGTCAACACTTATATACCATAAAATTAATTGATAGAGCCAGATTTTATTATATGTACCCATTACCGGCAGTGTTTTATTTTATAATGAATCTATACAATCCCTTGAAATTTCTATGTCGCAGTAAGGAGGCCGTAGATTAAGAAGATTGTTTGACAAGTGTCAGTGGGGTGGTGTCATTCATTGCTCTGCCGAAAAACGTGTGCTGGTGATCGGAAGACCTCACAACCTCCATCCATCATTTTCCATCGCGAATACTAATGTACGAGGAGGAACGCGTGCCTGGAAGTAGCACTCTTGCTCCCTCGCCTTCATTCGTTTTAGGCCTTTTTAACTAACGGTGAAGGTAGAAATTATGAGGAAACATGGATCGAATGGTCTGAAGACGTCAATCTGTAGTTAGCAAGCATGTTGAGCAATACAACGAGCATTAACCTATTTTATATGAGAACAGGCCGTTGCTCAGCAGTTGGACAATAATAAGCTGTCTTCTTCTTATCTAGTTTCTTTTGGTGAAAAGATTAGCCAATCAGCACGGCTGGTAGCGGAGCTGACTGCTAAGGAAGCGCCAGACGTACTTATCTAACTGTCGTCATTTGTGGACTCTTTTTATGCACCCCAACGGGTTATTATTATAACATAACATCACGCCTATATTCCCCAAAGGGTTGGGCAGAGGTGTATAGTAACACGAGTGGCGAGGCTATTGCCATCATTTGGGCACAAATCCAGACTCCGGGCTGCATGCTACTGAGAAATTCCTAATGGAAAAACCCAATAACACTTTGCCTGACCTGGGAATCGAGTCCAGCACCGCACGATAAGCAGTCGTGCTTGCCACCACTGGACCAACGAATTTACGTGTAATCTTTTTTTCTTATATCGAGTGCACAGTTCTGTGACTAAACTAGTTATGTTGAAGCCTGAATGAAGCCTTGAACAATAAATAGCGCATCATTAAGAGCCATCTACATGATAATCATAATTATATAATCCTCTACATTGGAATTGATGAGATCTTATTACCATTCATGGCATTCATGTATTGATCGGTTCAATGAGATATTGGATTTATGACATTGACTCAATGTTAAGAATAAGGTTGCCTCTACAAAGCCCATTTGGATTCATAGATTCACTAGTGAGATTACGATCGAATCGCACAAAAATCATGGTGAGTAAAGTAATCCTTTATTTGTATGAAAAGCAACACAACGCATATCGACGGTCGGCATTGAAAACCACGTATGTGTAAAATACAATTTTTTACAAGATATAGAAAAAACTGTCTCTTGAAAAAAAATGTCCGATCAAATGTTTAAAGTTTGTCATCGTACGTCATAGATGGTTTAGAAGCATTTGAATTGAAAGTTTGATAAACTGATACGTGTATAACGAGTTTATCAATCTAAGGAACAAATAAAACCCTTTTGGAGAAAATTTGTTTTACGAGGTTTTCACTGCCGAGCGTCGATATAAAACTATTCACTTACTTAAAACATATTATGTAACAAATCAAAAGTACCCAATATTACTGAATCTATACCGGGTTAAAATACAATTAAAAAAAAATAACAATTTGCCTCGTTGATCTAGTGAGGTCTTGGGATCGATCCCCAGGTCGAGCAAAGTGTTATTGGGTTTTTCCGTGTGGAATTCCTCAGTAGCAGCATAGAGTTTGGATTTGTGCCCGGATCCCTATTACATGGGACTTAAACATAAGTGGCGAAGTGAGGGTGTTACTATACGCCTCTGCCCTACCTTTTGGGGAATACAGGCGTGATGTTATGTTAGTAACCAATCGTTTGTCCTGGTAGCGACGTTCCAGAGGGAACACGTACCAGATTCCAGCCCTGCCAATATATAAAAGTTAGACAATATCTAACACAAACCGCTATAAAACAATTAAATTTCTCAAACGCATCGGTATTTAACATAGTTTCCCATGAAATCGACCTCAAGGTTAGCCAAACAAAATGGGTTATCGAACACGTCTGTTCTCACGAAAGTCTATATCAATCCTCGTAGACGCTCCGCGTATCACGTACTTTGTAAACACGCCTCTGATGAATGTGCAAGTTACGATCCATTGTATGAAAATGTATACATCGTAAGGAGTAACTTGAAATGTCGTGGAGATGATTATTTGTATGTAATATGTTTGATTTTATGAGCGATTACAAGTCATTAGAATAATTTAAAGATGGAGGTTTAAGTAGTTGATGATTATTTACAGTCAAATAAACCAGGTGTTAAGGAATCGGCTATAATTATGACCTATGGCGGATTCCTATTATTTACCGAGCTTTACTGGTTGAAGCTAACACCCTAGTATCTTTAACAATAATGAAATAAGGACCTCATAGCTTTGCAAGTAGATCTTCCCATATGTTAGTAGCTATCACAGGTAAAATTAACTTACTATAGTCGGACCGTTAATTCGATGCAGTAACTTGACAGTTAGAGAATACCAGTTTTTGACAAAAAAAGATAGTGAGGGGTAAAAAAGAATGAATGAAATCAAATGAACTTAATAATGTACTTATATGCATATTTTTTATTGAATTTAATAACTAGAAGATCAAAACACGATCTATCACTATTAAAAATAGTCGTAACCACTAGTAGTAGTAGTAAGTAGACTACTGATATGACGTTTTTGAAGCGTCAAATAACTGAACATAAGATTAATTATTTATTTATTTAATACTTTAATGCACAATTGTGGTACATAATGCGGACTTGATGTCATAAGGCATTCTCTATCAGTCAATTTGGGTCTAAGAGAACAGCATCGTGAAGAGGTACAAAGAATTTATAGAGATTTGTTTAAATTGAACTATTTTTCGTATTCGTTCTTTTCGCAAAATCGTTCACTATCCAACACTATTCGTTTTAGTATGGTATCATTATTTTGCTTTGAACTGTCAAGTTACTGCATCGAATTAACGATCCAACTATAGTCTGTTTATATGCCCAGATCGGTAATATAAAAATGCTACCATTGGTAAGCAAAACGATTCGTATTTCGCCATAGGAACTGGGCACAAATTTTAACAGAAACTACAAATTAATACTTTTTCTACTTCAGCGTCTAACTGCCACACAATGTAAAAAAAGATATTTATTATAAAATTCCATTGTATACTAAACTATCAGTTTTTACGTTCGTAAATACCTTCGAACTATTAACATTCCGCTTTGATTGGGAAAAAAATTGTAGAGAAAAAACGATCCCAGTTGCATTTACATTTTATCTGGCATTCGATATTATCCGTACATAATAACAGAATTTATTTAAATAGAACAAACCGTAAATAATCGATTTAAATAATAAACAATCCATAAACAATGGATTTAATAGTATAAACAAAGGACGACCTTCACAAAACAATGTATAGTCACGCGAATACAATAACTATTACAATTATACATAAAATAATTAGCCCAATATTGTCCCACTGCTGGACACGGGCCTCTTCTCAGAATGAGAAGGTTATAGGCCTTAGTCGACCACGCTGGCCTGGTGCGGGTTGGCGGACTACACACACCATGGAGAACTTTATGGAACCCTCTCAGGTGTGCAGGTTTCCTCACGATGTTTTTCCTTCACCTTTAACGCAAGTAATGATCAGATTCTGATCCGCACATGAATTCGAAAAGGCAGTAATAGCCTATCGGTTGAATGTTTACTTTCCTTTCCTTTTCTTTCCTCCTTTATTTGGTCCAGCCGTGAGACACATACCTACCTACTTTTGTTTATGTTAGTATTTTTAATTTATTTTGTATTTTTTTTTGTGTTCTATATTGCTGTACCTAATTGTCTTGTCTGTGTCTTATTTGTGTTGTGTCCAAATAAATATTTTTTATTTCATTTCATTTCCATGCAAGAGAGTCTGAATTCGATCCCGGCCCTTACCTCTGATTATAAACAAAAGTTATTTCATGACTAATTAGCTTACGTCCGGTCGGACATCTAATGATGTATTAATACCACGATGCAAGTGATCAATCAATCTGGCTAATTAAAAACGAATTAGGGTATAATATGTTCCGAAATATTACTTTTCGGGGTCAAATTTAGGGGACTGTTCAGACGAGCGATAGGGATTATTTTTGCGACTAGCTATTTAAATAAAAAAAATACTTGGCATACATAATTATGATTACGTAATTTTTACGATGATTTTGCCAACATATAATGTTTTATCCAAATATATAATGTAAAATAAATTGATACCCAAATAGGTAGGTAACTGCCTCGTTGATGAGGTCCTGGATTCGATCCCCAGGTCGGGCAAATTGTTATTGGGTTTTTCCGTGTGGAATTCCTCAGTAGTTGCCCGGAGCTTGTATGTTTTGTGCCCAGTTGATAGCAATAGACTCTCCCTCTATTACATGGGCCTTAAACATAACGTCGAAATGACGGTGTTACTATACACCTCTGCCCAATCCTACGGGGAATACAGGCTATGTTAATTAGGTACCATCAGATAATATTTTTTATTTTAGATCAACATCACTAATGAAGTCTAGACTAAAAATCTGTTGCAATAAAATCTATAAAGATACTTAACATTAATTTAATCTGATAAGAAACTGCTTTTAAAGCAGAATAAAATAACAGAATAAAATTAACCCAAATGATGTAAGAATTAGCAGAAAAACCGCGTTGACATCAAATGCGAGTAATGCAACACTTTAACTGTTACATCACAGCAACTCGACCCAACATTATAATTAACACGCTTTAATAATTGTAGCGATTTCAACCACGTTATAATTATCGTTTTGAGACTTAAATTGCATTAAATTATTTAACACTAGCGACCCACTCCGGCTTCACACGGGTGCAATGTAGATACTAATGTGGGGGGGGGGCATATAATCTTCCTCTGGAATCACTCTATCTATTGCTGAAAAATCCGGTGCGTAGTTTAAAAGATCTAAGCGTACAGACAGCGGGAGCGACTTTGTTTTATACTATGTAACAAGCGACCCGCCCCGGCTTCGCACGGGTGCACTGTAGATACTAATGTGGGGCATATAAATCTTCCTCTGGAATCTATCTATTGCTGAAAACTGCATTAAAATCCGTTGCGTAGTTTAAAAGATCTAAGCGTACAGACAGACAGCGGGAGCGACTTTGTTTTATACTGTGTAAAGATAAAGGTGAACTAGGATTTTGAAAGTGTCAGTTATCTATGGCGTTAACAAAGGTAAATGCTTTTTCCAATATTTTTTAATATTAAACATGTGTTCTTAACGTGAGACATTTTAGCGCCCTGAGTTAAATGACCGCACGGCGAGCGATAGCCGCGTAATTCGCTCGGGGCGCTAAAATGCGTCACGTTAAGAACACATGTTTACTTCTGGTATTTTTTTTTATTGTATCTCGTGCAGTGTTAATCTATGTCAGCAGTACATCACGAGGTTTGAAGGAATTACCTACATGATTTCGTTAAGACGCTGTATATTCGCAAAATCAACTAATTCTATCTATAAAATTTAATTACTATTTTTAATTAAAAAATAGGTACACAAAAACAAGGCTATAACAAATTTTCAACAACAATAACTTTAAAAAAATATCGATTGCTTTTTTTTACCGATCGAACGGCCCGATCATCTGTAAGGGCCTTATAAGCTATTAATCCATAATACCGGTCATGACCTTGTTTCCTAACGAATGCATGAGCGAGCGATTTGTTGCATTAAAATGCGTATGATTTGCCTATTGTATTCCCTGCTTGCTTATTTACACAGGATATTGGTTCGCTTAGGTCTACAACGGGTGGGACTGGATGTAAAGGCTACGCCGGTTTCCCAGTTCCCAGCGCAAAAAAAAAAAAAAAAAAAAAAAAAAAAAAAAAAAAATCTACAACGGGTAAAGAAACCCTGATGTTATGTTTAGGATTGATATGTGATCACATTTATGTAGGTAATCCTTATCCTTATATGAATAAAGGGCAAGTTACCTCACCCGATTTTTAGTGTCCCTAAATATTCCCCACAGAGGAGAGGTCCGCCGAGGGTTAGCGGACCGGGACCTGCCGGGGTTGCCGTGCATGCTTTTGGGAATCCTGCGACCCCGACCGAACGGTCAGGAGAAGGAACACCGTTGGTTTTTAGCCGATAAGTGTCCGGCAGACCCGAATCCGACATCCATGAGAATTTTCCAAAGATAAAAAAGCCCTAATCTTTTTCAGTGTAGTATTAACAGTTAGGGCGCCCGATCTCTTCGGTTTACCGGTCGAAAATCTATCAAACGGGCCCTAAAAAATATTTTCTTTTGGTCACCGTTGTAACATGAAGGGAGCCGTCCTATGCGTCAGCTACGAACCACGTGGCCGCGACGATTGCGAAAATGTGGTCAATTGTTTGAATGCAGGCATTTTTTTACGAATATTGCGCTACTCGTCTAAAGTAGTATAACTTTTGATTTATTTATTTTTCATATTTTTTATTATATTTTCTGCCATCTTCATTAAAGTATTCACCTACGCCAATTTCAATATCGATTTGGACAAGATTTTTTTTCCATGCTGTATAATGTATTGGGAGCAGTCAGCTTATTTGCGCGCATTATCTGGTTAAAAGCTTCCGCTGTCTATTAGCAGATTGGCGCCACAAACTGAGGCCGATATTAGAGCACTGCACTTATTGGAGAGCATTGGTGTCACATCCTTACTGAGCTGCTGATCCTTTGGATATTGCAAAATCGAAGTCCAGTTATTACCTGTAACAAAGATAAATAACGATGTTAGTTGCTTTGTTTAAAAAATAGGTACCTATGCTGTACTTAATTTAAGAATTATACAAGGTGGAAAAAACGAAGGCCATCAGCTGGAGGCAATTTTTCGTAATTATGTAATTTCGGCCTTGTTAATCAAGTGGTCGCAAGCGCGACTACTGAGCATGGGGTCTTGGGTTCGATCCCCAGGTCAGGCTTAGTGTTATTGTGTTTTTTCAATAGGAATTTCTCAGTAACAACCTGCAGATTCTGGATTTGTGCCCGGTTAATGGCAATAGACTCGCCCTCTGTTACATGGGACTTCAACATAACTGGCGAAACGAGGGTGTATTAAAAACACCTCTGCCGAACTCTTCGGGGAATACAAGGCGTGAAATTATGTTATGTCAGTTCGGCTCAAATCGTGCAAGCGGTATTTTTTATAAATGTAGATACTTGCTTTAAAAAATTACATAGTCTCCTTTATGTATAATTTACCATCTATACTAATATTATAAAGAGGAAAGATTTGTATTTTTGTATGTAAAAAGCTACATTATCACTGAGTAACATAGGTGGGCGGAGCCGTGAGGACACAGCTAGTCTTCAATATTTCAGGGACAAGGTAGCGTTCATTTTTTCCATTCTGAATATTATGTAAATCTATAGTGTAAATTATTGAAATCAATTTACGTTCTGGCAGTTGCCTAATTTATGTATTTCAATGAAAAGCATCACATACTAAGCGAAACTACACAAACACTCTCCCTCCTCATCCTAAACCAATCAAACACTGAAAAGGCCCTATCAAACTTGCTCAACCAAAAAAAAATGTTAACTACCATTAACATTGTTAACAACAGCATTATCGTTCGCGCCCTACACAATACAACCAATCAGGGCTAACAAAAACCATACTTTGAAGTGCAAGTACTTCATCAACAGTTGTTTGGCAACAACAAGTTGATGGCTGATACTGGGGCATTCCATCTCGTGCGCCCGCGGCGATCCGACCGCCACTTTGACAGCGAAATGATGCAAACAAAAACTGAGTCAAAACATTTCCCTCTTAAATTATAGCTGACAATTGGTGCACTTTACGAATCACAGATGAAATGGTAGTCTTAGGCTGGATATCCACCAGAGCTGTGCGAGGAAAATGTGCACTGCGAAAATGTGTAGCGAGGATGTGTAACGGTGTGACTCTTTCCACCAGAGCTGTGCAAGGAATGGGTAATGTGTAATGCGTAATGTGTACAAATGAGCCGTGCGAGGATAGGTAGCGGACTCTTTTCGAATAGGGTGGTGTGGCGGGAGCGTTACACATTCCTCGCAACACATTCCTCGCAACAGATTTCTCGCTTGTTTTGTATGAACAAAAACCTCGCACTGCTAGACCCATATCCACCAGAGCTGCGCAGAGCGAAGCTAGGTAGACGAAGTGATTATATTGGTGCTTACAAAACACATTCCTCGCTCCGGAGCTTAGCACAGCTCTGGTGGATGCTCAGCCTTAAAGGCCAATGCTGGATGCCGGCGGCAGAACAGATCTATTGTTAAACGCAACTGACTTCCAGCGCTCGTGATCATGGGTATTTTACCTGTAAACATGGCCATCGATAAAAAAACTCGCATAATCCATAGACTATTTTTAATTAAAACAATGGACGGTAAAACTGTCATGGGGTAACGTTGTGCCTTCACATAAACGTCACCCACTGATTTATATCTCGAATTTCCCTAGATAATGTTATTTTTATCTCTCACTATTGTTATCATTGAGATTCAGATCATGAAAGCGACAGTTTAATGTCGTTATGAACATAAATTTACTTCGTGCCACACACCTGTTTACATTTATAAATTTTATTTAGGTGCTGTCAAATAGGTATTTCCCGCCAACTAATGCCGCGATGTACATTTGAAATTAGACAATGTATGACGATGCCACAATTACCACAGATAAAATAGAGAGAGAACATGATATTTATTATAAGTTCTGTAACAAGTTGAAAGCTATAAAAGAGCATGTACTACTTACTAACAACGTCCAGTTCCTTTATTATCATTAACGGAGTAAAATGTCGTCGACTAACTAGTATTTATTGTACTTACAAAAATATAACGGATGCTGGTAATTCCGTCCGGAAATGTTTGTCGTGTCACAACTTTGATTATGTACGCAATTTAAATGTATAGGTAGATTGGAGTGACAGATTAGAACTAAAAACTTAGCTATGTTTACAATTCCAATTTCAAACTGCTGATCGTGAGGTCCTGGTTTCGATCCCCAGGTCGGACAAAGTGTTATTGGGTTTATCCGTGTGGAATTCCTCAGTAAAAGCCCGCAGTTTTGATTTGTGCCCAGTTGATGGCAATAGGCTCGCCCTCTATTACATGTGACTTAAACATAACGTCGAAATGAGGGTGTTCCTATACACCTCTGCCCAACCCTTCAGGGAAGACAGGCGTGATGTTATGTTTAAAATTTAAAGATGACTTAAATAAACCTAATCGTATCTAAGTTAATTTATAATTGTTTTACTGTAGAGGCTAAGGTTAAATAAGTTTTTATTAACTTTCCACTTGAATATCTTAATGATATACGCTAACAAAAAGCTCTGATTGCTATTTGCCAACAATTTGAAACTGTACCTATAAGTTGTCAATGTCAATTAAACTCAATGATGATGAAGTATCTTCTAATTGTGCTCTTACGATGTGATGTAATAAATTGAGTCTTCTGCCAGTAACAAATCTTGTAATTTTAATAAATTTCAAGAGGGAATGAAGTATTGTTTATTGTCAGTTTCGTAAAGTTTCTTATGTTTGCTTAATTAATATGTTGGACGTTGAGTGGCTCATGAGATGCATAAAATTGTGAAATAGCTTCTAAATTATGAAAATAACAATGCAAAAGTTATGAAACATTTTCTATATTATGAAAGTAACAAATAGTTATTAGGTACTTATTTTTCATTAAAAACTTGAGGCTTAAGATCATTAGATGTAACCGATTTGCTTACATCATTCTTTGGATTTAATAACTCTCTATTTTGCTTAGTTTAGGTTCGTCGGTCATTATCCAGAATTTAACAGAAACAAATAACCTAAGCTTTTTGTAGGTACTATGATACATATATTCATCTTCTTTATCTTTACATAGTATAAAACAAAGTCGCTCCCGCTGTCTGTCTATCCCTATGTATGCAAACTACGTAACGGATTTTGATGCGGTTTTTTTTAATAGATAGAGTACCTAATTCAAGAGGAAATTTTATATGCCCCACATTAGTATCTACATTGCACCCATGCGAAGCCGGGGCGGGTCGCTAGTTTCTAATATTTCGAAGTTGTGTGGCAATGACATGGAACAAAAAAACTAAATCTAACCCCGTAAGCGTAAGTTTTTATGTACCGTAGAGGAATGAAAAGGTTCGTTTGTTTTTAAATTCATTCCTTTCCCACATCGCGGGTACATTTTACCTTTTAAAACTTTGAACAGAAAAGACCAATAGAAAATTATGTTTAATTATTTGGCAGCATAGATCAAAATTGCCTTTTGCCTCCATGTGACGTAGTAGTGCCATGTAATGTAATTAATCTCTTTGATTTGATTTAAGGAGTTCTAGTGTCTATTCCTAGTGTCTGTCATCATATCACCATCATAATTTTTAACATCCTGTCAAAAAATACTTATATTTTCATTCCTATAAAATGTTGGCAATACGTAGTCGGTAAAATAGTTTGTTTCTTGCACTGTGCACCTGTGCAAGCAAAAATAGACCTTAAGGTGTATAATCTTTTCATTCCCCTACTGTACCACGTCGCTCACTCCGGGGACAGAGCTAATTAAAGGATATTCAAAGAAATAGACGGAGACAGCTTACGTGAGAAGTGTGAGAACACACACTACACACATTCATGCACTCCGTGATAAAGCGATTTTAAAACTCCTTGTACAAGTGTTGGGACAGCATTTATTATTTTATTATCGATATTTTTTTAGAATGTCGGTATGTTATATCCAAGGACTGGAAAAAAATACAAGGTGAGAAGAAAAATCTTAGCAAAAGCTGGTAATAATACTAGCTTTTTCGTACATTAGCGTGTGCACGTGCAGTCAACGGTTTCAAATTCCTAGTCCAAAAGTTACACGGTAGTCAAAGCACAGTTATTAAGACTTGGTTCGAGTTAATTAACAGATACACTAAGCTTTACGGGTCGATTCAAACGGCGATACATGACCTTGACTGCGTGCTTCAATGCATTTAAACTTTAATAGTGCTGAACCAAATAAATATCGATATTATTTTTAATAGGAACATTATCATGCAACCGGAGCATCGTTATCGTTTAATCGTTTTGGCATTGGTAACTGTGAGTTGAGCAAAAAGGAACAACATTATTGAATTGTTGAACATTGAGACAGCGTTCAGAAATACAACAAGTTCTAATAAAAACGTTGGAATTAAATAATCACTCAATTGAATATACTTATCATTTCTTAATAACCTTGGCCGTCTATTTATAATCAAGAAATACTTTATAGAAATGCGTAATGCTAATCTACTCAGTCAATAAAAGTGGATTTTCTTTGAAAAAGCATTTATCAAAGTGCTCATAAAATATTCGCACTTAGTCTAGATACCTTAGCTTATCGATTGCATTGACAACTACCGTTATCGATACTTATCAGGAATCCCTAAAAGCCTTGGGCTCTTACCATACAGAACATCGCCTGAAGCGAGCGACGTGTATCGCCAAAACGTTACGAAAGGCGCCACAACTGGAGCACTGGCCACTGACATTTGAGCGAAGGGAATTTAAAATAAGAACAAAAAGTTGGCGGGTATTGTGTAAGGTTTCGTGTGGTTTTGGCGGGAAGATATAACGGTCATTATAATATTCTTTACTAATAATTTTAAACATTACTATCTGTTTGTTTCAGAGTCATATTTATTATCTATGTGATCAAATAATATAATGCACAACTGATAGTATGTACATAGCTTACTTTATAAAAATATAATTGAAGCAGTTACAATGAGTGTACGTAGTACGTAAGCTGTAGTAGTAGTACATATGTACATAGGGAAGTTCGAACATGACCGTGACAGTAATTAGTATCATAACTTCATTACATCAAAGGTGATTGACATTTAATTACGTTAGTCATAGCTATTCATGCCACGGACAATATTATCCTTATTTTTTTTATCTTAGCTTTTTTCTTGTAAAAGTCGTGAATATGTCATACTTCAGATAAGAACCTAAGTACTGAAAGTATTTTGTTCAAGATTGACTTCGTGACAAGTTAACTGACTAATTAATTGTTGATAAGACACGGAATGACTTATCCTCAAGAAATTAACTAAGGAATATGACATTAAGTAATCTATACTAATACTATAAAGCTGAAGAGTTTGTTTGTTTGTTTGAACGCGATAATCTCAGGAACTACTGGTTGGAATTGAAAAATTATTTTTGTGTTGGATAATCCATTTATTGAGGAAGGTTATAGGTTATATAACATCACGCTACGACCAATAGGAGCGGAGCATAAATGAAAAATGTTGCAAAAACGGGAAAAAATGCCCACACGTGCGAAGCCGGGACGCGCCGCTAGTTGTTTATAAAAATAATTTTATTGAGACGGATTCCATTGCTTATAGTTGTCATCAAATAATGGCGAGTCTACAAGGACCAAAAATTAAATAAGCCTGTCTAAAAATTAAACATGAAACTGACCAAATAAATTAATAATTGGTGCCTTGTTAGAAATTTAATAAAAACTTCGAACAAAATAGGAAAACGTACATTACACATAACAGCTAGTTTACACAGAAACTGTTTACAGGATTCGTTTTTATTTTGGTAATGGCGCCTCTAGTTGTATGAGCGAGTTCACACGCAAGACAGTATTCCGAATCCAGTAAAAAACACTGCATCCGTTATTTTTATCGTATCTTGCCTGCCAGATGCGACGCAGCAGACATTAGTTTAACTGATCCGTCGGTACAGATGTGAACAACACATCCAGTACCGACGGATCCGCTGTGTGAACGCATGGATACACGGCGTCAAACAATGATATTATAAGTAAAAAGGTGTAGATAGGTTATAAGCGCTCAGCAAGCGACGCGTCAAAATGTGGCTAATTAGCCAGACTTGACCTCAGTGTTGCGTTTCTACTACACTAGACGACCTACTGTCACAAATTACATTTGTCTCTTTTTCGTTCGTGATAATCGAATCGTGCCATCCTATCTTTAGGTCTAATCGTAATTTAGTGTGCTATTGCAATATTTAGTTATTTATGTGTGCGTTGGTGTGCCGTTTTTGAAGATCGAATGTTGTGTAGGTAACCTATCTACACCTTCTTACTTATAATATCATTGGCGTCAAATGTCTGATTACCAAGAGCTTTGACCTAAAGTTACACAAAGCGAAATCTTGAGACACGTGTTTCAAGTATATTGTAACAGTTAATCCTGTTTCATTAGCTGTTGGTTTTCAACACAATGTCACGTTTTATAAAAGGGTAGAGAAACAAGCCTTGAGTTATTAAAACAGAACAGAATTATAACATAACATCACGCCTGTATCCCCGAAGGGTTGGGCAGAGGTGTATAGTAACACCTTTATTTCGCCGTTATATTTAAGTCCCATGTAATAGGGGGCAATCCTATTGCAATTCCACACGGAAAAACCCAATACCACTTTGTCCGACCTGGGGATCGAATCCAGGACCTCACGATCAATATTCGCGCTTGCCACCACTAGACAAATGAGGCAGTGAACAGAATTATACTGACTTTATAATGACGGATTTACATTTATCCAGTAACTGGACCCAGCATGCTGGATTGCAAATTGCAATGCAACGCTTGATTGGCAATGAACAAATGTAAACACGTTTCAATCCAGTTCAGCGTCCAGTATTGAGCGCTTTATTTAAATACAATTGGTCCAATTCCGACGGGAAACTGGACGCGTCTACTGGATCAATGTGAATTCGCCTTTATCTTGAATGAGTTGAGACATAGCAGTAAGTATCAATTTTTATTTCCTACCAACAAAATGGAACAAGCTTTCTTTTCAACGATATTTATATCCTCCAACAAAAGTTTTAATACCAGATCAATGTGAAAATTTTCAATAACTGTAGTAATTATTAAATGTCCCACGTCTTTATGAGCAAATTCAGATCATACTTTCACTTGATTCAATTTGTAGTATTTTGTTCTCATGTAATTAATACTTTCTACATTAATTAAAGATTGAGTTCTGTACATGATACTCTGATACTCTTAACTTAAATTGGTAAATTGGAACATATACAGGATGTAAACGAAATCATGTAATTCCTTCAAACCACGTGATGTACTGCTGACATAGATTAACCCTGCACGGAATACTTTAGGATTAAAAATTAAAAATTTACAAGACGTGAACATGTGTTCTTAACATGACGCATTTTAGCGCCCCAGAAGTAAACATGACATGTGTTCTTAACGTAAGGCATTTTAGAAGCGCAATTCGCTCGGGTCGCAAAAACGCCTCGCGTTAAGAACAGATGTTTACTTCTTGTAATTTATTTTTTTATTGAATCCACAGGTATCTTGTGCAAAGTTACTCTATCTCAGCAGTACATCACGAGGTTTGAAGGAATTACATGATTTCGTTTACACCCTGTATTAAGCTGCGTCGTCACTAGGGGACAATTGTCGTCTATGATATCGGGTGACGTAGACAGACATCGATTGACATTATTACCGCGACAATTTTCGTGCTTTGACTAATCGTGCGATGTCCGGCAACCTCGCGTGATATTGCCGGACAAAGCTCGCGACACGTGTCGTCGGATTTTGTCCTCTAATGAATACGCGGCTTAATAGACACAAATATGTCATGTTTGTTTATTCGCTCATGTAAACACGCCTTATACCTTATCTATGCTTATAAAAAATCAAAGGTTAGATACCAACTTTCAAAAAACCAAATATGATCAGCGATAACTTATTTTTCCTTATACCCACAATAATTTTACATCAACCAAAATATGCAGTTACAAAATCGTCTGCTACCTGTTTAAAAAAATAAGTGGCAGCATGAAACTGCACTTTATGTTAAAAAGCAAGAATAAAAAAGGACAAGACACATGTACTCGACAAGTTCTTTAAAGTAAGTAATCAGCCCGCGATTGCTCCACCAATCGATAAGCACCTTTACCGTCGTCGCCCTCTTTTTATCCGATTATCGATAACTGCATTCGTTACACAATATCGATAAGTGAACGATAATTTTATAGAGTTTAAACATCCTATCTGTTGTAAATAGTCGTTTAGTGTTATCGACTTGTGTTTGCTGTACGATATTATGTTTCTCAGATAAAAATTACTTTGTTGGTGGCTGGCGTTTACTTCAATACAACCGCATTTTAATAATACTAAAATACATAGGTACAATGAATGCGTAATGCATGAATTCATTTATGGAAAAGAAATAGTTCCCAGTATAAAATACATGTGACGTTATCTCACATATTATCAATACAAAATTGACACAATGAGATAAAATTATATGTGCATTGATATGGGTAGGTTTTACCTTGTTGCGAACTAAAAACAGTTTCTGATTCATCTATGATGACTCTTACTTTTGCGATTATTATAGTCAAATACTCAAACGCTACTCAATCTTAAGTTGCCGATAAGTCTCGTCTTGTCACTGTCACTCTAAGGAGAAGTGACAGTGTCAGCACGAGACTTAACGTAGCACTATACAGGGTGTAAACGAAATCGTGTAATTCCTTCAAACCTCGTGATGTACTGCTGACATAGATTAACACAGAACGGAATACTTTTGGATTCAATAAAAAAAATTACAAGGAGTAAACATGTGTTCTTAACGTGAGGAATTTTAGCGCCCCGAGTTAAAATGAGAGCTAAAATGCCTCATATTAAGAACATAAATAGGTACACTTCTTGTAATTTTTTTTTTTTATTGAATCCGGAAATATCCCTTGTAGGTTTAGTCTACGTCAGTAGTAAATCACGAGGTTGAAGGAATTACATGATTTCGTTTACACCCTGTAGTTTGAAGGCTGTTTATTTTTTGTTGTCTGCTTAGTTGCTTGTAGGTACCCAAAGGTTGTATTTTTGACCCGGTATCGCTGATATACTTAAATTTTGTTATTCGATAAATAATTACGGCCTACAAGAATTAAACTTGAAAGTAACATCGACCTTCGATAACGATACTAAGATAAATACTTTATTGTTTTTCGTTCCATTAACCTTCGTGATTGGGATTTAATAAACATTATCATTAAAAGCGGATAATGTTAAGTATTCAAATCGCACCCTTAGTAATGTAGGGGCACAACTCGAAAATATCAACTTTTGAGAAAACGCGTTAAAAATTCAGGGAACCCGATGTTTTCACGGTATTTTTTAAAATATAATTACAGTATTTGCTCTAATACTGTCTTTTTTCTCTATCTGTGAAAGCCAAGTGGTAGAACAGTTGATATTGAGACCAACTAACACAGAAACTCAAAAACTCAATATTTCGAGTTGTGCCCTTACATTACTAAGGGTGCGAAATGTCAGGGTCCGTGCGAGGTGTTGTACAAAATATAAATAATAATTAAACAATAACTTAGAATTTAATGAGTACGTGGAAGTAAGGAAGTAGGTAGGTACCCCTAAAGTGTACGAACTGCAACAAAAATAAATCCTTTTTCTTGGAACTAATAAAAAAGCTATTAATCGTGGTTCCACCTTTCTAAAAACCTTTGTAAAATCCACAACAGTGAATTTCCAAATACATACTACCTACCCACATAAATCACGTAAGTTGCAGGCTTCGCGATGCAGCAAAATGTGGACGATAAAGGTCATAAGATGGATTCATTTTAACGCTTTTTTTGCAAAATAGTATCAAGGCAACTATTGATGAAGCTGCTCACGCGACACTTATCAATTCCAATGTTCTGCCTAGTCTTTTTCCAACTATGTTGGGGACGTTGAGGTCAGCTTCCAGTCTTACCAGATGCGACTGAATACCAGTATTTTACACGGAGCGACTGCCATCAGACCTCCGCAACCCAGTTACTAGGCAATGCCGATACCCTAAGATTAGGCTAGTTGTCAGACGTTCGGGCTTCTGACTTCCGATAACGACTGTCCAACTGTTTAACGTGCTCATACACGGAGGGGTCTCGATGTGTAACGAACGGTGACCCATCCACTTATCAATTCCAATATTGACTTCAAATGAATATTAACAGACAAAATCTCCTAATAATTTCTGAACGCAAATAAGTCAGCCTTAACTAACGTAATTGTAAACAGCGTTCACAAATGTCAAAACAGTAAGACGAAAGCCCTAAAGTACGTGTTGTTGTCCCACAGTGACGTCAATTGGCAAGCTTGCTGGTGTTACGTAAAACTTGCTAAATAAGGGATCTGTGTAACAGAAATACTTTACACTCTTTGTTCAATTTGTATAGGTAGTTATTTATGTAAAGTTAGAAAACATTTTGTTGAACGCTTAGTGTTTATGTAAGTAACTAATGCTTTTGTGTGTCTGCGCCTGCCGATGTTAAGCCCATCTTACTGATTATAGCGACGGTCGGCAGTGAAAACCTCGTAAATCCAATTTTCTTCAAAAGCGGTTTTATTTGTTCTTTAGATTGATAAACTCGTATTACATGATTGTACTAGTTCAACAAACTTTCAATTCAAATACTTCTAAGCCAGCTATGACATACAATGAGAAACTTGTATAAACATTTGATCGGCCATTTTTTTTTTCAGGAGACAGTTGTCTATCTCCTGTAAAAATGTGTATTTTACACATACGTGGTTTTCACTGCCGACCGTCGATAGGTATCTACCAAAGAAACTTTTTCGTACATAGATGAGAATGAAAACGTGAAACAAGTACCAATAGGGCGATATCCACGTTTTTTGATAACTTTCCAAGTAGGTAAACGGCGCGGCGGTCGGCTTGCAACTTGTAATCTAATCCTTACTTCAAGCTAATGATAAGTTTGCTAAATGCGATCTATCTGATCCATAAAAAGTAATAAGGTTCTAGACTTGTTTATTTTGATGCATAAAAATTATAGAGTATCGGAATGGCCTTTAGTACTGTGACGAAATTACGTAATTTCCTAATGTACGAAAGCAGTTTAAAAATTCTAGACAACTCACAGGAACTGCGAGAATTGTGGCCCAATCTGTCTCAATATCACTGTCATTAAACATAAAATCCTTCTCGATATAAGCGTAACAACGAGAGGAATGATACTAAAAATAACATACACATAACATCATCCCTGTATTTCCCGAAGGGTTGGGCAGAGGTGTATAGTAACACACTCATTTCACCGGGCGAGCCTATTACCATCAACCGGACACAAATCCAAACTCCGGGCTGCTAAGGAATTCCACACGGGAAACCCTAATAACATTTTGCCTGACCTGGCGATCAAACCCAGGATCTCACGATCAGCAGTCGCGCTTGCCACCACTAGAACAATGAGGCAGCTTGACCACAAAATCCGATATTAATACCGCGTGCGGGTCAAACCACTGTATGGTCTTGACATTTACTTCTTTTGTAAGCAATACGGCTTATTACGATTATATTCTTACCCCTACCACAACTTCTCGATAGGAATCGGTTATAGAGGTATATTTGCACGTTAATTGTGGCTACACAATGCCTCTACTGTCAGGCATCAAGTCGACCTTGCAGGTCTGATCACGACTTAGCACACCTGCACAGAGGTTACCAACTATTAGTTCTCGATTAGAAACTGATCAATTTAAATTTATTTTTTCAATGGTTATCATAAATAAGCGGGTTCCGGAATCTTCTTATCAAAAATATAAGTGACGTACCTACCTACTTATATCTTATGCGTCGAACGGAACACCGTAGTTTTTCTTCCAAAATTGGCGCTTCTTTACATAGTATAAAACAAAGTCACTCCCGCTGTCTGTACGCTTATGGTGCGTCCAGACCTGACGAACGCGCCGCGAATGCGCTGTTCGCGAGCCGCTCGCGAGCTGCGCGCAAGCAGCGCGCGGACGGCGCGCGAGCTTTTGTACGAACATGAAATGCACGCGCGCAGCTCGCGATCTTTTAAACTACGCAACGAATTTTAATGCAGTTTTCAGCAATAGATAGAGTGATTCAACAGGAAGTTTTTATGCCCCACGTTAGTAGGTATTTACATTGCACCCGTGCGAAGCCGGGGCGGGTCGCTAGTTAAGTATAAAACAACAAACCATAAATCTAAATAAAAATCACTTTATTAAATAAGAAACCTTTCTTTCAATGCTTTTTGTTATCGTTTAACCAGAAATTTCGTAAAAATCCTATACGTACAATCACAAAATTCAGGCTACCTGCTAAAGTCCAACACGTAGACCAATTCCTAAAGCGAAAAATAAATAAAACTGGACGATTTTCTTGAAACACGATCGTAGAGGTCCGTTTATGGCCCAGTTGAGATCCCTTTTTATGAAGAATGCACGATTAAGGAAGGATCTGAGGCGAATTCCTCAGCTCTGTTTAGGTCAACGACGTTAAAATCAACTTTTTTTTTCTTACTGGTATTGCTCCGAAGGTTTACGAACCATTAAAATGGTTTTTAATTCCTGTGTTATATAAATTAATATGAATGTCAGAAAACGTATTGTTAGGTACTTATTTACACTTTCATAAAAGGCGATTTAAAAAAAAAACATTTCATTGGTCTAGTTGTGGCAAGCGCGACTGCTGATCGTGTGGTCGTCGGTTCGATCCCCAGGTCGGGCAAAGTGTGTTATTGGGTTTTTCTGTGTGGAATTCCGCAGTAGCAGCCCGGAGTTTGCATTTGTACCCGGTTGATAGCAATAGGCTCGCCCCCTATTACATGGGACTTAAACATAAGAGAGAAATGAGGGTGTTACTATACACCTCTGCTCAACCCATCGGGGAATACAGGCGTGATGTTATGTTATGTTTTATCTGTTATTTCTGGGAATGTGTAACAGTTTTAAACTAGATTTCTCAGCTTTCGATTCGATCTCTTGCTACACGTTTATGCGGTTATCATGTTCTCAATTATCATCTAACACCATCTAAGCCATGCACCATCTGGGCCTCAAAAGGCATTCCGAGGCTTTTACTGGCCTGGTTTGTTCTCGGTTCGTGCACGCTAGTCTAAAGCGACGCCGCAAATACACACGCAGTGATGTGTCGATAGTAAATTAAGTTAATATTGTTACTTGGTCACAGTTCGAAAGTAGAGTTTCGTCTATGGCATCCCGTATCATTGCGTTTATACATCCACTAGCGGCCCGTCCAGGCTTCGCACGGGTGGACATTTTTACCGTTTTTGCAACATTTTTCATGTATGCTCCACTCCTATTGGTCGTAGAGTGATGTTATATTTATAGCCTATAACCTTCCTCGATAAATGGAATATACAACACAAAAAGATTATTTCAATTCCAAACAGTAGTTTCTGAGATTAGCGCGTTCAAACGAACAAACTCTTCAGCTTTATAATATTAGTATAGATTGGTTTGTCTCACCACAATTTAAACATTCGTTTTGCCTAGCCTTTTCCCAACTATGTTGGGAACAGCTTCCAGTGTTACCAGATGCGACTGAATACCAGTATTCTACACGGAGCGACTGCCATCCTGCGAACCCGCAACCCAGTTACCGGGCAGTGCCGATATCCTACGGTTAGACCGGTTGTCAGACTTTCGGGCTTCTGACTTCCCGTAACGACTGTCATAGGCATTATTTTGATACCCGGGACCGACTGTTTAACGTGCTCTCAGTGGCACGGAGAGGTCTAGATGTGCAACGAACGGTCACCCATCCACAGACTGACCGATACAAGCTCAGCTTAACCTCGCGAATGATCCACGCGGTTAGTAATTAGCCAAGACCCCTACACAATTTAAACAATACGCAGACAAATTGTTATTTTTACGCAAGTTTGGATAAAAGTATCAATTATGTTTGACCAACATGAGAACCTTGACTTTAAAATACTTATAAACAAAAATATACTAATCCAATTATGAAATGCCTTCATATAACCGGAACAAAACAGCTGATAGTCCGTCTAGTATAACACAAAGCATCAAGCGAAAATCAATCTAAACTTGACATTGACCCCAGGGTCAGACAATACGATTGCACATGTCGTCTGTTATCGATTGCGAAACTGCAATCAGTTCTTCTGCCAAACAAGAGAACGTGCCGATTGATACACATAATGTAACGATTACTCGCGTTTATAGCGAGCGGATTGCTCAAATGAATAATGTCTGACGGTAAATTTATGTGGAATTGATTTAAAGACACGTCCTAGTAGAACTGTTAAGCGCTAAATCTACTAGCAAGTAGAATTGTGCAAGTTATTGATGCAAGTGCTTGGTTACCTGTTTACACTGAAAGCAAGTTTTATTAGAACCTTACAAGGTGTCCTGCGTAAGCGACAAACGCGACGCGGTGCGACGCGACGCGACCCGACGTAGAACAAATACGCGTTACGTCGCGTCTGGCTACATAGGCCGCTAGTAGGGAATGCCGTTGTCTTGATCGCGTTTGTCGCGTTCGTCGCTTACGCAGGACACCTCGTAACACTTAATTACAGGCGAGTCGGTAGAACTTCCAGAGGTCGTCTTACTGCGGATGTGTACTCAGTGCAATTCGGTTGCAGGAGTAAACAATTTAACTGGCTAGTGGAGTCAATGCTTTATATATATAAACTCACATTACGCTCATGTTATGCATACCAACTAAAGAAGTTGATAATTGAAATGATATTAATACAAATTTAGGGTCGAAAAAACATAATATCACGCTTGTATTCCCGGAAGGATTGGGCAGAGGTGTATAGTAACACCTTCATTTCCCCGTATTGTTTAAGCCCCATGTAATAGGGGGCGAGCCTATTGCCGTCAACCGGGCACAAATCCGAACTCCCGGCTGGTACTGAGGAATTCCACACGGAAAAAACCCAATAAACACTGCCCGACCTGGATATCAAATCTAAGATCTCACGATCAGTAGTCGCACTTGCCACCACTAGACCAACGAGGTAGACTAGGGTCAACTAAGTAAAAAACTGTGCCTAAGAAAAATTATACTTATAAATTATGTATTTAAATGAAAGATGATGATGTAAGTTGTATTGTACCATCAATCCTGAGATAATACCCAGAACTTCAAACGCAAACAATGATTAACATTTAAGCGTCTGTATTAATTTCCGCCACTTGAAAGAGAAATATATTCTCAAGTACCGTAAACCGCTTAGAAGAATGAAAGATTTCTTTCATCTCCGGGGTTAACATACCCATTACGAAGATTAATTCAGCAACAATACAGCAAAAAATATAGCAAATTACTGCCTAAACATTAATTTATCATTTAACCCCGCCCTCCGACTTACAAAATAATAAGCCGTCGTGACCGAGCCCCATGCCTGGTTAATTAAACCGTGAAGAATGAACTCGCTCCAACAAAAAATAGAACCGGTCATTGATGAAGATCAAATTGAAATGTCAAAGTGAATATGTCAGTATTGAAATTTCCGTCGCATAAAAATATTAATCTAGTAGATTAGCCTCAGGCCACATTACACAACTCACCAACAACGGTTCGTTGACTAAATTCATGCGAAAATTGCTCGTAATTTGTCCGAGGTCATCTGCACATAATACTCTCATTTGTATTGTACCTACAGTCGCTACAATTTAGTGCAATAGAGTCATAACCAGCCTTGTCAATATTAGCTAACTAGGTACATTGTTAGTCAGAAATCATTTCCAATATCCGTGGACCGTGATTGAATAATAAATTAATTCTGACGCAGAAATAGAAAACTGAAACACCTTCGACAGTGAAAAATCTTACCTGCATAAATTTTGTACAGCGACTCCAACAAACCTTGCATCATTTTGACGTGTTATTTAAGCACTTGTTATATCACAATACACTTTAACAAAAACATGTCTAGACTGAACTGGCACAGAATAATCAACACTGAACACTATCGCTTTATTATTTTTTAAATAACGAGACGTGATCAATGGTTCACTGAAAATCAAATTCTTCGAACTAAATGAGCAGTCATCCAGACAGCTAATTAGTCCCACATCAGAACAAAAGATCGAGCAGATCAATTGGTATCGGAAAAAAGAAATGAAGACACAAACCAGAAATTACTATAAGTTTAGAAGGTGAACGAACCAACAGACAGCACGGTGGCCAAATAGAAGTAACGGTAACAAACGTCGGATCTTTATCATCAATCAGATTTGCGTAACTATCTTTTAGCAATTACTTCGTACACTTGAGTGGTCCAAATCACTGGTTATGTGGAATGCAGTCAACGTATACAATTACAAGTAGTAAGGACAAAAGAAATGTGATCTAGTTACAACAAATATTGAGAACACGACAAGGCTACTATTTGAACCCAACGAAGCGTACCTAAACAAGTAGGTAATGATATCAAAGCGATAATATGTTAAAATATAGAAACAAAATGCAACCTAGACCTCGATGACCATATAAGTGTTATGGAATATGATAAAGTTAAAGTGTTACGCAAGGTCATACAAGATGATATAACGACCCGTACTACACCTACGGCAATAATAGTCGGAGCGAACCAAAACTTTATGTTCTATATGATGTAGTACAATATGGGCTTAATAGTGTGGAAACTTTAGATGTAGGCGGGAACTTGAATGTGTAATAAATTGTAACAGGCATACTAACAAGTTTAGAAATGTAACGTAACACTAGAAGCGTTGGGATATTCCTTGAAAAAAAGAAAGAAATGCAACACATCGTGTTTTTCATCAACTTCGTCAAAAGTGAGACTTCACGTCACAAATCATTCTGACAGATATCTGTATTCTACATCTTTTTACATTATTATTTACTCGTAATAATTTCTTTACATTTTTGCAGCTCAACTTTATTAACTGCTGTGATGCATTCTAAAAGTAAAACAAATTATTCGGATCATTTGTAGGAAGATTTTCTCAACAAAACGTAAAAACCCACTTCAGTTTTATTAATCTTGGCACAGGTTTTAGCATAACAAATAAACTTAACAAGCGTTTCCTAAATTCATTTATCATTGGTCAAATAGTACGAAAATGGATTGAAGAGTTCGAAGAAGAAATAATAATAATTTCTTTTTAAAACCTTACTCTTAAAATAAAGCTCGTCTATTAGAAACCATAGAAGCCTTCTGGACGTCTTGACAAAACAAACTCTTGCTGTCACTTATTGTCAATCAGATAAACTGAATGAACTAGTTGTTAAGAAAACTAATTAGGACTATCTTCATAAATAAATAATCACCCTGGAAATCATTAATCATTTAAGATAGTCGCAATCTGCCAACACAAAGATAGGAGCATTTTTATAATAAAGAAGTAAGTCACAAAAAAGATGAAAACACATATAAACGTTTGTTTGTGTTCAAAATAAGAGCAACAAGTCCGAAAATAATAAGCGAAGTTATTTTAAGTGAAACAATACCTGGAACCGATTTACGACCAAAACAAAGAATCGTAATTAATATGAACGAACTCGGCAATGTTACTTCTGAACTCTTACGTGAGCATAGAAACGTGCACGTTTCAAAAATAGATTTACGAATAACATTGTGTTGATAAATGAAGACAATAATGACATGTTCACATGTATGTAAAGTAATATTAACTATGCAAGAATGCCACTGCGAAATCAATGGAAAGACCGCTGAGATGATACAATGCGGCTCTATTGAAACGAGAAAACTTTATGAAACTTTTGAGATATTTAAAATATAAAAGATCTGCGTTTAATTTTTTTTATTTTTACCTCCTTTTATCATTTGATTTAATACAAAATACATCATGAATACATGAATGCAATTGTGTAGGATCAACATTACTGACATACTTAGCCGTCTCGCTGTATTCGTGGACACAGTCTAGTCTTTTTGTTAAGGAACTATAGCCGGATAAAATTAGAATTTCAAATGCATTCACCCGCAGTAATTCATCTTCACTGCGGCAAAAAGCAAAAATATTATCCCACCAAGTTTGTGCAAAATAAAACGATGCGTCTTTTAGAGATTATTTCGCAAATAATACGAAAAGAATTTTGCGACTGTCCCGAACAAACGACAATTTATTCTCCTGTAAATTGGAAGTGGCATGTCTGCGCTTAATCAAGCCGACACCGGAGCAAAAATCTCGGTGACCGGTCAAACCAAACAAGATGAACGAAGACTTCGTTAAAAAGAAAGTTCTTGAAAGTTTTTCCATTTCGTCAAATTCAAAACCCGTTTAAGATAAAGAAGTATTTATTCAGCAGATCACAAATTCACACTTGCATTACAACAAACTGTCATCTATCGTTCATAGACGACGTTGATGGCAAATATTTAAAACACTGTCACTTTTGAAACCAGATTTTGCACTCGCGACGATCACTCGTATATAAACCACGTACACGCGACTTCAGACGTAAGTCTTAGCGCTGTTTCTATGACTTGGCTACAAGCTATGGTCGAATCGCAAGAGTCGTTTAGGGCGGGCGCTCATTGCGGATCGCGCGCCCGCGCCGTCCGCGGTCTGCCGCACCGCCGCCGCCACTGGCGTACCGGGATTATTTATAAATTCATACAGACAGGGGGTCGTAGAATTTTGCACGACGTCGTCGTGGTATGCCAAAGCTAATGACTGCATCATGTCAGGCCGGAATCAGATTGTCACGGTGCCTTCCTAAACTTAACGAACGTACTTAAGTGTCCAAGACGTCTAAATCAAACATGGTTTATTTTATACCGGATTTCCTTCTGCCGATTTTGGCCCCAATCGATCAAAGTACTTTGGTATAATAAATTTCAATTTTAATAGAACCCAAATATGTACAAAGCCCGCCTACACTAAGCAGCAAATTAATTCTAAAAAAATATTTCGCAAGATACGAATAACTCAAAGAATTTTCCGTCGACCCTGTCCATGCCGCCCACCTGGACAGGTGTCCAGTGCGATGGCTCATATACCACGATATTACGTTATACGTTCGACAAGTGAGCAAGATTTAAATAAAGCTGTATGAACAGTTTCTTGTATGACGTTAAAATGTATGAATTGCTTACACACGAGGTGCCAATGACTTGCTTTTTCAATTATTTTATCGTAGCCTGCTTATAAAATGAGCAATTCAAATGTTTCTGCTGCTTCTATAGTTGAAGCTTCTCGAACAAAAATGTGACGGAGCAGTATGATGAATCATTTGCAAGCAGAATACAAAAGACTTGGCGTTCGGCACAACTGGCAATTCATACCAAGTTTCTTAACAAATGACAGCTAAAATTAAAACAATGAGCAAATTGAATGAAAATTACTGAAGTTAAGCCAAAAACACCTGTGCGTTTGACATAATTTTAGAAATTGTCTATGAAACAAGTACGGCAGATCTTTGTAACTACAAAGGTATAACAGCACATCTCTGTAATTTATTAGATATTGGAAATATCAGAAGGCTTTCTTTATCGAAGGTCGAATCTTCAACCGATAAGAATGGAAGAATATTGTTTGATGGCGGTGGATCCAGGGATTTTCTTATAATATTCTATTAACTTATTGCAACTAAACAAAGCCAGGGACAAAAGCTACAACAGAAATCTAAATTTCTGTGAAAGCTAAAAATAATTATATTTTAATTAGACGAATCCTAAAATATACAACAATTACGTCGAAATTAAACTCTAATTCCGCGACCGTCCTATGCACTTGACAGGCATCCGAAGAATGTCAACATCCCATCATTCACAGTAACGGCGGCAAGTCAGACACAAATGACGCCCCTGCCTATTTGTATTCTAGAATATTCATTGCGCAGTATACATCAGTATTTACGGGTTTAGTTCAGTCTCAAACAGCTGTCGACGCTGACGCGGTTTTCATTGTGGACTTTATTATTGATCGTAAACTAATGTTTGAAATGTTTGTCTTTGACGTAATCGCAACATTTCTAAGTATACTGAATCTCTTCATCTTGTTGAATAGTGCGGAATTATGCACAATTGCGTGTTATCCTGCCGTTCAAAATGCAATATTGGAGTAGAAACAACGATACAACTAGACAGTATGACGCGTTTCTGTTTATTGCCAATATCAGTGCAGTAGCTGATTTCGAATCTCTTGATTTCAGCGTGTTTGTTGAAAAGGAAACATAAAACGTTCAAGCTGTTAATTCCGTGTGAATCGCTCGCGTCTTATCAGTTGGAACCTATCGCAATCAGTATGTAGGTGTGGGTTACACTTTAGTTCCTAACCCTTAAGGTATAAAGCGACAACGTAGCCTTCATCTTGGTTTTCATGCAGATAAAATTAAACTTTTATAAATAAATTTCATTAAACACAAACAGGATCCAATAAACAACGGCACACATTTCCAATAATATCTAAACGATAGTTTGTTTAATGTTTGTTTAGTAGTGTATTTGTAAGGTAGTATAAATATGTCTGTAGGAACATTATTTGGTAAACCAGAGTCAATGTTATTTAATAAAACACGTTTAAGACTTACCTTTAGGTAGGTATTTAAAAATAAAACTTTAACACCTTCAGTATTAAACTTGTTGAATGTATAGTCCGGCGTGTCCTTGAAGCCCAATTTATTTAAATGGCTTTTAACACCATCGACCATTCTATCTATATCTATCATTGTAGTATGTTTCACGTCAATCGTTTATCAATCCTTCCCACTTACAGACCACGTAAACGCTGCCCACATCAGTTGATGGGAATTCTTAGTATTTATTCAGGGCTCTTTGCCATCAGCCCTCGTATTTTTCTAAATTGGAATAACTACGTTTACCACTTACAGCGAACGATGAGTCTATCATCATTACCTAAATTTTAGACTTTATTAATATATACCCGACTTCTTACCTAACCAGATTTGACAGAATTTAAATATTTTACACCAACCAACTAATGAGAATACTTGTATCTGAAGGGAGATGTTTGTATTTTTCGAGTTTTGACTGGGTCGTAGCGTAGATATTTGCATGTCAGGCACGACAAATGGATAACGTGCTCAACGTGGGAAGAAGGGGATTTGATGAGCGTACAGCGGTCCACACAAAACTTGCCAACGAGCCCCTCAATGTCGAACAATTAACGAACTGTTGAAAACACCTGGTTATTAGTAAGTAATGCAAAGCTATAAATAACGCTAAATTGAACCTAGTTACCAACGGATACATTTACCGGCGACAATTGAGTGGTGGCGTGTGCTCCCGCTTCCTCGATGATCTCATGCAAAATTGTAGCATTTCTACAAACAGCACCATTTAGGGAACGATATTTGGGTCACTCCAATTGTGTCATTTAGATGAGGATGCCTTTGATTAGAACAACCAACCCTTTTAATGGTCGAATGTAGGACTAGTCTTGTAACGCGATATCGTTTAGCTAGCTCGTACTAGGAAGCTCGTCTTGATATTGCACGGATGCAAATAAACAGATAATTGCAGATTTATCTGATATTATTTAATCTGTATAATTTTTTAAGATGTTGAAATAATTTAAATTATGAATCATACACCATCAAAATAATCGTCATAACTTGTCAATTTTTTTTTTTTTAGAATCTAGTTGTTCCCAGTTTTTTTCATATTTGGCTAACCTGGAACTAAAGTCGTCTATGATACAAAATAAACATTTTCAGATAAACGAAAAATCCACTTTAGAAATTTAAAATTTTATAATTATCAAATAAATTCTAAAGTAGTATTTTAATGATAACCTTATTTTGATGGCGTAATGACACATAGACCACTTTTGCCCGGATTTAATTTTTCATTTTTATGTTCAAAGATGCTCATAGATGGATTTAGCCAAAATGTTACATAGACCACTTTAGTTCCAGGTTAGCCATTTATGGTTTCCAAATCAATCAAATAATGATGAGTGAACCTATAAAACAAATTAAAATAAGTAGCCTAAATATTTTACATCACTTGCGTAAATTAAATCTGTATTTCGCGCTACCTCTTAATATCCGATATGGTCTAGTGGCTAGGATACCTGGCTCTCACCCAGGAGGCTCGGGTTCGATTCCCGGTATCGGAAATACTTTTTGCTTTTTATCACAAGATCCGACGAAATAAATAAAATATCTTCAAAGAAAATCGTTTGAAATCATTACGTTTGAAGATTCGACAAGTAAAAGAAAAGAATTCACAGAATTTATGAGATTTGTAAGGCGTTATTTGAATGATTAGGTAGTGAGGGTAAGTATCCCGTACGGTCCAATAATTAATCAAATATGAATATTTGCGCAGACGTTGGTTTCTTAGGAAATTGAATTTCTTTTAACGTGTTTGGAAAAAAAATCGTTGCTGTATACGTTTAGGTTAAAGACAGCTGTCGACTTGTCAATTACGTCGTGTCGCTGTACATTAGGTACTATAAAAAACTGTTTCATTTCTTTGAACAACATTACTCAGAATTCGTGGGCTAATAAGTAAAACCTTCACTCATAATAATTTGACTACTCTCATAACTCTAAGCTTATCTGTAATACCCTAAAAAAATTCAAAGAAATTGCGAATTTAAGTGCAATCATTGTGATTTTCATAAAAATGCTTTAACTTAAGTCGTTACTTTATTCAAGCACACTTTCCTGGAGGGCTTAGAGGGCATTCCTCCCTCAAACTGGCGGCCATGTTGCGGTCACAATGGGTGCGCCGGCGCACGTCTTTATTAGCCATGAATGGCGACGGCAGTAAACAATTCAAAATAGACGCGCTTCCCGCTCGCACTGCTGGACCGATCTCGTCCTGGCCACGAGTTACAACTTTATAGCACGTGGTACTCTTGTCTACGATGCCCGTGCCCATTAATCTCTGGTTCATACTCACATTCATTGGAGAGGTCAGGCGGGGTCTCCCACGGAGTAAGTACGTACGATAAGTAGACTCCATAAAAGGAGACGGGTTTGATTGTCTTATTTGATGAGAAGTCACTGTTGCTTGACGTAAAAATAAAGTGTGGAGTCTCGGGCGTAATCTATACTAATATTATAAAGAGAAAAGATTTGTATTTTTGTATGTAACGAATAAACTTAAAAACTACTGAACCGATTTCAATAATTCTTTTGCCGTTAGAAAGCTACATTATCGCTGAGTAACATAGGCTACGGGCGGAGCCGTGGGGACACAGCTATTATAGATATCTTGGATACGAAGGTTTCAAAAAGATTGCCCAAATCATGTTGTACTTTGTTTCATTCACTCGTAAAATAAAAAACAACTTGATTTATAGTGCAAGTAATGGAACCGACATCGAAATATTAATTTTGGCTCATATCTGACCCGTCAATCAGACTATTAATTACGGCGAAGTCTTTTGGCAGTAAACTGTATTCAATTCTAGGAATTCAAGGTGCAAATCCAAGTGGTATGCGTGACGCCGGTGACGTACTAGCCCTACTATCAAATGGCTTTGACAAATGTAGGTATGGAATACAGGCTGACCCAACCACACACTCTATTGACCAAATGCTCAAACGCTACTCAATTTTAAGTTGCCGTTAAGTCTCGTGCTGTCACTGTCACTTTAAGGCGAAGTGACAGTGACAGAACGAAATTAACGGCAAAAAAAAATTGAGCAGCGTTTGAGTATTTGGTAATATATCTGTGAATCTAACGGTAGAGTTGAGAATCTATACTAATATTATAAAGCTGAAGAGTTTGTTTGTTTGAACGCGCTAATCACAGGAACTACTAGTTGGAATTGAAAAATTATTTTTGTGTTGGATAGTCCATTTATCGAGGAAGGTTATAGGCTATATAACATCACGCTACGACTAATAGGACCGGAGCATAAATGAAAAATGTTGCAAAAACGGGATAAATGTCCACCCGTGCCAAGCCGGGACGGGCCACTAGTAGATAATATAATAATTATTAATAACAGGAATTTACCTTTAGTCGCCCGAAATATAGACAGAGTCTGAACAAAACAAATATGATAAAGAATATTATCGCCGCTTTTTGTTCAGATATCTACTTTTTTAGAGCGTGTCTTGTCTCCAAGACAAACTTATAAGAACGAGAACGCATACACATAATAGACCAAATACCAGATAAACTGTTTGCGAGACGCCTATCTCACTGGGTCACGGATAACAAAGAGTTAAAAAATATTCCTTAACAGATTTATTCTTATTGAAAACAAGTAAAATCCAGTCAATTTTTTTAGGTAAAATATAACAATTAAAGTGTAGCAGTTGAATTAAATAATTCTTACAATCCATTTTGCCTTCGTTTGTTTATGGTCAAAGCTTATCGAATAAATTTAAAAAATAAAAAATTATAATGGCAGCAATTAATTCACCTGGCAAATAAAAAAGCAATGCAACAATAAAGTGTATTGAATGGGTTATTTAAATCCTTGGCCGACAAATTAAAAATAAAAGTGATGTAAACTCTGCCAGTAGTCAGCAGTTCGTATAACCCTTATCGGGCTTGTCAGGACTCGAACATTTCTCGATAGTAATCGATACGCAATTTACAATCGATAATAAGTGTTAAAGTAATCGAAAATCTGTGATTTTTATTAAAATAATGATAAGTAAGTACCACGTCGAAGTACACTTTTGCCAAACATGGTAGGCCCCAAACAGGTGCCTCATAATCATATCATTTAAAAATTATGCCCACGTATGATATTGGCAAAGTGGGCTGCTATAGTACTTTAAGAAGAAAACAAGTTTTGCATGTGAATTAATTTAATTATAACTGGTAAGCATTCTAACTAATCAAGATGTCGCAATACAGTATTGGCATTTTCGTCAAAACAAGGGCATGCATTAGTCAAATTGAAGAGTACATGTTTAATTAAATTATCGTACGACGAATGACTACGAGTAAATGAAACTTTGATATAAATATCTTGTAGAATTTTACATAAGCATTTTTTTTAAATATCTATGTCATTGTAAGCGTTACCCTTAAAAACCTGTTACCTTACAGTTCCGGTGTGTTCCGGGCAGATTTTTTTGCACCAATCCCTTGTTTGAGGGTACTGGGGCGATGAAGGAGGTTTACTGGATAGTAAACCCTCCTTCATCGCCCCAGTACCCTCAAACATTCCGATTTTGATAACTTAACTTAACTTATTTCTAAAGTTTAATCCCATTGCAATAATAATACACAAAAGTTAAAATTGTATCGAATCTCATTCATTCTGCATTCATATATAGCGCATGCAGTGTTATTTGCTAAGCAAAAGTTCTGTGAACAATGCAAAGGTTTTCAAAACAGCTTAATTTGTAATGACATTATACCGCGGCAACCTATGAAGAAAACGTAACATAACAAGTAGCCGTGTAAAGTAAATGTCAAAATGAACTTTACCGACGTTCGTGTTTGGAGAAGGATAAAGTTGCACATTGTCTTGTAAACCGCCAAATTCACTAGCAAGTATTTAGCGACTTTTAAGCTATGGATACACCCGTAATAAGTCGCCTACTGCAAGTTTTACGAACTGGGTGAGCAATAGAGTGCAATAACTTGCGCAACAGACCTTGCTAATGGACTTGGTGCTTTACATCCAATCCCCACGTGTGCCCATTGGTCGATAGAAGGAAAGTGGCCTCAAGAGATGAATGGTAAATAATATCATAATAAAATGTTTATTTGTACACTTAAACTAACATACATAAGTACATAGTTATTATAGATAAGTATGTTGTACAATAGTGTCATATTGAAGGGCGAACTGCTGCCTCCTAAACTAGGCCAAGTGCCTGTGTTTTAGGAGCCAATGTTCCTCCAGATAAAAAGGCACACAACAAGTATTGGCTGTCATGCAAGTAGGTACTTATATGTACAATAGCAAATTATTTTATTTACTTTATACAAGGTTAGTCGGAAAGGGGGTACTAAGCCGAAAGCGTGTTAAAGTACCCATAATAAGGGATAACTTTTGTTCTACAACTTTCCCCAAAACTCGATAGTTTAAGAGGAATAGCTTTTCAAAGATTTCGTAAAAAATATGCTAAAATCTATCTGTCCATAGGATCAGCTGTGTTTACTATTTAGGTCATATTTGGGGTCACGGATTAGAAACTTACTTTTCTGAATTCATAACTAAAGCAGATATGTTTTTTGTTTTGAAAAAACGAAAATAAAAATCTTAGTGCATGCAAATAAAAATGATCGAATTTTGAAATTTTAACACTTGCTTTAAAATAGTCATCAGTGATACTTTAAGTGGCCCGCGGCTTTGTACCCCCTTTCCGACTAACCTTGTATACATGTAGCGCAATTTGGATATAGTAATAGTTGATTAAGAGACAATTGTAATAAGTTTTTCACTTTCATCATACGATAACTTCTGCAACAAGGAATGGTGACCAATAAGCACGCTACTTTTACGTCACATGGTATGACGTGTTACAAGTCTGCTCCCAGCATTATAATATATTCGCAGCCACGCAGGTAAAGCTAGACAACCTTTTCGATGTACTCGAAGCTATTGTTCTAAAGCGATTGCTCAAGCACCTACCCTCAATAACTCGGTTCTCGGATCATGCACGATTCGATTGAACCGTGAATTGATTTAGACGCCGATACGATAGCACAATCGAGTAGTGGCGCCTGTGCAGACGCCTGTTCAACATTAGTATGCAGGTTTTCGGTTCACATCCGATTTCTGTTTAAGTATGATTATGTTTGTTTTTCAAAGTGACAAAGCTGTGTGACCTTTTATGAAGCTAAGTTTACGTCTTGAGAAACTTTCACCGGGAAAAAATGTACGTAAGGCCGTGCCTGCTCGACGTTGGCGGGAGCACTGCCGTGCCCCCCGATGCCGTGCTTTTTTTAGCAAAACGTTCTATGCTAGTATTGCTAGTACATTGTAAGATGTAAGTAATACAACGTTAAAACACTTTTTTAATTATGAAGGTTTTTATAACTAAGGAAACTGAACAGTTAATATAACATAACATCACGCCTGTATTCCCCGAAAGGTTGGGCAGAGGTGTATAATAACACCCTCATTTCGCCGTTATGTTTTAAGTCCCATGTAATAGGGGGTTGCCATCAACCAACCGGGCACAGATTCAAACTCCGGGCTGTTACTGAGGAATTCCGAAAGGAAAAACCCAATAACACTTTGCCCGACCTGGAGATCGAACCCAGGACCTCATGATCAGCAATCACGCTTGCCACCACTAAACCAACGAGGTAGTTTATATATCGTGGTGTATTGATATGTAAGAAATATTGTTTTACCCATACAAGTTTTAAAATATATATAAATTATAAATGACAATAGCAGCTGTCTATATCGTATTTATAGTAAGAATAAATTAATTCTATAAATAATGTTGTCATTATCATGAAAAAACCTAGCTTATTTAAATACAAAATTTCAATATTATAATACCTATACAATACTCATAATACATTATCCCCACATTATTTATTTTGGATGAATACCACTCTACTCTTAAGGCCTGGTATAGCAGTGATAGCCTAGTGGTGTGACCGTCGGACTGTCGAGTCATATGTCTCGAGTTCGAACTCAAGGCACAAACCGCTGACTTTTCGGATTCATGTGCGTATTGTAAAATTATCACTTGCTTAAAAAACGGCGAAAGAAAACGTCGTGAGAAAATCGGCATGCCTGAGAGATATTTCTCGACGGCATGTGAAGCCAAGTTAGAGGCCCATGGGCGGCATAAACTCCGACACCAGGTTAGTAACTAACCACACGAAAAAAAGAAGAGAAGGCCTGGTCATACAGAGAGCGTGGCTGGGTGTGATATCCACGTCGTGTTGATCGCGTGCTCTTGGCGTGCGAATTACTATGAAAATGTATGGAAGACGTCACACAGAGACTGTCACACCACGACAAGCTTCGCGTGAATTAAAATATTTGATTGAGCATTCGTACAATCACATCGGATGGTCGCGAAACCGTTTCCAATTAGGACGACGCGTACGCCTAAGATCCTAACGGTGAAGGAAAACATCGTAAGGAAACTTGCACACCAAAAAAAAAAGCTTCATCTATACTAATATTATAAAGCTGAAGAGTTTGTTTGTTTGAACACGCTAATCTCAGGAACTAATGGTTAGAATAGAAAAATATTTTTTGTGTTGGATAGTTAATTTATCGAGGAAGGTTATAAGCCATATAACATCACGCTACGACCAATAGGAGCGGAGCCTAAATGAAAAATGTTGCGAAAACGGGGAAAATGTCCACCCGTGCGAAGCCGGGACGGGCCGCTAGTAAATAATAACCTTCTCGATGATGTATGTAGTCCGCTAACCCGCACCAGGTCATCGTGGTCGAAACCCGTGCCCAGCAGTGGGACAGTAATAGGCTGATAATGGACGCCTAAGTGGTACCAAGAATGTAAATTATTGGTGCTTCTTATCGTTACATCTAAAGAATTCAACGTAAAAGTGAGAAAATAGTCATTCCACTAATTAACTACGTGATAGAGGCTCTCAATATGAGATCATAAATATTTCAAAATTTTATCGTAACAAACGATCACATCACCATTTCTATGGCATCAATTAATTTTTTAAACATTATGAATTCGTGATCATAATCAAAATATTTTATGGATTTTACAAATTAATAGCTACTGATATTGATGATTCAGATTTATAATATCGTTTAAGATGTTACTGCAGCAATTAAAGATATTGATGGAGTAACAAGTATCGTCGATTACGTTTACGTTTTCGATACTATCAAAATACTTTTATGTATTAGAGAATGATCTAATACAGAGGCTTGCCCACAGTTTTTAACTATTATTAGGTATACTAAGTGAAGCTTACTTATAGATAACTATAGCGACAAGCGAGCTTCTTATCAGCAGATTATAATAAACACAGTCACGTGTTGACAGTTATCGTTATGACTGGACTTCAACGTCCACTGCTGAACATGGGCTTTCTGGTCGACCTCTACCATGAAGGTCATGAAGGAATCTTACCAGTAATATAAGGGCCGATTTGTTGTTACAAGCGCCCTGGAAGATGCGGCTGCCCAAACTCTGCCTTATTCTTCAACCAGGACCTCTATTTAGACTTCGAAATTCAGTACTTTTGACCGCCAAACTTTTTGACCGCTCTGAAATCAGACGAATAATTGCGCAGTAGCAAATGTACGTCATTGTACGTATTTATTTTTCTACTGCGCAACCACTCGACGAACTTCAGAGCAGTCAATAAGTTTGGCGAGTACCTACTGTACTATTCGTGCCTATGAATAGGATCGCGCTTGCTACAACTTCACACGATAGCTGTCAAATTGGTACTGCCAGCAAAAAAATACTATGAAAAAAAAAAGTTATATTTTTTTATTCATAGATTTCATTATTATTTACATTCATTTTTATGAAATGTTATTTATTGAATTCCATAAATAGATAATTTTGGATAATTTAATAATATTTGAAAACAGTATTCATTAAAGAAATGCACCAATATATATAGTTAACTTCACGAAATGCTACTGGTCACCCTAATATGTCGCCATAGTAATAATATAATTACTGTGTAATTAATTTGGCGTAAAATTGATAAGAAATACCAAAAAAGTGAACAAAAATAATTAAACTGAATATAATTTCTTTATTTACTTTTTTGCACACCTTACACTTTGGTAATGAAGTTCACGACTATTGCGGAACAAAATGGCGACTTGACAGTGCTATTCTTATTTGGCACGCATTATACTTCGAAATATTTGAAAAGCCAGTAGCCTCAGTTTCAAATTCGGCCCGGCAAGCCTGTCGATGTAATAAGTGGTATTCCTAATGTGTTCGGTCACGTACCTGCCATTTAAACGTCAATAACACCGATAAGGTGTTTTATAATTCCAGTTCTGACAGTAACAAGGTTGCGAAGTCTGATACTTGAACCACGTATCATATCTAAACATAATAATAAGTTAGGATTACTATCGACCTTACGGTAGCGGTATCACATTCAAACGTGTTCAGTTGTCGGTTCAAATTTATTTTTACATGGTCCACATTCACTTCTGGGTGCTATTAAGTTAATAGTGTGTTATTAAATTAACAATTTGTAGGTACTTAAAGTTTGTAGTATAATTTTATTACAAAGCTGATCATGTCATGTTCATTTTAGAAACAATTCTTACCTGTTAGGTACTTAAGTTCGTAGAATAACCTTAAATATAATATAAGTAATGTATCACGACCAGACCACCACACATGACTCCGTAGGGCACTCAAATTCTTCGGCCTCGTTACCAGAAACTGAGGTGATAACCTTGGGTAACTGCAAGAGACCTAGATGTCGAAGTCCTATGCATTTGTCTGACCAAATTCGCTCGACACACGACTCCAGAGCGACGCTGTCCTAGCTGGAGAAAATAGATGTAAATGGCGGAATATAGTTCACAGAAAAGCGTTTCAAAGAGATCACGATCCTCAGCATTAAGAAGAATGACGCAAGGATGAGCAAATATTCCTGTAATGCGTAATAGCGGAAATCATACTCGATAAAAAAGGCGATAATTCAGCCTATTTTATTGTATACAAAGTTTCTACAGGATCTTTAACTTATAAAAATGCCGTTCGGGCCCAAAACACCCTGGGTGCCTGTGTGCCTGATCGCATAGCTACTGTTATGAAGAGTACGTCGGAAGTAAACCTCTAGATCTTACTTCAGAAATTATAAATCAGACACAATGCATCCCAAATAAAAATATCCGTACATAAACACGCGCATTAATAACCAATACCTTTATCTCGACTGTTATGCGTTTTTAATACTCATCATACATTTATTGTAAACAATATAATAAAAACTGAACCTTGTCCATGCCATATTTGGACAAGAGACGTGACATAAGAATCCCAACTTAAATAAAGATGGTATGATCAGACGAAAAGTAATATTAAGCCCGGGGGCTAGACAAAAATGCGAACTAAATGAGGTTTCTCCTTTCTACCTAGCAGATCTTCCGAGGCTTACCACATTGTAGGCACAAGTTATTTCAAATCGAAATAGCAATTACTGTTCGTTTTGGCGGCTTTGGTATACGCGTTCTTCTGTCTCTTACCTCGTATTGTATGCTTCTTCTTCTCTTCTCTCGTGTAACCACAAGCTATCATACCATGGTCAAAAAAATTACCAATCAGCGGGTTGGTAGCGGAGTTTACTGCCCAAGGTGCGCTGGACGAAGTTAAAAGTGCGTATTTGTGAAGACTTTTTTAATGCGCCCCATCATCATAGTACTTAGTCACTTACGACTTACATAGCCAAAGCTTTTTCTGTTTTTTATTTGCACTTAACTCGCTCAAATAAAAGTGTACGACCACGAAGTTGGTCACGAAGTCTAGAAATCCAACGGAATTCGCAAGCTTTGTTCCAATAAAATATGGTATTAAAGATAAAATAATAAAATAAACAGCTCTATGTTCAAAGGTCGCCGGTCGTCGGTCAGTAGGTGTGCAACGTGTGTTAACTTCCATTTCTCTCCATATAAGGAGAGGTGACAACGGTGACAACGACCACACCCTTATAATGCCTCCATACTTTGTTTGTGTTTCCACCAGATTGACCAGATCAAGGAGAATTGTAGGTACCTATTAAATTTTCACTATAGACATTTGAGAAATATTACGCCTACATTACATGTGACGTAAATATATTTGAGAGATTTGACAAAAGCTTTTGAAAAGTTATAGCAATAAGTTTCCGTCCATTCGTTAATTTTTGACTGTTGCATATTATTTAACAGCTCCAGAGGAAATAATCATAATTAAAACTGGTATTGTTCGTTGACGAGTCTAATTTTATAGCATTTGTACTTTTATTTAACAACTAGGTACTTAACCTGGGTTCATCAAAAAATAATTGCATCCAATGACGACGACAGTTTAATTGAAGTTCAGTAGGCGACTAAAGTTAACTAAGTACAGCTAGTTTGCACAGAAACTGTTTACAGGATCCATTTTTATTTTGGTGATGGCGCCTGTAGTTGACTGAGCGAGTTCACAAACACGACAGTACTCCAACTCCAGTAAAAAATACTGCACCCGTTATTTTCTTCGTATCCTGTCTGCCAGATACGACGCAGCTGCCATTTGTTTAACTGATCCGTCGGTACAGATTTGTGAACAACACATCCAGTATTGTCGGATCCGTTAAAACGGATCCGCTGTGTGAACGGGCGCTTACATACATCTGTTTACGCTAACTATGACATCATATGAAATGAAATACTAATTGAGGTTCTAACGGAAAATAGTAATAACTCAAAATATGACATGTAGGCACGAAATGTCCTAACAAATTAGGTGTATGTTTGCTGAAAATGTTCACGTCAATTTCCGAAAGATATATGGTGTAAACTAATATAAAAAAAGATTGATAAAATGAAAACAAAATTCTGTTCATACATTACTCATACTTCAAATTCACTCACTAGTGTAAATAACATTTATCTTTACTGCAACAGCTAAAAGATATCTTAAGAAATATAGACATTAAGACAATGCAGTAAGATTTATCCCTCGAATGAATAATTATATCTCAAGTATTTCTAAACGTATATTTCTTAAATTGAAGAAATTCAGAAAAATTACGCTGGATTCGTTATTTAACGTTACGAAAAAAATCTTCGTGGGCGACCGCATGTTGGAAAAAAGTTAATAAGAAACTGCACGCCATCACTGTTATTCGTGTTTTACGTCAGATGAAATGATTCCGCTCTGCTTGGAATCGATGCCCGAAACAGAAATCCTAAATAAATAAGTAAGCATCGAGAATCGTTAAAGAGATTCCGTCTGTTTCATCAGTTATCGTAAATTTTCGTGTACAATGTGGGATGTTTATTTTAAACTGTTTTTAAAATGTAACTCGCTGGTTTGTTACTAGAACACTAAACAGAAACGTAAGACAGAATAATGAATACCAGTTCCGTAATCAAATATTTACATATCGCGAATCGCGCGTGAACGTAAATTTGTGCGTAACGCAAATAACAGCAGTTAACAATTAACGTCAATTCACACAAGTGTGATTATGAACGCAAACAAAAATAAGCGTATCAACTGGCGTCGAGGCCTCTCACGACGCTCGCAAATAACATACTTGAGATGTGAAGGACGGGAACAAGCAACAAGTGTATATCGAGAACATTATCGAGTGAACCATTCAAACGACACTTTAACATCCCGCAAATCGTAACACCGATGACATGATCATTCAAAACTGATGACTAATGACACGTCCATGCAATACAAGTGTCTCATTACGCTACATTAACAAATGGAAGTAACATGAATCATGTGGCACAATGCAACACGAATCATCATGAACGTAAAAAATAAATGAAATATTCGATGAAGCGTGGAATTGTCAACATTGTGAGTTCGTAGGACCACCCTGGGCGGGCGTCGAACCTTAAACCTGCCCGATCAAATAAACTATTCCCAGTGCGGACAACGATTTACGTTCCATTCGCAATAGTAAAGGCTTGTGAAGCAATAGTGGTCACAATGAAACGAGTGCACGGCTAGAAACAGAAAACACCGTACACCCGTGAATAAAAACGTTTCGCTATTTTACAATGCTATAAACGTCCACATCAAAGCACTAAAACGACTTTAGGCGGGACGATTACAACGACTTTCTGAACTCACTTTTATTTGTATCAAACAATGTTTGACACGATCTGCTTCATCTCAAGGCTAAATTGCTGCTGTCTCGATTTTCTTTTCGTCGACTTTTAGTTTTTGGTATTTATTGAAGCAAAAAAATAGGTTTCGATCGTTCCCATGAAATGTATTGATCGAATCTCGAAACAGGTGAAGGCCCTCGCGTTTTTCGGCCTCCTTTTTCGTAGTGCGCCTTAATAAACATGAGCCGACCAAAATTTCTCGTAAATTGGTTGCTGCTATCGATGATGAAGTCATTTTAAGAATTATTCTTTAAAACATTTATTGGAAAAAACAAAATCTTATAACCAAAAATAAATAACAGTAATAAAGAAAGATTGTATTAAGTAATAATGAACATATATAGCGGTGACTAAGTATTTAAAATAACTTTAAATAAAATTAAATAAATGTGCATGTACTGTCGGTTATACTATTAAGAGCGAGTCATTCAGAAGTAATCGGAGCTTTAAAGCTAACTTTAGAGCAGATATCATCAAAATACATTCAGTAGTTTTTGCTTTGTAGTAAGTATAAAAAAAGATCCTGTGGTTTCCGAAATACAATTCCAAGAACATTGCGAATTGTAGAACACTCAAAGTAAATCGATTCCGCTAATTTCTTAGAACAAAGTGGCGTGTTGTTTCCTCAGAACTCTCTCGGTCTGTAGTGCTACTGTACAGACAAACTTTGTAATTAGCATAGCTGCTTTAATTAACATTAAAGCAATCTACGTTAAGAAATCATGAAAACCATCAGTTTCAAACAAGACTTTCAACTCAACGAGTCATTTATTGAATTCAGGTTTAACCTCGCTGCTCCGATTGACTGAGCGATTCATTTAATTCAATTTAGTAATTTTCCAACGATAGGGATACCGTTAATTACCTTCCTTGTCAGAATTAAAAGCCGAGGCATTTTTAATGACTGCTACTTCGAAACTAGCTAGTTACTGGTATGGTTCAAATTGAGCATTAACTACATAAACTGTAATTATAACAAAATATAACGGGTTGGATGGGTTCGGCAGAGGTGTTTTAGTACTCCCTCGTTTCGCCAATTATGTTTAAGTCCCATGTAATAGCGGGCGAGTCTATTGCCATTAACCGGGCACAAATCCAGACTCCGGGCTGCTACTGAGAAAGTCCTAATGGAAAAACCCCATAACACTTGTCCCGACCTGGGCATCGAACCCAGGAACCCTTGCTCCGCAGTCGCACTTGCAAAGCAGTCAACTGTAATATTGCTTTTAATTTAAAACTTCAGACAGGACTACAACCTCGTTGTAAAGACCCAAATTGTCTTTTAATTATGTGTTCCAAAAGCGTGTGTTGTACAAACCGCGAAGCCTTGAAATCGATCCAACCACATCATAAGTATGCTAACCTACTTTAATGATGGATAAGTAGATATTATTTTCCTTTATACCTGTGATCCAGGTTTATCGCCTTTATTTCAACGTGTGAAAGACTAGAATTCTTTGAAAGTATGTAATGCTGTAAATGGCGAGCGACTTGACCACCTAAGCGACGTAAATCCAGACATGTCGTTAATTAGACATGTGTCAACACTGCCTTAAATCGATATTTCAATTGAAGTACTTATACAAGTTATTAATCTGATTAAGTTTTGCAGATTTGATAATCTGTTATTTAGAGCACGCCGACCTTTCTCCCCTGAGGTTTGCACAGAATAAACTTAATAAAACGAAACGCCCAACAACACTACAAGAACAATGTCACTGAAAATGTATTCCAGTGTTTCGAATTTGAAATTCTAAGACGGTATCCCGACATCACCTTGAAATTGTCCGTGGTCAGTGTCAGTTTGTCCATCTAACATAAAGTTCTTTGATTCCGTAGGCGCGATAGCCAACACCGGGCGACCGCGTGGGTGTCACCCGCTGCACTCCGGCGCACTCCGGCAATGGACACGAAAGCGAAAGTTCTTGACCCGCACATTACAAAAGTATTCACAAAACAAATTTTATTTTTAAGATTTCCATCATCTTCTGACATTAAAACCATTCGGATTTATAATTCAATGAGTCACATTAAGTATTGTAACATTTATTGCTGAACATTAGACTTGGTATAAAATTCCATCAACAACAACATTTAATAAGTCTGAACAATCGATTTTCATTGATTGCTTCTCGAACAACATCTAAGAATTGCATTGTAATTTATTAATTCACTTTTATGCCTTCGCCTATTAGGCTCTCTTTATAGATCGATAGAATTAGTTAATAATAAATCAATTTAGATTTTATATCTGACACACATAGCATAATAGGTTTTAGGGATAAATTATTACGATTTGATAGAACGTGGAGTCATCGAACTGTATAAATAGCTGTTACGGCCGCACAATAGGCACTATCTGATCTATTGAGGTCCAACTTTAAATCGTATTGACTGGTCTTTTACAGAAGGCCAATTCACGCCGTGCGTGCGCGGCAACAAAATGTACGACGGTACTCTTAGAATGGTCCCTTGATTGCTTTGAACATTTATTGAAAATATTTTAGATTCACGGATATTAATCAACACCACGCCGCGCGCGTCTTTAGGTAGTTTTTTTGTTTTTAGCTCGTGTTCACACCTCTCCTCCAAAAAGGTCACTAAGGCCAAATTTTATCAACGTCGTATAGCGTTTATTTAAGGAATAAGTTAAACGTATTGACAGAATTTCTATACAAAAGCTGTCAAAATATCTAATTTATTCTTAGGATAAAAGTTATCGATGTTGGTAATATCAGCCCTAAACAAAAGATAATTGTTCTGCCTAACCTTTTCCTAACTATGTTGGGGTCAGCTTCCAGTCTAACCAGATGCGGCTGAATACCAGTATTTTACACAGAGCGATTGCCATCAGACCTCCGCAACCCAGTTATAGGACAATGCTGATATCCTAAGGTTAGACCGGTTGTCAGACTTTCGGGCTTCTGACTTCCCGTAACGACTGTCATAGGTATTCGTATGACACCCGGAACCGACTGTTTAATGTGCTCTCCAAGGCACGATAATTATGAGCCATAATCCCCAAATGACAGTAAAAAAATACTTCCTAGTAGCCAAAGATTTCATCAATGCCTTGAATACTAAAACCATTTGCAAAAAGTCATTATGGAACCTATTAGCGCTTTACGTTGTTGTTAACTATCTACGCTTCGTTGCCTTAAGATACCGTTAGTACTCGTGACGAACTCTTAATTGAGCTTTTAGTGTTGACAAAGAATAATGAGAGACACGGCTGGTATCGAATCCGAGTTTCTGGTTGACCCACTTGAGCAAATGGATGTCACCGATATGTGATTGATAGACGAAAGTTACATTTTGTTAATCGATACATTTCGCTGTTCAGATTGAAAACAATGTGTTTCAATTAAACGAAAGTGGAATCAGTAGGCGTAGCATGTATGTTGTCGAGTTACTAACGTAAACGTTAAGTTAATGTAAGTGAATCGGAAATACTCGTTTCGCGCAAACTATTTCATTAAATTGAAAACTTTATTTATATCTATGTATGATACAAATTGTGCATGTCACAAAATAATAAATCAAAATGTTACTAGGCAGTTGTATTTTCGATCCAAAATTCGCTTACATTAGCGATACGTTTACGATACTAACACCCATATTCTAAGACGTTCCTCCAAAACGTACTCGACTCGACACCACCTCGAGTTGACATAAACGTCCTCGACTCGACTCCACCTCGAGTTGACATAAACGTCCTCGACTCGAGATTTTTCCTCAGTCGAGGTAAGGAATTATCTGTCAAACTCAAGGTACCTCGGAACCTACCTTAAGGAAGGAGTGTCAAAGTTCGTATATAACAAAAATGAATTTTGAAGACTTTATCGAATATGCTTACGATCCTTACAACTATTTAACGCGGCGTTATTTGCGCGATACAGATAATTCAAATTACGACGTAATGACTTCTCGAGAAACCTCGAAGTTCACTCGAAATTGCGACTAAGAATACAATTTTGAAGGTGGTTTCGAGGCCGTTCTGAGTCGAGTAAATTTTGGAGGAACGTCTAAGAATATGGGCGTATACCTACGTCAATCGTTCGTGCTAGGCTTACTGTACATCAACACTACAATTAAGTACTCCAGCCTCATGGAAATAGACATTTTCATTATTCCTTACAGCAGCTTCACATCCGAGCTAACTATGTTCCACGTAATCCATTTAAAATTATATCTTAGTGTAAAAATAAACAGAAACAAATCAGAAATTGACGCACTTTGTTAGGATACAATAATATCTGCTCTAATGAGGAGAACAATCGGGATCTCTGCAATTTAGTGTCATTAGTAGTAGTGTTGTAGCTTACATCACATCTGACCGCAGTAGGTATTTTTATAATAACAATGCCTCATGTTTATTTATTGAATTTACCTGTTTCATAGATTCCTGTTTCATATAATGTACGTACTAGATAATATTATCAATTCATAGAAAACGCAGCTTCCTCTCAGGAATCAATAGGAAAGAAAGCGATGGCCTGCTGTCGGAGGCAAAGATCCTTTAGGTACCTAAGCTAAAAAAGTAGGTTTGTGTAATATTATAATATGATGTAATCTGTATACTCTATGTTAGTAAGAATTATCAGTAGGTACTTCCCACAAGCCCGCAACACGTGAAGCAATAAGCAAATGAGGTGCGTCGCCAAGCCAGACACAACGGACATCAGACTCGGACGGGGCGGATTTGTATGAAATGTCATGTTCAAATCTTGTCTTTTTCATACCAATGTGCGTCCCTTCCGCGTCTCGTTCTCTCTCTGTGCATTGCGCCGTACATAATCATTACTCCAATAACATGCTTAGTTAAAAAAATTACGAATAGTTGATTATTCTCATAAAAATCTCTTATTTCTTACAACTTGTCAAAAATTACTATGAATTGTTCGCACAATCGCACTCAGTAATCACCATGCAATGAGGACACTTTTAAGACCTAATAATCAAATGACGATGTGGGAAGATATATGACGACAAAGTGGAAAAATTGACCGAAGTTTCCGACCACAACTTGAGAAAATGGTGTGAGTTTATCGTATTTCATAAATAAAATAATATGCTTTCCAAACCAAACAAAAAAATCACGTTCGTGCACTGTCGCGTATTGCACAACTGCATGCCTTATCTCAGCGTTGGAAGGTAACATGAGCAAATGTGATAACATTCCACGTACCATGTAGCATAATAACTGCGAAGAAAACGCACAAACATGTTAATTACCACTGTTCACGCAAAATTGATTACACACGGTACTTAAAATACCTAACCTACTTTAAAGCGCTTAAAGTTAGTTGTGAAGTAAGTAGGTGTTTCTTGTCTGCTACACTTTAGTCAGCCCTAGGCCGCTAGGAGTGGAATGCTTATCACTGGAGTCTCAAAAACATTACTCATTACAATTCATTTACTATCTACAGAAGATAAAAAATGCATTAAATGACTCTCCCCGAGAAATGATATTTAGGTAAGTCCGGCGCAGTCTAGGTAGTCAACCCCGCTATCAACCTTGCTGACTAACTAATCTTTAGAACACCACCAGAGAAGAAGCAGAATAAAGCAATAAAAACCAAATAACATAGCCAGACACCGTTAATCCATAAAAAGTGTTCCATTTTAGTGAACCGGGGAGCACTAAAAATGGCAATAAGCTTTAACTTTAATACGAAATACATAAAAATATGATCGGGAAACAAGATTAAAAAACTCATAAAAGCAATACCAGGACAACAGTCGGCAGACAGGGTACGCACAAGTAAATCGGATTATTCAAATAAGGAAGTTGTACGATTTCTAACAATACTAATGAAATGCTATTTCAAATAAACAAATGGAAACATCTGCCAAGCTCTTACATATCTGGAAGAAAAGTATCTTAGAAGTCTAAAGAAATGTCAACGCCTCCTTGAGTTACCAGAAAAGTGAAGTTTATAAGTAATAACCAGCAAGCACGCTATCTACCCCAAAAGGTATGGTAACGATACGGACCCGCCGATAACTGTAAATTGGAACTATCGGCCAAATAACTTGGCAATGACGCAAGAATTGGTAGCTCCATATACGATTTGTTTTCACTTGATACCCAAATAGGACTTGTTTTAAATGTAACTTAATCTTCAGAATACTTTCTATTTCATCAGATCCTTAGCTTAATGTTCGATGAGACGATTCTACCAAACATGACACAGAACCGGTGGCCAGCGGGTGTGACAGGAACGTACTAGAATGGGGACCGCGGCCGGACGAAGGAACGTCGGCGGTTAGACTGATGACAACGCTAAAACAGTTGGGAAAAACTAGATGTAGCAGTTTAAACACGAAAAAGAATGGCGTGCAATGGAAGAGGCCGCCCACAGTCAACGATTCTGGTATCATGTCTCCGGTAATGTCTGTCAACAAAACTAACATCACGCGTGTATCACCTTAAGGGACGGGCAGAGGTGAATAGTAACACCCTCATTTCGCCGTTATGTTTAAGTCTCATGTAATGGGGGCGAGCCAATTGCCATCAACCGAGTACAAATCCAAACTCAGGGCTGCTACTAAGGAATTCCACACGGAAAAACCCAATAACACTTTGCCCGACTTGGGGATCGAACCCAGGACCTCACGACCAACAGTCGCGCTTGCCACCACTAGACTAACGAGGCAGTTATAAAAAACAAGAACCCATTAAAATCAAAAATAAAATTTACTTACTTAAATAGGTACATCCGTCCTACAATACTATCTGATAAATCAATAAATCTTACAGAACTAATTGTAAGATAACCAGATCAGAACCTATCGGCATTCTAATCGCTTGATAACGACCATCTTTATTTTTCAATAACAATGCAATTGAAAACAATTGTATTCAAGATAAGAAATTCGTTTCACAATGATACTGATTGATAGTTACAAACTAAGAATGTGAATTTACGCAAGACGCAACAGACATTTACACTTTATGAATAAACGAACCGTGAAATTGAAGAAACACCTATAATTGTATAAAAACGCGATGCAACACCGTATGGCGCGTATGGCGTAAAACGTTTAAAGTAATAGCGGGGTATTACCACTGTGCCATGGTAATAGCTGCGCGGACGCAGCGTTATCGCGTCAAGGTCACACAATAAGATAATGCGTCGAGTCACTCAGGTAGAGCTTTCATGTTTAATTTTAAACTTAGAATCGAAGAGCAACCAAATCTCAAAAATAACTGTTTATAAAGCAAGTAATTGTTAAACAAAATGTGTGTGCGCAGAAAAGTGATCACCTATGATCTATTCTCCTCAGACCACAAAGAAAAGCATGATTTTATCCATAATATTTACAATCCTCTCTTAAGAATTCAATAAGCCAACATAATAATTAACGCGTTAAACTCTGAACTAGTTTTATCGCGAATCTCAACTCATACTTACTTGACCCGAGAGTACTGGGCGCCAATAGATATCTCTAACCATCTGACCCACGGCCCGCTTGCTATGAATATTGATCGGGCCTGCATTAATATGGACGCCACGACCTTAATTATATCTGTTTACAGTATGCATGATCATGCACGTGGCCGCTCGACAACAGAATGGACAAACTCAGCTACTGTATAATGTTTCCTCTAAACAACCTTCTCAATACGACTTAGTAAGAATTCAATAATGGATAATTATGTTGACATTTTTCTTGAAACAACATCAGCACTCCGTATATATTTGTAAGATTTACGTTCTTCCTCGCATACGTAGCCCCTTTCAAAATGTCAATCTTAATGGAAACTCAACATTCATAAAATCCACTTCAAAGTAATTAAATCCGTTATTTAACCTCACAAACTGGCTGCACGTCCTGAACAAGTCTCGGATTACACGAAAACTTTCAAAGCATTTTGTAACTGCCCTACCAGGCTTCATAAGGGATTATGCGCTTAATTGCTCCATAAATCCGAAAACCGTCTACCATAATTGCAGGTAAATATAGTAATTTACCTCGAGTCAAGCAAGTTCTCGACGGAGGCTGGTGCATGTAGAAGGCCAAATATTAGCGTGTGTGTCATAGCTAACGGAAAACATTTACTTAACGAGCCTTTTATAGGAACTGGTCGCTTCACTCGGCCACTACGGAATGATAATCTTGTTGATACAAACTTACTTGAACGCGCAGGTATTGCAGATAGTACGCTTTCATCGGCACGTTTCACTTCTGCTAAAAAGGAAGCCGTTAAAACAAGCACGAGTCGCAAATGATCGATGAACCTAAGAAACCTTTTAGTAATTTCCTGGTCCAGCCAATTACTCCACATTTACACTTCCTTGTTTGGACAAAAGTAACAGGCAGGACGTTCATTATTTACCCGTATCTTGACAATAGCGCCACTTCTCCTATAATTCCTATATAATAGAACAGGCTTTATTTATTGACAGCAATAATAACTGCCAACATTGTCTAACAAATTACTTTTAGCTGTAGGGGGAAAAGGAATCACTTTTTCCATCAGAACTGAAATTGAATTAACCATTATCAAAGTTGTATCAGGATCTATTTCAGACTATAATACGCGGTGGCTTCAAAAAACTAATTGAGTTTTCGCAACAAAAACACACAGGCAACACAATTCATCGAAATCGAGTATTATGATGATTCATCGAATGAATCGATTCAGTTGATGCTATCGTATTCGTTTTATAAAAACAGTGTACACAAGGTTTGGGCCGTAATTGTGGACATGCAAAAGTGATTCAACGTGGTCACTCGATAGGGATCGCAACAACCGGCTTCATTTTTGCGGCTTATCCGGTGTGTGTTACACAACTACCACCCGTCATTCGTATTTATAAAAGGCTTTGTCAAAGGTTAATTTAACTTTTTAATTCATTGATGGTTTTTGAAAATGGTGCCATTTATTTTAGTGTATTACAAGAAAAAATTTGAACTAATATCGTCAAGGAAGTCGGAGCCGTCAGGGACTAATAAAGGCTTGTTATGCAGAATTTTACTGGAGCATTGCACTGCAGCGGTGCGCACTGTAGGATAATTAAGGGTCGGTGACCCGGTGCAAAGCTCACAAAGGGAGCTAGTGCTAAAATTCAACCTCCTACTAAACACGAGTCCGGGAAATGTGCAATTCAATAGCTGCTAGTCAGGTTTAGTAGTGCAAATAATATTAATAATATTCATAAGTCTACGGGTTAGTAATCTTTGAGTAGGTCTTATTCTTTTGCTTTCGCAACGTCTCACACATTATGTAAAGTTCAGTTTCTCACTTATCTTTAGTCTGTTTATCTGTTCGACCTTCAATATGAAACAATGAATGCTTTGTTTCTCAACTTGTCTTAGTAATAAATTGTACCATTTTTTGTAAGCCAACCCATACTCCTCCATACGAGTTTTAGATGATATTGTTTTTGTTGTTCATAGTTCGTAAAATACGTAAGTAGTGTACCGTTTATCATGTATCATATCATCAATATTACCTGAATTAGTATCTCACTATTGTAAAGAAACAAATAATTCAAAAAATGATTCATTATTTACTGAGATGAGAATGAGATTTATATCAAATTGAAAGCTGCAGAAGTTGGCAATTTGTTTAAGAAAAATCCACACAATACGAAGGTAGATTATCTTTTTCTCCCGAGCCTACATTTCAGAACATTTCTCCATGTTCGGGTAGCTATGTGATGTCACATGGTAAACGCATCGGCATTCAAGTGTCAGCTCGGGTATTGTCCAAAACAAGTTGGCCCTGTTCCCGACTTGGTTTTTGTTCAGATACGTGAGACTCCACGGCGCGTCTTAACGAGCATCAAACCAGTTCCACATATCATCGCGTCATGCCAAATCTGGTAGTAAATACTTCGACACTCCGTTTGTTGTTGCGGTTTTTCATTACTATGAAATTCTACATTGCTGTTTGATTGACAGTTATAGCAGAAGCAGGGCACAAAATGGAACATAAAATTATCCAATGGCCCGTGCGGATCTCCTTTATTGCTATTATGTATAATTATCGACTTTCACATCTCTGTTAATGTGCCATAGTAATTGGTTCCGAACAAGAAACTGCAAAACTGGTGAAATTATTCTTATTATAATACCATACGTGGTTTATAACAAAAAGAGTATCACGCGAGACTTTCCTTTCACGTTCTTGGAACGTAACCCGCTAATTACCGAGTTCATCGGTCTCAAGTTACATTGAAACCGATTTAAGAAGACCATTAGACTATTTATCATCGTCAACTAATACCGTAAGACAGCAAGCTTCTTTTGGTTTCGTAACCATCCAAGCAAAAGTTGTATCTTGATGATAACATTTTTTCTTTCTGCTTACTAAATAAGACTAATAGCAGCAGTATGAAGTATTTTTGTATCTAACAGTTACTTAATTTACCTCTACGGCAAAAAAAAGAACTTGCAAAAATAAAAATTGATGAATTATTTGATTTTAAATTCAACGAATATTGGGAAATTATAAAAATACTAAATCGGGTCTAATCGCGTAGAAAATTTATAAGGCAGAACAATACCTTATTTATCCCGACGTAAATAAGGTATTTTTCTGCCTTATACATTTTCTACGCGATTAGACCCGATTTAGTATTTTTATAATGTGTACAAATCGCGAAAGTTTGAAAACATTTATTGGGAAATTATTTTATAATGACTGCAGTGAACACGTTTTTAAATCGCGAGTAGCAAAGGAAAATTGAAAGATAACACTTGGATAGGTTCTACTTATAGATTAGAAACTCGGTGCAATTTACAATAGAAATTCACAGTAACTTTTTCCTTCCTCATTTATAATACCTAGAGTTACTAGTTTCGCGACCGTCACATAGTTAAGCTCTTTAATATTATTGATGTAAAATATTGCAACGTAGGCAGGTTAAATAGTTATTCAAGTGAAACAGGTTAAAACGGAAATCTAGGCACCGATTTAATGAATCGCATCCGTGGCTGTCGCAACCCGCGACAGACAAGTAAGCTTCTTAGGACGACTAAGTAAGCAGCCTCATTAATCGGTAACTGGCAGGCGAACGAGCGTTTATCTGCGGCTGATTTAAAGGACTTATTCAATAATCTTCTATAATCACTTTTCAATAAGTGGGCAATTTGTTTCATTCCAATGTTACCCTAATAAAAGGTAGCTCTGTTTATCTTCATGTAATTAACAAGAACCTCTTGATTTGTTTCAAACTGTCATTCTCATTTTATTAGGGAAAAGATTATGAAGACGAAAACTTGAAACATATACTTTAAACTATTATTAATGGAAAATTTACCACACCAGCAATTGGATAGCATCAATAGCTTCTAAGGCGCGTTTTTCAAATATGTTTCTATATTTATTCTGTTTATCTTCTAGTGTTGAAGTCACACACACTTGTTTGGCAAACGCAGTTCGCCTCGACGCCGATACAACACGCAATCTTTATCTAGAAGCTGTATGCTGCCAAGCGACCTTTGTCGGTTATTCGCTAGTAACATGCCGTGACTTCAGGCAATTAGTTCGAACAACGATAATATCTAGATCTCCGTATTATTGGTTTTGTCAAGCCTGCAACGTTAAGAATTATTGATTAGAGAAATTAACGATTTGTTTTTCTTTTATTGGGACCTGGAAAGACGTGTTGTTGTTTATGAAAAAAACGAGCAACAGAGCCTGTTTTAACTAACCTGTATGTACAATACTCAGACTTCCTCTTCATTAGGAACGTATTTCTATTCATGCGTGCATTCTTATATTGGACACTTGTAACTTCAATTTCTGAGAACGACCTCCGAAATTCGTGATTGCAACAGGTTGGTCTTGGACTTCCTTTCGTCTACTTTCGTAACGTAGTATGATAGTACCTTGATAGTGAACTGATTGTACATCTGCACAGCGGAACAGGGACACAGTTACATTAATGTTGAAATAAATAATACTGCAAATAGTTAGTACCTTATTTAAATGCGGTTAGGACTGGTGTTTTATTACAATGACGTCATAAGCTAGACATCGAACGCCCACTGACAATCTAGAGTGGTTTTATCTCCCTATTTGATATCATGAGTGCAGACCACAGGTTTTAGTAGGTACTGTGTAAAATCTGATAAGTACGGAGTACTTAGGAAAGAAAACAGTTCGTTTTAATCAATAACGGTTAAACCGGTTTCGTTCGTGTAAGGGTTTATAAGTGGATTATTTAATTCTTCGCCAATTTATTTTAATGAGTTAGTACCTGGTATACACTTCTGATAAATTGAAATTTAACCAATTTTACAGCAGGATAAGCAGGGTTCTTCATTAACTGGGCATGTAGATCATAGAATATAATCTGTTGTTTAAAAAAAACACAAACATGTGACGTTCGAAGGGTATATTTACATGAGAATAGATGAAACAGCCGACAGGATGTTTGACGTAAAAAATAGATTCTACTGTACCTTATGTAGATCATCGTGTGTATTGTTTTTAACAGTAACGCGTGTAAAACTACATTACACATTGTGCAATGTAAACGAAATGATTATGATCTTCGTAATGGGTTTAATCACACTATAATCAAGGTGGATACCTACCTACCAGTAACCACGTTGCAGGTTTGACCTGATTTCACATCTAAGAGCAAGAGCCAATCTAGGCACTTTGATGTCGAAACATAATTTTCATTGAAACCTACCAAGAGATCATAACGACCAAAAAGGTTGATAATCATTCATGTCTCCAGTTTATCATACCGCTCCATGGACTATCTTAAACATCTAACACCAGATCATAAAAAACATTGGGATAATCAATGACTCGTCCTTGTTTCACTTTAGTCCCTTTGTAATTCCTGTGGCGAGGTTGCATTCTCTCCGTGGCGTGGCGCGGCCGCGCGCCTTGCCTCGTCCGCCAAGGTGCAACAAGCCTGCGCGAGACTGCTACGTTGATCGCGAGTTGAGACTTTAACGCCAACTGAACGACCTACGTCTTTGAATTCTAAGCTTAAGTTAAATTATGATCTTTGTTAGCTACGTACTTTGTTATGAATGGGTTTCTGTGCTTTTGTAAAATTCCCGCCTAAATACATTTTCGAAATTATCTTAGGTTATAATTTTAAGTAAGAACAAGTTAGTTCTAAGTTAGGAAGGCACATATTTGGTTAGTTTTAACAACAAAATTTAATGGTCTTTTCCTAAACAATAACGTAGATGTATACGAAGAAGTCATAACAAGAATATAGGACAAACGATAAATAAACATCGTACTATCAGTACCGATAAAATAAGTGGACGTCTTACTAACCTGATGGCTCGGCGCAGTCGCTCATAATCCAAGCTGCATTTTAACCTCAAAAGACACCTATAGCACAGTCACGAAACGCGAAGGTCACGGTTATGCTATATTGCATAATATCACCAAGCCTTAACACCAGCAATTGAAGCGATTTTCAAAAAACAATACACGACCGAGGATTACTGTTAATGCTGTTATCATAAACACACGAATGCACAGTTCGATGCACGTTTATAATTCAACAAACGACGCGAGTATCCATTCAAGACTCCATCAAATCGCATATTTGAAGAGTTATCTAAATAAAACAAGCACCAGTGAGGACTCGATATCATAAGTTTTATACAGTTTACGAATAAACATGTCACAGCCGTGCACTGCACTCCGTCTGACACGACGAATATGGCGGATGAATTTGAACTACGCTTGCGCGGCGCGGAGCGAACGCCCGTTGTCCGCCGGCCGCGGCAGGTACAAAAACATGAGCGGAAGTGCTGCCATCTGTGTATATCATGGTGAACTTTAGTAAAGATACTTTTGCTTCTAATTCGAGTAGTTCGTTATATATTTGCTAGATGGAAGGAGTATTACAATAACAAAATATTGATCTGATAGTTTTAAATCTTGGTATCTTTTTATGTAATTGACTATGTGTATATGGTAGTCGGTACACATGATTTAACATGCTAATTATCGGAAAACGATACAATATTGTCGCATAACCGAAGTTGTCTCAATGCTAATATCGCTAGTTGTCAATAGTAAGACGGTAGCATAAAATTATTCTTTTCCAAGATAAGCTGAGTACTTACCTACTTACCTAAATAGGTATGGGTAATGTGAATAGGAAGACAATATAGGTTACCCATTCTACCAACTTTGAAGTTAGTTTTTACTAGATCCGACTTCTCGAGCATGAGAAACAGATTTCAAAAATATTAAATATTGGTTAAATATTTTACTCTTAAATATACTCACATAAGTGCCAATTTCACCAACGTCGATTAACTTTTATCTCAGGAATAAATTAGACGTTTTGGCAGCTTTTGTGTAGAAATTCTGTCAAAACGTCTTATTATTCTTCAAATAAACGCTATCCGATGTTGATGAAATCGGACCTAAAAAGAGTAAAGTGGGAGGAATCAAAATAGGTACCTAGGTCTTCACGCGAAAAATTAAGTAGTGACTTTATTTTTAAAAATAAAATAAAATAATCACGTAGTCAGTACAATAAACTCTTTATTTAAATTATTTACATCTGGCGGAATACATTTATCATAATAGACACCATACCAAAAGCAATTAAAAAACTTTAAACTTATTTTCTTCTAGTTCTATGCCTTAGTGCCAAAACGGCTAGGCTATGGAAAGCTAGGTACAGGATGAAGAGGGCTAGGACGTCCATCCATAGATTATTGGTTTTGAAGTCATACGTAATCAGAACTTCTTCGCCGGTGCTCAGGCACGGCAGTCCATCTTCATCCGACTTGCATGCTGTAACAAGAGAAAAAGTTATTTACAGGGTGTTTGCAAGGAATGAACATTATAAACTAGCCGCCCAGTGAACTTTTATTTTTCCTAATTTTCTTTTGCCTAAACCACCCCAGAACCAAAAAAAAATTAAAATTGGTCGAGCCAATTTCGAGTTTTTGCAAAACTAACGCACGACAATTGATTTTTATATAGGTAAGTGTAGACGTTTATTTTTATACTAGTCAGTTATAAAACGCCAGCGCCATCTATTGTGATAAATTCGTTTTGAAAGCCAATTTTCGTTCTTAAGTAGGTACATTCTTATGCACATCAAAAATGTACTTATCTAGTTTTAAAAACCTATTCATTCATTATTCATTAAATCGTTTGTTTTTTTTTTTGCAGGTCCTTCAGGAATCAAGTTATTATATCCACACAAATGTTGTTGGTCAGGCGCTTCGAATATTGATCGAAGTTTACTTGACTTTTGGGTCAACGACCTCAATCTGTCAAAAGGCGCGATATTATTCCATTCAACAATGGCGCCACGTTGTTTAACAACAGGTTTAACACATTTCTGAATGCAACATAGATATTGCTCCTTCTAAATACATTATTGTTATTGTCTTTTGTCCCAGTTACCTGGTAGACCCTTTTTACGGGGAATATCCCGGGCGCCATATTAATTTACCTGCTCTTCTAGAAAAAACGGAACAGATGGCCCGTAGCAGGAAGTGTTAAAAAACTAAGGGTTCATTGATTTCTTCGAGTTTATGATAATGCTTATCCGTGTACGTTAGAATAAGAATTATTATAATTAAGTATTATGCCTATTAAAACTTTGCCCTTCGCCCGACATTTGTCGACGTCGACTGACCATTTCATGGATTACATGTTGACAAAAAAACAATCCATCTTACAAATAAAAAAACATAACATAACATCACGCCTATATTCCCCGAAGGGTTAGGCAGAGGTGTAGGTATAGTTACACCCTAATTTCACCGTTATGTTTTACGTCCCATGTAATAGGGCGCGAGCCTATTGCCATCAACCGGTCACAAATCCAAACTCCAGGCTGATGAGGAATTCCACGCGGAAAAACCCAATAACACTTTGTCCGACCTGGGGATCGAACCCAGGACTTCACGATCAGCAGTCGCGCTTGCCACCACTAGACCAACGAGGCAGATAATAAAAAAAACATGAAAAATATACTTTCTTTTTTTAACAATCTTACGACACTATAGTTACCTACCTACCTACTTCTCGTTACAACAAAAGTTGTTTACTGCAACGAACATAAGTCACTCTTAAAATAATCCTACACGTCGAATGTATTTACTATTTATAAGCACTTAACTAATTATATCTACACAGCATTGTCAGCATACCATCTATCAAAATAGTCATTGAAATATTGCCAATTAACTATTTTGAGGGTGATCCAAAAATAAATTTGTTTTCTCTCTACCTCTATGACCATCTACTGAAAAAGATGTACCTAACATTAGTTAAGCAGAGGCGTAATAGGGAATTTAGTAGCATGAGTAATCGTGGCGCATGCGACGATCTATGCGTGGTACTGTACGGTCAGCAAAGAAAGTTGGTTAACACTGTTACTTTTACATAACATCTAAAAGACACAAAAATATTCGATACACTGCTTTTCAGAATTTCATATAATAGTCAAGAGTCAAGGGGGAGGAACTTCCAAGCATACCTAGTTTATCTATAGGTAGTATACATAGTCCACCAAGAAGAACATTGTCTGCTTAGTTGTCGGCAATAAGATTGACAAGCATATCATTTTGGGACCCAGTGCATAATATCAGCAAGCACATTGGGTCACCCGCGCGACGCGGCGACGGCGCAACGAGTATTCCCAAGGAGGGTTGATGTCAGGCAGGCGGCCGGTCATTAAATTAATAAGCCAAAACCTCTAACAACATGGATTTATGAAATACATGTTGTGCCGACCCCACCTAGTGTGGGATAAGCGCAGGGAGAAGAAGAAGAAGATATAATAAGAGTTATTGTTATTTTGTTACATGTGTTCCGATTAAATTTGAATATTACCTATTGTGTTCAGTTATGATTTAAAAAACTGAAGTGTTAACAAACTTTTGTTGCTGACTGTACTAAGCTTCATATAAAAGGCGAAACGGTAGCGATCTGATGGCGATTTTTTTTGTTATGCTCTACCTGTGTTATACTTGCTTCCGGCACCTTGATACCTGTCACGACAGGTGGAGAGGACGTAGCATAGTATAGAGAAAGTCGTATTCATAACATAACATCACGCCTATATTCCCTGAAGAGTTAGGCAGAGGTGTATAGTAACACCCTCATTTCGCCGTTATGTTTAAGTCCTATGTAATAGGAGGTGAGCCTATTCCAATCATACATACATACAATCACGCCTGTTTCTCATAGAGGTAGGCAGAGATTTCCACCTGCTACGAGCCTGACACACCCTTTTCGCTTCATACTCGTCGGTTTAGGGTGCTACCTACCTGGCCTTTTTTGAGAACGCCCGCGATTCGTTCGGCACAAATTGCAATCAACCGGGCACAAATGCAAACTACGGCTGCTACTCAGGAATTCCAAACGGAAAAACCCAATAACACTGTTCGACCTGGGGTCGAACTCAGAACCTAACGATGAGCAGTCGCGCTTGCCACCGCTAGACCAACAAGGCAGTTTCACGTTGTATTCGTTTTGGGAATATCAGAATTAGTGCGAGATTTTTATTTTTGTAGAACAAGTCTCTTTCTGTTTGCAGCCCTATATCTAGACTGGAGCTAGGTAGAGACCTTGGATACCGCTTCGCTAATCCTTACTTCCTTACTAATATTATAAACGCGAAAGTTTGTATGTATGGATGGCATGGATGTTTGTTAGTTACTCTTTCACGCAAAAACAGCTTGAACGGAATTGGATGAGATTTCGCACACAGATAGACTATGCCCTGGATTAACACATAGGATACTTTTTATCCGGGTACATCAAGTAGTTCCCCTAGGATGCGGATGAAACCGCGGGTAACAGTCTAAGGCGCTCCACCCACTGCACCGCGCCCCGTCGCGTAGCGCGGGATGGCAAACTGCGCGCGGGGCACCTTCCCGCGCATTTCCGCGTCGGCAGTGTGTTGTACTAGGCGTGATTTCTATATAAATTGAGATACTTGCATACAATGGTAAAATCTGCAATCCCGCGCTACGCGACGGGGCGTGGTGCAGTGGGTGGAGCGCCTTATATTCTTATAAGAGATACCTACTTATTTACGATCGCCCGAGATGTATAGAAACAACATTTACGGATTACGTGTCCGTAACTGCCTTGTTGGTCATGTGGTGGCAAGCGCGACTGCTGATCATGAGGTCCTGGGTTCGATCCCCAGGTCGGAGAGTGTTATTGGGTTTTTCCGTGTGGAATTTGTCAGTAGCAACCCGGAGTTTCGATTTGTGCCCGGTTGATGACGATAGGCTCGGCCCGTTACATAGGGCTTAAACATAAAGGTGGAATGAGGGTGTTACTATACACCTCTGCCCATCCCTTCGGGGAATACAGGCGTGATGTTATCTTATGTCCTTTTGATGGCTAAAAATATGAATCGTGGACATTATTTTTTCTTTATAGCAAAATATAATTTATAGGTTGTTGGACCGCTAACCTTTCTTTGTGTCACGGGTTTTAATATTATATAATTATAATATCATTTATGATAATTCGGTAGTAGACTACTTTAAATAATTAATAAGAATTTAATATTGTATCAAAAAAGATATAAAAAGTAAACGATCATTGAAAAAATAGATAAAATCAATCTAAAAATGGACACGTCGTTCAAGTTTTTGAATGACGCATTTTCTGTCCTTGTCGCATGTAACGGACATTGGTGTCGATTCAAATATAAATAAACGCAACTGTCACTTTCTTTTTCTATTGAAACAGAAAGAGACAAACACCCTTAGTTTAGTCCTGTCAAAGTGCGCAACAGAATCGACACCATTGAACAAGTTAATGTCAAGTTACTATGATGTTTTTGAAGTGTGACGTCATCGTTCAATATTGCGGTCTCTGTTTAGTTAACAATTTTGAATCGCTTATAGCTTGGGCATTTTATTAATTATTTCATTGGATTTTTCATTGTTGCCTATGTTTTCTCTAAAAGTTTTAAGACAATTATTAAAAAATACAGGGTGTAAACGAAATCATGTAATTCCGTCAAACCTCGTGATGTACTGCTGACATAGATTAACCCTGCAAGGGATACTTTTGGATTCAATAAAAAAAACATTACAAAAAGTAAACATGTGGTCTTTACGTGAGGCATTTTAGCGCCCCGAGTGAATTGCGCGGCTATCGCTCGCCGCGCGGTCATTTAACTCGGGGCGCTAAAAAGCCTCATGTTGAGAACACATGTTTAATTTCTGAAATATTGTTTTTATTGAATCCAAGAGAATCCCATGCAGGGTTAATCTATGTCAGCAGTACATCATGAATCCTCATCATATTTTCAACTATCCTATTATCACAGATTTTAGAGATCTTAAATACCACGAACTGAAGCTGTGGGTAGGTAGATAAAGCAAAATATTGCACAATATTTGTGTGTTGTCGTCACTAGACGACAATAACTATTAATAATGATTAAGAAAACTGGTTTTTGAGCCGTCTAGGCCGTCAGTCTAAAAACAAGTATTTTTGAACTTACTTATGTTCTGAACTCCATCCCATTGCAATATGGTCATCGCTTCGTTCGAGTACATCAGCCAGGATAGGTACCTGATCCAGGACACGTATTTTGGCATTGAACTGAAAATGGAAACGATACAATTATTTTTATGTGTTTATAATTAGGTAAGTGTAAGGCTGGTTTTCTTCAGTTATCGGTAGCTGGTAACACTGCACAATGTTGATAAAGAAGGGTATTCGTAAAGATGAATCAACGTACCCGATGTTATAAAGACGGTGGCCATTCGACGGAGCAGAGGATTCTATGTCGAACAGCCGAAGAAGTCTGATCTTTTATAACTGATTAGCTTGTCCTTATTTTCTGATCTTGTGTAAATTATTATAATTGTGAACTAGCTTCTGTAACTAACCCCTAACCCAAATATAAGTACTCTCAGTGGTGGAGAGTATGTGGGTTTCATTTACTTTATTTACCATGCTCGCAATCCTGACAGACCGATATTAGCTATAACTGTAATGATGGATTCACCCCTACACGATTCTATTGTTTGTCTTTTACACACTGATCGTCGGCGCTGATTGGTCACTACGTATGTATTACTATGAAGCGTTCCGGAATAACACTGACCGGTCAGCGCTGACGAGCGACATAGATTGGCGCTGACTAGCTAAGCGCCAGCCGCCAGCACCGATGATCAGTGTAGGAGAAAACCTGCCAAAGTGCGTGTCGCAAACGCACTTAGGGTTTCTATAATGTCAGACATATCAACTTGAACCTTAAAATATGGGAACGTACCCATACTACGTGACCCGTTCAGTGGGGGGTCTTCAAAATACCACGCTTGGTCACAGGGGCACTTGGTCATATACTACGGGTGGTCACCGAGGAGGGGGAGGGGGTAAACAATTGTCAAAAATGGGTCACGTAGTATGGGTACGCTGCCTATTAAGTAACTATGGGTCATGGTTAAGTCAGTCTTGGACGCCTATAAATATCTGTCTCAATTTCTTACCAAGTGCCAAGCAGTATTAATATTTTACAATATTTTATTATGTAAAGTTTAAACCGGATAGACAGATGAACCAACAGACATAATTACCTATATATAGATGCAACCCGAAAAAGTATGTCGTTAAAATAGCTATGTATTTCACATTTATTATCTATGCGTTCGTATTTTATCGTAACTTTATGGTTAACGATTGTATTTTAAATATCATGAATTTAATTAAATAAAAGAACAGTTTTAAAATGTTTCTAAATGACTTTTTGTTAAATCGAATCAAAAAAATCATCAAGACTTTATTAAAGTAATATGTTTCAATTCTGCATTTCATCTTATCTTGAATTTAGTTTATCTATGCAATAAATATAACTTGTATATCTCATTAGCGTCTTTGATAAATGAATATGACGTTGTTTATTTATTTAAAAAGATCGTTAATAGTATATTTATGAGTGTTTAAATTAGTGGAGATTTTCCAGCATAACATCATCTTAGTTTTTATGTTATACAAGTTATTGCACCCAAACTAAAACTTTTAAAATGCTTACCTTAACTTAATGAAGAGCCCAGAGGTCATCATGAGCGCGTAGTCGAAGGGCACAAGGTACGCAATGGCGACCGGCATTGAACCGAACGCACACGAGAAAAACGAACCTACAAACAAAAAAATATGTTGAATAATTCATAGACACCTTATTATTTAGACATAATGTAGATAAGGGACTCGTGATTTATGGCTACTATAAAGAGAGCCAAGTTTGCTAATTTAAATAAAACGACGTAGGTAGGTACAATTTGCCATCCCAGTGACAGACTATTGTGATTTCATTAAGATTGTGACAGATTGGCTATTCTGTTAAAACTTGAATGTTAACTATTGAAGTACAGATTAACCAATAGGTCAATGGCAGTTAAATCATAGTTCAATGGAAAGTTAGTGGAAAGCCACTGGTCTTAAATTAATAAGAAGCAGAATACCAAAAGTCTAAAACTATTCTATTGACACTCCATTGCAGCATTTGTATTTACAAATTCTGCTAATTCAAAGTCTGCTAATTTTAGCAGACTCGGAGCCCTGATCGAGTGCATATGAGCTAAAGATCCAAGCAATACTTATTGCCGTGGTCAATTTCTTTGCATGTCGGCTATTCAGACGACTTCGAGTCTTGAGAGAGCTTGTTTGAGTAAAATAATCGTCAGAGGCGCAGGTCAAAAACCTTTCATAATTCTTTCTGATAGCTAAAGTTGTATCCGTTTAGTTAGTAACTATACCTAGTCAGTCTGGGAGCCGACCTCAATGTTTTCGGAAAGCAATCGGAGAAGACTACTTCGGATAATTTTACAGAAAGACTAATGCAGAATACCTATATAATAAGATTTAACTTACCACAGGCAATAGCTACGTTCAGCACCAATATGGCCAGGAAGACGGTGAAGCCGAACGCATACAGGGATCCTCGCAGACCTGCGAGCCAGTACACCACTAGCGTGAAGAGAGTGGGCTCTATCAGCAAGCCTGGCAACTAGAAACGAAAATACAAGTTGTTATGTACACTTTGTATGTATACTTTGTCCACGACTTCGTCCGCGTGAATTTCGGACTTGCCCATACTAAAACACCCATTTTAACCCGAAATGAGAATGCAACACGTATTTCTTTATTTGATTTAAATAATCTATTTATTCATGTTCAATGCTCTATCTTCGAAAAATAGTACATTTTCCATACAAACTTTTATCCCTTTTGTAGTAGTAGGTATTACCAAAAATCTTTTCGTAGTGGATGCCGGCGTATTCAAATTTCATATTTCGGTTTAGGCTCTGCGTTGATGAATCAATCAGCCAGTCAGTTAGGACATTTCACTTTTATAAGTATAGAAGACTGTGGTACTCCACCAATTGTTGCTTTGAAATCATTTTTCGAGCCTAGTGACAAGCTGTTGCTGACAAAACGTAAAAGATAAAAAGATGCTAGAGTGGGGTAGCCTTTGGATGGGTAGCTGCAGGTATAAGATAAAGCTCCTCAACTCATTTTTATTCCTGGAATACTTCCGTTACCGATTTTCTCCTCCATGACATTGTCCAGAATGAGCACTCCTGCTGCCTAGTGCAAAGGTCCGCTATAAACCATAGGATAGTATAGGATAGTATAAAGGTAATAACCGAGGGGTACATCGGCTAGGTATCTTATGCATCCTAAATTGTCAAAATGACATAGTTTTTGCAAAGCTGGTCATGGCTTGGAAAGTTTTCGTAAAGTCACGCTGAACCCACGCAGAGATTTTAATAAGCACGTGGGATACCACATGTTCACCATAAAATTAAAAGGGAAGGTCCGTGGCCGAATCATATTCGAAAGATCCGAAAAAGACAAAACTATCACTGAATTTCCTGCAAAGCTTTTTAAGTCTTATCTAGAATGCAGATTTAGATTCTAGATAATCTATTTATACTTAGTGTTTATGTGTGCATTAATTTTTTAATCGAGTGCACTTTCTTATAATAATCTAATCTAATCTAGTACAGTAGTTTTATGATCTGTTACTATGTGGATAGACCACCTTCCTAAACCAGTTTATAATAAATATTGGTCATAATGAAATATTTTACGGAACCAAAACGAGCTGAATCTAAGCTTTGGAACCGGCGTAAGCTAGTTTTGGGATATTCTGCATTTAAATTGATTTCTAAACCGGTTAAATTTAGATGATTGTAATTTATTAAGGTCTTCCGATTTAAATTTAAATGTCAATTTGCACAACAATAAGGGCTTATCAATCTTGCTCGTCAATTTCTTTAAGGATCGACACAGTCTTAAATTCCTTGCACTAGCTGGGGATTACAGCACATTAAACAATAACGTGCCACATTATTGTATGGGATCAAAGAGGGCACACAGCATCAAGTGCCCCGTCATAGGGTTGCGAGATGGTATCCAAAAGGAGGACCTGTCATATTTTTGGACAAATTGTCATCTTCCCATCACCTACCGAATGTTCTCAGTTCTGGTAAGTTCATGAGTTTAGGTTATGTGGACAGTCCACGTCACCTACACGCGTGAAAACTAAGAGAATCCCTGTCACAGCTATACAAACTTCTCTATAAATATGTTAATATGTCGCACTTAGAGCTTAATTAATATCCTAAGCCCCGACTAGCAAAACGCGATATTTGTTCAAAAAGAGTTGGATCTGCAATTAACAACATGGTGACTACGGGCAGTACTTCCTTTCCAGGTTTCTAGGAAAAGCTTATGTTCAGAGGTGAACTGCTAAAATCTGTTCATAGTAAATGGATGTTGTTCTTGTAATGAAGCTGCTACTCACCAGAGCGACCATCCTCGCAGTATAATAAATCGGCGCTGAATACAGTCCAGCCTTCAGCTCTCTGTTAAGCAACGGGAACTCTTCAGGGAACATGTGAAGAACGGAATACATGGGGCTGAAGGTGTTCTCTGCTATGATGATGAACAGGGCTCCTTGGACGTCCTGGATGCCTGACTGTGTGAGCCGGACGGTACCCATGAAGCATAGTCCAGCTGTTAGCGCTATGGCCTAAAAAAATGCAAAAGAATAAAGATTTTGTTGCTATCCAGATTGGGCTTGTATACCTAGTCTATAAATCGTAGGATAAGAAGTAGGTTTAAAACGGAGACCGCTTGCTATAAATACCTAATGTCGTTATATATTTTCTTAAAGATTCCAAGTACGATCGCATTTTAGAAATGTGTTAATTAAGTCTAACCGGCGCGTCCACCACGCGCCGGTTAGACTTAATGTATGTGTGTATGTGACGAACTTAATGTTTAAATCTTAATGAATATTAACTACAAAGTAGTCGGCCTTGAATTTCCGGTAGTATCGTGAGTTTGGTCGGCTTTTCTCATACAATCTTGGCAATTACTTCCATAAATAAATTGCTTGCCATGACCCTAATTTTCATTATCACTATAGCCCTTATTCACTAACTGCTAAATATAGGCCTCTCCTCTGTTTAGAACTTCGACTATAAACGACTCTGTGTCATGTATTATTTTCCAAAAGAAATAATAACCATGTCCAATTATGGACAAAGGTGTGTCATGCATGGAAAACAAAATCAACTCACCAATTTCTGTAATACTCTTACAAATTGCACTCTTGGATCTCTGATGACTATTAGTAGATATCTGTATATTAACCACCATAGCTTAGTGAGGAAGAATGGTGGTTCGAATTGGTCATGTGTTTCTGTCCGTGCCACCTGGGAAAGAAAATAATGAATGATGAAGTTTACAAAAAGTAAAACCAGCGCAAATGCCAACAGATGGGTGGAACTTACGTCAAAATCTCATTTGAAATAGTTTCTTAATGTTCGTAAGAATTTGATAGAAATCCATTCGAAAGTTTCTGGACTCAGTCAGAGACATTACAGATAAATAAACTAATAACAGAACACATAATGTAGTCTTAGAAGTACAATTTTGCCGAGAGTAAGTTTTGTAAGTAGTTTTAGTTTGTTGATGTTACCAGAGAAAACGTTAACGTTGTACTTCTCTCAGGAGGACGTGGGGTCAGGCCCCACAGTGGAGAGATCCGCCAGGGATTGCGGTGCATGCTTATGCGAATCCCGCGACCCCGGCCGACGGTCAGGAGTAGGAACACCATTGGTTTTTAGCCGGTAAGAGTCCGGCAAGCCCCCTCGCCTTCCCCGGGCGAGGGATATCCATGAGGATTTTCACATGACAAAAAAAACGTAGTAGTTAGCGTTTTTTTCATAATTATGAATGGATTAGCCGTAGCAGTTAACATTAGTATAGCGTCAAGTTTGTACTATAGCCTGACAGTTACTGCCTTTGTTTTATTTTTTGCTATAATTATGCACCTAACGATTTGACGTTCGGCCCTGAGATATGTGTTGAGCGGTTAAAATAACTTCCGGAAGAACAATACTTATAATAATAAACTCGTTGTTCCAGTATCGTTTTATTAACTTACCGTACGTACAGAATCTTCATTGCCCATTAAATGGAATTCGAACTGTATTTCCATGTCTAATTCTTTGGCGGCGTCGCTGACTGCGAACCTGTCGCAGACGCTCTTGATGGCCTGGCGTGACGCTGACTCCGAGCCAGGAGTCAGGGACAACACCTTGATGAAGTAGTCTGTCGGGTTGTACATGAGGGGACAATGGTACCCGAGACTGAAACAAAAGAAAACTAATAAACATGGTCACCGTTGACATCGACTCGCGCGACAGACGAAAGGCCAGTTTGCAGATGTTACAGCATTTTTAAGAGTTTTTTTTGTCGGAGTTTTTAACTTTTTATTAGGTATTAATCTGTCATAGGCAAACTTCCGAGCACATTTTAATACCATGATATTCGTCTATCAACTACTTAATTTTCCGGTCTAAATAAAAGATACTGTTGTTTTAACCTCTAAAAAAAGGTTTTCACTCGATTCCGCATACCTAGCTATTATGGCAGATTTTGTTTTAAGATTTTTTTCACTGATTTAATAATATTGTGATATGTAATATGCATCTGTAGAAGAATTTTTCTACATTATGGAATGCATATTCAAAATATCTTGATGACTTTGCACGTAGGTCACTCAATAGACCTGTCGATATTTTTTTATTTCCGTCATAATTTATATTATTTATTATGCAGACATTTAGAGATGTTATTATAATGAGAATAAAGTATTGGGATATTATATTCGATTTTGAAACGAAACGGCAAACAAGCCAGAAAGTCTGACAATCTGAAGAAGGTAGCGAATATGGTAGTATTGCGGTGAAGGCCATGGTTTTGAGGGGTGAAATTTATTCATTTAAACTTCATGTACAATTGGTGGTACATGAGGCGGACTTAATGCCAATGGCATTCTCTACCAGTCAACCTTTGGGTCAAAAATTAAGTACTTCGAAAAAGGTACAAAAAAAGAATTTAAAACAAATATTGAAAAGGTAAATAAAAATTATTAAAAACAAAATAATACATAAGTAGTAACAAAATATATATTTTATCTATATATTACAATAAAAATATATATTAAACCTATATATCTATACATACATACACATAAATATTTATAACTATGATGACAGTTCATTCAGACTATTGACATTACTCTGGGTGCTACAGTGGACTGTGACAGGAGTTGATTAAATAAAATATCTGTTGTATAGGATTCGTGATTCTTATTTTAACACGTTGAACGCCATATGAAAATTCGAGTATTTCCTTTCAGGCCACGGGACTCACCGGTGAGCCTTATCTTACTGAACCATTCGAGCCATGGGGGTCACCCGTGAGCCGCGTGAGAGGTCCAACGTAAACGCTTCCTACAAGCCACAGATTGCAGCTATCAAACAAAACGCGTATGGAAGTGAGCCGCGTGGCCCTGTATCCGAATCGGACGGCGTGGTTTTCAAATCAAATAAAAACTTATAGTTTTTATCAAGGGTTTTGCAATGATGCTAGATTTATTCTTAACGATACGATAGAAAATATTATTTCGATTAAATAGCGGTAATAAAACTATAATATAATAATAAAATATTTATTAAAATACTAAAAAAACATAAATACGTAGATCACTACGCCCCACAGTGGGAAAAAAATGACTTTTTTTGTTCAAAAATCTGCCTACACCACAATGTTTGACGTATCGCTGCCATTTCTTTTTATATACACTCCTGAGATAACTCACTTTGGTGTGTCAATGCCACTTTTCCTTAAAAGTCAATACCATAACCTCAAAAAAATGGGAAATGAAGCAAAAACAATTTCTAAAAAAAATATTTCAACATAAATCAGTTTCCAGGGGTTTTTCAGGTCCGTTTTTCCATATAAGTTGATACGATAGGGTACCTATTGACTTTTAAGGAAAAGTGGCAGTGACACACCAAAGTATGTTATCTCAGGAGTGTATAAAAAAAATACACGCAGCGATACGTCAAAAATTGTGGAGTAGGCAGATTTTTTAACAAAAAAAGTCATTTTTTCCCACTGTGCGAACCCTGCGCGCGCGCGTCCTGAGCCGCAGCGTGACCCCACGGCCCCCGCCGGCGGAAAAATACATAATCCTTTATACGAGGCCACGGGACCCCCCCGTGAGCCTTTTTAAATATCTTATAAATTAGACGGTAAAAGTCGCTAATTTTTATTTTCCGTACAAATTACCGCATTTTAAAAATTTTGGAATGAAAATCTCAAGTTGATAAAAATTACCGATTTCCCGATTTTGGCTTGGCCCGAATGGTATAGTACGCTAGGCCCACCGGTGGGTCGTAAGGCATGCAACGTGTTAAAAGTAATTTCTTTAAAAGGATGAAGTCAACATGTTGAGCAGAACACGCATTCTGCCTACTGTGTTGGTAATTTAATAACAATGTGCCTTTACGATTATCAACGTAAAAAAGGGTTAAAGGCCCATTACCATCAGCTCGGCTTTATACATATGTGGGCCCCAACCATGTAATTTTTCTCATATGGCCCCAAATGAGTAAACGTTGGGTTGCCGGTTGATCTCCATGCTGTTTTGTCGGACGCACTTAACAAAATAAGCATCCAAGAATTTGGATAAACATCGAATGAAATTAATGAAAATTATTCCAGATTAGAATAATATTTGTGGCACAAGTCTTCAGCAGTGGCGTGCCTATAGGGCAAACCCGATATTTTTTGGTACTTATTTTGATGTGCAAAGTAAATTATGACAATATATTTTATGCTTATCATTAGTAAACCATAATTCGATCTTAAGATCTTCAACTGTTTGTTATCAGACGAATTATAAATATCAAAATAAGTACCAAATAAAATATCGAGCTTGCCAATAGGCACGGCACTGGTCTTCAGGTTAATAGTTCGACCTAAATATAATAGCCAATGTGTGCAGTCTAAGTCTAACTTATATGTAAAAACTAAAACTACAGATAAGTACATTATAATTATAGGTAATTAAAAACTAATAAATATAAATAGTCAAAACAATACTTACTATCAATATTGAATTAGGAATACGAAAATCTACCTAGATACTTCAATAAATAAATAAAAATATATACGGTCGAATTGAGAAACCTCCTTCTTTTTTGAATTCGGTTAAAAATTACTTACCAATTCCTTCCTCTCTCCTAATATTTTTGCGTGCCCAACAGGGTCCACGATGTACTATATATATTTACTCACCATCTATTAATACCATTGTGGAAAGCAAATAAAAGTTTGAGTTTGAGTTTGAGATTGCACGCCTTCATACAAAATATATGAATCCGATAGCGTCAGATGCACCGATGTGTCACGACACGAAACGTAAGTCTTGTGTGAACCCGGCATTAGATGTTAGCGAACAGATTGACCTGTGTGTGAAAATTTTGACCTTTCCTGGTGCATAGACAATATTTTGATAGCATAGATGACATTTGATAGGTATCAAAATGTGAGTCAAGAGTTACCGTTTTAGAACTACGTACTTACCTACATAATTTACTGCAGTACATTATTATTAGTAACAGATCACCGAATAATGTGGTTGCGCAAAAAATTAACTTTATTGTACGGGTTATTATGATACGATAATGAATACATTAACAAAATATTAATTATATTATCAATTCATTTTGTTTCGATTGCCAAATCAATTAAGTTGGATTCATATTTTTGTGGGACGTTTTGATTTTCATAAATTGATGTATCGAGTTAATATTAGCGGGTTATAGTTGCAGTGGCTAGCTCAGTACAATTTATATTAATAACCTAACATCACGTCTGTATTCCACAAAGGGTTGGGCAGAGATGTATAGTAACACCCTCATTTCGCCATTATGTTCAAGTCCCATGTAATAAGGGACGAGTCTATTGCCATCAACCGGGCGCGAATCCAAACTCCGGGCTGCTACTGAGGAATTCCACACGGAAAAACCCAATCACAGTTTGCCCGACCTGGGGATCGAACCCAGGACCTCACGGTCAGACTCTAGACCACTAGACCAACGAGGTAGTCAGTTTATTTTTAATATTATGGTTGAAACTGGTAGAAACCAGAGAAGCACAGTTTTTTGCCCACTATGAATGAACTCGTAACTAAAAGTTAGGTAAATATGGAACGACGAAAGTCGTTTTTTAGGATGATCGCAGATTAACTATCTAAAGAAGCACACGATTAAATAATCAAATTAAATTGTAATTTGGCTTTTTCTCAGGCTAAGCTTTTTTTTCTTAGTTTTTTCTTTTTACCATTGTTGCTATTAGCCTTATTGTACAAAATCGTGATATAGTCGTATACTTAGAAGTACAATACGGTAAAGTGGAGGATAGTACATTGGCAACTGGCTCAATGATTAAAATATGACGACTGCACATCAGTATGTGAAATCCAGCTAGTCATTTTTGTATGATACGCGAACAAGTGACGAAACTATCTACTCTAATATTCCGCTTTAACTGACAAGAAATAAAAAAAAATGTATATAACATTATAAAAGAATAATAAGTATACTCGGGAGCAATGAATCCGGGGTACCTACCAACATAAACAAAACAATGTTAAAATATTAAACAATGTTAAAATATTAAACAATGTTTTCCGAGATACTAAAGTTTATGTTGGTAACCCGAATTCATTGCTCCCGAGTGTAGGTACATGCTGAGAATATAGGTACGACCTAGATGCAGAAAATCAAATGCATAGTAAGCGATTAAGAGAATGCCATTGTGGGCCGTTCCTAAGGAGTCGGGAAGTCCTATTAGGGTCACAGCCGAGGCCCATTTAAACGATGGACACAATTGTATTGGATCAATGCTGATAATTATACGGCCGATATTAATAACCGATATCCATCCAAAATCTCCGGATCGATGTAAATTAATGATAAAAGTTCAATATTTTAGATTAGACGACTTACTAAAAAAATAAAACATGATGTGTATTTGTCTAGATTTTATATCACTTATTATTTTTGTAGACTTTATCCAGTTCTGTACCATAGGTGTTATTTATTCCTCTCAGCTTTTTTTCCCAACCATGTTTTGGGGTCAGCTTCTAGTCTAACCAGATGCGGCTGAGTACTAGTATTTTACACGGAGCGACTGCCATCAGACCTCCGCAACCCAGTTACTGGGCAATGCCTATATCCTAAGGTTAGACCTGTTGTCAGACGTTCGGGCTTCAGATTACCTATAAACACTGTCATATTATGTACCGATATTTATGATTCGGTACGTGCACCTTTTTTAAAGACTCGACATCGTGTAATTTCTAGAATCTTGATATAAATAATAATATTTTGCAATAATAGCAGGGAAAAACAGTACATTTCTGAGTCATTGAACTAGTTAAAATCACTTAACAAGATAATAAACAGGTTATACTTAATTACAATATTATAGAATAAATGCAAATTTCGGTAAATTGGTGATTAACTAACTACTAATGCTACTGGTATTTAATTAAAGTACTGATTATTAGAATGACTTATAAATTACATAACGCATATTCCCAACAATAAAAATGAATGTAGACTAAAAACCCAAATATCTTTAAGGAGTAGGCCTTATAGAGTTGCTGTCTCTGTGAAAGATTGCCAAGCATAATAATTATTAGACAGGCTGTCCCAGAAAATAATATCAAGCGAAAGTCCAGAGGTATAGTCGCCGGCACGTAACATGGCAAGAGTAGAGAAGATAATTCCTCTCCTTTCTTTTTTCCTTCTAAACAGACTTGTTAAATAATAAAGTATGGCAATAACCATAGAATAATGACAACCAATAAAAGTGACCATTTTTTTGTTGCACTAAGTGTACACGCGCAAACTTACTCCCACTACGCCAAAACCTTGCTAAGTTACCTGCGACTATAGAGCCCTTAGATGTACCCATGTATGTTCTTTTCATAAAGTGTTTTCTTTTTTTAAATCACCCTCAAAGATTTAGGAAAGACATTCAGGTTATTTTTTGTTTGTTTTTTTTAAAATGCAATATTTGTTTATAATAAAGGTTTCTGTTTTCGGTCCCTGATGATGATAAAGTCTAATCGAAGAAAAGTGATGATGATAAAGTCTACTAGAAGGTTATGATACGCGCAAAACAACTCCATTCTCTTACGTCGTTGAGCTATAGGTATTTCAAGTATCTGTCGCAAATTAAGAACTAACTTAATTCAAAAATAATTCTGATCATGATTCAAGAACGTTTTAACAGACTGTAAACCGGACAGACGGTATATTATTGTGAGAACTGCGTTAGGTATTATTTTATTTATTTATCCAAAAATAGAATAACGATGCAGTTCTTTTATCTGTTTATTGATTGTGATTGCTATCAGTTTTAAAATAAATAAACCAGCGCATTTTAAAAATGTTGGATACGATAAAACGAATAGACTACCTACAGATAAATAATTAACTACTATTATCTAGACTATAGAATAGAATAGGAACTGATTTATAGTTATTATTTGTGTAATTATTGAATTAAGAGCATATAGGTGAGTTATATAAACTCGTGCATCTCGTTGGTCTAGTGGTGCTGGTGGCAAGCGCAACTGCTGATCGGGAGATTCGTGAGGCCCTGGGTTCGAACCCCAGGTCGGGTAGTGTTATTGACTCTTTCCGTCTGGAATTATCAGTTGATGGCAATAGGCTCGCCCCCTATTACATGGGACTTAAACATAAAGACGACATGAGGGTGTTACTATACATCTCTCTAGACAAAATCAAACTGGTTGCTATTTTAATTGTATAATTTATTTTTTTAAAGCCGTTTATTTTAGATTCTATGAGTAAGTACCTCAACTCATACACTGACCTATTACTTTTAATTTTTTGTTAAAACGTATACTTTTGCAATGTTTGTAAATATGTGAGCACCATGTACCTATCACATAATTAATATGTCATTGTTTCATTTTTTTTATTTTTTTTTAACTTTTGTGGTATAGTAATTTTATTCTAGGTGCATCGTTTTCACATATAATTGTATAATTAATGTACCTATACAAAATATTGTAAGACATTTTAAAAGAGTAACGATGGAGTTTCTTGCCCATTCTTCTCCATACGAAACTACCTTTTGGAAGGGGCAACTAGAATCAATTCTATTTTCTTTGTAACTATAACGTTCAAAAGTGCCTTTTATGTGCCTAATTGAAATAATTATACTTTGACTTTGACTTTGACTGCCCAACCATTCGGGAAATACAGACGTGATGTTATTTGTGTAAAATATTCTAACAATTTTCAGCATAATATACAGTACGTAACATAACGAAGAGCAAACGACGAACGAACGTTGTTGCTGAAAATCAGCGCTGTTGGCATTAGGTTCGTCCTAAGTCTCAGCATAAGGCTGAGCAACGACCTACATTTTTACGCACCATGCGACGCACAAATTCAGCATGTTTAAATGTTTGTATTGTTAGTAGATTTAGGATGCCTAGGTAACCCATGCACCACAGACTAATAAATTAGTAGCTCGTATTTTTTTAACTATTTTGTGTTTGGGTTACCAGGTAATTATAATAATATGTTTAAAAAGTACACATTTTTGTTGTAGTTTTAAGTTTTTAATTTTAAGAATTTTTATATTTTTAAGCATACGTGTGCGTCCGCTTGGGCGAAAAAATAAATACTTTTTCTTTCTTTTCTTTCTTCTTCAAACCTTATAACTGGTTGATGGGTAGGTTAATTGGATTACAATTGTGCCTACACTTTTTGTCACTATCCACGCTATCCACTTATCACAGTATGAAAACGCGTGCATAGTTCAAGCCATAATATTCAGGATTTTGAGAAATTATTGATTTCTTACTTGTTTACATTGTGCAGCTGATGTTGTAGGATGATGTTAGTTATGATAACCGACTACAAAACTGAAAGAGGCTATGAAAAATGAGAAAAATAAAAATTTGTGAATAGCGTGGATAGTGACAAAAAGTGTATGATTGTGCTATTCTTTACCTAACCATCAACCAGTTACAAGGTTTGCTTTTCGTTGTGTTACATACTATATATATTTAGTTAAATATTTGAAACGGATGTTAAGAAATCTACAAATATTGACTGATGTGGTGCAAAAGTTACGCATTGTACTATTATCTAATAAGTTATTACGTCACGTAATATAAATTCAAATGTTTTTTTTTTGTTTTCGTGGCCAAGTCAGTAAGTTTATGGGTACTTAATTGATATTGGGCTTAGCTGATCTATACTTATACCTAGAAAAAGTACTTAAACTCACCTTTTAAAGAAACTTAGAGCTTGTGTGGCGGTACCAGCGAAGGCTATCCTGCCTTCAGCCAAGAGCACCAGTTTATCGAACTGCGCCATCAGTTCTGTGTTAGGCTGGTGTATGGTGCATATCACCGTCTTGCCCTGAGCTGCGCTTGCGCGGAGTAGGGTCATCATCTGGTGGGCTGAGGACGAGTCAAGTCCTGTCGTCGGCTCATCGCAGAAGAGTAGACCAGGGTCTGTTAAGAGCTGAAAAGAAACTTCTTTGAGAAAACTTTGATAAAAGACTGCGTGTTGAGAATGTGGTAGGCGTAGGTACCCAGGCCCAGACTGGCCATACGGGAAGTCGGGCAATCGCCGGTGTGGCCTGATGGGCCGCAGACGAAGAAATCGAGAGAGAGAGGGGAAAGAATAAAAACATTTTTTACAAAAAATTTAAACCGACTTCAAAAAAGAATAAAATAATTACCATATAAAATTAACAGTTTCAGAAGTCGGTGCTGATCTACGCTGAACCAAATTGATGGCACCGACTTCTGAAACTGTTAATTTTATATGGGAATTATTTTATTCTTTTTTGAAGTCAGTTTAAATTTTTTGTAAAAAATGTTTTTATTTTTTTCATTTTAGTGGCCTTAATTAAAACTTGGTTGGACCTACTAAAGACGCTGCTCGTAACATAATCACATCATCACGATATGCGTACTGTTCGTCATTGAGGAGTTCCATTGTCTATCTCCGAAGTTCTTCATCAGATCTTCACCAAATTTAAATGGGACCAATTTCGAAGTATACCCTATCGATTAAAAAAAGAATCAGCAAAATCGGTTCACAATTGGCGAAAATATCGATGAACATAAACAAAAAAAAAAGGTACATACAGACGAACATAGTAACCTCCTCCTTTTTGGAAGTCGGTTAAAAAAACAATAGGTCGTCCAACTATCGCCTATCGCTTGAAAAAGAAGCCGCAACATTGTTTGTTTTTGTTGGTAAATGCATCCAAGATACAGGAGAAAGAGTGAGGAGAGCGTCTAAAAAAAAACGTCGTCCGTGTAATCGCTTGAGATTTTCTTTTTCCAGCACTTGGCCGATCGTCTCTCAAATGCCCGGGCCGATTTCAGGTCCCAGCCCGGCCCTGGGCGTACCTAGACCGCAGTGTTGTGCGCAACTGGCTTGGTACCTAAAGGGGCTGGTAAACTAAGGTCCAGGCCACATCTGACGGAAAACACGTCGCCGACCTTCCGTTGCGTAATTTACTCGAGGAATTTTAGTAACGCATCTTCGGTCAAATGTGTACGGTCTGCGATGTTTATATGGAATTATGTGTACCGGCGGAAGATCCGCGACATACCTTCCATCAGATGTGGCAAGACCCTTAAACGTGATGATTGAGCATGTGATGTAAACAGTTGCTGGGCATTGACGGCTACACAATGCCGTAAAATGTTGATCGTTCACCGGTTTATCCAGCTATGGACTGCAACAAGATGAGTCTATATTCTTAATTTACGGAAACACCTACGGCTTAATAAGATTTTAATTCTCCGTTCCACTTTTATACTACCTGCGTCATTAAAATAGTCTCTCATTTTAATTTTAATAGTTTTTTGTGTATTTAGTATTTGAGAAATAAATTTTGAGATTTATTTCACATTTTCAATCATTTACTAAATACAACAAGTCTTGTGACCTGTTCAGTCCTGTTAAACTACAATGATATGTAAAACACCCACTAAATTAGCAAATAATGGAGCTTTTCGATGTTGTAGACCATTTAAATGGAAGCGTGTTAGTATTTATTACGTTTAGAATGGGTTTCTAGGATATAAATAACGCATTTATGATTGCACAATCATTTCTATACCGCGCATAGAAGAATATTATCAACTTAAAGACACACTTATATGCAAACATAGAGTTTTTTACAGCGCTGAATAACAACACGTTTGGTGCAGTGGCTGAGCGACTGGCTTCTGCGCTACGGGTCGTAGGTTCGATTCCCACACGGATCAAATATTTGAATGGCCTACAGATTCCCTCCTACAGAGGCCTTCCGGGTCTGGGCGTTTGTGCATGTAAAGATTTGTGTCTGTAAACGCACCCACGATACAGGCGAGAACCTAGTGTGGGCCAACGTTTTTTTTTTAAACAAAAGAAAAAGAAAGAAGCTGTAAAACTGATGAAAATTATGGTCTTTGGAATAAAACTTCAAAATCAAGATTTTAATCAATTTTACCTTAATTCGAAGGTACATAAAAATAGTCCTTATGAGTGACTATAAGTACATCCAGCGCACTCTGGGTAGTCAGCCCCGCTACCAACCTTGCTGACTGGCTAATCTTTTCACCATGGCATGAGCAATTCTCGTATAGCTTCTGCCGAAACGAAAGAATAAGATCTAAATTCGAGATGTTATTGAGACTTCTTGGACTTCTTGGATTTACGGTTAAGAGCAATGACTACACTCATGGGCGTAGCCAGGATTTTGGCTTTTGGGGCAGACAGTAAATATTAGTCTTTTTAATAAATCTGGAAGTGCAGAATGAGATTATGGGGCAATTTTGCTCCATAATCTTATTTTTATAGGTCCAAATAAGTTTAGACAGTTTACGATATCAGAACCAAAGTCCCTAGCAAAACTGATTGAGTGGGTCGAGGTACTTCAAGTATACTCCACCAAGAAGAAAATAGTCTGCTTAGTTGTCAGCAATAAGATTGACAAGCATATCACTTTGGGACCCAGTGCATATTATCAGCAAGCACATTGGGTCACCCGCGCGACGGCGCAATGAGTATTCCCAAAGAGGGTTGATGTCAGGCAGGCGGCCGGTTATAAAACAAGAAGCCAAAACTTCTGACAACATGGATTTATGAAATACATGTTGTACCGACCCCACCTTGTGTATGATAAGGGCAGGAAGAAGAAATAAGTATAGACAGAGTCTGGCATTGATCTTCCTATTACAATTACCCAAATTGTTCTGTGGACACGGGTGGCGAGTTGACTGAATCTAGACCATTTACCTATTCTTTCCTGTGCCAGAGGGGGGGGCAAGCGCCCCATCTGCCCCACCCTGAATACGCCCATGACAACATTGCAAACATGCTCACTTTTGGAACGAAACACGAAAGCTTTTAAATAAAAATCATACACAAATAACTTATGAAGCTTTGATGTGTACTAACCTCCTGGATGCCAGCGTCATACCTATATTACATAAAGAATAAAAAATTCGTTCACGTCATTTTGAGTTTGACAGCCATATATGTCATATATATATTTGTCACATATATGTGACATAAGTAAAATCTATATATAAAAACTATTTTTTTTTTTTGCATTTTTTTGGATGTGTACAGACCCGTGATATACCATACTTAAAACCTAAGTTTCAAATAATATCGAATAATTTTTTTTCTGGAATCCAGGAGGCTAAACAAACTATAATAAAAAACTGAACAAGACAAACAGGATTAGTCTTTATCTTCCGATCTTTATATCTCAGACTTTTATAGTACTTACCATAAAATATTGACGTTCTATAATATATTCAAATTATTCAGCCGTTTACACGTGTTTCAGTAATAAAATATCAGATGCATACATTATATTATGTAATCTTTTCGACCTAACTGACTTATTACACTTCTTTATGAGTCCTTAAAGGTGGCCAGAATATCTTTGTATTTCATAGTGGCGCTTCCTACATAGGAGATGTTCCATTTCCGGCCAGGTCCATGTACAGTTCCTCAAAAAATCGAGAAAAATCAATAAATTCATGGAAAAATACTAATAATTCGTTTAAATGTAGGTATACTTTCTTGGTAGAAAAATCTTTTGTTATCAATATTACCTATCATTGATTTTCAATATGGCGTTACACCGATTAGCTACTTTATGGTAAAAAAAATGGCTAATGGCTGAATGTAGGTACTCTGTAATGACCGTGAATAATATCAATAGTATCTTCGATCAATAAATATTTTTTTCTCTAAAGTATCATCATTGTATAATCTAATCTCTTCACAGAAACGTCAAACAATGTCACAACATCTAAATCCAATGTGTAACGTAACGTAACGTCATTGATTCGTTATTGATCGAAATATTTCTTACCGCCATATTGGATTAAATGTTGCGTGTTGCAATTCTTCTATATCTATACTACTCTATACTAATATTATAAAGAGGAAAAGAGGTAACGTTTGTATGTAACGAATTAACTTAAAAACTACTGGACCAATTTCAAAAATTCTTTTGCCGTTAGAATGCTACATTATGACTGAGTAACATAGGCTACGGGCGGAGCCGTGAGGACACAGCTAGTAGTATATATTCTTGTTCATTACCAAAAATCTAAGTCATTTTATCAAAAATGAATGGTTGAAAACTGTTTATGTTTATTTAGTATTTTTAATACACTGTACAAGGACCTGGCCGGGAGCCCCTTCCCTTCTTTTTCTTCTTATATTTAAGTCTATGGCCAGTGTACCAAGCTATACTGGCCCCCCTTGTGTAATTTTTAGTTAATGCTATCTGTGAGTGCGGCGGTAAAACACGCTTTCATATCTAATTGACTGACCGTTTGATAACTTGATTCGGATTTATATTAAAATGTTCAATTTTTTAAATCTATACTAATATTATAAAGCTGAAGAGTTTGTTTGTTTGTTTGAACGCGCTAATCTCAGGAACTACGGGTTGGAATTGAAAAAATATTTTTGTGTTGGATAGTCCATTTATCGAGTAAGGTTATAGGCTATATAACATCACGCTCCAACCAATAGGAGCGGAGCATAAATGAAGTGTTGTAAAAACGGGAAAAATGTCCACCCGTGCGAAGCCGGGACGGGCCGCTAGTATTAAAGTAAAATGCCATAAAATTTTAATATTCTTTAATATTCTTAAATATTTTGTTTCACGAAACAGTACTTTTTTTTTAACTACATCGAATAACTTTGTTAAGATATCGCAAAATTTTCATAATTACTCGTACCTAGTCGCATCTGGTTAGATCGGGGTCCGACTAACACAATTTAAAAATGTCCTTACCTCTGTTGCGAATGCCAGTCTCTTTCTCTCTCCACCAGACAGAGTCTTCCGTCCATCGAGTCCTCCTATGAGTGTGAATCTGGATCCATATAGGGAGAGCTGCCTAAGGAGTTGGTTCACTCGTCTCTTGCGAGCCAGAGATGATGTGCGCCCATCCATGCGGAGTCGGGCCTAAGAAATGATAGAAGATAGATCACATAGTTAACGATGAAAGAGAATGTACGTAAGCTAGTATGCAAAGCATACCTCATGTTTTAACCAAAGTTTAACAACAAGATAAGGTTCAGACCTTTTTGCTGTCTGATAAATGTTGAAAAGTCCATATTACTGAACCATGTTATGGACTTTTCGATATTTATAATGGAAATACGTTATGAAAACCGCAACAATAATAGATTGAAAAGTTACCATAATAGTAAGGTGTTCAATAACAGTGAGGTTATCAACGAACAGGTCGTCTTGGTGCATGTAGCCACTCTCCTGGTGCATGAAGTCGCCGAGGGATGTGCCGTTCATGGCAATTTCTCCATCGACCATCGTCCCGACTGTTGAATAAGAAATCAATAGAACTCCTTTCAAGGTTACGTACCTAGAGTAACCTAATATTGTATGCTCAATAATAATAATTGTCGGTGATAAATCGATCATTTCATCTCACAATGATTGTTGATATCACTATCCCACATGACGAGAACCTTGTGAAAACCGAGAAAGATAAAGAAATTAAGTATCAAGACTTGGCACATGAGGTTGTCGACATGTGGGAGGTTGACTCAGCAGTCGTTGTGCCGATAGTCGTTACGGACAATGGCTTAATAACCAAGAGCCTCGACCAACATTTGATGAGGCTCTCGTTGGACGGCTGGGTCAAGGGATACAGAAAGCGGTACTTCTGGACCGGTAGCTTGGACCCTGTTCCCGATGTTGGTGGACTACTATTTTTTATATTTTTAAATGTTTTTTTTTTTGTTTTTATGATAATATAATATGTAAAATGTAATCTTGTATGTATAAGGTTAGTCGGAAAGGGGGTACCTACTAAGCCGAAAGGGTGTTAACGTACCTATCTATAATAAGGGATAACTTTTGTTCTACAACTTTCCCCAAAACTCGATAGATTAAGAGAAATAGCTTTTCAAAGATTTCGTAAAAAATATGCTTAAATCTATCTATCCATAGCTATGATCAGCTGTGTTTACTATAGGTATTTAGGTAATATTTGGGGTCACGGATTTGAAACTTAATTTTCTGAATTCATAGCTAAAGCAGGTATGTTTTTTTTTTGAAAAAACTAAAATAAAAATCTTTTTACATGCAAATAAAAATTATCAATTTTGAAATTTTAACAGTTGCTATAAAATAGTCATCAGTGATACTTAAGTGGCCCGCGGCTTAGTACCCCCTTTACGACTAACCTTGTATATAAATAAATAAAGGAAATAATAACTGTCGCATTTAAATCATTGACACTAAATTGGTTGAGATATGGTATCTCAAATCAATGTTTTTAAGCGATTAATCAATCTCCAATTACGTTCATCCTTTAAGGCGTGATTGATTAATTAATAAACATCCAAACTTTCACAATTATAAATTAGTAGGATGGGATGATATTATTTATTTACGTTTATTTTTTAAATTGTAAACTTGTATTGTTTTTTATAAAAAGGTAAAGGTTTTGAAGATTAACAAAAGCTTTCGAAAGGAACTGACAATAAATGATTTTTAATGTTAGACTGAAAAGTTTTATGCAAGTAGTTTTGTGGAACGGCTTATCGTCGCTTAAGTTCTAACACCACGTAACTCAAAATAGTTAACTTTTCAGGAGAGCTAAAAATATATATTTTTCTACTTTTCATATGATTACTTTTAATCTACAATATTCAATTTAAATAATATCTATACAAATCATAATGGACGGAGCACTTTCGCGATACAATTCAGTATGGAACTCACCTGACTTACGCGCTATTTTAGCTGTTTGCATACGCGGTGTTTTTGTTTTTGAAATAACGCGTTGCTATTGGATCGAACCATTAATTGGGATTGGTCAAACGATGCGTTGTTTGATTCCCTATCGAACGACGTGCGTAACTCAAAACTGCTATTTTTTTAGTTACGCGGTGTTAAAACTTAAGCGAAGCTTCAGAAGGTTTGTATTTTTTTTCACAAATAATTTATTGCCTAGAGCTCAGCGGAAAGCAATTATTAATCTAAGTTTATTACATATACATCTTGAAACCAACTTTTACCGCGTATATAAAACGACGAGACATATAAACTAGTTTTTAATTACTAAGCGGTTTTAAATGTATCAAAAGTAATAAAATATTAATTATGTAGACATACAAGGCGGTAAGAGTAATAGATACATTAAAATATGCGCGGATCGGGGGTTCCGTGTTCCGATGATGCAAAATTCAACCTCAGAGTATGAAATTTCTGTTCCGCTAAATGTTATTAAAACTGTATTATTACTATACTAGTATCATGTTTTACTCAGTTTTAAAACTCCAAGTATTATATTTTAGTATTTTGTCGATTTTTTAAAGTTTTATTTTTTACATTTTGACATGCGTTTCTGTAAAAGCGTAATTTGACTATTTTGCACCACGGGCCTAATCAAAGACCACTCAATGAATAATCGTAAAAAAATGTTGCCATACTGCTTGGCAAATGAATTTGCGTCATTCAACAATTTTTTTAAATTCAAATTCTTTTTGTATTTGAATATTATGACCTAAAAGTTTTTAATAATAATATTTACATCCACATTATTAATAGCATTAGTAAATTCTAACGCATCGTAATTTATTATTTTATGGTCCATAGACGAAGCTTGAAGGTTTATAGATTTTTATATTCTTAAAAATATTAATATGAACATGAACTCACCTGGATTTCGATGTGCCAATGCAGTCATTAGTGTAGTTTTGCCTGCTCCACTGCAACAAACGATATATATTAGGTACAGTGACAGATAATATCACTTCAATCGGTTAAATATATATTATGTTACAGCGAAAGTAATAAATCCGGATATTATATCGCACCCTTAGTCATGTAATAACACACAACTCGAAATATTGAGTTTTTGAGTTTCTGTGTTAGATGGTCTCAATATCAACTGTTCTACCACTTGGCTTTCACAGAATGAGAAAAAAAACAATATTAAAGCAAATACTGTAATTATACTGTAAAAAATACTGTGAAAACATCGGGTTCCTTGAATCTTTTAACTCGTTTTCCCAAAAGTTGAAATTTTTGAAATAGGCCTTTAGGTACTTTATTAAGGGTGCGATATACTATCCAACCATTATATTATAATATTTACTCAATTTAGACAAAGTGATAATTAACACAGGGTTAAACACATTAACTAGCTATTTTATATAATATCTTGGAAGACTTGGATAAAGTAATAAAACAAGTAGGTATAGTTGAAGACTATAAAGTTTTATTTCAATTTGCCTTAAGCATAATTATAATGTGTAGCAATAATATGCTGTTATTTTAAATAGTAATTTTAATAAAAAATACCTAGTAATTATAATTTTTATCATAAATTTTCAAAATATTATAATTAACATTGTCATAGATAATAATTGCACGTTAATTAACATTGTCATAGATTATAATTTAACGTTAGTTAAAAAAAGTTACTTTGACTAACTTTGACCTGCTATTATGAATAATATCTGGATATAGTGATTCATTTATCACATTGTCTAGACAATTTAGTCATTATGTATAATAGCTATTTAATCACTATCTATGACTGTAACATATACATTAAATGATATCCTCAATTAAAATGGTTTATGTTATAATCATTCGTTCCCGCAGATATTTTAAAATATTACTTTACGAATATGCGAATTTTATTTATTTATATTGCTGTAGTTGGATACAATGAAAATACAACTAATGTAAGATATTAACTTACATCTGTCTTGAAACTGGTCGAAATAATTAAAAAAACGTATCCATAATTTAATTTTCGATAAATAAATAAATAAAATAATAATGCAGTTCTCCGCTAAATTATCTAGGTAAGTACCTAAGTCTATCCGGCTTATACTAGCATCACCACCGTAGAGAAGAGTTTGGTCGAGGAAAGAATATACAAAATGAAATAGGTAGTTATTCACAACTAGCTGTGTCCTCACGGCTCCGCCCGTAGCCTATGTTACTCAATAACAATGTAGCTTTCTAACGACAAAAGAATTTTTGAAATCGGTCCAGTAGTTTTTATGTTTATTCGTTACATACAAAAATACGAAAATCCAAAAATACAAATCTTTCCTCTTTATAATATTAGTATAGACTAGCTGTGTCCTCGCGGCTCCGCCCGTAGCCTATGTTACTCAGCGATAATGTAACTTTCATACGGCAATTATTTTTTTTGAAATCGGTCCATTATTTTTTAAGTTTATTTATTTATTTATATACTCTTTATTGTACACCAGGTTAATATAACACAAAAAACTATTTAAATACAAAAATGCACAATGGGCGGTCTTATCGCGCAAGGCGATCTCTTCCAGACTACCTTTGGATGGACTGGGAGAATGGAAAGAGAAAATCGAGCAATCTAGGTGTACAAGTACACTACGTACCTACATAATATTACTTAAATTTAATAATATAAAATACATGGCAAAATAATTACATAAATATGAAAAGAAAACATAAATAATATAATAATAAACTAATAAATATATGTATAAGAACGGAGGAGAGGAATAAAATAAATAGCAGATTAAAGCGACATGTAATGCTCCTTCACTGACTTTAAACTGGCAGTGATTGTGCACGTCTCACATTAAGTGGCAAAGCATTCCACAGACGAGCAGCTTGGACCGTAAAGGACTTGTCATAAAAAGAGGTGGAGTGCTGTTGTATTTTTAATTGAAGATTTTCTGATGATCTCAAGAACCTAGAATGAGAGTCACAGAGGAACTCGAAGCGTTCTTTCAGATAAAACGGGGTAGAAGGGTTAAAGAGCACATTATAAAGTAGGGAAAGAATATGGGCATTCCGGCGAAGGCGAATTGGTAGCCATTTGAGCTTAGTACGAAATTCAGAAACATGATCATATTTGCGCAAACCAAATATGAATCGGATACAAAGATTTTGAAGTCGCTCAAGCTTTTCAAATTGATCCTCAGTTAGATCGAGATAGCTGGCATCAGCATAGTCGAGGATTGGGAGAAGAAGAGATTGTGCTAGCGCTATCTTAGTGGCAGTAGGTAGGAAGTTTCGAAGGCGTCTCAAGGAGCCCGCTGACGCGAACATCTTACGACTGACTTCCTGCAGTTGTGTTTTCCAGGAAAGTGTACTGTCGATATAAATCCCCAAGTTCTTTACTTTGTCGGTAATAGGAATTATAACATTATTAAAAGAAACTTGAGGAAGTATCGACCAGTCAATCCTAGAAACCATCCGGGAACTGCCAACAACAGTCACCTGAGTTTTTGTGGGATTGACCTTCAGACCAAACTTCATGCTCCAGTCGCCTATTCGAGCCAGATCTATATTAATGATGTCAATGGCTAGTGACAAATTTCCGAGTGGGGCTTGGCTATAAATTTGAAGATCATCTGCATAAAGGTGGTAGGAGGAAGTAAGCTGGTGAGAGATAGAATTAATAAAAAGTGCGAAAAGTAGAGGGGATAGAACGCCACCCTGAGGTACGCCGGCAGAAGTACTGCACCAAGAAGAGAACTTATCTTCAATACAAATACGTTGTCGGCGATCAAACAGGTAACTATGAAACCAATCAATCACCGATGGAGATATGTTTAAAGAGCATAATACGCCAAGCAAAATATCGAAATCTACAGCATTAAAAGCATTGCTAAAATCAAGCAATGCAAGTACCGTCAATTTTCCGATTTCCATGCCTGACCTGATATCATCCGTAATATTCACTAGGGCTGAGGTAGTGCCATGTCCACGACGAAAACCAGATTGAAAGGGATTTAGGAGATTATGTTTGGAAAGGAACGAGCTAAACTGTTGATGGATAAGGTTTAAGGGTTAAGGTTAAGTTTATTCGTTACATACAAAAATCCAAAAATACAAATCTTTCTTCTTTATAATATTAGTATAGATGACAATAATGTCGTTTAGTCTATTTCTCCATCGATAAAACCCCTTGTCTACGATGGTGGTGGTCATGCTACACCTGCAGGAGGATGCTACTATACGTGAGAATCCCTTAGTCGACAGACGACTCTAACGAGATCCGCGCGAACCATGGCCTTTGTTGCCAGAATTTTATTAGATGTAATAATAAAAGATCGTTTACTGGTATAAGCACCAATTTCATAATTTTCGTTAATGATAAATAAAGAATTAATGATAAGTTTTATATTAGTTGACCTAAAAACAAAAATCCTTGCTACCTTTCCATAGTACAGTACCTATCATTGTCCAAACAAACCTAACATACGATAAATTTATTAGATACGTATGTAGATTTTTAATACCTCCCAGTCGAGGCTAGCGCCTGAGCAGTGTAACATGAGAAATGTAACTGAATGTAGATCATAACTTTCCACCCGAGTTATTTGTAGCGATAACTGATCATAATGAGGAAATATATTTGTTTCAATGCTACGTGCACCTACTTATTATACCTATATTCCATCCTGGATGATTTAGAAATGGGTGTCGTTAGTTGGTGACCTTTAACCAAGACAATGTTTAATGAAAAGATAATGCAATTTCAATGTTTAATTAATTATTAGTACGGATATTAAATTAACTTTAAGTATAAAAAAATCCATCTGCAAAAACACAAAACTGAAATGAAAAAAATAATTTATGAAAGGGGAAGACAAACCAATAATTAGAAATACCTAATTATGTTGTAACTTTGTTTATCTCCGCCTGCGATAACTTGTTTTTTAACTTGCAAAGTTTCGCCAACTAACTTTACTTAATACTAATAAAATTAATAAAATAATACTAGGATAAATACTAGCTGTGTCCTCACGGCTCCGCCCGTAGCCTATGTTACTCAGTGATAATGTAGGTAGCTTCCTAACGGCAAACGAATTTTTGAAATGGGTCCAGTAGTTTTTAAGTTTTTCCGTTACATACAAAAATACAAATCTTTCCTCTTTATAATATTAGTATAGATAAAGAAAATTCATTGGTGTCGATACTGTTGTGCACAAACTAAACTTAATTTAGATTACTACCATCTTTTTCACTCTGATAAAATAAGAAAGAGACAGACAGAAATAGGAGCTGTCAAATTTAGTTGAACTAAAATTCCCATACAAATTTAGTCGACACGTCGCAACGTGTCGACTAAGAACACGGTGAAGTTCAAGGCGTAAATTAGTTTGACATCTCTAATTTAGTTCTTATTATCACCGTCCTTCTCTTGCGCCGTCTGTTAGTAAAGGATAGCACTTCTTTAATTTTAGTTTAGTTGGTGAATAAGAGAATCGGCGCCAGTGGTGTCGCATACTAAACGCAACTGTCACTTTCTTTTTCTATTGAAACAGAAAGAGAGAAACACAGAATTGACACCAGTGTCGATATAAAGGTTGCTATCTACCAGGGGTGTAGCTACCACCGTATCAGCCGTATCAATGATACGGGGCCCCTGGGCTTCAGGGGCCCTGATGTGTAGCAAATATTCGTAAAATATCTCACTCAAGCCCTTAGGCCGTACGCAGAACTCTAAACTCTTTAACTCTAAACTCAGCACATCCCAGACACTCCATACAACCATGGACCATGGTTTTTTGTTTGGTTTTCTCCATTTGGGCTTCGCCGCAGTCGGGTAGAAGGGCCTCCGAATAATCTTGATACGGGGCCCGTCTAGGGCAAGCTACGCCACTGCTATCTACATAGTCGGGTCGGAACATTCGGTTCGGTAATTTCCATTGAACAACAAAACCTGTTCAATAAATATTGCCGAACGGAATGTGACGAGCCGACTATGTGTATACTAGGTATATGGCACAAATTTTAATATAAGATAATTATATATAGGTACCTATCATAAAATTCATAATTTTAAAGAGACTTTTGTTAAATCGGCATTATTGCCCTTTCATATCCTACGATTTATGTTATTATTATATAGGTATACTAGCTGCCCGGACAGACTGCGTTCTATCAAATGTTATTGGTCTGTAGTGGGAAAAGAAAAGTGTTGATTTTACTATTTTCCTCGCAATTTTTATGTTTTTTCTCTCCATAAGAACCTTCCTTGTGCCTTAAGAAATATATAAAAAAAAGAAATAGCCGAATTGGTCGAGCCGTTCTCAAGTTTTGCGCTTAGCAACACATTTGGTAATTCATTTTTATTTATATAGATTTAGTATTTGATTCATAAAACGGATATGTATAAAAATAAAACTTATTATTTAATTTTTAAACGATATATTAGTTACGTATAACGTACAAGGTCTTGTCGTAAAAAATATTAATGAAAGGACTAGCTAACGAGTTGAGCGTATTTATTAAGCGATTCAATCACTATGACGTCAGGTTATGATTGATTAATGTTAATATTTGTGAATCAAAGGTACCTATCTACTTTAAATTAGAATATGCAATGGACGCAGGCGCATCATAAAAATAGCACAAAAGCAGATCCACAATAACGATACCAGCTGTTCTGATTATTTTTACAATTCTAATTAATTAGGTATACTATGGTGTATTTTTTTTATCTGAAAAATGCATATTTAGTTTATACGTGACGTTATAAAAAACTATATTTAAGTCTGTGCTTCGATATAGATAACATTATTTTTGGGCGTTATCTTTATATGGAAATCTCAGTGGTCCTATTTCATTAATTTGCATACTTACTGTGCGGAAATGTAACGTAACTAAGTTTTTGCAAAGGTAGGTCAGTAACCGAATAAAATTTAAAAAACAATACGTACACATTAGGTAAGTTTATTGTTTATTTATTATATTTATATACTCTTTATTGTACACCAGGTTAACATAACACGAAAAACTATTTAAATACAAAAATGCACAATGGGCGGTCTTATCGCGCAAGGCGATCTCTTCCAGACAACCTTTGGTTGGACTGGAAGAATGAAAAGAGAAAAACGAGCAATCTAGGTGTACAAGTACACTACGTACCTATATAATATTACTTAAATTTAATAATATAAAATACATGGCAAAATACTTACATAAATATGAAAAGAAAACATAAATAATATAATAATAAACTAATAAATATATGTATAAGAACGGATGAGAGGAATAAAATAAATAGCAGATTAAAGCGACAAGTAATGCTCCTTCACTGACTTTTTAAAAACTGGCAGTGATTGTGCACGTCTCACATTAAGTGGCAAAGCATTCCGCAGACGAGCAGCTTGAATCGTAAAGGACTTGTCATAAAAAGAGAAAAGAGAAAGAGAAAGCTTTTCCTGCCAAATCAAATGAATTACACTGTATTGTTGCCATTTTATCTTTGCAATTGGCGTTGAATTTCAGATATTTTTATTTAAGCTGGCCTCCAGGATATTAAGATTACTGGCCACAGTGGCAACACTTAAGTAATCGGAATATAAAAATGGTTTATTATGTTAATCGACGTGTGAGTTCGGCGGTAAGTTTGATATCATTAACAAACAGTTGAGGTATATTTTTCGATTATGCATAATAATACAACTAACGTGACCATTATTTTTTTCCTCAATGCGGGATGCCTGCACATTTTAATATTTTTTTAGAAGAATGAAACATACGGAAGATTTAAGAAGAAAGAAAGACTATATTTACTAAAGAATTTCTGTCTTTTCTTTCTATTTGTTAATTTATAAAAATAAAATAGGAACTAATCTTGTATAGTCTGGTTGGCTCATTTCCTTTATTTTTCGGATGTGCAATTTGCTTTAGAATACATATTTATGGTTTTTAGATTGGAACTGTTGGCATGACTTGTTGATGTTATCTTTGGTTCTCAAAATGTTTTCTGATGCGATTAATAAATACGCACCTGTTTTTTATTGAATTCATCGCCACAGATTGCCTTTTTTCAAAGCGGAATATCTATGTTTTTGGGGACAGCGGGACACGTAGCTCTAAAGCGGGACTGTCCCGCTCAAACCGGGACTGTCCCGCTCAAACCGGGACGTGTGGTCACGTTAAGTATAACAGTATTTTATGGCAGTCGTCTGTCTAGAAATTTCGAAAGACCTATTCAATTAATTTGTATTTAGTACCGTAACTAAGATTTAGAGCGACAGGTCAGTACTGCCTAGAAGTAAGTTATTACTATAGGTACTAATAAATATGAATAAGTAAAAGTACCTACTTAGAAAATTGGAGAACCGTTGTTAAGATAATAGAAATCGGCAAGGGTTAGTACGCAATCAAAAAACGTCATATCATCATCATCTCCCTGCCCTTATCCCACACAATATATATTTTGTAAATCCAAGTTGTTAGAGGTTTTGGCTTATTGTTTTATGACCGGCCACCTGCCTGACATCAACCCTCCTTGGGAAAACTCGGTGCGCCATCGCGCGGTTGACCAAATGTGCTTGCTGATATTGTGCACTGGGTCCCAAAATATCCCAAAACACGTCATAATTATATTAATTGCAGCTTGTACACCCCGATCTCCACCGCAAATTATATTACTGATAATGCAACATGTTTCGATTTTGAACTTAGGAGGCGTTATAACCTGGTTTTTATAACCTTGCACCTGTCAACGTCAAAATATACTGGCCTGCAAAAATAAGTATCACACTTTTAAAATTGCAATAATTTTTTAGGTACACAAGATATATTTTCGAAACAAAAAGGACTCAAAAAAGAGTTTAACTTTGTTACTATAGTTTCAAAGAAAGCTGATAAAAATTGCTATAAAACGTTTTTTATTTTAAATCTCTAACTTCTATAGTTTAGAAAAAATTGAAATTTTAAAAGTGTGATACTTATTTTTGCAGGCCAGTGTATAACCATGGTAGCTTTGGTAGCCGTACCCACTTGGCAAACGTTGACGGAGAGCTGAGAAAGTAAGCGGGCGGGTGAACTTTAACAGCTCCTAGTACACAGTTATAAAAATCAAGTTATACTATGAATTTTTTATCATAAGTTACCATAATACTAGGTGTCGCTTCTATAATTTCGCAGAGATGTGCTATCAAAAACCCGACTGCAAAAAAATTAATAAAATAATGCACTAAAAAGACCGAAACAAGATTGAGAATAGAAAACAACTACAAATTGACTCAATTGCAAATTATAAACCGAAAGACAATTAATGGGTTCCGCTTGCTACTAAACTGAATGCGGGTAATTTAACTTAGGCTTTCAGCTCATAATATAGTCTGTTAAACCGAAGTAGAGTTTACTTCGTTTATTGATTATTTTAAATTTGTTTTCTATTCTCAATCTTGTTTCGGTCTTTTTAGTGCATTACTTTTATTTATATTTTTGCAGTCGGGATTTAGATTTTTTTAATTATTTAATTTATTTAAATTTGATCAAGTATCTAATACATTCGCTACGAGATTTAAAAAAATATGCATCGAAAAAAAATTAATGTATCTTACCTCGGTCCCATTAAAGCTGTCATTGTGCCAGGCTTCGCTATTCCGCTGACTAAAAACAAACAAAGTATTTTTATTATCAGATAGCAACGGTTTTTAACCGACTTCTAAAAAAAGGAGGAGGTTCTCAATTAGGCTGTGTTTTTTTTATTGTTTGTTACCTCACTACACCCTCATTTATGAACCGATTTGAAAAAATATTTTTTATTTGAAAGAGTATTCTTTCGAAATGGTCCCATTTAAATTTGGTGTAGATCTGATAAAGAACTTCGGAGATAGACAATGGAACTCCTCAAGGACGAACAGTACCTACACATAATGTGATGATGTAATTATGTTAGGAGCAGCGTCTTTAGTAGGTCCAACCATGTTTTAATTAAGACCACTAAAATGAAAAAAATAAAAAAACATTTTAACAAAATTAAAACCCGACTTCAAAAAAACGAAGAAATGAATAAAATAATTACCATATTACGAAGAAAAGAATAAAATAATTACCATATTATAAAATTAACAGTTTCAGAAGTCGGTATCGGAAGCCTTTAATTTGATTCAGCGTGGATTAGCACCCACTTCCGAAACTGTTAATTTTATAATATGATAATTATTTTCTTCGTAATATGGTAATTATTTTATTCTTTTCTTCGTTTTTTTAAACTCGGTTTAATTAAAATATTCGAATAGTTTAATGTCAATATAATTTACGATGTTTGCTTTGCATGGCAATCAGGATAATAAAACAAAATATGTTGACTATTATATTTTTAAATATTCAATTTCTCAGCATTTGTCTGCTACTGATGTAATATTAAGACTGAATAGTAGAAAATAATATTACTTTTGATGGCCAGGCTTCTAAGGGAAGAAGGCCCAGTGGAATCCTATACTCGACATAAGGTAGTATAAGGTTGGACATCCACCAGAGCTGTGCGAGGAAAATTTGCAATGCAAAAATGTGTAGCGAGGATGTGAAACGATGTGACCCTTTCCACCAGAGCTGTGCGAGGAATGCGTAATGTGTAATGTATAATATGTTAATGTGTACAAATGAGCCGTGGCGGGAGCGGTACACATTCCTCGTAACACATTCCTCGCAACACATTCCTAGCAACACATTCCTCGCAACACATTTCTCGCTTGTTTTGTATGAACAAAAACCCCGCACTGCTAGACCCATATCCACCAGAGCTGCGCATAGCGATGCTAGGTGAATGAAGTGATTTTATTAGTGCTTATGAAACACATTCCTCGCTACGCAGCTTAGCACAGCTCTGGTCGATGCTCAGCCTTAAGGCTGAATAGTAGTACCTAAGTAGATTCACTTAATTTATTGTTGGTGGCCAGGTTTCTGAAGGAAGAGGGCCCATTGGAATCCTATGAAACTCGATATAGGCTATACTTGTTAGTCATGTGAGCCAGCCTTTGTGGACACCCAATGATTCCCATGCGTAAATCGATTGATGCGTAATCAAAGCTAAATCTATATCTATACTAATATTATAAAGAGGAAAGATTTGTATGTTTGTATTTTTGTATGTAACGAATAAACTTCAAAACTACTGGACCGATTTCAAAAATTCTTTTGCCGTTACAAAGCTACATTATCACTGAGTAACATAGGCTACGGGCGGAGCCGTGAGGACACAGGTAGTTGATAATAATTTGAAGATATCTATTCGTGTTCGCTAAACACTGCTCATACCTCCGTAGCTAAAAAGCATCAAGGAAAACTGCTTTTTTATAAGTTTATTAAATGTTAAACAGTAAACATGAAAAAAGAAAAAATAATTATTACTTTTATGGCCACCGGATCTCAAACAAGGAAAAATAATACAGTAAAGCAGGTCTCAGAAATGTCAATATTTATCACTACATTGATGCACATAAATCGAACATTCAATAATCGTAACATAACATCACGATTTGTATTCCCCGAAGGGTTCGGCAGAGGTTTTTAGTACACCCAAGTCCCATGTAATAGGGGGCGAGCCAATTGCCATCAGCTGGACACAAGTGAAGACTCCGGGTTGCTACTGAGAAATTCCTAGTGGAAAAACCTAATAACACTTTTGCCCGACTTGGGGATCGAAACCAGGACTCCGTGCTCAGCAGTCACGCTTGCGACCACTAGACCAACAAGGCAGTCAATAATCATCGAAGAATAAAAATCGAGGATTTCTACGAAAAACGCAGTCACGATTCTATTTTGCGCTCTACGAGGTAGTTGATATGGAATGTAGGTAATTACAAATGACACAGTTTCGCTAACTGTATTTTGCAATCAGGATGTAGTTTAACCTTCTATTTAATGACATGCTTAAGCCTCTGGGGAATTTTCTATCAACACATTAGGAACGTTTCTACAAGACTCACTCAAGTCTACGTCATGATTGTCATGAAGTCGTTTGACATGTGCGCGTTGCCGCGCGGGGGCAGGTAATTGAACCGGGTGACTGTATCGCACCGAATCTATGTACGTTACGTTGAGACAAATAAAAATCTATCAAAAATATAGTGTAAAGATAGAACTAAATATACTTAAGTTTTAAAGTCACATTATAAATTAAACTAGTATTTATTTTTGTGTTAACTCCAAATAAAAATGCCACGGGCCCACAGATTTGTTACGAATGTAACCAAACAGCGCAATTTGATCGTGTGAAAGTATGGTTTTTTACTTTTTACTAACGTTTGTTACTAATTACAGCTGAAAAAACCACACTGTAAAAAGGTATAATGTGAGAGAGTATAATGTGAGTAAACCTATGAGGCTTCCATAGTCACGCAAGGTGAACTAAGTAAGACCTCGAAAAAACTTGATAAAAAAAGCTGCTAATTGATTTATTACATCGATCTGAAATATTTACAACATAGGTAACTCCTTTGATATTAAACCGGTGTGGTAGCTTTGGGTACAATATAAAAAAACTACATTTAAAAAAACTGACTTCAAAAACTAAAAAGTATAAAATAACTTAATAAAGATTTAATTTAATACACCTCTTATGCAAATCTAATAACTTTACCATAATATAAAATTAACAGTTTCAGAAGTCGGTGCCTTCAATTTGGTTCAGCGTGGATTAGCACCGACTTCTGAAACTGTTAATTTTATATTATGGTAAAGGTATTATCGGTTTTTTAAACGTAGCTTTTTTATTTTTAGTGTCTGTAATAGGTTGTTCTGTAAACTACAGTAGGATTTTTCTAGATTACATCAGGTAGAATAATAATTACTTCTTCCAAGTAAACAAAAATGTTAATAAAAAAAATGTTCATCAAATGAAAACTACTAAGCCAAACTATGTTAAATTTTTATGGGACCAAATGGCAACTATTCCGCATCAAACTAAAGAAGAATCACGTAAATCGGATCATAAATCTCAGCGTAATCAGTGTACATACATAAAAAAAACAATCGAATATTGAACCTCCTCCTTTTTGAAGTCGGTTAAAAACCACGTGTCCGAGCAGAATAAAGACTAGATTGATTACATTATAGATGACTAGCGACCCGCCCCGGCTTGGCACGGGTGCAATGTAGATACTACTTAATGTGGGGCATATAAACCTTTCTCTTGAATCACTCTATCTATTAAAAAAATCTAAGCATACATAGGGACAGACAGATAGCGGAGGCGACTTTGTTTTATACTATGTAAAGATATTACGATGTTACAGTTACACCACACGTAGGCTTAGTTGAGGAATGCAGTTGATTGCACTAGTTAAAGTTCTATACAACTCACGAAAAATTACACTCCTTATCAAATTAAGGCCAAGCTAATGTCTTGTACTGGAATCTACTGGTTTACGAAATATTTCCTAATACCAGTTACGGAACCCAAGAACAAATATACCTACGAGAGATAACAAGAAACTTGTCGTGGCAGTGATAAAGTAATTGAAGCTCGCTCACGAGTTGAGCTCAACCAAATTCGGACCATAGCAACAAGCCGAATACCTAACCGCATGGAGATGAATTTATTAAATAAATAAAAGCACATTTTAAAAGTTTTTATTTAAAAAAAATCTACTACAAGAAAGAAAACATAAAAAGTAAAAAAAAAATTACATCGGGAAACTAAAAGCTTAGGGTGTGGTCATATGTGTAGCAGTATTGCATTGTTATTTTGATCAATTGACTGCCTTATATCCTAAGTACCTATAGTTAATTTTATTTTTTTACTTTTTAGTTTTCAATCGAATAAAACTGGAAATTAAATATTATTGTATTGTCATCAGGACTACATGTGTATTCAAAATTTCAGCCTGTTCGGATAAAAGGTACTGGCATAAAAGAATATTATGTAAGTTGGATAAATAACTCACCATTGTTAACAAGCCTCTTCAACTTGCCATCTTTCAGCTTGGTGTGCACTGTCAGGTCTCGCCAGACCAGGGTACATGGTCTGAACGCAGGACTTGGACCCAAGACCTCTTCGATTTCAGGATATAAGAGATCATATTTCGATTTCGTGTCCTTATTCTTCGAATTGTGTGGAAACATTTCCTATTGAAGAAAATAATGTTGTTGAAATTTTTGGAACGCCATTTTAAAACGTAGGTAGGTACCTAATTGATGTTCAAATTCGTCACATTTTTTCATCAATGTGTATCCAATTAACAACACGAAATATTTTTAAAAGACTATAATCCGATTCAAAGAGAACAATTAAGTATATAAATTATATGAACCGTGCAAATAAAAATAAGTAAAAAACTTAACATGATGTAACATACCTACAAAATGTTTTCGTAAACTATAAAATCTAGATATTAGGTATTGCAAAACAATTTTATAGATGACATTTAGATAATATATTTAGTTAATTAGAAACGGATTTTAAAAAGAAAATTATTATTTTTTAGTTTATTTATGCAAGAGCGAAAATAAATTAAAAAGAAAGTTATTTGTCTCTTTCATTGAATAACAGTTCAATATTTAAAAACGATGGAATTTTGTATATTTAAAAAATACAGATTATAATTTAATTAAACGCAGTCAAGTTTAAAATGGTTAAGTCAGAGTCGATCTAGGATAATTTACCAGTCAGATATCCCACAAGTTACGAGATTGTACTTTGAACCAACGTGATGTGAATCAGTTATATATTTTCTAACAGTTATTCTTTTAAGTTCTTTTATTGAATAATTCTAATAAGCTCAATATTCTTATTGATTAATTCTAATAAGCTTAATGTTTTTATTGAATAATTCTAATAACTTTTAATTAAAACTTTTTGTATTGGCACTATGTAAATAGGCTACGGAATGTTCTCGTTTAAAGATCCAAGAAAGTTTAAATCAAGCTTCACTACAATAATAACATGTTATTCACAACAATTTAAATCATAGTTTAGCATAACAAGTTAAGTAAACCTAATCGCAGTTAAAATGAACACGTAACAGTTAAATAAATAAAATTACACAAACTTCTTCTTAATTCACCACCTGAACTTGGGATGTGTTTTTACATCACTTAATCACTTACTAGCGTATAATATTAAAATAACTAATCAATGTTGTGAAATGATTGACACATTCTCTTACATAGGTCTCCTCAGCTGATTCCTCTATGAAATTCAATCGGTCTCCATTTTCCTCTGAACTAGCACTCATTTCTATTGCACAATATAGTAATTAAAATATAAAAAAAAAAATTAAATAAAAAGATTTAAGTAATTTTAAATTTGGAACTGGAGCGGGCTCGTCGGTATTGTCCGCGCGTTCATTTTACCGATTGCTACGAAGTTTTGGCGCCGGAACATCGCGCGTCTGTCTACGAGTGTTGCGTTGATAGTTTGACATTACCAGTTACGTTGGAACGGGACAGAGATGGTTTAGAGCAGTACGAAGACAGTTTATTGGTAACAAAAGTAAAATGAGCCGACCGGATAAGTAGGCTTCTAATGCATTACTTAGAGAATGAAAGATAATGTAGAATTCAATAAAAATGAGTATTAAAATTTTGCAATTTACATTCATTCATTTTGTAAAGTTGGATTATCGGATTACGTGAGTCACGCAAAAAAAACTTTAATTGTGATACTAAAGAGGGGCGGGCTCGTGGCTAATTCATCAATTAACTCACTATCCTAAATCATTCTTCTTTTACTGTCTTTTCTTTTATCATTGGTACATACGTGCATAGTTTCATAGGTACCTATTTTGTAATTTTGCATGCCTCATGGTAGGATATGGCTAATGGTCACTATTGTTTGTATAAGAACTTTTGTATCCATATTCGCAAATGAATAAATGATTTGATTTGATTTGATTCATAAGACTAATCATCCGCTGAAATTGATAAAGATATTATTTTTAAAAGAGTACCTAACCATGGAGTTTCTTGCCGGCTCTTCTCCATAGGCAACGACTAATTGAACCGTGAATCTAAATTCGACTTTTCATAAGCACCTGTATGGGTTTGTGTTATTTTTTTAATAATTGATTGAATTGATAACCGCGTGGATTATAGAATTTGCAAGGTTAAGCTGCGCTTGCCGCGGTCAGTCCGTTGATGGGTGACCGTTTGTAACACATCGAGACCTCTCCGTGCCTCTGAAAGCACGTTAAATAGTCGGTCCTGGGTGTCATACGAATAACTATAACAGTCGTTACATCATGAGAAGCTCGATATACTGACAGCCGGTCTAACCTTAGGATATCGCCATTGCCCAATAACTGGGTTGCGGAGGTCTGATGGCAGTCACTCCGTGTAAAATACTCAAGCTTTGCTGAAATAATTCAGTGGACATTTAAATCATGATAAACATCAATTGATTTGCCTCGATTATGATTGGATTTGATTAAGCTGCCTCATTGGTCTAGTGGTGGCAAGCGCGACTGACGATCATGAGGTCCTGGGTTCGATCCCCAGGTCACGCAAAGTGATATTGGGTTTTTCCGTGTGGAATTTCTCAGTAGCAGTTTAGAGTTTTGATTTGTGCCTAGTAGATGGCAATAGGCTCGCCCCCTATTACATGGGACTTAAACATAACGGCGAAATGAGGGTGTTACTATACACCTCTACCCAACCCTTCGGGGAATACTGGCTTATGTTATGTTATCAATTGATTTTTATCATCCAAACTACAACATTTTGTACAGATTTCATGAATACGGTAGCAACACTTGACAAAAACTACTGTTTTATAAATACTTTTACTAAAATGGCAATCTATTGGAACTTCTGGGGACTTACCGTATTACGTAAATTAACGATAGCTTTTATTCATATTCATATCGTTTATTTGCATAAATGTGGGTATACAGGTGTTATGGGTACAAGGTATAGTTCAACACATTAGCCATGTAAGATTTATGGCATACAAATATAGAATTAGACATTATGACTTTGACTTAATTAACTAATTTCAACTTAAAGCAATAATAATTATGGTACCTAAGATCAAAACAGGTTTAATATTTTATATGATTTAAATTTTAAATATTCTTCTACAGAGTAAAAGCAATTTTCACATATAATAACCATCTGTACAATTGCTTTTTAAACTTGCTTACAGGTAATGTTCGAACACCTTGAGGTAAACGATTATAAATGCGCACCGACATAGCGTAACTATTTCTGATGCCTAGCTCAGTTCTTAAAGAAGGAAGAACGAGTCTGTCTGTATAGTGTGTGTTAAATTTGCAAGTAGGTATCCTTCATGCTTACAAATAATTCAGGATTAGTTTTGACAAAGACACATACTTCAAATAAATATAGACACGGAACTGTTAACAATGCAAGTTTGCGGAATAAAGGTTTACAGGACACCCAAGGAGCTACGTTACAAATATACAATATTGAATTTTTTACCTTATACTTTAGGCTATAAGGTTCATAATAATAATTATTTCTGATAAATATAAGTTATTGCCCTAAAAATATTTTCCATTTTATGGGGAAACCGCATACGTTCAGTTCAATTGAATCTTTTAATATTGTTCATTCTTGTGCTCGACTTCATTCAAACAGAAAGTGAAAATCATTAGAGATTGTGAAAGTTGTTATAATCAGTATCAACAGATAATATGAACTGGGTTTGGGAGTAGGCGGAGTCGTGGGAGAGCCCGAAAATTAAAATCAAATAGACTGGGAGCCAGACGATGATGTTCCTCTTACCCTACATGCGCGCAAACATTCGTACATTGTACGAATATTTTCCGTTTTGTATGGAAAATGTTCGCATTAGTCATTGCGGATGTCAGTACCACACTTGTACCTTCGCGTATTTGTGCGAATGTGAATGACCCGCATTATACTGGGACTGTGAGGTAGCAAAATAAATATTCAATCCAATGAGAAGAAAAATCATTATTTCATACAAAAACTGTTTTTCGTTGATTTTTCTATAATAAACAAAGTTTATTATAATTTTTAAACTTTATTTAACAACATACTTAGACATGGTAATACCACTCACAGAATAACATTTGCGACCTTTTAGTGTCGGATATAGGTACAGTATGTTAAATAACAGAGGGCATTCCCTTAAACTCGTTAATTTATTAATAGATTAAATTAAAAATAGCATATGAAGAAATTAGTTAATTAAATTAATAGAATTAATTAATTTAAAAAGAATCAATTTATTGAAAATAATTAATTAATTAAAAAATAATTAATTAATTAAAAATAATTAATTAATTAAAAAATAATTAATTAATTAAAAAATAATCAATTGATTGAAAATCATTAATTCATTAAAAATAATTAATTAATTGCGACATTGCCGTACTTCCACGTTTAAACACAAGTGCGCGTGTACACAGTATTTCTTTTACGTGTCAATTTAATACCTATCTATTGTGAATATTTTATTATTAAAAAAAATAAAAACATTTCGTTTTTCAATGATCATATTTAGCATGTATGGACGCCATACTATTGCGGATTAACGGGAACGCCTTACATTAATTAACATACTGTATATCAAACATCGGATATTTTGATATTTATTATAAATATCGAATTTATAACAAACCCTGAAAATACTTGTATTCAGCAGCATCTGGTTAGATGGGAAGCCGACCCCAACATAGTTGGGAAAAAGGCTAGGAGGAAGACTATATTAAATACTAGCTGTGTCCCCACGGCTCCGCCCACGTAAGAAGTTTTATTCCAGTAATAAATATAGCCTATTCGAACATTCCTAAATTGTTTACGATTTAGGACAGTGTTGCCAACTCGGATTTTGAAAAAGGCATAGGCCAGAATAGTAAATTAAGTGCTTATTACACTATTCAATTTGTAGGACATCTAATTAGGAAATCGAAAGATGTAATTGAAGTTATATAATGTATATTACTTAATGTAATAAATTGAAGGTATCGATTTAATTTAAAGCTTATTTTCTTCTTTTTAGACCATTTAAATAAAAGCTTGTTTTAAAAATGTTTTTTTTATTTACTATTAATTTATTTTGTATTTTTTAGTAGGTATATCATGTTGAAAATTAGAACGGTCTTTCATAAATGAACGCGTATACAACATTTCATGTCTGTGCTGCTAACCATTGAGGAGTTCCCTAGTCAGGACCTAACCCTGAGTGCAGCAATCATGTCACGGTAAAACTTAAAACCGGCTATCATAATAAAACGCGTACACAACATTTCGTGTCTGTGCTGTTGAGCGTTGAAGAGTTTGTTTATCTGGAGCTAATCTTGGGTGTCGATTCAGGTCATGCTTACCAAAAAAATGTATTGTCATCGGAAATGAACCAACATTTTAAAATTCAACTCCGTAGGATAACAGGAAGTGGTTCAAAATTCAGTTGCAAGATTTCAACCGAACATACATACAAACATTGCAAGTTAAATAAAAACTTGTAAAAAATAAATGTATACATTTTTTTTCCCTGAATTTCTCAAAAGTACTACATTTCTACATCATTTTTGGGAAAAATAATATATTTGTTCAAAAAAAAGGTGGCAACCCTAGTCGTCGCTCCGATTTAGAATTCAATTTAGTGTGCTTCTAACTTCCTAGTTAGAGTGTTCCTAATTAGATTTCCTAAATATCGAAGAGTGTAATAAGCACTTAACAGCAAATTAGTTAAATTAACTATTTAAAAAGTTGTCAATGTCTTATAAACATTCAATTTCTTCAAATTATGGGTATCCAAAAAATAAAAGTATGTAAAGAAGTAGGTACTTATGCAAAATATTTTTCATCTCCGGGCACTACTGATTTAATTATAAGGTCAATGACAAAATTAAGTTGTCCTTCTGCTAGTTATTATTGACTAGCGGCCCGTCCCGGCTTTGCACGTGTGGACATTTTTCCCGTCTTTGCAACATTTTTAATTTATGCTCCGCTCCTATTGGTCGTAGCGTGATGTTATATAGCCTATAACCTTCCTCGATAAACGGACTATCCAACACAAAAATATTTTTTCAATTATAACCAGTAATTCCTGAGATTAGCGCGTTCAAACAAACAAACTCTGCAGCTTTATTATATTATAGTATAGATATGAATAACTGCATACAAAATAAAACTGCATGTAGAACGACACACTATTAAAACATGGCTGTCATTTAAGCGGTTGGCTCAATATTTAAGTTTTGGTCATCGAAAATGTATAAATTGATCAACGATGCAAAATCAGCGGAACAACCTGTGTCAGATTTTCAACACTACGCTTTTCTGTGTTGTTAAAAAGAACTAACCACACTTCTAACCCAACCTAACCTAGGGTGCAGTGTCCAGACTATGTAATAGCAGATTTTGCTTGCTGACCAAACATGTATATCGAAAGAAAGAAAGAAAGAAAAAGTATTTATTTTCCGCCCACGCGGACGCATACGGATACTTAAAATTAAAAATATAATGTTTCTTAAAAATTAACACTTAAATTTAAACCTAGTATATTGAACAACACGGTAACCCAAACACACAAAAAAAAAATCTATGGTTACTATTATTTAGTCTATGGTGCACGGGCTACCATAACCTTAAATCCTCATGCATCATAAAACTAAGTGACACATATCGCGAATCATTTAGTAACAAAGTACGATATCGGTGGAAAAAACATCGTAAAGAAACCTGCATACCTACCTGAGAGGGATAAAAAAGTTCTTGATGGTGTGTGCAGTCCGCCAAGCCGCCACCAGGCCAGCATGTTGGACTAAGGCCTAAACCCTTCTCATTCTGAGAAAAGGCCCGTGCCCAGCAGTGGCATAGTTATGTAGACTGTGCTAAATAATCTGCGCAGGTTTTCATTTACGAGAAGATTGTTTTAAGTAACCAATTTTACAAAATATGCACTGTAACACTTTCTTTGATAATCATCTGATTTGTGTTAAATTTTTCTCTCCCTAAATTCTCCATTGTGGGTCTAACTTCTTCGTCTTTTTCCTTCTACTGTGATCCATGCGTGTATATTTCCATCCGTAGTAATTTCGAAAGAGGCACTCGTGACATGGGTGTATTTCCAGTTTTAATTCCGTCTTACAGCTTGACATCACTCTATACTTAATCAGTTTTTTTTATATTAGTCAGTTCTCTCTCAGTCATTTTTTATCAGGCGATAAAACGTATAAAGACACACTCAAATTGATTTAAAATGAAAAAGCCTATATTAATTCACGCTCAAATCGATTTAAAATGAAAAAAAACTATATTAAGACACGCTCAAATTGGTTTAAAATGAAAAATACTATATTAAGACACCCTCAAATTGGTTTAAAATTAAAAAGACTATGAAGTTTAACCAGAGAAGTTATAATGTAACTGTTCTAATGGCACCCTCATACTTTATACTGTTTTGTGAAAAGCTGTATATTTAACAATTGTTACTCACATTTAAATAACAATAAAAGACTTAATTAATGAAAACTCTTTAAATTTCTACAATACAATAATAATACTTAAACGTTTATTTTTCTACCACATAATGATCACAGTACACAGTACGACTATCAAATGACAGTTTCACACGCCACATTTGAAATAACTGATTTAGGTACTGATATCGGCTATAACTAATGGCTAGAGTCACCGCCGAGCTATTTAGCTATTGGCAGATGAGCAGATTGTCTAAGCTTTTTAAATAGACTTTTGAGCAGTTTCTACAACGCATCGCCGATGCTATCTGGAAAGCTGTTGACTTGTTGGAAACTAATTTAACATTTTAATTTATTGCAGCAATATTTGCATTCATTAGTAAGCTGTATCTATATTTTATTACTTATATCTCGGAAACAAATGTTTACCTTGACATTTTTATTTAAGCAGATTGTTTTCTACTGAAACATACTAACTAAAATACAGGTACCAATACGATTGTCTCACACTCTACTCGACGGGACAAATCTCTTTAGTTCTTATTCTATCCGTTTCAGAAACAACCGCTTGACATTCTGCTTTTGATAAAATAAATTGCTTTAGGTGAGTATAGACTAGAGCAGGGATTCCCAAACTGGGTTCCGCGGAACCTAGGGGTTCCGTAGAATAGTCATCAGGGTTCCGCCAAAATTATTTATTATTGGCTATTAAATAATATCATGGTAAATTTCAGTGTTGATTTGTAATCATTTGATATGGAGTTCCATAAAATAAAAGGTATTTGGTTAGTGTTCCGTTATCTTTAAATTTTAGGAACCCCTGGACTAGAGCATTTACTTGTAACAAAGCGTCGAGCGTCAAGCTCATTTTTCAGTCCGTGAAAGAGTGACACAATAGAGCGGCTCGATGTTTTGTTAGAATTAAATGCTCTACTCACCTTTATAGATCTCTCTGGTATTTTGAGCAAAAAAACCTAAAAAACGATAGTCACAAATTTGCTAAGCTTCGTTTTACCAAAACAAAATATCGGACGTCCATTTAAATTAGATATTTATTTAAGTACCTATATAAACTTACTTATTGGGTATAGGACAAACACCGAGGCGTATGGTATCCACACGATTCACCTTCAGATTCCCTCCCACGTGAGGATTGCTGGTCAATTGGTGTTATTGCCTCCTAAATATTGGATTATTACATGAAGCAGCATACCAGATTTTTTTTCTGTGCATGCCTGCCATGACCTTACTTTTGTTTTATACAACGAAGTCAATACACTCAAGAGCAGTGAATCCGGGTCACTAACATAGACCTTAATATCTCGGATAGCATTGTTTAATATTTTAACATTGTTTTGTTTATGTTGGTGACCCGGATTCATTGGTCCCGAGTGTATATTATTAGGTCGAATATACGGTTCGATTCTATCATTTTTACAACATAGAATCGAACCATAAATTCAAATAAAATATTTATTAAATTAATATTTAATATTATATAAGTTTTGTCACATGTGAGGTAGATCGCTGAACAATTATTAAAAAATGTTTTAAATTTATGCATAAAGTCCACTCCAATGCTTACTCATTGAGCCAATGAAACTCAGTAAGGCCGGCCGCAAATTATCAGAAATTTCTGTCAGAAAACTTCTGACACGACGGCCCTCTTCGCATACGTTTTGTATTAGAGCCCACAGACTGCCGGATCCGGCAAATTCTGACAGTGTGCGGGTCTAGTACAAAATGTATGAGCAGAGTGTCTTCCGGAGTTCCGTCGCGCTTTATCAATGTTCTGACAGATAATTTCTTACAATGTGGAGCCGACTGATTTCGGCTGTCATGCGAATATCGAAAGTAGTCACTGATCATAGATCACGGGCAGTCAAAAGACTGAAATGAAATTAAACCGTTTATTCTGAAAATATGTGTTTTTAAATTCTTTTACATGTCCTTTTATGAACTAGTTGGCACCAACGTTTCATATCTGACTACCTGTGAGAAGAAACACCGAAACAAACTCAGGGGTCAAGGTCTCTTTTAAACTACAGTCATTTCTCATATTACATAATGGTTATTTGAGAACAAAATAAGGCGACGTCTGGACTGGCCTTCTTAGGAACACACAACAGTTTAACTAACCTTAAGATATCGTGTTCTCAATCCCCCTACTAGTTAGGAACTTGTAACAGACATTTATTTATTTATTTATTTTATTGGTTCACCAACAATTGTTCACACTGGTTTTATACAAAAGACATCATGCAATAAATTACTTTACATTAGTGCAACAATCACTTATAGGTAAACACTACATGCTTATGGAAGTTGTACAACACAAAGAGAATAAAAAAAAAAACAAAGAATATAATTATTAAATTGAACTAACCCAGCTATATAAAAATCAAGACTTACTAAAAGGCTTACAACAAAATATTATACGTATTTATTCTAATATTGCATGTACCATGTACACATTTCTTTCCACGCTAGTCAATGAAAGGCCATTAATGGAGATTTTCATGGAAATAAGCATTCAGTTTGCCCAAACTGTCAAAGTGCAAATCGATTTCATCGCTACAGCCATTAATGACCTTGCAGAACCTCGCAAATGGGGAATTTGCACCTAGGACCGTTCTTCTCTGTGGAGGGTAGAGAGGTGTTATTTGACTGCGAGGAATTCTTGAAGGGGCACGGAAACCAAAAAGGTGCAATATTTGAGGACAGTCGACCTTATGGGCCATAACTTTGTACACGAACATTGCATCACTAATGCGTCTACGATTGTCAAGCGAAACCATTCCAAAGTGTTTCAGTCGGTTACTATACGAACGCACCTTTTTGGAAATTCCGTTAGAAAAAGCCAGGTGCCAAAGAAAACGCTTCTGTACGCGTTCAATACGCAGCGAGTGAGCAGAATAGTGTGGCCGTCAGATAACGCTACAATATTCCAAGATGCTTCGGACCAAACTGTTGTAAAGCATCATTTTAGTTTTACAACTTCTAAACTATTTAGTGTTTCTCATCACAAAACCCAACATTCTAGAGGACCTTTTTATCGTGCTATCTATATGGGGGATAAAGGTTAACTTCCGATCAAATACTACACCAAGGTCCTTTATTGTGTCCAGCTCCGCAACCTTTGCTTCACTGATGTAATAATCGTGCTATAAAAGATAATGTTTTCGCGTGAAGACATCCGTATTATATAGATCGCAACTGTATAATACGGATGTCTGACGATCAGACTAGTTGTTCAAGAGGTCATATCGCCGCCGTCCCCGGAGAATATAATGGCGTTCGCAAAAACACAACTTTTCAGAACAAAATCAAAACCGATTTTTGACGACTGCTTGCCAAGTACTGCTTGTAACTGGCAAGCAGTGCTTGTAACAGTGCCAAGTACTGCTTGTAACTGGCAAGCAGTCGTCAAAAATCGGTTTTTATTTTGTTCTGAAAAGTTGTGTTTTTGCGAATGCCATTATATTCTCCGGGGACGGCGATATTATTATCAAATCAATCGCGTACGAAATTGTGATGAGACGATAAAAGAATAGTATGTTTTTTTTTTTGATATCCTACATCCCACGTGTAGGTACTATTAATAATCAATTAGCTAGCGCCTCGCTTCCGAATTCGAAACGTCATCATTACATCGTACATATTGTAGTACATTCAACTCCAAACCTATTTTACATAATCCATCACAAATTGGATATACCTCGTCTCTGAACTTTCTTTAGCACCGAACATGTGCTTAATAGAATAGAACAACGTACTGGCATGGCGATCGGTGATTGGCGCAGACGAAAAACGATGTGACGGCTAGTTTGAAAGGCTTCGGTTTTCATGTAACGTATCTGAGACACGCGACACCGCCCTAGGGCCGGGTCACTAAGCACGACCGCAGCATAAAAAGATCAGTGCTCTAACCCCCAAATGACCGATCGATAGCGATCAGTGATCACTTGAACTTAATATTTGATAGGATACAGCGTAAATTAAGTGACGTATCGTAAACATTACGTCTGTAATTTAAAAATTCTTAAGGGGTATGCAGAGTCGTTGCTACTATCGTGTGTCGTGATCTCAGTTCGCTAATGTCTAGCACCCCATATAGAAGGAGCCCCGTGCATGCTATCAAGTATCATCACCAGAGCCAATATAACCCAGGAATGGAGCCTCAGCCGCGGTTATTACCGCAATACTCATCATGCCCGCCGCTAGCTGTTTCGCCGCCCGCGTGCAATACCGAATGAAAAAATGACAAAGACTTGAATTATGTGATGTGCAGTGCTGCCAATAAAAATTTCTCGATTCCCCGCTTCTTTTTCATTAATTCCCAAGCGATACTTGAACGAGCTTTTTTTTTGACATTCCCCTCACTCTTTCGATTACTGCTGTATCTTGAGTGACACAAAATCGAAAAAATTGGTCTCAGTTAGAGGAGTCGCTCGATTTGCCGCCCCCTGGGTGTGCCGCACGCGTGCGGTGCACGCGTTGCACGCCCGCTTACTGCGGCCCTAATACTCATGAGAATCCACTAACAAAATAAAAACCAGTGTAATTCAGCAGAAAGATAGGTACCGCAACAACCACGACGCGATTAACTTTAATATATGTAGTTTAAATAATCATGTATGAAGGAATAAATTAAGCTACAATTATGAATGAAATTACATACAACTTAGTCGCATATATCTGCGAACCTCGCTAGTGAATTATTGTATGACGTCATTGCAGGTCGGCAGATTAATATTCGACGTATTTACATGTATGCTCATATCGTAGAATCGACGATCGTTATCTTTATTATCGTGGAGTAACTCCCCTTGATAGTAAAGATAGCGATCTTCGTAGTAGAAATGGAAATTACGGTGAGTCATTGTTTTCTTAAGATAAAATTCATTTATCAATGAATCTACTGATTGTAGACATTTTTTGACATTTTTATGAATCAGACATTTGACAAATCACCTAGACATTATAGTTAGCTACTCGGCGCCATTTTATTGACGTCGGCCTTAGGCGAGTTAGCTCGTAGTCTCATGGTAGTAGGATGGATACAAAATTCAATAAGCTGGCCAATGTTTAGTCACCATAATTGAGTAATTGATGGGCTCGTGGGTAATTAACAATTAATTAATTATTAATAAATTAATTAATTAACAACCACACGGATCATATGATTTGCAAGGTTAAGCTGCGCTTGTCGCAGTCAGTGTGTGGATGGGTGACCATTCGTTACACATCGGGACCCCTCCGTGCCTCGGAGAGCACGTTAAACCATTGGTCCCGGGTGTCATACGAATACCTATGACAGTCGTTACGGCTCAGAAGCCCGAAAGTCTGACAACCGGTCTAACCTTAGGATATCGGCATTGCCAGTAACTGGGCTGCGGAGGTCAGATGGCAGTCGCTTCGTGTAAAATACTGGTATTCAGCCGCATCGGGTTCGATTGGAAGCTGACCCCAACATAGTTGAGAAAAGGCTAGGCAGAATAAATTAAGTAATTGATTTGATATGTGACTATAAACCAAGGTAGTCAAGGTAATTCATTACGATCCGTGTAGAGCGAGGCTCGAAGCTTGCTCGAAGCCAATTTGGTCGATGGTATAGTCTGGCTAGAAATAATTTGAAAAAAAAGGTAAACAATATTTTTGAATCTTTTTATCTAAAACTGATATTTAAAATTAATGTATTGTTTAAATTAAATCAAATTTATTTCCGATTGTATTCTGCGTTAGAAATTATTTAGTAAAAACACGTCATTACTTTTAAATGCCTACATAATTTTTTATCCACTTGGTCTTTTTTTTAAATCATGGGAAGATCCTCATGGACGTCCCTCACCCGGGGAAGGTGAGGGGGTCTGCCGGACTCTTACCGGCTAAAAAGCCACGGCGTTCCTCTTCCTGGCCGTCGGTCGGAGTCGCGGTATTCGCAGCATAAGCATGCACCGCAACCCCGGTATCAATTTGATCTAGGCCAGTCTGTACCTAGTTAGGTCAACAGCTGTTTTAATGGCCCTCATACCATTTTTTTTTCGTGGGAAAATCCTCGTGGACTTCCCTCGCTCGGGGTATGCGAGGGGGTCTGCCGGACTCTTACCAGCTAAAAACCCACGTTGTTCCTCCTTTTGACCGTCGGCCGGGGTCGCGGGATCGCCCACATACCTAGTGATCTCTAAAAAAGTACAATAATTTAATTTATTTTCTTCCTGCGCTTATCCCACTCTAGGTGGGGTCGGCACAACATGTATTTCATAAATCCATGTTGCTAGAGGTTTTAGCTTATTGTTTTATGACCGGCCGCCTGCCTGACGTCAACCCTCCTTGGGAATAGTCGTTGAGCGTTCACGCGGGTGACCCAATGTGCTTGCTGATATTATGTACCTACTGAGTCCCAATATGCTATGTCCAGTATGCTTGTCAATCTTATTGCGACAACTAAGTAGACTATGTTCTTCTTGGTGGGGTATACTTGCAGTTTCTCAACCCATTTATTCAGTTTTGCTAGGGACTTCGGTTCTGACACATCGTAAACAAATATAGCACCGTGAGCGTCTCTGTAAAACTTCAAACTTTTGGTACTCCGTATTTGACATCGGGGTAATTTAATTTATTGTAATTTTTTTAGGTAAGATGAATGTTACATTTTACATAATTATCTAATTTACAATAGAATACGATTTCAATAACTTTTTTTATTTTAGAATGGATTGTAATAAAATTACTAATTAAACCAGTCTCTTGACGGCATGACATGAATATGGATATATACATGATTGTCAGCTTTCGCAGTCAAGTTCTGGAATGGCAACGCGAACGAGGACACGGGGCGTTGGATGGCCTTCAACGAGGTGCTTAGATATTATACAATATGTAAAAAAAACCAGTCCGATTCGAAAGGAGCACAAAGGTACCTCAATAACATTACTAAAAATAAATAAATAAAAAAGGTTATCAATGAATATTAAAAATGTTATTGTTATTTAAAATGCACGTTTTGAGTGCCCAAATTACAGCAATTTCCTTAAAACACACGTTCAAAGGCACCGTCGCCGACAAGTTGTCAAATTTTGAGAGTTTGCTAAATTTTATGGAAATTGGGGTGATTTGGATACTAAAAACGTGCATTTTAAATAATAATAACATTTTTAATATTCATTAATAATAATGTGTTTTTTTATTTATTTTTAGTAGATAATGTTATTGCGGTACCTTTGTGCCCCTTTGGGATCGGACAGGGTTTCTTTACACATTGTATAACCCTGAGCCAAGCACGGCACGTGGATCCAAGCTACGCAGAACCTTTCCCACAGAACATAATACTCAAGAGACCTTTCCCGTCTAGAGACAACCCATGCCCAGCAGTAGATACGCTTCAAACGGGAACACACCAATGTTACTTGGCGGTAGAAACAGGTACGGTGGTAGTACTTTTCCGAACGAATTCACACAAGGAGCTCTACAACTTCTAAACGTATATGTATTTAGATTTACTTAGGCAGCAATAGAGGACCCGATTATTGCCCCACTTAAATTTAGATTAAAATCCCACAAAGGATCTCTGTGTGTTAGACCACTTCTTAAAGATCAGATTTTTTCCTTACATTTTAGGAATGAGAGACAGTTCCAATAAAACAAAAATCAATTAATGGTTCAGCTGTAACTTGTAGGCTGTGGCATTTCACAGGAGCGCACGCAGTACTTCCGAATGTGGAACAGCTGAGTTCAATCCTATTTCGTGCAACGACGATTCCGATAATGAGCGCATACCGGCCGGATTTCCGAAATAATAATTTTTCATTTTTTATGAAGATGTCATCTTATGACGATGACGAATATTTGACATGCCATATAACTATTGCTTGCCATAAACTGAACAAAAATTAGGTAAATAACATTGTAATATATGCCCTTCGGGGAATACAGGCGGGATGTTTCCCGCCTGTATTCCCCGAAGGGTTGGGCAGAAGTGTAGTAAAACCCTCATTTCGCCGTTATGTTTAAGTCCCATGTATAGGGCGTGAGCCTATTGCCATCAACCAGGCACAAATCCAAACACCGGGCTGCTACTCAAACTCAAAATATTTATTTGCACACTAAGGTAAAATAATACAGGTTTTATTATATTGAGTAGGTACAGCTTAGTAACCTTTTCCAGGTGTTGCAATATTTGAGGGCTCTAATTAGATAAAAGTATATTTATAAAGGACATGTTATGAAATGGGCTTAAAATATTTTTGTTTTTGAACCACTTACATGTGCAGTTTTTCTGATAGGGAAAACTGTCTAGGATGTGCTTACAAAAACACATTTTTTTTAAAAAGCACTATTATTTAATTAAAAAATATTTAAAATCCTGACATTCTTTTTGTTAAAAAATTGAAAAAATCTTAGAAAAAAAGCTGATATATATCATTTTTGAAAGCATAATATTTATCCTAATATTAAAATAATATTAGACGGCTTAAATTAAAATAAAATCAATTAATTAACTCAATGATTTGGATGTATGGCATTGATTCCTTTGTCTCAATATAATAAATCAGCAAGGTTGTCACTTGTCATTGTCGGTAATTTCATCAATGTCAAAGTTGTCAAACAAAATCGCTATCTGTTGTGGTTGCTTACTGAATTTGTAATTATTGTTTTACTTGATATTCGCGAAATTGTGCTAATATACGCAAAAACGCCTAATACACAGTTGAATAAGTTGAATGGAATTTGACTTTTTTGACAATGACAATAAATGCCATCCAATGGAAGTGTTGCCAAAATTAATAATTACTGTGGGTTGCAACTTTATTTTTTTAATTCTAATTATTTAAATTAAATAAAAAACAATAGAAAAATAGCCTTAAAAAAATACACGAAAGCTCCAAATTGTATGTACTTTCATAAAAATATAACATCTTCTCTGTTCACAGCCAAAGCCCAGCTTCCATACAAAAATATAACATGTCCTTTACTTATGTGTCTACTTGGATAGTGCCTAATTCTTGACTATTGTTATTCTTATACACAATATTTTTAATTAAGGATACTAGAACCAAAACAACATAGTATATCGAGTAATATGTTATCGTGTACTTAAATAGGTATTGGTATAGGTATATTATAAATTGTATGTTTTATTTATTTACGTTTATCATGTTATTTATGTTTATTATTTAGGTTTATGTTATTTTTGCTTATATTGGGTGTTTTTTAACTTTTTTTATTTTCAAAGTATTCGTTGATTGAGTAGAAGCATTTTTCTATTAAATATGTTTTTAATTTTCTATTAAATACTATTTCTTTTGTTTCGTTCTGAAGATCATTTGGTAATTTATTAAATATTTTAACTGCCATGTAGTAGGGACTTTGGTTGAGCATTTTAATCCTAGATGGTGGTAAATATAGCCTATTTTTATGGCTTTACTAAGGAATTTCACACGGAATAATCCAATAACACTTTGCCCGACCTCGGGATCGACCCCAGGACCTCACGACCAGCAGCCCCGCTTGCCACTCTACACCAATGAGGCAGTAAGGTAATTAAAAATCAAATATACACATACCTATGTAAAACACGTACGGAAATACGAAGTAGAAGTGAACGCCATCCAGGTCCCCCAAAAGCCAAAAGTCATCATTATCTTGCACGTGTAGCTGTTCAGCCACTGACGGTTGGTCGACGAACTTCTGACCACCGACTAGTGGTGGATAATAAATAAACTCGACAGTACGTCACCACAAAATAGATAGGTACAGAAGTCAATCTACATACAAGTGCGCTCGAGCAACGCAGACATAGACACTGCTCACGGACATGATATCTGGGACTGTTTGGGACTAGAGTGCGAGTGAGTGCGAGCGCGAGTGCCATGCGCTTGAGAGAGATAGATATATAGATAGAGACCGCCGAGCGTAGGTATGAAAAGTGAAGTACATACATGTGATTGACTTCTGTACCTATCTGTTTTGTGACGTCACCCCGAACACAATAGGGCATTGTCTCCTTTTTGGGCGAAGCCTATGATCTGCAGTATCCTACGTTTAGTGGATTTGAACTGCTCGAACACTGAGTTGATGACCGAAATATAGATCGGAATTCTTTTGAATCAAAACATTTTTATTCACACAAATCGTACTTAGAAGCCACGTGACAAAAAAGTAGAAATACAATCATTTTTTTTTTTTTTTTTAAGTGTTAATATACATGTACCTTCATCTCGTAAAAAATAATACGCAATCGGTTAAAACGAGAACGACTGTGCACTCATTAAACATACTGTATCAAAAAGAGAACACAACGGGGCTCTCATGAAAAATACCGAGAATTTGGAAACTATGACGATGTGTACTTGCCGTTATCAATTGTCAGTAAAGTTCATTACAGACTACGCTATATTGTGCTATATAGTATAGCAAATAAGGATAACCCAATAATATATAGTACAGTTAAGTGTGAACGTTTCCATAATTAATGTATGGTGCGCGATATTGTTGTGTCATGAACTATATGCTATATATTATACTGGCTTTTGCCCGCAGCTTCGCTTGCGTGAAGTTTGAAATCCTCGTTAAGCCCATTTTAAAGTGACATTTTAAAATCCAAAACGTCCGTCTTTTATCACTCCCAGCGGTTTAGGCTGTGCGTTGCTAGATTAGTCAGCCAGTCGGTCAGTTCCTCCCCATGCTTCTTACTTCAAAAGTACCAGATTTCTCATACAAACGTTTAACACTTATTTCACCCCTTTAAGGGTTGAATTTCCAAAAATGCTTAAACAAGTGTACGTTTATTTCTAACCAAAAACCTTACTATTTAATTTCAAGCTTCTTACTTCAAAAATGACGGACTTACATACAAACTTAAAACCCTATTTCACCTCCTTAGGGGTTGAATTTCGAGAAATCCCTTCTTAGTGGATGTTTACGTCACAAAATGAACCTACTGTCAAAATTTCGAGTTTCTAACCCCAGCCGTTTAGGCTGTGCGTTGATAGATCAGTCAGTCAGTCAGCTTCTCCTTTTATATATATAGATTATAACGTATGTAGTCTGAATAGGGCTTACTACAAAAAATAATAGTAGGGTACAGTAGGTACGCCACAACAAATACAGCGCGTCGGCAAACTGTGTAAAACCAATCATTTCCGAACTGAGTGTGACTTCAAGACCACTTATTGCGTCAGTGCAAAGATATTTTTTTACTGCAGCACTAATTAACATTCGTGGTCTTGAATTCGCACTCAGTTCGGAAGTAATTCGGTTTTAGTAATCAGTTTTTTTCGGTAAAGTAAGTATGTGCCTACCACAGCAATCTAAATGTTTAGATTTCGGTGGTGCCTACGCTACGCGGTATGTGAGCTGTGTTATGAAATAATGTGTCAACCCATAAAAATATTAGTTCTGTGTTAACACCATCTAGTTATAGTGGTAGGTCTACCAAACGCTTGAAAAAATGCAAACTGCATTAAGATTTTTTTGATAGATGCTCTATTAAATTTACTACAGTTCTGGGCATTTTTTCAAGCGTTCAGTAGACCTACCACAAGAACTAGATGACGTTAACACAAAATTCATATTTTTGTGGGTTGACACATTATTGCATAACACGGCCCATGTAATAGTACATTACTGCCGCGGTCTGTAATGACTGCGTTGCTGGCAGCACTGATGATGGCCGAAAGCGCAGTGGAGCGCAGCTCCAGGCCATCACAGCGTGGTCAGCATTGCAGCTCTTGATAGACAAGCTGGAATATAGCGCGGACAGCAAGGGCTGCAATGATCACCAAGTCTGAAGGCCGAGAGCGTAACTAAACTAAGCTCGAGGCCGTCATAGCGTGGCCAGCAGCGCAGTAATTGCGGACCAAGGCTTGTATAGTGCTTTACTCAAACAATGCGGGTAATTTAAATAAAACCAGCTTAATATAGTAAGAATTTATTTATAGTAACGATTTGATTCTTCCCAGAGCTTTGGACTTTTTTAAATTAGTCTTTAATGATTGTACTGCCTGTACATATACAGCCAAATTCTGAATAAAAACTTTTTGCACCAGACTATTTTTTAAACAAAACTCGACAATAATGGATTTTCAAAGGAAATTGCTGGTGGCTAAAACTCACCACCAATGAAATTCCATACAACTTTGCTGGCGCCTATTCAAGTAGCACGAAAAGGTCGACTTTGCTCAAAGAAGGTTGTCAAAATAATGACAACATTACAAGCATTTTTGAGTAAAAAAATTTAAGTGTCATTATTAATTAATAGTTACATTATTGTATGCCTAGAAAATTTCATAACAAATCTATGGCCATTTGAAAAAAAGCATTATTCTTTGTAAGTAGAAAAGTAGTAAGTAACAGTGATATAATAACAGCTTTCATGAATTCATGATCAACTAGATAATTGAACAATGACAATAATTCTCACCGGCGAAGTTTAGTTGTAATCGTGGAATCATTTTATTTTCAAATTTTAGTCTTGGTATTTAGTAAGTAGTATTAAAGTCACCAATTGGCTCGTGGCTAAATAACAACCGCGCCGATCGTACGATTTGCGAGGTTAAGCTGCGCTTGCCGCGGTCAGTCCGTGGATGGGTGATCATTTGTTACACATCGAGACCCCTCTGTGCCTCGGAGAGCACGTTAAGCCGTCGGTCCCGGGTGTCATACGAATACCTATGACAGTCGTTACGGGTAGTCAGAAGCCCGAAATTCTGACAATCGATATATCGGCATTGCCCAGTTACTGGGTTGCGGAGGTCTGATGGCAGTCGCTCCGTGTAAAATACTGGTATTCAGCCGCTTCTGGTTAGACTGGAAGCTGACCCCAAGATAATTGGGAAAAAGGCTAAGAGGAAGATTAAAGTCACCAATTGCTAGTACGATGGATGTTATGGATTGATCTTAAGCTGTCCTTAGTTTTTATTTTCGCTCTACGCTTAAATTTCCGAAATCATTATCGCGCTCGCTGGCTTTCGTCATAGGAGTTAGTATTTTCCTTTGGCTAGTTATCTCTATAAATCATCTACAATCAGAATATAAAGTTACTCTATTCTAATCTACAATGAAAGATGACTTTAATAGGTGTTACATTTGTCGCGGAGGATGGATCAAAATGATTTATTGAAATCACACCCAAATAGATTTATTGAATTGACGACAATTCACCACTTCCTCTGTAGAGCAATAAGCTTACGACATCAATGGAGACAACCGTCAACCTTGGTCCATAGCTGGTAAATAAATAAAAATACATTAATATTATGCATTCTCATATTTTTAATATAATATTGATCGATAAATGTGAGGAAGTTCATTAATAGTGATTTTAGTTTTTAATTATCTGTTTACGAGTTTCGCAGATTCTTAATTAGTTCTGAAAGACTAATTTAAACTTTAGTTTGTTAGTAGGTAACTAGTATGTGTGATTTGTAAGAGGGAATTTAAGCATCAAGTAAATTTTAATAAATTTTACTATGGTTTTTAATACCGTAAGTCTGGGTCCATTTGATAAGGCCTAGATGTGTGTTTTGCTAACACGGGTTTAGCATGTGTCCTTTTTGTAATTGAGAGGACAATAATTATAGGGTAGTTGACAATTTTGTTTCTATTAATTGTCTCGAAACTTTTACAAAGAAACAATGAAATATTTAATAAAATGCCTAAGTTATAAGCGACTTCAATTTTTAACTAGACAGACTGTACTGTTGAACGATGACGTCATACTTCAAAAACATGATAGTAACTTGACAGCACTCCGTACAATATCCGTTTCGCGCGACAAGGTCAGAAATAGAAATGCCTTCTCCACAAACTTCGAATGCTAAACTCCACTATTTTTCATTGATTTTATTTATTTTTTCACATACCATGTTCTTTTTATATTTTCTTTAAACTAATACTAAATTGTGGTACATTTTTAATAGTAGTCAAATACCCTATTGGAAGGCTATTTCATTTTTTATTATTTGCTATTTCATTTTCATTTAATACAATAGAAAACCATACACCACATTTATGTAAAATTGAGCTTTAGCATAAGATGAGAGTGCTTTCATTCCGTTGTGCGTTCACGCTCTTATTACATTACAGTTCTGTCATTCACTAACATTTGATTCAGTTTTATTATGTCTTTCACTCCAGAGGCGAAGCGGCGCCCGGGCATGTTTTTATAACAAAACCATGGAGTAACACAGGCTTTGTCACAGCCAAATAATAGTAAGTACCTAGTAGATTTTTGAAGTCTTCTGCTACAAAAAAAAACCATCTATAAATATACAAGCATCTATAAACATACAACCATCTATAAATATACAAGCAAAACAATTGTTGTTTGTTTTGCTTGTGTGTTGCATGTTATTAATCGCACCTTCTGCATTTGCATATATTTGCGGGCGGGAGGGCGGTGCTGCATACTGCATTCAGGCTTGATCAACTGTTTTTTCGCGGAATTAACACTAAATATTTTATTGTATATTTATAGATCATGGATTTCCGCAAAGTAACGCCTGATTCCATCATATAAAAAAAACCATGGTTTGGTAAGTAAATGAAAAATGAAAGTGTTTTTAAGCATTTTATTTTCTTAAATATACACGTTTATAAACTAAATAATAAAACAGTAAGTAATAAAATAATTAAACTGTGTCAAAGATTTACAAACTGTGTTAAAATTCTGATAATAAACTCAATTCAGGAATGATGTTTATTCCAAATACTTTGAGCTACTTACGATTAAGTTATTAAAATAATAAAATATCATTATAAGCATCATGTAAACGACAAAATATTACTTATAAATATACAAAAAGATTTTCTGTGCTATTATGACACTTCTGTCTACCCTCGCGGGTAATATAAGCTTGAAAGTTATGTTATGATACTGTTATTAAGTAGTTAATAAAGATAGATTAAATTTTTTATGCATTCAATTTATTATCTGTGCGTCGAGTCGCCTGAAATTCAAGCTTCACAAAGAAAGTAAATTATTTATTTCATGAGGTAGCATTAGTTCTATTTTGCGAAATCAGATTTGTCGTTTACACACAATATATATTATTATTCGTATTGTGATACAACTTGATATCAATAACATAATCATTAACTGTCTCAACTTAAATATAATATTATCAAATTACAACAACTGTAAACAACAAGACAGCTATTATTAATTCTTACGTAACTTTGAATACACGATTTTAGTAAATTGGCCAATTTTAAAACATATTTTCATTGGCCTAATAAGTAAGGGCGCGTTCCCACTATGTCGTGACGATAAATTAATCGTTGGACGACTGTCGTCTCTAGCTGTTCCCATTATAACGACTGTTAGTCGTCAATTTTTTTTATCGTTTAGCGACTATCATATCTAGCTGTTCCCATTGGATCGCGACGACATTTTATCGTTTCACGACAGTCGCGTTGTCGTTTGCAAATCAGTAGCTACGACGAGACGATATATTTATCGTGGCCACGACAGATAGTCGTTTCAACGACACATACGATGTCGTGACGATAAATTTATCGTTGGACGACTATCGTGCTAGCCGTTCCCATTGACTCCACAATCTGTCGTCACTGCAAAAACAAGTCTTGAACGACAGTTTATCGTGTCGTCTTATATGTGAACACCTCCATTTAAATATATAAGCCACGACACTTAAAACTACACGACTATCTGTCGTCACGAAAAAGTGGAAACGCGGCCTCACAGTACATTTTTATGTCTGGTCACTCACAAGCTTACATAAGGCTTAGTTCAGACCACACGATGTCGAGCAGTTACGCGCGTCTTCTCTGATATACATATAGCTTCCTTTTCACTGTATATTTGTACCTATTTCATTTGAATTTGGAAGTGTATTTTGGTCAGTCGCGCGAAAATTAACTTCGCTGCGCGATCATATGGATGGATATCGTATTTGTTTATAACATCTAAGAAAATCGCCCATTATCACTCGATAGTCTGAACTTAAACATACATTCATATAATTATATTATACTAGTTATTGTTGGTTACCAGAACCCACGTTTTTATTAATTATGCCTTGGAATTATATTGGATCTATAGCACACGTATACATTATCACTTTCCTCTGCGCGCGCGGTATAGAAGCGCTAGATACGCGAGGAATCGGAAGCCGATGAACAACAGTATCATGCTTACCACGTCCATCGTGAAGTCGTCCTGAGGAAAATAAATAAAAATTAAATATTATTCTAAACAGATTTTTAATGACAATTTGATTGGCAGATCGGTGACTGCGTTAACTTTCTTACCTACAGATGTAGGATATAGATTGACATATAGCCAAATATTCAAATGTTATTCAATTTTAAGTTGCCGTTAAGTCTCGTGTTGTCTCTGTCACTCTAAGGCGAAATGACAGTGACAGCACGAAATTAACGGCAACTTACAATTACGTAGCGTTAATGTATTTGGCTATTAGGCGGATTAATTGCTATAAACAATTACACTTTGGCAGAAATTCAATAAAAGTAATGTCAACATCAATCCAAAGATTTTGGATTGAGATTTATTATTATTAGTCTGCAGTTATAGGTGTTTTGCCAGATTGGCTCAATACATTGGTACAATTCATCTTAACACATTCGGTGCCAATCCCGCATAAAACAATAGATTTTTAACCTTTTATGTGCGTGGTTAAATATCAATTGCCGTGCCCCTAGCGCGCGACTACGATTCGATAAAATAATACCTACAATAAATATATTAAGCTTTTTCAATACTTAGAGCCATGAAACAATTTTAAGTAATTGTTGTAAATCATATCTTTATTGAATAATCGTTTTAGTTGTACCACGCAGTTCATAGGATGAAAATAGAACAAAAAAACCATGCATGTTCTCTGTCGTAGAAATACGACGCGCGCGGTAGGGGCACGGAAATATTTGTCGCAGAAATGCGACTCAAGCGGTTAAAAGGTTAATTGTTTTATGCAGAGTTGGCAGCGAACCGGTTAAACTAAAAAGCCTAATCACACAATTTTCATTACACAAAGTCCAGAATTCTGGCAACACAAGATACATTACCTCAGAAAAGCTAAGCGTATCCAGCACGACTTGCCCAGACGCAGGACAAGTGAAGTTCTCCCTGGTGCAGGCAATGGTCTCCACGCCCGCCCACTGGTTGACGAGCAACGCCTCGTTGCCGTAGTGGAACCACGACAGGTACGATATCCAGCCCAGGTAAGGAGGTACAGAACTGTTGAATAGAAGGTAGGTATTCGGTAACGTTTTTTTGAAAGCGAGTTCCAAACATATAGACGAATTATAATCAGCCCATTTAACTGTCCCATTGCTGGACACTACGCTGGCCTGGGTTGGTGGACTAGACACACTATTGAGAACATTTTTTAAACCCTTTCAGTTGTGAAGATTTTCTTACGTTTTTTTCCACTACTGATAAACGAAAGTGATAACTCGCACTTGACATCTCATATTCGAAGAGGGGCTCAAGGAACACAGCCACAAGGATCATATGGTTTAAAAGGTTAATCTGTGCTTGTCGCGGGCAGTCCGTGGATGGGTGACCATTCATTACACATCTAGACCCCTCCGTGCCTCGGAGAGCACGTTAAACCGTCGGTCCCGGTTGTCATACGAATACCTATAACAGTCGTTACAGGTAGTCAGAAGCCCGAAACTCTAACAACCGGTCTAGCCTTAGGATATCACCATTGCCCAGTAACTGGATTGCGGAGGTCTGATGGCAGTCGGTCTGTGTAAAATACTGGTATTTAGCCGCATCTGGTTAGACTGGAAGGTGACCCCAACATAGTTGGGAAAAGGCTAGATAGAACGAACGATATCTCATATTCCAAATAAATGTACTATTGGAGCAGTGGGTCCAATTACATCTCTATTGTGAACTCTACTCTGTCTCAGTCTAAAAATAACTACCCCACCTTAAAAATATTTTAGAGTATTGAAATCGATTCCTGCATTCTGCAACCGTTTTTTTACCATTTAAAAAATGAATTGCGCAATATTATCGGGCTATAGTAAACTGCCCGTGAGCTTTCAAATCAACAGCTTTTTTTTACAACAATTTATGCAAATACAACCAACGTGTTTCGTTTTTTTCACTATTCAAATTAATGATAATTACTGGGTTATACTGGTTCAGACGGGTTACGGGTCCAAATAATGTGTCTAAAGAATTTAAAACATAGGTAACAGGTTTAAAGTTTCACGTTGCATTACAAAATACATTTACATTGATTTTTGTTAAACACCGAAATAAGGTGATTAAGATTTTTTTTAACTTAATAGCCTCCTGTGCGTCTACGCAACGTTCATCAATCTGTAGTATAGTAGAGTTCCTTGTGAAAGAGCGCGTTCGTAGAAGTACCTATAGTACCTATTTTCTGCCGCCAACCAGCATTGCTGTGTTCCGGTTTGAAGGGTATATACAAGGTTAGTCGGAAAGAGGGGGTACTAAGCCGCGGGCCACCTAAAGTATCACTGATGACTATTATAAAGCAAGTATTAAAATTTCAAAATTCGATCATTTTTATTTGCACGCAAAAAGATTTTTCTTTTAGTTTTTTAAAATAAAAAACATACCTGCTTTAGTCATGAATTCAGAAAATTTATTTTCTAATCTGTGACCTCAAATATGACCTAAATTGTAAAAACAGCTGATCATAGCTATGGATAGATAGTTTTTAGCATATTTTTTACGAAATCTTTGACAAGCTATTTCTCTTAAACTATCGAGTTTTGGGGAAAGACGTAGAACAAAAGTTATCCCTTATTATGGGTACTTTAACACCCTTTCGGCTTAGTACCCCCTTTCCGACTAACCTTGTATAAGGTCCAACCAAGATACCTGGACAAACTTTTACACAGTGTTCAGTACGTGTAACTAAACATATCTATGCAAAAAAAACAAAAACCAAGTGTTCTTTTTCTAACCAAAAAAAAACAACGTTTTAAATTGCCTGTACTCTCTAAGAATAAACTCATCCATTTCTTATGCATCGACCGCCATTGGGGCGCGCGCTAATTCCGTGCCGTGTTTTACCTAAACAGCGAAGTGAAAAATGTTAAAAAAAAAGTAAAATTAAAGTAAAAAAAATTTTGGTTACAAAAAAAAAAACACTTGGATCTCGTTTTTTTTGCATAGTTATGTTCAGTTACACGTACTGAACACTGTGTAAAAGTTTGTCCAGGTATTTTGGTTGGGCCTTATACAAGGTTAGTCGGAAAGGGGGTACTAAGCCGCGGGCCACTTATTGTATCACTGATGATTGTTTTAAAGAAAGTGTTAAAATTTAAAAATTCGGTAAATTTTGTTTTCATGAAAAAATATTTTTACTTTAGTTTTTTCAAAAAGTTCTTCATTTCTGGTTTAGTTATGAATTCAGAAAATGGAGTTTTTAATCCGTGAACCCAATATGCCGTAAAATGTAAACACGTCTGATCATAGCTGAGGATAGATAGAATTTAGCGTATTTTTTATGAAATCTTCGAACAGCTATTTCTCTTGAACTATTGACTTTTGGGGAAAGTTGTAGAACAAAAGTTATCGATTATTATGGGTACTTTAACACCTTTTCGGCTTAGTACCCCCTTTCCGACTAACCTTGTATAGTTGCTCGTTAAATTACAGGCACATGAGACTTCACAACGTTGTCTCTTAGGTTAGCAACGCATCAGCAATCCTGTTAATGTTGAAGATACAGGCGGCGGTAGGTAATCAAATTCCATCAGATGGGCCAGTCGGCTTGTTTGTCACCTTATCACAAAGAACCTGTTTGCCGTACATAGCAAATGACGTAATAATTCACAATCAATTCCTTGTTGCTGTCTAATAAAGCCTCGTTTTATGTCGTAGACATTCACGAGTTGATTGTCCAATCATCCTCCTGAATCCACTTACCCGGTGTTGAGGAAGAATCCTCCGAACAGCATGAATGGGATGATGATAGGCGGGCCCACAGACGCTGCCATGCTCACGCTGTTGCTCGCACATGATATTAGGTAACCTGCACAGAAACAACAAATTAGATATTATAGAAATAACAGCATTGATAGCCTGGTGGTGTGACCGTCGGACTGCCAAGTCATAGGTCTCGAGTTCGAACCCAAAGCACGCACCTCTGACTTTTCGGAATCATGATTGTGCGTATATGATATGTATAATCACTTGCTTAACGGTGAAGGAAAACATTGTGAGGAAACCTGAGAGATATTATGTACCTATCGACGGCATGGGAAGCCAAGTCAGAGGCCCATGGGCGGCATAAACTGTGACACCAGGTTAGTCACTAACCACACGAAAAGAAGAAAAAGATAGAAATAACGCTTTAGGTGGTTTGTCCCAAAGTGCGACAATTCGAAGAGAAAACCGCGTGCGTAGAACAGAGACTTGCGTCTATGCGACAACCGTGCGAAAGCTATGTGCGACTCCGTACAATTCAGTGCGATGCTAAAATCGTTCTGATGCGTGTCGCTCCGACTTGCGTCACCGTGGGGGAACTGCTTAACACCTATCAGGGTACTCTACTGGAACTCCAGAAAATCTTAACATATACTCCATTTGATATAGCAATAGACAGAAGTGGCACACCGAGGCACGTACATCTTTTGAACCATTTCTTACAAGAAGAGCTTCAGTTTATCTTGACTGACCGTTTGAGTTTATTAAAGCACTAGCGGCCCGTCCCGGTTTCGCACGGGTGGACATTGTTCCCGTTTTTGCAACATTTTTCATTTATGCTCCGCTCCTATTGGTAGTAGCATGATGTTATATAGCCTATAACTTTCCTCGATAAATGGACTATGCAACACAAAAATATTTTTTCAATTCCAACTAGTAGTTCCTGAGATTAGCGCGTTCAAACAAACAAACAAACTCTTCAGCTTTATAATATTAGTATAGATAATACTGTGTTCAATCCCTGCTGGAAGCATACATGTTATTTATTTCTATACATTTCCTTGGTAAAATGGATGTTATTTGTCTATTGTTATATCAAAAAGAGTATGGATACGTAAGTTTAAAAAAAAAGCATTTGTCTATCTTAATTCTTAACATCGCAGTGGTGTTCGAATATTTTTGGTAAATCGCTTAATAACAGTGATATAATTTGAATTTTTATAATATTTATTAAACATTTAAAAAAGCTGCTGTAATTAAATTGTTAACTCAGTGGTGAGGTTAATGACTTGATATAAATAGACATTTTCTAAGAAAAATAAGAGAGCGATGAGATTGAAGGTATTTATGAGGCGTTTAACCAGTTATATTATAATATAAAAATAAGGAAGTAATTTTGTGACGCTTTTATTAATACGTAAGATGTGAAGAAAACTAGGTATATTAAATACCTATCTCAACAGTTGCCACCTGCACAAATAAAAACTAAGTCGGACGGCGCGATTTGCAACAAAAGTAATATGATGTCTATTAGTTGACTTTGTTATTATGTATTTTATATTAGTTATTATGACTGCAGCATAGTGTCTTGGGTTCGATCCCCAGGTCGGGCAAAGTGATATTGGGTTTTTCCATTAGGAATTTCTCAATAGCAGCCCGGAGTCTGAATTTGTGCCCGGTTAATGGCAATAGGCTCGCCCCCTATTACATGGAACTTAAACATAACTGGCGAAACGAGGGTGTTACTAACACCCATATTCTAAGACGTTCCTCCAAAACTTACTCGACACGGCTCCACCTCGACTCAGTCTGTTTCGTTACCACCGGTAGTTATAGTTGACATAAACGTCCTCGACTCGAGATTTTTCTTCAGTCGAGGTAAGGAATCATCTGTCAAAGTCAAGGTACCTCGGAACCTACCTTAAGGAAGGAAGTGTCAAAGTTCGTATGTAACAAAAATGAATTTTGAAGACTATCGAATATGCTTAGGATAATCCTTACAACTCTTTATCGCGGCGTTATTTGCGCGATGCAGATAATTCAAATTATGACGTAATGACTCAGTCGAGGAACCTCAAAGTTCACTTGAAATTGCGACTAAGAATACAATTTTGAAGGTGTCTTCGAGGCCGTCCGGAGTCGAGTATGAGTCGACTAAGGTTTGGAGGAACTTCTTAGAATATGGGTGTAAAACACCTCTGCCTAACCCTTCAGGGAATACAAGCAGAGGCAGGGCAGAGGTGTATAATAACACCCTCATTTCGCCGTTATGTTTAAATCCCATGTAATAGGGGGTAGCTTATTGCCATCGACCGGGCACAAATCCAATCTCCAGGCTGCTAGTGAGAAATTCCGCACGATCGAACCCAGGACCTCACGATCAGCAGTCGTGCCTGCGTCCACTAGACCAACAAGGCAGTTTACTAGAATTATATCGTCAGTGGAAAGGTAAAAAGATTAAAGCGATATACCTATATATTAAATAGATAATTTTCTTAAAAAAATACTTTGAATCTCTCTACTGTAAAGTACGTATATTGGCGCTTTAGACTTCTTACCTTTCCACTGACGATATTTATAAAATCGCATTCCGTTTCCTGTATGTATCGATATCACTGTTAAAGGGCCTTAACCTCAATACGCGCGTGTTTATGTAAATTGTGGAAAACCGCCTACCCGGCCCGTGTGTCGGCCATATTATATTGCACGACATGTGAGATGTTGCGGTCCAGAGAAATTTGTCTCCCGTTACATTTCATATCGATCGAGAGAATACGCGACAAAACTATTAGTTGTTATATAATGCGTACTGTTGTATGTTTATAGTGTAACGAATATACGAATACTGTAACGAATTTGTGGTAGAATTTCTCTTTCTCGAGTAATGTTGAAACATCTATACTAATCTTATGAATCTGAAGAGTTTGTTTGTTTGTTTGAACGCGCTAATCTCAGGAACTACTGGTTGGAATTGAAAAAATATTTTTGTGTTGGATAGTCCATTTATTGAGGAAGGTTATAGGCTATATAACATCACGCTACGACTAATAGGAGCGGAGCATAAATGAAAAATGTTGCAAAAACGGTAAAAATGTCCAGCCGTGCGAAGCCGAGACGGGCCGCTAGTAAGTGATATGGGTAAGAAAGGAGTGAGTACTGAGATGACGGCTGATAGAGGAAAATGGAAAAGAAATACATGATGTGCCGACCCCACCTAATGTGGTGGGTAAGGGCAGGGAGATAATGCAGCAATGATGAAACAATGATACTTCACATAAACTTTCTCGTAATTTATAATATAACATCTGATAACTTCCAGATTTGTAAAAAAAATATAGCAAAACAAGGTTTTGTAACATTTCATAACATTTAAAGTCTATTACTACGCTAATAAATAAATAACAAACTACTTAACATAAATTCATTAAATCATATTTTTTAAATAACTTTTTTTAAATATCCATTGGCATCTAAATCGCTCGCTCATAATCAGACTTAGAAAAAAACTAGCCAGGAAATTTATTAATCTACTTACATAATTTTAAAACTTTGGTCAGTAAAACTGAAGCACGTGTAACTAACTACCTACTTGTTTGTCCTTCATTATCAAAAATAGAACCCCTCTAACATTTAAAGCTATTATCTTGGTCTAGTTAGTCTACGTGTAAAGAGCGCTGCGCGTGCGCTATTTGTTGTCCTTCACGATTCTTTGTTATCAGTCAAAGAGCAAAAAAGGGTTTAACGTGCATGACTTTTAAGTTATTATTTTGATATAATTGCTCCCGTTTAAAACATTTAAATACACCCCAAAGCTATAAGTAATAGCACACATAACATAACATCACTCCTGTATTCCGTGAAGAGTTGTGCAGAGGTGTATAGTAACACCCCCATTTCGCCATTATGTTTAAGTCCCATGTAATAGGGGGCAAACCTATTGCTATCAACCGGGCACAAATCCAAACTCCGGGCTGCTACTGAGGAATTCCACACGTAAAAACCCAATAACACTGCCCGACCTGGGCATCGAACCCGATCAGCAGTCGCGCTTGCCAGCACTAGACCAACGAGGTACTTAGATAGAGAAAAGTAATAGAATTCTATAGATAATAAATCTAATCTATAACATCAGTGTCCATTAATGTATCATACATTAGTCATCATGGACGGATGCGGTTCGAATATTTAGCTATGAAGATTGCAAATCAAACCTCGTGATATACTGCTGAAATAGATTAAGAAGAAAGAAGGAATTAAATGATTTCGTTCACACTCTGTATACAACACCCCACATACACCCCATGTGCATAGGGTTGCCATCCGTCCGGGTTTCCCCGGATTTGTCCTAGTTTAGAGGGTATGCGGGGAGCGTCCGGGCGGGGCGTCATTTGTAGTCCGGGTTTAAAAATTTAAAGTCATGGGCCGACCGCGACACGTTTGTATGTCGTATTTTTTATTACACTATGTTTAAAAAAACCTGTTGACATGTCCGGGTTCTGGGCTCTAAAATCCGGGGCTATCACGCGTCTTGTCCTGGTTGCCAAATTTTGAAGAGAGGGCAACCCTACATGTGCACATGTTTTAATGATTGTGGAACCCACGCAGGTCTATAGAAAATAAAAGGTATTTGCTCTACAATTCATCACAGTCCGCCTCAAGGTCCTACCAACCACTATAAGTGGTAATTGTAATTATGTAATGGATGAATCTAATTTAATTGTTATAACATCACTATTTTTATTAGACACTAGCTGCCCGGACAGACTTCGTTCTGTCAAAAGTTATTGGCCTGTAGTAGGAAAAGAAAAGTGTTGTTTTTACTATTTTCCACGCAATTTTTGTTTTTTCTCTCCATAAGAACCTTCCTGTGCCTTAAGGAATATAATTTAAAAAAATAGCCGAATTGGTCGAGCCGTTCTCAAGTTTTGCGCTTAGCAGCACATTTGGCGATTCATTTTTATTTATATAGATTATATTATACTTTGACATTTGTAATGGTGGAATCGTAATTTATTTGTTTTTATATTTTGACATTTAACATGTATACAGGGGAATTGCAAATATGTTTTACTTTTTTTAATTAATTAATTTGGTTACTGTTTTAATAATGATTTATATTGTAATTCTTTTAATTCTTAATTCTATTTTAGTGTAAAATTTCGATACGATGTAAAAATTGTTACTGAAATAAACGAAATAAATAAAAGTAACGTCAAACTCCAAAGTAACTACTAGGTAATCTGTCGTGAAACTAACCTATTATAAAAGAGCTTGAAGATAAATATACATTCTTGGGAAGTCTTCCATTCCGTAATCTGTTGGTTAGGCAACTACAAACCCGTTTGGGTAGGTAAAAAAAGCTGTAGCCATGTGGAGTTTTAATAGTTTTATAGAGGTATACTATGTGGATGAAGGTGACCGATTCACGTTCTAGTCGAAAATGTATGGAGCTTTGCACTTTAAAATTCAGACTGCTGATTTTGTGGTTTAGATCATAGATATTTTGCTCTCTGTAGTCGATTACGTTTCTTTAATTACCGTCAAAAAGGCTTTTTCACATTGGGCTACGTTGAAATACAGTGCTAGTTAAGACTTTAATTCATCAATAATCCATTTGTTTTGAAAATTTAATTTAGACACTCGATAGTTCTAAATAAAAATGAGAAATGTAGTTTCGAGTTATCGTAGTACCTACCTATTCCAACTCAACGAGGTACTTACAAATCATTGTGTAATTGTCGTTTAATATGGGCTTTCACGTAATTAGTGGTTCTGGTTTAATATTATTAGTTTCTATTAATCCATTAACAAAATAATGTCCCTAAAACGATTGTTGTTTAGACCACAATTTGTTGCACAACATTTGTTCAATATGTTGTGTGGCCACTAACCTTATTCTGACCGCAATTGGACAGCTTTTTTTTTCTCAAAGTTTTGTGTCTAGCCTGAACAACATAAATATTTATGTTGTTGTTTGTATAAAAAAATATAAATGCCAATAGACAAAAAATCTGCCAGTGTTATTTTGTATTTAGGTACGGTTCTTCCTGTTATACGTTATATTAAGTAGGTACCTACTAATATTGTAGCAGTTTATTAACGCTAATTATAATGTACGTCTAGAGCCGTAGAAAGAAAGAAGAAAGAAAGAAAAACCGTTTATTCACGTGAGAGTGACGCACATAACATAGCTTTTTATAAAAATAAAATAACTGGCACAGAAATATATTATGCGCCACTACCGCGCGAAACGGCCGACGCTCAGCATAATGCCGTGGCCCGTGCACGAAGGCACGGAACCACGGCGCTGGTTTTCAGCGTAAGCCGGCGTGTCGCTGTCTCGGAACTACTAAGTAAAAAACATCACATAAAGTTCCGAGGCACAGACAGTAGCACTGTTCTGTAGAATATTACTGCTTGATCTTTTAGCACTGAATGAGTTGTTGAACTGCAAAAAAATAGGTAACTAGAACCGAATGCAAGTCCTTGTCAAGTGAATTCTATTAAGATAGTATTTTTTCCGAGACATTACAATTTGTCGACACTGTATTTATATTCAACTAGCCGTGTGCTGGATGCGAATTCTCATCGGATTCCTTATTTAACCCCATTAGGGATGAATTTTCAAATATCGTTTCTAGTGCTCACCTAGGTACGTTAGTATAACATAAGGAACTCCTATGCATAATTTCATGCTTCAACTTCAAAAATGACAAGCTTCCATATAAACTTTCACCCCCTATTTAGGGACCCCCATTAGGGAATGAATTTTCAAAAACGCTTTCTTAGTGCTCACCTACGTTTAAAAAAAAGGCTAAGCACCAATTTTCGTATTTATAACTTCAAAAATGACGATCTCCCACACAAACTTTCATCCCTTATTTAACCCGCTTAGGGGATGAATTTTCAAAAATCGTTTCTTAATGCTCATCTACGTTATATAAGATACATATGTGCAAAATTTCATGCTTCTAGACCCACCGGTTTAAATGATAAATGATTTTTATTTCTGTAAATAAATCTGTTACAGACACTTTTACAAGTCAATGAAATGTTTTTTTTTAACACTAGATGGCGCCAGCATTTCTTATCTGACTAGCTCTGAGAAGAAAAGCCGAAACAAACTCAGAGATCAAGGTCTCTTTTAAAGTCCAGACATTATGGTATAAAAACGATGTGAATGTAACAATGTAGGGGCAACGTCTGGAATGGCGCTTTTAAGGAAAGTGCCATAGCAGGTTTGAGTAATAAATAGTACCTACCTATATTTGTTTGATTCAAATCTTGCGACAGATTTTTCAACTACTTGTGCTTAACAGACTCTTCTGAAATTTCGCACAAAAATTCAATACCACATTACAATAATTTCAACTTTGAATTCTTTCAATCCTGGTGCTGCAGGGGTACTGCAAGATAAAACAGTTTAACTTAGAATTATTTTTAATTGATTTTATTCTACGTGCTATATTTTCGTCACCGGCTCCTGATTTACCGACCTGCTTACTCAACATGATGAAAACGCAGTACCTTTCATTTTGGGAGACGCTGAATCTATCATCGGACTATTATGGACTAAGAAGTATAAGCAATCTCTTTAATTATTTATTAAAGAAATATAAAAAGAAACTGCCTCATTGGTCTAGTGGTGGCAAGCGCGGCCGCTGATCGTGAGGTCCTGGGTTCGATCCTCAGGTCGGACTAAGTGTTATTAGGTTTTTCCGTGTGGAATTCCTCAGTAGCAGTCCGAAGTTTGGATCTGTATCCGGTTGTTGGCAATAGGCTCGCCCCCTATTACATGAAACTTACACCCATGCCCAACCCTTCGGGAAATACGGGCGACATATTGTTATTAAAAAAATATAAAAATAAACTCACCGAATGACGTAGCGACATTTGTAATCAGGGCTGCCAACCCGGACGCAATGAAGAACCTCTTCGGGTCAGGGTTGAGCCCTATCATGTAATACGCTATGGTGGTGAACACGAGGGGTATCGTCGCGAACACCGGCGCTTCCGCCAGGGTCTTCGACAAGAAGTACACGTCTGCTCGGTACATCCCTGAATGGTGTTCTCGAATGAATATTGGTAGTTCTGAGCAGAATACCTGTTGGTGAAAAAAGTTGGTGTTACAAGCTTGCTGAATACTGCAGTGAAGGCATAAACATGACGTAGGTAATAAGGTAAAATACTGGTATTCAGCCGCATCTGGTTAGATTGGAAGCTGACCCCAATATAGTTGGGAAAAGGCTAGACAGAACAGTCATATAACTATTTTATTTAATACTAGCTGTGTTCTCACGGCTCCGCCCGTAGCCTATGTTATTCAGTGATAATGTAGCTTTCTAACGGCCAAAGAATTTGTGAAATCGGTCCACTAGTTTTTAAGTTTATTCGTTACATACAAAAATCCAAAAATACAAATCTTTCCTCTTTATAATATTAGTATAGACTAGCGGTCCGTCCCGGCTTCGCACGGGTGGACACTTTACCCGTTTTTGCAATAAAAAATCATTTATGCTCCTCTCCTATCGGTCGTAGCGTGATGTTATATAGCCTATAACCTTCCTCGATAAATAGACTATCCAACACAAAAATAATTCTTCTTCTTTCTTCAATTCCAACAAGTAGTTCCTGAGATTAGCGCGTTCAAACAAACAAACAAACTCTTCAGCTTTATAATTTTAGTATAGTTAAAAAAACGACATAAATTCTGTATTTTCATTTTCATGATAGTACTCTAATGCGGGGAGTGCAGACAATTTAAACAAATTTTAATGACAGTTATTATATTATATACGAAGTATTTCCGCGCGTATTTTTTAACGCGGTGGAAAACCGCGGCTTGTTGCGCGGCTCTTGTTGCGGTTCCCCGTCTCCATAAACGATGCTTTAGGCATACTGAGAGTGAGAAGATGATACCTAAAAATTCCATATAATTTTGTAACTTATACAAGGTTAGTCGGAAAGGGGGTACTAAGCCGAAAGGGCGTTAAAGTACCCATAACAAGGTATAACTTTTGTTCTACAACTTTCCCCAAAACTCGATAGTTTAAGAGGAATAGCTTTTCAAAGATTTCGTAAAAAATATGCTAAAATCTAACTGTCCATAGCTATGATCAGCTGTTTTTACAATTTAGGTCATATTTGGGGACATGGATTAGAAAATAAATTTTCTAAATTCATAACTAAAGCAGGTATGTCTTTTTTTTTTTAAAGTAAATTAAAAATCTTTTTTTAAGCAAATAAAAAGTATCGAATTTTGAAAATTTAACACTTGCTTTAAAATAGTCACCAGTGATACTTTACGTGGCCCGCGGCTTAGTACCTCCTTTCCGACTAACCTTGTATAATTTTAAGCTCGGTTAGGTACTCTTAGAATAATGGTTCATTTTTCATTAATTCTTTGACTTGGTCGCGTACGGCATAAATGACTCTTGTCGCCCTGGTAATCTGTAATCTACATGTCCGATAACTTATGGAAAATCGCGGATATCGACAATTTTGGCCGTGCGATCACAAATCCACTAGCTCAGAACACCATTCCGTGGTCATTCATTCTGTGGCCATTCATTCTGTGATCATTCTATTCTGTGGTCATTAATTCTGTGGTCTTTGTATTCTGTGGACATTCTATTCTGTGGTCATTCATCATGTGGTCATTCTATGGTCATTCATCCTATGGCCATTAATTCATAGAATTTGTGATCGCACAGCGAGCAATGCCCTAAATAAGTGGTGCGTACAACTTATTTTTTATTCTTTGCAATGCTTCCTTAGAAGCGTTAGTGTCCAATAGATAATGTAAGTTTCCCTTACGTTAATAACAGCGAAGATGTTCTGGAAGGTCATGTTGGTGAGGAACATGAAGATGGCCCCATTGATGTTCATAACGCCGTCCTGGTCCAGATGCTGCCCGAAGTAGATAACACCGATCAGGATCGACACCATCTACAACAATACAAGAGGTTGCATAATTATATGATTTATATAAATAGAGTGAGGAAGAAGCAAGACAGTCGCTGGTGAGGAAAGTATATTAATCCTAGGTATAGGTTTGTTGAAAGTAGACTCTTGGTTATGTTGTTCCTCCGCAGATTGGTCGTCCTTTGCAAGGGTGTCGTTGTTTTTTTGGTTTGGTGATCATTCCTTAGGCATCAAGAGCTTTGAATACCCCAGACTACAAGTTAAAGCAGGCCATCGTGCAAATGTTTGCAATAACTGCTATCAGATGCTAAAACTGACAGGTCTGATACCTTATTAACCATAGCCGTCACTTGGATAGCGCAATTTTAGAAGTTAAAGAACTGACCAAGGGTATTCTATCAGGATGGAAAGCAGGGTCCTATCTGATCCACCTGTCAACTACTTGTAGTGAATGTGATGGCGCTCCAGGTTTATTAATACCTAATATGAGAGAATGGCATGTCGTCAGAGGATCTGAATATCGCAAATAGAAAGGCTGTCCTCATTATTTTTGATGATGAACAAATAATGTCATCTGGACTCAAGACTCTAGGTACAGATTTCTATACCAGAACTGTATTATTGTATTCCCACCCGTTAGACTGGAAGCCGACATCAATTTATTCGGGAAAAGAGGTAAATGTAGGTTCAATAACACACGTACAGTAGGGGAATGAAAATGTTATGCAGCTTAAAGGTCTATTTTTGCTTGCACAGTGCAAGAAACTAACTATTTTACCGACTACATATTGCCAACATTATAGAAATTAAAATACTTACAATAGTCTGCAGGAACCGCACTTTGATGAGCATGGGCTCCTTGGTGACGGACAGCCAGGAGCGCCACAGCACGGCCCGGAACTGCGCGCACCACGACGCCTTGTACGGGGAGCGGCGCGCGCGGCTCGCCGTCGCCTCCGACCACGCGGGGTCTGCCCAGCCGGACGATATCTTGCGCTGGGTTGGAAAGACAACTGTTAGCAATGCATGACATGTGATTGCGAAGATTATATAATGTCTGTTAATAGTATATGGACTTTGTGGAGTATGATTCTTGGTAAGGTTTAAATAAAGATCAAAAATACAGCTGGTTTTGATAACAACGAAACGATTGTCTACTTAATGAATTTGGAACCCTTCTGAGAAGTGTTGTGTTGAGTATAAGCCACGAGAAACAAATTATTTTCTACCATAAAGCACCAAATCCACTGGCAAGTTTTACTACGCAAGTTGACTTCTGAAATGGACTTTTAACTGTACAGCCGCAGCAAGTCGATTTACGAACTAAGCGAGCACTTGCGTGCAATAACTTGCGCAGAAAAAGTTGCCAGTGGATTTGGCGGTTAAGAAAATATAAAATTAGATTATACCTGTATTAAAACTAACAGTCATTAATAAACTACTGCATACACGCATTGAGTGTGTCACCGTATTTGCAGTGTTAAAGGAAAGCTGCGTCTAAGTCTAGGCGTATACGGAGGCGCAGGCCACGTAGGCGACACAGTTCAGTCACAGTTTTACAATCCATACAGTTGAGCAACGCCTTTGATGTCAGGCGACGTCACCGCCCTGCAGGCTTGCGCCTTCGTATACGCCTAGGCTAATGATTAGGGAATATTGCCGAATGCTTTTTCAAACTTCTTACCAAAACAATAAGACCACTGAGAAACAAATTCGATTTAAACAAACAATATGTACCTCAAAATAGAGTGCATTTTCAGCTTCGGCGGCGATCTTGCACCCGACCTCAGAGCGTGCGAATGCCGTGCACACAGTGTCTATGGTCGTGCGAGTGGTCTCCTCTCTGCCTGGTACTCCAGCCAGGAGCTGGATGAAGTGGTCCGCTGGGTTGTAGTTAGGAGGACACGCTGCTCCTAACCTGGAGAAAAAGTAAACGGTTAGTTAGTTAACTAGAATCAATATTAACAGACTGGTAATACATAATAACTTTTACTATACGTAAATCAATATGAAATAATCCTTTCACCTTTTAAGCGCGTGGCTAAATATCGAATCGATAAAATAATACCTACAATAAATATATTAAGCTTTTTCAATACTTAGAGCTATGAAACAATTTTAAGTAATTGTTTTAAATCATCTATTGAATAATCGTTTTAGTTGTACCACGCAGTTCATAGGACGACAATAGAACAAAAAACCATGCATGTTCTCTGTCGCAGAAATACGACACGCGCGGTATGGGCACGGAAATATCTGTCGCAGAAATGCGACTCAAGCGGTTAAAATCAAAAATCAAAAATCTTTTAAGTTAAACGGTATTATCTTGCAGTACCCCTGCAGCGTCAGGATTTGAGGATTGAAGGTTAAAATTATTATAAAGTTGCATTATCATGGGAATTTAATTTGTGTGCGAAGTTTCAGGAGAACGGGTCAAGCAGAAGTAGTTAAAAAATCTGTCGCATGATTTAAAACAAACAAATATACGAAATGAAGCTTATTAAAACCATTTAAAAATAAATAACATTTTATTCTAACAAATATTTGCCCGTTTGTTACACATCGAGACCCCTCCGTGCTCGGAGAGTATGTTAAATAGTTGGTCCCGGGTGTCATACGAATACCTATAACAGTCGTTACGGGAAGTCAGAAGCCCGAAAGTCTGACAACCGGTCTAACCTTAGGATATTGGCATTGCCCAGTTACTGGGTTGCGGAGGTCTGATGGCAGTCGCTTCGTGTAAAATACTGGTATTCAGCCGCATCTGGTTAGACTGGAAGCTGACCCAAACATAGTTGGGAAAAGGCTAGGCAGAACATTCTAACAAATATTTAACAGTTTTTTTTACCCATATTAGGAATACCAAGCTAGTGAAACAGCAGATACAAACGTGGTAAGAGGAGGAAGGTACTTAAGTGGCATAATGATTTAAGCCAATTTAGCACATACAGTACATATTGTATTACGTAAAAGTGTCTTAAGAAGCTAAATCCTTGGCGACACACCCAACCTAATGATATATTTTAAAAGCATATATAGCATATAGCAGTTGGGTATAACCCGCGCCATTTATCAGCTGCGACAATCCAATTTCCCTAAAATTTACGAGACCCAAATGGGAATCGCTTTCCTATCTTAGTTTGTTACGTTTGGAGTGCATTAAAAGAGCTTCCACGGGTGACGATGGTAGACCGTCAGCCACCCTACTAGCCTCGCTGACTGGCTAATCTTTTCACCACGCATTTCTTGCATGTGCTAGCGTCAAAAGCTCGTGCCGGCACGAGAGAAGATGCGACATCATGTGTGGTCTTTTATACACAAGCAGCAAACCGAAGACAAGCAAAGCCGACCCTAACCGTGAAGCAATTTGAGATATGCATTTACGTAACAGACACTAACACCTATATTCTAAGACGTTCCTCCAAAACTTACTCGACTAGACTCCACCTCGACTCAGCCTTTTTCACTACCATCGGTAGTTATAGTTGACATAAACGTCCTCGACTCGAGATTTTTCCTCAGTCAAACTCATCATCTGTCAAACTCAAGGTACCTCGGAACCTACCTTAAGAAAGGAAGTGTCAAAGTTCGTATGTTACAAAAATGAATTTTGAAGACTTTATTGAATATGCTTACGATAATCCATACAACTATTTGTCGCGGTGTTATTTGCGCGATGCAGATAATTCAAATTATGACGTAATGACTCCACTCTACCTCGACTCATTTGAGGACCCCTCAGTCGAGGAACCTCAAAGTTCACTCGAAATTGCGATTAAGAATACAATTTTGGAGGTGTTTTCAAGGCCGTCCTAAGTCGAGTATGAGACAAGTAAGTTTTGGAGGAACGTCTTAGAATATGGATGTAGGCCTAGTATGAATGCTGCCACATAAGTAAATTAAATGTAAGTGAATTTTGAATCGAAGATACTGGTTTCGCACATACACGATCTGCCTAGCCTTTTCCCACCTATGTTGGGGTCAGCATCCAGTCTAACCAGATGTGGCTGAATACCAGTATTTTACGCGGAGCAACTGCCAATAGACCTCCGTAACCCAATTACTGGGCAATGCCGATATCCTAAGGTTAGACTTGCCAGACTTCCGGACTTTTGAGTTCCCGTAACAACGGTCATAGGTATTCGTGTGACATCTGGGACCGACTGTTTAACGTGTTCTCCAAGGCACGAAGGGATCTCGATGTGTAACGAACGGTCACCAATCCACAGACCGACCGCGGCAAGCGCAGCTTAACCTCGCAAATCGTATGATCCGCGTGGTTGGTAATTAGCCACGAGCCCATCGTTTCGCAAATACTATTTAATTAACAGGGTGATAAGAATAACAGATGAGAAAGTATGGGATGTTCAGGCAGGGTTCAGAGAGGGGATGGGCTGTATGGACCAGATCTTCTCCTTGAGGTGCACAGCCGAAAAACATCTGGCAAAGCACAAGAAAGTGTACTGCGCTTTCATTGATTTGGAGAAGGCCTATGATAGTGTGTGGAGAGAAGAATTGTGGTCGACACTATCTTTGTACGGGGTGGACTGGCGCTTGATACGGGCACTGAAATCGCTGTACAGGGATTCCAGTGCTTGTATTAGGACAAATGGCGGAAGAGTTGCAAGACATGGTAACTATGATGAATGGAGCATATAATATGAAAGGGATGAAAATTAATGTAACCAAGACGAAAGTAATGGTTTTTGAAAGAGATGCAGATGTATCTGAGTGTAAAGTAAAGATAGGAGATGAAAGTATTGAACAGGTGAATGAGTTTGTTTATTTGGGAAGTATGTTTACAAGAGATGGTAAGATTGACGAAGATGTGGAAAGGAGAGCAAATGCGGGAAATAAAGTAAATGGTGCTATGCATGCGGTTGTGGCTAGCCAGTCGATGTCCAAAAAGGCACGACTGGCTGTCCATAATGGTGTGCTGGTACCTATGCTTATGTATGGAAGTGAATGTTGGTCGTGGCAGAAGAGGCATGAAAGTAGAATAAATGCCATGGAAATGCGTTCCTTGCGAAGTATGTGCGGTGTAACTTTGAATGATAGACTGAGAAATGGAGAGATTAGACAAGGTTGCGGTTTAAAAGATGATGTAGTGACAAAAATTTAAAGGAGTATGCTTAGGTGGTTTGGTCATGTTGAGAGAATGAATGAACGGCGATTAACAAAAGGAATTTATAAGGCGAATGTCAATGGAAACGCCGGTAGAGGACGTCCTAGAAGGACATACATCGATGTTATTGGTGATGTTCTTCACAAAGGTCAGGTGCGTAGTACTCTCAACCGGCGTGCGTGTATGACAAGATGTATGAATGTGGATGAAGCGAAAGGGGTATGTAAGGGTCGTAGCATGTGGCGTTCTATAGTTTCTGCCTACCCCCATGGGAAAAAGGCGTGAGTTTATGTATGTATGTATTTAATTGAATTGAAAACTTTATTTATATCTACACCCGCGAGCAATGAATCCGGGTCACCAACATAAGAATTAATATCTCTGAAAACATTGTTGAACATTTTAACATTGTTTGGTCTATGTTGGTGACCCGGATTCATTGCTTCCGAGTGTATGTATGATACAGAGCTGTATTTTCGATTTAAAATTGACTTACATTAGCAAACATTCTGAAACTGGTACACTATTTCCAAATTCCGAAGAACGAAAATGCCGATGTGTTGAGAACAACACCTGACTAAAAGGAATCAGAAGCTACTTACTCTTTGAAGAAGTCGTTAGCCTGGTCCGGCGAGCCGAGGAAGGCGACCTTCCCGTCCGCCATGATGAGCAGCTTGTCGAACATCGCGTACAGCTCTGAAGACGGCTGGTGGATGGTGCACACGACTGTCTTGCCCTTGTGTGCCAGACCTTTAAGTACCTGAAGACAGAGATGGATTTATTGAAAGAGAAACATCAGTTAACTCAAAATGTTAAACTCAAATTAAATTCTAGCATTTTTGGAGTCTATTGTGTACTTTTCGTAGACGCCTACGAACTGCTACGAAAAATCTGAATTAAGCCACTCATAGCTGATGCCTATAATTTACGGAGGGTTATTGGTCAAAATTGAGACTCTTGTATCTTTACCAATAATGAAGCAAAGACATCATAGATCCTCCCATATGAAGTAGTTATCACAGGTAAAATTGGCTTACGAGCCTACTTACATGCCCGGTTTGGCAATAAAAAATTCTACCGTTGGTAAACAAAACGATTCATTTTGGTTTATAGGAACCGGGCATAAGTGACAAATAGAGCAATATGTCGCGGCTACATGCCGCAGGCCTTAACGCGGCACATCTACGAGAATGTCCCGGGGACAATGTCGTGGAACAATTCGCTCGCACACACCTGCGCCCGCTCTTGAAGCAGCGGTTTGCAACATGTCCCGCGTTAAGTAGAAATGGCGCTCATGTTGCACGCAACGTTACGAGGCAATGTGCTACGATACAGCGTCACGTAGATTTAATGTTGCGCGTCATTTTGGGGAACATTTTGTCCCCTAACAAACTACCTCGTTGATCTAGTGGTGGAAATCGCGACTGCTGATCTTGAGGTCCTGGGTTCGACCCCCAGGTCGGGCAAAGTGTTATTGGGGTTTTCCTTGTGGAATTCCTCAGTAGCAGCCCAGAGTTTGGATTTGAGCCCGGTTGATGATAATAGGCTCGCCCCCTATTACATGAGACTTAAACATAACGGCGAAAATGAGGGTGTTACTATACACCTCTGGTATATAGACGTGATAATATGTTATGTTATTGTCTCCTAGTGAATTCAAGGCTTTAGCTGATTGATTACATGCTAACTTACTTATTTCCCTGTATATAGGCCTACTTCAAATTAACTGGCGAAATTTCACAGGGTTACTAGATATCATTAATAAAACACATTCAAATAAAAATTAAACCTAAACTTTAGCTAATTAGATAACGTGTGCGCTCTTCGCTACTGCATTGGTTTGGTATTTTTTAATTGTAAAAAATGTTCTATTAATGATATTTATTACCTCCGTGAAGATTTGCCAGTTAATTTGAAGTAACTCTGTAATATATTTTTTAATCAAAGCCTTTCAATACAACATACCTGTAACACATTCTGTGCCATAAAGGAGTCCAGTCCCGAAGTGGGTTCGTCGCAGAACATGAGGGGTGGATCCGTGAGGACCTCGCTGGCGAAGGACAGCCGTTTCATCTCACCCCCCGATATTCCCTTCAGCCGACCCGGGATGCCGATCACCGTGTTCTGGCATTTTGTTAGCGCCAACTGCAAACAAAATGGTGTATTAGAAAAGATTTAGACCAAAATAATTCATCCACCGAGTAGTATTTGATGGACTTGAAACCCATACATAAAACCTTCAATATGATTAAAAACTTATAGGCGGATAACCCGCCATCCGGTTTCTTCTAGGTGATGGAAAACTTCCCGTAAATAAAAGAGAACGATAATTGCGTTAAAAGGATGATATCATTCTTCTTCACGCTAATGACAACATAAATCTATCACCAATTAAGGAATCGAGAGGAAACATGCAGACATGGGAGTTCCAAAAAATTGTCGACGGTGTGTGTGTAGTCTGCCAACCCACACCAGGCACGCGCGGTGAACTAAAGCCTAAACCCTTCTCATTCTGAGAAGAGGTCTGTGCCCAGCAGTGGGACAGTAATAGGCTGATAATACTATCACTGATCATTTTGCTAAGAGTGATGATTAGGGCAATATTTCGTTACCATTCCGGTAGTGGTAGTAGAAACAGTAGACCACAGACACTACGGCCCCTAATTAATAAACAGCTCTTATTTGAGAGATCCCTCAGTGTAGTTGTAAAATGACCAGAGAGGTACAGTCACGTGTAATAATATGTATACACGTAGCGAACTTAAAAAGCGAATTTGTTTTAGAAAATAAAGTGTAATTAAGAAATATTAGAAACGGTAATTCGTGTGTAATTGTAAAAACTATTTGTAGAATATTTCATAATTCTAATAGATATTTTAGAAGGAAATCGCTTTTTAATTTCGCTATGTGTATACATATTATTACACGTGACTGTACTTAAACAAGAAATGTTGTCAAATGTATGGAATTCTACATCATGGTAGCTGCTGTTGAAAGATCTCTTAAATGAGAGATGTCTATTAATATGGGCCAAATAGCCAAATACTCAAACGCTACTCAATCTTAAGTTGCCGTTAATTTCGTGCTGTCACTGTCACTTCGCCTTAGAGTGACAGTGACAGCACGAGACTTAATGGCAACATACAATGAGGGTTTTCTGAAAAATGTTCTACGTGAAATGGCGGCACTGTAGCGTCAGGTCCAACCACCTGTCAAAATACATACACGATTTGTATTTTCCGAACATTATTTTGGTTTATTTATTCTTAAAAACGTTACAAAAGGAATATTGTTTTCTAAAATGCCACAGTGTTGTGCAGTGCCTATGTGTGCAAATAAAACAGGAGGGTGACTTTTGCGTCTCTCTTTTTGAACTCAATCTTCAGTTCTGCAACCTTTCATCTAGGCCGTAATCCATAATAAAATCAATAACACTTCCAATTACGTAGAATTTCACTAAAAAATTATACGTTCGGTAAGAATCTGTGCTATCTGACAGCTGTTTGGACCTGACGCATACGAAGCGCCGTCTGGTGGCAGTAAAAGTATCGAAAACCCTCATTGAGTAGCGTTTGAGTATTTGGCCATTATAGTATTGATATGATACGTCATTCAATAAAATGTAATAAAACCATTTTTTTGGAAGACGTACTTAAATCTTGTTTTAACATTCAAAATGATCATCTGCCAATTCAGTTTACAAAAATAACTCTATCAAATAAAACAACTCTAATTTAATATAGGTATGTATGTAGATGCTGACATTTGATGTAAAAGCACTTATATCCTTAATAGCATCATAAAGATAACATTAACAACCTACATAATCTCCGAGTTTGACAATCTTATTCAAATAAACATACATCTGCATGTCGCAAATATTAATTAAATGGTATAAAACCAAGATTTTATAATAATTATTATGTTAATTGCCTTAACAAATTAGAAAAACTTTTGAGATGTATCAATAGCACTTCTTCTTTTCGTGTGGTTAGTTACTAACCTGGCGTCAAAGTTTATACCGCCCATGGGCCTCTGACTTGGCTTCACATGCCGTCGAAAAATATATCTCAGGCATGCCGGTTTCCTCGTGATGTTTTCCTTCACCGTTTTTAAGCAAGTGATAATTATACAATACGCACATGAATTCGATAAGTCAGAGGTGCGTGCCTTGGGTTCGAACTCGAGACCTATGACTTGGCAGTCCAACGGTTACACCACTAGGCTATCACTGCTTGGCAATAGCACTAATAATATAATATTATTATTCCAACTTGTATTTGTCCCACCACTGGGCAGAGGCCTCTTCTGATACAGAGAAGGAACGGGTATTGATCAGCAAGCTTGCCCACAGCTTGTTAGTGATTTTCACGATGTTTTCCTTCACCGTATGTTAGAAAATACTTTTATAAATACATTGAAAAAGTTACATTGTTACATGCCAGGTTTTGAAACTGCAACCTGGCACTCAAAAAGCAGGTCCACATACTCCGGTCCACCACGACCCTCAATGGCACTACATATTTAAATTAGATTATTTAATAATGCACCTAATATGTTGAAAAAATAAAATTGACAATAATCATAAAAAATGCGTTTTGTGATTCTCAAAAAACTACATTTCAAGGACTTTACGTAGATTGCTTCATAATCACCTACTACGTAAACATACTAGGTATTGCCTCAAGAACAATCATTAATAGCAATTAATATGGAATTAAAATAAAACAATAAATGTAACTTAACATATGTTTTACATTAGGTAATTACAAAGAAAACAAAGGTGTACCTTCAAAATGGTTCAAAGAATTCCAATGAAAAGTATTGTAATACAAAATAGTTAACTAACACGTAATAAAAAATAATAATCATTCTTTGGATGATAAATGCACTATGCCACTGATGTTTAAAATATATTTTAGATACCTACGTAAAATACTCTACTTTGAACAAAAACGATCTAACAAATAGGATTGACTGAAACTATTGTAGCTGAAACTTTCTATGCGAATTTAGGGGGGACGCTGGCTTGACGGCGCCGGCGGTAAAATGTCCCATCAAAACATTGAAATATTCTCAAATGCTGTGAGATCTCAATTTTTGATATTTTGTATTTCGAGGTTACTATTTAGGCACCAATTTTTGAGCTGAACTTTTTGCCAACGCTGTATTAGTTTCTGAATTACAAGGTCATGCTGACTAGACGTCGAGCCAGTATTCCATCAATAACATGTGCTTATAACTCGAACAGTATTGAATCTGTAATTATTTCGTTTTAGTCTTTATTTAGGCACAATTTTTTGGATATCACAGTAATCCTGAAATCGTTGGTGGGGGGACACTGGCTTGAAGCCAACATTTTTTTTTTCTTGGACAAATCCAAGGCGAAATCAAGGCGAGGGGGTCTGCCGGACTCTTACCGGCTAAAAACCCACGGTGTTCCACCTTCTAACCTATGGCCGGGGTCACGGGATTTTGGCTTGACGCCAACCTAACCTAACCTAATGGTGCGTCCAGACGCGCCGCGAATGCGCCGCTCGCGCGCGTGCATTTCATGTTCGTACAAAGCTCTGCGCACCGCCCGCGCGCAGTTCGCGAGCGGCTCGCGAGCGGCGCATTCGCGGCGCGTTCGTCAGGTCTGGACGCACCATAACCTTGCCTGAAAAATATTCAAACGCAACATTATTTAATAAGATTCACTGTTAGTATAATGTCTGTGATTTTATAGCAAATGCAGAAAATGTAACATTCTGCATAGTTGTCTTTTAAATTAGAAACTAGTTCAGTGAGAACGAGTTGGATACTACAAAAAAATTCAATGTCATCTGAGTTTGTCCAATACTATGTAGTTACCAGTATAATTTATTTTAAAACGTGATTATCCACATGTCAGTGGTGACAGATAAAACAGTCTTTACATATATACATACATAAACTCACGCCTTTTTCCCATGGGGGTAGGCAGAAACTATAGAACGCCACATGCTCGTAGCATGTGTAGCATGAGCGGTGCTGTGACCAAGCGTGGTATTTAGAAGACCCCCCCCTCCCCCCCTGAACTGGTCACGTATTATGGGTATGTTCCCTTACATTCATCTAACCATCTGTTATATTTATAAAAGTACAGTTTCGTCGCCATCTCACCTCAGTAATGACTTCTTGAACTCGTCGCATGCGCTGAGCGTACGGTATGTGCCTGTCCATCCGCACCATAGCCTATAGAGAAAAACACCATACAAAATTAACATAATCAAAACATAAATTACTAAACACACAAAAATAGTAACCATAAACACATCATAAACAAATATAATATTTTGAGCTCGCCTTTCATGGTTCTGAAGCTTTGTATTCAGAGTAATTATTTTAATATCATAGATGTTTTTTGTCATGGTGTCAAGGTTCTGTCGGCTTGGACAGACTGGTTTTATTTTTAACAAACCGGTTTGTCTATGCTACTTAAGTTTAGGAGATATTCCACTAGTAGGTATGATGTTCGTAGTCATCGTTTATAACGATATAAAATATGGAGTTCATTATCCCATTGATACAATTAGGAGTCTTTTTTCTAGCATAATTTTATGGTTGGATTGATGTGAAATCTCTTCGGTAAAACTTTAGAAATAACTTACCTTAATATAGTGAGGAAGGGCGGGGGACGGAAGGAGGGAGTCCCCCTACATTCCTGTACCACCCCCACTTGCCGGAGGAGGCGTATGTTTTGCACCTTGTATCAATTTTGATACTTTTGGTACAAGGTGTACATCAAAAATTATCCAAAAAACTTGCAACTCACCTGGAATATCAAGTGCTCCTTCACTGTCAGTGTGCCAATGAACAGATCCTGCTGCTGAACGTAAGCTGACAGTGCTGAAAGCGCTTCAGGTGTGGCTGGCTGACCATTCAGTGCCCTTGTTCCACTGGACAGCACTCCGCTTGGAGTGCGGAATGTCAGAGTGTTGAGGAGTGTGGTCTTCCCGGCACCGGATGCGCCCATTATAGCGAGCAGTTCACCGGGATAGGCGGCTCCATTTACTAAGGACATAGTAGGCGAAACTTAGCCACATAGTAGGCAATATTTCGAATACAAGTTGTAGGAAGCCAGCAGGTAACCAGGAAACCAGCGCTGTGGCTTCGATTCGCACGTGAGACCCAGCATTATGCTGAGCGATGGCCGTTTTACGCGGATGTGACGGAAATTATTCGCAATAGTTTCTTTTTGGTTTTGTTTTATACTTTTATTTTATTTTTGTGCGTCATGTCGTCGCGAATAAACAACTTTTCTTTCTTTCTTCTTCTAGGCAGGGTCTGAAATTCTAGAAACAATGTTTCGGAGATTTTCTCATCAAAAACTGTAGTAGTGTTCACCATACAATTGTCAATGTTTCAGAAACACGTAGATTTTTGTTTCTGTTACAGTGTTTTAATTAAATGTTTACAAATGAATACCTACAAGGTTTTATTCTTATCATGTCAGTTTAAAAGTTTGACACAAGGCTAATCAGAGGTGAGAAAGGGACGGGATATTAACAGACCAGTAAAGGATGACTCACGCTAGACCGTGCCGGGTCAGAGCCGGGACCGGGCCGGAGATCAACATCGCATACATTTTGTACCGAAGCAAGAACTCAGTCGCTCAGTGCTGGTTATTTAGCGTCAGTGATCAGCCCGGAAGCAACGGAGCTTCGGTACAAAATGTATGCGATGGTGATCTCCGGCCCGGTAAGCCATCGAAAGAACGGCAACGGCTCTTGTTTTTATTGCTGATTGGGAATAATTCTGATTCCTGTCATGCAAAAACTGGGTAGGTACATACAGAAATTGTCTTTGTTGCTAAGACTATCCTAGATCATCAAGAAAACATTCGCATAATACGTGGTTTTTTTTAATGGCTTCGTTCGAAAATACGTAGTTACAGTGCAACAAAATGAAACATCTTTTGACAGCTGTCAGATTTATTAAACTAGACATGTCTTCGGTGACGGCACCGAAGACATGTCTAGTTTAATAAATAGTGGTCAAATTCGGCGGTCAATCACGGGATTGGCCGCCGAATTTGACCACTAGCCAATCGGATTGCTCGACGAGCTTCCGTTGGCACACCAGTAGTTGAATGTGAAACGTCAAAGTCAAAAGGTATTTCTTAGATTTATTGCACAGTAGTTAATAAAAAATACTTTGAAATATCAACACAACAAAACTGGTTGTGGAACATTAAAAGTAGTAAAAACGGTCAACTTGCATCCAAATGCGTTCTTACTAGTAAAGATATTTTTTAACAGACTCTTGTCATCTAGGTATACTCTATAATAATATTACAAAGAGGAAAAGATTTGTATTTTTGTATGTAACGAATAAACATAAAAACTACTGGACCGATTTCAAAAATTCTTTTGCCGTTAGAAAGCTACATTATCACTGAGTAACATAGGCTACGGGCGGAGCCGTGAGGACACAGCTAGTGTTATATATAATACATGCTTATTATATCCAGGATACCAAAAAACTAAGGCCTTGACATAAAGCCAACGCTTATTCGAAACTATTTAATTGTGTCTTATCAGGTTTTACGATTTTTATCTAAAATGAATTAACAATTCGAAGATATTAGACATGATAAAATGCAAAATATTCCTATAAGTAACTACGTAGAAATAATGTGAGAACCTGCGAACCTGAGAAGTTACTAAATTATTATACAAATGTACAAATGCTATCTTGATTGATCTAAGTTTATTATGATTTTATTCTATAGCGATCAATATCTGTGTGATATTTGAAAAATATAGTAGATAATACAATGGGCATTTAATTTTCCACTTTAAAACGTTATATTTTAACATAATATAACTACATAGTAACAGTCAATAATTTGGTTACTAATTGATATAACATATTTTGTTGCTAAATACTAGTTTTCTCAACATTTTCGCTCAATTATTATTTCCAAAACACATGATCTTCCGTGAGAGACCCTCCCTGGGTAAATAAGCATGAAGTCAATTATTTCGACAGCCTAAAAGATAAGATCATAACGTCGCTGCGTTTGCAAAATCTGCTATGTATTTTTTTTTTTGAATTTCAGTTTTTGATGCTATTTTATAATACTTCTCAAGCCACGTGCGCTGTGAAATCCGTTTTCTAATAATTTATTAGGTTAAGGAGATAGCAATATCAGCTATGTAATTTTGGTCAAAAACGGTTTGAAAAATCCTCTATGTGTACAAAGAGACACTTAACGTATTTTTATTTCAATGCGCGCCTCTTAAAATTGCGCTTCAATATGACAAAGCTGGTTTATTATTTTAAAATAGTGTGGAAAATCCGCTAAATGTTCTAGGAAAACCAACAATGAAAATTATCTAGTAGAAGCATAAATCCGTCGTAAGGCGACGGTATTTACAACCCAAAAAAATTCGCCATGTGCCCAAATTCACATAAAAAAACCCTAGCACCTGTTATATCACAGATAAAGGCAAAAAATATATATTTATAGATGTCCCGAAATAAAGTCTAATTTTCTGCATACTAAGTTTTAAAATGGTGTTATCAGTTTGGGAAAAAAACTGTTTTTGCTTCGCCGGTAAGTTTGGTTTTTTTCCATAGCGGAATTTGCAAGCGCAGCGACGATAAGGAACCATATTACTGAACTAACCATTTCTTAACAGCTGTTTCCTCTGCTGGAACATGCCACTTGTAGAGGGCTTCCAGAAGTTCCAGATGCGTCTGGATCTGGATCTGGACTCTGTGGCGAATGCGTTGATATCTGCCCAAGTGTATGTGACCTTCTCCACTCCCCCAATGGCTCCATAGTTGCGGTGTGATGGTATCGCCAAAGTTACTTCGCTGCCACTGCCGCGTGGTGTTGATTCTGGCGTTCGATTGTCCTGAGGAAGGATAACATGGTCAGTTAAAACACTTTGTTGAATAAAAACAGAAAAAGCCTTCTTTATAACTACACTAGCGGCCCGTCTCGGCTTCGAAAGGTGGTCATTTTTCCCGTTTTTGCAACATTGTTCATTTATGCCCCGCTCCTATTGGTCGTAGCGTGATGTTATATAGCCGATAACCTTCCTCGATAAATGGACTATCCAATACAAAAATATTTTTTCAATTCCAACCAGTAGTTCCTGAGATTAGCGCGTTCAAACAAACAAACTCTTCAGCTTCATAATATTAGTATAGATAATACAGGGCATTTGAATATACACTAGCATGCTCATAGCCTGAGGCCTATCGTCCACTTTGGAGACTGACAAGATGTGTTAATTGGGTTTTAAAATTACACTCATGACTGCCTAGTTGGTCTAGTGGCCGCAAGCGACTGCTGAGCATAGGGTCTTGGGTTCGATCCCCAGGTCGGGCAAAGTGTTATTGGGTTTTTAGCAGCCCGGTGTCTGGATTTGTGCCCAGTTAATGGCAATAGGCTCACCCCCTATTACATTGGACTTAATCTTAACTGACGAAATGAGGGTGTACGAAAAACACCTCGGCCGAACTCTTCGGATAACAAGGCGTGATGTTATGATGTAAGCATAACTTTAAATATATTTCAGCGTGTATGATGATGACGAAGAACAGCTCAAAGCCGCTGGAAGTACCGTTTACAAAAAGAGCTACGGTACGACTGTCTTGATTGAATCTGGAGAATGATGGCCTGTAGTATTCTCCTATGCTTTCGTACAACACACTGCGGTTACAAAGCAAAGTAATTGTGGTATAATGCTTCCTAGTTTGTTGCCACGGCGTGTTCGTTTCTACGCCTACGTAGAACGCCAGACCCTGGTACATTTGGGGTCTTCCTTTGTAAAAGTAAAAATTATTCCTCTAGCATAATAAGGTGACTAGTCAACCTAACAGCATTGAGAATATGTACCTAGCCTTGTAATTTCCTGTTCTCTTTTAGAGGAAGTGTCAAAGTCAACATTGAAAATGTCACTTTTCCAATAGATATTCATTATGATTAGGTTTAATATTATGATTAAGAGCCTCCGCAAACCACAAACTTTCTAGGTGAGTCGGTTTCTGAATCAGTATGAAAATGTATGGAAGTGCGAATAATAACAATTCGGTTTCCCTTATAAAAAAGTAATCGGCCAACTATCGGGCGATAGTCTGCAGTCTGTGGGGGCTTTTATGGCAAAATACTTAAACGCTACTCGATTTTAAGAGGAAATGCGTCGGCATTTAGTCCATACAAACGTATTCCTCAGTTTCCTCCTTGGATAATATCACTAGAGCAAATATTTTTTACCATATGATATATATCTACCACCACTATGTCCCTATGTTTTGTTTTTGTCAATAAATGAATTATTAAAATAACTACACCGGCCTGCAAAAATAAGTATCACACTTTTAAAATTTCAATTTTTTCTAAACTAGAAGTTAGAGATTTAAAATAAAAAAAGTTTTATAGAAATTTTTATCAGCTTTCTTTGAAACTATAGTAACAAAGTTAAACTCTTTTTTGAGTCCTTTTTGTTTCGAAAATATATCTTGTGTACCTAAAAAGTTATTGCAATTTTAAAAGTGTGATACTTATTTTTGCAGGCCAGTATAGAAACGTAAAAATTTTTCAAAAATCAACTGGTTTTATCACCGTTTTCAAACATCTGGCAAACAAATTTGACGAATATAAAAAATAGAAGAAAAACATGTTGTCATAACCAAAGTCTTTCTTAAATTATTACAGAAAATCTATTAAAATCGGTCCAGATTTGAAGAAGGAAAGAAGGTAATACGAAAGTACGATTTCGCTAATATTGCACAGGAGGAATCAGTCCGAGATTCAGATGTCTCTTTCGCGCTCATTTGGGAAGGTTTGCGTGAGGGGTCGGAACCTATTCAAATTTTTAATATCTTGCAGTCCGCGTTTCTTCTTAAGTTGCCATTAATTTCGTGCTGTCACTGTCTTTTTAAGGCAAGTGACAATGACAGCACTCAATATTAAGTTGCCGTTGAGTATTTGGCCATTAGTCTTATAAAAAGGTGTACCTTTTCTTACACTGACGGTCACCTCACGCAAGTTAAATTCGATTTGGTCGATATTATTTTTAGTAGTGATAATTATAACACCGTGTTGCGTAGGTTGGACGATAATTAATTCATTCTTCGTCAATGTCGCGAAAGATATTTAATAATAATATGCAAGTTAGTCTCAAACAAGTTTATACATTAAACTGATATATTTAACGCAGATAGAAACTTTATACCCCGATTCTATCCGAAATTCCAAAAATTAAGAGATAATTATGTAACATTATAGTGTAGACAATAGTCAGCGTCTGAGATTAATATGTAAAATAGGCATTTAATTAAAAAGAAATAAAACCTAGCACTACATATTCTATAGTACGAGTTTGACCCCGAAAACGGGGCAAGTGGTACATTTTATTAAAAGGGGCGACATCTAATGGCAACGGGTGCGTACACCATATTTTTGTAGCCTTTGTTCAAAAAACAAGAGACAGTGCGGAAGCGGCATAATCATCTCTACTAAGTTGTTTAATATGCAAATTTATATATGCAACAAAGATAACAATACATTTATTAACATTATAAATAATATATGTAAAATTGTAAATATCCAAATTCGGCCGTGTGCAAGTCACCTTTATTTACCAGTTCTCACACCTAGAAATACCGCACATTAAGGATGCCATAAATAGGCACACATACATTAATTAAAAAAACACTATATGGAGCATTTTACGAGTATCTTATCAAGCGATTGGCTATCAGATTTTGAAGAACTTCTTTTAACAACTCGTGTTCGCTTTCATAGACATTCATAACTTACACAACAGTAACTGACAAAGCTCCTTTATCATGGTTATTATTTGCTTTATCTGTCAGGTACCGAAATATTATCAAGGCCTAAATAAAATACAAATAGGTTCCTATTAACGATAGCTCATACATACTTACACACACGCCTTTCTCCCATGGGCGTAAGCGGAAACTATAAATCGCCACATTGTACGATCCTTACTCGCCCCTTTCGCTTCGTCTACGTTCATACATCTTGGGAGTACCACGCACCTGATTTTGTAGAACATCACCAATAACATCAATGTATGTCCTTCTAGGGCGTCCTTTATCGGCATTTCCGCTGACGTCCGCACTCATATCACATTAAAATCAGCAAAGTTTGTATGTAAATATTACATTTCTGCATGAGACTGTTTCGTATTATATAAACATGTATTATTATGCCAGAACACAGACTACTAGTAATTGATAACCTCTTACTTAACATTTGATATCTACTCAGTTACTTATACCTATATAATTCCGTGTTCCTGGTAATTTGAGTCTTTGTCCTTTGTTGTGTATGGTAAATTAATGTAGGTACCTAATATTATAAATAAATAGCTGTAATTAAGCGCTTGAACACTGAAAGCTTTTATTGGAATCACTATTTTATTGGGGTTTATTAGCCCGAATATTAGATTAGGTAAGTGAGTGTATTGACTTATTGCAGTCTACGAGTTAATCACTCAATAATGACTGCAACAATACAGGGGTGTAAACGAAATCATGTAATTCCTTCAAACCTCGTGATGTACTGCTGACATAGATTAACCCAGCATGGAACAATTTCGGATTCAATAAAAAAATGACATGAAGTAAACACGTGATGCATTTTAGCGCCCCGAGTTAAATGACCGCGCGGCGAGCGATAGCCGCGCAATTCGCTCGGGGCGCTAAAATGCCTCACGTTAAGAACACATGTTGACTTCTTGTATTTTTTTTTATTGAATCCAAAAGTATCCCGTGTTGGGATAATCTATGTCAGCAGTACATCACGAGGTTTGAAGGAATTACATGATTTCGTTTACACCCTGTATTATAGCAATGTAATTTGGTTTAATTTGCACGACATTTGACAAATGGTCACCTGTCGTCTTTCCAATCTATTTTGGGGTCGGATTCCAATCTTATCAGATGCGATACACAGAAGTCCAATATAACGTTGCTCATTTTAGGATACCAGTTTTTTAAACGGAGCGCTGCCATCTGGCGTGACATTTGATAATTATTTCAGATTTATGATCGACGATTGATTTTTGGTTTAGACTTTTTTTTTCCAAGGACCCCAGAAGCCATGTGAGTAATAAAAAACGATAACTAGGTTAATACTTTCGTCCAGGTATTTTTTTAAAATCTATTATTCAAAAGTCATAGAGTATACGTTTTACGACTATATAACAACCCTGAAATGGTTTTCTAGTCATCGAAAGTCTACTAAAAACATTTAACCCTAATAATGTGTCTTCATCAATGTATCAACTTGTCCCCTCGCGGAAGTATCGGTTTTCCGATAAGTGTCTGCGTTATCGCATGGAAAACTGTTATGCTGTAGTAATTTGATGCCCGTGGCATTAGCTTTTTCTTCTTTTTAAAGTAAATACCGGTAAAATGGAGCTATTTGATAACCACGGAGCTAATTGGGAAGGCAACGCAAAACTAAAGCAGATGGCAGCACCTCCATACTTAGTTATTTCCACCAATCAGAACCATCAGATTGATATTAACAATAATGTCAAACACATTGCAACCAATAAGATTGCAGTGGAACAATTGAAAGTGGCGCCAATAGTTCCACAGTTGCCTACCCCATTAGCATGAACATGGCACAGGAGACTTTTCGACATATTAAACTACGAGTATATCTACAATTTTAAATATTCAATACCTAACATTGAAATCTTATATACGTGGCGCATGTGGCAACTGCTGAGCATGGGGTCTTGGGTTCGATCCCCAGGTCGGGCAAAGTGTTATTGGGTTTTTCCATTAGCAATTTCTCAGTAGCAGCCTGGAGTCTGGATTTGTGCCCGGTTAATCGCAATAGGCTCGTCCCTTATTACATGTGACTTAAACATAACTGGCGAATCGGGGGTGTACTAAATCACCTCTGCCGAACCCTTAAGGGAATACAGGCGTGATGTTATGTTATGTACAGGAAGCACGTTCCTTAACTGAATTCTAGCTCCGTGGTTTTCAAATAGTCGTCGTTTTTTTTTGTGTATGGTTCAGATTAACGTTCTATCTACTGATTAGTTAATTAAATGCAAAAATCGGACTTAATGGCTATGAGGTATTCTATAGTGCCTAATCTTGGGTCATTAATTTATTCGTCATTATGTATCATATCATGCAACGATATTTTGATAATGCAATGGCTGTTGGAGCTCTAGGGCCTAAATTTTTTATAGTCCAGATCAGGGCTGGCCGGGGTCATTTACGGGCCAATACAAATTACGACATGGACTGGAAGACCAAATACATAAATCTACAACATTAAGCGCTTCGCAGGTCGCACAAATATGAGTCGCAGGCCGTGATTTGGGAAGCCCTGGTTTTGATAATAAATATCCACACATTCAATGACACCAATTCGTTTCTAACATAATGAATTCCTAAGAAACCCGACGGTGTTTAATTACCACACGGAATTAGGGGAGTTCAATATCCGGAACAGAGTGTCAAGTTACCACCACGTGAGCACACGGGAGCTACGTAACACCCGGTATAAGCCGCTCAGAGCCGAAAATTAGGCGCTAACTTTACTACTTATAAATATTAAAAAAGGAATATCTATACTAATACACTGGCCTGCAAAAATAAGTATCACACGTTTAAAATTTCAATTTTTTCTAAACTATAGAAGTTAGAGATTTAAAATAAAAAACGTTTTATAGCAATTTTTATCAGCTTTCTTTGAAACTATAGTAACAAAGTTAAACTCTTTTTTGAGTCCTTTTTGTTTCGAAAATATATCTTGTGTACTTAAAAAGTTATTGCAATTTTAAAAGTGTGATACTTATTTTTGCAGGCCAGTATATTATAAAACTGAAGAGTTTATTTGTTTGTTTGAACGCGCTAATCTCAGGAACTACTGGTTGGAATTGAAAAAATCTTTTTGTGTTGGATAGTCCATTTATCGAGGAAAGTTATAGGCTATATAACATCACGCTACGACTAATAGGAGCGGAGCATACATGAAAATTGTTGCAAAAACGGGAAAAAAGTCCACCAGTGTGAAGCCGGGACGGGCCGCTAGTGAATTATAAGAACACTACAATAGGAAGGGTGTTGCCAACTGTTCCACTAGATTTAAATATGGAATACTTCTTTTTGTGAAACGGTTTCTTTAAAAATAAAAAAACAGCAACATAACTTGCAAAGCATAAAATAGAATGGAACCTTTTTAATGTTCAAGTGACGACCTTAATTAACCTTTGAAATCGTGGCATTGAAGTCATGGTGGCTACGTTAAATTACGACTTTAATTGAGATTTTACCATCGATGATGAGACCAAATTACAGCATCGTGCTTTTTTTATAACTGATTTCTCATAATATAGTTAGATATAACGTAGATTTTTCTTCATTCTGTGTTTAAAATAAAGTCATAATCATCATCCTAGTATTTACCAAACTAAAATAAATATTTTAAGCTTAGATTAAAGATTCGTCTCTCTAACTAGATACTGCCGTAAGTTTCGTTGTAACCAAAGAGTGTTGCAACCAATGTGTGGCGTTGACATGCCGCGCGTTCTATTAAACTGCTCATAATCCAAATTAAAATGCCGGTTTACATAGTGAAACTAGTAATAAGATCGTTGCAAATATCGATACAAAGTCACCGCATTCAAGGAGTTCTTAGATAGAACTGTATCTAGTTTGAGGGTAGCGTAGACCAATCATTAATCTAAGATTTTAAGCAAGTCATCGTTGTCGCGTTCTGGTCCACGTTTTAACGCTGATATAGATGTGGGCCGACAACAGGTTTCAAGAATATACTCGCCTACTGGTACAATAAATGAAAGTTCCGTGTTAAATGTAATTTTATTAAAGTATTTTGTGGAATAAAGGTAATGCTATTCAGGTGCATCTGTTATTTTGGAAGCCGATACCAAACGAGATACTTGAGGAAAGGCTAGGACTATGAAGACTGCATGCAATGAAAAAGAACTATAGTTCTTTTTTTAAAGTTAGGTGATGTAAGTACCTTTTAACATTTGAATACGGAACTTATTTTTTTTTGTTCTATACAGCAGAAATCCAAAAATATTCGGGATCAGGATTATTGTTCGGAAAAGGGTGTAAAATTAATTGCGTATTCCTATATGGTCTACTAACAGCGTCTATAAAAATTAAACAAATAAATATACGAAGTGAAGCTTATTAAAATCGTATAATAAAAACAGCAGTCTCGTTATTAGCATGCTTAAATTTTAATTTGCATATTTGCACAAAGGAACTTTATTTTATACACAGACTTTATTGATATTGCTTGTTCATTTTCTCATACGAAAGGAAGTAGCCTATTGTACCGAATTGAAGACGATCATTGAAGATATAGATCACAGAATGGATCTAGATCCGAACACAGATAGATATTTTTGAATTTTTTATTTGAATGTCGCCTAAAAGCGTATTTAGCTAGATAAGACTTTATTGTATTCTAAATTACCTAATACATATTTAATCCGGAATAACCTAAATATGTTTTATTGATTAACCGAATTAGTGAATACCTACATTTGGAAATAAATGTTATCAGTTCATGTATTATTTTTCTCAGCAACTAGTCTAACCTTAGGATATCGGCATTGCTCAGTAACTGGATTGCGGAAGTCTAATGGCAGTCGCTCCATGTAAAATACTGATAATCAACCGCATCTAGTGAGACTGGAAGCTGACCCCAATATTGTTGGGAAAAAGCTAAGCAGAAAATTTTTGAGTCAGCTAAAATCAAAAAAATAGCTCTTATTTCGAAACATTCTATACTAATATTATAAAGCTGAAGAGTTTGTTTGTTTGAACGCGCTAATCTCAGGAACTACTGGTTGGAATTGAAAAAATATTTTTGTGTTGGATAGTCCATTTATCGAGAAAGATTATAGGCTATATAACATCACGCTACGACCAATAAGAGCGGAGCATAAATGAAAAATGTTGCAAAAATGGGCAAAATGTCTACCCGTGCGAAGCCGGGACGGGCCGCTAGTTTAACAATAAAGTGGCTTCGATGCGCATACGATCGCTTTGCCTTAAATAATAATAATAATAATATACCGTACCCACTGCATTTTTGCCTTCAACCGACAGCTGTTGCGCCATCAATTCAACCTAACTGTAGGTCGGACGCTCGACTACTAAAGGCCCTTAAAACTTTAACGATGACGAATATTTACCAAAATGATGTCGCAACATTCATGATCACTTTAATAATTAACATTTAGAATGTGATTACTTAATATACAAGACGAGAATTTAACGAAAATGTGAATTTTTAAATCAAATTAGAACAAAACACGAAGCTTATAACCGGTGCATTAGAAACCAGTTCTATCTTTTTTATATGTTCGTGTTAGCCCACGGAATGGATGATACAGCCTTGGTAACATATTTGACTGGTATAGACCATTCCGTCCGGTTTGTTTTCTTTTCGCTTGAAACATTAATATTATAATTACGACACTCTTGAATAAGTCATGGAATTTCTGGAACCTATATTATTTATAATACCTATTACATAAAATACGAATAAAATACGTTAGTTCAATTAATAGTAAAGGGTTGGTTTTCTTAACCAGTGAACCACTTCAATATAAGTAACAAAAATTGATCAAACAAATGGAATAGCTTTCATAGTACATACCTAACCTTTGTATTATTCTATTATAACATTCCTACATGAATAAGAATTCACGTAGCAACAATCGCAAATGATCCGTCAGCTACAATATTCTGTACCAAGACAACACGATAGGATGGTCGAAAGAATACCAAAAATGCCACAGCATAGGACCTACATACATATAATGGCATATGTACAAAAGCTGAACTCTACCTATCTACTTTTATATTAATTTATTCCATGTGGAAATTCTGTAGCTTTCTGCGCTACGCCACGCCGTGTAGCCCGTTTAAAATATTTTTCTCACGTAGTTTTAAATTATTATTTACCATAGCGAAGTTTTCAAGTTTTGATTTGAAACACAACCTTAACCCCTGGGTGAAGACAGGAAGATATCTGGTAATAGGTTTTATAATAGAGTTTAAATTGAATGAATGCGCTTCTAGTCGAACAGTTAAATGATCACTGGCTAGATATGTGACTTTATTACTGACTGGAGTTAGTAACTACTTCTTGTAGTTATCTGCACAGTTTATCATGCCAAATGCAACGTCTGCTCTTGAATTAAGTAACTATTCACTTCCTATTTATTTTATATCTATACAAATGATTTACCTTGTTGATTTTTTAGTACAGTATCTTTCACACAAAGGCTATTTTTACTCGAAAATGTATTAATAAAATATAAATACAGTTTCTGTACTTACTGGTGGAGAATTACTGTATGCAACACGCTGGTTATCAACAGATGATGTGATCAGAGGCTCATGCTCTTCGTTTCCCGCCGTCATTTTTATTTATTTCTTTATCACAAATTAAATATTAAAAAATAAAATTAAAAAATCACTGTCATATTCACACAGATTCACGAAAACTTGTTACGTCACAATTTTTGGTGGGAAAACTGTGGTGAAGCGCGCTGGGGCAGGTTTCGTAGCGTTGTGACTGTTGTAATAGGTACGAACGGACAAACTAAAGCGCTCTATTGACTAATCAATGTCTCGTGGACATTAAACTACGTTTTGTCAGTCTACAAGTATCTCAGCCACTATGCATTCTTGAATTTACATGAACATGTGCAATCTTATTAACTTAATGATAATTACGTTTATTTAGACGTGACTTTATTTCTGGCTCGTTTTGTTTAAACTTACAAAGGCTCTTTCTTATAGTTACGATAGCGAGACAAATTAAATCTAATAAAGATATGAAAAGGTTGTCTGCTCGCTTATAGGTAAGTACAGCGACCTTTCTGTTCTTTAATTCCTAACTTCCAACAGTTCATGGCCCACTTTTTACTATACTTAAAGCTGTTTTATAATCAACTTTTGTGATTACTGCTAGAAGAAAAAACATAAGTAGACAAGTATAACTATAATTTATTTTTCAGTTTTTAGACGTGACATGACAAATACATAACGATTATTTTAAAAATAACCGCGCATACTATACCTAGATAATTTCAATACAAAATAAATTCAGTAGGTAAGCGGCTCGGTCTATATGAGGTTTTTTTTACATAATTAGGTAGGTATATGTCATGCATAGGTACATAGGTAGGTACAAGGTTCGACTCCGGATGCGATTTAACGACCTATCTTCCTACAGACTTTAATTTCGCTAAGGAATGTCGGCATAGACTTTTATTTAAAAGCAGAAAAGAAAATAAATAAAAAACATTTAAAAAAAATAAAACAGACTTCAAAAAACCGAAAAAAGAATAAAATAATTACCATATTTATTATAAAATTACCAGTTTCAGAAGTCGGTGCTTTTAATTTGGTTCAGCGTGGATTAGCACCGATTTCTGAAAATGTTAATTTTATAATAATTATGGTAATTATTTTTTCGGTTTTTGAAGTCTGTTTTATTTTTGCTAAAATGTTTTTTTACTTTTCGTTTTTGTGGCTTTAATTAAAACATAATTGGACCTAATAAAGACGCTGCTCGTAACATAACCACATCATCACACTATGCGTACTGTTCGTCATTGGGAAGTTCCATTGTCTATCTCCGAAGTTCTTCACCAGATTTTCACCAAATTTAAATGGGACCACTTCGAAAGAATACTCTTTCAAAAAAAAAAAATTCACAAATCGGTCTATAAATGAGAAGGTAGTGGGGTAACAAACATTAAAAAAAACGCAGCCGAATTGATAACCTCCTCCTTTTTTAGGAAGTCGGTTAAAAATAGGCAGAATAGCGAAAAAACCTATTTAAAAAAATATGATTACCATGTTTCCGCTTGACCACTACCTTACCCAACGTATAACGTAGTGATTACTCCTTGGACTGTGACCCAACACTGTACCAATGCACGAGAATTGAGCTGAATCTTCCAACTGGAGCATTTGTAATCTACGGTAGGTAGGTAATTTATCACCATCTCACGTACCCACGATATCACATAAGTATCTATCTAATCAGTTGTATTAAACTGAATGCGCTTGAGCAATCCTTCGCGCAGTCAAATTCCAAATAAGGTTGGAGGCAGTAACCATAGCCTGAGAACGCAGCCATCATCGCTCCGAGTCGTCGGTGGCTGCGTTGCTCTAAGAATGGCCAATATAGTACGCATTTTTAACCAAATCCTTATAAACGCGAAAGTTTGTTTGTATGTATGGATGTTTGTTACGCTTTCACGCAAAAACGACTGAACGGATTTGGATGAGATTTGGCACACAGATAGACTATGCCCTGGATTAACACATAGGATACTTTTTATCCGGGTACATCAAGGAGTTACCCTAGGATACGGGTGAAACCGCGGGTAATCGTCTAGTTAGCTATAATTGCAATAAAAATATGTAGGTACTAGGTAAGTAGGCAGAGCCAGTTTGAATCTTCTTGGGAGATTAATTGCACGAGAAATTGTTGTGTAGGTACTGCGTTAAATGTCTTGATAACCTATGACCTTTCCTTGTGAATTAAAAAATTGAGGTATTAACAACATAATTAAAACGAATACTTACCTATGTTTGAAAGGCATCACAAGAAATAGGTAGGTACCTACTTGTTTTAATAAAATATGCGCCAACATGACTGTATCACTTTTCGAAACGCACTGATTGACGCGAAAATCATTTTCCGTTTTCATTGCGTTAGCAGATCAAATGACGCACATAACCTCTAAGGCTGAAAGTTACTTACGTACTTACCGACAGACTAGTTTTTAAAAAAATCTCTTCTGGCCATCTTTATGCATAATGTGCAATACAAGGGAAGAACATAACATAACGCCTGTATTCCCCGAAGGTTTGGGCAGAGGTGTAGAGTAACACCCTCATTTCGCCGAGCCTATTGCCATCAACCGGGCACAAATCCAAACTCCGGGCTGCTACTCAGGAATTCCACACGGAAAACCCAATAACAGTTTGCTCGACCTGGGAATCGAACCCAGGATCTCACGATCAGCAGTCGCGCATGCCACCACTACACCAATGAGGCAGACAAGGGAAGAAATATTCCTATATTTCGTCGTCCTATAAATCGTCATATTTTCCTAAATATGACGATTTGAGGACCACGGTAACAATACACCAGCATCCACTGACACTGTGATAATATCATTCTTGGACATGATACGTCGAACGAAGTACGGAAGTATGATGTTATCGGGGTTCAATGACAAACAAACATAATTAGCCCAGTACTGTCCCACTGCTGGGCACGGGCCTCTTCTCAGAATGAGAAGGGTTTAGGCCTTAGTCCACCACGCTGGCCTGGTGCGGGTTGGCAGACTACACACACCATCGAGAACTTTATGGAGCCCTCTCAGGTGTGCAGGTAATAAGTAGGTATTGAGTGTCAAACTCTTCTTATTAGGGGTGAAGGAACCATCCGTCATCATCGCCTAAGAAATACCACGGTAGAGAAAGAAACAAGGGACGGGAAAGAATAATACAGAAAGGTAAGCGTAATATAATAATTTTAATTTATTCTATAAAATGACATTTGAGATAGATGCAAATATTTTTTCAGTAAATTACTTTATACAATATTTAAACGAATCTATTACACATTTTCGTTAGTAGTATGATTACAAAATGACACATGACAAAGGAACTATTGTATGTAGACTTGAGATGTATCGTGACCCTTAACTATAATAATGATTTAGGAATATGGCTAATTAATGTTTGTTTATTTAATATTAAACTCGATGACAATCCTCTAACACTTATTCCTTCAATAATATTTGGTGATAACTTACTGGTGTACCAGAGCTTCGTTTAGACTGTTCAAGCAGGTAGCATCAGTATCACAATAAACCCACTTCATACCTCCATCGTGGATAATTCATTAAAAATTAATTCAAACATCCATTTACGCTTTACACACACTACAAGCGTTCTTGACAATGTTCTCATTATCACTCATAAATAAGACGACGGTATTATTTACATTGCACAAACGGATTGTGTAAATTAAAAAAGTATTGTGACGTTGCGCGATGAGGCGACTGGGCCGTTTAGATATAGCTGACAACTTAACAATAAGTCAACATTACCCAAACCTTAAGACAATAAAAAACATGTAATCGTTTTCATTAATAATTTCAGGATGAATTTTCTCAACATAGTATCTATGTTTACTGACAATTACAAAATCATTCTTGACATACACTTAAAAACTATAAAAATACAAAGATTTTCTAATCAAAATTAACAGTGATACATCAGTAGCAATCAATCCCCTCGCGCAACGCTACGTTTTTAATTAAAACTAATTGATATTTAGCACTATATAGGAAGCAATATAACTTACGGTATACCATGAGCCATGAGCCGAACATAGGTTTACATAGGTAAACACGTGCCAATGACACAATGCACTAAGTGACTTAAACGGAGCAAAAATAGTTCTTAATGAGTAAACCTTAACACTTCTATTTCATTTGAATATTGTTTCAAGAAATAAAATATTTTCATTAACTGTTGTATATTTTTATCTCTGAAATGTACAAAGAACTATTTATAATTAATTTTTAATGGGAAAATCTCTTTTATTTATAATCAGCTGCATTACGTTTAGTCTGTTGTTCGTTTACCCTAAATACAATATAGGTAGATGTAAAGATGGGGACACGAGCCTATGTAAAAATGTCAAATGTATGCGATATTATACCTTATTTCTATTATAATAGAGACGCTATGACCATATTGCTATTAATTAAATTTTAAACCCGATTTTTGGATATATTTTTTAATCTATTAATAAATACACATAATAAATCTTATCGGAACAGGTTCATATCCATAAATAATGCAACATTTCAAAGGTAACCAATACACTTGCTATATCATGCATGAAGAAACTGGTCGTACATATCACACCTTGACAAGAAGTGTCACGGATTTTATCAAATCTTGAACACAGAATTCTCGATATATGTCTTGTCCCAGTAATAGTGACTTCAGTTTTTTTTAGCAAAGACGCCCACGGCAAATAAAAAAATTGGTAAAGATTTCTTCTAATAGCCCTAGGTATCCCCATCTCCAATATTAAAGTTATAATTATATCGTCAGTGGAAAGGTAAAAAGACTAAAACGCCAATATACCTACTTTACAATAAAGAGATTCAAAGTATTTTTTTTAGAAAATAAACATAGTTATTTTTCTTATGGTGCGTCCAGACCTGACGAACGCGCCGCGAATGCGCCACTGGCGAGCTGCGCGCGGACGGCGCGCGTGCTTTTGTACGAACATGAAATGCACGCGCGCAGCTCGCGAGCGGCGCATTCGCGGCGTGTTCGTCAGGTCTGAACGCACCATTAGAGTATACATATTAAATAGATAATTTAATTATTTATTTAATATGTATAAGTACTCTAAGCAAAATAACTATGTTAATTTTCTAAAAAAAATACTTTGAATCTCTCTACTGTAAAGTAGGTATATTGGCGATTTAGTCTTTTTACCTTTCCACTGACGATATGACTTCAATAAGTCTACTGTGACTATTATTTTACCTAACAAACCATCATAATAATATACGATTACGTTTCATACACTTGTTATGGGAAGCTTGAGTTTCTAAACGGAAGTATTTTAAGCTTGTTTATGGCAATGAGAGGCTTATGGAACTACACTTGAGAACTGAAAAAACTGCATCAATATTTTCTAATAAGGCTTTATTTTTTTTTTGGTTATTTACATTTATTATCAGATAGGTGTTAATGTTGATTCAATAATTTGTCATTTAAGGTGATCCTAATGACAGGGTAATACACTAATTTAAAAGAAACAGAAAAAAAACTGGGTTAACGCTAGGTATATTTTTTCGTGCGTTTTATTTTTAAGGCTCTATTGTACAGACTTAGGATTTCCATTTTACAAGCGTAGGTACATTATAGAGCAATAATAATAGTTTTTTTTTTGTTTTTACCATTCGACTGCTTATAGATGGTCTTTGCGGACCGTTTCTACGTAACGGGGCAGTTATTAGCGAGACCTGAAAGGTATCCAACCAATGGGGACGAGTAAAATACTTAACCTAAGCTAACTACTTCTACTAACATCATGACTACTAGCAACAATAGCACTGCGACCCCCAATGGGATTCGGACTTCGGCTTAGGGCGTTGCTGGCGGGAGGACTGGGAGGGGAGACAGCTCGATGAGGGCTGAATTAACGGTGTGAGTTAATAATTGGTACATATAAAAAATCTGTTCGTCGTATTATAATGAATGGTTTTCATTCATCTCCAGAACATCTGATGCAGTTTTCTCGGCTATACTTGTATATTTATTTATAATAATAATACGTCAGTGCGCGTACCTAGCGATTAATATTAACTGAGCTTGAGCTACTTATGTATCGCTTATGTATAATAACCGTATTATTTAACTATTGCTAACTAATATGAGAAGGCGATCAGTCTACTGTTCACTTATTGGCAGTGTTATATGGATCATTTGGATAGATACCGCCACCACAGATTAAACACGATTCAGGGGGCGTACTCCGAAAAACGAACGTCGAAATTTCGATTCGAAATGAAACAATGACGAACTTCGAACTTATAAATATACGATCAAATTATTATCAAACAACGAACTAAAAGATGTTTATTCACATTTGAGCTGTGTTATGCAATATTGTGACATCCCATAAAAATATTAATTCTGTGCTAACGCCATCTAGTTATATTGGTAGGTCTACGCTCTATTAAATTTACTACAGTTCTGGGTATTTTATCACGCGTTGAGAAGACCTACCACAAGAACTAGATGACGTTAACACAAAATTCATATTTTTGTGGGTTGACACATTATTGCGTAACACGGTCCATTTGGGAGTGGGGTGAACGAGACATAAAATGTCAAATCGCGAAAATCGTATCGATTATCGGATCCGAAATACTTTCTTGGTTGGAAAACGTGCTCTCAGCCGAAATTTCGTAGTTCGATTTTCGGAGTAGGCTCCCAGATACTTGCTTTCAAAGTAAGTCTGCAGACGCACGCACACGTGCGTGCGCAGCTTGTTTGCATGAAATTCTACGGGAAAGTAAGGGTACTTGCGCATCAGGCTCTTTGGAACAGATGCATGGGCCTGTTTGCGTATGTGTGCGTGCGTTGGACTTTGAATTTGCGAAGCGTAGTATTTGTAAAACATAATCTGTGCTGTAACTGCACAGTTATTACCATCTAGTTTTTTTTACTACTTTTTTTGTTGTAGTTTTAAATATCCTATATATTATACAACCTATAATTGACATTTTGAATAGTCAAATATTTTTTTAGTATTTTACGATGTTAATTAATATTGTTTGTATTGCATGAAAGACGTCTTAGCGGAAGAGGTGCAGTTTACTTTTAGTCGGATCAAAATGACGCGGTTATCTAGTGTTAATCTGTATTTTTAATTAATATTTTTGACTTTATTTTATGACCTTTTAATAATAGGTGCCCATTTTTGCAACCCTGTAATCACGTCACAAAAGTCGTTTATTTTTGCCTAAATTTACCCACTATCTGAATCGATTAATTAATGTCAAAATAAGTAATGTCACTTTACCTAAAAGTGACAGCACGAGACAGCACGGCAACTTAAAATTGAGTAGATATTGAGAATTCCGCCATATGACTTTTATTTAGTCATAGCATCTAAAATTAAATTAACCATTTTGCTATAGTTACTCAAAACGATTCAAGTCATCTGTAAACGGCTGTATAGTTAGCACAATACATGGCAAAAGTCAAATAGGTCTGTGTTGTCAAAAGACGATCGATATGTCGAACTGAATTACGTTTATTAGCACTGCCACAAATCAATCAAATATCGTATGGCACAGGACATTGATCTCCATAATCCAAGAGACACTATCTACCGATCGGTTGTGGTTACCACAAAATAGACTACTGGAAAATGGTGACGGGAAATTGAAATAGTTATATCTATATAGTTATATAGGTATATATGATATATTATCGATATAAAATCTTATTAAATTATTCGATATAAAATCGCTATAATTATTATGACCTTAGTATGTCCTCATATTGGTAAGATCTAAGCACACAGATATTCTGTGGAAGCAAAAAACCAATCTAGTATTTCCGAATAAAAAACGATTAGAATAGTTCCGTGTTGATTATAAATTCATATTCCATATTAGCAGACAAGACTAATTAAAAAATTACTAATTGCTTTCGCTCGTGCTAAGTTTGCAGACGGAGGAATCAGGCGAGACAAAATGACCTAATAATTCGATCTCGGGGATCGGTGTGGCAACCGCGAGATTTAACTCAAGTTTCAATGTTCACGCGTCACTGGTTAGGTGAACTAAAAATAACTAGATGGTAATACTATGTGCTAAACGGTACCTTGTAATTTACATTGTAGCAAAGGCCACGCAAATTTGGTAATACAATTTTGGTATTATCGTCACCTTTGACGTTCAAATATTTCTGTCTACAGTTATTAAATTAAAAATTATCTAATTGAATACCCACGTTGTCACATAACTGAGTTTTGGTGACACAAAAAAAAAACAGAGTATATAAAGAAATACGGAACCAGGTAGCATAATAGATAAACTTAGTAACACTAACTGCAAACCAAATTTGTAATAAAATGAAATCAATAATGTTGAAAGTTGATTTAATACATATTGACAACTACACCGCATTCTCAGCCGCGTAACGAGATCTTTTATTAATTGGCCATCATTGGCCACTTGGAAGGTATTGACAAATCAATACTACGTCACGATTTTTTATAAAAAAAAAACTCAGTCAAAAACATTCGAACATACAAAGGTTTAAATTTCTCGGCTATCTACATCTATTGTATGGCTCAATCATGATATGTCTAATGTTATTCGAGGTAAAGGCAAATATACCTACTGAATCTGTCTTTTGTGGCTTTTGAGAAACGATAAGTTATGTTTTAAGTATTACGTAAGCACGAGGGGGGGGGGGGGTTCTTTGCTTAGCTTATTTTTATTTATTTACTTATTTTTCTAGACTTAAAAAGTGCTGCACATGAATATCAATAAAGAAACCTGATCAGTTTAAAAAAATATAAACCAATTTTTAGGGGGGGGGGGGGGGTAAAAGCTATGCTTACTTTTGCTGACAAGGGGGAGGGGTGGGTCAAAAATTACTAAAATTCTGCTTACGTAATACTTGAATGGCCCCTAAGCAGGCTTATTATATATCTGTCGAAGCTTGCTGTGGTCCTAATACACGTTCTGCATATTATGCCAAATAGCTTTTGTCACAGAGACTAAGTTTTTTTTTAAATCGTTTTATTTATGAGACGTTTGAAAAAAAAAGAAAAACATAGACCGAAGCTGTTTATATTGTCCGCTCAAACAAAATAAGATCTACATTCTTGTTTGATACGTCACAAAACAAATATTATTTGTTATGGAAAGACTGAATAGTTTTGATGCATGGTATGGGAGAGGATACATTTTCTAATTCTCACCCTATTATCCTATTAAATGACTTATCCGTAGAATAATTGTTAAGACTATGTATAATTGAAGACCACTGACATGTAATAACTGTATTGACTAAAAATTATTGACCATCGAACATTCACTTATAAGAATATACGGGGTGTAAAAATTACTTTAACGAAGCCGAAGTCTACCCATAATATACATCAAATTAAATAACACAGCAAAAATAATTGCTGTCAAACTACTTTCATTTTTAGGTATTAAAAAACATCTGGTAACTGTAGAGCGCAATGTAATGCTCCTGCGCAGCAGACTGTGCCTACATTTCTAAAATGTTGATGTTTGTTTAAAATAATGTTTATGTAGTAAGAAAAATTTACTGTTTGTTTTCATAAGAAACATTTAAAAAATATGTGACTTTGACCTTCAATATCTCCATAATCAATCGATTCCCAGATATAGCCCAATAAAAAAAGGCGAGAAGAATACGTGGCTCTACGCTTCGTTAAGGATCTTTTTACACCCGATATACGGGTTGATTTTTTAATCACAATCAATTTTTTTCTAGGCGTTATTCAGACGCCACTTTTGAACAAATTTGAGTCTTTAATTTTCAGACTTCATTTTCAATAATGGTTTCTTTGAATAATACCTAATGCCTAGAAACAAATTGGATGGTGATTAAGTAATCAGCCTGTAAATAGAGTTCGTATTTTAAGTTTAAAAATACACATTACATAAGCGAATACTCGACGTCTACCACCTTCATATTAGCAAACGATGCAATTTACATCACTTGACCTGTCAAAGTCATAATCGTATTTTAAACTCCGTAGATATATATTAATAATATTACGAGATCGGTGCAATATACTTTGCATAAAAGATATTTTTATAGTAAAATTATTACGATATGAAATAATATTTAATATTACCATGACCGGTCATTGACTAAACTGCAGCGTGACTAATCTGAGAGCTGTGTAACTTTTCACTATGATTATTAATTATTAATTCTTAATACTCGTATACAACATGTAACAGAAATAACGTAAACACCCCAATTAGAATATTCAGTTATAATCATAATACATTGTTTATTTAAGAAAACTCCTACTATTTATTGTTCACTGCATTTAAAATTCAGTCTTATGGCCTTGACATAAGGCTTCTTTATCTCAATTAAAAGATTGATTTGTAAAAAGCATGTTTTAAAATAAATTACACATATTAAAAATGGCCGAAATCGATTCTCCACCTGAATCGATTCGAAACTACTTTTAGGGTTTGCGTTATTATGTTAGGTACACGTTGTATATCGGGTATCGATACTATAGTGAACCCCATCACGCATAACAATTCACCTAAAACGTTCACAACTGCCGTGTAGCAACAACTTAACTCTAAACTATTATGATAAGGCATATTCATTTATAATAAACTTCATATCAATCGACTTTAGGTCGTGTATATTTTTACTAGAGTGTTCCAACGAGTGCTAATTTTATTCTATGCAGTGTATACAAGCTACGGATTATACGTAGTAGCCGGGCAATGTCAGCTCAGGCTTACCTAAATTACCCGTCAATTTAACATTGCCCGGGCATTATCGACATTGCGCACGTCAATTTGTTCTTAATTAGTGTATTCCGATAGTTTGATATTACATCGGTGTCTTAAGTGAGGCAAATAAATTGTTATCGATTAATACACGACAGCTTGAGGTAGCGCAAAGTTATACAAAAAACTTAAAAGCGAGTGTTTACTTTGATTACGAACATATTATGACAATGTAATACTGCTAAGCCTATGATTTAAATTATATCCCAGTAGCGACAACATTCCTTTTCATCGAAATTTCGATAATCGAATATATTTCATTCGATACAGATTTATACATCTCGATAAAAGAATATTGTCGCGAAAAAACCGTGAGGGACTCGAAATAAATGTTCAAAAATGAGGGTTTAAGTGAAACCATCATTTTTTAATTACACTTATGCTTATAATGAGAGCAATTTGCCTAATCTTATGTAACGAGGGTTCCACTATGATAATGCACGATATTTTGCTTAATTATGCAAAACCGTTATGCCCTTCAATTTGAGTTTTTAGATGTGTTAAGGTATATTTGACTTGAAGTGCAGAGTTTATAGAAGTCTCAAAGTATAAGTATAGACAATCCTCTCTTAGTTTACTCTGTTGTTATTTTAAAAGAAAATTAGAATAAAGACTGCCCAGCCCGCAGAATTTTTCACTAATGAAGTAGGGTAACTGTGAAACTAAACGCCACTTTCTATGAGTGTATGGACAGTATGGCATTATTATTGAAGGTTTCTGATGGTTATGATTGGTTGAAATAACTAAGTATGGAGGTGCTGCCATCTGGTTTCGTATTGCTATTTAATCTAGCTCTATATTCCTAATAGACCTAAAGTATCCCAGAATACCGTGCATTATAAAAGTGCCTATGTGTTAGAAATGTATATTTCAGCAGGTTTCAAGAGCGCGGCAGCCTTACACCCTTTCCTCTCCTCCACAAACACTAAACGATTAACTAGAATACACATGCCTCTTAAAAAGTAAAATTAAATTTTGATCCAACCTCTTTACACCTAACAAAACTAAATAAATCTATATAATTTTAAAATCTAATTTTTAGATAGGTTATACCTGTCTTTTATTTATCTACAGATGGAAACAAGATTTTTCAAGCCAGACGAACCGACTTATAATATAAACTTTAGTTTCACATAGTTAGCCAAATACGGCAGGTTTATTTGCATTTTTTCCTTTAAAATCCCATTACTATTCAAAGAATAAGTTATATTAACATTAAAAAGTTTAAATATATCTTTGACTTAATTATCAAACAAATGTCAGTTGCTGTTTGACAGTTAAGTAATCAGAACCAACAAAATAATAACCAAAACTCCGAACTAAACATCTTAAAATCAAGTCCTTCAACTATTATGCCTATACGCAGCACAATTCTATCACAGCCAAATCCGCCACCGCGCGCCTTGAAACCGTCTGAAGAGGCCCCCAGACATGATGAAGTCACTACAAAAAATTGCATAAATTACGGTGAATAATGCATTTCGAGTTCCTAATCCGCATTCCTTTGTATTATACTATATTAATGGACTATAATCATTGAAATACCGCATTTAATTTCTATATTAATCCAAGATAATGAGTGTCATCAATGCGATGTCTAAGGGCCAAAGTCATAGTTTTGATACATTTTAGAAATGCATTGTGTCTATCCGGGTATTTTTCGTAATAGCTAAGTGAAATCATGAGTCGTCTACTGATGGCGCAGATGACAAAATGCAGCGCTTATGTAAGGATAATTATATGGGCAAACGCCTCTTTTTTTCATCCAAACTATATTATTTAACAGGTCAATAAAAGCTAGTGCCCTCCCACATTCACGGATTTTGTGTAAACGATTCAAGACTTTACTAATGGACCGAGCGTTAGTCATGTAAACCGTGTGCGAAGAGGGCCTAAGAATGGTAGATCAAGTCTGGACACAATATCAATGTCTAAAGGTATCCTATGTCGCATAATTATATTAAATAGTGACCATCACGGTAGCTCGCTTCACTGTACCCAACTTATCATAAATCACTATCAGTCTTTGGACAACCTCGTCCCGTTCACACGTTGTTTTTTTTTTTAGTTTTTGCGTAAATAGTACATTCAAATATATAACCTGGCTGTATCCGTCAATTCGACGGTATTAACTTTGTTTCATAATGCAATTCATGTCAGAGTGAGAGAACTGTTTAATTTTAATAAAACAATATGGCGAAGATTCAGTATAGACAACACTACTTAGTGCCATCCATGAAGTCGCGCCCCACTCTTCGTCTAAATCACGTGTTCTCTCTCACTCTAAGATGAAGAGCGAGAGAGAACACGCGATTTAGAAAAAATGTGAGGCGCGTCATCGTGGATGGCATTATCTGTAGATCAGTAGGGTCAGATTTATGAAAAAAAAAACGTTTTTTTTGTTGTAGAATCTGTAGTGAGTGAGGCTGGTTTTAGAGTCACGCTGACCGTCGGCGCTGACAGCCGAAACGTATGACTTCCTCGTAAGCGCTGACCCCCCCCCCCCCCCGCACGCGCTAATTATTCTAAAACGCTCCAAGACACTCAAAGCTATTGGCCCGCGACGCTTACTAACCGCGTTGGCGAAAGCGGCACTGTAAAACCAGCCTTAGGTTCTCTGACATGGATCGCCTTAAGAAATCCGTTACTGGAAGCATATCAATATTTGACGCAGAAAATCATCTATTATAAACACCGGGGTACAAACTCACACCCTATTCCGTCCGGTAATCCTTTATCTATCGAACTAACAACCGTTTGACGAGTTTCCTAACTAATTCTCTAATTCCGCTTGCAAACTAAAATGTTTGTTAATATGTATATCACTAAGCTGATTTTTCAATAGCAAGTAAAACAATATTTGTGAACAGGACCTACCAGTTAGTAAATCAGTTCATTCGCGTGCAGGGTTGTAACCCCAGTGACGAGCGAGCGATGGCCGCTGTTCGAACGTATCATGGAGTATGTAAGATGTAACTTCATAACTTTGATACGGTTGAGCGAGTGACTTGAGGAACTTCAGCTCATAGGCCTTGAAATATTAAAATTTATCATCGAGAACTTAATACAAATAATTGAATGGTCATCCTTGTAATTTGATTTGGTTATATAACAGTTTTTATTTTGATAAGTTTTTAAGAATTACATGTTCCTCGCAAACTAGTTGAAACTATTCAAAGGTTTGTCATGCAATTTCCAAAGATGACGAAATATCTTCAGCCCTCTCTGGGCAAGAGTTATGAAGAAGCCTATAAACAAATTGTTCGGATGTCACTCGCTCTACAATTAAAAACATGGTTTATCATAACGAAAATGTTCGTAATTATTCTGCTACAAATATAATAGCTAATTCTTCGCTACAGTACCTACTATTGTTTCTTGGTGTAAAAGTTGTACAACAATTTCAAATATTACTTCAGTTCAATAAGGCGTGATTAATTATTCTTGTTAACTACTATAATAATTATTAAATGATCCATTAATACGCTTTTGATAGCACAATCTGTTCATTATAAAACCTCGAAAAATGTATACTAATGATGTTCGTTAAATATAAACTGATTAAAATGCCAAAATGATTAGTTTTCAATTACCTCGTATTTAATCGCAGTTTTTTTAATATGTAAAGCAACATATCTTAAGCTTTGCAATTTACGTACGCCATAATGTTCTAAAATAGACCTTATGTGATGGTATTACCGCTCACTTTTGATAAGCGATTAAATTCTAGCAACCAATTCAGCTTACATCCATTTTGTTGCGGAGCAAATTTTACCCTTAACCAAACTAATTTTACCGCGTTTTATATACAATTAGGCGAGTAGTAACTTTACATGAACGGTAAAACTAATCCTCGTGGGTAAAGGTCACTCGTAAAGTACTTATCACTGGTCCACAATGGGGTAAACCGAGTTTAGTTGGTGGGGTCAGCTCGGTCTCCCTTACAGAGTCTGCGGCGTGTGTTTGTGTGGGTGCCGCTTGAGCCGGCGGCTCGCGGGTCACTGTCAGTTGTTCTTGTCGAAGTTGTGGAACGCCCAGTTGAAGGACGTCGTCCATCTATTCTTCATTGCCTCGTTGAACTTCTGTCGGAAGTGGTCCATCGCTTTCTCTTCTGATAGATCCATTACCTGTTGGAATGTGTTAGTTCAGTTTTGTTTCATGTCATAACCTCGAGAAATGTAACAGGGAAGCTTAATACGTCTAGCCTGCCCCGCCCTGGCCAAGCATGCTGTTGTCTGACAGATGGTAGAACAACCATGTAACAGCTAACATAGGTTGTCGTGCAGCAGTGACACTGGTGTGACACAACTAATTTTGTGGTCGCTGTTCACTTGCTGAGCACAATTGTACGGGCAATATATCCTCTTTTATCCAGACCCATATGTCCATACTCCAAAACTGGATTGCGATCAGCTAGCGATTGGAGATGATAACGCTACCAGTGGGTCGCATCAGAGGCCACTCGTCGCGTGTCTTATGCCCAACTGTTGGGCATAAGCTATTGTCTTACTATTGTGTCAATCTCTCAATGAGTTAAGCCATTCTATATAATAATTAGAGTTACAAATACTCACTAGTGTTTCTCGTAGATATTGGAGATCTTTTTCTGAGCTAAGCTCGGGCAGACCCGTCGAGATCATCATTGAAAACAGTGACAAAATCAGATGCCCATGCTTGCGGAGGATTTTGAACGCCTGTGAAGCACAGCTTAATATGTAGTATTGTAATAACATTATACTGAACAAAGTCTTTAGATAAAGATAGACTGTGGTTATGATATCATGTTGAATTATAAACAAGGTTAATCGGAAAGGGGGTACTAAGCCGAAAGGGTGTTAAAGTACCCATAATAATGGATAACTTTTGTTCTACAACTTTCCCCAAAAGTCAATAGTTCAAGAGAAATAGCTGTTCAAAGATTTAACAAAAAATACGATCAATTCTATTTATCCTTAGCTATGATCAGCTGTGTTTACATTTTAGGCCATATTTAGGGTCAAGGATAAGAAGCTTCATTTTCTGAATTCGCAACTAAAGCAGGGATGAAGAATTTTTGAATAAACTAAAATAAGAATCATTTTGCACGTTTTTTTAATCAAATTTTAAAATTTTAACACTCTTTAAAATAATCATCAGTGATAGTACCCCCTTTCCAACTAACCTTGTATATTTTACATCTGAAAACTGCGAATTTTATTAACATAGGAGAGTAGTCCTCACCGTTTCACAGTGCTCCCTAAATATTTTGAAGTCGATGGGCAGGTTGTCTCCGGAGCCTTTCTGCCCCTTGTTGATGACGTGTATGAAGTCGTGTGTCATCACGAAGGGCGCGCGCTCTCGCTTGAAGCCGTACCACTCCTTGAAGTGGCCCAGAAAGTGACCGAAGTCTATGTGGAACAGCTGTAGAGAGAACAGTGTTGTTATTGAAGTATTTTTAAGCAGTCATAAGTTGATTGAATCCTTGCTTTCTATGCAGGAGGGTCTGAGTATGATCCCGGTCCGCACCTTTGATTTTTCGAATTCATATGCGGATCAGTATTTAATTATCGCTTGCGTTACCGGTGAAGAAAAACATTGCGAGAAAATCAGAATAACTGAGAAGGGTCCGCCAACCCGCACCAGACCAGCGTGGTGGACTAAGGCCTAAACACTTCTCATTCTGAGAAGAGGCCTGTGCCCAGTACTGAGGCAATAGTGGACTGATGCTCCATTATGCTTACCTGGCCGCTTTTCTTCACCATAATGTTGTCTGGATGTCTGTCTGCGATACCTAGCACATAGGTCGCGACGCAGTAGCCGGCGCAACTCATCGTAAACTCGTCAACTGCCTTGTTGAACGCAGCCTCGTTGTTCTCAGTGTTTCTTCGTAGCCATTCTGTGTAAATAAAGATTGAATGTGATAACAATCACCAGAAACGGATACTGTTACAATAAAAAATCTGCTCTGACTAGCGGTTGAAACCTTGCCTTCCATATAAGAGAATCTGAGTTCTATCGGATCATAATTTGATTATAAATTGCGTTAACCGTGAAAAAAGGAACCTGACTAAGGCCAGATCCTTTCTCATTTTGAGAAAAGGGCCGCAGTGTGGTTGTGTGGGTGTGGGCTGATTTTGTATGTAATGCGACTGAAGGGTACGCGAACTCCATAACACTACGTTTCGCAATCAATCACATACATAGATGCAAAACTTACCCTCGGTTACTGGAAGACTGATCAGTTTGACCTATTGAATTATCTTATGTAACGGAATGTCCTGCGTAAGCGACAAACGCGACGAGATGCGATGCGGCGGATGCGACGGATGCGACGAACGCGATCAAAACAATGGCATTCTCTACTGGCGGCCTATGTACCGAGACGCGACGTAACGTGTATTTGTTCAGAGTCGTGTCGCGTCGCATCGCATCGCGTCGCGTTTGTCGTTTATGCAGGTCACCCCGTTAACGAATGTGATTGGTTGACAAAAATACTAACAATCAACCACATCGCTTGACATGAGATTTGACGGCTGATTACTTAATTTTTGCATTAGTATCGTTACAAGGACTGTACTGCAAACGGTATACAACTCCAAGTCTGCTCAAATAAGGCCTCAAAAACAAAACTAAAGGGAACAAATACAATACTCACGTAATAAAGTAGACTTATAAATAGTTGAGGCGGCGTTAAATATCGCGCTCTGTTTCTGTATGTTGGCGACGGTTTCAGCGTCCTCCACCACTTCGATCATACCCACCGCGTACTCCATCGATATGCAGTTGTAGGGGTTCAATCTAAAAAGAATAACACAAGGTTAGGAGAAGCGCCGTAGCGAATTAACTCGCAAATAAATTGATTCAGAACTTCTCGATAAGTCAGTTGTCTTTCGATTCGGATTGTTTATCTTGTTACGAGAATCGTAGACAAAACAAATTAACGAACAAAATGTTCGACATCTATGTGAATTCGAAAATCTCGTTAGGAGAATCTATACTAAAATTATAAAGCTGAAGAGTTTGTTTGTTTGACCGCGCTAATCTCAGGAATTGATTGGTTGGAATTAAAAAATATTTTTGTGTTGGATGGTCCATTTATCGAGGAAGGTTTTATGCTATATAAAATCACGCTACGACCAATAGGAGCGGAGCATAAATGAAAAATGTTGCAAAAACGGGAACAATGACTACCCGTGCGAAGCCGGGACGGGCCGCTAGTCTATACTAATCTATACTAATATTATAAAGAGGAAAGATTTGGATTTTTGTATGTAACGAATAAACTTTAAAACTACTGGACCGATTTCAGAAATTCTTTTGCCGTTAAAAAGGTACATTATCACTGAGTAACATAAGCTACGGGCGGAGCCGTGAGGACACAGCTAGTCGTAGATAAAATGATATAACAAAAATGATTTTCGACATCTATGTGAATTCGAAAATATCAAGGACTCCACAATAGCAGACTTACCTAAAGTCATATCCATGGTTCTTCCACAGCCTGTCCATAATTCTCAACATCTGTAGCGTAAACATATCCTGTCTCAGATCATCACCGATCTTCAGAATGATGCGGATGTCGGACCCCGTGGGGTCCACATTTTCGAAGTCTAACAGGAGCGGTCGCATCTTGCTGTCCATGACTCGGCAGTGGTCGGGTCTAAGATATTGAGAGTTAGTCAGAAAACGAACTAGAGTAATTTTTGGCAATTATAGCCAAAGATTTTTTATTTAATATTTGTATACTACAAATAATTGAGAGATGAAACACATGTGATTAAGAGAGTGATGAATATGAATGTTGATGGATGGAGGGGGAGAGGTAGACCAAAGAAAAGATGGATGGATTGTGTGAGGGAGGATATGAAAGATAAGGGAGTAAATGATAATGAGACGGCTGACAGGGAAGAATTCAAGAGGAAAACATATTGCGCCGACCCCAAGTAACTTGGGACCAGGGCAGGAAGATGATGATACTACAAATAATTTACATCTATATTTGCAAAAAAATATTTCAGCTTGTTGGTAACTGAGATTATCTGGGGGCTTACCATCACCACCATTTTCTAATCAATATAAACTCAGCTAATTAACAGCACCTATCCGTACTATCAAGTCGTTTGAAAGTTTGTGTTTAGTATAATTCAAATAAGGGTTCAGTTGCTTCAAGTTAAAGGACAAACATTGAACTAATAATAGTTAAAAGTTTATCCACAGTTCTAGTACATAGTCTAATAGTTATTTATTATAACACAACTTCACGCCTGTATTCCCCGAAGGGTTGGGCAGAGGTGTATAGTAACACCCTCATTTCGCCGTTATGTTTAAGTCCCATGTAATAGGGGGCGAGCCTATTTCCATCAACCGGGCATAAATCCAAACTCCGGGCTGCTACTGAGGAATTCCACACGGAAAACCCAATAACACCTGGGGATCGAACCCAGGACCTCACGATTAGCAGTCACGCTTGCCACCACTAGACCAACGAGGCAGTTATTTATTATTGTAAGATAGGAACAATTATGTACGGAATAAACTAAAGTTAACTTCTATAATTCAGTTAAACTTCAGAAGACAAAACTAGGTTTATAAAAAAGTTTCTTCACACCATTACCACCTGGTTAGCTATGTTTATAGTTTCACTTACTTGATTCTTTTGCACACAAAGCTAGGGTTAAGCGGTGACACAAAATCACACAGTGTTTCGACGCAGTGCTGCTCTTGTAAATGCTGGATGAGGGCGGCGCGAGCTTGCTTTATCTCCTTCTTCGTGCGGACGCATTGGCTGGCCCCTAACACAGCCAAAATATTGCTCATACAACTGTATTACGAATGAGTTTATGGGAACGACAATATTATACTCTGTTTAATATAACATTGGACAAATAAGACCCTTTTAGCAAGGAAAAATATAGAAATAAGCAACATGTTTGCTTCCAGCAGGAATTCAACACAGTACCTTAACGATAAATCTAGGTAAACTGACTTTACTTGAAGAAATGGTTAATAAGATATTCTCACCTTGGTGAGCCACTTTTGTCTAAATGTTATATGAAATTGAGTATAGGTCAATGAGGGACAATTCAACGCGTAATACAAATAACCAGAACAGCTAAAATTTTACTTTAATAAACTTTATCATATTTTTTTAAGAAATAAGTATCATGCTTTATGGTAATTGCGAACATGGGAATATTGCGAAAATTACGAATTTCTACTAAACCAGGAATATTTTTTAGCTCTGGCAACATTACATTACACATAGCATTATTACGTTGCCAGAGTAAAAAATATTTCCTGGTTTAGTAGAAATTCGTAATTTTTGCAATATTCCCATGTTCGTAATTAACCTAAAGTACCTTATTGCTACACGTGTGGCTAACTGCATTTAAAATTCAATAAAATTGTGTTAATATATGGATCTTTATTTTCTTTATCTCGATAGTGTCACTACTGTCATAGGTATTCGTATGACACCAGGGACCGACGGTTTAACGTGCTCTCTGAGGCACTACTAACTACTTTATGTACCCGGATAAAAAAATCTACCTATGTGTTAATCCAGGACATGGTCTATCTGTGTGCCAAACATCCAAATCCGATTAGGCCGTTTATGCGTGATTGAGGAACAAACATCCATTCATCCATCTTAACATACTTTTACACTTATAATCTTAAGTAGGACAATACATTTTGCTTTAAAATACACGTTTAAAAATTGCTAAAAACAATTAAGAAGTCGATTCTAAACAAACTACTTTAACATTTCTGGTTAATTATGTTACTCGTTGTATATTAGTAGACACTAATATACAACGAGTAACAAGCCTTTAATATTTGCACGCCTTGGGAGACCCCAAGGCGTGCAAATATTAAAGGCTCGATTATTGTTTTGTGTTTTGTAAAATTTTGTGATGTTGCCAGAGTAAGTGTGACATACCGTAAATAGTCGAAAAAAATTGAATAATTTATTTATAGAATGATCTTATAAGTGTATTGAGGTTGCTGCTCATCTACCTCCTTGTAAGGCCCAGAGAAGACAAGTCATTCTTTATAATTATGGCTCAATGATCTTCTTGAAAAGACAATTTATACAACGTGCTTCAGATCCAAGAGATCGATTTTGTCTTATTTCGACACATGTCACTTTTGACAGCTAATGATACGATTTTTAATTTGGCCTTTCTAAACAACCTTGGGCGATAATACAAGCTTTGTTAGGAAAATCTCTGGGTCAGAAATACCATTTTTATTTTGGGTTTTGAGAACTATGGGCCTTACAAGGTGCGTACCTAAACACACTTAGGTCCGTATTACAGAACGAAACTCAAGCATTAATGTCTATTTAAAACTAGTTTTGAGTCGACTTATAATTATAGAACATTCCTCAAGCATAGATTCATTGACCATCAGTGATCGGAATAGGTAGAGCTAATATGCCTAAAGTTCAAGGAACAGAAACGAAAAGTGGAGACTTCCTTACGACAATTTCTTTTTTCGGAATATTTGTTCCGAATTTCGGAACATTACTTAAGTACAGAAATCAACCTCAATAATTAAGATAGTCTATCTTAAGGTTGCTATCTTAATTATTGAGGTTGATTTCTGTTTACGTTTAGTTCCAATAATTGTACAAAATTAATAAATGGTATTAAAACCTATAAATTGTTTTTTTTTAACTTGTTAGTTCTAACTATTAAAGCTGGTATGAAAATTAAATTAGCTTCCGCACTTACTTACGGCGTTCAAACGAAGATAAGGAGATTACCTTTATTTTTTAAACAATAAAAATCGTGCACTTTTTTTTTAAACAGATACAGTAAATGAATTCGATAGTAGTTTTACTTTATTAATTTTAGTTGTACTTAAGTAATGTTCCGAAATTCGGAACAAATGTTCCAAAAAAAATTGTCGTAAGGAAGTCTCCACTTTTCGTTTCTGTTCCTTGAACTTTAGGCACATTAGCTCTACCTATACCGATCACTGTTGATCATAGTTCAGCTGAGTTTGGCTTTATTCTAGGTCGTTACTCAGTTCGTAGATTCGACCCCAAGCAGTGATTTGATCTGTAGTCAACCAATCGATTGGCTCGATCTGAGTCTCGTTTCATCTGAGTATAGATTGATTGCCGTTCTGGGATAAGACAGTTCCTCAAGTACTGATTTCTATACTTAAACAGTGTTCAACTGATTAAAGATCAAATTGGACTTGAGGAATGTTCTGTAATACGGACCTTAGTGTTTAGGTACGCACACACTCACATACGGGTACTCGATTGAGTTAACTGTCTCTAAACTGTGTCTATAGTATAGCCTTGTTTTCAGATTACTATACGTTACACAATTTATAGTGCACTGAATTATTATGTAATGTTTGCAGCAAGATCATAAAGCGACAACAATGAGACAATAAATACATGCTGTATACATACATTTGAGTTTGTCGAGACACGTAATCTGTCGCGTGAGACTGTTGATGTGGTCTTGACAGCCGCGGCAGTACGCCTCCAGGAGCAGACCGAAACGGACGCATACTGACGACACGTGCATTTCAGACCTGATTACAGACATCGCGAAATATTATGAGACGTCACAGACAAGTGGTAGAACGAACGGAAATATTCTTTCGGCTATCACAGAATCTATATAAATAAAAATGAATCGCCAAATGTGTTGCTAAGCGCAAAACTTGAGAACGGCTCGACCAATTCGGCTACTTTTTTTATATATACCTTAAGGCACAAGGAAGGTTCTTATGGAGAGAACAAACATAAAAATTGCGTGGAAAATAGTAAAATCAACACTTTTCTTTTCCCACTACAGGCCAATAACTTTTGACAGAACGACGTCTGTCCGGGCAGCTAGTATAAAATAAAAACATCTGTACATTGCGTTCACGGTTATTTTACCTCTGACATTTCCCTCCGTTCGCCTCGCCAGAAGATTTGGCGTGACATTCGAAAGACGTACTTGAGCATCTATTTACTACTTATTTATTTGTCGCAACTAAATTAAATGCCCGACTCCTACAACTTACTTGCTGGCGAGACGGACAAAGACAAATGTCGGAGGTAAAATAACTGTGAACGCACTATACATTATTTCAAATTAACTGGCGATATTTCACGGGGTTACTAGGTATCAATAATAGAACGCATTTAAATAAAAAATACCTGAACTTTAGTTAATTAGATAACAAGATACCTGCTACACGTGCGCGCACTTCGCTATTGTATTAATTAGGTAAAGTCTGTTCAATAAGTCAGTTTACATGGGTAAGTTACAAAGTAATTGAAAAATAGTTTATAGCAACACTGAAAGAGTCATCTATGAATCAAACAGTTTTGGTACTTTACATAAAAAAAGGAATTTTAATAAAAAACTATGTACGAAATTTTGGATTTTTAATTTCTCCTAAAATTACCCATGTAAACTGGTTTACTGAACAGATTTTATCTTGTTATATAATTAACTAATAATAATATTTTACATTATATCTTTAAACTTGTATATGGTCTTAGTTATTCACAGCTTGTAGCTCAAAATTAATGTCCTTCGATAAAACGAAAGCACAATCAATGAAACCCACTAAATAACCAAGACAACAAGTTTTAGATCTCATCCCGATATCAGATATACAATATTATTCCTTACCTTAAATGCCAAAAGAGGTAGTGTCCAATGGTCATGTTCTTGAAGGCCCGCTTGAGCAGGAACACGGACAGGTCGCACATGAGGTACGACTCGTGCTTCAGAGCCTGCACCAGCTGCAGCAGGTACAGCAGGAGGTCGTTGTCACTGTACACAGATAACAATGGTATTTTTCACACATTTCAAATTTAGAATTAACATACTTCGGGATTAGAAACATTAATTCAATTATACAAAGTTCAATTTCTATTGTGACTTTTTCCAAAGATTTTGTCATATTGAAATCAAGTTAGTTCACTTGTTCTTACAGTTGATATTTGTGTACGTATAAAATATACTGCATGAAACATCCTGCAATCGTAGATGCTATAAATTTTCAAAGAGCGCTTACGATTAATATCGATATAACCGACCTCAGGCTAGAGAATTGGCGATTGTAGTATGATGTTATAAGGGGTTGCTTAAAAATGACATTTTACACAAAAATATTGCAAGGCAATTTATATTCAACGATGCAAAATGGTTCCGATTAATGTTAGTCAGCATTACATAACATCACATCTGTACTCCCCAACGGGGTTGGGAAGAGGTGTTTACTAACACCCTCATTTCGTCGTTATGTTTAAGTCCCATGTAATAGGGGGCGAGCCTGATGTCATGAACCGGGCACAAATCCAAACTCCAGGCTGCTACTAAGGTGTCCCAAGTAACACATAAGCAAGATAACAGTACACATTTGGAACATTTTACAGTTCAAAGATGAATAAAGTTTGTATAAGAGCTTTGGGAATAGCCAAATGCTGAAATAGGTTGAGTTCCGACCCTTAAAATTCTTAACGCTTAATAAATTCTGTATTTCTGTCCTTCCCTTTTTTACGCTTAATAACCATTCCTCGTAAGATTATTATACAGACGTTATTTAGCATTACGCATTCCAGGTGGCTTAAGGCTGAATAACAGGCCCGTCGGTGGTATTTATCTGAATAACCCTAATCTGTATTGCTATTATTAAAGCAGTACTAAGCTAGTAGTGTTTGAAACAGCTAATTGCTGAATAAAGCATCACCTTAGGAATAATACATACATACATACATAAACTCACGCCTTTTTCCCATGGGGGTAGGCAGAAACTATAGAACGCCACATGCTACGACTCTTACATACCCCTTTCGCTTCATCCACATTCATACATCTTGTCATACACGCACGCCGGTTGAGAGTACTACGCACCTGACCTTTGTGAAGAACATCACCAATAACATCGATGTATGTCCTTCTAGGACGTCCTCTACCGGCGTTCCCATTAACATCCGCCTTATAAATTTCTTTTGTTAATCGCCGTTCACTCATTCTCTCAATATGGCCAAACCACCTAAGCATACTCCTTTCAATTTTTGTCACTACATCATCTTTTAAACCGCAACTTTGTCTAATCTCTTCATTTCTCAATCTATCATTCAAAGTTACACCGCACATACTTCGCAAGGAACGCATTTTAGGAATAATATTGTTCGTAATTCTATTATACAGCTTGATACTGAATAATTGTTTTTATTTTGTCTTTAAACTGGATTAGATTCTATGTTTTACTAATTATTCAGCTGCAGATTAAACAATATTATTTATTAAGCTATTTGCAGTATAACCGAGAGTTTCAAACTAACTTATTCAAATTAAAGACCATATTTGTATTGTTATAGCGCCCATAGCTTAATACCAGCTTAATTAAAATATTATTGTATATACTTTTTTTTAACCCATAAAATCTTAGAAATGTGATCAACTATATAATTGTTATTCAGAAGTTAGTGTAATGAGACTACTCTTTTTCAAGTTATAGCTTGTAACAAGACATGTGTGCACTTTTATTCAACATTATAAAGCAAAACAATCAATCGCCATTAATAATCTTTGTAATTTATACTTACAAGGAATTTACGAGATCACCGAAATGCTTAATCTTACAACTATAACATTTTCGACTTGATTCATGTTATTTTGTTGGATTAAAATTGATAGTATTAGCTATTTCGGCACAAGTACTTTAGTCAGACCTAGTATGTATGTATGAAAATACTATTTACTATCTGTTATCTTGATTATTCACGCAGCGCGTCTTAAGTAATGAAAAAAAAAAACATACTATTCACGACAAAATTACTTGCGCACTAACAATTAACATACAATAGACCTCTAACTTGTAAATTAAAATTTACTTTAGTACCGATTTTATAAGTTCACCATGTCAAATCAACATTTAAATTCGACATCGACATTAAAATATTTAATCCAATTGAATTCTTTTCACAATTTGTATGAATATTGTTTGCAAAAATGTGAACAATAATTTTAATGCTTAATAAATTCTGAATACAATAACCAATTCGAATTAGCTGAATAACTCAGTTGTAAGAGCTTAGTAAAAAAATTGTGAGTTGCTATTCAAAAGTTATTAAGCTAATTGAAACGTTATTAAGCTCCTACTCAGATGTTGCTCAGATGTTATTCAGCGTTAAGCATTCAAAATTGGGTCTTTTTAGCTTGAATAACATCTGATTAGACGGTACTCAGACGTTATTCAGCTTAGTATAAAGCTTATGCTCTTGATGATTGCTCTTACTCAATCATTATTCAGCACATCTGTGTTACTTGGGATCCCAAACGGAAAAACCCAATAACACTGCCCGACTTGGGGATCGAACCCAGGACCTCATGATTAGCAGTCGTGCTTGCCACCACTAGACCAATGAGGCAATTGGTCAGGTGTACACAAAGTAATTAGAGCAGTGACCTGATCTTCACAAGACACTTGACAGCGAAGCTCCTGACGGCGCAGTCGGCGTAGGCGTAGTCCAGCAGCTCGAGCGCGGACTCCACGCGCAGCATGGGCCAGTCCGCCAGCATGCGCCGCACGCTGGCCGCCTCGGCGCGCTCGCCCCACTCCACGCACGACAGCAGCTTGGGCAGCAGCTCGGGCGCGTCCAGGCGGAAACGTTCCCTGAACACAAACGTTATTTGGTGTTCTACAGTTGTACAGTTGTTAGGGTAGTAGGTGGCTGATGGTTTTTGCATATCAGTTGAACATGCGCCTGCATCCAACGACCCCTAGCGATCTTCAGCAGGTCAACTGCCCCCTTGCGTGGTCTCGACTCGAAAACCTTCCTGCTCCAACGGCCATCAGTTCTACGAGCTATGTGCTCCGCCCATTGCTACTTCTGCTTAGTAACCCTTTCAGCTAAGTCAGTAACTTTAGTTTTTCTACGGATCTCCTCATTTTTGATTCGATCTCGTACAAAAATACCGAAACATAATTCTTTCCATAGTTTTTACATGATCGTGAACAATGGTACGGCTATTTACTTTCTTTTTTATTTTAAAGAATGATGGATGGGCTCGTGGCTAAATAACAACCGCGCCGATCGTACGATATGCGAGGATAAGCTGCGCTTGCCGCGGTCAGTCCGTGGATGGGTGACCATTTGTTACACATCGAGACCCCTCCGTGCCTCGGAGAGCACGTTAAGCTGTCGGTCCCGGGTGTCATACGAATACCTATGACAGTCGTTACGGGTAGTCAGAAGCCTGAAAGTCTGACAAACGGTTTAACCTTAGGATATCGGCATTGCCCAGTTACTGGGTTGCGGAGGTCTGATGGCAGTCGCTCCGTGTAAAATACTGGTATTCAGCCGCATCTGGTTAGACTGGAAGCTGACCCCAAGATAATTGGGAAAAGGCTAAGAGAGGATGGCACCATCAAGTTTTTGAGGTGGTTATTACCGTATTAGTTTCAAATGCGTTAACAGTGCATGGTGTCAAATAGTTTTGTTACTAAAACCTGTATGTATTAAAGAAACTTTAATTAATTAAGAGCCATTTCACGTTTTCGCGCAAATATCTAAGACTTTAATCGCCTAATTAACCATCTTAGTAATTAACCAACACTCTGACATTGTTGAATACATGTTAAAAATAGACTAGTCTTTCGTATTGACCCTTCACTTAACAGATTTACAAAAACTTATTTGTTTACTATGTAGTGATTAATCTCCCACAACTAGTTTACTGAAAAATCATCGCAGAGTCAATTTCAGACTCCTATATCTATCATTAATATTTATAAATTTCACTGAAAAAAATACATAAAGCATCAGCCATATAGTTTTGTCGACACACTACGTACTAGAATATCGATAATTAATAACATTAATTACTAAAAAAACAAAGTCTTAGGTCAATTTTTACGTTTTATATCGCTCAGTAATCGTGATTTTTTGGTTTGAATAAAGCGTAATAACATCAAAAAAATCATGTAAAAATAAACTGTTATCTTTTACTAAACGAATTCCAAAATTTTATTAAAATCAATGCATTTAATTAGACATAATATAATTTTTAACATCACTCTAAATTGGAATAAATTACGATGCATAAGCGTGCACCGTTTAGAACGGCGCGAGGAGCGCCCGTCGACGTAGGACCTGTGAACATTTTATCCCGCGTCCAGATTTTCGAGCAAATCTATCGTGAACGCATTGTTACACTACGACTACAACATTTTGATCCACTTTGTATTTTTTTTCATGAAGTAATAATTTAATTTATTATCAAGTAAAGTATGATATTAGTAGTTTGTAGAATAATTATTATATTTCTGTTTTATTAGTTTTACCAATGGGGCGTAAGAGTTGTGTATACCATTGTGTCAAAAAAAAGAAAAAAAAAATTTGCAGCCTTAAAGAAAGCAACAGAAGCGAGGGAAATATTATTTTTATTTGCAATTCATATACCCAGTTATCGATCACTAAGGTGAAAGCGCCAGGGTAGCCCGCGAAATTAAAAGTTTCTAACGTCGCCCACCTTACCCTGTTCAATGACTATTTCATGAAAAAGTAATTCAATGGTATTATATGAGCTTAGAAGGTTGTATTGATGATTTTAATAATCATTTAGTTATTATTGAGTAACAAATTAATTTATTTGTGGGTGTCGAAATTTGACAGCTATTTTACAAGCTTTTACTTAACTTGCAATGTTTGTATGTATGTTCGGTTAAAACTGAATTTTGAACCACTTCCTCTTATCCTACGGAGTTGAATTTTAAAATGTTGGTTCATTTCCGATGACAATACATTTTTTTGGTAAGCATGACCTGAATCGACATCCAGGATGAGCTCCAGATAAAGGAACTCTTCAACGCTTAACAGCACAGACACGAAATGTTGTATACGCATTTTATTATGATAGCCGGTTTTAAGTTTTACCATGATATGGTTGCTGCACTCAGGGTTGAGTCCTGACTAGGGAACTCCTCAATGGTTAGCAGCACAGACACGAAATGTTGTGTACGCATTTTATTATGATAGCCGGTTTTAAGTTTTATCGTGACATGGTTGCTGCACTCAGGGTTGGTTTCTGACTAGGGAACTCCTCGATGGTTAGCAGCACGGACATGAAATGTTGCATACGCGTTCAATTATGAAAGACCGTTCTAAGTTTCAACATGATATACCCACTAAAAATACAAAATAAATTAATAGTAAAAAGACATTTTTAAAAACAAGCTTTTATTTAAATGGTCTAAAAAGAAGAAAATAAACTTTAAATTAAATCTATCCCATCAATTTACTACATTATACAACAAATTTATTTAAATAATATAAAAGCTTGTCGCGAAATAGTAAATAAACAAGAATACAATATGTACAATAAGTAATAAATGTAAAGTGTAGTAATTCTAAGAAAAAATCTATAGGTACCTACGTATACCTACGTATTTCATAAAATTGTATGTTTCGCGACAAGCTTTTATATTATTTAAATAAATTAGTTGTATAATGTAGTAAATTGATGGGATCGATTTAATTTAAAGTTTATTTTCTTCTTTTTGGACCGTTTAAATAAAAACTGGTTTTTAAAAATGTTTTTTTATTGTTTTCATTTTAGAATGAGAAATCGCGTGAATCGAGTAGAAGAAGGTAGTACTTTTAGAAGAGACGCCGTGCCCGGTACAAGTGAAAAGTCTGATTCGACAACAGATATTGTATGTTTTAGTAACAATTTTATGTTTAAAACAGAAGTTTATTTAGTAGTAGGTATAGGTACTAACTTAATTATTTCTTTAATTTTATATGATATAGAACCTGTTGCATTAAACCCTGGACTTGACGAATCAATGGAACTTTCAGACTCGATCGTAAATATTTTTAGTACTTACTCATTTGTATTTCTTTAAATTTCAATATCAAACGCTTTTGTCATCAATAGCTTTTGTCTTAGAACGATTACATCGTTGATGGCAGGCGTATAATTGATTTTCAATACTCCTGGAGTAAATGAATAAATATAAGCGAACACAGCAAAAAGTTCAGCGCTGTTTCTCTTTTTCTATTATATACTTTACATAACATACATTTGTGTTTTTTTATTAGTCAAGAAAGCTTTAATAGATTAATAGACTGAATAAATAAATTATCCTTTTACATAAATCTCAAACCAAGGTGCATTATGAATATAGGTAACGGCTCAAGATTGTTTAGTCCGTCTCGACACTTGCGCTGCACTGTTTGCGTCGTGTACGTGTGGGTAATTACGCACACATACACGATGCTGCGATCTTTTACCTAAACTCGAGCGTTCAAATTTTATGAAATGGCTCTTAAACGTTTTTTTTGCTTCAACACACATAGTTTGAAAGAAAAGACAAAATAACACCTACAACATTGTTTATTAATAGTACATTATTATGATATAAGTGTGCCATGTTGGTCATTACGGTCGAGGCGGTATTGTGCGCGCTAGCCGCAGGCGAGTGCGATAAGTGAGCCGAGATTGTAATACGCGTACGCGTATCATACGACGTTTTTCAACACACTTGCGAGGAAAAAAACCTTGTATTGTTATTAACTTTTAATTATTGAAACATTTAGTGAAAGTACAATTCTCAAAGGTATTGGTATATCAATATCATTTTTGGTCTTAAGTGTGATTTTTAACATGGAATAGGTAGATACACCAAAGCGAGCTGGGCTTGTATTTATTTGCCAGTTAATTGAAGTAAGCCAAAAATACGTTCTAAGAAAAAGACTGGGCATTTTTGTTGATTTTCCATTGTATGAAATTTTCGTAAACCGCTAGGTATTTTTCTCTAGATTTTGGTGGCAACAGGCTATCACATGCGCTGCGTGCCTCGATTAGTATTTCCGGCGGCGTCAAATCTACATATTGCTCTTCTTCCCTGCTTAAAGTCGAATTTTTTTATAATAATCAACCACACAGCGAAAACGTTAACAAATATTTATAGAAAATGGCGTGCAAGTTTCTGCAGTTTCTTTTTCTTTTCGCGTCGCGCCAGCGATGCGCGCGCAATTTGGAGCAAGGGCACGAACAACATCGACATACAGTCAATATTAAAAATATAATACAACGAATATTTTCGTATTTATAACATAACTTATTGTGAATTATTAATAATTTGATAAAATTTAATGTTTATTATCATATTTTAAATAACAGTTTATTTATTTCTTTTTTTTACAAAAAGTTTACTATTTTTAGGCATAAAAACGCTTTGCTACGATTGAAAAAAAAATGTAAAGTAACATTCATAGACATTTATATCATTAATCTGTGGTACATTTTACCGGACCAGTCCGCAATAACCTACATTATGGACCTAAATGCGGTCCAATAAGAGCCACTTTATGAGCAAGTGTGTTGAAAAATATGTTACATCACATTATCAAGGTATATTTTAGAAAAGTGCAATAATAAAAGAAACAGTGTTACCTTGAAGCCCAAATGTCTTTCTTGTCTTGCTCGTGCATTTCATACATGGGGTCCTTCTCGGCCGTGGCCCGTAGCCTCTCATAATCCCGGCTGAGCCTCTCCATGACCTCAGGGGCCACATTCTCAATGTGTTCCGAGTAGTCTCTTACTGTGTCTTCTTTAGGAAAAAGCACTGGGTATTGGCAATCGTAGCTGAAAATAAAAGATAATGATTTACTAGAAGGTACCTACAGAAAACGAGGTTCTAGTGAAATAAATCTTCGAGACATTAGGAGCGGCCTATGTTCAGCAGTGGCCTGCGATAGGTGGAGTTGACAAATTATAGAGACATTTATCGGGGACAGTTCTAACCGTAGGCTGCAACAGATAATAAAAATAATTCTCCATTTGTAAATTACAAGCATTATTTAATCTACCCTATAACATCACCGTTATGGCTCATAACCATAAACATTGGATTGAGAATAATTTATTTGAAGTCTATGTTTCGGTAAAACAACACGTTTGGGGCAGTGGCTAAGCGATTGGCTTTTAACAAATATTTTTATGACCTTCAGATAGATGTTCCGGGTCTGGGTGTTCGTGCCTGTGAGATTTGTGTCTATAAACGCACCCACGGGGCAACGTTGTTTGAAGAAGAAAAGAGAAAGATGTCATTCGTAAAGATATGTCTTTGTCGTACCACTGATTTACGTTACATAACCCTGCTTACGAGCAATGACGTGGCATATGTCGGTATATAAAAATTCCATACTAACTTAGATAACTTAAACTGCGATGCTGCACATGAGTCAGCATTGGTCACTACGATACGAGTACGGTACGGTATAGTCGCCGGCACGTAACTTGGCAAGGTTTTGGCGTAGTGGGAGTAAGTTTGCGCATCTAATACCATTAAACGAGCAATTCTTGTATATATGTATGTATGTATACCTAGTCTTGCCGTAAATATAGTCACGAAGAAAAAAAAAATTTTTTATTACAGATAATATTTATTACTTTTACAGTGTGTTAGTTTAATACATAAATATAAAACAATTTAAAATATAAAAAGCTTAATCGAAGTGGTCTCCATTGGCTGCAATACAGTCCTTTAAACGTTGAGGCCAGTTATCAATAAAAGCACGCACTCTTTCCATGAGAAAATTCTTCACTGCCAATCGTATGGATTGTTTTAGGGACTCCAAATTATCATGGCGTTTAGAGCAAGCCGTACTCTCTAAAACTGACCATAAATTATAATCCAGCGGATTAAGATCGGGATTAGTCGACGGTCAGTCTTCAGCTCTGATGAAGTCCGAAACGTTCACTTCCAACCAAGACTGCGTGGACCGAGTTTTATGACCCAGCGCCGAGTCTTGTTGGAAGGACCATACTTGGTTATTGAACATGGTGTTCTTAAGGGGCTTAACTACCTTCTCAAGAATGGTATCTTGATACACTTGCGCCGATGTTTTGATACCTTTTTCACAAAAATATGGCTCAGTCACTCCTTCATAGCTAACACCCCACCAAACCATCACTGAAGTCGGATAATGCTCACGTTGCACTCTGTCGACTAATTGGGAAGCTTCCTTAGAGCTTTGAGCATAAATACGTTCATTTTGTTTGTTAAAATTTTGCTCAATTGTAAAGATTTTCTCATCCGTAAACAATTTTTTTCTGTGATCTCCCGTTGCGTACCGCTTCAGTAGTTATTTCGATTTTACCACCCTATTCTTTTTTAAATTATCAGTTAAAAAAAGACCAGTGCGTCTCTTATAGGCTGCAAGTCCTAAGTCATCTTTTAAAATACGCGACGTGGTTCTGGGTGCTATCTTCATCTCCCGAGATAAAATCTTTTGTTTTCGGACAGGATTTCTTCGAATTCTTTCCCTTACTACTTTGACCACCTTTTTCGTACGAACACTACGTGGACGGCCAAATCTTTTTCTGTCACAAACAGAGGAGGTCTCATTATACCTATTAATAGCCCAGTACTCAAACATTTGACTAATACCAAGCGTATGGAGGGTATTAAAAATTGCATTTGGCTCCATACCAACTTTGTGTAATGCAATCACAGCGATTCGGTTCTCTTTATCACCCCACCCCATTTTAATATCGCAAAATATTGTACAATGTATTGGCGCCAAAATTAGAAAACTCAATGAACAATCGTATAAAAATTACAGATTCCAAATTCAAATGTAATATCTTTCTTATTTTTAATTGTAACAGTATTTATGGCCAGACTAGGTATATACAAGGTTAGTCCGAAAGGGGGTACTAAGCCGAAAGGGTGTTAAAGTACCCATAATAAGGGATAACTTTTGTTCTACAACTTTCCCCAAAACTCGATAGTTTAAGTAAAATAGCTTTTCAAAGATTTCGTAAAAAATATGCTAAAATCTATCTGTCCATAGCTATGATCAGCTGTTTTTGCAATTTAGGTCGTATTTGGGGTCACAGATTAGAAAATTAATTTTCTGAATTCATAACTAAAGCAGGTATGATTTTTTTTTGAAAAAACTTAAATGAAAATCTTTTTGCATGCAAATAAAAATTATCGAATTTTGAAATTTTAACACTTGCTTTAAATTAGTTATCAGTGATACTTTAGGTGGCTCGCGGCTTAGTACCCCCTTTCCGACTAACCTTGTATAATGTGAATCTCGGAAACGGCTCCAAAGATTTTCATGAAATTTAGTATGCAGGGGTTTCGGGGGTGATAAATCGATCTAGCTAGGTTTCATTTTTTCACAGTACACTTAATGGAACAGAAACTCACTTATATTGATTGTCATTATTCTATGGTTATTACTATAATTTATTTTTAGCTGCGACTGCTGATCATGAGGTCCTGGGTTCGATCTCCAGATCGGGCAGTTTTATTCAGTTATACCTTGTGGACTTCCTCAGTAGCAGCCCAGAGTTTGGATGTGTGCCCGGTGGACGACAATATGCTCGCCCCCTATTACGTGGGACTTATAAAATAACGGCGAAATGAGAGTGTTACTATACAACTCTGCCTAACCCTTCGGGGATAACAGCCGTGATGTTACGTTATGTGTATGTTATTTTATGTCTCTTTAGAAGAAAGAAAGGAGAGGAATTCTCTTCTCTACTCTTGTCAAATTACGTGCGGGCGACTATACTCAGCGGATGCAGTATTAATACAACCGCTACATAGGGAACGTATCCATACTACGTGAACCATTTTCACAAGCTTTTATTTAGTTTCACCTGTCCCGTTGTCTGAAATGGATTTTTGCAAGTTAAAGGACATGTTATATTTTTGTATGGAAACTGGGCTTTGGCTGTGAACAGAGAAGAGATATTTTTTTTTATGAAAGTACATAAAATATGGAGCTTTCGTATATTTTTTTTATTTTTTTTAAAAGCACCCTTCTCTTGTTTTTTTTTAATTGAAATAATTAGAATAAAAAAATAAAGTTGCAACCCACAGTTGTTAACCCATAATTATTAATTCTGGCAACACTTCTATTGAATGACATTATTGTCATTGTCAACGTCAGTCATTGTCAAAAATTCAATTCAACTTATTCAACTGTTGTCTGTTATTGTGACTGTGGTTCCTGTGTTTTTGACTATGTACCATTGTTTTGAGTTTTTTTTTATTTCACCTGGCTTTTAACAACAATAGATAGCGATTTTGTGTGACAACTTTGACATGATTAGACATTGATGACATTACTGACAATGACAAGTAACAACCTTGCTGACATACAGTAAATATTTTCTTTTATTCTATTGAGACAAGGGAATCAATGCCATACATCCAAACCATTAAGTTAATTCATTGATGTTATTTTAGTTTAAGCCGTTTAATATTATTTTAATATTAGGATAAATATTATGCTTTCAAAAATGATATATATATCATTTTTATTTGTAAGTTTTTTATCAGTTTATTAACAAAAAAAAATATCAGGATTTTAAATTTTTTTAATTAAATAATGGTGCTTTTTAAAAAAAAATGTTTTTGTAAGCACGTCCTAGACAGTTTTCCCTATCAGAAAAACCGCACATGTAAGCGGTTCAAAAATAAAATGATTTTAAGCCCATTTCATAACATGTCCTTTGACCCACTTCCCGGTATCCGATTGAGCTGAAATTTTGCACGAATATGCAAATCACGTGACAATGCAATATTATGATAACGTGGAGCTGATCTGATGATGGAGCTGGAAGGTGGCCATAGGAACTCCGTAATAAAACCACATAATCCCATCGAGTTTGGGCTCGTTTGATTCGTCTTGATGAGTACTTTGTCTTCAGATAGTTTCCAGGGTCTGATGATGGAGTTGGAAGGTGGCCATAGGAACTCCGTAATAAAACGAAACGACACAACGCAATCAAGTATGGGCTCGTTTGATTTGTCTTGATAAGTACTTTGACTTTATATGGTGTCAAAGGTCTGATGATGGAGCTGGAAGGTGGCTATAGGATCTCCATATTAAAACGACATAACTGCATCGAGTTTGGGCTCGTTTGATTCGTCTTGATGAGAACTTTAACCTTAGATGGTATCAAAGATCTGGTGATGGAGCTGGAAGGTGGCCATAGCATCTCCGTAATAAAACGACATAACTGCATCGAGTTTGGGCTCGTTTGATTCGTCTTGATGAGAACTTTAACCTTAGATGGTATCAAAGGTCTGATGATGAAGCTGGAAAGTGGCCATAGGATCTCTGCAATAAAAAGACGTAACTGCATCGACTTTGGGCTCATTTGGTTCGTCTTGATGAGACCTTAGGTCCTTGATAACATCCACAGGGAACCCTTTTAGATTTGGGAAAATAAGTTCGTTCCATTTGGTTTGCCTTATAGTTTTGTGCCATTAGTGTTGCCATCTGTGAATTTAAAAAGCGCTAAGCGTTGCGCGCCATATTTGAATATAGCTCGAAAAGCGCGGATATTGACTACGTGACGAAAACCTAACGCGTGACCAAGCCGTGGTATTTTGAAGACCCCCCTCCCCCCCTGAACGGGTCACGTAGTATGGGTACGTTCCCATACGTGTATCAGGATAACTTTACAAAGAACACTTACTTTGAGAACATAACCTGCAGTGCTGCGCAGGAGTCGGTATTAGGGTTGGACACGACAGTACCCAGCGGATGCAGTACTAAGTCATCCCCTTGCGTGTTGTCCGCTACATGCGTCCACGTGGATAACGTGACGCCATCTGTCCGTAGCTGTTCCTTGTAGTCGAATATCATCGTGTTCGCCCACGTCAGTCTGTTTACACCCTCCTGGAATATAATAAATATTTTAGTGAATAAGGTACACCCGCGGACGTTTGCGGTGAATCATTTTTCAACCTTATTGCCTTAGTTATAAGGTCGAAAAGTGGTTCATCGCAAATGTCCGCGATGGTACATTAGCGATCCTCGACGGCTCTCTAAGCATCAAAATTCATATCGTCAGTGGAAAGGTAAAAAGACTAAAGCGCCAATATACCTTACTGTAGAGAGATTCAAAGTATTTTTGTAAGAAAATAAACATAGTTATTTTTCTTAGAGTATACATATTAAATAGATAGTTTAATTATCTTATAACTTTGAATCTCTCTACTGTAAAGTAGATATATTGGCGCTGTAGTCTTTTTACCTTTCCACTGACGATATGAAAATGAAACAGGTATTATTTCAGACTATGATTTCGATTTTCGGTGTCGGGTTGTTTTTTAATTTTTCTATTTAATTTTAATTATAAATGTGAAAGTTTGTGTGTTTAGATATTTGTTACTCAATCACCCATAAACAGCTGAACATATTTGGATGAAATTTGGCACAGAGATAGACCATGTCCTGGATAGGACACTTTAGGATACTTTTTATAACTGCCTCGTTGGTCTAGTGGTGGCAAGCGCGACTGCTGATCGTGATGTCCTGGGTTTGATCCCCAGGTGGGGCAGTGTTATTAGGTTTTTCCGTGTAGAATTCCTCAGTAGCAGCGAGTTTGGATTTGTGCCCGGTTGATGGCAATAGGGTCGCCTCCTATTACATGGGACTTAAACATAACGGCGAAATGAGGGTGTTACTATACACCACTGCCCACCCCTTCGGGGGATATAGGCGTGATTTTATGTTATGTTACTTTTTTATAGGTAGGTACATGAAGTAGTTACCTTAGGATGCTAGTGAAACCACGGACAACAGCTAAAGTCCAGTCGCGGAGCAGGAAGAATTTCGTACAATAACCTTTGTGCCTACTACCAATTGCAATCTGTGTTGACAGCGGTCACCGCATCTGTGCGAGCGCGACGGCAAGATATTTCTGCGCGAGCGACAGAGATAAGTAGTGACGTGTCATTGTACGAAATTCGTCCTGCACCGCGACCGCAGTTTAGTAGAAAGTTGAATTTTATATCATACCTTATTTGAGTCTTTCCCTCTCCTCTTGCTTTTACTTTTAGTTATTTCATACACGCCGAAGCAGACCCTGGCCATGCGCGGCAGGTTGGACACTTTGATGGGAAACGTCAGCTCTTGGTCCCACTGCGCCACTCCATCCTTGGTGATGACGGCCGCGCGAGTCTTCTGGGTCTCGCATAGGGGCTTGCCGCCGTGGAAGATACCCGCTTGGCATATTACCTGCAAATTATGGATAAATATTAATTAAACAAACGCATTGAATTTCCATACAAAGTGTATGCCAGTAGGGTGACATGTTGCTGTGTGTTAACGGCATGACACAATTATAATGAAACTAGCGGCCCGTCCCGGTTTCGCACGGGTGGACATTTATCCCGTTTTTGCAACATTTTTCATTAATGCTCCGCTCCTATTGGTCGTAGCGTGATGTTATATAGCCTATAACCTTCCTTGATAAATGGACTATCTAACACAAAAATATTTTTTCAATTCCAACCAGTAGTTCCTGAGATTAGCGCGTTCAAACAAACAAACTCTTCAGCTTTATAATATTAGTATAGATTACATTTTGATACAGTATTCCTCCCCCCTTCATTCTCCATCTGCGTTCTTCATTCTGCGTTCTCCCCCTTTTAAAGTTGTTCCATAAAGTACAGTTTTTTTTCTAGAATTCTCGAAATCCTTTATAATATTTAAATCTGGTCACACTATTATATCAAGGGTACTGTCAATTCCCCTCACTTCGCGTAGTTCTGGCGGTTTTTTTTTAATTTTGCCCAAACCTTTATTATTATTTGTATTTTATCAGATACATACTGACGTTCTTGTTATCTTTACCTTAAAAAATACGTTTGCAATAGAAATTTAAAAGATATTAAAGGTCAAATATCCAGGCGAAACTACGCAAAGGTTTCTAGCTTCGCCACCCCCATAATTACAAGCAGAGTAGCAGAAAAAGTGTGCACAATTTCTAAACTCACCGCAACAACATTGCCGGGGTCGACGTTGAGTTTGCTGACGCTCTGAATGACGCACGCGTAGTCTTTGTGAATGTTCCATGACGACTCGTTCTTCTTCCGTCGCATGGTGTTTGAATGTTCTGATGTCAGTCGTCTCCGTTCAGGCAGGCAGTATGGGTAGTAGGGCAAGTCTCGGCTTACTGTTATAAATGTTTATGTTAGTATTTATTACATAAAATAACATCACGCCTTGTATTCCCCGAAGGGTTCGGCAGAGGTGTTTTAGTACACCCTCGTTTCGCCAGTTATGTTTAAGTCCCGTGTAATAGGGGGCGAGCCTATTGCCATTAACCTGGCACATATCCAGACTCCAAGCTGCTACTGAGAAATTCCTAACGGAAAAACCCAATAACACTTTGCCCGACCTGGGGATCGAACCCAGGATCCCATGCTCAGCAGTCGGGCGTGCGACCACTAGACCAACAAGGCGGTGGTATTTATTTTATTGAATAATATTATTCACCACATTTGCGATGCGTATTCGTGATTGAAATATAGTACAAAAGAGTGAAGCTTCCTATCTTCCTTTTAAAAATATTCACACGACTCCGAGGAGTTTCCCCTCACAGCAAGGACCACAATATACCTTGTTTACATTATGCCCCTGTGCTACTCGCGTTAATATTTCCCTAAATACTTCTGCAGCAGCGTTGCAGGAAGATAATGTTTACATTGCCGCTTCACAATTCCTTCGCATTAAATTTCAGGCAATGGACGTCGTAGAAATAACTGCAACATCTACAGCGCTCTGCCTTTGAGTTTATACATATAAGAAGTGTGCGAGACAGCAGCATGTAAACACTCGCGCTCGCTTCTTGATGCCGCCCAAAAAAACGACAATTTAGGGAGCGTCGGGCAGCACGAGCGGCAGCGGCAGGGGCGTGGGAAGCGACCTTTTTACATACTCGCGCTGCACATTACCCTGCCCACTCCCCCGGGAGTGAACTGAATATAAATGGAGTATTACATTATTACATGGAAGACCAATCTCTAGTAGTGGCAGGCGCGACTGCAGATCGTGAGGTCCTGGGTTCGATCCCCAGGTGGGGCAATGTGTTATTGGGTTTTTACGTATAGAATTCCTCAGTTGCATCCCGGAGCTTGGATTTGCCTCCTATTACTTATGACTTAAACATAACAGCGAAATGAGGTGTTACTGTACACCTCTGCCCAACCCTTCGAAGAATACAGACGTGATGTTATGTACTAAGCTATGTTCCGATCATGTATGATAATCTGGACTCCCAGTCCTCATATCCAAAGAGATAAAGGAAAAACAATGCAGATCACCAACTCACGCGTCAGCGGCAGCTTGTCCATGCTGACTGTCATGACTTGCGGCACTCCATCCGTAGACAACATCTCTTGAATGTAGAGAAACTGTATGAGCGGGTAGTCGCCGAACAAGTATTCCTCGCGCCCGCAGACTTTCAACACGTAGTTGTGTGGGTGTTCACCGCGCATGTTTAAGGAGTTGGCTAACTTGCGGAGAATAACTTCTATGTGTTGCTGCGGTGTGCGGGTCGCGGGGACACTGGATGAGAATGATACCTGAAAATTACAACGATGTAAGAAAATTATGAATTCTGACTAGCCTTTTCCCAACTTATTTGGGGTCAGCTTCCAGTCTGACCGGATACCATCAGCCCTCCGCAATCCAGTTACAGGGCAGTGCCGATATCCTAAGGTTAGACCGGCTGTCAGACTTTCGAGCTTCTAACTTCCCATAACGACTATCATAGGTATTCGTATAACATCCGGGACCGGCTGTTTAACGTGCTCTCCGTGGCACGGAGGGGTCTCGATGTGTAACGAACGGTCACCCATCTACAGACTGACCGCGGCAAGCGCAGCTTAACCTCGCAAATCGTATGATCCGCGCGGTTGGTAATTAGCCACGAGCCCCTCAACGATGTAACAAAATTTTGGTGATAATTATTAATCCATAGACAAAGCGCATCACCTCATCGCTTGTAACCTTGCCTTATATCGTTTTTTTACGTGAAATAGTGTCCACAATTTAGTTTATTAGAAAAATAGATCAAATATTAAAGTCCTATTTTTTTTACATTTTTGTAACGAGAATCGAGTTCTGAATAATATCTTTCAATACCTATGTCATTCGTTTAACCAGTCACACTGTATTATATCTTTTCCGTAAATAAAAAAAAGCATGAGTCAGCTTAAAATGGGATATTGCCCGTGGTACACATAAAAATAATAAGCAACTTCATCCCGCACATAGCTACAAAAGATTTATAAGCTACGTACAAAACCTCAGCACGTAACCTTATTTGTAACATCGTTCTCAAATACTTTTAAAATCGAACATGCCAAAAGATCGTCCATCAAAACCTGTCAATCTTAAGGGCTCTGCCCACTATACCGTAACATACTAGAACAGTAACCGTACTGGCACAGGCAAAATAAAATCTTTGTATGTATTAGCACAGTGTACCTACAACAAACAGTGGTTCAACGCCAATACATTTGACAGGTCTTAAGAAATGTTAAAATGAGATGTTTCATTTTTGTATGGGACTCCGGCCATAAGGTGTACCTTTTAGAAAAGCTGGAAAACTAAACCCTGAATAGCTTACAGTAACATTTTATTCATAATATCAAATGTTTTTATGCACAAAATAAAAGTTAAAAATGTTTGACGTTTGTCGTGAGAGTTATGACAGCCGTGAGAGGTTGTAAAGATGACGTTTACCCAACCTAGAAATTGATATTTGTTAATTACTGACTGACTGTGACCTGACATTTTGAATTTTTCGTTCAGAAGTACACGTCAAAAAAGAAGAATAAATATTTTTCTAACGATGAAATCGTCACACTAGCTTAGAATTAGTCGAAAAAGATGGCTAAGAGAATAATAATAATTATGAATTGTACAAGAACACATACCTTTCATATTTAACGTCTACGTGAATTATGTTTTGATTTGACATGTTTTCAGAACGAAAGCAGGCTATGCAAACTATAGGACGCCATGTTGAATAGAATATGGCAATAATTGAAAACTTATTATATTTTGTGCACATCAAATCAGGTTTAAATTCACGAAAGAATATTTTTCCTCAATTCTTGGATTTTTTTCCCCTTTTTCGATAATTGTACATCTTATGGCCGAAAATGAAACATCTCCTTTGTAACATTGTCAGGGGTTGTCACATGGGGCACGCTGCGATAGCGGCGGTAAGACCCGTGATGGAGGAGTGGCTGGAGAGGCGTCACGGCGCCCTCAGCTTCCGGCTGACGCAGGTACTCTCGGGACACGGCTGTTTCGGGAAGTACCTGTGTCGTATAGGCCGGGAGCAGACGCCCGGTTGTCACCACTGCGACTGCCCCGAGGACACGGCGCTGCACACTTTGCAGGCGTGTCCAGCATGGGGGTCGCAGCGCCGCGAGCTAGTCGCGGCGATCGGCGGTGACCTCTCGCTTCCGGCCGTGGTTCTGTCTATGGTCGGGAGCGAGACTGCGTGGGAAGCCATCGCCTCCTTTTGCGAGGGGGTGATGGCGACCAAGGAGGTAGCGGAGAGGGAGAGGGAGGCCGCTTCTTCTCTCCCTTCTCGCGCTAGACGCACCGGGCGCCGGAGGGCGCGTGACGATCTCCGGCCACCCTAGTGAGTGGCCTGCGGGCGGCGGGTTGGGGAACCCGTCGCCCGACCAGTAACGGGCCCAGGGAGGATGGCGCGTCTTGTCCTGCGCGCGCCTCTCGGACGGATGTGGGGCAGGGGAGCAACTGCCCCACCACAGGAGGGGTCCACCAGAAGAAGCTGGTGGACCGAGACCTGTCGGGGTCGCGGTGCATGCAACAGCGAATCCCGTGACCCCGGCCTTAGGTCAGAAGGAGGGACACCGTGGGGTTTTAGCCAGTAAGAGTCTGGCACACCCCCCCGTCTTCCCCAGACGGGGGATAGTCCATGAGGATTTCCCCACGTGAGAAAAAAAAAAAAAGGGGTTGTCACATAAAACAAATTACACTTGTAAAAACTTTATCAAACAAACGTCCAAATGAATTAACGTTCTATAACAAAAGCGACGCGGCAAAAGCGACGCGGCAAAAGCTACATAACCGTGAATGCGTAATTTTGACCTAATTTTCGGCATTTGAAGCCACGAAAATCATGAAATTAACACCTCTGATGAATAATTAGTAAATTTACGTAGCCTCCAACTTGAATTTCAAAATCGATCTTATGTTTGGCATTAGTTCATCCGAAAACCTAGGATACACCCTTGAAGAACATCTTGAGAATTCACATGGCCGCCATGTTTGTGTTCTAATCCGACCTCATTTTACCATAATTTAATAAAACGTACGAACGTTCCTATGAACTATTTCACTTGTATTCGAAATCAGACAGCGAAATCCTTGGAACTTATGTCCCGAGCTGCAGTATGGCAACTCGGGACATAAGCTCCGCCCACTTTCCCCCGCAAGCCTCCACGCGATTGCCCTGCGACAATGTTCTACTTTGACCGACTGTAAGGAGTAATATATGAGTAGACTGTGGTATAAGTATGAGACACTGCCCACTAGGCCATTCCATCACCGACCGACACCGTAACATGTCGTGCACGGACCGGCAAAATTTCATCGCGAGCATATTTTGCAGTTGACGGGACGCTCCGTGCCTGACATGCTACGGGTATGCACCACGTTTATACCGCGTATGCTAACCGTATGTTCCGCGTTGTAATCTCTGTCTGATACAAGATATTAATTATTTGCTAGCCTTGAAACGAGTGCATGTACGCAAAAAATAATATGGAAGACGACAATCTAATAGATTGTGTTCGTAAATACGAATATTTATACAACATACATAACATCACGCCTTGTATTCCCCAAAGGGTTCGCAAGAGGTGTTTTTAGTGCACCCTCGTTTCGCCAGTTATGTTTAAGTTCCATGTAATAAGGGGTAAGCCTATTGCCATTAACCGGGCCCAAATCCAGACTCCGGGCTGCTACTGAGAAATTCCTAATGGAAAAATCCAATAACACTTTGCCTGACTTGGGGATCGAACCCAGGACCCCATGCTCAACAGTCGCGCTTGCGACAACTAAACCAACAAGGCAGTAGAATAACATCGTATACAATCATATACACTTGAAGAAAATGTACAACAACCGATAGAAAGGACACTAAACGGGGACGGTACATGTATACCCGTAAAGACCGCGGTTGATACCCGTATAGAACGCGGTTGATCCGTTGCAATGGGCATAGTAGTGAACGTAGCGTTTTTTACCGTGCATGACACGTTCCTATTACGGTCCTAATATGATACCTTGTAATGGGCAGACTCCTTTATAGTGTATTATCTATGGCCGTCAAGAATGTCAGTACATTTTCTGTTAAAAAAAATTGTGGTTAAGAGGTAAAAATGTTGAAATCGCATTTTAATTTAGTGTTCAATGATGATGAGGAATCGCCGCAGGAAGAGAAGGAGGACGTTTCGCCCGAAAATACAGACACGTGCGTATCGTCTCAAAAATTTGTAACAATTTTTATTATTTTTAATAAACCAGTGATTTTTTTTTTACATGATCTCTAACATATAGGCTATAAAATGATAACGCTGGCGTGACAAATAACTTTTATTAAAAACAAAAAATATATAAAAAGCAAAAATTATTTTTGATAGCATTTTGCGAATTTGCATACGTATTACACTCAAGATGATAAGTTTTACCACTATTGTCAAATCTTCTTCTTCTTTACATAGTATAAAACAAACTCGCTCCCGCTGTCTGTACGCTTAGATCTTTTAAACTACGCAACGGATTTTAATGCAGTTTTCAGCAATAGAGTGATTAAAGAGGAAGGTTTATATGCCCCACATTAGTATCTATATTACACCCGTGCGAAGCCGGAGCGGTTCGCTAGTAGGCTATAAAATGATAACACTTGCGTGACAAATATGTATAATAAAAACAAAAAGATTTTTTGATAACATTTTGCGAATTTGCATACGTATTACATTAAAAACTAGATCACGGCTCCGCCCGTAGCCTATGTTACTCAGTGATAATGTAGCTTTCTAACGGCAAAAGAATTTTTGAAATCGGTCCAGTAGTTTTTAAGTTTAAGTTTATTCGTTACATACAAAAATACAAATCTTTTCACTTTATTATAAACATTTATTTGTTAAAAATAAAAACTCTAGCTGATAATTTTTACCACTATTGTCAAATATAATAAATCTATATCTATACTAATATTATAAAGAGGAAAGATTTGTACTTTCACGTTTTTGTATGTAACGAATATATATATCCCTCAGGCCGGGCGAACGCAAAGAAGTCGAAAGGCGGGTCAACAAATCAGAAATCGGCGTCAGACTTAGCTTGCTAGGAAAAACTGCTGATGGAAGCGGGTAAGCAGTAAGACACATAATTCGTCACCGTTCCTTATAATGTTAACATAGTTTTTAGCTAAGCATACAACTTCGTCACCTCTCTCTTCGTAAATTTAGTGATGTTATACCATGGAAAACAAAAGGTGGGCTGAAAAGAGTACAGGCAAGGTTTTGTAGGATATTCATTTGAAGTAGAACCTAGTAGAAAATATTGCATATCGAGCTAAAAAGAGATATTGCCTAACTTTGGCTTTATAGAGCTTCGTCTCTGTCACTCACACCTATGTGACGTTTTGTCGCTTAGTGCGACAGAGACGACGCTCTATAAAGCCGAAGTTAGCCAATATCTCTTTCTCAAGCTCGATGTGCAATATTTACTACCAGGTACTGTAAAGCTCTATCATCTTTACATAGTATAAAACAAAGTCGCTCCCGCTGTCTGTCCCTATGTATGCTTAGATCTTTAAAACTACGCAACGGATTTTTATGCGGTTTTTTTAATAGATAGAGTGGTTCAAGTAGAAGCTTAATATGCCCCACATTAGTATCTACATTGCACCCGTGCGAAGCCGGGGCGGGTCGCTAGTTATCTAAAAACCCTCACATGATGACACATAATGTAAAGATTTATTTTATTTCCATGTTTTGTAGTTATTATTAATCTTACTGAAAACAGGGCCTTTAAAGTGACGACACGTCTGGTGCAGTGGTTGAGCGATCGGCTTCTGCGCTACGGGTCGTGGGTTCGATTCCCGCACGGAACAAATATTTGTATGGCCTACAGATAGTTGTTCCGGGTCTGGATGTTTGTGTATGTGAACATTTGTGTCTGTAAACGCACCCACGATACAGGAGAAATCCTAGTGTGGGGCAACGTTTTTTTAAAAAAAGAAAAAGAAAATAAAGTTTAATTTTGTCAACAGGTACACATATCTCAAATGCAAAATTACAGGATTGAAGCTAACACAGTTGGACGCGATTAAAAGCTTCACAAATATCATGTTTTTAGACGTTTCCAACAACTTACTCGACATAGACGCATTGCAAACTGTTACTAAACTACCTAACTTGATTCTCATTCATGCAGACAACAACTTATTGGAATCAGCAGCATTAAAAAAAATGAAATATCTTCAAGTCATCATATTTAACGCTAATCAGATCACATCAGTACACGATGTTTATCAACAGAACCTGTCCACTTTAGAACTTGGCGACAATAAAATATCAAAAGTAAAATTTGAAATCCCAATGCCTTCTTTAAAGGTTTTGGATTTTCGCAACAACATAATAACTGATATCGCTGATTTCGATTTTCCTAATTTGGACAGCTTATATTTAGCAGGGAATAAAATAACATCTCTAGTTGGTTTAGAGAGGTGTGTAAATTTGAGAATTCTTCATGTGCGGAACAATCCTATAAAGCTGCTCAACGGTTTCGATGAAGCACTTACGAGTCTTCATTATGTGAACTTAAGGAACTGTAAAGTTGCAACGTTGATACAAGTTAAGAAGTTGAGAGTAAGTTATTATTAATGATAGATTAGCCTTGTTATAATTCATGCAATTAATTTATAGTCCGCGCGGAACGAGTTGGCCGCGCCTTAGGGCCTGTTCACTCCACGTTTTTTAAACGTGCCGTTGACACGCGTTAATGTGAAACTCCATACTTAAAAAATGTGTGTATCGTTTTTAATGTATGGAGTTTGACGTAAACGCGCGTCGTCGGCGCGTTTAAAAAACGTGGTGTGCACAGGCCCTTAGGTATGTAAGTGGCAGGAGGGAGGTGCGATACAATAGACGCGCTCTGTCAGTTTGCTTTGTTTTGTTTACCGTGCACACCCCCCTTCTGCCGCTCACATACCTAAGGCGCGGCCAGCTAGTTCTGCGCGCACTATAATGGCCAGCATCGAGGCCTCCTGGCCATCAACGCCAGGCCTGCAATAGACAGCGTTAGGGCTCTTGTCCAGGACCGGTTTCTAGTCGATGGTTATTTATGAAACACTATATGGAGCCTCGTTCACAACGCCGACACGGCGCTAGCCTAGTCCATGTAGCGCCGGCGTCGTGAACGAGCCTCCATAGCGTTTCGTAGTGGCCCACGAATTTTTACACTAGCACTTTGCAATTTGCAACACTGTACATTGTAATTTTAATTTGTGGCATTAAAAAGTATTAAATAAAAACGCAAAAACTGACTGAAAAATAACTGAAACGACATAGGTACATAAAACCACGCCTATATTCCCCAGTGTTGGACAGAGATATATAGTAATACCCTCATTTTCCCGTTATGTTTAAGTCGCATGTAATAGGGGGCGAGCCTATTGATATCAACCGGGCACAAATCCAAAAAAATCACCGCGACTTTAAGGTGTTTCTTTACATACTTAATTATTTTACTCGTTTCAGTTTTTTATGAAGTCGGTTTTTAATTTTTTAAAGTTTATTTTAGTGTTCACTTCCTCCTTAGCCATATCCTATTTATAATTTAATATACTCTTAATACTAGGTACTGAAACGAATAGAAACGCTGATATTAAAGGGGTGTCCGTACATGGGCGGTACGGGCGGAGAGGACGAGCCAGGACCCGTAGAGGACGACCCTCAAATTCGGATGGACATTCTAGCAGCACTGCCACGACTGAAGCGGATCAACAAAGACACTATTACTCCGGAGGAAAGGTACCTACATAACATAATCAGCCCATCACAGTACTACTGCTGGTCCAAAGGGTCATAAATTACACACAAACGCATAATTTTTCTTAATAAATAACAGAACATCACGCCTGTGTTCCCCGAAGGATTGGGCAGAGCTGTATAGTAACACCCTCATTTCGCCTTTATGTTTAAGTCAGTAATAGGGTATAATAACGCTTTGCCCGACCTGGGAACGAACCCAGGACCTCACGTTCAGCAGTCGCGCTTGCCACCACTAGACAAACGAGGCAAAAGAACACAATCTATTATCTTTTGTGTTTTATATTTCAGACAGGAAGCCAACGACTTGATGAAGCAGTGGCTCGAAGAAGGCGAAAGGGATGAAGAAGAAGAAGTAATAGAAGAACAAGGAATAGAGGAAGGAGTTCAGGAGGAAGAACTATCTCCTTGAGCAGATTAACGTTTAAAACCCATTAATTTGTTAATATTATGTAACAGCCTGTAAGCTTTCACTGTTGGACAATGGATTTGAAAGGAGCTACACACCGAAACCAACGCCAACCCGGTGCTTTGTGTTGTACCAAGCCGCGCTGGTGTGTAGACCCCGTAGTGTGTGGCCCGGTAGCAGTAGCGTAATTATAGGGTGGCAGAGCTGGCAAAATACTACGGGCCCCCGGCCCGACAAGGCCCCCGGTCCGAGAGGCCGCGAGCTCAGAAGTAACCTAACATTTTTAACAAAATTAAGTAAAAAAATTTAATTTGTAATTCTGTTGGGTAACTACATCAGTGATTTATTAAAATTAAATTACAACGTGAAGATTTTTATTGGGGCCCCATCCAATGAATTTGCCACGGGCCTCTGATGGTATAGTTACGCCACTGCACTGTAGACCCCTAAATTAACTATAAAAGCTTGATCAAGATACGCCGTTTTTACGACGCTTGACAGATGGGTTAGCGATTTCAATATTTTTTTATCTTGTCTTTACACATGCTCGATGTGACTCCGTCATCACGTCTTCCTAAACTGAGACCACGGGCAAAATGGTTAGTGCACTATATTTAAATATTTTATTTGGTGATACATCTTAGTAGTCACAAGCATTGTTTTCGAAAAACATTTACAGCATAAAGAATTGGGTAGATGACAATTATTTTTTATTAACTGTCTTGACACTTTTGCAAAAACTCCAAGTTATAAGCGATTTAAAACTTTTAAAAGACAGCGATAGCACTATTGCACGATGACGCCATTGATTAAAAACACTTCATAGTAATTTGACATTACTCCGTACAATGTCCGTTTCGTGCGACATAAACAGAAAATGTGCCTTTCAAAAACTTCCAAGAACGTGTATCTCTTCCATTTTTAAATTTATTTTATTATTTTTTTCAATGATCGTTTTCTTTCTATACCTTTTGTGATATAATAAATATTTATTTAAATTCTTCGTAATTTTTTAAAGTAGTCCACTACCGAATTGCCGTTATACAAGAAAATATATATTCTTTAAAAAAATCTAGATAAATTACAGCTCTACAAATTGCCTCATGAAATGGAATTATAAACCACAATTTGGTCCAATAAAACTGTCACAAGTGCGACCGGGCTAAATTTATGAAGTTTGCGTGGTTGGGATATAAATGTAGAAACATTGGTGATTTTCATTGTCATTGCCAGTTACGAAGCGCCGACAGTTATAACTTGTGTCTGGTGCATTTTTTTTATATCACCGCAGCTGATCAATTTCTTTTATTGTATCTTGGGTTGTGGTAGGTATAGGTATTATGTTATTCGAGTCAATGTTTCTGTTTTATCAATAAATTCAAATTGCAACGTATTTTTGTTTGACTTTGTTATTTTCAAGGATGTTATTTAACGCTAGCTGCCGCCTATGCCGATGTAAAATTCAACTCTCATATTTCTGAAGATGGCCGGATATCCAGTGTAATTTTTTGACTACTTTACATTTATATTCTGAAAAGAATATCTAAGCCTTAATGACTGTTGGAAGAAAGTGGAAAATCTAATCTATACTAATACTATAAAGAGGAAAGATTTGTATTTTTGAATTTTTGTATGTAAGTTTATTCGAACTTAAAAACTACTAAACCGATTTCAAAAATTCTTTTGCCGTTAGAAAGCTACATTATCACTGAGTAACATAGGCTACGGGCGGAGCCGTGAGGACACAGCTAGTACCAAATAAAGTTCTGTCTAGCCTTTTCCCAACTATGTTGGAGTCAGCTTCCAGTCTAACCATATGCGGCCGAATACAATATTTCAAACGGACCGACTGCCATCAGACCTCTGCAACTCAGTTACTGGGCTATGCTGACGTCCCAAGGTCAGACCGGTTGTCAGCCTTTCCGGCTTCTAACTAGTCATAGGTATTCGTATAACACCCGGGTCCGACGGTTTAACGTGCTCTCCGGGGCACGGAGGGGTCTCGTTGTGTAACGAATAGTCACCCATCCACGGACTGACCGCGGCAAGTGCAGCTTAACCTTGCAAATCATACGAACCGTTAATTAGCCACGTGCCCCTCTAATACCAAATAATACTAGCAAAAATCATACACAGGTTCAAAGTATCACAAACATGTAGCCAGTTAGCTCTCAAATTGCACGCGCCTTGTAACTTCAAATTACATAAACACGGAAAAAATACAACATTGTTTCCAGTTATTCGCAATAGTATCAACATTCCCTTAATGACGTAGTACTACGTAGACATTTGAATTCGTAAACAAGAGTGGTCAATGTGCCTATTTAACAAAACGTAACTTCAAGGACGTAAGCACAGACTGCTGTGTATCTTAAAACTTGACTCGTAAACGCAAGTCGGATCGTGATGCGTCAGAACGATTTCATCATCGCTTTGAATACGGAGTAGAATATAGCTGGCGCACGGCTATCGCATAGACGCACGTCTCTGTAGTACGCATGCGGTTGTTTTTCAACTTGCGTCACCGTGGGGGAGCCACCTAAGATCCGGGCTCGATGCCGAAATACAATACTGTTTAATTTAATATTCTCTCAGTTATGTAAGAAATGGCCAGGTTAGACCTTTATACTTGATACAGTCGTAAGCAAAATTGAGACTACTAAAACACCCAGATCTTTGCCTTTTCCCAAAAACCTTGCAATATTCGTCGTTTAGGCAGTTTCCGAATTGACCTAAGTAAAAAACCACTAATCAGTTGCCCAAATACTGGAATCCGAATCGCAGAGCTATATCGCAATGTAAAAACATCTACAGTCCGCGACAGGTCGACATGGCAATCGGGTATGTGGTAAATTGTGGAGGGGGGACGCCCTGCACACCCGCACAGCGCCCGCGCCATCTTAGTCTTAGCGCTGCACGAGTCCACACGACCGCTTTTATCGATTTCGATCTCGCTCACGTTGTTGCTTGTAGTTAAGTATTGAAAATTACTAAAAAATCGCCATGTCGACCTGTCGCGGACTGTACAGTCGTAAGTCAATGGTATGGCAACAACAAAACGAAAGCAGATGGCAGCACCACCGTAAATACTCATCATAATCAATCTGAACAATTATCAATAAAGTCAAAAACATCTTAACCAATGAAAATGCTTTGGTACCAATTGTGGTGGCGCCATAGGGTCAATTCCACCAAACGGGAAAATCCTCGCGGATGCTCGAGCACTTTTTTAAATCTAACTGAATAAGTAACTGTATCCATATTGACTTTAAGTATAAAAGTCCGAAGCGCACTCTTGCTCTTGGTCTGAATGAGCGGCCAAGAGGATGCCGGACCGTGCGCGAAGATTTTTCCGCTTGGTAGAAACTGACCCATAAGTTCCCCCAGTTCCTTGCCCCATCCTTTTTTTTTGTGTGGTTAGTGACTAACCTGGTGTCAAAGTTTATGCCGCCCATGGGCCTCTGACTAGGCTCCACATGCCGTCGAGAAATATCTCTCAGGCATGCCGGTTTCCTCACGATGTTTTCCTTCACCGTTTTTAAGCAAGTCATAATTATATAATGCGCACATGAATCCGAAAAGTCAGAGGTACGTGCCTTGGGTTCGAACTCGAGACCCATGACTTGACAGTCCGATGGTCACAACACTAGGCTATCACTGCTTATCCTTGCCCCATTAAAATTAGCTATGAAGATAAAAACATAGACAGATTGTTCAATTACCTCTGTATTTGCGAATTTAGTGACAAGTATGAAGCAGTGTTGATTCAGGTGGCTTTTCAGGGTAGTCGGTGTGTCGGGCTGGTCTGCAAGTCTCGGTGGGCACTGGTACCGCAGTCTTTCGAGTCGGGTGCTCTGCGCTCGCTTGATTAGACTCTCCTCGGCGAGGTACCGCATTCGCATCCGAAAGTCGTTTACTTCCGAACTTCGAATGTTGTCGAATTCGTTGAGGCCTGGTGAAGAAGATATATGGTTTATTTTGATAACTTAATAACATGAAGTTTTTAGAACCGGAAAGGATATTAACGATAATTTTAAATTTAGTAACTGCCTCGTTGGTCTAGTGCGGGCAAGCGCGTCTGCATCGTGAAGCCCTGGGTTCGAACCCCAGGTCGGGCAGTGTTATTGGATTTTTCCAACGTTGAGTCTGACTTATAACGTTGCAGCAACCGCAGGTTTACCAAAGCGCGCCACAATGACAGATTTTTTTAAGTAATGATATTACAGGGCTCATTCATGGTATTTACATCCCTAAGGTACTGGTGTCCGCAACTCCACGTCTGAGCGCGTATTTTGCGTCACGATTTACATTCCTATCCATCAAACTAATTTAATTTGTAATTCTACAATAGTGGGTGTTAATTTGCTTTTCCGTGTGGCATTCTTCAGTAGCAACCCAGAGTTTGGATTTATGCACGGCTGATAGCAATAGGCTAGCCCCCTATTACATAAGAGTTAAACATAACGGCGAAATGAGGATGTTACTATACACAACACACTTTCTGCCCAACCCTTCGGGGAATACAGGTTTAATGTTATGTTCTATTCAATATGTTATTTGTGTATGCATGGGGAAAGGACTATCAGTCCATTCTAAGCCTGAGCCAATCTAATAATACCTCTATATTATTATAATACATGATACATATCACACTCATTACAATTTTGTTTGACATTGTAGGTTCACTAACCCATAGTGTGATAACTTTAGTTTTGTCCAAAACAGTAAACAATTAAAATAGTGATGTAACAACGACCTTATCAATTCTATGTACAATAAACAATTGTATAATCAGTAGTTTAGAGTAGCGCAAAACGTTACGACGGATATTAGACACACATATATACACTACATACATGTAGGAGGTCAACAAACTTTGTGGATAGCAGTTTATCATTCATTCATAAAAACTTATGTAATTAAAATATAGATAACTACTGTTAAATCACACTGCAATAAGACTTGATTTAAATTTTATTATTTAATGAAATTGATTGAATTCTTCAATTGTTAAAACATTATTTCAGCCAATGTAAATTCAATATAAGAACTATCCAGTGCTTTCATAAATTGTAACTTTATCATAAACTGTGCCTCTATACCAGGGGTGGCCAACCAGTCGACTGGGAATCGAACCCAGGACCTCAAGATCAGCGGTCGCTCTTGCCACCACTAGACCAACGAAGCAGTTACTACATTAATAATGTGTAATACATTTCCTCATTGTAAATACCATATTTCAAAAGATCACTAGACACTGGTCTCTTTAGTCAGCCTTCTTAAGACTAGAATCACTAAGATCACTACAAGTGGGCTATCACAATGAACCGCGACAAATTTGTAAAAGAAACTTGGCCAAACCCGTTGGAATTAATAGGTCAGAGACTAGGCTGCCTGGATGCATGCTGTGCATGATTAATTTTAAAATCCCGCCACTATGGGAATAGGCTATGTAACTATTTGTTAATATGCTAGGAAGATAAATGGAACAAAAAAGTGACCCTATGGTACCTTAGGGGGGAGAAGAGAAAGGAAGGAAAATATTGTAAAGATGACAGGATGACTTGGTGAGGACTGCTGGAAACACTTGGACTAAACAAGCAAGGAACAGGGAGAACTGGAATGGGTTGGAGGAGACCTTTGCCAAAGGACACACAGAGACTCAGAACTAATATGAAACTTGTACTACAACTCTGAAAAAGGCTATAAATAAATAAATAATACCTATGTTGAAGTTAGGTTTCAGCACAATTAGATATATTGGAGATGATATACAGGGTGTAAAAATAGCCTTAACGAAGCCGAAGGCTACGCATACTGTACATAAAACTAAGTAACATACAGCAAAAATTATTGCTGGGAAACGAGTTTTATTTTTTGGTATTAAAAAACAGCTTTTAATTTTAGCGCGCGATGGAACCGCGCCCATAGCAGACTCTGCCTACATTTCAAAAAGGTTGATAATGTTTGTATAGAAGAATGTTCATTAATAACATTTAACTTAGTTTTCGTGAAAAACGTACAAAAATATGGTGACTTTGACCTTCAATATTTCCATAATCAGTCAGTTCCCTGGTATGGCCCAATACCAAAAAATGTTTGTAATGATGGGAAGAATACGTGGCTCTCGGCTTCGTTAAGGATATTTTTACACCCGATATTTTAATATTATTTTAACCACAAAGAGAGAGCTGGCTTAAAAGATTAAAAAAATATGTTTATTTAGGTACACATTATATTTATATAATATTTTTCTCTCCTCCTTCCTTATACAACATGAGCTTATAAATCTGTCGTTATTTTGATCCTTGTTTATTTCTCTACTTTTCCCTACATATTGAGGAAGTTAATTATCTGGGTAAATCCAAGATCAAGCCATGCCAAAATTAGAATCAGATTACCCAGTCTGCTAAAGCAAATCAGAATAATCCAACAGGCCCAAAAAGGGGTAGAAAAAAAACAAAAACTACCTTTCCAAATATGAAATTCTATGGAAAATATAGGTCTCCTTATGAACTGCTATAACAAAGGTCATGGGGAAATAACCTTACTTGCAAGAATTTAGGAAGAAAAATCATACAGAAAAATAATAAAATACTCACGTTTCCCAATCAAATGACTAATATGTGTGTTCAGCAACTGTTCTCCAGGTCTTTCAATAGATCTCTTCACAATCATAAGGACACCACATACTGGCTTTATGTCACGGATGCGCTTGTTCTCATCGTCAACCTCCTCCGGGACTGCGAGAGAGTTGACGAATTGGAAAACATAGCTAGACATCTCATGCAACATCCCGAAGAGGGGATAGTTGACCGCCCTATCCCATATGTCCTGTAAAGGAAGAAATATTGATATCAACATCAATTTTATTTTGTTCGAAGAGGCATCTGAGATTTCCTACCTAATATCATTTCTGAATATGAGCTAACCATGTCAGATTATTTCGTAATAATCAGTTGGCAAATATATCTAACAAAGGCTATCTAAAAATAATAAATGGTCAGTCCATACTACAGTACTAAATCCTGTGCATTGCATTGTTTTCTGTGCAAGTTGATTTCTGCAAGCAACTTGCGAACTGTGGACACAACTTCTGCAAGTTTTACCAACTAAGCAAGCACTTGCATGTAATAACTTGCGCAGCAAAACTTGCTAGTGGATTTGGTGCTTGGTTAGATAAATAAATTGTGCATCATAATAGGTTTTCAAACATGATTTTGAAAGTGCCTAATATTGAAATCATTTAAATAGGTAAGTCATAGTAAAATGATGATATCATACATTTATCAGTAAATGTAAGTTACCTCATGTTGTTATTCGATACTCAATAGATGGATATCTATACGTAATATTATGAAGAGGAAAGATTTGTATTTTTGTATGTAAGGAATAAAGTTAAAAACTACTGGACCGATTTCAAAAATTCTTTTGCCGTTAGAGAGCTACATTATTACTGAGTAACATAGGCTACGAGCGGACCCGTGAGGACACAGCTAGTAAATGATATTAACACGGCATCCTCTTTCCAAATTGACCTGGAACTATTTTCATTTTATTTTTCCTAATCCTTAAATATTTACTGTAGCAGAGTATAAAAATATTGTTATGATAATCATTCATTAACAGGAAGTTTGATGACAATGAAAACCGAACATAACATCATGTCTATATTCCCAGGGAAGGTTTCAGGTTTTGAAGGGTTGAGCAGAGGTGTATAACAACACCCTCATTTCGCCATTATGTTTAAGTCCCATGTAATAGGGGGCAAGCCTATCGCCATCAACCGGGCACAAATCCAAACTCCGGGCCGTTACTGAGGAATTTCACACAGTAAACCCAATAACACTTTACCCGACCTGGGGATCGAACCCAGGACCTCAAGATCAATGGTCGCGCTTACCACCACTAGATCAATGAGGCAGTTAGATAGTAAAACCTAATTTTCTAAATAAGGTGTTTGTTACCGTAAATGGTTATACAGGGTTACTGGTTATTGGCCCCGATCCCGTGGCAGGACTGTAGGACATGTTGTCCATTTTTGTTTATTTTGTTATCATTTTATGGGTCTGCTCTTTACCTCTGTCTCGTCTGATGGAAAAGCAAATTTAATGCTTTATGCTAAAGTGAACCATATTCAAGATTATTATTATAACCCTGTATAATTTCTGGTTCAGTTCCCAGATCTGAATAATAATCACAATATTCTTTTGGCACAAATATGATCTGATAGTAAAAATAATTATAAAAGAATGTACAAAAGATTGTTGTTTACAAATTTTAAACTTTCACAAAATCCATGACACAAAACTGATGATCTAAAATTCTAGAACATCTATCAACCCACCTACATGATGAAGAATAGTGCATGATACTGTAAACAATATAAACTACTTTCTAAATGTACCTAACAAATGTATCTGTAAACATGTTACTCAATACTTTGACCCACTTTCCAAAAATGCAATCAAAATATCGTCGGCGAGAGGCGTGAGTCACGCGAGGGTGTTCCTTCCTGTCACTAACCTCTTTGACATCCTGAAGAGTAGCATCCCAGCTTATCCTCAGAGGAATGTAAACAGAGTTCGGCAGCAAACACGTGAGCTCTACCACGTCCGACGGCGAGGACGTCCAGTAGTCCCACGTAAACGGACAACTCGGCGCAGGAACCATTGTTTTGATGATTATTTTCCCAGGTTACTCCAATTACCCCCGCGACATTTTACAAACTTTCACTGATAACTTGCGTCTACAGCGACCCAGTCGCTGTCTCCAACTGAAAATAATGCACACAACACATTAGTCAGTGTTGTTGAAACCGCAGCGATGTTGAATCATAGCATTTCCTGGTATTTTACGATGGGCATATCGCCATTCGAAATGAAACTGTCAACGATAATATTACACAAACAACATCACAACAAAGTGTGGAAGACATTTATTTAATTACCTCTTCATAAAAAGTTTACATAATTCATATAATATTGAATGTACGGCCTAAAATTATAAAAATATGTTTTTGTGAAATTGTAAATAAAGATTACGTGCAACAAACTATGAGCAAAGTAAATTGTTTATGGTACCAAATGTGTTTTTTTAAATTTTGTATATTGAGATATGCGTATTTTAGGAAACAACGAATTTATAATAGATGAAATGTGTTCCTAGAACTCAAGATACATAGAGTACGCGCCACGAAAGAAGGCCTGCGGAAAATTGTGGAACTACATTTTTTTTAATGCAATGTGATGAAATGACATAAGTCACTAGCGCCGCGTCAAAGGGACTTCAGTGGTGGCGCGGACTCTATTGATATTTAGAGATTAAACGAACTTACCTGTAAGTGAAGTTGTATCATAATTATACGAGTGCTTCGTCCGAAGGGATTAGTAACCTTAATATTAGGTTTTGGTTTTTTGTAAATACCGCCAAAATACAAGAAATATTATGCCCGTAAATTAGTACTGCGAACGCGGACTATCGGTATTGTCTATGGCCATTCAGTTATAATATGGATGCGTTCGGATTGATTTATTTTATGAGAAATAACACAATAAACATTCCTTTGATACACACGACTCACTGTACAAAATAAATTAAGAAAAGCATGTAGGTAATATTTAAAAAATCTGCTTTAATTGTAATGTTTACATAAAATATTTTAGTTGGGATGAATCCGATGAATGCATTTTAACCTAAAATTACAGAGGTACATTTGATTGACGTTTGTCTCGTGACAAATGACTATCTATCAATATTAGGTTATTGGGTAATGATATTTAGCAATGAAAAGCTTTTTATGAATGTATTGCGCTAAATAAAATGTTTGAACATTCAGTCAAGGTACCAAGACATTACAAAATTGCTGCAAATATCTTTAAGAAAGTTTCTACTGAAGGCGGTAGCGTCAAAACGTTATTGTACGACGATAAACTTCGACACTTCGTAAGTATTTCCACCAAAAAAAGTTATTTTGCTCAAATTTTGGACCGCTGTACTATTATTAGTTTGTCATATTTACAGAGGACGAATGTGCTTTTTGCACTGATAACAGAAACAATCAAACATGCGGGTGACATAGATAAAATATTTGAAAACAGTAAAATATTAGAAAACGAGTCACGTTTAGACCCATGGCTTGCCAAAATTCTCACAGCAGAACTCCTGTTCGGCAAAAAGGCTCTACCTGGCAAAAGCAAGCCGGAGCAAACAGTCCTCTCGTACAAAGACCAGTTTGAGAAATATACATCTGACCATCAAGATGACTTGAAGACTGAAGGTAATTCTTTTTTATTCTTTTTTTCAGATCTAATACCGACATAGACTAAGCACAATGGCAGACGCTGGCGATAGTCCATTAATGTCCAAACAAACAAAACAAGCTGTTATAGTGCTGGCACATCTATTTATTTATAGTGTTGCTATGTTTACTCTACCATTTGTCGCATTTTTCGGCATTCGGCACATATTAACTGAATATGAAGTACAAACTTTTATGGTGAATGTGTGGTCCGTTGTTTCTGCAGTAGTGGTAGTAAACATAATCATATGTGTTTATGCCTACAAAGCATACTATGAAAAAGAATATGATGAGGATGGTAACGAGATCGATCAGCATGTCTATAACACACCTGCTGCAGAAGGTTCAACAGAGAAGAGCAGTCTGAACTTGAAGCATGATTGATGCATTTATCAACATTCCACTCTTGAACACAGTATTATAATGTGTGCTTTTGTAAAAATATATTATCCTATCTTAGATCCAAATAGCTGTATTTAAATGTTACAATAAAAATTGAAAAAATTGTAATATGTCGAATGTATAAACAAATACTATACGATAACCAAAGTATTTCGATGTTGAACAAAGTATGTAATGTACTAAATTTACATAGTTAGATATTATTAAATATTATGATAAAAGGCTATTTTTATTTCATACTAGCTGCCCGGACAGACCTCGTTCTGTCAAAAGTTATTGGCCTGTAGTTGGAAAAGAAAAGTGTTGTTTTTACTATTTTCCACGCAATTTTTATGTTTTTTATCTCCATAAGAACCTTCCTTGTGCCTTAAGGAATATAAAAAAATAATAGCCGAATTGGTCGAGCCATTCTCAAGTTTTGCAGTTAGTAACACATTTGGCGATTCATTTTTATTTATATAGATTATCTCTTCTGCAGTCTTGACTGTTTTTTATTTTCATAAATACTTAAAAACCGTCAATTAAACTTTTGGCACACTTAACGCATGTTCTCAACAGGCATTAGGTGTGGGTTTACATCATAAAGGTATAGGTAAAGATGGAGACCACATTACAAACACCTACTGAAAATCGAAACATTTGGCCTTTAATATTTACTGTAGAAATTTTCTCTTTCTAAATACTCTGTTTAGAAAGAGATAGATTCCCGAAGTCAATATTGTATCTTTTTTTAGCTAGGGTATATCGGGTGTAAAAATACCCTTAACGAAGCCGAGAACCACGTATTCTTCTCATCATTATGAAGATTTTTTGGCAAAAAATCGGTTCCCGAGTATACCTGGACTAGTTACAGAGATATTGAAGGTCAAAGTCAGCATATTATTGAACGTTTTTCACGAAAAATTAAGTTTAAATCTTATTACTAAACATTTTATATACAAACATTTTCGAAATGTAGGCAGTCTGCTGCGCGCGCGCTTACATTGCGCGCTACCATTAAAAGCCGTTTTTAATTGTAGTATGTGTATACCAAAAAATAAAAGTCATTATCCATATCCAGCAATTGTTTTTGCTGTATGTTACTTAGTTTGATGTACAGTATGCGTATACTTCGGCTTCGTTAAGGCTATTTTTAAACCCAGTATAGTAAGAGACAGAATTCCAAAGTAAATATTCAAGGCCAAAATGCTTTGACTTTCAGTATGTGTTCATAGTGTCTCCCGGGGTTACGGTGCATGCTTACGCGAATCCCGCGACCCCGGCCGACGGTCAGAAGGAGGAACACCGTGGGTTGTTAGCTGGTAAGAGTCCGGCAGATCCCCTCGCCTTCCCCGGGCGAAGGACACCCATCAAATCAAATCAAATCAAATCAAATCTTTTTATTCGTCAATGCAGGTGTACAATACAAAAGGTGTTAGAGTTACAGGAAGTTCGCTACATTGTGCCTGTGGGCATACGAAAATTATATTAAACGAGAATTACTTATATTCTATTGACATACTTTGCTATTAATTTCAATTAACCTATTATTATGTATATAATACTATCACATTTATATAATACTATTTAATTCCATCACTTATATCTATTCATTGCTTACCTTTTTAATTATTTGGCTTTCTTACTCTATTATATTTATATATAATACTGTTAATCTCTATTGTAATTATAGTTATTTCTTCTATTATACATATTTATACAGTCTGTTTCGAAAATTATATTAATTATATAATACTGTTATTTTTATTATTTTTTTATTAATCTAAATTAATTATATCATTCTAAAAATTCACTTATTGAGTAGCAGCATTTCTTTATTAACAGTTCTTTCAGCTTTTTCTTAAAGAGATTTATATTTAATTTTTTTAAGTCATGAGGTATTTTATGATGGACCCATGAGGACTTTCCCATGATAAAAAAAAATGTGTTCATAGTGTGCTCTCCATTTTTACCTACATCTGCATGATTTACAGTACCTATGCTGCTGGGTATAAGGCTCCCCCAATAATGGAGTTACTCATACTTATGATCAAGGTTTGCTAATCAATGAATGTAATGCCATATTTAATAACAACGCCATAATGCCAGCACAACCGTTTTTGAATTCCTAAAACACTGTAGGACCACCCTTTTCTGTACTAATTCTTCTATTTCTATGTAGAAAATGTGGTTAATAAGGCTGGTTTTACAGTAGCGCTTTCGCCAGCGCGGTTAGTAAGTCTTAGAGCGTTTTAGAATAATCATCGCGTGCGGTGGTCAGCGTGACTCTAAAACCAGCCTAAGGCTGGACATCCACCAGAGCTGTGCGAGGAAGATGTGTAATGTGTTAATGTGTACAAATGAGCTGTGGCGGGAGCGGTACACATTCCTCGTAACACATTCCTCGCAACACATTCCTAGCAACACATTCCTCGCAACACATTTCTCGCTTGTTTTGTATGAACAAAAACCTCGCACTGCTAGACCCATATCCACCAGAGCTGCGCAGAGCGAAGCTAGGTAAATGAAGTGATTCTATTAGTGCTTACAAAACACATTCCTCGCTACGCAGCTTAGCACAGCTCTGGTGGATGCTCAGTCTAATACATTTATTATAGCCCGCGCGCAAGTGCTAGTCACCGCCTAAGGTATAAGAGCGGTAGATAGACGCGCTCTGTCAGTTTGGTTTGTCTTTTCACCCGCGCGCTCCCCCTCCCGCCGCTCCGAAACCTCAGGAGGTGACTAGTACTTGCGCGCGGACTATAGTGCCATACTTCTTATAGAATGCCAAAATCTAGTGCTTATTATGGAACGACACAATGTTACATAATTGTTGCAGTTTATTTAGACAACAGTTTCTATACTATACAGGGTGTAAACGAAATCATGTAATTCCTTCAAACCTCGTGAAGTACTGCTGACATAGATTAACCATGCAAGGGATACTTTTGAATTTAATAAACAAAAAAATTTACAAGAAGTAAACGTGTTCTTAACGTGAGGCATTTTAGCGCCCCGAGCGAATTGCGCGGCTATCGCTCGCCGCGTGGTCATTTAACTCGGGGCGCTAAAATGATTTCGTTTACATCCTGTATAATATTTCACGAAAAGAGTTGTGAGCAGTTTTTAACTTCCATTACATAAAACATGTATGTTTTGTCTCATTTCATTTGCCTAGTTGCTCCTCGTCCAAGATATGTCCGCATCAACACAAACCTATTGACAACATCGGATGCAATCGGAGCGTTCCAAGATGAGGGGTACCGGTTCATTCGGTGCACGTCAGGATCTTACGCAGACTACCTAGAACAAATACAGAACCTCACAGAATATGATTTCACTCAAGATTATCATGTGAAGACCATATTTGTGTTCGCATCCGGAACTAAGTTACATGAACATGAGTTGTATTTGGAAAATAAGATTATTCTTCAAGACAAGGTGGGTAACAGCTATTTTGAAAAATTATTAATATAATTTAATCATATAATAACATCACGCCTATATTTCCCGAAGGGTTGGGCAGAGGTGTATAGTAACACCCTCATTTCGCCGTTATGTTTAAGTCCCATGTAATAGGGGGCGAACACGTTGCCATCAACCGCGGACAAATCCAAACTCCGAGCTGTTACTAAGGAATTCCACACTGAAAAACCCAATAACATTATGACCGACCTGGGGATCGAACCCAGGACCTCACGATCAGCAGTCGCGCTTGCCACCACTATACCAACGAGGCAGTTAGTTTAATCACAATGCTTAAATACATAATAATCTCTTCCAAAAAGTGAGGGTTAATCATTTATGTTTTCAAGATGACTTCCCAAATTCAATATTAATTCTACGTAGTACCTATATAACTTTTTTTAAAGTTTACACCGTTTTTTATCAATAAGTATTATAATAGTTCCTCTTCTAGATGAAGGACTTCCCCCAATGATTCCATTAGAACTAACCAATATTGAAATTTAAACTATTACCAACATTCTCACCCACGTCTCTATTCCGTACAGGCTACAGCAATGGCAGTGCATCTCCTTGCCCCACCGCCGGGGAGCGTGGTGCTAGACATGTGCGCAGCCCCCGGCATGAAGACAACACAGCTGGCGGCCTACATCAGAAACACTGTACGTAATACGTAGTCAATGGTGTCGATTCTGTAGCACATTTTGACAGTACTAAACTAGACTAAACGCAACTGTCACCTTCTTTTTCTATTGAAACAGAAAGAGACAAACACCCTTAGTTTAGTCCTGTCAAAGTGCGCAACAGAATCGACTCCAATAGCACCTAACAGTCTAAACATCTTAATTTTACACTCTTGTACAATGGCCATCGAATGTGACAAGGGGTTAGGAGTCACAATCTTCATGACGCACATGTCACACCTTGAAACTCAAAACAATGGCATGTTCATATTATTTCTAGATTTAAATTACAAATTGTGTGAACTGACAAGGGTGAGGGGAAGTCAAATAACCGTGACGAAAGTTATGGATGGTCCCTTGTCTGAAGACCCCGTAGTTAGCTACCTGAATCAGATACGACTATATGTACACTTAGTATCCAGCCTTCCTATTACAGTATATTGCTGGACTGGTCCTGGACATAGATAGGTCCCTCCCGGTGCAGTACTTTCATACAAGCCCAAACGCCTGGCTTGCCCTATGAAAAAACTATAGATAGGTACATACCGAATAAAATAAGTACCTAAAAAATATCGGGCTTGCCCTAATGTTGACCCCTAGGCATGCCACTGGTAATTCGGTATGTATCTATAGATTTTTTATAGGGCAAGCCGGGCGTTTGAGCTTGTATGAAAGTACCGCCACTGGTCCCTCCCAATATCCCCAAGAAAAGTATATTATGGTGTTTTATAATTAAAAAACCACTGCTGAATTTAATAGGATGAATCGTTCTTGAAGTTTTTTGCCAAAACCGTCAAAGGCACACGTACATAGTTGACGCCAAGCTAATAAAACAGTTTAGTAATATAAACGCAAATGTAAGTGGTAATAAAAGTATGAAAACAAAACCTCATTACTTAAAACTTAATTTTCTTGAAGGCATAAAAATTATAATTAAAGCTGGTCTTATAATACTTATTTTACTGCAATGCTGTTTAATTCTTATTGAAGAATAGGTCACCTCTTCTGCCGCATTAACGTAAAAGCTGACTACGAGATTATGTCATGCGAATGCGCAAATAACTAAAAAGTATGTACAGTCAACGACAGGTCCACATGGCAATCGGGTATGAAGTGAGTCGTGGAGGGAGGGACGCCCCGTACACCCGTACAACACCCGCGCTATCTTAGTCTTGGCGCTGCAAGAGTCCGCATCGACCGCGTTTATCGATTTCGCTCACGTTGTTGCTTATAGTTGTATATTAAAAATGACTAGGAAATTGCCATATCGACCTGTCGTTGACAGTACTTACCATAATGTGATTACCAATAAATCTGTAAAGCGTAGTAATGATGGTAATGCTGGTACACGACCATTTGTTGTATGAAATTCAATGAAATTGTAGAGGCTGACGATATATTTCACTTTCAGGGCCGAGTATTTGCAGTCGAAAGAAATGAGAAGAGGTACCAAACGCTATGTGAATTTGTAGCAAGAACAGAGTCCCGATGCGTGGAGACCCTACACAAAGACGCTTTGGAAATCAAGAGGGGCGATATGGATGATGTAGAGTACATTCTTCTCGATCCGAGCTGTTCGGGATCAGGTAATAAGCAGTCTTATGTTTTTAAGGTTAAAGTTCAATTTACAATGCACATGTTAAAAAAGATCAGTGCAAGGACGATTGAAATACAAACCGACTTATTTGTTTAAAAGCATCACTTGCTTAAAAACGGTGAAAGAAAACATCGTGAGGAAACCCCGATGCCTGAGAGATATTTCTCGACGGCATGTGAAGCCAAGTCAGAGGCCCATGGCCGGCATAAACTCTGACACTAGGTTAGTCACTAACCACACAAAATGAAGAAGAAGTCCTATGATTTCTCATGTTAACTTTTATGTTATATGGGAAACAAATTCCCATATAACATAAAAGTTAACATCGTTTTTCCTATTTTTGCAGGCATGGAGTTTTGCGTGCACAGTTACATAGAAAGCACACGACTGGCAAAACTAACATCTCTCCAAGAGAAATTCCTTAAACACGCAATGAACGCCTTCCCCAAAGCCAAACGGATAGTATACAGTACTTGCTCCTTATTCCCTGAGGAAAACGAAAGAGTGATCACTAACGTAGTAAAGACCTCTCGGGCTAAATGGAGGGTCCAAGATGTAAAAGAATTGCTGAAAGGTCAATGGAACAACGTTGGCTCGGGTATGTATGGTAGTATGGGTACGAGATGTATGTACGCCAAACCAGACTCGGATTTTACTACAGGATTCTTTTTGGCCGTCCTGGATAGAGATCAAAAAGATTATGAGAAGAGTTTGAATTATGAAAACCAAAAAGAAAAGTCTAAAAATAAAAGTAATTCCGAAAATGGGGAAATTGATGCAACTAGCAATAAATCAAATAAAAAAACAAGATCTAAGAATATAACTGAAGAAAATGACGTTGCTGAAGATGATACTGGAATAAATGAAGAGGACATGGAAGTTGAAGACAAACCTAAGTCAAAGAAAAAGAAAGTTAAAAACGATATTGATGTCAACGAAAATACAGATTTGGAGGAAAACCCTATGACAGTAACTACGGAAGAAGCCGACAAAGCTCCCAAAAAGAAGAAAAAGAAACGTAAAAATGACGAAAATCATCAACCAGTAAACAACATCACTGAACAATTAAACGGTTTAGCTGTGGAATCAGAGCCTGAGGTACCTAAAAAGAAAAAGAAGAAAGATAAACGTAAAGAAGTTCAAGAAAATGAATCTAATATGAACACTCTTGATGCATCTATCAATACAGAAGATAGCACAGAAGTATCGAAAAAGAAGAAGAAACGAAAAAAAGATTTAGATCAAGAAGTCGAAATTGAGGGGACTCTCTCAATAGAATCTGAAACTAAAATAAAAAAAAAGAAATCTAAAAATGTTGACAAAGATGTGTCAGACATAATATTAGACAATACTGAAGGTGTAGAAGTAAATAGTGCACCCAAAAAGAAGAAGAAGAAGAAAAACAACGATGATTAATGAAAGATCCTAGCAGATTTTTTTATATTTTTATTACTGTTAATAAATGCAATCAAGAATTTATTAGTTTGTTTATTTTATAAAAATCATTTATTACGAGACGACACCCTAAAGAAGCTAGATATTTAGCTGCCTCGTTGGTCTAGTGGTGGCAAGCGCGTCTACTGATCGTGAGGCTCGAACAGTGTTATTGAATTTTTCCGGGTGGAATTCCCAAGTAATAACCCTGCGTTTGGATTTCTGCCCAGTTGATGACAATAGGCTCGCCCCCTATTACATGGGACTTGAACATAACGACGCCTTAGAGTGAAAACCTCGTAAGGGTAAAAGCAGTAACTTTTCAGGTGGAAGAAAAACTACGTGCTGTAAAATTTTTATACGGCGTCTTTTATGTTTTTTTTATTAATTAATATGGAAATTTAACCCGCTTTTATATCCAGAACTGTTCGATACTATAAGATTGTCCGACTTGCATAAAGAAACTACAAGTTCGTTGCAAGGTATTCACACCAAACTGTATTTACGAGGTTCTCATTTACTGTCATAAATAGCACTACGAGTATCGAATGAACAAATTAGTCAGATCAGGATGTGCGTTGCGAAGTTTTCTTCCTAAAAACGTAATGAAATAAATTTTAGCAAAAATGCATTCCCGAGGTTTTCACTGTAAGACGACGATAACGACGAAATGAGGGTGTTATTATACACCTCTGCCCAACCCTTCGGGGCATACAGGCGTGATGTTATTTATTATTTAAAGCAGGGATTCCCAAACTGGGTTCCATAAAATAGTCTTCAGGGTTCCGCCAAAATTATTTATTTTTAGCTATTAAATAATACCTACCTACCACTATCTAATATCACTATTTATTCAATAGTGGGGTTCCATAAAATAAAAGGTATTTGGTTGGTGTTCCGTTATCTTTGAAGTTTAGGAATCCCTGATTTAAAGTACCTACCTACTAGGCCGATTACAAATACTCCAAAACATTTCTTGAATCCCTTCAGGTCTTACTTTCAACAGGTATTATCCCCTCTATAGATAGAATTCGCGAATCGAAATGAAACCTAGTTATGACACTGAAAAATTAAACTAAATTATTCATACAACTTATACAAATTCCTTTACAAAATTACTCTCTGGCTATGCCTTCGACCTTGCAATAGCATAGGATTTGTAGATATGATCGTAATACATACATAATAGGTACCCTTGTGTAGGTAAAAATTTGCACACACAACGATTCCATCGTCTAGACTTGCAATTACCAAGTAAACGCTGAAAAAAAAATCACTTCTCGTCATACCCGATAAATCGTGGACATTATAAGTGGAGCAAACCTCATAAGCGACGTTTATTTCGTCTAGCCATCGTTTCTAAGAACTACAAGTATACTACAATTCTTTGTTATTAACACTTCATTTCAATTTAAACCTTACTTGTAAAGCAATAGGTATTACTTTTAAAATGTAAGATTCACTATGCTGCTACGGTGTCACGAATATGTCGTGCGCTCTTATTTCTTTGCATATTTGGCGGGTCGTATGAAATTACAATTGCTATAGTAGGTTAAATTATACTGATAAGTAGGTATAAAGACAATTTATTGTGTTATTTAGCCCCCTTTTACCATCGGACATCTAGCGCACTGTAAGTTACCATCCATAACTAGTTGCCATTCCACCAATATTCGCATTACGCGTTTCCAAACATCCTTCATAATGCGCACGGCAAAAGAGTGGATCTCACTACCTGCGTCTGTGTTCCCGAACGCTTACAATCCGAATCTGTTCAAAGTTAGAGTGAACAGGCTTATTCTGGGTAAACTCACTCCATCATAGACTTTGTGTCTATCACCTCTGACTTAGACTAGAGTCAAGAACAAACCCATCTCAAATAAAAAAAGAGCTCAAATAAAACTTTTTTCGAGAGAAAAATCTAAAGGTTCTCGAGTAGGTAGGTACCGGACAGCCAGTGTGTGAGAGTGTTACACACTAAAACCTCCTTGGTGGCCGTATTCAGCACACGCCGCAGAGCTCTGGGACCTCCATTGAATGGCGATGATATAGGTCTACCTACTACATCAAGACTAGACTTTCATGCCTCCAATCAACGTACAATGAATTCCACCATGAGTATGTGTAGATAGATGCGTAATTTCACTTAAACTTGATTTCATGATTAGGGTACATTAAAGCAGCTCAGTATTAAATAAATAACATAACATCACGCCTGTATTCCCCGAAGGGTTGGGCAGGGGTGTTTAGTAACACCCTCATTTCGCCATTATGTTTAAATTCCATGTAATAGGGGGCGAGTCTATTGCCATCAACCAGGCACAAATCCAAACTCAGGGCAGCTACTGAGAAATTCCACACGGAAAAACCCAATAACACTCTGCTCGACCTGAGGATCGAACCCAGGACCTCACGATCAGAAAACGCGCTTGCCACCACTAGACCAACGAGGCAGTTAACATAAATACTCTGTGAATAGAGCCCACGAATGACGATGCTTAAGTAGGTGCGTCTGGCGCACCCTAAGCAGTCAGCCACGCTATCAACCTTGCTGTCTGGCGAATCTTTTCAACACGGCATGAGTTATCCTCGTATAGCTCTTGCCGACAAGACAGAAGAGGACTTCAACTTGATTAAAATAAAATCGGATATACCTAACATCTCCTTCAAGTTGTCTTATGATAGTTACGACATATGATAAATTACAGGGATTACGATGGTAAGGTCTTCTGATAATTATGGCTGATGATAGTAGGGTCTTATGATAGTAAGGTATTATGATAGTAAGGTCTTATGATAGTAAGGTATTGTGATAGTAAGGTCTTATGATAGTAAGGTATTGTGATAGTAAGGTATTGTGATAGTAAGGTATTGTGATAGTAAGGTATTATGATAGTGAGGTATTGTGATAGTAAGGTCTTATGATAGTAAGGTATTGTGATAGTAAGGTATTGTGATAGTAAGGTCTTATGATAGTAAATTCTTATGATAGTCAGGTCTTATGATAGTAACTAAGTTAGGTCTTCAAGACAAAAAATCTGGTTAATTTTGGATGATTACAAATAGTTTTAGTGCCCCATTAGCTAGCCTTACTTACCGTCAATTTAATAAGTCTTGGAACGTTTGTTCGGTTTTACTAAGAATCCAAAGATAAAATCAGGTTAACCTTTTAAAAGCCAATATTAAATATATTTTTACTCATATTTAATTCATTAAATCTACGCGTAAAACTAATCTCCATTCCGTCTAATCTTCTATTACATAAACACGATCACTTCAAAAACGTAATTCATGAAACCAAGGAGGTACGAGTACCTATTCTCTCGACACGACACCGGTAACATTAGTAACGGTAAGGTGGACCTACATAATTCAAATTGGAAGGTCATAAAATAGGCATTTGCTTAACAAAGCTAAAAAGCTGTTAACTTTACCGCAGTCATTTTTTATGGAGACTTATCTTAGTTAAGATGTCGTTCCAGTTTCACAGCCGTAAAATGTATTCTGTTCAGGATAACATTATAAATATTTGAAACATATTTTCGTCTTGATTTGTTGCCTAGAAAGAGGAGGAGATTTTTTGTATTTTTTTTCTATATAAATCATAATTATATGGAAATACAACTATTGTTTCAATATTTGTGATGACACTCGGTAGTTGATACACTGAACTTCTACAGATTAAATTTTTCAATATCACCTACAATTTCTTTAAATCTTACAAAAGGTTTAAAGGTGTCTGCGAGACGGTTATGAATCTGGAAGGACCCCTTAATACTATAACATACCTATATATAATAACATTTAACGCATGTATATTAAGGTTTGTGCAGAGGCGTTCAACAGTTTAGCCCACCGTTTATACCTACGCTTGTCTTCCTTGCAGGACTTTTCAATTTCATGTGCATTTGATAACCTATAACTTGCGTAAAAGGTAAAGGAAAACATCTTGAGATAACCTGTACACCTGAGAACCATTCCGATTAAACCAGCTATCAAACAAACAAAACCGCATCGAAATCGGCTTAGTACCCCCTTTCCGACTTACCTTGTATATATATACAAGAATTGCTCGTTTAAAGGTATTAGATATGTATGTCAAATTAAGCAATAGTTCCACCGCACCTAGGCCCTTTACAATCTTCTGGTTATATAAGTTTCTAAACGTGTAGTGGGTCAAGCTCTTTAGGCCATTATAAAGTAAGCAGGTTCCCTTATCGCCTTTCTTAGCCTTGAGCTAATTGGAAAACTACTTGGTAATACTTTTGAACACCACGGGCGTGTTAACATGAATCGATTAAATACAATGATTTGGGTGTTTTATAGAAATTAGTCAAATAGGTTAGGTAATTGATCAAATAGTGTCTATAACGTGCAATAATATTATATTACTACTAGCGGACCCAACAGACGTCGTCCTGCTCAGAGAATTTGGTGACATACCGACAGCAGCGCCACTTACCTGGTCCAATTGTGAAGCTAAACCATGCAGGGCACCACCCAAACGCATACAAAAAATTCATTCAAATCGGTCCAGCCGTTTAGGAGGAGTTCAGTGACATACACACGTACAGTCGAATTATACCTATATATATATAAAGATAGGTAATTAGACATGTTACGTTCATAGAACATGGCGTATATGCGATCTTGTATTATTTTCACTAGTATGTCTATTGAGTAAGATGAAGATGCGGAAAAATTGCGATAGTGAAAGAGATAGCTATCTGCAAGACCTGCCAATTGGAGTGATTTAGATCTTCACTTTTGGCACGTCATTGACATTTAATTTGATAATCAAAGGAAAGTTATAACTCCATTATGTAGGTATATGGTAAAATCATTGATAAACTAATGATATCGGTAGCTGGTAACACTGGACAATGTTGATAAAGGAGGGGTAGTCGCCAAGATGAATCAACGTACCCGAAGTTATAAAAACAGTGGTTATTCGATGGAGCAAAGGATTCTATGTCGAACAGCTGAAGAAGCCTTTTATATCTGATTTGCTTGTCCTTATCTTCTGATCTTGTGTAAATTCTTATATTGTAATATATTGTGAACTAGCTTCTGTAATTAACCACTAACCCAAATATAAGTACTCTCAGTGGTGGAGTATGTTGGTTTGATTTACTTTATTTACCATGCTCCCAATCCTGACATACTGATATTAGCTATAACTGTAATGGTAGATTCACACCTATAAGATTCTGTTGCTGTTCTTTTACAGACTACAATAATAAAAAAAATTAAGCCCTCAAAGATATCCGTCTCTTATAACTACACTAGCTTTTGCCCGCAGCTTCGCTTGCTTGCTAGCTTAAATCATCGTTAAGCCCATTTTAAAGTGACATTTTAAAATCCAAAACGTCCGTCTTTTATCACTCCCAGCGGTTTAGGCTGTGCGTTGCTAGATTAGTCAGCCAGTCGGTCAGTTTCTCCCCATGCTTCTTACTTCAAAAGTACCAGATTTCTCATACAAACTTTCAACACTTATTTCACCCCTTTAAAGGTTGAATTTCCAAAAATGCTCAAACAGGTGTACGTTTATTTCTAACCAAAAACCTTAATATTTAATTTCAAGCTTCTTACTTCAAAAATGACGGACTTACATACAAACTTAAAAACCCTATTTCACCCTCTTAGGGGTTGAATTTCGAGAAATCCCTTCTTAGCGGATGTTTACGTCACAAAATGAACCTACTGTCAAAACTTCAAGTTTCTAACCCCAGCCGTTTAGGCTGTGCGTTGATAGATCAGTCAGTCAGTCAGTCAGCTTCTCCTTTATATAGATTTGAGTATACATACAGTGATACCTATAAAACAAAATATATAAATAAATATTTTTGAATAGCTTTTGATTTTGTTATTATAAATCGCCGTTTATTTCTATGATAAACGATGTCGAATACGGATTACGTTACAACATTAAAGATTCTAGTTATCAGTGAATGCGGTGAGGGTAAATCCGGCATAATCCTAGCGTTCACATTGGGAGACTACAACTCATCATTCCCAGCTTCCCAGCTACAATCGGAGTGAACGGTGTTAAAGTCAAGCTTGGTATTTAGGATACAGCGGGATAGGAGCGATACAGAACATCGAGACAAGTTTTTACAGAGACACTCACGGTGCTATATTAGTTTACGACGTGTCAGAACCAAAGTCCCTAGCAAAACTGAATGATTGGGTCGAGGAACTACATGTATACCTACTCCACCAAGAAGAACATGGTCTGCTTAGTTGTTGGCTATAAGATTGACAAGCATATCATTTTGGGACCCAGTGCATAATATCAACCGCGACGGCGCCACAAGTATTCCCAAGGAGGGTTGATGTCAGGCAGGCGGCCGGTCATAAAACAATAAGCCAAAACCTCTAACAACATGGATTCACGAAATACATGTTGTGCCGACCCCGCCTAGTTGGGATAAGGATAAGGATAAGGCAGGGAGAAGAAGAAGACCTATAAAACAGAAACCCTTAAAACAACTGCGATTCATTACCTAATAACAACTCCGTTGCTAAGCAACCCGAGTTTTATCCTCGCAACTGGGCGGGCGTTCTACGCGGGCGGGCCTACATCTGACCGATTTTCAACCAATCAGCGACCGGATGCCCGATATTATGACAGTGGTGTCACTCAGTACCTGTCACTCATCAAGCCTATAAACTAATACCAACTTTATATTAAAGGAATTAGGTTCAAATTCGCTTGAAGGTAGAAAAGGAAATGAGCTTCCGTTATTGGCTGTAGCGATTGATGTCACCACCTTATTATGTAAAATATAACAGTCGTAAAAATTTTTTTTAATAATATCTGGTGGTTGATATGAACTCGTGAATAAGCATGCCTCATTTCTAAGGTATATTTCTCATTGTTAGAAAATACTTATAACTTCGCTCCTGGGTGTCTGCTGTCTACCCCAAGATAAGACTTGATGACAACTCAGTGTTTTCCATACACCATGTACAATTTAAACATTTAAGTATCATTAAGTAAATAAAACTAATAACATACAAACAATAACTGCCTCGTTGGTCTAATGGTGGCAAATGCGACTGCTGATCGTGACGTCCTGGTTTCGATCCCCAGATCGGGCAAAGTGTTATTGAGTTATTCTGTGTGGAATTCCTTAGTAGCAGCACTAACAGCCCGGAGTTTGGATTTGAGCCCGGTTGATGGCAATGGGCTCTCCCCCTGTTACATGGGACTTAATAATAACGGCGAAATGAGGGTGTTAAGCTCTATGCACCTCTAAGTTATAAGTAATGAAACATCATTAAAAATTTCAAAATCTGGAAAAATTGAGAGAGATTTTAACCAACCTAGCAAAAGGTGTAAAAATAAAATGGATGTGCACAATATACATGGCACGTGAATATAAGTTTGAATAAATTTTTCCTAGATATTATCACTTCTACAAGAAGGAAAATATTATTTAATAATTTTCTTTTTCGTAAAAATAATAAGGAACTGAAAAATGGGCGAGTGTCAGTGCGTGTTAACCTCCATAAAGAAATGAGTTATCACGAAACAATCTGCCGCGATACGTTATTTATTATTATACATTGTTATTATAATAAACGCGTCCTACTGTGTTATTACAAAAGTTACAGGCTACAGGGTCAAAGTTAGACAAGTAGAAATCTAATCAAGTGACAGTTACTTTCTGATTACCTACGTGGAGTGAAAACCAGAAATTATGTTGCAATTATGTTTTTTTTTTCAAACTTTTCGAAAAAGCTTAAAGAAAAATGTTATACTAAAAATCATCTTATGAGAATTGTCGGATGGCAGAGAAGACACACTCCTGCAAAGAAATCGGTGATTTTACTAGATTTCATAACATAACATTACGCCTGTATTTCCTGTAGAGTTGTGCAGAGGTGTATAGTAACACCCTCATTTAGCCGTTATGTTTAAGTCCGATGTAATAGGCGGCGAGCCTATTGCCATCAACCGGGCACAAAACAAAACTCCGGGCAGCTACTGAGGAATTCCACACGGGAAAACCCAATAACACTTTGCCCGACCTGGGGATTGAATCCAGGACCTCACGATAAGCAATCGCGCTTGCCACCACTAGACCAACGAGGCAATTCTGAACTAGAACTAGATTTTTTATTACATATATTTAGCAGTCTATTGTATAATTACACATAATGCATTACTATCAAAATTAAATAATAATCATCAACTAATAATTGCAACAGAAACTTTCTACGAGCGCTTAATTCAGCACTGCGCTGCTACGCCGTAGCCCGACTACGTGTCGTAGCAAGTGCTACAATAAGGTAAAGGAAATACCGAAGATTTTAGTTTTTTGTGACAAAACGCCATACTGGAAGCAGGTCAAGTACGAATCGGGCATTTTAATCATAATTGGAGGTAACAAGCGCTTGTTTGTTCCTCAAACGGGTGAGCATTTAGGAAAAAAATAAGTATTACTAAGGTGCCGACACGACAGTAGGTACTTACCATATATTAAGCTTTAGTACTAACTGCAGATTAGAATAAGAAAAGTTTGGATGAGAATTTTTCGATACAAATAAAAATTATAATTATGCAATATTTTTTAAACTACAAGTAACCTAATATGTAGCGTTACAACAGTGCGTATAACTAACGTATTTTTAAAGTAATTAATAATCGCTCTGCAATAATCGAAACGCTAAGATATGTGCACAATTAAATTACTTTATACCTACTCATACACATTTATTTTTCATCGTTTTTTTATTAGTCGATATTTTGCTATTAATTTGGCTCTTCACACTTTATAATTAATCAAAATAACAACAAAAAATGTTTAAGCCACAAAAAAATTATAGTTACACTTTCATTTTAATACTCGTAACTATTATAATAATGGTTCGCACTATAATCAATCAAGAACCACTTATTTCTGAACACACCCAATAAACGAATGGTGGGAAGTGATTAGCGAATCGTTTCTGGACTAGAAACAATGTTTGTTCCTAGTTTTTGGCACACGCCGGTCGCTGCCGCGGCACCGCTCGCTTAACTTGCTCGGCTCGCGCGTTGAGTAGTTAAAGTTCTAACATAACCTAACCTACCTTTCAGGTCTCTTGGTAATTTTATTTCTTATTGCATTGCATTAAAGTCTCCCACTTTGAAGTTAGAAGCATTCAAATTATAGTGCAAACAATTATTTTTAAAGTTGAAGTATTAAAATTAAAGTAAAAACTATTCATTTCAAACCTAGATCCTTTTAAAGTGGGAACTATTGTTGTTAAAGTTTATTTATATAGTTATATCCCATCGTTTTATACAATTCATTCTGAAACGTCAATATTTTTAAGAATATGTTTTCTGGAGATGTTCTAAACAATCTAGTATGATGATAATACTGATTTATGTTTTAGTTTATTAAGGCCCGTATTAATAAACAGCTTTCATTTAAGAGATCTGGCTGTCGCTGAAAACCAGCGCTGGGCTGTCGCTGAAAACCAGCGCTGGGCTGTCGCTGAAAACCAGCGCTGGGCTGTCGCTGAAAACCAGCGCTGCGGCTGCGTTTCGCACGTGAGACACAGCATTACCTCGAGAAATGGCCGTTTTGCGCGGATGTGACGCATATTTTTCCCAATAGTTTCTTTTTGAACAACATTTCTTTATTCTTCTTGCAGATCCCCCTTAAGTGTAGTTTGAGACGTATTAAAAAAAAAGAAATTGTTAAATTTATGGAATTCTACTTTATAGTAGCCGCTGTTGGAAGATGTCTCAATTGAGAGCTGTTTATTAATAGGGACTATATGTTCCACTTTTGACAACTCTGCATAAAATGAACTTTTGCAATAATATAACTTTATTTGCAAAACGTACATAAGCGTCGAATCACGCGAGAACATAATATTTAACGTCCTATTGTTTATGCAAATTGACTGAGTTTGCAAATGTCAAAGAGCGTATTAAAATAATGGTATTTCCTGATTATGAGCTTTAATAACTATGTTTGTATTGTTACAAAATTACTGTTAATAAGAACCTAAATTGAGTAAGTTAAGATTTAGTTACCTAAATAACTGTACATTAAAAAATCTCGTTTAATATTTAATACACAGAATAAAACTGTGTTCTTAGGGTTGCGTAAATGAGAAATTGCCCCACCACTGGAGAGGTCCACTAAAAGATGCTGGTGGACCAAGATCTGCCGGGGTTGCGGTGCATGCAATAGCGAATCCCATAATCTCGGTCTTAGGTTAGAAGGAAGAACACCGTTGGTTTTTAGCCAGTAAAAGTCCGGCTTTCCCAGGGCGAGGAACATCCATGAGGATTTTACAACGACAAATAATAAAAATAATTTAAAAAAAAGGGTTTTACGTAGATGAATGACTAAAACGGAACTCTCGTGGTTTCGTCATGTTCGTCTGTATAATATCACAGCCCTATATCATCCAGCTTTAAACTCGAGAAAATTCTCTACAATTTAATTGCAGTATTGATAAATAAATAAACCCCAAGAAAACATGGGACTATCACATTTAATCAAGTTTTAGTATCCGATTTTTATGGCCACATACTCAAACGCTACTCAATTTCAAGTTACCGTTAAGTCTCGTGCTTTCCCTGTCACTTTAAGGCGAAATGAAAGTGACAGCACAGAATTAACGGCAACTTAAAACTGAGCGTTTGATTATTTGGACATTTGACTCGTAACCTAAAATTAACGACATAATCACAGCTAATATGATTTTCCAAATCACATGCATAGGTAGGTACTTACGTGTTTCACTGAATCCTAGGAATTCGTCACTACTTATTATTCACACTAGTATTAAAAGTAAGGCAGTAAATACCGTCCTTAGGCAAATAAAATAAACATAGAATAACCTAATTACTTTCTTTATTAAATACCTACTAGGCCATAGACCGCGTCTCCACCGGCGATCATCATTCCGTCTTGAGACTGAGTACAGTGTGGACGTGCTGTGGCTTTCTAAAAGTGTTGATTTGTGATTGGCTGATTAGCGTAAAATCCATTTCTCGTTTACTCCTTAAGTGTTCATGAGAACTAGTCCCGCCCAGTGGGCCGTACTAGAAAGAAACAAATAGATTTTGTGTGCTCCAACCTCAGCTGAGACCCACCTGGTTTCGAACCGACGACGCTTCGGTTAGGACTCGTAACCGGCCGCCCTACCACCTGCGCCACCAAGGTTAGTCACCACGCGTCGAAATCAACGACCGCTTTACGCGCCCCACTTCTACTCTGCTACGTCACTGCGCTGCCGCTGCTTTATTGTAACGCCTACGCTAATCTTATAGCAATTCTACGCTTTCGTTACTTATTGCTACCATCAGAATATCGTACAACACATAATGTATTGTCCGAAGCGAACGCCACCTAAACCTGTTCTACGACCAGAGCAATCGACTTCTGAGCCGGATCTAGCAAAAATATCATCTGAAAGTGAGCGGAATATTACGACTCGTAAACGTAAGCAGCCGGAGTGTGATCATGCTACACAAATCGAAACTATGCATACCGATCTGAAAAAAACTCTAGGAGAATGGAAAACTAGCTTAGATGCCAATTTATTGGTTATTAACGATAACATAAAAAGTATAAGGGGTGACTTAGAGACGTACATGAAGGAAACAAAAAAGGAAATGGACTGTCTTCGCTCTGAAAATACCAAGATTAAGGCAACTGTGACTGAATTGTCTAAGGAGGTCGCTGAAACTAAATCATCTGCTCAATTTATCTCAAACAAATATGATGACTGCCAAAAACAATTTAACAGCTTGAAAGAACGGCTCTCGAATCAAAGCGCATTAAAGGCGAAGCTAAAATCTCTAAAATCTCGAAGCTAAAATATACTACCTGGAGCAACAAGCCAGACAGTGTAACCTGGAGATTTCTAATATTCCAGAGCGGCGGGAGGAGAACTTATTTACTATTTTGGAAGAAATCGGCAAAAAAATCGATTTAGCTATACCACGTGAAGAGATAACCGCAATACATCGTGTCCCTCATGCGGCGCCCAACGAGAGGCCGAAAAATATTATCGCTATGTTCAAAACCCGTTCTTTAAGAGATAATATACTTAGCGCTTACCGACTCAAAAAAGGTCTCACTTCGACTGACTTACGCATTTCTGGTGCATCTCGTGTTATCTATGTTAATGAGCACTTGACTCTCCATAACAAACAATTGTTACGAGAAACTCGCGAGGTGGCTAAGAAGTATAATTATAAATTTGTTTGGGTAAAACACTGTACCATACTTGCTAAACGGTGCGAAACCTCTCCTACTATAGCCATAAAAACTAAAAATGATTTATGTAAAATTATCACTAACAATACTAATTAAACTATTAATTATAAGAATTTATATTAATATTCAAGACAATTTAAATGGCTTCTAATACAAGTAACTTTTGTATATACTATCAAAATAGTAGAGGTATACGCACAAAACTAAATACTGTTTACATGAGTATTCTGTCTAACTGTTATGATGTCATTATTTTGACAGAAACATGGTTAATCCCTACAATAAACAATAGCGAATTTATTGATAATCGTTACATTGTCTTTCGTTGTGATCGTAATAGAAATGCAACTAACAAGTCTGATGGGGGTGGTGTGTTGATAGCCGTATTGCGAAAATACAATCCCGTTAGTATCTCGCTTCAGTCGCAAAATATTTTAGAAAAACACTTTGAACAAGTTGTTATAGCAATACCTAGTAATAACGCTACCACACAAACTCTCATTAGTGCAGTATACATTACTAATAATTCGCCACTCGCAGTATATAACTTACATTTTGATTTAATGGATAATCTAATTAATTCAGTTAATATTGATAGTTTATTGTTATTCGGAGATTATAACATGCCGACAGCCAATTGGATAAGACCTCATCCAGCACTTAACTCCTTTACTTGCATGGGCAATTCTGCAATCTGTCACCGCTTAAGAAACTTTATGACTGTTCACGATGTTCAGCAATATAACTATCTAACTAATTTAAACGGGCGAACTCTGGATCTTCTAATCTCCAATACTAATTGCCATGTATACAAACCTAATCAGGACCTGCTTCAAGCTGATAACCACCATCCTCCATTTTACTCTCTTCTTTCATTAAATCTTAAACATATTCCCATACGTCCTTTATGCACGCCTAAATATAATTTCCGTAAGGCTGACTATATCCTTATTAATAGAGATATTGACGAAATTGATTGGGACACAGAATTAGATAGTGAATCAGCCGAAAGAAACGTAGAAGTTTTCTATGATCAGCTATACGGTATAATAAAAAACCGGGTACCTCTCTCCAAACCGAAAAACACTAATTTTCCCGTATGGTTTACTAATGCACTTATACATATTTTTAACTATAAAAAGAAAGCCTGGGCAAAATGGAAAAAATATAAAAACTCATCAGACTATGAAATTTTCTCCTTATATAGAGCTCGTTTTAAAACAGAGTGTATCAAATGCTATCGTATCTATATTAATAGTGTTGAGGATAGTATTCCCAAAAATGTCAAACACTTTTGGGCTTACATTGCTAATCGCAAAGGCAAATCCGGGATTCCTTCCCGCATGTACTATAAAGATGTAACATCTAGTGATCCTATTCGAATATGTAACCTCTTTTCAACCTTTTTCCAGTCCGTTTACGAACCATCCAGTCTAACACCTGACTGGGGCCCAGCCCCTGATCAAGCCAATGCCAATGACACATCTCTTTGTAGCTTACATTTTAGCCTTCCGTTAATTTGCAAACAATTAAAGATGCTAGACATAAATAAAGGCCCGGGACCGGATGGGATACCTCCTTGCTTCTTGAAATGGTCAGCGAATACACTATGCAAACCATTATTTATGATTTTCAATCAATGTATCTGCAACGGTTTGTTCCCTACCGTCTGGAAGATGGCTAATATAGTTCCTGTCTATAAAGGAGGTCCCAGACAAAACATTGAAAATTATCGGCCTATTTCTCTCCTTTCTACACTGGCTAAACTATTTGAAAGGCTTGTTCACCATGAGATATATCCATTTATTCAACATTGTATAATTCCGGAGCAACATGGCTTTGTGAGACAGAAGAGTACTGTTACCAACTTAATGATTTTTACTACCCACTTGTTTAATAATATGGACATCAGAGCCCAAACTGACACAGTTTACACTGATTTTAAAAAAGCCTTTGATAGAGTTGACCATAAAATACTATTAAACAAAATTTCATTCAATGGCATCAAGGGCAATCTATTGCGCTGGTTCCAGTCTTATATTAGTAATCGCAGTCAAACTATAGTAAGTACCGGGTACCATTCTAACACATTTTTGGCTACATCTGGAGTTCCGCAGGGATCAATTTTGGGTCCTTTGCTGTTCATTATTTATATTAATGATATAAGTAACTGCTTTAAAAACAGTAAATATTTGTTATACGCCGATGACCTTAAAATTTTTAAGAAAATTATGTCGATCAATGATTGTTACCTTCTTCAAGACGATTTAAATAGATTAACTAATTACTGTACCAAAAATAAACTAAAATTAAGCATCTCCAAATGTAAATACATTAATTTTACCAAAAACAAAAAAGTAATCAACTACAATTATTGTCTCTGCGATGAACTCCTTCTTAAAGAAACCCAAATTTGTGATCTGGGTGTACTTTTGGATTGCAAACTTCATCTTAATTTACACATTGAAAAGATAATAGCCAAAGCTTTCCAAATGTACAATCTTGTTATGAGATCCTCATCCGATTTCAAACGCCCAGGCACATATCTATATCTTTTCAATTCTTTAGTACGATCACAAGTTGAGTACGCGTGTATGATATGGGACCCTTACTATGCAAGATATGACCAAGCATTAGAGAGAATTCAGCGCAAGTTTTTGAAAACACTGCAGTTTAAATGTCACTTGGAGCGCCTGCCATATGAGGAGTCGTTGCAGAAATTTAAATTACTAACACTTCATTCAAGGCGTCTGTTACTCCAAGCCATGATGCTCCGTGGACTGATACACAACAAGTTTGATTGCCCTGAACTTGTGAACAATATATTCTATATAGTGCCCAGAACTGTTATAAGACGAGAGGTGCGCGCTTGCCCGCTCTTCGCTACAACCACTAGTCGTACGAATGCGGGTGAGCGGGCGCCTCTCCACAGATTAGTCAAAATATATAACCTACATTTTGTTAAGATAGACATATTTGCATTACCTCATAACGTATTTAGAAATGAATTAGTTAATATACTTAAAGCCTAACAATTTAGTATACCTACTGTTAAAATTAGCCCTTTCTTTCATCCATACTGTATGTAAGTAAATAATACTAATAGTAATATGTGGAAACGTTGTTGATTGTACGTTGATCTACTTTATTGTATACCTAGATGCAAGACAAAATGTACAATTGTTTGTTTTCCCTAATAAAATAAATAAATAAAAATAATCAGCCGATCACTGTCACACTGCTGGGCACAAGCCTCTTCTTAGTATGAGAAGAGTTTAGGCCTTAGTCTACCACGCTGGCCTAGTGCGGGTTGGCGGACTACACACACCATCGAGAACTGTTTTGAGCGAGCAGATTTCCTCACAATCTTTCCTTCACCGTTAACGTAAGTGATAATCAACTTCTGACCCGCACATGAATTCGAAAAGTAGGAGATGCGGTCTGGGTTTGAATTCAGACCCTCTTGCATGAAAGGCAAGCGTTCACCCGCTAGACTATTACTCTCGTCTCACCTATACCACAAAACAGATAGGTACAGAAGTCAATCTACATACAAGTGCGCTCGAGCAACGCACACAGACACTGCTGACGGACACGATATCTCGGACTGTTTGGGACTAGAGTGCGAGTGAGTGCGAGCGCGAGTGCCATGCGTTTGAGAGAGATAGTTATATAGATAGAGCGACCGCCGAGCGTAGGTATGAAAAGTGAAGTACATACATGTGATTGACTTCTGTACCTATCTGTTTTATGCCTATACCCAACACCTGTACTTTGAATGACATCTGTGCTGGATGCTGCCTCTGATAACGCCCTAGACGTGGCAAAATTTTGGGCAATCCAGATTTGAAATCGTCCTATTAACACGAAGAAGGCTCATGTTCAGCAGAGTACGTTTACCATCTGATTATGATTGGTGGTAGTCCTAGATGCTACTCTCCAAGTTCCTAATAAGTCCCTTTAAGTATTAAACCAAAACTTTGCCGCGGCACAGCGTTGCTTACGAGTAGATAGTAGGTATACCGTGTTCATGTTTTGGCACGGTATGCATGTTTGGAAGTTTACTGTTTCCAGGGAAGGTAATAGTTTTAATGTAAGGTACGGGAAGTAATAAGTACACATTATAGTTTATTGTTACATTGTTATCAGAGTTAACAATAAAAACAGACCATGCAGCAATCAATGATTTTTAAGTATGAAATAATTTTCGGAAATAACATAAAATGAAAAAGGGTTCTGCGGAGGTGTTTTCAGTACAGTCACGTGTAATAAGATGTATACACATAGCGAACTTAAAAAGCGAATTTCTTTTAGAGAATAATGTGTAATTTAGAAATATTCGATACGGTAATTCGAATGTAATTGTAGAAACTATCTGTAGAATATTTCATAATTCTAATAGATATTTTAGAAGGAAATCGCTTTTTAATTTCACTATGTGTATACATATTATTACACGTGACTGTACACCCTTATTTCGTCAGTTATGTTTAGTCAGTAGCCCCATGTAATACCACGAGCCTATTGCCATTAACCGGGCACAAATTCAGACTCCAGGCTGCTACTGAGAAATTCATAATGGAAAAACCCAATAACAGTTTGCCCGACCTAGGGACCCAGGACCCGATGCTCAGCAGTCGCGCTTGAGACAACTAGACCACCAAGACAGTCCTTTTTCGGAAATAATTATCATAAGTATGTTTCGTCAAAGTAGAGCACCCAATTTTCTGTATTACACAACCTTATTATTCATAGTATGCGTATAAACATAAATAATAATTACAAAATGTAATTAGGACTCGTAAAAACGCGAAACATTCCCCAAACTAAGAGAGGTGAAAAAATATAGTCTTAACCTACATAAACACGCTGCTGCGATATGCTTCGTTGACCGGCGGGCAACCGGTGTGCGTCGTGCCAGTAAGACCCCTTATAGGATCTGAGAAATAAAATGAGTGTACTTGCAACTTTTTATAGGAAAAATACAATAAAAACAAGTTATAAGACTATGAGAAGCGAACTTTGGGCCTTGGCAACTAGCAGCTGCGCTTGCGACTAAGGAAACAAAGAGACAAGTTTTATTTTAAACTAGCTGCCCGGACTGACTTCGTCCTGTCAAAAGTTATTGGCCTGTAGTGGGAAAAGAAAAGTGTTTTTTTTACTATTTTCCACGCAATTTTTATGTTTTTCTCTCCATAAGAACATTCCTTGTGCCTTAAGGAATATATATAAAAAAATAGCCGAATTGGTCGAGCCGTTCTCAATTTTGCGCTTAGCAACACATTTGGCGATTCATTTTTATTTATATAGATAGATGAGGTTTTTTAGAATTTGTTTCCAATAAATACCAATAGGATTGCGTCCTATCACTTGGGATTCAATAGCATATTTGGTTAATTAAGTATCGATTGACCATTGAAACGTTCAACCACCATCACCACCAAGCATCAACCACAAACAAAAAACACCTTTTGCACAAAAAACTAATCAGGAAGTAATCTCGCTCGACACATTGTTAGTTAGGAAACTGGCGACGACAGCGTAGCATTCGATGCGGCTACGTCGTAGCAATGTAGGCAGACTGATAAACCCTTTGAATACGACAGACGTAAGGATTAATACTTTTATTTGGATAAAATAACAAAAATACGGTTTTTTTGCGTAACTTCTTAAAGGCCGTGTTGAAGTAGGTAGGTACACGGTTCAGGTTGGTACTCCAAAATCAATGACATAATTTTCATTTCTACGGTCCTGCGTCTTAAAATTTGCTTGAAATGACAAGACTGACAAGCTGTCTTTTAATCATCCCAATGGAAATTACATGACCTCAATTTTGGCGTCCTAAAATAAATATCGATTAACTTCATACCTGGTCCTACTCTATTGGCGCACACGGGTGCGCTGGCCGTTGGCCGGCGTTGCCGCCCATTCGAACAGCCGTCACTCTGTTCCGTTAACAAAACATAACCGGACGACTACCACATTCACAACAAAAACAACCAAACACTTTAATAAACATTATTTAAAATTTTAAACATACAGCCGTATGCAAAGTGCCATAAATTAAAAAAAATATGTGAATGTTTAATCTGTCGTCGTGAACGAGTACCTAATTTAAACGTCGAATGTTTTTGCCCGGAAGTTTCGTGGAACGTTGAGGACTCAAGCTCGCGAATTGTAATTCTGAATTTGAATTTTGAACTGGATTTTAGTGTTTGTATGTGATTAGTGTTTTTAGTTGTGATCTAAAATGGCTACAGAGGAGGCGATGCCAGTGGCTATTGTGGTAAGATTAGATTAATATGATATAAATATAAATTGGTGACATAAACAACGTTTATTTATTTGGTAATAAATATAATCTGTGTGGTTTTGATGTGGGTTCTGATGACGTTACCTGTTGATTAATACTGAATATTCCGGTTTATTAAGCAGTTTGTTTATTTTTCATGTAGTTTAAGCAGGCTCTGATTAAGATAGACCTGTGAATTGTATTCCCTAAATTATAACTAAACCAATAATATTAGATACCTATCATAATTATTGCGAACTATTTTTTTTATTTGTTTCTTTTGTTAACCTACTTTTTCATATTATGCATTTGTTAATTTCGTGGTTAATAGATGTATCTACCTATTATTTGGAAAATTCTCAAATCCTAACAAAATAACTTGTATCAGATATGTTTGCAATATGCATAAAAAACAAAGAAAACTAATTTACCTACTAATTTTCTATGTTGAGTCACAAACTCATAGGCTGAACTTATGATTGTAGTCATAACCGCCATTATTATGTGTGACTAACTTATTACTTTTACGAACCAAGCTGAATCACTTCACAACTTATAAGTTTAAGTTAGCGTCCATTCGATAGTCGTGACTAGAGTTACTTAGTCACGCAGCGAGCTGACTCGTTACCCCTTATCTGAGGGAATATCTAACGATTGGTATACCTACGTTAAACTTTAACAAATCATTAGTAGCTACGAAGCGTAGAGTCAAGGTTTTGCAATGATTTCGGTTATTTTGGATTCGTATGTAAGAGTTTTTTCAAGTTTTAATTGATATTTTGATGGGTTAAACCATGTTAATATAGCTGGGTATCGAATGAACGGAGCTACATATGTCTTTTTTGATTCGATTTATTTTTAAAGCTCTAGCTTAGGATAACATAGTGATGGATAGCTCTACAGTTAAAATTTGTTAAATACAATAATATAGTTCACTCAAATTGTGGAAATGACAGCAATATTAGTAATGTACAGCCAGCGTATGTCCGAATAACTTTTTGCTGATTCAGCAGTCTAATGAGATCGCACAAAGAGCTTGGTGACATGAATACATTTTTGGATGATTCTGAATCTTCTTTCAAATATTATGACAAACAATATTCTTTTTATAAAAAATCTTGAACCAAGATTAACTTCAGTAAGTGCATGCCTAGTTTAAGTAATCTTCCGCCTACTCCCAATCAATCAGCCACGTGGCCGGCATGAATCGTCAGTTCATGAATGAACATAGACAGTGGTATCAGTTGATTGGAAGTAGGTGGGTCGCCGGGGCGCGCGGCAGTCCGCGGGTGGGTCGGACCGAGGGATGTCGCGTCGCCCGCACCCCCGGCCGCGCCTACTGTCGCGTCCTTGTCGACAGGCCGCACCAGAGCCCGCACCGGCCCCGGACCCGCCGCCGCAGCAACCTCCCGAGCCGCAATCCGACGAGGAGCGAGAGCCCGGCGACTGGCGCCCCTCTCGCCCCGCGACTCCACCGCAACGCACTGACGACGTCTCCGAAGGGTCAGAAGCAACTGCTAGACCCACCAGAACTGAACCAGCAAGTCGCTACGCTAATCTCAACTATTGGAAAGCCAGACGAGTCACCTTCTATAGAAATGGGGACCCTTTCCATCCCGGTGTCGAGTTCCGCTTCAAGCCAGGCAGAGACCTCGCATCTATGGATGCGCTTCTCGACCGGCTATCAGAAAGACTGGAGCTGCCCCGAGGAGCGAGGTTCATCTTCGGCATGGACGGTGACAGAAAGTACAGGCTTGAAGAACTGGAAGATGGAGCTTCGTACGTCGTGTCGTCATACAAGACTTTTAAGGTAAGATTCGATTTGCAATCAACTTATCGCACGTGTAGGTACTACGCTAATTACACATGTTTTCATAGTCTTCGTTACAAAGATATCAAAGTTGATTCGCGAAAAAGAATACTTTATAACATTACCTTTATGTTAAGAGATCCAAATGAGATGTAACCGTTCTTCAAACTTCAAACACAAGTGCGTGCGTGCGTTCTAAGCTCAAATAACTTGAGCGGAATCATTCAATCGCTTCATAAGGACTTATTTCGATGCTATTCGCATAATTTACTTTTCAGTTTGCGATTCTTTAAGATTGTGCGATAGATACTTTAGTATATTTCAACAATATTCTAGTTGAGGTATGTAGAAAGTAACAAACACCAAAGATTGTGTCTCGAATCTCTACTATATAATTCATATATCGAGCACTTTGAGTTGTGCAACTTGCCATGTTTTTATCATATCTTATCGAATTCTCTCCCTGTGCACCGGGAGGGTACTGGAGAAAAAACGTTGTTTCCCCGGCCGTGCCAAAGTCCTCGCACAAGAAGGGTACTACCGGTACGTTCCACTGGAGATCTCGGAGCCATCCTTTAAGGACGGCTACCGGGTGGTTTCAGTCGGTAACATTGACGTACCCGTCCGCCTTTCCCAGACGGTAACGATGACGATTTTAACTCAAGAAAAAAAATTAGTACTTTCTCGTATCTAGAAACCATATTAAATCCACTATTTTTCCTGCAACCTAAATCTTATTCTGCAAACTTATACAGTCTAGCCGTCCAATCCCGACAATGTATAATTAAAACCTGCTCCACTTCTTAAACGCAAAAATTATTCAATTACAACATTTCATTTATGAAACAATTACGAGTTTCGTGAACGCCAAAATGTCGTCCAACCTTGGAGATGTGGGTCAAAGGATAAGAGCCACGCACCGCAACCTCTTATTTGCATTTTGATTACATACAAAACTTTGTTTTGTAACATCGATAACATTAATTGCAAGTAAATTACGTTTGGACTAAACACTATTAATTTAGGGTTAGGAAATTTGGTGAAAGAAGGGTTTATTTTTTATATTGGTCGTAAGTTTCGATTTGCGTGTTTGCTGATTTCGTTTGCAATTAAATTTACTGTAGTGTTTTGGGGTATTGTTTTTAAAATCCAATCATCTTTATGTAAATACTGTATGTGGGATAACGACCTGCCGTGATTGGATTTCGTACAATTTTCTCACTCTATGAATATATTTTGTGAATATTTTAAATCATTCAACCATTTTTATCATTAAGTAAGTTAATCTATACAGAATAAAATAGATTCGGTATAAATAAGTAGTACCTACTGGGATGTGAAACCCTAGCAGCCGTAGCAATTCTAGTTCCCATTGAGCCATCAAAAACAAAAAAAAAACTTACTACTTAAATTACCCTTAGAAACAAAAAACTTAAAAAAATCAAACAAAATTACAAAATCAGTCAATTATCGACAGCGTACGTAAAACCACGTTTTCCATGATGGCCGCCGTGTCAAATGCCTACGACCGCTGAGTGTAGACTGGCAACGACATCCACAGGGCAATGCACCACCTTGCACTTAATATGCATCAAGGCAACGCGCGGATTACCTACGATTAACATTCTAGACTTGCCGTCGACGGCACTGGACGTGTTATCTGGACTAAAGAAAGACGTTGCGACAGTACTTGTTTTAGTGCACGCTGTGTAGACAACAAGGGATTAGATTACGAGGTCACTTCGTGGCTAGATTCTTCTTTGTTACCTAATGAAGTTACACATGCACCCTGTAGAATATAACGGTGTGGCTTATGTTGTCAATGCGGTTGTAAGAGATGATTTAGGTTATTTGATGGACACTAGAATTCATCCCAGACACTGTCATGCAAAAATTAGTACGTTCTCCTAAATGATGGTGACGATATAACCCAAGATTGTTTGTTGTAGAGATCCATAGACGTCTTCATTTATATCTTCAGTTTATGTCTTCATAAGTTATCATAATGTTTGGAATTTTATTTATCAATTATCATATTCTCTCCCAAACTTAACTTTTTTTTTTATACTTTTTTTATAAAAATCGTTGCCCCATACTAGGATCGTGGGTGCGTTTACAGACACAAATCTTCACATGCACAAACGCCCAGACCTGGAACAACTATCTGTAGGCCATACAAATATTTGTTCCGTGTGGAAATTGAACCCACGACCCATAACGCAGAAGCCAATCGCTCAGTCACTGCACCAAACGTGTCGTCAAAACTTTAAATACCTTATTCACTAAAATTTACTGCAATAAAATTTGTTGGATTTTTTTGTTTGCCATTTGTTTCTTATTCGCCCCAAAACAACGCAGCAAAGCAGCCTTTTATAAAAAGTATATTATTCATAGCTGATTATTTTATCGACCAAATTATAACAGAGTTTTGTTACAATTTCAGTAAAGTGGGGTCGATATTTGCATACACATAACCTAACTTTTAACCCCGCATTTAATACCTGTCTGATACCAAGGACGTTGGTCATAGAACACGGCACTGTTTAGTATTCAGTGCGTCCGCGACGCTCGACGTAATCAGTCTTCCTTTCATATCATATCGTTTCATTTCCATATTGACCTGGAAATATCAAAGAAGTACTAGATAGTTGGTGTCTCTCAAAGAATAGGGGTAGGTATCCCGACCCGGTAAGGATTACCAAGCTTTTACGATACCTCGTAAAAGCTGCCTATGTTTGTCCTCCTACCCTACCGCCTTCAATTGGCCATTGACTGTACCGGTCATTATGAGACCCAGTTCAGCAGGCTTCTCAGAAGATAATGCCCATATCAATACGCTTTACCGTGATAACAACATACTAGAGCACTTAGGCTGACTTGCACAACATTGCTTAGCTTAAGGCAGCGCTAAAGCGATACCAGGGCTAATTAAATAAATCCCTTGTCAGCGGCTATACAAACTTCACTAGCCCAGACTTACTAAACAATACGTAAGGAAGCCTTTGGGAGTTAAGATGACAGTAACTCCGTGTATGAATAAAGCGTTGCCTTATAGGTATAATTAGCTCAAGCTATATAAGCCAAGAAAACCCGTACAAAGGGGACAACTACAAATTCGTCACGATATCTTGATCTCAAAATATTATTCTTCTCTATTTGAACCATAATATAACATCACGCCTGTATTCCCCGAAGGATCGGGCAGAGGTGTATATTAACACCCTCATTTCGCTGTTATGTTTAAGTTCCATGTAATAGGGGGCGAGCCTATTGCCATCAACCGGGCACAAATCCAAACTCAGGGCTGCTACTAAGGAATTTCAATAACATTTTGCCCGACCTGAGGATGGAACCCAGGACTACACGATCAGCAATCGCGCTTACCATCATTAGACCAACGAGGCAGTTGATTTTGATTTATTTGAACCACTCTAGAATAATGTGCGTGAAGGGTAATTTTTTCATAGTAATATAATAATTCCAACAAGGAAATGACTCGCAATCCTTCATCAATCCTAATACAAAACGTCATAATTTAAAATTACTCAAATAAAACCTTTATTTCCCCTTTAAAAAGACGTTAATTACGTCCATTAAGATTACGTAGAAGGACATAATGAAAAATCTAAAATACTTATTAAAGTCATTTGTCTTAGTGGCCCAGTTTTAATATTTTCCGCATCGTTAGTTTGCGTTGTAATATTATTACTCATGAGGGTAATTGTGAGGGTAATGCATACTTCATTTAAAAAAATGGTTCTGTATATTTCTTTTCCTTATTTTGTTATTCCGTTTATTCGGTCACAGTCAAGTGGAAAGAAATTATGATCACTGTATGTTTGAATTTAGAAACAGAAGTGGCGTTTGTTGCAGTAATATCCTTCATAGAATTTTAAAAGAAAGGTCAATATGAGTGATTGCTTTGTGGAATATATCATTCAGTTGCTATTAATCAATAATTATAATCAATCTTCCATTGGTAGGAGGATATCTTGACTGACAGACATTCAAATTCATTCACACTTTTCTCGTCCGACTATGATGGTCAAGGCACATAAAAACATGAAATCTATTCACAAAGTACAAGTTAATGACACAACATACGAGTAAATACGCGAAGTCTCGCCATTCCTTTGTTTCATTTCACCAAATCACTCTACATTTCGCCCAAAGACCTAACCTACATTCACAGGCATTTCACATGTCTGTACACTGAACCCTAAAAAACAAACTGTCATCAACACTATCGATAAGGAGTGAATAAATGAATAATAAGTAAATAGAATAATAGTCGGTCATTGTAGAACGACATTATGTATGTAAGAAAACCTTTGTCGGCTATATGGAATCACGCGATTAAAAACCACTTCTTTGTGCGGTTTTTTTTTCTTGATGACTATCGCGACACGTGGCGTAAATAATTCAATTTATTATGCTTTACTAGCTAGTGTTGTGTAAGCTTGAGTTATCGTGATTTTATGAAGATTTGTCAAGGATTTAGGCATTGATTACGTCAGATTATGCTTTCTGATTTACTACTACACACAAGGACGGGAATAATAAATGTAGAATGATTGGCAAAATTACAATAGTTTAGATTTATTTAAGACTACCTGTGTCCTCACGGCTCCGCCCGCGTAAGAAGTTTTATTCTAGTAATAAATATAGCCTATGTTACTCAGTGATAATGTAGCTTACTAACGGCAAAAGAATTTTTGAAATTGGTCCAGTAGTTTTTAAGTTTATTCGTTACATACAAAAATACAAATCTTTCCTCTTTATAATATTAGTACAGGTAGCATTTTAATCTAATAGTAATAATATTCCGTTCAGTTTGTTAGAAGACTTTCAACCTATCACAATTACAATTTAAAAGAGCATTAACTAATTTTAAACAATTAGATAGCGCGTAGCCACAACGCTGTTTGCGTAGCAGTTAACGTAGCAGTTCGTAGCACCGACGTAGCATCTTCCTTCGAGATAATGGAGACAAGATTTTATTTCATATCCAGGCTTAAAACAATTTGTGTCTATATAAAGTAACTTTTAATAACACCAAAAAGTATTCAATTTTTTAAATTAAAATGATACGAAGCTATTCTAATAACCTCAAGTGTTTCTGCTAAGAATAATGTTTCATACAGCTAATACAATACTGCGGAATCCCTAACGACTTGGGCGCGGTTCGTACAGTCACGCTGCAAATTACAGTACAGTCGTATTCATATAAATTGTGTAGAAGTTGCAATATTAATATTTTATAATTTCTTTTATAATGTATGCATATAACGTTGCATTCGTATTTATGAGTCAAAAATTGTTATTATAATGTTTATCTAAGATTACAGATTTTACCCATCCACGAAGACGCGCCCCACTCTTCGTCTAAATCGCGTGTTCTCTCTCACTCTAAGATGAAAAGTTAGAGAGAACACGCATTTAGACTGCCCGCCCACGTCCGATAATCGGTGGCCGATTTTATGTAGGAAAAAATAGAACATACTGATTGCAACAGTGCAACGCACACATCCTACAAAAAGTCGGTCAGAAATAAAAGACATTACAAAAATCGGCCCGATTAATTATCGGTCTTACAAAAAGTCTGACGTGGGCGGGTAACCTTAGAGGAAGAGTGGGGCGCGTCTTCGTAAGTAAGAATTAGTAATTGTAGTAAGAATTTATTGTTTTATATTTAATAGCCTGTAAATTGTTGCGATTACATTTGTTGACGTTTGATTAGCAATCTATCGTCATCAAGACAATTCAGTCAAAAACACATTTTAAATATATTGTCCCTTTATTACATTTTCATGCAGATCTGACCGCTTATGGCGCACGTTATTTAACTTCGACGTTTGTGTCAAATCTTATATCACTTTAGCATACACGATGTGTAGAACGTACATCTAATTTGTGTGGGAGGGTATTGCGTCACAATGTGAGCATCTGTTTAGATCGGTGTTGGACCGGGAGTGTTAATAAATCTCTTCTATCTCGAGGAATGATCAACCAAAATATAGTGGATCGCACTGTTGATACGAAATATCTGACGCGATCTTGTCAGGACTGCGCTTGCTACGCCGTCTACACCGTAGCAGATAACCGATGGGCGCGTCGAGTCATCATTATTCTTTGTTATTCTTGAACTTTTTAGTAGATAGGTACATCAGCTATGCATTTAGGGTGTCGCTGTTTACTTTTAATAGAAAAAAAATACTTTTTGAAAAATGTTTAAGTAAACAATCGATTCATTATTTTATAGAAAGATTATTATATTAATACACTTTTGTGGATTACACATACATAAACATAACAATACGCCTGTATTCCCCGAAGAGTTGGGCAGAGGTGTATAGTAACACACTCATTTCGCCGTAATGTTTAAGTCCCACGTAATAGGGGGCGAGCCTATTGCCATCAACCGGACACAAATCCAAACTCTGGGCTGCTACTCAGGAATTCTACAAGGAAAAATCCAATAATACTTTGCCCGACCTGTGGATCGAACCCAGGACCTCACGATCAGCAGTCACGCTTGTCGCCACTAAACCAACGTGTCACTTTTATATTTAACTAGCGGCCCGTCCCGGCTTCGCACGGGTGGTCATTTTTCCCGTTATTGCAATATTTTTCATTTATGCTCCGCTCCTATTGGTCGCAGCGTGATGTTACATAACCTATAACCTTCCTCGATAAATGGACTGTCCAACACAAACATATTTTTTCAATTCCAACCAGTAGTTTCTGAGATTAGCGCATTCAAACAAACACACAAATTCTTTAGCTTTATAATATTAATATACCTAATAACAAATTCATAATAAACCTTTTTACATTCTATCCGTACAGTGTTACGGAAATGTCTAAATTGCACTTTTCTTCCGCTGAACGTCGTTCGTGATTTCAGTGCAGCGTATCGAAACATTGTAAACTCTTTGCTGAACTGACCAAATCGGGGATATGGGTCAGCGTGCTTTACTTACTTAATAGCTTATGGTAACGTAACTTTAAGTTAGTTTGTGCGTTTACTGGCGTACCTTGTTAGTTTAGTTGCAAGCGCGACTGCTGAGCATGGGATCCTGAGTTCGATCCCCACCCAGGTCGGGCATGGTGTTTTGGATTTTTTCATTAGGAATTTCTCAGTAGCAGCCCGGAGGCTCGCCCCCTGTTACGTGGGACTTAAACATAACAGACGAAACGAGGGTGTACTAAAACACCTCTGCCGAACCCTTCAGGGAATACAAGGGGTGGTGGTATGTTATGTGCGCGTTTAGATTCTTAATGTTAGATTCTTGCGGATTAAGCTGTCATGTTTTCAACCCCCGACGAGAAAAGAGATGGTAACATTCTCGTAAATGGCATGTTATGTTTTTTACGAATAATGTGAATGAAGTGCGCTTTTTATTTTGTTTTCAAGTCACTGTATGATTGGGCCAAGTTTCCGTGCGAGTTTGTGTAATGATAAGATTAAAATAAGAACAAATACTGTGCAATCATATCTTTACGACAATAACATTCCCACATATAAACTAAAGCACAAGCATGCAAGAAACCGTTATTTAAAGGAACATAAAAATATTTACATATTTTGCATAAATACCGCCATTTCTTCCCGAGCATGCAAAGGGTCCACTAAGAATAAAAACTTTTTACAAAAATACCATTTATATACGTCTTTGACACACTTTGCAAACTTTCATTAAGCTTCACGTAGTATTTAATTACAATTCTTGCCTTCCAAGAGTTATTACGTAAAACTAGTACTGAAAAAAAATTGGATCAAGGTTGGCAACATTAAATAGCCCTTCTTGTTTACGTTACCTTTAATGAGTGGGCCGAAATTCTTATCGGTTGCGTGTTATAGTCGCCTGATCGACCACCAGTGGGCATAACAGCTAATAATTGCTTTACGTAAAACATAAAAGAGCTTTAAGTGACGTCTGGGCTGATGCATATCTGACTGTACTTTAGCTACATTGCGTGGATTCTACTGAGAGTGACCTTGGCGCCCCCCGCCTGGCTCTAACCCTCCAGCGACGTATTAAATTTCGAATAGTCTGCTTCATCCAACCGTCGTATTCGTACCTCCAGCATTCAGTATAATATAGCGCCCTATTACGTGGACGTAGGGTATCATCTCGCGTGTCCTTTGCGTGTCTTAGGCCGTTCCGCTGTTGCAATGGTCTTTTGTTTTGTTGGTACTGCAAATTAGTCAGCTGTTGCGAGTGGGCCTAGTACCATATATGGTGGCTGAGCATAAAGACGTGTTTTCCCTTTACGCGATATTGAAGAATTTTAACGAAATCATTTGAATTAACGGTCGTCTCTCTCGGTTATCTAGTAAAAGTTTTGAGTGCAGTCAAAGTGAAGTGGTCTAAATAAAATACTTCATGTTTTCAAGTTCATCGGAGAAAAATCGATAATTTTACGACCTACTTTGTATCTGTTTGGCAGATCTGAAATAAGCAATTAGGTATGTAAATATAGTTCACTGATAATGCAGTTACATACATACAATTCTGTTGGATGTTCCAGTAAGCCTATTACGAGCGTTTGACGTAAATGTAAGCGAATTTTGAATCGATAATACAATTGTCCAATAACATTTTGGTTTATTTTTTTGTGACATGCACAATTTGTGTCATACATAGATATGAATAAAGTTTTCAATTTAAATAAACAGTATGCATGAAACGAGTATTTCTGATTCAAAAATCACTTATATTAACGGTAGGTTTACGTTATATTAGTAACTCGTCAGCCTTCGTGCTCGCACTGATCTGAGTTTATTGTCCTTTTAAAAATTAGCCAATCCCAATGTATAGGCTCAATGAAATTGAATATACATTTTTAATTACTAAACAAATTCTTAATTAATTTTAACCTAACCTAAACACTAACCTCCTTACTAATAAACTCTAAATAAGGTTATGACAAGATTATAGAGGGCTTAAAAGTGGCTTGAGTTACTTCGAGAAAATGGTGTAATGGCCGTACATGTACGACGGTGGCGGGGGCACTACCATGCCCCCTGATAGTATGTACATCAAAAAATGTAGGAATATAGTGCCATAACTTTATTCAGCGTTTATTAGTAAGGGGTTAACAATATACTACAAACTTATACAGCTTTTATATGAACAACTGGCCAGTAACTTTACTACAAGAAAAACAACTTGCATTAACTTATACCTATATAAAACCTCTTTTGCTCCACACTATAAAGTTCTATGTAATCATAAAATAAATATTAAATAAATTCTACTTATAGCGAGTGGTGGTTTAATAAGTATCGAGATCACGCCACGGTAACTTAATCGCCTTATGACTTTTTTATTTTTTTCTATTTCTTATGGCCATATAAACCGCATGAGTCGCGTGTGTGAGATTCGATCTCCGTTGACAGAGAGAGAACGACGCGCGACGTGGCCCAGTTTAAAAAAGAAGTGCCATTATTTAAATATATTACCGTGAACATTGTTTCATTAATAAACAGTCCATTTGCATTCAAAGGGTCCTTGAAGTACAGCCGTGGCAGAGTTTTTGAATAAAAAAATAATTGTTGAATGCAAAAATATATTTTTATGGTGAATAGAAAGTGTAACGTCTATTTGTTTCAAATTCTGTGGAGGCTCAGGTAAAACGTTTTAATTATTATATAGACTAGAAAACAAGCTTCATTTCAATGTAAATAAATGCAGGCTTGCACTTGATGAATATATCTACTAGGTAATCATCCCAATGAAAGAATGCTCCCGTATTTTCTTGTGTTACTGGTCACTGCACACGCAATGTAATTCTAAACAAAACTTAGGACATTATTGACCAAAAAGCCCTAACAACGAATAACTTCAAACGTGCAATTCACGTAGAAACTAGATAGGTTAATGTAAGTTTATGCAAATGTATGCCCGTAGCGACCGGACAGACGTCACCCACAGTACGTTACGGCTATCACTGTATGCAAAACTAAACTGCGAGGTGACACGAAGACGCACGCGTCCACCTCAGTAGGTACTTGAACTTGACTCGAGGTGTTGAACGCAGCTGACATTTACAATCACATAATAAAGTCTTTGACTCCTCCACTCACACATGAATGAATCGAACATTTCAAATTTAAATAAAGAACATGAAATGTTTTATTAGGCCATTTCTGCTCGTAAAAATTCCTGGCTACCTTCTGTTAAGTCATAAAGTACGTTATTAATGACATTCCGCGCGAGTGAGCTTTGAACTGGTGGCTGGAGTGTTCTCGTGAGGGGTAGGACAAAGCAACGAAAGTGTGGCGCCCGAGCCGATACCGGTGGCTGCAGGCTGCTGACAGCTCGATGCTGGACAGCGAAGAAGAGTCGCCGTTCGTCGTCATATCCCTGCCGGTGTACTCCACTGAGCCATTTGTAAGTTGCTTACGTATCTTCTTTTATAGATTGTGTGATCCAAGACTGTAGAGACGTTTCAGATGTTCCCCTACAACGTGCTATTGAAATACAGTCAAGAAAAGGTAGTGACGTAGTACATTAGATGTAGAATCACAATCAACCACGGCATGGATAGAGAATGTTTTATAGATCGCACTGGCTTTCAGATTTTGTTTATTCGAAGCTGATCTACGAGTCAGAAACACCTATGTATGTTTTAGTATAATTTCTATAAAAGAACTAAAAAATGGTTACCGTCATATGGAAAAAATCGACAGGATGCAAATGATCACTGTAGGGCTCTAGGGTTTAAAACCTTTCTCCCGGTGTTGTGATGCATGCTTTTGCGAATCGCGTGACCCCGGCCGAACGGTCAGGAGCAGGAACACCGTTGGTTTTTAGCCGGTAAGAGTCCAGCAGACCCCCTCGCCTTCCCCGGGCGAGGGACATCCAAGATTTTCCAAAGAAAAATAGTGTTTAAAACCTTTGGTGCTAGCTATTTGTAGTTCTACTTACCCTATAGGTAGCGTGCCAATTATACGTATGGTGTTTACGTACTTGCATTTAAATAAAACTTATAATACCCCCAATCTTTACGACTTTATGTAACAGCATAGCTCATGAAAATCGCAACACATCCATTCAACTCGTTTGTTTGTGAAAAATCTATGAATATTTTTCCACAATCATTGCTAAGGACCAAGAAAACTCATTTGCGGGGAAATGGAATAGCTAATGGTCTCTTATCAATAACATAATCCGGTGTTTTACTTGAATATTCAAGTGAATTGCGTGATTCAGGCCCAGTTGTCGAAACGTTGCGTCAAGAGTGAGGTTATGTCACAAATGCTTTAATGAATGCGTAGTATTTAAATAATTTCTAGTGTTTGTTGTTGCTAATGGTAGTAATTAAGTTCATGGTAAAAGAAATTGGTACTAAAGTTTTATCAAAATGGTGAAGGCTTTTATTTCTTAAGTTGAGTCCATTTGATGTCTTATCGCTCCAACGTTCGAGATTAGTGTCACTTTTATGTAGCTGTTGGGTACTAAAGTGACCTTTTAAAAAGATTATTACGTAGTTTAAATGATTACTGATAATGATGTCGATTCTGTAACACATTTTGACAGTACTAAACTAGACTAAACGCAACTGTCACTTTCTTTTTCTATTGAAACAGAAAGAGAAAAACACCCGTAGTTTAGTTTAGTCCTGTCAAAGTGCGCAACAGAGTCGACTCCATTGCCTAAGCAACAAGGTATTATTCGAAAAAAAACGTTACAAATATCTCTGGTTTCAGTACCTACCTAAGTTTGAATGCTCGAATATAAAAAATACAATTTACACACTCCATAAAATGTTCACGAGCCCTTCTAATCCAACTTCCTTATGGACACGAAATACAATTTTCCACGTAAACGACAAAATGACTAACATTTTCAGACATATTAATTTCAAACACCGCAGTCGACTAGTTATGCAGCAATTTGAGACGTGACCTCGGTGGAGCGTGCTCCCCACACGTGGTGGACGATACGTGTGTACAGACCACGTACTGTAGACCCCCGAACCATCACTTATAACGCCAAGATTCTCGTGAATACAGAACTTTCGCGAGGGGGCGGGGAGGTCAATCGCGGTGGTACGGTATTCTAATTGCACGCACAGACTTGCGATAAGGCTGTCCTTGGAAGACGGTCAGTACCACCGGCCAAGGACTTTGGAATAATTTGGATGAAGCAGGGTTTGTGTTTACACGGTCAGTGGTCGCTCGGACGCCAGTCGTGGCTGTCAGTTTCTGTGAAGTCTCGTGACAAAATACCGCGACTAAAGATTCGGTATTACTCGAAGAGTGACGAAGACTTGAGTGTATCCATCATGGTGAGCTTTGGATTTCATAAACGTTTCCTTATTCATTTGTCATTTGGAAAGTTTATTGATTTCATTTACATCATAATTATTTGCTCATATATCACTTGGCCTTATATAATAAGAAGAATTTATACGAACTTGGCGAACGTCCAAAAGTATTCTATAGAGACTACTTAATTGCAATCATAGCACATTGTTAAATTGTAACAAATTCGCTTTACCAATGTCTCTTACCCTCATGTCCAGGAACATTGATCATATTATGCCTAGATTAACTATCATATCTCAGTATTGTGTTGAGTATGGCAATACCCCGTTGTAATGTTTAAATGTTTTGTAGCGATAGGGATCAGTTGAGGTCTGATGGACATTAAAAACAGATCACGCCTGTATTCCCCGAAGGTTTGGACAGAGGTGTATAGTGACACCCTCGTTTCGCCGTTATGTTTAAGCCCCATGTAATAGGGGGCGAGCCTATTGCCTCAACATAAAATATAATTTGTTTAACATTATTTAAAATGTCTTAAAAAACTATCAACGGTATTTCGCAATAGTTCTTCAAGTAACTGTTAGATTCCAAACAAAATCTTATAACTCAAAAATAACCGCTTACATTCTAGTCGCATAACAAAACTAGGTTAAAGCTGTATTCACGGTAAGCTAAAAAATAACGGCCAGCGACGGAACGGAAGCAAGGAAATTTACCAAAGAACCATAAAATTCTGAATAAATCCACTTTCCTTGTAACATTCCCCACACATTGGCCATTGAAAAACGTTAAATTTTTGCCGTTGGAATAAACTTCCATTACAATGATTTATATCAGTGACTTTCATGTTTCGTATTCTATAGTTGAAGCAAAATATATTCTAGAGACACTTACTAAAAAAATTCAGAAACCGTAATAGTGGGGCTTGTTCTCTAGATTTATAGAACGCACAAGAAAAAGTTGAAAAAAATTGTCATATTCTCACGAAGTAGATAGATGGATATACTATTGTACACTAACAGAAAATACAGAAGGAATACAATTAAGAACAGTAGAAATGGCGGTCTTATCGCTTAAAGCTATCGCTCATTGGTCTGTGGTCAGGACTTCATTGTTCTCTCACTATCCTAAATCATTGTACTGTATCCACTGAAATTGTTAAAGATATTATTTTTAAACGAGTAACCATGGAGTTTCTTGCCGGCTCTTCTCCATAGGAAACGACTAATTGGAACCGTGCATCTAAATTCGACTTTTCATAAGCACCTGTATTGGTTTATATGAAATAAAAAAAAAAAAAATTTGATTTTAAAGCAATTTCTTCCAGGCTACCATTGGATGGAAATAATTGTTAAGAAAAATATAAAACGCTATTTGTAGCGTACATACCTATAACAGAAAATGGGTAGATATCTTTAGTTTCAAGTTTTCTGATGAAAAACGTAATTTATTTACATTTGAAGATAAATATTCATACTCGTCTGAAAATCATTGCGAATGAATGCAGTTCTTTTCGAATGCATGTCAGTGGAAATTCGCCAGTTAGTTTGCACATCCATCAAACAACGTATTCGTGTCAGGGGCACAAAGCCTCGTAGTTTTAGGTCGACTCGCTTATATACGAAATATCTGAAAATACTTATGATGACGTAATATTAAAACCTAATAAAAGCACTTGAAGCCTATATTAAGAGGAATGTTGTACCTTTCGTCCAGTTGAAGGAAACACGGTCTCCCATTGACCTGAATTGTTTTAGTAATTATTTGGTATTTAGTTCATAAATGGTATGCTTGGTATGCCTAACCGTACAGTTAATAGCTTATAATGCGTCATTCATTTAATTTTAACAATTCTAAGTACGTACATACGATGATGCCACATTTTTCAACGTGTCTTTCTGTCTCAAACAAATTCTTTTTCACAACAGAAAAATTCTTACCTTGCCGTCGCGTCGGTACCGAGCGAAAAGAAACCAATGAATAAGGTAATTTATAAAGGTGAAGCATGTACGACTCATTAGGCCGTAGTCAGATCATGAAAGTCATCTAATCTTACGGCACGTGTGATTTAGTCAAGGATAGACACCGACTTTATACCATTTTCTTCTTCTCCTTCGCACTAGTCATTTAGTCACTGGCTATGTAACATTCTTTCTCTTTCTGCGTTCTTTTAGTGCCAGGTTCTGCTTTCAGCCGTAGGTAAGTGTTCTTCACTTTACGCAATATTCTTTCCTTACGCTGTATCTACTAAAACTATTATTGCACATTATTTTGGTAAATTTTCTTAGGAAGTGCAGGCTTGCTTGGGAGTGGAGTATTAATTAAAGAATTACTAACACCTGAAAAGTATTTATAAAGCATAGTGCTGCTATCGCCAAACTTATCAACGTACTCACTAATGTATTTAGTTGTGTCTTCAAGGAGACTGATACCCGGGACGCGTCTTGGCCATTTATCATCCTATACACTGACAATCAAGCTAATAATGATGGTATATTGTATACAGGCAGCCAGCTACGGTAAAAAGAACGGCATGTGGTACGGCGGCACAACGACCGGTACCAGCGCTTGGTCGCGCGCTGGTACTCGCAAGCAGTCGGTCGCGGAGTCTGATGCTCCACCACCAGGCGGCGGCAAGCCTGCCAGTGGACGCGTCATCAGGATCATCAATAATATGGACCATTCTATACAGGTAACCGGTCACGGGATTACATGATTAACATGCGTTTGCCGTTAGACAACCAACACGTTTGGTGCAGTGGTTGAGCGATTGGCTTCTGCGCTGTGGCTCGTGGGTTCGATTCCCGCACGGAACAAATATTTGTATGGCCTACAGATAGATGTTCCGGGTCTGGGTGTTTGTGCATGTGAAAATTTGTGTCTGTAAACGCATCCACGACACAGGAGAAATCCTAGTGTGGAGCAAAGTTTTCTTAAAAAAAAAACTTCATTTAAGTAGGTACGCAGTAATCTTATGCCCGATAATAATTAATATAGGTACTTATCAGTGAAGGCTCATTATTTGCGTGCTGTTTATTGTAATCTATACGATCAAACATGGCAGTATAAATGGTTTATCCATTTTGAATCAATGAGTATTAATTTTGAATGCTATTCCTACCTTTCGAGGTTTCCTTAGGTAGAGTATAAATGTAACTACCATAAAAGTCTTATAATCTTCTTCTTCTTTTCGTGTGGTTAGTGACTAACCTGGTGTCAGTGTTTATGCCGCCCATGGGCCTCTGACTTGGATTCACGTGCCGTCGAGAAATATCTCTCAGGCATGTCGGTTTCCTCACGATGTTTTCCTTCACCGTTTTTAAGCAAGTGATAATTATACAATACGCACATGAACTTGCAAAGTCAGAGGTGCGTGCCTTGGGTTCGAATTCGAGACATATTACTTGGCAATCCAACGGCCACACCACTAGGCTATCACAGCTGTAATTATAATAATTATTTCCTACGAAATATTTTATTATGCAAATTATATTCAAACTGAAACTGACATATTTCTACCATTATTATTTAGGTACATGTTACTAGGCGGAACAGTCTAATTAAAACTAAATTAAACCTTTTACTTTTCTACACAATACCTACAATGTAAGTTATCATAGATCGTGAATAGCAATCTTACTAAATGTGAATTCACGGCAACGATTTGTACTGTAATAAGACGGTTCCAGTGCAAAGGCCTTGGGTAGTAAACACTAGTGATTGCCGAAGAATGCTTTGCGAAAAGTCCGAGGTCAAACGGTCATAAGTGGCCATAGTATTAGAACTATTAGGGCAGCTCGCTAATGTTAGACTAGCCGTAAAATAAAGGGGATTAAAAAAAAACTTTAAAGTTTAAAGTCGTTGACTCTACGTAACACAATGTTCTGTAATGATCAGGGCGGAGCGTTAGTGGTTAAAATTGAGATTCTTGTATCTTTACCAATAATGAAGCAAAGACCTCATAGCTCTACATAGTAGACCTACCCAGATGGAGCTATAATAGGTAAAATAAGCTTACTAATCTTTTAATATGCCCAGTTTGGCAATAAAAATTCTACCATTGGTAAGCACAACGATTCGTTTTTGTTTATAGGAACCGGGCATATATGAAATAAAGTATAATGTGGGACTAAATTAATTTAAAAATCAGCTTAAGGGCCTGCGCAGACGAGGGTCAATGGCGGACTAAAGACCGCGGTGCGCTCTTATTACTACTGCAATAAGGTTGCACTTTGTCCGCGTAATACCAAAATCAGCTTAAAGGCCTGCGCAGACGAGGGACAGTGGTGGACAAAAAGATCGCGGTGCGCTCTTATTACTACTGCAATAAGGTTGCACTTTGTCCGCGCAATACCAAAATCAGCTTAAGGGCCTGCGCAGACGAGGGACAATGGCGGACAAAAAGACCGCGGTGCGCTCTTATTACTACTGCAATAAGGTTGCACTTTGTCCGCGCAATACCTCATATCGACATGAGGTATTGCGCCATGTTGAGGTTCTCCGCCATTGTCCCTCGTCTGCGCAGGCTCTTACATAAACCAAGGCTGCCTTAAACCCAATCCCATCCGAAATTACTTATAGTAACGTTAACTTTAACATATTTTTTTGCAGTGTCGTGTTCTCTTAAACTTACGCACAACACAACCATTTGAAGAAGTTTTAGAAGATTTAGGACAAGTTTTGAAGATGAGCGGAGCTAAAAGAATGTATACAATAACCGGGCAAGAGGTAAGATGGAATGCATGTCACGAAAGAAATCTCTTCGGCACTATGTTGGTAACATTGTGAAACAATGAAAAGTCTGTGGCGCATTATAGTGGCAAAGGAGCTTCTTTCGTGAAACGCACTCTACATCAACGTTTCTTTCTTTTAATCAGAGGTTGTGTAGCGTGGCTCTGTTATACCTATCGGATACGATTTTTAACCGAATACATACTACCCACACTTAGGTACATGAACAACATCTGTTCGCACTAATCTTATGTGCTGGCTGGGTTTAATACCAGAAGATTCTAGTCGTTTGCTTTTGATTCCATAGTTGTAAAGACGAAGAATTAGGAGAACGCTACTACTAATTACATTTCGGTAAATTTGTTTCGTCTACCTATCGCCCGTTTTGCTACGTCTGTCGTCATACTAGCTTTTGGTCTTTCGTGTATGATAAATTACTAAAATAATTGTTATTTTCAGGTGAGAAGTTTCTCCCAGTTGCGGAACGAGTTCGCTGATGTGGAAACGTTTTATTTGGGTTCTCTGATGGTGGCACCAGCATTGAGCCCTGGAGTCAGTGCTCCTTTACCCATCGAATCGCCAATCAGAAGGTAAGTTGGCTTTTACTTATGGCCGATTCTTATAATTTGCCAAGTGTTGTTGGTAAAAAAAATGAAGACGCGAGTCGCCTGGCAGATACGAAACATGGAAGTTTATTATATAAAAAAACCGGCCGAATCAAAGCGAAGAGAGCCGAAGAGTTACGAAGGTCGGCCGTCGTGTGTCTGCCATCGCAAGCGTCGCCACGCAGCAGCTGCTATCACCCCCGTACCGCCGCATTAGATGTTTCACATCAAAAATTAAAATTTGTATATTTACCAAGTAAAATACTGGCATTCAGCCGCATCTGGTTAGACTGGAAGCTGACCCCAACATAGTTAGGAAAAGGGTAGGCAGAACATTTACCAATAATGAAGCAAAGACCCCATAGCTTTGCATAGTAGATCTTCTCATACGATAGCCGCTATCACAGATTTCAAGCCTACAGGTCAATTATATGTCCAGTTTGACATAAAAAATGCTACCAAATTGTAACCAAAATATACTGGCCTGCAAAAATAAGTATCACACTTTTAAAATTGCAATAACTTTTTAAGTACACAAGATATATTTTCGAAACAAAAAGGACTCAAAAAAGAGTTTAACTTTGTTACTATAGTTTCAAAGAAAGCTGATAAAAATTGCTATAAAACGTTTTTTATTTTAAATCTCTAACTTCTATAGTTTAGAAAAAAATGAAATTTTAAAAGTGTGATACTTATTTTTGCAGGCCAGTGTAGTTCGTTCTTGACCAAAGACCCGGTCATCATAGAGTAACACACATAATGGAAGATAACTATCCATATGTGCATGTTACTACTACAAAAGACAGTCTCTCTTCACAATCAATTAAGGTCGAATCAGCACGAATGATAATATCACGAGTTTTAGATCTCGATCACGAGGCAACGTTGCGGCCGCGCCGATGTCTGAGGACATGCGCGGGAGACGCGCACGAAGCAAAAGTCGACCTCGTGTGCTCTACGCGCCCGAAGGAGAGATCGTTCGTAATTCAGGTAAGTACAACAGTCATATAAATGAAAATTTCTAGGAATATTAAGACAAAGATATATGTATGAATTAAGATGAAACTCGCTCATAAACTAAAAAAACAAAGAATAAATTGGCTGTTCCGTCTTTTTACCTAGCATGCTAAGTCTCTCTAGCCCTTTGTTTGATTATTCCATACATAATATAATTCGTGGGGAGAACCCACTGAAAACTATATTCATTCATAATTTATCCGTAATCAAAAATTCTTTGAAGTCAAGTCATTACAATTTACTCTATTTTTTTTTCTAATTAATATTGTATTTTTCGCCAAAGATAGAGCACATTACTGTAATGCAAACAACATGACCAATTGGTATGCCAATGAATAAATTATTTACTAACATTACCATCCTCCACAATTAGACTACACTCTACTAGAAGTTCTTAAAGAGGAACCGATCCGGGTCACAATCAGAGGTCTTCGACGTACCTTCTACCCGCCAATACACCACGCGCCGATTGACAACTCCCCACCGGAAAAGAAGCTTCAACTCGATTGGGTGTAAGTAAAAAAAAAACAATTTTACATGCTCCACTTGACTCTACCTTCATGACTGGACCTTGTTTTTAACTCTATCAATAGGGGTGCATGAAAAAAACCTCCACGAGTAATTAAGTAGGTCCGGCGCACTTAGGACAGTCAGCTCTAACTTGCCCACTGGCCATTTTTTCACCATGGCATAAGCTGTTCTCATCTCATGCCTCTATCAACGAACTCTGTCAATAAGTTACGTTGATGAAAAACTCTACTTTGAATGAAGCTTGCATTTGTAAGCAAACTTTCATATAATGCCTGTTAAATAAGCGATGAAGAAAAAAAATACGCCTTATTTAAACCAGGAATTGATTTATCGTGAAACAATGACTTAAATATCTTGCTTAAAAGCATGTAAATCAATTAAAAAGTTTCTTTCTTATTCATTTTATTCCAGATCTTGTTAAATTGTTGTAATTTTTCACAGCTATGGCTACCGTGGGTCTGATTCCCGGCGCAACCTGTGGGTACTACCGACAGGAGAGCTCTTATACTACGTCGCAGCCGTCGCCATAATGTATGACAGAGACGAAGAGTCTCAGCGACACTACATCGGCCACACGGAAGACATACAGTGGTAAAGTTTCCTATTTCCTAACTAGATGGCGGTGACGTCGAATTAGATGACGCTATGGTTTCGTTCACAACGTTTTACAAGTATCTGAGGCTTTCAATGAAGTGATCATTCCCGCTGACCCGGGAGAAAAACTATGAATTAAATGTATTAGAATTTTTGTTGAGCTCTAGTCACGATCGTGGCCAAGCTTTGTGTAATCGGTGTTTAGTAAATAAACATATTATCATTTTCACCAAATATAATCGTGTGAAAGTGGGGTAGGTTGTAGGTAGGTAGGTCTAGGTAGAGACATTTTAACCTAGTGACGTATTATGATAAATGTGGTAAAGTCATAATTGTTCCATTGTGAGAATGTGATGGCGCTCTACGACCTGCATAGCCGCGTCACTTTCTATCACTGGAACAGCGATGGTTGTAATGTAACAAGTCGTAGTACGGCCCCTAGACTATCTTAAAACAAAATAAGTGATAGGAAAATAACAAATATTATTTGTATAGGTAACATACGCGAAAATTCGGAGAGCCTATGTTCAACAGCGATACTTCTTCTTCTTCTTCCTGCCCTTATCCCACACTAGGTGGGGTCGGCACAACAAGTATTTCATAAATCCATGTTGTTAGATGTTTTGGCTTATTGTTTTATGACCGGCCGCCTGCCTGACATCAACCCTCCTTGGGAATACTCGTTGCGCCGTCGCGCGGGTGGTCCAATGTGCTTGCTGATATTATACACTGGGTCCGTTCATGTCCATGACTTTACATTTGTAGTTCACTCCGATTGTAGCTGAGAATGATGGATTGTAGTCTCCCGTTGTGAACGCTAGGATTTACCCACACCGCACTCACCGATAAAATAATTCACAAATTATATCAATGTAAAAAAGCGAAAAATCAATTTTATAAAATGTCATTATTATGTGTGTGTTAAACTAAGTTGTAACCCATTTTAATATTATCTAAATCGTAATATATTCCCGTAATTAACCATTATATTCTCTTTCCCCTAGCATGGAACTGCACCCATCCCGGGAATTGGTCGCGAGCGGACAGCGCGCAGGGCGCGGGAGACGAGCGCAAGCGCACGTGCGCATCTGGAGCACCGACACCTTACAGACTTTACACGTGTTCGGCATGGCAGAGTTTGAGGCGGGGGTGTCTGCTGTTGCCTTTTCACAACTTGTAAGTAATACACCAAAAACAATCTAACATAATCCACTGCTAGTTAAGCCTCTGCTTTTAGGAGAGTTACCACGCGTGGTGTTCGTGGCTAATTAGCAGGTTAAGCTTCGTTTGTCGCGGTCAGTCCGTGGATAGGTGCCGATTCGTTACAGATCGAGGCCCCTCCGTACCTTGGAGAGCACGTTAAACCGTCGATCCCGAGTGTCATACGATTACCTTTGACAGTCGTTACGGGTAGTCAGAAGCCCGAAAGTCTGACAACCAGTCTAACCTTAGACTATCGGCAATGCCCAGTAAATAGATTGCAGACGTCTGATAGCAGTCGCTCCGTGTAAATTACTGGTATTCAGCCGCATCTGGTTAGACTGGAAACTGATCCAAACATCGTTTGGAAAAAGCTAGGCAGAACGAATACGCATGGTGATCACATCAGTTCTCTAACACCGGATTGGCGGTCTAATGGTAGCAGGTTCATCCTACTACCAATCAGCCATCATCGACGTGAGGTATTTGGACTTACATTCATCTGTTCGTCAGAATTGATGACTAAATTGCCGTGCGCCGCTTCAATTTCGTGCTGTCACTTTCACTTCGCCTTAAAGTGACAGGGACAGCACGAGACTTAAACTTGAGTTGGGTTTGAGTATTTGGCCATTAGTCTACCAGACAGAAGGTAATGGGGTGGCCAGCATACAGTTAAGATTGACGGTAAGGAATTTTGAGGCAGTGCGCACCTAAACCAATGATTCCGCATTCATGTTAAACATATTTTTCAACAGAACGGCGGTAGCTACGTGTTGGCAGTAGACGCCGGCCGTGAGAGCATTCTCTCTGTATGGCAATGGCAGTGGGGACACCTACTTGGCAAAGTTGCAGTAAGTTTATTAATATTCTATAGAAAATTCATGCAGCGGTCAGGAATTCCCCATGCCTCCAAGGTGGTACGATTAAATTCGATAACCTTATCGAAAATCAGTCTTACTCTTGAGTTTCCCAGAACAATAGAGCAATGAATATGAAGAAATTAAAGACGAATATAAAACTGCCGCTTGCAAACGGTGTATTTTGCGTAATAAGTGCGTGTTTTCCCTGAATGTTTTTCTTATATTTTTCAAAAAAATAAGTGATCGTAAAATTAAATATAACTAAGGCTGCGTTCAGAAACCACGCGCCCGCTAAGCGCACGCCACGCGCGTCAACACTCGCTTCGAATTTTTTTGTATATAATTTGAGTCTTAAGACACATCAATAGATCTCAAATTGCATTTATCGAAGCTCGGCATGAGGCGGGCGCGAAGCTGGTGCCTGGCGTGTGCGGTTGGACTTCGATAAATGCAATTTGAGATCTATTGATGTGTCATATCAAATTATATACAAACAAATTCAAAGCGAGTTAGACGCGGGTGTAGACGCGCGTGGCGTGCGCTTAGCGGACGCGTGTCGTCTGAACGCAGCCTTATAGATATGCAGCAGAGTCTGCTGCGACCATGTTTTTGTTACAAATAGTAACATGTTTTTCTAACAAAATTGAGGCCTGGCCTACTTTCTGTGTTGTAATTGGTCTGAGTGTTTACTAAAACTGTTTTGTTAATTTATTTTGTTACATTTTTGTCGCATCAGACCCAGCATAACTAACGAGTGCTCTCGCATACGATTACTCTCAATTACTATGTTTGTACTAAAGTCATAGATAATAGAGTTACCTACTTTTATTTTATTTTAAACGTGCTGGTTTTTGTCTGACGTGGCCTAATAAATCTGACAGCCAAATCAGTACCTACCTAGTGGATATCTCTGTGCATGACTTCAATCTTATTTCAAAAGTATTACAAAGCAATTGATGACGTTGAAATGTAGTACCTAACTATACATAGTACATTATATTATACAGAAACAATATGATATCTACTGTACACATGTATTATTCATGAATACCAAAAATTCAGCAGAGATATAAATAAGTACCACATACCTATCTACGTCATTCGAGAGCTAATATAACATTATGATAAATTTAATAAAATCAAGATAAAACTTAACAGAATGTATAATGTGCACGAAGTATGACGTGCCGTCTGCAACCTTGTGAACCTAGGTGGACTAGCCCAAGGTTGCCCCACACATTAAGATGTGGGCGATTCTTACACCGATAGCGACACATAAACCTCTGTCACCCAACCTGGGTGAAACGCGAGGTAATTCCAGTGTTCGTGCGATGTTTTAAAAATGTCTCCTTGCTTTTTAATTTAAAAAGGGAGATAGGATCTGAGATATGGTGGAAACAGAATGCATTTGTTTTAGGTGTATTCTTGGAGAATTTTAAATGTAATCAGAGTATTTTCACGTTTAGGTAAGTTGTTGGGAATGTTAACGCCTTTCAAACATCTGTCTGACTAAATATTATGTGTGACAAATTACTTACTAGCTATTGCCCGCGGTTTTACTCGCATCCTAAGGACACTGCTTTATGTACCCAGATAAAAAGTTCTACGTGCTAATCCAGGACGTGGTCTATCTGTGTGCCAAATTCCATCTAAATCCGTTCAGCAATTAATGCGTGATTGAGTAACAAACATTCAAACTTACAAACTTTCACATTTATAATATTAATGTGTTATCGGTGAAGACCAATCCTGTAATTAATTAATTTAAGTACTTCTATCAAACATTAGCTTTTTAATAGCAATTATCGATATCAAGTATTTATGACGTAACAAGGCAATGAAAATATTTTAAAGTTTTAAAACAAAAACCTACCAACTGTCTAATTAGTTACGATAATGTCGCTTTAGCTGCATAGCGTATTTATTCGTCGAAAATAATTTTGTGAATATTCTTGGCATCGATTAGAGGACGAATATACATAAGACATATATATAAGATAAACAAAGCTCAGCCATCAAATAAAAGAATAATCTTTCATTACTCTTATTGCATTTTAAATAACAAACGTTAACAAAGAAACAATAAACCCAAAGAAAGCCATTTTTCGCAATGAAACAAAAAACTCCATCCATAGATTACGATAAGGCGCACAAATGCAAGCTCTACGAAACATAAATCAGTTCGTAGCGTTGGTCGCAAGTTCAACACACTTGAACGTAGGAACGCCCCCTTGCTACGATATGGCTATGAGTTACCAAGTGCTACGAAATAAAAATATTATTTTTTTTTTATTAATGAGATTTTCTCCGTTTCGGGAGTACTTTTGAGGCACAAGCAACAATCCAACCTTCGCCGACTACTGCGATGAGTACTTTTACGAAGTGCAAAGCTTTTGTATTTTTCCCGGGTTTTTCTTGCTTGTTGTGTAGGTACTCCTAGTAATCTATTCAGCCTATCACAGTCCATTACTGAACATACCTTATACTATTATGATCCATTTTCCCAAATCCACGATACAACTACCTACCTGTTACTGCGAATAACATATACATAGGTATTTGGAGTTACGTCAAGTTTATAAGCCGAGTACGTTTAAACGTGGTGATTACGCTCTTTGGTACTTACGCTTTAAGCGTCCTAGACCGCAATTTTTCAAAAATAATTCCTACCTATATAATTATTTACACCATGCTAAGCACTACTCAATCATTATTAAAAACCACGATTGATCTTTAGTAACACCTATTTTTATTTCAAGAAAATATTATTTTTCTCGCTAGCTGAGCAATAATTCTTCATAATTGTCAAGTAACATCTTATCGGGTCACGCGACCTCAGTTGTACATGGTTGGTACATTACGTGCAGGAAAGAAAGCGTATCGCGTAATACACCCTTTTTACATAACGACCAGTTTTTTACTGAGTTATAGTTTATTTAGAATGGCAACATTGTAAAGCTACGTTAAGCTTGAGTTACGCCAACCATTAGTTGCATTTTTATGCCAATCTATCGCAGCAAATACACCGTTATTATAAACAGACATACTTGGAGGAAACATCTGTCGATCCAGCTTAACTACCTATGCTAGTATAGAAATTTACCTACAGATAATTTGTTTTTATTAATTAATAACACGTTACTGGCTAATTAAAGACCTAAAGACTAAAACTGAAAATGGAAGTACTTCCTCAACGCGGGAGTAAATTATTCTCAAAATCAAAAGCGTTTTAAATGTCTTATACTTAAATTAATGATTGGTCTCCGCTGCGCTCGGTGACCAATCATGAATCTAAGGACTATGTGTTATTTACACGTGTATATTATAGCGTTTAAATAAATGGTTTTTAAAACATACCTGAATACTTCTCTTTCGGCTTGCAGACATTGCAAGAGGAACTAACTGGCGCTGCCTTCCACCCACTTGACGACAACCTGCTCATCACACACGGAAAAGGACACTTGGCGTTCTGGAATCGAAGAAAAGATGGATTCTTTGAGCGCACTGATATTATCAAACCGGTACAAATATATGGTTTTTCTTTTTTTTAATGTGGTTCTATTTGATGAAATGAATGTGCTTAAAATGTCCTATAACGTACACACGGAACGCGCTGTTCTCCCGCGTAAATTGTAGAGTGAAAACTAAAGACAAAAAACCGTAATTATCGGTTTTTAAAGCTTTTTATTTTTCTACAGCCGTCTCGTACACATGTAACAGCATTACAGTTTGAGCAAGACGGTGATGTTGTGACTGCTGATAGTGATGGTTTCATCACAATATACAGCGTCGATAGCGATGGAGCTTACTTCGTGCGAATGGAATTCGAGGTAAAATCTCGCACAAGTAGTACTAAATATTATTTGCAAATAGTTTCTTTGCCTAATGTTTTATTATTATTTTAAGGCTCACATCAAAGGCATCAGCTCTCTTGTCATGCTTTCTGAAGGAACGTTAATATCAGGAGGAGAAAAGGATAGAAAAATCGCAGCTTGGGATTCTCTTCAAAATTATAAGAGAATTACTGAGACAAAGGTTTTTATTAATGAGATTTTTGCGATCAGAATTTATTTTCAGAACTACACTAAATTATAAATATTTTTATTTCAGTTGCCTGAATCTGTAGGAGGGGTGCGTAGTATTTATCCACAGAGGCCGGGCAGAAACGATGGTAACATTTACGTTGGTACTACTCGAAACAATATCATGGAAGGTTCTCTTCAAAGAAGATTTAATCAGGTTAACAAATATTACTTTCTAATTCCTAGTGGATAAAATTTTTGAAAAAAACTTTCGCATACGTTGACGACGTGATGGGTGTCGAGGGTAAGTACTCGACTTATAAAGGGTCGCGGATTCGATTCACATGCAGAATATATATTCTATAAGTGACAGCAGAAATCCTAGTTATAGGTATTGTTTTTTAAATAATTATAAAACTTATCTTTTGCTACAGGTGGTATTTGGACATCACAAACAACTGATGGGATTGGCGGTTCATCCTGACGATGAAATGTTTGCCACTGCGGGACATGACAAGAATATAGCCTTATGGAAGGGACATAAACTAGTGTTTGCCACTCAGGTAATGTAACGAAACAGTCGTATATTTGACTTTTGACCTATTTTACCTATCTTTACATATAAAACAAAGTCGCTTCAGCTGTCTGTACGCTTACATCTTTTAAACTACGCAACGGATTTTAATGCAGTTTTCAGCAATAGATAGAGGGATTCAAGAGGAAGGTTTATATGTCCCACATTAGTATCTACATTGCACCCGTGCGAAGTCGGGACGGGTCGCTAGTTCATTTATAAAACAATATACAATATACACACCCATCATTTGCAGGTTGGATATGAGTGTGTATCTCTGGCGTGGCACCCGAGTGGAGGAGCGCTGGCTGCTGGCAGCACTGAAGGTCATCTCGTAGTTCTGAATGCGGATGCAGGTGCCCATGTTGCCACTCTACGAGTTTGTGGCTCTCCCCTTAGTTGTTTGGCATACAACTCAGGTAACAAATTAATGTAATAACTAGGTATCTAGTTTGAAAACAACATTTATTTTAAGGTCACATTCTTATTTTATACAAATACCTACTCACTCAAAGGTATAAAAATATAATTCATGACTGCTGCTAAATCGAAATGAATAATTCTCATTTTTTTAAATCTTATAGGCAAACCTATAAGAAGAACCTAAGTAGTTTATAATAACTTTGACTGCCTTGTTAGTCTAGTGGTCACAAGCGTGACTGCTGAGCATAGGGTCCTGGGTTCGATCCCCAGGTCGGGCAAAGTGATATTGGATTTTTCCATTAGGAATTTCTCAGTAACAGCCTGGAGTCTGGATTTGTGCCCGGTTAATGGCAATAAGCTCGCCCCCTATTACATGGGACTTAAACATAACTGGCGAAACGAGGGTGTTAGTAAAACACCTCTGCCTAACCCTTCAGGGAATACAAGGCGTGATGTTACGTTTTTTTTTAATAATAATTCACGTATTAAATATTATTTCAGCTGGAGACATTCTCGCCATAGGATCACAAAATGGTAGCATTTATTTGTTCCGTGTCTCACGTGACGGGTTCTCATACAAGAAATCAAACAAAATCCGAGGGGCCCAACCACTTGTGCAACTTGACTGGAGTCTAGATGGCAATTACTTGCAGACTGTTACTGCTGATTACGATCTGTCATTTTGTAAGTTTCAATTGCCTTCCCTGCCTATATTTTTAACCTACTTCCGAAAAAAGAGGTTCTCAATTCGACTGTATGTTTTTTTTTGTACGTTTGTGCCGCGATATCTTTTCTAATTGTGAACCGATTTTATTTATTTTTTTAAAAGTGTTCATTGATTTGTTAACTATTTCTGTATTATTTTATTGCAGGGGATATAAAGTCTTTATCGCCAGAGAAAAGTCCGATCGCTATGAAAGACGTAAAATGGTCCACATACAACTCTACTGTTGGATTCCTTGTATCAGGTTCGAAGTTAACACTTTTAAGCGAAATTAAATAATTTTTGAAGTACCTAATTTATTAATTATGTTTTTTATTCTAGGGATGTGGAACAACCGTTTCTACCCAATGACTACATTGATATCTACGGCGAGTCGCGCGGCTGCTCACGACCTTCTCGTAAGCGGGGACTTGGACGGATATGTACGCTTGTTCAGGTAATGTATTTTAAATAGATTGACTCTTTTACCAAGCTTAGAACAAATCACAATAATTTCAAAAAATTACGAGATATATACTCTTTTATGCTATTCCCAGGTATCCTTGTGCAAGCCCAAAAGCAGAATACAATGAAATGAAAGTCTACAGTGGAGCGATATACAGCGCTCGTTTCTTATTCAACGACCGGTGCATGATCAGCGCCGGAGGAACTGACGCTGCCCTCATGCTGTGGGACCTGGTGGATGATTAGCATCAAATAGCGCCGGGTCAGCGGCCGCCTGCGGTTGTGGTAGCACCCCCCACACCCTCGCCGCCGCCCCACGCGCTTGTCTCCCATCCCACTTTCAAAGTGCTGGATTTTGATGAACTCGATTGAACCGTTTTTGAAGTTATAGGGGTTTTAATAACACGGTTTTAGCGTTGATTCACGCTATTCCAACGAATTTTTGACTCATGTCAATGACGTATTTTAAAAATACAATGACACAAAACTAATTGTGATTAGATATTCCCGAAATGAGATAAAAATACAAGACACAACACTATTACCTACTTTTTATCACGTAAATTAATATCAGTGGTTAAATGAGAATTTGTCTATTATATTTTTTAGTTACGTAGGTTTACATGACACACTGCCATTCTAAAATTGCATATATAATAATAGATGCATAGTTATTAATCACGCTATGATGAGTTAAGTATTACGATATTGGAAAATATTTATTGTAAATTAAGCAAAATTGAGGTAAAAATGTAAAACATTTTATCCAAAAGAATGCAAGCATTTTATAATTGATGGTTACCTACTGGTGCTGGTAATTTAAGTAATAAATTATGAAATTGGAAATTTTATTAATGTTTTATGCAAAACAAACAATTTAATATTTATGATTCACTTGAATAGGATGTGATTTTAATTTAGGCTTAACGACACTGCATACAAACCATGAAAAAATATTAAATCGTTGTACCTAGTCAAGAGCACTATTTACATACTAGAATAAACATAGAATTAAAATAATATAATAAACATAGATAACATGAGGACTTCCGGAATGTGGCAGGCCACAATCAAAAATTTTGTATATTATCCTCCCTTTATTTGTCATTTTTACACCGAAATATTAAAAAAAAACTGTAGTTGGTATGACTAGAAAAATCATTTTACTTACACTTAGTACAAAAAATCCATAAACTAATAAAATATTATGTATACAAAAACAAAAATATCTATATCTTTTCGTGATATAATTGAGAAATCTTTCTTCGATAGAGTAAAAGAAAGCCTTTATTGAACCTTTTTGCATAAGACAGCACTACACCGACCAGATTATTATTATCATATCGGCCCACTACTTCAACAACACCTACCCAATGCAAACGCCAGTACAGAATTTTACGGGTTACAAGCACGAACGAAGTACCGAAGTATTACTGGTAATTATTGCCTCAACTTGTTTTTTTCTTTTATTAAAACTTAGATTTAGTATTGTAAAGTAAACTGGGAAAACATCCGGCTATTGGATCGGTGTAATGTAGGCTTTTGTGAAAAAAACTTCTAGGTATACTTCGAATTGTATAACTCTATCTTAGACGAAATTCCTAAAGCTTTATCTTATATAATCTTAATAATATTTTGATTAACTTTCTAGTAAAAATAAGATCTTCTAAATGATATCAACACATTTCACAAACAAGGCCTTCACAGTCACAATAATATACCTACCTACCTACATAGTTGTAGCTTTCAATTCATAAAATAATATCAAAGTTTTATAATATTATTTAATTAAGTTTTCACAAAGACTAACATGAATTTATGTGATTGTAGGTCTCTCTATGCCTGTTATTTTAATTTTGTGTTGTGCTTTCAAGATTTTTAAATGTAATACGACAAAGTACTTACAGAAAAAGTATAAAAATGTATGTTGTTTTTAATAAATATGTTACAAGAAAATTTTAAGTTTTGTTAATAATACCTACTTATTATTGTTGCATTGTTACCTTATTGTTAATGTATTAAATATCATACAATATTGCGCTAAAACTACCTGTTTTTATATACATAATAATTGATGAATCAATTAATTATATCAGTTATCATTAAAATTGGTTTTATTCTATTTTCCTTTTAATAAAAAAAATAATTTATGTTCGTTAACTCATTAACATAATCAGCGCATTATTGTCTCACTGCTGGACAGGGTTTACCTAAGCCTTAAGTCCATCACGCTAGCCTAGTGCGGGTTGGCGTTCATTTTTTTTTATTTGTACTATGTAAATCATTTAAAAGTATAAAAAATAATACCTAGTTCATTAAAAAAATTGTAGTATCGGGAACAGGGTCCAAGCTGCTGTGTGTCAGGGCTCCAGAGAAAGGAATCTCTTCACAACGTGTGCCGTATCAAGTACCTACCGCTTTTTGTATCAAACCCTTTATCCAGCCAACCTAACCTAACGAGAAATGTATTGATCACGGCTCATGGTTATTAGGTTATTGGACATAACGACTGTCGACATAATGATTGCTGAGTCCACCCAAATAAAGATATTTGATTTGTTGATCTTCCTCAGATTTCACGAGATTCTCGTCATAAGGGACAGTGATATCTATAATCATTGTGCATATCCTTAAATAGTTTGTGCATTGTGCAGTGCTCTGCAAATGTTTATTTTAATGGTGATGATTTTACGATTTATTATGAATAAAATACATATTCGGTTTTTATAGGTACATAATGTATTACACTATTTGAATGAAGTTTAACTTATTTCATACAAATTAAAAATTATTATTATTTATTTTACACCACAAATAAGTTCCATTTTGTTTGAAGTATGCACTTTTGAGCGTTTTATTCAAGCAAAACTTCACTCAATACAACGAATTTTCAGATGATATTATAATGCTCAAGAACAGCGTATTCTTTACTGGAACAAAACTGCGAGGTAAACCGTAAAAAAATAACTTGACAAGTGACATGTTGACATTGACACTTGCGTCTCCCGTCTCGTTGACTCGCCGAGAATCGATCGACATCGTTTGACGTTTCGATTGACGTTGTGCCAGTCAGTCAGTCAGTCATCATCACATTTCACGTACCGGTGTATTAGATTGTTCTACGGCCAGTCGAATGGTTTTAAAAAATCACAACAGAATATTTATTGTGAAACAATGACTAAACCTCGTCCTTGCGGTTGCAAAGGTTGTAGAACATGTTTAATTTGCGAGACTCAGTATGGAGCCGAAAACTTAAAACTACAGCTGGAACTAGACAAGAGTAAAGGTTATGTTTATTGTCCGTTCTGCAATAAAGCCTGGCGAGGCTGGGACTTGGACTCATATAAACAACATCCTAATCATGAAGGAGACTCAATAGATTACCCTGGTGTGTACATACAGCTGGATTTTATATCTGAAAACGAAGAGAAGCACCTTATGAAGAACATCGACGAAATGCCATGGGACATATCTCAGAGTGGTAGAAGAAAGCAAAACTTTGGTCCAAAGACCAATTTTAAAAAGAAAAAAGTTGTCGTTGGTAAATTCGAAGGATTTCCAGAGTTTTCGAAATATTTGCAAGAAAGGTTCGACGATGTAGATTTGTTGAAGAATTATTATGTTATTGAGCAGTGTTCTTTGGAGTATGATCCAAGTAAGGGAGCATCTATTGACCCTCATATAGACGATTGTTGGATATGGGGTGAGAGAATAGCCACTGTAAACTGTTTATCTGACTCTGTCCTTACAATGACTGCGTTCAAAGGTGATACAAAGAAATACAATCTATTCTGTGCTGAAGAATATGGACCAGTGGTCAATACTGATGGCAGTATTATTATGAACAACAAAATGGAACAGTCAATGTATGATTCATGTAAATCTGCAATTGATGGAGATGTTATAGTCAGGATACCAATGCCAAGGTGAATATTATTTTAAGAATTCTACAAATAACAACAATGCTTAATAAAAATAGTCTTAAAATTATACTTAAACACACAAATTTGGTTAAATATGGTTATGCATGAATTAATTTTAATTTATTATTACACAGTTTTAGTTAGTTACACAATGATTATGTTTCTCATGAAACTAAAACATTGTGCAATCAATGAAAGTTTATAAATAGATTTTGCAAGTAGTCAGTTGCCCTTCGAAGTGAGTGGAGCCTCCATACTATTAATGTGTAATTCTGATACAGTAATTTCCAACTGCATTTTACAGTTGTAATGCAGGACATCTGTAAACAATCTTAAATATGTCAATATTTTGTAAATAATCACCCTCGTTTCGCCAGTTACGTTTAAGTCCCATGTGGTAGGGGGCGAGCATATTGCCACTAACAGGGCACAAATCCAGACTCCGGGCTGCTACTGAGGAATTCCATTTGGAAAAATCCAATAACACTGCCCGTCCTGGGGATCGAACCCAGGACCTCACGAACAGCAATTGTGCTTGCCACCACTAGACCAACGAGGCACTTATGTTAATTTAATAAAGAATACTTATGTATATTTACATTTTATTTACAATACATTATTAATATTTCCAGGAGATCACTATTAGTTATTTACGGAGAGCCAAGATACCACTGGGAGCACTGCGTGCTTCGTGAAGACATCACTTCCAGAAGAGTATGTATAGCATACAGAGAATTTACTCCACCATACTTACATGGTGATCATCAAGACATAGGCAATACCATTAGAAGTATAGGTAAACAATTTTTTGATCATAGAGGTAAAATCTATGGTGCTGTAGAATGTGAAAAGCATAATAATCATGAAGAGATAACTACCAACGGTATTAAATCCACTGTGACAAGCTTATCACCATTAATTGGGCAAAATAAAAGACCAGAAAACCAAATAGCTTAGGTTAGATATCCTGGGTAAAAAACCTATTTGTATCCACTAGACAAATGATGGGAACATTGATAGTTATAGTTTAATATTTATTTTATTTAATATTCAATGAGATATTAAGGGCCATTTACGGAGAGTATTTTAAATGCCAGGGTCGTAGTTAGAAGCTTTGTCGCAGCAAGTGATTGAGGGGCCTTTTATCTTATACTCCTTTCGCTTCATCCACATTCATACATCTTGTAATACACGCGCGCCGGTTGAGAATACTATAGACCTGTCCTTTGTGAAGAACATAACCAATAAAATTGATGTATGTCCTTCTAGGACATCCTCTACCGGCGTTTCCATTGACGTCCGCCTTATAAATTCGTTTTGTTAATCACCGTTCACTCATTCTCTCAACATAACCAAACCACCTAAGCATATTCCTTTCAATTTTTGTCACTACATCATCTGGATGAATTGTTGAAACACTGTTTATTATAGCTCCAAATAATTGCATACAAGAAGTAATTAAATTTCTCTAAGTAGATAAGCCTTTCGTAAGTAAAATACTGTGTGTACATCATAAAGTTTTAAGCCACTAGCTTCATTACGGTTTTTAATTATTAGCTTTCATGCTTTAGCGATTAGTCGGGATTTCTTATTTTATTCTATTATATTACGAAATCCCAACCAATCGACGCAGAAAAAAAATCCAATCCAACGATATAATATATAACACATTTTGGTCAAAATGGCGCTTATGTAGTATTGGCTTTCCGGTGATGATATGATTGTTGTATGAAACTTCTAGAGTATTTTATGATTGTAAACTTGCTACTAAGTTTTTTTTTGTAAAATATTTTCTTTGTTTAGAAAATACTTTAAAGACTCCATGATATACTTAGAACAATAATTATTTTAACAATATGACAACAGAATTAGCTTCCACCATAATTCATTTCAAAATTTCTGTATAATCTTGTGAATGCGGACTAAATATTATGTTAACAATAAATTATCATTAGGTATACTAGGACATAGCCTTCTCCCAACTAAATCAGGGTTAGCTTCCCGTCTAACCAGATATAGCTCAATATCATATTACATACTTATTACATATTTACATATACAAGGTTAGTCGGAAAGGGGGTACTAAGCCGAAAGGGTGTTAAAGTACCCATAATAAGGGATGACTTTTGTTCTACAACTTTCGCCAAAACCCGATAGTTTAAGAGAAATTGCTTTTCAAAGATTTCGTAAAAAATATTCTAAAATCTATCTGTCCATAGCTATGATCAGCTGTTTTTACAATTTAGGTCATATTCGGGGTCACGAATTAGAAAATAAATTTTCTGAATTCATATCTAAAGCAGGAATGTATTTTTTTTTGAAAAAACTAAAATCAAAATCTTTTTGCATGCAAATAAAAATTATCGAATTTTGAAATTTTAACACTTGCTTTATAATAGTGATCAGTGATACTTTACGTGGCCCGCGGCTTAGTACCCCCTTTCCGACTAACCTTGTATATATATACAGTGGTGGTCATATAATTAAGAACTATCTGTAGTTCTAGAATTTTTTGAATAAAATCATGGTTTATTATGTAGTTTTGTGTTTTTTCATAGAAGTAATTAGTTTTGTTATGAAGTAGCCACGTTGATAAAGCAAACTGAATTAGTAATAGAGATATAAAATCGCAATTTTTTTACAAATTCCATTTATGTTCCATAGTAACCAATTCAAACACAAATGAACCTGGACAAATAATTAAGAACGATTAATAAACTGTTCGAGAATTGATTTAAATAAAATATAGATTAAATAAATTACAGGGATGTGAAAGAATGCACACTAAAAAAGGCAAATTAATATATTTTGTACTAAAATTAATAGTGAGTAGCATGCCCACGGCATTTAATTACTGCCTTACACCGGCGAGGCATTGACTCTATCAATTTTTGACATTTTGCAAGAGAGATTGAGTTCCATTCTTCTAGGAAAACGTCATACAGCTCTCTTAAATTGCCACACTGGCGATTTGATACACTTCTCTTGACTTCGCACCAAAGATGTTCAATTGGGTTTAGATCTGGGCTGTTAGCTGGCCAACCTAAGACAGAAACTGATTGTGTTATGAGGAATTCTTTAACGATGCGTGCAGTATGTTTCGGATCATTATCGTGCTGGAATGTCCAAATCACCGGCAGCACGTCTTCAGCATAGGGTAACATTGTTTCTTCCAGTATATTTTTGTATTGGAATTGATCCATGTTTCCTTCTATCAGCCTAACAGGTCCAACTTCATAACCAGAAGAGCAACCCCAAATTTTCACGTTTCCCCCGCCATGCTTTAATGTCACTTTTGTGTACTTCGAGTCGAATGCTTTATTCGGAGGGCGTCGTACGTATCGTTTTCCATCAGAACACACTCTATTTATCTTTATCTCGTCAGAAAAAAGAACATTTTTCCACTGTCTGACTGACCAGTTTTCATACCTTCTTGCAAAAGCGAGACGGGCTTGACTATGGCACCGTTTCAACATGGGTACTTTCCTTGCCATCCTTCCATGCAACTTCTCTTCTAGCAAACGCCTTCGAATAGTGCGTGCCGAGATCGCTGAAGGGTTATTTTCACCGAAATATTCTTTCCTTATCTCGTTAGATCCTTTAAAAGGGTTTTGTTTTGCCAAACGAACGATATTTCGATCATCTCGACGAGATGTCTTTCTCCGTTTAGGTACGCGCGAAATATTTGAAGTCGTTTGATACGAGTTAAAATGCTTCACAGCGTGGAAAACCATCGTTTTCGAGCATTGCAGATGGTCAGCTATCTTTTTATAAGACCAATTCAACTCGCGAAATTTTATTATGACTTCCCTTGTAGATTTATCGCAAGTTTTATTTATCCCCATTGTTTTTATATGAAGTTATCACGTTTTAGAGTTTTACAGCACTAAATGGCGCCTAAATTATTCGAAAACTGACTTAACCACTGAGTGTTCTCTATATAAATTTGAATAAAAAAATGAACGATTCAGCGTTCTTAATTATTTGGCCAGCCAGTAAGTAGTAATACTAGGTTCAGATACAACATATAAAATGTATCTGTTCATTGTTTAATTAATCATGTGTACAAATAAATGTACCGCTAGTATGGAAAAGTTTTGCGGTACCCAGAGAATTAAAAAATAATACATGCAATAAGTTATAGGTACTAGTTTGTTTAAAAAATCTTGTCTTTAAATAGGCGTTCTTAATTATTTGACCACCACTGTATATATATATATATACATATATATGTAAATATATACATATATATGTAAATATATACATAAATATGTAAATATGTAATATGTATGTAGGTAATATTATTGTTAATGTTCACTTATCTTTGTGTTTCTTTTAATATTGTATCACATGACACAGCTCTTTTTAGCGCATCTACCAAGTTTTCTCTGCATCACCCTAAGGTCGACTGGTAGAAAATGCCTAAGGCATTAAGTCCGCCTCTGTATAATTTTTTTTTTTGTGCGAAAGTATAAATAAATAAATATCAGTGTAGTGCGCAATACTGATATCTTTGTCAGACTATCGGACTTTGCGGCCAGAAGTAATAATATGTTAAACAACATAACATAATTAGCCCATTACTGTCCCACTACTGGGACGGGGCTCTTCTCAGAAGAGTTTAGGACTTAGTCCACCACACCGGCCTGGTGCAGTTTCGCAGACTGCACACACTATCAAGAACTTTATAGAGCCCTCGCAATGGTACAGGTTTCCTCACGATGTTTTTCCTTCACCGTTAACCTAAAATTCATGTACATTTTTCAAGTAAACGATTGTTTAACTAGAGAATCAATGATGGTGAATACCAGCCTAAGGCACTTAAGTGTCACCCCTCAAAGATTAAGTTCTTATAAACAATCCAAACTACTTGGTTACATCATCAATATTATTTATTTATAGTTTATTGCGCAACTGCCTCGTTGGTCTAGTGGTGGCAAGCGCGACTGCTGATCGTGTAGTCCTGGATTCGATCTCCAGGTCGGGTAAAATGTTATTGGGTTTTTCCGTGTGGAGTTCCTCAGTAGCAGCCCGGAGTTTGTATTTGTGCCCGGTTGATGGAAATAGGCTTGCTCCCTATTACATGGGACTTAAACATAACAGCAAAATGAGGGTGTTACTGTACACCTCTGCCCAACCCTTCGGTGAATAAAGGCGTGATGTTATGTACCATCGTTTAGGTAGAATGAAGTTAACTGTTAAGAATGTATTTTTTGATAGGGTATGATATGGATGAGTAAAGGCAGGATCACCATGATTGGCTTTTGGATTGATCATTTACCTTCTCACGAGAATATCACATGCAGTGGTAAAGAGGTTCGCCAGTCAGCAAGGTTGGTAGCGGGACTGGCTGCCCAGGGTGCGCCGGACGTACTTAGGCATCGTCACTCGTGATCATTGATGATCACTTAACAATAAAAATATTTTTCTATTATAATAAAATTCTAGGTGATAGATGGTGTAGGTTAAACCGGTAAAACCGGTATGAACAAAAAATATATCTATTTTTAGGCTTAATTTATAATTTATTGTGATTCTATTTGAGACATTTGAACCAGTTATATGTGTGTTGTTTATTTAGTAGCGGGAATAATAACTATTGGTGTCGATTCTGTTGCGCACTTTGACAGGACTAAACTAAACTACAGGTATTTGTCTCTTTTGTGACAGTTGCGTTTAGTCTAGTTTAGTACTGTCAAAATATGCAACAGAATCGACACCATTATCTTTATCCTTAGTTGCATTAATTCTATTATTGTAGAATTATTAGTACCTACATATAAAACACGCAACTTTTAGGGCGATGCCTCATTAGTGCGTTGCGTTGCGTCGTCGCAGCGGATCAACGTATTGTATGCCACACCTGCGTTGCGACGACACACGACGTTGCAGCGCAAGAGGACGACGCATGCACCTCTAGCAGTGGAACACTGTCCGTCGTCGCACCGGAACTCCGACAGCGCAACGCATCACCCTCCCCCGCTTCGTCTCTCGTCCGCTGATCCATTGAAACGTCGCGTGCGACGACGCAACGAATTAATGTGGCATGTCATTTAAAATATATGGAAAACGACACCGCGTTGACGCTGCAACAACGCAACGCAACGCACTAATGAGGCAGAGCTCTTATAGTTAAGATTCACGACGGACGCTGTTGAAATAAAACAGTTTTTCTAGACCAATATTTTATTATAGTGATACTGTATTTTTATAGCATGTTAAGTTGTGACCAAACCTGCCTTAATGTCAAAATACGTTAATAACGGAGTTTGACGTAGATACACGAGGTAAATAATAGTAAATCGGCCCAGTATTAAATGCAAAACCTAGTTAATCATGTATATAAATTATTTGTCTAGGTATCTATTTTTTGATTTCGTATCCATTAATTACTATGCATATAACAAGGTTATTATATAATAACTTTGTATTAAATGTGCATATTCATTACTATTTTAGTATTTTAATGAATCGTTTTATCTATAATAAACACAAACCAGTGATAAGTTTCATTCAAATTATCAAGTAATTAGCCGTCTACTTATTGTTATCATATCCCATTCAGATAAGTTAGTATAATGTTATTTTTAAGCCATTTATTAGGGACAAAATGTTTCGCAACATGACGCACAACGTCATCTAGGAAACGCTGTAACGTTGCACACACTGCCCCGCAACGTTGCGCGCAACATTGACGCGGGAAATGTCGCAAACCGCTGCTTCGAGTGTATTGTTCCGAACCATTGTTCCCGGGAAATTCACGTAGATGTCCCACGTCAAATCCCATGGCATGTTGCTCCATTTGTCCATTAGTGAAACCAAGGCTTAAAGCGTATACGTGAAGACGTCATCATTTTTAATTTATTGTTTGAATAGGACAAAAAGAAATCCTGTTTCCATATTATCTGCTAAAGTAGAGGTAGAGAAAAACTGCTCTCACGCAAATGCCTTATGACATTGTTGCACACTTGATATCATCAATCCATTGCATACGTTCCATACGAGAGATCAGGGGCCAATTTGGCTCTTCCTTAAAAATTGTAACATACCTATTATAGAAATAATCATTTTTGTGAATGTTTTTCGAAACACATTGCTTACTATTTAATTATGTTCCTAAATTAAGTGTAAAACATTGGAAATAAATAAATGCCAAATATTGAAGTCCAAAAATTACTTTTTATTTATCTTCCACCTACCTATTTTCTTAGCTTATTTATCAGAAATCTATTAGATTTTGAAAAAAAAATATTTAAGTAATTTATAAACACATTTTATCATTAATAGTTTCTCTAATAATCAAATAATCAAACTAAAGTCTTTATGATTTAGTGTTTTATTTACAAAATATTGCTAACGTAAGTACATCGAATAGGTATATACAATGACACATTTATGTATCGTAAATTATACAGATAAAATTTAATGACAGTAGACTATTTTTTTAAAGTCTAATTTAAGTAACTGTACGTAAATACAAGGTTAGTCAGAAAGGGGGTACTAAGCCGCAGGCCACGTAAAGTATCACTGATGACCATTTTAAAGCAAGTGTTAAAATTTCAAAATTCGATAATTTTTATTTGCATGCAAAAAGATTTTTAGTTTAGTTTTTCAAAAAAAATATCATACCTGCTTCAGTTATGAATTCAGGAAATTAATTTTCTAATCCGTGACCCGAAATATGACCTAAATTGTAAAAACAGCTGATCATAGCTATGGACAGATAGATTTTAGCATATTTTTTACGAAATCTTTAAAAAGCTATTTCTCTTAAACTATCAAGTTTTGGGGAAAGTTGTAGAACAAAAGTTATCCCTTATTATGGGTACTTTAACACCCTTTCGGCTTAGTAGGTACCCCCTTTCCGACTAACCTTGTATAAAGCGTGTAAATGAAATCATGTAATTCTTCAAACCTCGTGATGTAGGTACTGCTGACATAGATTAACTCAGCCAGCGAGACATTAGGATTCAATAAAAAAAAAATTGAAGCACTAAACATGTGCTCTTAACGTGAGGCATTTAAGCGCCCCGAGCGAATTGCGCGGCTATCGCTCGCCGTGCGGTCATTTAACTCAGGGCGCTAAAATGTCTCACGTTAAGAACACATGTTTACAGGTTTACTTCTTGTAATTTTTTTTTATTGAATCCAAATCTGTCCCGTGCTATGTTAATCTATGTCAGCAGTACATCACGAGGTTTTGAAGAAATTACTTGATTTCGTTTACACTCTGTAGGTAACTATGTATGTATCTATACTACGTAAATGTCTATTCTAATTCTAACTCTAACGAAGTACAAACTACCAATTTTATTGCTTTTTAACCGACTTCCAAAAAGGAGGAGGTTACTATGTTCGTCTTGTTTTTTTTTTTTTGTGTATTTTCATCGATATTTTCGCCTATTGTGAACCGATTTTGATGATTATTTTTTTAATGGATAGGGTATACTCCAAAGTTGGTCCCATTTAAATTTGGTGAAGATCTGATGTAGAACTTCGGAGATAGACAATGGAACTCCTCAATGACGAACAGTACGCATATTGTGATTATGTTGATTAGGTCCAACCAAGTTTTAATTAAGGCCACTAAAATGAAAAAAATAAAAACATTTTTAACAAAAAATTTAAACCGACTTCAAAAAAGAATAAAATCATTTGTAGCGTACAATGTACATGCAACCTTCATGAATCATTTTAATCACTGGTTGGCCACCTAAATTCTCATCTCAAATTTAAATTCATAAACTTTTAGAATTCTGTCATTTTCATCGTTTCCGATCCATCATATCACTGTCAGTATAAAATTATAGTTGAACAGAGCATCACGACTTTTATTTGTTAGGGACCAACCCCTAAAAATTACTATATAAAATTAACAGTTTCAGAAGTCGGTGCCTTCAATTTGGTTCAGCGTGGATCAGCACCGACTTCTGAAACTGTTAATTTTATACATATAGTAATTATTTTATTCTTTTTTGAAGTCGGTTTATATTTTTTGTACAAAATGTTAAATAATATGTCAACAATCATGATTAAAACAAAATGCAAAACAATGTTCAATATACCTACTTATAAAATATTGCGCCGAAAATATTTTGTTATTTTTATTAAGATGTTTAATTGTTTATGCCGTGCTCGAAGTCTGATGGTGGTCAATGTAAACCTGGTTAGGTTCTGCTTTGTGCATTTCCTCTGCCTCTCTAGCCATGATCATCTTCTCCTTGATTTTCCACAAGATGAAAGCCTTCTCACTCTTCAGTTTCCTGATACAACGGGCCAGAAGCAGTGCGAAGATAATGCCAAGTAGCTGCAAAAATATTTTATTACTATAGTTAAATGACACCACTTTTATCGGTTAAACAAATATAATATCATTTAAATAATATTTGTTCGTTTTCAGGGCGCATATCAGTGTTCTGTTTGAGATTATTTTCACTTTCATTCTAGGTACTTCCATTTTAAAACAAAGCCGCAGAAAGTACACACTGATAATAATATATCAAAACAATTTCAAAGTACTAAGTAGGACACATATACAAATGTATAATATAAGTGTATCTACGTACGCACACGCAGTACTTTCCTTGTAACATTATGATAACAAAAGAAATCATGCAAGGATCTACAAATCTAGAACAAGATAACAGGTTGAACATGAATTTAGTTTCAGCTATTATTTACCGAGTCATTAGAGGTGCGAGTTTTTTTACGAATGAAGTAAATTATAACTAACTTCGGAAAGGTAACTGAGGGTCTAGGAATACTGGACCTCTCGATTATTCAACGTTCCAATATCTAACTTACGCTAGAATTATCTCTGAGTAGGTCTTAGGTTACCTCTCTATTTTCCTCGCCAAGAAAGACGAGGTCTGAACGAGATTCGCTTCTAGACCCAATAGTGTACCTAAAAGTAGAGGACGACCAAAGAAGCGATGAATGGATAGTGTGAAAGATGATATGGCTAGAAAGGGGGTGACTACTGAAAAGACGGCTAATAGAGATGTATGGAAGAAGAAGACATACTGCGCCGACCCCTAATAAGTTGGGATAAGGGCAGGAGGATGATGATGATGATGACCCAAGTGTGCCTAAATCAGAATTTATTTTATTTTCTGTAAACGCAGCATCAGCAGTTAGGCTATATTTACGTTTGCCTAGACTTCTAAATCATTTGCCCAATCTTCCTTTGATTGCTTAATTATCCAAACTCCGGGCTGCTACTGAGGAATTCCACACGGAAAAACTTAATAACAACCGGCAGTAGCAGCTCGGAGTTTTGATTTGTGCCCGGGTGTTGGCAATATGCTCGCCCCCTATTACATGGGACTTAAACAAAACGGTGAAATGAGGGTGTTACTATACACCTCTGCCTGACCTTTAGGGGAATACAGTCGTGATATTATGTTATGTTATGGATAATTGGACGTAGTTAAGCGAAAAGGATCTAATCCACACAGTTATGAGACATTATTTTTTTAAGTTTAAACTGTATATCTTCATTGGTTGTTTGATTTAAATTTCTTGATTTTATTGTAATTAAGGGACAAATGTATAATATTTTACTTGTTAAAATGTTATTATGTGTAGTTTGGCTTAAGAAGTTTAAGGAGTATTGTGATATAAATAACTCAATTTCGATAATTTTGTGGGTTGGATCCTTTTGGCTTAACTACGTCCAATTATCGTTAACTTTAAATAAACGTACATTAATGAACATCACCGACACGCCGAGCACACCGATAACAGTAGCATTTTGAACCAGCGCATTAACCAATGCTTCTTTACAACCGATGGCCGGCACCCTGTCGCATTGTCCCATGATCTTGGACAAGCAGCATTCGTCCGGTAACGTCATGGTGACGAGATCGCCATTTATAACCAGTGAGGCTTCCACAGTATTGTTGGTCGTGAATTCCATGCCCATGTAATCCAAGAAGGAGTCACTGCCACAGCAACTGAACTGGAGAAAATAGTGAATATTAAACGCAATTCGTCCAGACTAACTTGTCGGCACTAGCTCGCTTGTCCAGCTTTGTGTCTATGTGTATTAAAGCCCTTTTCCTGTCCCTATCCCCAAAGCTAAGGGGCCATTCAAGTATTACGTAAGCAGAATTGTAGTAATTTTTGACCCACCCTGACCCACCCCTCCCGCTTGTCAGCAAAAGTAAGCAAAGCTTTTACCCCCCCTCCTATGCTTACGTAAACATTGGGATATATTTTTTTAACTGATCAGGTTTCTTTATTGTTATTTATGAGCAGCAGTTTTTAAGTCTAGAAAAATACGTAAATAAATAAAAATTACTGACGTAATCATCATCTAGACACCCCGTCCCCCATGTCATCAAAAATAAGCTAAGCAAAAACCCCACACCCCCCTTTCGTGCTTACGTAATACTTGAATATTCCCTGAGAAACTAACAATCTGACAGTAAAACAGGCAGTTAGCCTTATAGACTCTTGAATGAATACTACACACGAACGTGGATTTACATTTTCCTAGTATTTTCTGAGTGGTAGAGTCCGCATTGTAATTAGCGTTTGTCGAGAAGATCGTTGATCTGATTTTTTTTAACAAGACCCTGTACCCTGTGCTATTTCAAGTGCAATTTTACAATACGCGCACAAACACCCAGACTTAAAGCAAATGTGAGCCATACAAATATTTTTTACGTAGGAATCGAACCTGCTACGCCGAAGATGAGATGTTAACTCCACACATAGGCAGTGGTTGGCCATAAATGAAACGACATCACAAATACCCATTACTATCCCACTGCTGGGCACGGGCCTCTTCTCAGAATGAGAAGGGTTTAGGCCTTAGTTCACCACGCTGCCCTGGTGCGGATTGTCAGACTACACACACCATCGAAAACTTTATGGAGCTCTTTCAAGTGTGCAGGTTTTCTCACGATGTTTTCCTTCACTGTTAACGCAGTGATAATCAAATTCTGATCCGCACATGAATTCTAGAAGTCAGAAGTACGGAGCGGGGTCGAACGCAGACCCTCCTGCGTGGAAGGCAAGCGTTGAACCGCTAGCCTGTCACTGCTGTCACAAATGCATATGCTAATTTATTGTTTATCATGTAAAAAGGGTCATAAACCGTACTGGAAGACGATTGGTACGTTTATCACCCTGCTAAGCAGTCTTTCCCCCCTTCGTGCCGGCTTAAATTACCCTGCCACGTAGTAACTGACATAGCGTACAGTACGCGTGCGAACTGAATACTGGGAATGCGCTTGTGCTGTTAAATGACAAGGACAGCATTACATTTACGGGCGTGTGAGGCGAGGCGTGCGGACGGCGGGGAGAGCTCCAACCTCGCCGCGAATGCATTCAGTTCGCGCGCTTATTGTAGGTTTTTTGGATGGTAGAGAATAAATTAACCGTTCGATACTTACTATAGATTGTAAGGCGACAAGTTCAGCTTGAATCTCAGGATCATTGTAGCCCCAGACCGGCACATTAATGTATTTCATAATTTTTTCTCTGTTCATTGTAAAAGCGAGTATTACCACCACTAATTTAATAATGAACACCGCCGTCAAGACGATAGCATACTGAAAAAAATAATCTATTAGATTTGAGTAGAAAACTATGTTTTAGAACAACGTAGTAGCGTTCCCTACTTCGTCGGTCGGCAGTGAAAACCACGTATGTGTAGAATACAATTTTTTAAAAGAGATAGAAATAACTGTCTCCTGCAAAAAATGACCGATCAAATGTTAATACAAGTTTGTCATCGTACGTCATAGATAGTTTAGAAGTATTTGAATTAAAAGTTTGTTGATCTAGTATGTGTATAACGAGTTTATCAATCTAAGGAACAAGTAAAACGCTTTTGAAGAAAATTTTATTTACGAGGTTTTCACTGCCGAGCGTCGACTTGTAGATATTAGCCGATGCCTGGTGGAATCCATGCATCGGAAAGTTAGTTGAACGAACAATTCCCCAAAAGCATCCAGAAGCCTGAAAGTCTGGCACATTGTGTAACATCAAGATATCGGTAGTTCCAAATACAAAATTACTAGGCAATATCCTGAGGTCGCAGGAGTCGGATAGCAGTCTTTCGGCGTAAAATGTTGGTATTACAGCCACATTTTAAGTGCCTACATATATGTAAACATACTACCTATAAAAATGCTGCTGGCAAGGAGAATGAGGTCTAAAATGACGAAGATACGTACCATATTGACCATACAAGTGCTCAGCTTCAAACTGCCGAAGAATCCGAATATCGACACGATCAGTAGCGCCAAGCCCAAGAACACGCTTAGTGCGGATGGAGTCATGATCCAGCTGACCTTGCCGCTCTCGTAGAAGAAGGTGAAGCCGTGGTAGTGTGAGTATACTGACATACCCAGCACTATCATCAGGCCAGCTATCGCCTGGAATATGAAATTAAATCAGAACGGTTTTCACTTTAAATAAAGGTTGTTAAGTTTTTCGTCAGAATGAGACGGGTTTAGGCCTTGTCATTTAGGCCTAAAGCCTAAACTCTTGTTATTCTCTCTTCTCTCTTCTGAAAAGTTCAGGCAATGAGACAGTACCTAATGAGCTAATTATACAAGGTTAGTCGGAAAGGGGGTAGGTACTAAGCCGAAAGGGTGTTAAATACCCATAATAAAGGATAACTTTTGTTGTACAACTTTCCCCAAAAGTCATTAGTTTAAGAGAAATAGCTGTTCAAAGATTTCATAAAAAATACGCTAAATTCTATCTATCCTCAGTTATGATCAGCTGTGTTTACATTTTATGTCATATTTGGGGTTACGGATTAGAAGCTCCATTTTCTGAATTCGTAACTAAAGCAGGGATGAAGAATTTTTGAAAAAATCATAATAAAAAACATATTGCATGAAAAAAAATATATATCGAATTTTGAATTTTTAACACTTTAAAACAATCATCAGTGATACATTAAGTGGCCCGCGGCATAGTAGTCCTTTCCGACTAACCTTGTATAAGTGAGTACCTATTACGTAGGTAGTCTAGTCTGTCTGTCACAGGCAATTATTATTTATGATTGTGTTACGAGAATACCATACTTATCTACAACTTTCATTTCCTCTTTAGTTTGATAAGGATAAGTACCCATAGTCATCTGATTGAGCGTGGATTGAGTGTGTGGTCCCTGCAAAACACCACCCAGACATCCTCTCTTATTGCAAATAAGGGATAATATCCAAAAGATTGGTAGTAGCGCCCGCCTTCGCGGTAAAGACCACATAAATACTTAGGTACTACGATTGCAAATCTATTTACCAAACGCAGTGACTGGCAATACTTGCAACTTGGTAGACAGAAATGTCTAGAAGTGATAGACAGAATTGATTGCTTGATTGATATTATTTATTTGTAACTTTGTCTTAGCATATCGGGGATTTACATCAACGACAAGCGAGCATTGTAGATTAGACGCTGAGACGATGACGTAAAGAAAAATTTTGTCATGACATTTTATATTTTGCCTTTATCAAGATTACCTGCATACTAATCTTCACTGCAACTCGTAAACATGGAATAGTGAGCTTGGTAGACCGAGTTTCTGGTCGCCCAGATTTAAATAAGTACCTACTTAAAAGGGAAAGTTTTTCTATCTGTCTGATTTCAAGATCTTCATAGCCAACGGTGTGAAAGTACCTCTACCTACTTTGCATTTTCATTCCGGAAAACTAAGCCCATTCACGCAGGCGGAGCAACGGCTACAAGTCATACTCATCTATACTAATATTATAAAGCTGAAGAGTTTGTTTGAACGCGATAATCTCAGGTTGGAATTGAAAAAATATTTTTGTGTTGGATAGTCCATTTATCGAGGAAGGTTATATGCTATATAACATCACGCTACGACCAATAGGAGCGGAGCATAAATGAAAAATGTTGCAAAACCGAGAAAAATTATTCCTTTTTGAGAGCTTCCGTTGCGTGCGCTGCGTAAATGGTTTAAGTTACGCAAATATCTAAAAAATACTTCGCGGAGCCGCGAGGACACAGCTAGTCTATACTAATATTATAGAGAGGAAAGATTTGTATTTTTGGATTTTTGTATGTAACGAATAAACTTAAAAACTACTGGACCGATTTCAAAAATTCTTTTGCCGTTAGAAAGCTACATTATCACTGAGTACCTAACATAGGCTACGGGCGGAGCCGTGAAGACACAGCTAGTATTAAATAAAGCCGTAAATACCAAAACCATTCTACATTAGACATAGCCTTCAGTTTCACAATACATGTTTCAAGTACATTGGAATATTTACAAGACAATGCTGACACACAAGATCGATCATTCATTTTATCATCGCTACACGTGTAGGATAGTTTAAAATGCTTAAGGCACAAAAAACAAAATATCTAAATCACTTCTAGAATAGGTAACCGAAGATTATTCTAGTATACAGGGTGTAAACGAAATCATGTAATTCCTTCAAGCCTCGTGATGTACTGCTGACATAGATTACCCCTGCACGGAATACTTTAGGACTCAATAAAAAAAACAAGAAGTAAACATGTATTCTTAACGTGAGGCATTTTAGGGCCCTCAGCGAATTGCGTGGCTATCGCTCGCCGCGCGGTCATTTAACTCGGAGCGCTAAAATACCTCACGTTAAGAACACATGTTCACTTCTTCTATTATTTTTTTTATTGAATCCAAAAGTATCCCTTGCAGGGTTAATCTATGTCAGCAGTACATCACGAGGTTTGAAGGAAATGCATGATTTCATTTACTGCCTGTATATAGTACCTATTAAAACATTGCGTCCGCCAGTAAAAATTAACCCATCAGACAGTTTATGACAAGTAAATAGCATTAAAGTACCTAATTTAGATTATTATTCATTGTGTTTGGTGTTCCCCAGTAATTGAGCTGCAAAGGTCAAATCTTAATTGCAGTAGTCAAATGTAACATACTGATTGTTCAACCGTATCTGGGTATGAGTTGGAATGGAAACCGGTTTGACATGTTTTTAAATCTATTATTTAGAACGCAATCAATAAGAGTAAGGGATAGCGAACCCACGGGTTGCTATCCCTAATCTTATCAGTACCAAAATCTGTAAATAAGTCTAACATGTTTTTATTATGTTTGTGAGGTCCTTGGTTCAATCCCAAGGTCGGGCAAAGTGTTATTGGGTTTTTCCGTGTGGAATTATTCAGTACTTAGCAGCCCGGAGTTTGGATTTGTGCCCGGTTGATGTCAACATAACGGCGAAATGAGGATGTTACTATACGCATCTGCCGAACCCTTCGGGGAATACAGCCGTGTTGTGATGTTATGCTTTTATTTTTACGTAACTACTGTAAAAATAGTGGTTGTTTCATTTAAGAGGCCTTTCTAGTTTCACAGCCGTCTCGCTCTAACTTTAACCCTTTTTTAAAGACTTGAAGAAATTTTAAGAGATATTGAAAAAGTTATCTTTAGCAGTTTAATATGTCCACCTTCCGAGTGTCATCAAAAATATTTAAACAATACTTTTATTTCCACACATGATTTATATAGAAAAAAAACAAAACACATACATTTTCTTTCTCTTCCTCCTTCTAGGCAACAAATCACGACGAAAATATGTTTCAAATATTTATAATATTATCTTGAAGGATGTTTATAGAATACATTTTTCAATATCGCCTAAAATCTCTTTCAAATCTTTATAAAAGACCTAAAGTTAGAGTGAGACGGCTGTGAAACTGGAACGGCCTCTTAAGGTATGATGAAGATGAAAGAGTTTGTAAATATATTCAAAATATAATGACATGAATTTGAACAATAACAGAGGATGAAGAGCGTTTTTAATTAAGGTCCCTAAGAGTCGTGTACCTATTTAATTACTGTTGACAACGCTTTATTATATGTATACAACAGTTAAATAGAAGTAGGTAGTTGAACCTTTGCAATGGATATCCAAGCGTGTCCAATTTTCATTATGTAGGTACAATTGCGCAATTTCCAATATGGGTACGTCATCTACATAATATGTATCTATAGGTTTTAAAAAAGTACTTACAATAAACATAGCCGTGATGGTCAACAATAGAAATCTAATAGACTTCATATTGTACTCGGTCTCCGATTTAGTAAGAAACATCCCCGGGTTATTGACCACTGTTGTTTGGCCCGCCATTTTAAAAATTAACACTTTTCTTTATAGTTAAACGACTTAACGATTCCTTACTCGATGACTTATAGCCACGGATAACTCAGTGATAACTGAGGTAGAATCTGATAACAATTGTTTTAGACATATTCAGGAACACAGTGTTTTCCAACTACTCGCACTGATTACGTGTTATGGCTTTGAAACTCAGACGTGTGTCTAACTTCAGACTGTAATTATACGTGTTTTACTGTAGATAATTACTTACTTGAGCTATTTATAAACAAAATGTACCTTTATTGTTATTAACACAGGCTTTTTACAACAATAGGTTATCATAATTTATGTTTTCTTATCAGCAATTAGTTTGCACTAGAATTTTCTCAAGGAAATATTGTTATAATTATTTATCTTCACCTAATTTTGTTATGCAAACACTGTTTTACCGCAATTTGTTGATATTTATTAGATTAAGTATTTGTTTTCCATATTATAAACCCTTTTAAAGCAGTTAGTTAAACAATTCACTTCACAAACGCACCACCGCTTTAGTTACTGGCTGTATCTACTAACTGCCATAAGTTAATATTGATTTAAGGCTATATTTAACCTTGAATGGATAACACATTAATTTCGTCGTCGTCCCACTTGTATCGTCGGACAGGTAGGCAGAGGTGGACCGGCGATGCACACAAGGTAGGTAGGTATTAGTACCAAATGTCATTTAATGCCAATTATTGGGAAGGTTTCCAAATTCCAAGCTATAACAAAGATTTTTCCACGACGTAACATCACGCATGTATTCCGAGAAGGGTTACGCAGAGGTGTATAGTAATACCCTTATTTCGCCGTTATGTTTACGTCTCATGTAATACGGGGTGAGCCTATTGTCATCAATTGGGCACAAATTCAAACTCCGAGCCACTACTGAGGAATTCCAGACGAAAAACACAATAACACTTTGCCCAACCTGGGGATCAAATCCAGGAACTCAGGATCAGCAGTCGCGTTTGCCACCACTACATCAAAGAGGCACTTTTTACTCTAAATAAAACAAAATCAAAACTGGAAAGTCTAATTGTATTTAAGAGTTCATTATCTATTTTGTATCTTTGTTTAAAAATAGCTTTGCCCCATACTAGGATTCCTCTTGTATTGTGGGTGCGTTTACAGATACGTATCGTACATGCACAAACACCCACACTCATTAGGTAGTCATATAAATATTCGTTCCGTACAGGAATCGAACCCGTGACGCATAGCGTAGAAGCCAATCGCTCAGTCACTACACCCAGTGTCGGCTTCACCGGGCGGTGTGGTGGCCCGGGGCGCCAGGACTCCAGGAGCAAAGGAGCACCGCGCGCTAGTCGGGGCGCCTGAATAGTCACAGTCAGCGCTGACTGCACCAATCAGATGCAGGCTTGCTTACGATCATGTCCATAAACTGTGACGAGGTTCTGAGCGGCAAGTGTCTATAGACAATCCCCCATCATGCCCTCTCTCTGACGCTTCTGGCCGGCGTCCCCAGTACAAGCGGACTCTGTGATCAACCTACTCGCTCTATTGACGCCTGCAAACGACACCTCCTATATAAAACAGCTGCAACCCTGCAGAATATTTTCGGAAATAGTCTAAATAGCATTTCCATTCCTTATAGTAACAGTTCAGCTGCACTATTGATCGCGCAAATAACGCCGCGTTAAATAATTGTAAGGATTATCGTAAGCATATTCGATAAAGACTTCAAAATTCATTTTTATTACATACGAACTTTGACACTTCCTTCCTTAAGGTAGGTTCCGAGGTACCTTGAGTTTGACAGATGGTTCCTTACCTCTGACGAAAAATCTCGAGTCGAGGACGTTTATGTCAACTATAACTACCGATGGTAGTGAGTCGCGGTGGAGTAGAGTCGAGTAAGTTTTGGAGGAACGTCTTAGAATATGGGTGTATATGTATGTATGTGAGATATTCAACACTAATATTGATGATACAAAATACCAAATCTACTCGGAAGTTTCGACCTTCAAACTATGCGCACAGCCACAGCAAGTCAACTTCTGCAAGTTTTACGAACTATAAGCGAGCAATGGAATGCAAACTTGCTCAGTAATACGTACTAATGGATATGGCGCTCAAGTGCCATGTAAATATGTATGTACATAAAGTTCTCATTAATGTTCAGGGTGATGACGACATTAGCCGCTTATCGTGTAAGCCCTGTCGGTTATCGCTCCTATCACAGGTATTATTTTCATGGAAAAATCGTGTAGATAAGTACCTACACTTCAATATTGGACATTTTTCTTTGATGTTTCAGATCCGGAAATGTTATTGTCAGTAAAAGAATATGTTTAGATAAATTCTACTAGGTCATTGGTATTTTTTTTTTGATTTGACAATAAATTCCTTACAATTAATAGTCGTGGCTGTCAAGGTAGAACGATTCGATAGCAGTATTTCATACATAATATCATTATACTCAGACTAGCCTTTTCTTCAAATCCTCAGTGGCGTACCAACAATGTATGGGTCCCTGGTAATTTTTGAAATTGCAATACTCGTAAGTAGCAAAATATGTGTCAAAAAATAAATGAGAATTTAGTAAACATTTACCAATTAAAAAGTAGGTACAATAATAATTCAAACATCTATTATTTTTCTACAGTTTCCATAATGGTTTCTATAATTTATTATGGTTTAGTAATTTAAAAACTTTGTAGAAAAAATCAACTATTTATTTTTTATTATGTACCGGATCGGCCGGGGCCCTCAAGAGCCGGAGGCCCCTAGCATTTTGCGAGTCTTGCCACTCTATTGTTACGCCAGCACCACTTTATTTTTCAGCTAAGTACCTATGTTGTTATCAGCTAACTAGATGCGGCTAAATCGGAAGAATTACTGAGGGGTAAGTGCAAATACCATAGGGTTCGACCAGCCGTCAGACTTCCGACCTCATGGTTACCCATTTATATGAAAACCGAGATCGATTGCTTTCCGAGTTCCGAGGCACCTCTAGATCTCGATGTGTTATTATAAGAGCAGTGCCCCAACCAAGGGACGATCCCAGCTTACGCGGATCGTTCGTGTTAGCCATTATGCTACGATACTTTGATGTGCCATCATACTGTAAAAATCTAGTTCTCCCCAGAATGTGGAGGTAGGTCTGTGCCGCTTTGGTACTTCTAAAAGTATTTGTTTATGTATTACATTAGCGGCCAGGAAGGGTACGGGTACCTAAATAAAAACACCAAAATATTGTATAAATAAAAATATTTTTTTACAATACTTTTTATAATACTTATTGTTAAAAATATTGACAAAGATATTAATTATTAAGTAATTTAGAATTTCTAACAATTTCATAAAGCTTAACTAGGTATTCTTAAAAGGAAAAAAGCGGCAGAAAAGAAAAGATAAGATCTAAAATACAGAAACGGTCGTTTATAATTATTTTATTTTATTTATAAAGCTAATTTATAAACGCAAAGAACATGTGGAATGATTTTTATAGGCACTTAAAATTATATTTCACAGATATAACTTTAAAATTTTGACTTATATTACGTCTGTACTAAGTATCTACGTATTCCTATTCACAAGCCGATATATTCTATTCGCGCCAAAAGTGCAATGACGCGCTTTCACTCGTTATTTGAAAATATTTATGGTAAAGTTCCATACAATATTATTTAAACAAAAATTCTGGATCTGCAAGAACCAGAACATTTTTAATCTGAACTTAATAGCGTACCTAGTTTATCTAAAATAAGTGCTATCACACTAATACATACCTACTGGCTACTGGTTCGAAAAACCTTATTTTGCTAAAACTTTTGCAAAACCAGACCAAGGTATTCTCAATTCAGCCTCTTAAGCGTTAGTTTGTCCGTGGAATGGGACATAGACAACTGGTGCTTTCTTCTCATCGCTAGGGTTGAGCGAGGTGTAAGCATTGATCATTCGCTCCTGGATCTCCCACCTTCTGCGTTCACGTTCGGATTTTGCTTTGCGGATAGAAGTGGCCAGTGAGAATGAGAACACAATGCCGATTATCTGAAATTCGATAAGATAAACGTGAATATGAAGCGGTGTTCGATTTTTGGCGTAGTGATAAAATATGTTTTTTGATTTTAGCCACCTTTTATTTACTTTGGAAATGCTAAAAGGTATGATTAATAAATATATATTATGTTATAGGTTTTATTGCTTATTTGTACGGCATGACATTGTCCGAAGGACGTCATTGCCATGTCATCAAGACAGATCTTTTTTTTCATATCGCTGCTTATCTTATTATTATTGTATGTTTTTAACAACAAGGTAATCAAGTACCTCTCATCGATTTATCATTAAAAACATGATACCTATGCATTAAAATCATACGTAGGTATCCAAAATTTGAATACAATAATTAAGTTAATAATTTTCTTTGGTGATATTGGCTCACCTCAAAACACACCGATAGATAGTAACTTTTTGGGTGTCAAGCATACTGACACTTCATAGCTTGTGTTTTGAAGTAATAACAACTACGATCATCCTCCGTTGTCTCCTAAACCTTCGTTACTTCTATATTTCGTGGACTCACATCAGACTAAGTCATTAAATCTTAATATACAGGGTGTAAACGAAATCATGTAATTCCTTCAAACCTCGTGATGTTACTGCTGACAGATTAACCCTGGAAGGTATAATTAATTCAATAAAAAAAAATTACAAAAAGTAAACATGTAATTTAAACGTGAGGCCTTTTAGCGCCCCGAGCGAATAGCGCGGCTATCGCCCGTGGCGCGGTCATTTAACTCGGGGCGCTAAAATGCCTCACGTTAAGATCACATGTTTACTTTTTGTATTTTTTTTATTGAATCCTAAATTATCCCTTCCAGGGTTAATCTATGCCAGCAATACATCACGAGGTTTGAAGGAATTACATAATTTCGTTTACACCCTATATATAATTCTTCTGTACGTATGTTTGTCACCTAACTCCTCCTAAGCGACTGGACCAATTTGGATGAAATGTTTTGTGTATATTTCAATTGGTTCTTGAATGGTTTGAAAACACAATTGGACCCGGTAGGTGGCGCTGCTTTTCCGAGCAGGACGACGTCTGCCGGGGCCGCTAGTAATTTATAAATACTGACCTGAATGAATGCAATAGTCATGGCTCCAGCGCCCAAGAGTCCAGCGCTCTGGTAGACCAAGTAGAAAACTCTGGGCAGACATCCATTGGCGTACAGCTTCACGCACTCATTAACTTCGAGATCCCCAAAGTAATCGTGACGAGACTCAGCGCAGCAGGAGTTGGGGACGGTGATGTTGTTGATGGAGATGCCAGGGTTTCCTGCTGGGGGAGACACGGCGCTCCAGTCCATGTAGCTGTCCACTCCACAGCAGTTCAGCTAAGGAAAGCAGAAGAATATAATGAGAAAACTTCTGTTTCAGTTTTTATGTTATTTTGAACTAAAATATACACATTAAACGCAAGAAGTTGTTGGAGTCAAAAGTCTATTATAACACACGTCACGCCTGTATTCCCCGAGGCGTTGGGCAGAGGTGTATAGTAACACCCTCATTTTGCCGTTATGTTTAAAACCCATGTCATAGGGGGCCAGCGGCCAGCCTAAAGCCTAAGGCTTAAAAAAGCTTAAGCCTAAGGTTACAGAGCAATGCCAAAATCCTAAGGTTAGACCGGTTGTCAGACTTTCGGGCTTCTGAGTACCCGTAACGACTGTCATAGGTATTCGTATGACACCCGGGACCGACGGCTTAACGTGCTCTCCAAGGCACGTTATCCTACAGTCGGTCCTGAGTCTCATACGAATACCTATGACAGTCGTTACGGAAACTCAAAAGCCCGAAAGTCTGATAACCAGTCTAACCTTAGGATATCGGCATTGCCCAGTTACTGGGTTGCGAAGGTCAGATGGCAGTCGCTCCATCTAAAATACTGGCATTCAGCCGCATCTGGTTAGACTGGAAGATGACCCAAACATAGGAAAACGTTAGGCAGAACAAGAACGAGCCATGATTAAAAATATCACCTAACTAGCGGCCCGTCCCGGCTTCGCACGGGTGGACAATTTCCCCGTTTTTACAACATTTTTCTTTTATCCTTCGCTCCTTTTGGTCGTGGCGTGATGTTATATAGCCTAACCTTCCTCGATAAATGGACTATCCAACACAAAAATAATTTTTCAATTCCAACCAGTAGTTCCTGAGATTAGCGCGTTCAAACAAACAAACTCTTCAGCTTTATAATATTAGTATAGATTGAATTACAACAATATAATTAAACTAATGGGTAACGTTTATCCTGAAGTGCTCAGTTTCAACAATTTTCCCGCTTTGATTGTTTCGGTTGACTGACTACAATACCAAACATAGAACGGTGATTATTTTATTATTAGACAATACCTACTAATTAACCTTTACAATGCAATAAAGAGAAACAGCTATAAAATTACGGGTAGGTACTAAAAATGTTAGTATTATTTTCATTCTTGCGGTTGTATCGAAAGAAAAACAAAAACCCAAGCTGCGCACACGCATCCAATCGTTTTATCATGCCATTTGAAATTTGAACGCAAAGTTGGTTCTATAATTGCAAGTACCTGTAAAATGGGGTAGGTACCGAAGCCCACTCAGTTACCTAATGAGTAATAAAGTTACTCACTGACATAATAACAGTCGGTTTTCCTCAATTACCTTGTATCTTACATCAGTCTCATACCTATATTATAATTATTTTACATAGATGAGTATTATAATACCATTTTTCCTTAAATTTTTGTCCATAAGTAGAGTCTTAACTAAATTGATGACAATTAAAGTCAGCGTTATTCAAAACATACTGAAACTATACCTACGACTTATTCATCGTTTAATATTTATATATAACATATTGCCATCGACCGCGCACAAATCCAAACTCCGAGCTGCTACTGAGGAATTCCACATGGAAAACCCAATAACACTTTGCTCAACCTGGGGATCGAAACCAGGACTTCACGATCAGTAGTCGCGCTTGCCACCACTAGACCAACGAGGCAGTTAATATTTATATCTTGAATATAATAAACCAAATTGCATTATAGAAAAGCCTAGCGACAAAATATTATGCGTATGTATTGAATCTACAAATACGTCCTAATACCGTGGCTCACCCCACGCGTGTTCATTGGTCAAGATACAATGTGGAGGATGAGCACGCTTCCGCTTGGAGTGTGAGGTGTGCCTAATATGTTTCTGGCTCTACTGTTCCTTTAATAGAATTAAATAGCCAACAAACTATTTTGAATCTGTTCAAAACATGTTCCATTTATTTATTACTTTCTTTATACTTTAATTAAGACAGTCTGGGATCAACTACAATAATTAAAGAAAAAAAATACAACAATTACAGACACATTTTTCATAAATCCTTGTAGCAATGTTTCTAATATACTAACAGAATCCACTGTCCAATTTTTTTCAATCCATACACGGAATCAACTGGAATCAACTCACTACTTCACAAGTCGATGGCACCAAGAAGATCTCTTAGAAGTGTGTTCTGCTTAACCTTTTCTCAACTATCTTGGGGTCAATATACATTCTAACCAGATGCGGCTGAATACCAGTATTTTACACGGAGCGACTGCCATTAGACCTCCGCATCCCAGTTAGAAGTACGCTAGCATAACCGTCAAATTCTCATCCAGACTGATCACCTGGTATACTGCAATACTCTCTGACTCTACTAGTTTCCATTATTTATTAATACTAGGCCTAAGGACCCCAATATAAATTCCACTCACCCTGCTCTGGATGAAGTCGAAGGCACCATGGACCTCTTCGTTGTCGTAGTAGAGAGGCAGTGAGACCCTCAGTTTCTCGTCCAGCATACCGGTTACTTGGGAACGGAGACTGTAAGCCGCGATGGCGGCTGCGATCTCCAAGACGAATACCAGGCTGAGGATGACTGCGAACTGGAAGATAATGTTGCTGTATTATTTTGTAGAGTACATGGAACGTGACGTTTCAAGTTTTATAGAGACGCACACGGTCCTATATTGATTTACGATGTGTCAGATCCAAAGTCCCTAGTAAAACTGAATGAGTAGGTCGAGGAACTTCAAGTATACCTAATCAAGAAGAACATAGTCTACTTAGTTGTCGGCAATAAGATTGACGAGCATATAATTTTGGGACCCACTCCATAATATTAGTAAGCACTTTGGGTCATCCGCGCGAACGCTCAACGAGTATTCCCAAGGAGGGTTGATTTCAGGCAGGCGGCCGGTCATAAAACAATAAGCCAAAACCTGGCTGGATTTATGAAATACATGTAGTGCCGACCCCACCTAGTGTGGGATAAGGGCAGGAAGAAGAAGAAGACATGGAACGTGAAGTAATCATATCTCATGATTGAGCATCGAGAATTGCTTTAGCCATTCTTGATTCCATACCGAGAACCCTCGCCGCGCTCAATGCTCTCCTGAACACCAGCAGACCGAAATGTGATGTGTTTGCAGATGAATGGAAGGTAATCTTGTCAGAATGTTTGGAGTACTGTGAGAAGAATGCATGATAGGTGTGCAACTAGATGCTTAGTCATATACTTAGATTGATTTATAGTCACATATTATTTTAATTTTATTACTATTAACTAATTGTTATTTGACATGATAATTGTTATTTTGTGCCTAACAGCCCGTTCACACAGCGAATCCGTTTTAACGGATCCGTCGGTACTGGATGTGTTGTTCACATCTGTACCGACGGATCATTTAAACAAATGGAAACTGCGTCGCATCTGATAGGCAGGATACGATAAAAATAACGGATTCGGTATTTTTACTGGATTCGGAATACTGTCGTGTGTTTAAACTCGCTCATAAAACTACAGGCGCCATCACCAAAATAAAAACGGATCCGCTAAAACGGACCCTGTAAACAGTTTCTGGGTGAACTAGCTGTTACGCAGTTGTAAGTAGTACCTATTTGGTACAATTTGCACCATATCACATCAATATTTGTTTTATTAAGAATTCACATAGCTATCTTAGTACAATCTACGATAAAAAAAAACACGTCTATTTACTGATTACATCACGTTCCATTAGAAACTTGAAAATATGAATGACTGTAACTAACAATATGAAGTACCTATATGTAAAAAAAAAATCAATGAAATTGATTATACCTCGGCGCTGAATTTCAAAGATATAACATAACATCACGACTTGTGTTCTCTAAAGGGTACGGCAGAGGTAATTTAGTACACCCTCGTTTCGCCATGTAATAGGGGGCGAGCCTGGGCTGCTACAGAGAAATTTCTAAAGGAAAAACCCAATTATACTGTTGTCGACCTGGGGATCGAACCCAGGATCCCATGCTCAGCAGTCGCGCTTACGGCCACTAGACCAACATGACAAAGTAAAGGAACTAAATAACGACTTACATATAGTATTTAGGTAGCTACTAGAACTTGGTTAAAGAGGTTTTTTTTAACTATGCTATCCTTTCGCAGACCACCAAGCCTGTTCCAGGGTGTGGCAAACGTTTACTTGAATATTTGTTATTATATTTTTGTAATACAAGTGTTTATTTTGATGATATTATAAATCAAATAGTACTCTATGAGATAAAATATTTTGTTTGCATAAGTTTTTATAACCTTCATTGTTGGCGGCCATATTTAACTACATACTGTATGAGTGTATGATAGAGGCCGACACGTATTATATTTGGCAAAGGTTTGTCATTGAAAAAATAACGCTATGGAATTAACGAATCGTGCTTCATACATTACCTACTGGTACTCATAACACCTCCAAGTAAGTTTTAATCTGAATAAGCAGTTAACTTAGTGTGAATATGGAAGTAGGGTATCTAATTGAAAAGTTCACAGATTACATTTTTAAGCGCAATTTAAAAAAAAGAACCTTTTTCCATACTTGGTACTTTCTGAAGTTGAACGTAACCTATGATAGATCAACACGTCAATAGCTCTACCCTCGATCAACTAAAACTATGTCTTTGAACCCAAAAGAAGTTTAAGTCTCAACTGGACATCTTTGATAGCCTATGAGATACTTTAACGACTGGGCACGTCGCCGGTGCCCAGTCGCCCATCCCACGTGTTCTGTCCTCGCTTAACGCTCTCTTGGACGCCCAACCTAACTGTGATGTATTAGCGCACGAATGGAAGACGATCTTGTCAGTATGTTTGGAGTATTGTGAGATGAGCGTGTGAATGTTGTTAAATATACAAGGTTAGTCGAAAAGGGGGTAGGTACTAAGCCGAAAAGGTGTTAAAGTACCCATAATAATGGATAACTTCTGTTCTACAACTTTCCCCAAAAGTCAATAGTTCAAGAGAAATAGATTTTCAATGATATCATAAAAAATACGCTAGTAGATACTAAACACACATGTAAACACAGCTGATCATAGCTAGAGAGATATCTAGCTATGATCAGCTGTGTTTACATTTTGGGTCATATTTGGGGTCACGGATTAGAAACTCCATTTTCTGAATTCATAACTAAAGCAGGGATGAAGAATTTTTGAAATGACTAAATTCAAAATGGTTTTGCATGGCAATAAGAAAAAATATCGATTTTAAAATTTTTACACTTGCTTTAAAACAGTCATCAGTGATACTTTAAGTGGTCCGCGGCTTAGTACCCCCTTTCAGACTAACCTTGTATAATGTCTTTAACTAATGTAGTTCGCCCATGGCCGTTTTATGTTACAGTAAAATAAATAAATAAACGACATCATGAAGCACGTGTTAGCGTGTGGGACCTCATTTCACTGTTTAAGATTGTCTCCGTTCTTTTGATGATCAAACATCTGATTGTGTTCTATCAACATTTACGAGAGAGAGCGGAGACACGTTCTTTCCCATGAACCACATATAGGGTTGCCACATGTCCGATTATCGCCCGGACAGTCCGGTTTTGTTTACGTCTGCCCGGTCAAGAAAATCTTGGTAAACCGGAAAAACTTGAGGTTTTTTTGTGACTTTCAGTCTTTAATAAGAATATGTAAGGTTTTTTGATCCAACACATCTGGCAGCCCTAACCACATACATAATATATTAAACAATCATTAAAGCAGGTACTTACAATGTTAACCAAGCAGGTGCTCTCCTTCAATGCGCCTACGCATCCGAAGAGCGACACGAACAGCATAATAACACCGATGGCGATGACGAAAGTGGCTGGCGAGAAGAACTGGGCCTCAAGGAAGAATGAGACGTCATGGTAGATTGCGTATATCGTTGTGCCCACTGATATTATTAGCGCTGATGTTAGCTGGAAAGAAAGAAACAAAATAGAAATAACTAGTATAAGTATCTGATGAGAAGAAGTGAAGCTAATTACAGTAGGTACTCCTAGTACGAGGCTCGTGGCTAATTACCAGGAGCGCGGATACGATTTGCGAGGTTAAGCTGCGCTTGCCGCCGTCAGTCCGTGGGTGGGGTGACCGTTCGTTACACAGCAAGACCCCTCCGTGCCTAGGAGAGCACATCAAACCTTTGGTACCGGGTGTCATACGAATACATATGACAGTTGTTACGGATAGTCAGAAGCCCGAAAGTTTGACAACCGATTTAACCTAAGAATATCGGCATTACCCAGTAACTGGGTTGCGGAGGTCTGATGGCAGTCGCTCCATGTAAAACACTGGCATTCAGCCGCATTTCGTTAGACTGGAAGCTGACCCCAACGTAGTTGGGAAAAGGCTAGGCAGAACAACAGTTTCTGTGAGCTTGCTAATATAACTTTAACGGTCTTTTTTCCTGCAGGTGTGTAACAGAGATAAAGCTTATCGAGGGGCACAGGAAGATACATAAGTTCGTATTGGAAACTTTTTTTGAGCATATATGTTTGTTATCTGCGACGATATCTTCCTGTTTAATATAGAATTCTTCTTTAATGAGTATAAAATCTAATCTCACATCTCCCACGAAGTCGGAGACAAATAGCCCTTCCAGTCCAAACTCTCGCCGAGACAGCCCGAGACTTAGCTGCTGTCCTTTGCTATTTGTTGTGAATTGTGAAGGATAGAGATATCGTCTCGGGCTCACCAGACTCTCTCATAGAGTCCGGAGGAGCTATTACTGATATAAACCTTGTTTTTCCAAGACGAGAGACAGAGCATTGACGCTAGTGCACTATTGGTAGACACTGTAATGCCTTCATATTGTGTTGAGTGCCTGAATGAAATCTAGGTGTGTGACTATGCGTAGACGTACGCGTTTTTATATTTTCTAAACGTCCCTTGATGTTTTAATGTATGTGAAGTATGCATCATATAAAACTACACAATATCGATTATTTTATAATAACGGCCACAGGCCGGCCAGAACCTTGACATTTGAGTGGACGCCGAGGATCGATACTCCTCGTGACCAACCGCTAAGTTCACAGTAAGTACTTGTTTAGAGGTCGTTTTAGTTTTGGCTTTAGTTCAAGTTCTCATAACATACATACCATCACGCCTGTATTTCTCGAAAGGGTAGGGCAGAGGTGTATAGTAACACCCTCATTTCCCCGCTATGTTTAAGTCCCATTTAATAGGGACCTATTGCCATCAACCGGGCACAAATCCAAACTTCTGGATGCTACTGAGGAATTCCACGCAGAAAAACCCATTAACACTTTCCCCGACCTGGAGATCGAACCCAAGACCTCACGATCAGCAGACGCGCTTACCACCACTAGACCAACGAGGCAGTTCAAGTTTTCCTAGGTACATATTTTGTTTCGAGTTAAGTGCCATAATCAATAATGACTGTATGATGTAGATAAAGTACTTTACCTACCTACTACAGCTCATAACTACACATAGAAGAACGATAAAATTAATGTAAATTTTGCCTCATGCCACATAATTATTATTTCCATTTTCCTGATTTCAGAAACAAAACACAGAACATGCAACGCAAAACGCTTGCAATCATGCAAACGTTCATATTTTCCTATTTATATACAATAACATCATAAATTATATTAAAACATAGATAATGTAATGTACATATATTTTGTCGGTAAAATTTTCCTCAGTTTTTCCCTATATGTAAATAAAACATGACAAATTATATTATGTAATATAATTTTAAAGTCTAAACATACGAATAGAATATGTAATAGCCTATGGGTGTGACCGTCGGACTGCCAAGTCATAGATGTCGAGTTCGAACCCAAGGCACGCACCTCTGACTTTTTGGATTCATGTGCGTAGGTATTGTATAATTATCACTTGCTTAAAAACGGTGAAAGAAAACATCGTGAGGAAACCGGCATGCCTGAGAGATAATTCTCGACGGCATGTGAAGCCAACTCAGAGGCCCATGGGCGGCAAGAACTCTGACACCAGGTTAGTTACTAACCACACGAAAAGAAGAAGCAGAAAAGATACAATCTGTTGAACATAGAAACCGAGTTCTAGGATAAGAACTCGGTTTCTATGTTCAACACGGTTAAAACCATGACATCTAACAACTAAGACCATCTTATTGTATATTCATTTTTTTTTCTGATAACTCTACTATTCTAGTCTAAACCATTATACAGATTTCCACAAGTGTTAAATTACTTTACCTGTAAAATGTTATCCAATAATAGACCTAAGTTGGTTAACATAAAGGCTATTATGGAATGAATGTCACATAGAATGCCGTCTATGGATATATATTTGACATAGCTATAAATAGTCTGAAATCAATAACACTGATAAACGACTGAAAACAATGAGGCGACGGCCTCGCTCGCGCACCTGGCGTGTTTATTTTATGCAATGTTTTATAAAAGAGATTATTGTGACTTCCACTCCTATAGGACCCAGGTACGCAGATGGACAGAGCCAATGTCCAGCTTTCTTAAAAATCCTGCATCCTTTCCAACTTTCCCAGTCGTTAAAACAACCTGTACCCGGTGCAACCAGTCCCTGATCGCAGAGGCTCTCACCGACCTTTTTTATCTTTGGAAAATCCTCATGGATGTCCCTCGCCCAGGGAAGGCGAGGGGGGTCTGCCGGACTCTTACCGGCTAAAAACCGCAACCCCGGCAGCTCTGACTAACCCTAAAGATTTACAGATTCAAGTCCAAAGGTGGACTGGACTGAACCATAAACACTGATAAGTATTGGATCCCATGTAATAGAGCCAACAGTCTGCACAATTATTAAACTAAAACTATCAATCAAAACGTTTGAAACTAAAGCCATTGTAAAATTCTTACAGATAGCCGGGGTAAAGGACTTTACAATCAAACGTAAAAAAGAAGCCAAATTAAATAAGTAGCAGTACTTGTCACCAGACTACTCAAGCACTACGACTGTCCGGTTCCAGGTCTCCCTCGGGATCACCAAAAACCAGCTAGATCCTGGTAAAAATAGGGTGGTGAAACGCAATGTTCTCGACACTGATGTCAGACAGAGCGAAGTGGAAGAAAAAGAGAAGGAACGCTTGCACCATGTGGACAGACAACAGTCAGGAAAAGAAAGAGACAGAAATACTAGACCACTACCCATCTAGATGATGACGAAATAAAATCTCGTCACGTGGAAATCATTAACAATATACTCAGTTCATTGTTTCTATTGCAAGGCCATTGAAATGTAAACACGACTCTTAAGTTGTAGCATACAGAGAAGAATTGATGCTATGAGTTCACCTTTGTATTATAACATGACGCCTGTATTCCCCGAAAGGTTTGGCAGAGGTCTATAGTAACACCTTCATTTCGCCGTTATGTAATAGGGTAGCCTATTGCCATCAACCGGGCACAAATCCGAACACCGGGCTGCTACTGAGAAATTCCACACGGGAAAACCCAACCCTTTGCACGACCTGGTGACAAACTCAGGATCACTAGATCAGCAACGCTTGCCACCAATAGACTAACAAGTCAGTTTGTATTATAATGCTCGGAATATGTCTTGGTACAGCTAGGAATTCTAATTAGTCTAGACATGTTATCTTTTTGGAGCAAGGGCACAACTCCATCATTTACGGACGCCAAAATTCAGCATCTAGGTTGTTGTGTACTGGATCTACTCAGTGTTTCTGTCAGCAGAGGCCCGCATAACGTACGCATAGCGTATTTTCGTGAACTCGCACAGAGTTTCGCGAAACTACCGAATAAGACGTAGAGGTACATAGGAAGGTACATAGAGGACGCGATTTCATTGAAAATTTCGCGAAATCACGAACTGAGTCAAGTAGTTCTCGGTAAAATCATGTAACGAGACTTCTACTTCTGCGCCGGTACGAATATGAGAACAGCTCGTGCTATGTAATGTAGCTAGTCATCAAGGTTGCTAGCGACACTGACTGCATAGGGTGCACTGGACGTACTTAAGTATCATCACGATGAGGATACTCAATACTCAATATCTTTATTGCTTTACCATAATGTGTACTTAGGTGGTAACTATATAATTGAGATCATTATGGACCCTGTAGTGGGTAACTCTACGACTTATTCCGAATTTTCGCAAAACTCCGCGCGTGCTCACAAAAATTCCTCGATATCACGAAACAGGTTTAAAAAAATTAGATAATGCCTAAAGTCACTACGCTGTGAAAGCTGGTTGATAATCGCCAAGACATGCCTCTATCAACGAAACTGGAAAGTCTCATATTTCAAAGTAACATCATATCGTCAGTGGAAAGGTAAAAAGACTCGAGCGCCAATATACCTACTTTACAGTAGAGAGATTTAAAGTATTTTTGTAAGAAAATAAACATAGTTATTTTTCTCTAAGTATACATATTAAATAGATAATTAAATTTATCTATATATATGTATGTATACTCTAAGAAAAATAACTATGTTTATTTTCTTAAAAAATACTTAAAATATCTACTGTAAAGTAGGTATATTGGCGCTTTAGTCTTTTTACCTTTCCACTGACGATATAAGGCTGTCCACAGCTTTACATGGGCCTTCTAATGACCGCTATATGTGGTGATCTGCCTAGGATTATTGCCTGCTTTGGTGGCAGTATGTTGTTTTAGCGTCAAAAGAGGAGGCTGTTGGCCATCCTTTTGACATCCTTTTAGAAGACGTTTTTGATGCGAGCCTATTCTCTGCCAAGTACCACACAGCGGCCCTCACCTAGGGCTGCTATCCGTCCGGGTTTCCCCGAATTCTGCCTAGTTTGGGAGGGCGTCCGTGGATATCTCAAAAAGTGACCGGGTGAAACCCGGACGCTCGTCGCGTTGGCAGTTTCGTTTGTTTTCTATTCCAGCAATAAGTTCCACGCAGTACACACACGTAATATGACTTGGGTACGAAAATTTATAATTAGGCTATACCTGTATAAAAATTTAATATTTTTAATATGTTCAAGGGCGTCCGGAGAAAAATCCCAATTTTGACCAAATGTCCGGGGTTTTATTAAACTATGCCTGGTGTCGGTAGTTTTGGGTGATAACAGCCCTACTCTCACAGATAACAAATGATTGTAGAAATTCATAAAATACACGACATCATTTATGTAAACAATATGTAGATACATACAGGCCTATAACCACAATAAAACATTCGAACCGCATTGCCAAACTATAGTTATGCCTATATGAAGCCATTTATTTAATCCGGCAAATGGATTGTCAACACAAAGTATATAGGTACTCGCATTGACGTCATACTCTTATCTCGAAATACAGTCAATGCCATAAAACCTAAAACCAAGCAAAAGGACTTCATTCATCGAAACTAAATATTTTGTTTGCATTTTTGGGTGTGTTTTTTCGTCAGTGAATAAACTCTTTCTTCCTCTACGAGGCGACTTAGAGCTCTGCCTTATTAGCGCGTTGCGTTACGTTGCGTCATCGTAGCGTCAACGCTGCGTCGTTTTCCATATATTTTAAATAACTCGCCACATTAAAGCGTTGCGTCGTCGCACGCGACGTTTCAACGGATCGGCGGACGAGAGACGAAGCGGGGAGAGGGTTATGCACTGCGCTGTTGGAGCTCCGGTGCGACGAAAGACAATATTCCACTGCTAGAGGGGCAAACGAGATTATTGTTTCGACGTTTCTTTCGGTGGTGGCGCAATAAAAGCAACAGTAGAACACGTTTGTTCCGATCCATTGTGGAGACAGACTGAGGTGCGTGCGTCGTTCTCTTGCGCGGCGACGTCGTGCGTCGTCGCAACGCAGGTGTGGCATACAATGCGTTGATCCGCTGCGACGACGCAACGTAACGCACTAATGAGGCATCGCCCTTAGGACAAGGCGAGAGGATGACAGCAACATCCTCTAACAACATAATTATGTAGGTAGCTTTACTGCGATAATTCATAAAAGCATTTATGTTTCGGCATTCGGCATAACCGTCTATCGTAGGCAATGGTGTCGATTCTGTTGCGCACTTTGACAGGACTAAACTAAACTAAGGGTGTTTATCTCTTTCTGTTTCAATAGAAAAAGAAAGTGACAGTTGCGTTTAGTACTGTCAAAATGTGCTACAGAATCGACACCACTGCCTCTCGTCATTTTTTTTTACTTATGTACTGGACTGTTTATAGATGATCCTTGCGGACCGTTTCTATGTTAACGAGCAGGTATTGGCGAGACCTGAAGGGTCTCCAACCAAACTGTCTTTCGTCTGATATTTCTAAATACATATACTAGTCTATGGTCTGATATGGTGATTATAGGTAGGTAGTACAGTAAGTTATTAAACTCTAGAGTCGTTTTTTTGTCTAAACTAAGAGTGCCTTTGTTCATTCGACTTGTGTACTTAAAAGTTAAGTGTAGGTTGTAATGTACATCAATAGGTGTAGCTGGAAGAGGTACCTATCTACTGATAACGATAAGTTTCCTCAAGACTCGATGTTTGAATGACTTTTGCAGTACTTGTGTGACGCATCGGAACTTTGAGTATTTTTCCTTGAAGGATGATTTGTTCTTCTGCACTGTCATATAAGCCTACAATATAGGTACTTATTAGGCTTCGAAAAACAGGGGACATAATTATCGTCATAACTTGTCTTATTGTTGGTGTGGAACATCTAATGCGACGGTACGGATATGAGAGCGGCTGTTGCGTGGTGACGCTCGCGATGGTAGACCTTCGTAACTCGTCGGCTCTCTTCGGTTTGATTCGGCCAGTTCTTTTTTTTACCAGATGAGTTTCTATGTTTCACATCTGCCAGACGCCCCGCGACGTTGCGGTGCATGCTTTTGCGAATCCCGTGACCCCGGCCGAACGGTCAGGAGGAGTAACACCGTTGGTTTTTAGCCGGTAAAAGCCCGCAGACACCCTCGCCTTCCCCGGGCGAGGGACATACAAGAGGATATTCCAACGAAAAAAAAACGCCCCGCGACGACGAATTTTTTTTTCTGTGGTCATAAGTCATAACAGACCTTTTCAATCAACTGACTCTTCCAGTTAGTGTTCCCTAGTTACGCAGGTGCTAATACATTGATATTTAACTCTATTTTATATCCATTAGTTCCCACTCGGTTCCTACAAGAGCTCCATCGAGTTATGTCGCGTTAGTAATCAGTTATGAACATTGACGCATGGTCAGCGAGGGTCATTGTAAACAGCGCCAACACAAACCAAGATCGATATTCGATATTTGAAATTCAAAGATGCCTTAAAAATGTTGCCAGGCTTCAAAACGGTGGTAGATAAGCCGCTTACAAGTATCGCTTGCAATATTTTGTAGTACATACTCAACTTATCGCCGTGACTAAGGCTGGCAAGCATCAACGTTAATTAGCCTTCAGCGTTATCATTGGCGTTAATTACACCACTTTGAGGCGTTATCATATATTAGAACGTAAAAGTGCAATATGTTTCTTGGGTTTCCGTTGTTTTTAACTACCTACGTAGATAATTCCAATGTTTTATAAAAAAAATTATACTCATATTCTAAACTGATAATACATACATGTATAAAACAATGTAGGTATACATATTATAGTGGGTACCTATAGACTACAATGTACACTTTGGTCACTCTGCAACTACGACCATTTTTTTCTAAACAAGTACATATTTACAGAAAAAGCAAGCAGAAAAACAAAGGCATTAATGTCTTATCCGACAATGTTGACAGTTAAAACACATCTATGAAACACAGATAAGAATTATTGCTCAAATAATATGGCGCAATTACGTGGAACTATACAAAATTACACCATAGAATAAAAACTCACCACAAATATTGCTGTGATGCACAACAGCATGTACTTTATGCACTTCATTCCGACTTCCAAGTTGCTCTTCGGCATTTTTCTTGGTATACAAAGTATTTTAATACTCTTACCAGGTTGGTAATCGACACGATACTGAAAAAATTCACTCGCTTTTATCACGTTGATAAGGCATCGCTCGTGCGCTGCGCTCAGCGATGACTGTTTCGCTATAAGCCGGCTAGGCGGCATATTTAGGTGCCACGGAAAATACGACGTTTTTCTTTTAGTCAATTAGCTTGTTAGTTGTTACTTCTATACTTTTAAAGTACAGCGCTAATGAAACACGTCATTTGTGGCATAACGCTAAATATTATGTGTTCGAATTAGTCGTATAAACTATTAAAGTAAATTATATTCAAATGGGGGATGAGGAAAATTGTTTTATACCTAACAGGTTATTAAATCTGTGGTTTTATTTGTCGTTAATAATAAGGGGTCAATACTGAAATCTTATTTTGTTTTATACACTGTTATTCGCTTCGCATCACGGTTGAATTTTATGTCGAATGAATAGTAGGTACCTACCTATAGCTAGAACTGTGACTTTTTATTTTTTTTTAATCGTCGGAAAATCCTCTTGGATGTCCCTCGCCCGGGGGAGGCGAGGGGGTCTGCCGGACTCTTACCGGCTAAAAACCAACGGTGTTCCTCCTCCTAACCGTTCGGCCGGGGTGGCGGGATTCGCAAAAGCATGCACCGCAACCCCGGCAGTGCTAAAACTGTGCCTTCCCGAGTAATATCCGGAATCACTTTTGGCTAATTAATATAATGTCCTGTAGTGGCTAAAAGTAGAGAAATATTTTGTATAAAATATCATGGGAAATATTGAACAAATAATTCAATGTAATGGCCGATATTAGCCGATATATCATCGTCTATTACATTTAATTAATACGATAGGATGCACCAGATGATCAGCTATAACTGTTTGGTTATGGACACGAAAAGATAAAAAAATATATACCTACCTATCTATATGTGTAAATGTAAATAGCAGTCAGTCTGTGGATGGGTGACCGTTCGTTACACATTGAGTCCCCTCCGTGCCTCGGAGAGCACGTTAAACAGTCGGTCCCGGGTGTCATACATACCTATGACAGTCGTTACGGGAAGTCAGAAAGCCCGAAAATCTGTCAACCGGTCTAACTTGAGGATATCGGCATTGCCCAATAACTGGGATGCGGAGGTCTGATGGCAGTCGCTCCGTGTAAAATACTAGTACATATTCAGCCACATCTAGTTAGACTGGAAGCTGACCCTAACACAGCTGGGAAAAGGGCTAGGCAGAACGAAATGTGTTAATATAAAATACTTAAACAGCAATTACCGGGCTTATAGCATAATCAATTCATTAATACTGTCCCACTGCTGGGCAAGGGCCTCTTCTGAGGATGAGAAGGGTTTTAAGCCTAAGTTCAGCATGCTGGCCTGGTGCGGGTTGGCGGACTATAGGTACACACCATAGAGAACTTTTTTATATTTAATTTCTTTAAGCCCATTTCATGCCTGTCCTCAGGATGATTCTCTTGGTTGCGGTGCATGCTTTTGTGAATCCCGCGACTCCGGCCGTACGGTCAAGAGCGGGAAAACCGTTGGTTTCTAGCCGGTAAGAGTCCGGCAGACCCCCTCGCCATCCCCGAGCGAGCGATATCCATGAGGATATTCCAACGCTAAAACAAAAAAAAAGGATGATTCTCTTCAAAAGCCTCCATTGTTAATGCAAGTGATATAATGAAATTTGCCTCGTTGGTCTAGTGGTGGCAAGCACGACTGCTGATCATGAGGTCCTGAGTTCAATCTCCAGATCGGGCAAAGTGTTATTGGGTTTTTCCGTGTGGAATTCTTCAGTACTGTAGCAGACCGGCGGAGTTTGGATTTGTGCCCGGTTGATGACAATAGGGTCGCCCACTATTAAACGTAACGGCGAAATGAGGGTGTACTTTATACAGCGCCGGCCTTACACCTTGATCAGGGTAGAGCGAGATTGTCTTACGACGCCCTTTGGTCAACGCTTTCACATCACATAAATTGTATTTCAGTTTATGTTTGATAGCGGCCCATCCCGGCTTCGCACGGGTGGATATTTTTCCCGTTTTTGCAATATTTTTCATTTATGCTCCGCTCCTATTGGTCGTAGCGTGATGTTATATAGCCTATAACCTTCCTCGATAAATGGATCATCCAACACAATAATATTTTTTCAATTCCAACCAGTAATTCCTGAGATTAGCGCGTTCAAACAAACAAACAAACTCTTCAGCTTTATAATATTAGTATAGATAAATAAATAAAAATTACCATCTTTTTCAAAAATCTATTTTTGGCGCCTCTTGCTACCTGCCACCTAGAACGACCGCTCCTCTCACTCTACCCCAAGGCCGGCGCTGACTATACACTAATACACATCTACCCAACCCTTCGGGAAATACAGGCGTGATGTTATGTTATGATCCGTTGATGGAAAGCTGGATCTTTATCTAATAGTTACATTCAAGCTATAATTACCTTACTTTTAAACAAGTCAAATAGTTATAGCAACGTTAAGTAGTTGGTGACTTTTGCTAAGCATATTTTAAGAGCAGCTAAAAGATATAATTATACTTCGTTCCAATGTACTCACGCGATAATAGATAGAACCCAAATCAGTTATTCTCCATGTGTGATTGAAATAAATATTACTTCTTTTTAAATCATTTATTTTCGTACCACAATACTCTTAATTAAACATCAACTAAGTAAATACATTTTCACACTTAGCTACTAATAAATAAAATATAACAAATACATTAATTAAACAACATTTAATATTTTTAGAGGAGACCGGGGCCTGAAGGTACCTTCTCATGAAACTAAGTCCAGATTTTTTTTTCTAGTGGGAATTTGTCTACGTTCCGGTTCTAATTGATTCTCGAGTCTCCTCTAAAATTTAACAAAAATACGTTTTTTTTTAATTATTAAAGTATTTACACTTTAGGTACCTACCTATACAGGGTGTAAACGAAATCATGTAATTCCTTCAAACCTCGTGATGATGACATAGATTAACCATACACGGGATACTAAAGAATTCAATGAAAAAAAAATACAAGATGTAAACATGTGTTCTTGCCGTGAGACATTTTAGCGCCCCGAGCTAAATGACCGCGCTGCGAGCGATAGCCGTTTAATTCGCTAGGAGCGCTAAAATGCCTCACGTTAAGAACACATGTTTACTTCTAATATTATTTTATTATTGAATCCAAAAGTAACCAGTTCAGGGTTAATCTATATCAGCAGTACCTACATCACGAGGTTTGAAGGAATTACATCATTTCATTCACAGCCTGTATTATTAATATTAAACAAATCTGTAAGTTCTGGAAAATTAAGACGTGATAAGCTCAGCTGCGTTAGATTCACATAAGTACCTCCCTACGTCAAATTGTATACCGTCCGCGCTGCGCGAGCGCATCAAATTTTGGCGCGCAACTGCCACCATTAGGTAATGATTAAAATTTATTATCTATGTATTTAATTTGTCGGGGTTGGTATCCGGATAATCGCGAATCCGTATAACTGAGGGCCGGATAATCGAGTTTCTACTGTATTTGTGTTTGTGTTGTATGTTTTTTATATTACTATTATACTGGTATTTTTACATCGAATTAGCACATTGATGGCCAAATACTCAAAAGCTAGGGACTCAATCTTAAGTTGCCGTTAATATCGTTCTGTCACTGTCACTTCGCATTAAAGTGACAGTGACAGCACAAGAGCAGCCCGGAGTTGGGATTTGTGCCCGGTTGATCGCATAGGCTTGCCCCTATTACATAGGACTTAAACATTACGGCGAAATCAGGGTGTTACTATACACCGCTGCTTAACCCTTCGGGGAATACAGGCGTTATGTTATGTTTATTAAATAACTAAAACATGTGACATTTCAAGAAGTCGAATTGTTTTTACAACCTATTGTTATTCCTCCTAGCCTTTTTTCCCAACTACGTTTTGGGGTCAGCTTCCAGTCTAACCAGATGCGGCTGAACACCAGTATTTTACGCGGAGCGACTGCCATCAGACCTCCGCAACCCAGTTACTGGGCAATGCCGATATCCCAAGGTTAGGATCCCGAGGTTTTACGACCTATTGTTATCATATGTACCAATGGTATACTCCTACTACAATTAGATCTGACGACTGAAAAATCGGCCCTTAATAAATAAACAGTTGATTATTATGCTTATTCGCTCGTACAGTCATCTTGTTTTGTATATAAAATGGTTTTAGCTACTGCTGTTTCTATGAAAACTACCAGACTGACAAGGATAAAATCGTGGACAGCCTAAAAAATATTTTCTTCAAATTCCCTACGTCAGACTCGAATTTACTTGGATCTTTGTGCTTGATCGTGTTTGAAAAAATACAAGTTATACAATATTATTACACTCGGGAGCAATGAATCCGGATCACCAACATAAAGCTTAATATCTTGGAAAACATTGTTAAAGATTGTTTAACATTTTAACATTGTTTGTTTTATGTTGGTGACCGAATGTATTTTTACAATTTTTATGTACATTGGGTTTAGGTCGGCTTTATTTTTATATCTACATTTTGTGATATGTTTGGGCACGTTCTATGGCTGATACTGGCAAGGGTATCAAAGGGAATCCTACTAGACACCAAAGGGAGATGTAGCTAGAAACATGTAATTTTGTTTAATGATTGCAAGTTTAGAAATGGTGGAATATAATTTAAAGAAATGCGTACCTACGTGTTTTCAAACATAACAAGTAAATATCATAATTTGTTCTTAACATAACTCTCACAGATTACACATGCACCAACGCTCCTTCAAACACGTAATTTATTAAACTAATATCAGATTAAGGGTAGGCTCCATGCTCTTCTCTTGAAATTTTCGCCATCCAAATTGCACCCGCCACAGCCAACGCCTGAAAACAATAAAATAATTATATTTCGTATCCACGTGACTAATCTATATACTTATATTAATATCAATTGACGTGCGTTAGTCTCGCAAAAACTCGAAAATGGCTCAACCAATTTGATTTTTTTTTGTTTTCTTCGCCTCAATGGTGGAGTGTTTTTGGAAAAAAAGGAGATAAAGAAAAATACAAAAAAAAATTTTTTTGGGTAGTTTGAAGATCACCGGGTCATCTAGTTTAGAATTATTATTAATGGAGTAGGTACAACAGAAAAAAATGCTTTTGCCGTAGCGCTACGTAAAAATTGCTACGAAGAAAGTTATATTTTATTTGCAGACGTAGTAGGTACCCAAATTATGTCTTTGCTACATAGATATACAAAATTTCATGCTGGATTTATGGTTTGCTATGATTGTGTTTCCTTCCTCATTCCGCGGGTGTCGAAAAGGCGATCGACGAAGGAATTACGTCAAAAGGATAGATAACTGTGTCATAATAACAATACACTACAACTTCCAATACATTTCCCAAATTATGTATTTAGGTATAGTCCTGTTTCCTCACTACTGTCATTGGAGTACCTAACCGAGGACTGATGCCCAGTTCCTATAGACAAAAACGAATCGTTTTGCTTACTAATGGTAGCATTTTTTAATGCCAAACCAGGCATATAAGCTCGTAAACTAATTTTACCTGTGATACTCGCTTGCGTATGAGAGGGTCTACTATACAAAATCATGAGGTCTTTGCTTCATTATTGGTAAAAATACCAATCTCAATTTTAACTAATAAACCTCCGTAAATTATAGGAATCGGCCATGAATCGCGAGAACTGATTGGCAGTGTCAGTTTGGAATTCAAAGAGCATTTCAACATGACAGCTATTGTTCGTTTTGACGTTTGACGTTACATTGCGTGTATACGTCGTAGTCCGTTAACCGCCTCAGCACCAGACCAGCACCGTCTCGACTCATTTACTGAAAATCGGACTCACAACTCAGTTACTGAAAACCGGACTTTAAGCTGTGTGGCACACACTGTATTTTAGATTTGTAAGTGAAAATAGTGGTCAACGCGGGGACAGTGCGCCGTCCACTCTAGCTAATTGAATCGTGTGCTGGTCTGGTGTTGAGGCGTTTAAATGGACGAAAAGCTTTGGTGCTCCCAGTCAGTACCGACATTTACGTGTGTACATATATTAGTTTACGATGTGTCAGTACCAAAGTCCCTAGCAAAACTGAATGAGCGGGTCGAGGAACTTCATGTATACTCCACCAAGAAGAACATAGTTTGCTTAGTTGTCGGCAATAACATTGACAAGCATATACTTCTGGGACCCAGTGCATAATATCAGCAAGCACATTGGGTCACCCGCGCGACGGTGCAACGAGTATTCCCAAGGAGGTTTGATGTCAGGCAGGCGGCCGGTCATAAAACAACAAGCCAAAACCTCTAACAACATGGATTTATGAAATACATGTTGTGCCGACCACACCTAGTGTGGGATAAGGGCAGGAAGAAGAAGAAGCACCGACATTTACGTGTTATAGTAACTGTATCTGGGAGGAACTACTAAGTTACCCACCTGCATTAAAACTAAGAACACGCCAGCTATTCCTATCCCAGCGGCATGAGACTGCACCCACGCGCCGAAGGCGTCTGAACAGCCAGCACTGTATGCTGTTGCCACGGTGCAGTTGAAGGTGGCAATCGTCCCGTAGATGTGGCTGCAGCAGCTGACAGGCAGGCCATTGGTGGCCTGCGTGCCTAAAGGTATCACCCAGTCGCTGGCGTTGACTACGCCGCAGCACTCGAACTGAAAAAGAAAAAAGAAAACGGATTCAGTATGTTTTATTTTAAAGAGTAGTTAATGTGACGTCATTGGCCGGGGTGGTTAGATGATATGACGTCGTTCTGCGCATGATTCGCAGTTCCTATCAAGTTTTAATAATAATAATAATAATAAGGCGCGTATTGTGAGGAGGTTCGTCTCTGGAGCCCTAACTGCCGGTAGCCTGGACCCTGCTCCCGCTGCCGGTGGACCCCTATTTTTTATATTTTTAAATATGTATTTTGTTTTCTTTTTATATGTATTTAAAAATGTAAATAATATGATACAGTGTGAATAAAGGAGATAATAATAAATCATTTATTTCAGAATACATCCATATTTGACTTAATAACTATTAGGTGCATAGAAATTGTAATTCAAACCTATTTTGAGACATTGAAGAGCGGTCTCACAAACCAAAAAAAAAAAAGAGCTGTGCGTATGTACTATGCAATTCTTATGCGAATGCGACATGCTCAACAAATATCACGATTTTTAGATCGCGATCCAAATATCCTGATATTTATTGAACGTGTGGCATGCCCTTTATGCGTTTTTTTTTATAACAGACTAGCTGTGTCCTCACGGCTCCGCCCGTAGCCTATGTTACTCAGTGATAATGTAGCTTTCTAACGGTAAAAGATTTTTTTAAATCGGTCCAGGGGTTTTTAAGTTTATTCGTTACATACAAAAATACAAATCTTTCCTCTTTATAATATTAGTATAGATAGGTCTTAAATACACTTCATGTTAGGATAATTAAATCAAAGTAAGTAAAAGTAGGTAGTGTCTCACTTATTTTAAATCCATCGGCTTCCCCATAATTCATTTATTATGAAACCAAATCCTATTAGACGCACTGAGCTCTACTTAATATTCTAAGCTGGACCGATCATATTATGGGATTAATTAACGGTAAAAAGTATTTTAACACAACATAACATCACGCCTGTATTCTCCGAAGGGTTGGGCAGAGTATAGTAAAGCTTGCCACCACTAAAACAACGAGGCACTTTTTTTTAACTTGAAATAGCTACAAAAATCAAAATATGTTTGCGTGTACAGTACCATAGCATGTGTTGCGTGTTATACTGCGGATTTGAGGGTCATGGGATAATGTAAAAGAGCGTCCCATTATTTATGAAAGCCTTAACCCGAAGGCTTGGCTGACCACACCAACATAATTATACAACACTAGCGGCCCGTCCCGGCTTCGCACGGGTGGACATTTTCCCCGTTTTTGCAACATTTTTCATTTATGCTCCGCTCCTATTGGTCGTAGCGTGATTTTTTATAGCCCATAACCTTCCTCGATAAATGGACTATCCAACACAAAAATATTTTTTCAATTCCAACCAGAAGTTCCTGAGATTAGCGCGTTCAAACAAACATACTCGTCAGCTTTATAATATTAGTATAGATTTAACACTGAAAAGGTTATTTATTATTCTTTATTGCTTTAAATTGATATAAATATAACACACACATGACATAGCTTGATCTGCTCCACCAAAATTGTAAGTTCTGCAGATCAGCGTTAATCACCTCAATCTAATTAAATATTTTCTTTAGTGCTTACATAATGATCTTGAGATGAAATAATGGAAAATTGTGCCATCAACCGTTGAATTTAGTAAATAATGGAACCTGAAGAAAAAACATCATCATCTAACGGTTGCGTCAATAACGCAATTTTCACACACCAAGATGATTCATGATGTCTTATCTTATGTAATAAGTTCTGAGTGTTCTAACTCATCCATGGTGCCAATAGAAACTTTATTAGAGCCTATTTATATGTAAAACTGCAATTGTTTCATGTGACCACTTATTGCTATATAAAAAATATGACGTATATTTAGGATCATTTTAGGAACCGCGCGGATCATATGACTTGCAAGGTTAAGCTACGCTTGCCGCGGTCAATCTGTGGGTGGTGAGTCAGACCCCTCCGTGCCTCGGAGAGTACGTTAAACAGTTGGTCCCGGGTCTCATACGAATCCCTACGATAGTCGATACGAGTAGTCAAAAGCCCGAAAGAATGACTGGTCTAACCCTAGGATATCGGCATTACACAGTAACTTGGTTGGTTGGTCTGATGGCAGTCACTCCGTGTAAAAAACAGTCGCATTTGGTTTGACTGGAAGCTGTCTTAACATATTTGGGAAAAGGCTAGACAGTACAATTTAGGATCATTTGTTTTTCAACGATTTACAAACAAAACAAAAGGATTTTATTATTTCGTCTGAATAAAATCTGCAGCCCTTACCAATACCGTCACAATCTGTATTTTAAACTTAGCGTCTTCAGACAGCCGGAACTCAATCATGCTGAGGGCTACTGATATGCGATGGTCAAACCAGATGACGTTGGCAGCTTCTCTATTGAGACATTGTCTGAACCTCACATGTAGTCCAGTTATGTTTTTTTCTCAGTTACGGAAATTGGTACTGAAAGCGAAGATGGACGAAAGACTTGGTTTCATGACGCCATGAAGGATAGAACAGAGGTAGTCTGGCATTTGGGTGGTCCACACTGATGTGTTTACACTCTCAAGATTAATTGGATTGATCCAATACTCACATCTTCCTGCACCTGGTCCCAAAGCTTGGTGACCTCAATGTTCTTGTCCGGCCCGTACAGTTCCATGGTGGACAGGAGCTGCTGCTGCACCAGCGCTGCGGTGTTACCCTTCAAGGCGTACCCAGCGATGCAGGCCGATAGTTGGAACACGAACATCAGGATCATGGCGCCCGCAAACTGGAAATGTCAAATTGTATGATTAGATGGTTTGTTTCATCTGTTTATTTTGGGCTGCCGAATCTCATCTCGTGATTATAAAAAATGACTAGGGACTAAACACACTTATCAGCTTCAATTCCCATATTATACATGAAAAATAAGCATTTTGTATGAACATGCGCGTACGCATGCTTTCTCCTTTTCGCATCTATTCAGCTTTTGCAGCTAAAAGCACACAGTTTCACAGGTGATGGGCTGAGAGTGTCTAAAACCTGCTTTATGATTAGTCCCTATGGGATTATATTCCATAAGGACCCTATGGGAATATACCAAAACGTTGAGCAGTAGATACTCTTTCGCGGTAATAACAACATGTTGGGTGTTTGACAAGCGCAGTCATTATGCTAAAATACTTCACAACCGTGGAATGTCGTGGCCTAGGAAGAGGAACCCTAAAACAAGGGTTTTGTCGACTGAACAATAGACAAAATGACAATTGCTATTGTGTATATCGTCGCTGCGCAGTGAAAACCTCGTAATTGCAATGAACGTAATTTTACAGGAGGAGATAATAACTGCCTGTTAAAAAAAAGTATGAAGTGTAGATTATAAGGTTCTTCTGTTTTATTATCTATTCATCAATCTATTTCATCTTAGAGCTGTGCACGTTCGTTCTAAATATGCATTACAAGGTTTTTTACCCAACAAATGAATAACAAAAAATAAAAATGAATTTGTGCTTTACGAGGTTTTCACTGCCCAGCGACGATATCCCATTTTGTCTATTCTTTCGCCGACAAAACCCTTGTCTACACTGCTCATGCTACGCCTGCTGGAGACGTTATTGGGTTCTGATGATGAACAAAATAGGTTCAGACGATGTTAGGAATAAGGATCTGTTTTATAACTAAGTATCGGTATTACACAGGTTGTGTAGTTTTCTCAAGAGTTTTGCCCAACTACTGATCGTAAAGGGTGGGCGTGGGCTTATGTGAGTGCTATCATTATTGTTATCTTGACATTCATAAAGTACTTTGTAGAGTCTATTTAGAATACTTAAATGAATTTTAATTTTTCGATTTTGAGCTTTGAATCCAACGACGTTGAAATAAATAGACACGCTATCTCGTATAGACAAGATGTGCCAAATGCATTGACGGAACAAGGTTTTCAAACTACCGCTAGACAGCTGTTACGTTCCATGGCACTGTGGTTCCGGAACCACAACTCGTTGATACGAATGTTGTTCTTCTAAACAGCGCATCTAGTACGTATGCACGTATTATATCAATGTATGAATATTATGAAGACTTTCCTATTTTGAAACAAACCTGCATCCTAATCAGAAAAAAAGGTATAGTTGTAGTTTTTATTTGTCTGAAGATAATGCTTGATAACGTGAGAAAATTGTTATAACCTCCATCGAGAAAATTTATTATTACTCGTAGCAATTTAAAGAGAACCTCTTCAATGGTCATTCATTATCTACAACTAACTCTGCCCCCGTTAGCAAAAGGGCAGTATGTACCCAAAATCAATTCCTGAGAAAACGGCGGTTAAAGTTTTGAGTTCGATTTTTCGTGTCTGTACAGATACTTTGTAAATAATTACCTTTATGTTACATACATTTATAAATGGAGGAAAATATACGCTTTTTAAATGAATAATCTGAATTTTAATATTATGTATTTGCACCAATAAAATAATCAAAAAAAAAAATTCTGTAGCATTCTTCCAAGAAATTAGTACAAATCATTACAATAAAGGGCAGTAACTGACGTTGTTACTGCCCTTTGACTTAGCTTTTTTAATTACTTCACTTATGTATTGTGAAAGTAAAGATATTTTGCTAGCTTTGCTAGAAGTAAGAGCAGTATGTTAATAGTTTACTGCACTGTTACTTATGAAAACTATATTTTTTGTGAAGTAAGATAATATACTGCTCTCATTGGTAGTATTTTTGGATATTCTTAAATTCAAAACATTTGAAGAATACAGTACAACCCTATCCTACTGTGTTTTTAGTTATTAAATTTGCTTTTCATATGGTGTTTTAATATTATTACCTACAGTACCTAATATAGTAGTAATACTGCTCTTATGATTAGTAGAACAGAAAACCAAACAAAAAGAGCAGTAACGTTATGATATACTGCGGTTTAACGTAGTTGAACGGTTTAATTTAGGCTCATACTGCCCTTTTAATAACGGTTTAATTTAGGCTCATACTGCCCTTTTAATAACGGTTTAATTTAGGCTCATACTGCCCTTTTAATAACGGTTTAATTTAGGCTCATACTGCCCTTTTAATAACGGTTTAATTTAGGCTCATACTGCCCTTTTAATAACTAAAAAACATACTTGTAGTTTACATAGAACTATGAAACCGAAATGTGAAAAAAGAGCATTTAATGGGTAGTCTAAAGCAACAATTAACTCAATTTCGTAAAATTCACTACTTACTGCCCTTTTGCTAACGGGGGCAGAGCTGCTCTCCCGCGGCTGTGCCCGCGTAAATAATTTGACTACAGCGCCACCTATCGGATCCCAGCATAGCTACGAACCAGCGTCTCAACAAAACAAATATATTGTGTAAATATGACCGCAATCGGTAAAGTCGTTCTCTAGTTATGGCGTGACCATGGGAAATAGGGATTTAATAATATTTGGTCCTACTACTTACGCAGTAAATAGAACTAAATTACTTACCCACTAAATACTCTTTGAAACACTGTATCAATCTATTACGTCAATTAATTTAATTTAATTAATTTAATTTAATTAGCAGTGATAGTCTAGTGGTGGGACCGTTGGACTGCCAAGTCATAGGTCTCGAGTTCTAACCCAAGGCACGCACCTCTGACTTTTCAGATTCATGTGCGTATTGTATAATTATCACTTACTTAAAAACGGTGAAGGAAAACATCGTGAGGAAACAGGCATGTCTGAGAGATATTTTTCGACGGCATGTGAAGCCAAATCAGAGGCCCAAGTGCGGCACAAACTCTGACACCAGGTAAGTCACTAACCACACGAAAAGAAGAAAATTAATTTTAATTACTCAAGTCGTTAGTCATTTATCATAACTAATGCTTTTATTACTAAATAATCGGTTATTAGTGTCGAAATAATTTTGTCAACACTTACCTACATATTATCATAGGTATAGTAAAATAATATCATATCTATGTGTCATATCGATAACGACTGTATATATGTATATCTAGATAGATATAATATATAAATAGGTAATTCTATAAAACCTTTAAACCGTTTTAAAGATTACACAATCTTACAACACATGGTAATTAAACCAAATAAAAAATAACATGGTCTAGTGGTGGCAAGCGCAACTGCTGATCGTGAGGTCCTAGGTTCTATCCCCAGATCGGGCAAAGCGTTTAGGTTTTTCCGTATAGAATTCCTCAGTAGCAGTCCGGAGTTTGGGGTTGTGCCCAGTTGATGGCAATATGCTCGCCCACTATTACATGGGTTTAAACATAACGGTGAAATGAGGGTGTTACTATACACCTCTGCCCAATCCTGCGGGGAATACAGAGCGATTCAAGAGGAAGGTTTATATGCCCCACATTAGTATCTAAATTGCACCCGTGCAAAGCCGGGGCGGGTCGCTAGTTTTTTATATGAAATACTTGACTGACAGTACAGTACAGCTTTTGTCACGTGCCCCATCTCCCCACCCCCCGAAATCTCCCCCGGTCTTTGGGAGAGACCTATGTTAAGCAATAGAGGAGTTACGGGTTGATATGACAACCGAGGCGTGACATTCGGAACTGCATCCATACTTCACCATAACGAATGACCCATGACCGTATAATGCACTTTCAGTATTCAGGGTGGGTCACAGAACATGTCTGTAGGCTTGGTCTGGTTTCTTTATCTAATCTTTATGTAAAATATGATGTAAATAGGATATAATGTGGCAGGCAGTGGGTGTGAACATTGGCAAAAGATTCTTATGCGTTGACTGTTCAAAAACTAACGCATGAGTAAGACGATCAAAGCCGCAATAGCAGCCAATAATTACATATTAAATCTTTATCTAAACTAATAAAATAATTAAGTATGAAAATAAAAGTAATAGAAAAGAAAGAAAGAAAATATGAAGTTATAGAATACTAGGTGTGTCCTCACGGCTCCGCCCGTGTAACAAGTTTTATTCCAGTAATAAATATAGCCTATGTTACTCAGTGATAATGTAGCTTTCTAACGGCAAAAGAATTCTTGAAATCGGTCCAGTAGTTTTTAATTTTATTCGTTACATACAAAAATACAAATCTTTCCTCTTTATAATTTTAGTATAGATGTATGTAGTCGCCAATCTAACCTAATTTTAATGTGCTGATAATTTTCCTAATACTTAATTTATATGTTAGTACTAGGTATTATTGTATGCCTTGCAACACCCTTACATGGTCTATGTATGTTTGGGATAGCTATTCTATAAGTTCTCTGTAAACTAACATATCATCACGCCTTGTATTCCCCGAAGGATTCAGCAGAGATGTTTTAGTTCGTCCTCGTTTCGTCAGTTATGTTTAAGTCCCATGTAGTAGGGGGACGAGCAATCCATTAACCGGGCACAAATCCAAACACCGGGCTGCTACTGAGGAATTCCACACGGAAAATCCCAATAACACTTTATTGATGGGCCGAATAAGGGTTTCACCGAATACGAATATTCGGCCGAATGTTCGGTTAAAAGTTTACCGAACCGAAGATTCGGCCGAATATTCGGCAGGATATGGTGCGCTTTATCGAGCATTGCAAAAATCTAATCTATAGGTACATGTCGAACGCATTGAATCGCGCGACTCTTCCGACCGCTGATGCTGCTACCTCCGGATTGTTATTGTGTGATCCAGTTAGCGACAAAATATTGGGACGTGCATTTGTTATTGTGTATAAAATCGTTAAAACTCAGTAAATTGACTAAAAAACAATAAAATAAGTGGAAGGAAGAGGTCGAACATTTAAACATTTTTCCATGAATTTGACGATAAATGTTAAGACACACTTGATATGGATACAATTATGTAATTATACTACTTCATACAAACATAGAGGCAACTTTATAACGCAAGATTATTCGGTAAAATGTCGGCCATTTTGCCGAATAATCGGCCGAATACGAATGTTCGATAAAGCTGCCGAATATGCCGAATACCGAACATAAAACGAAGATTCGGTCCATCCCTAAACGAGACAGTATTCTATAAGTTCTCTGTAAACTAAAATGTGCAATAAATAAATAAATAAAAACACCTAACATAAGTTTACTTGGAGGCATACCTAATAAGTCAGTCGTCCATGAAAAAAACAGCGTACTTAATGCAACAAACTGCGTAATAAGTCTTGTTGACTCATGTACTACAAACAAAAGAAAAAGTAAAATAAAATTGTTTATGGCTGAAAAACATACTATAACAGTCACGCCTATGAAGAAGCAAGAAGTACTTATTAAGTGGCCACATGCTAACCCACGTTAATTAGTGCAGTGTCATCAGTTGGTCCAGCACGAACATTTGACGTTCTGTTCTGTCTAGCCTTTACCCAACTACGTTGGAGTCAGCTTTCAGGCTAACCGTATGCGGCTGACTAGGTACCAGTATTTTTAACCGACTTCCAAAAAAGGAGGAGGTTCTCAATTCGTCTGTATGTTTTTTTTGTTTTTAATGTTTGTTACCTCATAACTCCGCCATTTATAAACCGATTTAGATAATATTTTTTATTTGAAAGGATATACTTCCAGACTGGTCCCATTTACGAGGGGCTGCCTCAATTTTTGTAAGAAACCATATTTTTGAGACACAATAAACATTATATTATATTATATTTAAATTTGGTAAAGATCTGATGAAGAACTTCGGAGATAGACAATAGAACTCCTCAATGACGAACAGTAGGTACGCATAATGTAATGATGTGATTAAGTTACGAGCAGCGTCTTTAGCAGGTCCAACCATATTTTATAATTAAGGCCACTAAAACGAAAAAAATAAAAACCATTTTAACAAAAATAAAACCGACTTCAAAAAAACGATGAAAAGAATAAATTAATTACCATATTATAAAATTAACAGTTTCAGAAGTCGGTGCCTTCAATTTGGTTCAGCGTGGATTAGCATCGACTTCTAAAACTGTTAATTTTATAATATGGTAATTATTTTATTCTTTTCATCGTTTTTTTACACGGAGCGACTGCCATCAGACCTCCGCAACCCAGTTACTGCGTAATGCCGATATCCTAAGATTCCGATTGTTAGACTTTCGGGCTTCTGACTTCCCGTTACGACTGTCATAGGTATTCGTATGACACCCGGGACCGACTGTTTAACGTGCTCTCCGAGGTAAGGAGGGGTCTCGATGTGTAACGATCGGTCACCCATCCCGTGTCGTAAACGTCACGTATAGTGTCCTAAACGTATCGCTAATGTAAGCGAATTTTGAATCGAAAATACAACTGTCATATCGTCGGTCGGAATCATTACCGGTACAATTCAAATTATGCTGTTTTTAGAAAACCTAAGTTAAAGTTTTTAGATATTTTGAAAGACTAATTTTGTTGACATAACTTTTAGTAATCTTGATGTTTGATATGCCTACATATCGTAAAAACTACCTATAGTTCATTATGAGATTGTTACTAACTATGCAATATTTAAAGCTTTTTAGTAGTTTTTAGTAAATCAATTATTTCAATATGTTTTTATCATCTACTTTTAATTATTTTTTAATTGGATTGTATAGGTTTTCATTGCATGTACTTAATTAACTTGTAAATCTATTTGTAATTGCTGTGTACTCCTGTAACTGACAAATTCACTTTGTCTTCTATGTTATTTAATTCTATGTGCCTATGTATTAGTGAATAAGTCGTTGGAGTACCATAACAATAAATAAATAAATAGTCGAAAACGCATAATTTTGGAGATATTCCAGTAATGACTCCGAACGACGATATAACGTTTTGGTTTATTTTATTGCGACATGCGCAATATTGCATCATAGATAGAAATTAATAAAAAAATTGTACCTGTATGCATAACGAGTACGAGTACTATTTCCGATTCAAATCTCACTTATATTAAAGTTACGTGTACGTTGGTAACTCGACAGCATGCGTGCTAGACCAACTGAAAAGTATTTCTTTTGTAGGAAAAACTAAGTAGGTACTAGGTATAATCTTAGGTCGAAGTAGATACAAAAACCAATCACGGAACTAATTGTTTATGGACATAAAATCAACCATATATACATAACATAATTAGCCCATTACTGTCCCACTGCTGGGCACGGGACCCTTCTCAGAATGAGTAGAGTTTAGGCCTTAATCCACCACCAGTGTCGTAACTATAGGGTGTCAGGACTGGCAAAATGCCACGGGCCCCCGGCCCGACGTGGCCCACGGCCCAAGAGGCCGCAAGCTCAGAAGTAACCTAACATTTTTAACAAAATTATGTAAAAATTATAAATTTGTAATTCTGTTGGGTAACTACTTCAGTGATTTATTAAAATTAAATTACAACGTGACGTTTTTTACTGGGGCCCCATCCAATGAATTTGCCCGGACCTCCGGTGGTATAGTTACGCCACTGTCCACCACGCTGGCATGGTGCGGGTTAGCAGACTACACACACCATCGAGAACTTTATGGAGCCCTCTCACGTGTGCAGCTTTCCTCACGATATTTTTCCTTCACCGTTAACGCAAGTGATAATAAAATTCTGATCCGGACATGAATTCGAAAAGTCAGAGGTACGGGCCGGGGTCGAACTCAGACCCTCCTGCATGGAAGGCAAGCGTTCAACCGCTAGGATATCACAGCTTTAAAATGAACCACAATAGATAATACCTTTGCATATCTAAGAATTAAATTCGCAGACTTACTGTCCTACTATTGTAAGCAAACAAAGATAATTCCGATTGCAGATTTGATTATTATTGTCCTAAGTCCTATCTACAACTGCAGGTGCCATTTCCTTTACATAAAAACTTTTATACACTTCTTTGTTGACTATAGAAGATAATTATTTTATCGCAACGCTATCGTAGAGTTCCGACTTCCATCAATCAAGATCCTAGCACAGACTGCTGAATAAAAAGCCTCTTGTCCTCTCTCAAAGTGAAATTATATGGATAATAGTAGGTAGGTACCTACACTGCTATTATCCTGAGCTAAATGGTTTATGACGCAGAACCAACAATTTTACACGAGCAAACAATCTAATCATATATTTAATCCAGTTCCAGTGTTGACTGTTCAGCAAAAAATCTACAGCCTACCTATCTATTCACGGAACGAAAAAATAAAATGTAAACAACATTTGACTACTCTCCTGTAAAATCGATGAAAAATTCGAAACTTACTTGAATAAGAAGTAATTCAAGTAGATTAACATCACACAATTTCTTTTTGTTAGAAATTAATGTTATAAAATATTTTACAGAAAATATCTCTATTAAGAGTAGTCAAATGTTGTTTACATTTACCATAGCAACTCGTTCCCAGCTTAAGAGTTGTCAGGTAAACAAAATGTGTATTCAGAGGTAAAAATGCAACGACCCGGAAAATTCATTGCAGGCAAGACCCATCCGTGTTAAATAAACAACTCTCATTTGACACATCCCATCTTAAGTGTAGTTTTAACATGACTTGGGAAGTACCTGTTTAAAAAAAGAAGTTGTCAAATGCATGAAATTCTACTTTATGGTAGGTAGCTGCTTTTTGAAGATCTCTCAAATGAAAGCTGTTTATTAATACGGGCCTTAGTACCTGAACTCTTGTGTGTAAATTAAGTATGACAGCTATCGAAGTGCCACATTTACGTTTTAAATCTTCGTTTTGTTCATTTGTTTTGGTTAGAGGACTGCAAACTGTGTCTTACACCTGTGATATAGTCGCCGGAAGGTTTTGGTGTAGTGGGAGTAAGGGCCTAGCACCTTGCGTTTTTTTTAACGTATAATCTGTGAAGTATGGAGTTTCATAGAAGAGTGCGCACTGCGAATTATTCATCCCATACTGATTTACTTTTATTTATTTCATTCGCTGCAGTGAAAAAAAACGCACCGCTGTGCGCGCTCTCACTAATTTTACGCATGTACACTTAGTGCAACAAAAAAATGGTCACTTTTATTGCTTGTTATTATTCTATGGTTATTGCCATAATTTATTTTCAAAAATATGTCTGTTTAGGAGAAAGAAAGGAGAGGAATTCTCTTTTCTACTCTTGCCAAGTTACGTGCCGACGACTATATAAATCGTGTAGTATCAATGTAACTTGGAGTCACGACAAAAGGAAATCAAATGAAATATTTATATAGAACCTTATCAGTTGTTTAAGGTTACTCTTTTTATTTCTCATTACCAACGAACAACGTTTCTAATAATTTAAATCTAAGAATTGCACAATTATTAACATTATTTACTTTTATTATCGCTGAAGATTAGGTGCGTTGTAATTTATTGCTACTGACAGTTCCTTGGGACGTAACTTCGCTCGAATGTAGGGCAGGCGCCCGGTACTTTGAACAAAAAGTAAACTACGGTGCTAATTCCGTACATCCCAGGCCCGACATACGTCAACAACGGACATTCTATGTCAAAAAGACTATGTTCCGACAAATAATGATGTAATCTATCTCATGAATATTGTCGCAATCATGATAGTTGTGTTTACTTTCAAGCAGTGACGTAGCCTTACAGAATATTAGCATTACAGTGATAATGGCGCCAGAATAGAACAATAGGCTTCTGTTGATATAGGTATCATGTAGAAAATTTATGGCCAGTGATTATTGAGCGTCAACTTCTTTCTAATGTTTTTCAGATAGGCTTTATACTCCCGTAACATTAACAACATCTCAACTCAAATAAGAACTCCATGAACGATCAATTAACGTCAATGAATCACGAGAATCACTACAGTTTGCACAAATCAGAACACAGTTATGAGATAACAAGGCTTTCACGGCCATGTAATGACGTTTAGATAACAAATGTTCCACTTACCACCATGCTCATTAAGTAATTCTCCATGAAGGCTCCATAGAATCCGAAGAACGATATCAGGAATATGATGACACCAGTCGCAATGCAGAATGCTGGTAGAGAGAAAAATCTCTCTGATAGGAATGGATGGTATCCATTGTACGCCGATTGTACTGACCCGCCAACTGCTAGTATTATAATGCCAGTGATCTGTAAATATCACATGTGAAACTAATAACATGGAACTACCTGACGCAGTACAACAAACGGCGAATAACACACACACACTACTTACCAGAAACAAAAAATTGACCGTCACTAATGTGTATTTAACAGTAGTAAACAGTTTCGACCACATTTTGTTTTAATATATTTAAATTGCTACGTGGACGCTCGCGTGACAACTTCCACCGTCGTAGTTTTAACTGGCTAGAGATATTTTTATCACTATAGGTAGGTACATTAATCTTGATAAGGAAAACAAGCGGATTTATCTCATCGGAGACGAACGTCGCTCACTTTCGTACACGATATATTTCAAAATTACGTTACACCCTTTTGTTTGATACGTTATCAATTTTTGAAATAAAAATTATGATTTTATTATTTTGGAAATTATTAACAAAATGATGACGTTTATCATTAATGATTAAAAAAACAGAGAGTAATATAGTACACAATAGCTTCGCTCGCAATTTACAGGCGATATGACAAAATGTGTTAATTTTAACCCGCCACGATGTGCTCGTAACGGCTGCGATGTTAGTACTTACAGGTAGCGATAAGAAAAATACATAGGTACTTACAGTGTTTTCCAATTTAATTTCCTTTATTATCTGAACATTTTATTCGACGAGAAACTACGTCAACTGGCTTTTTGTTGAATAATAACGGTTATTGAGTAGGATCATTGAATATTTAAGGAAAATCATGCAGGTATTTCCTTGACGCAGGACTGCCTTCTTAACTTACGTCTGACTTAAGATGACTTAAGTTACATAAGATAGGTATAAGTATAAAATAAGATAGATACATGTAAGGTAGGTATGTGGTATGGGATATAAGTAGGAGGGGAATTAGCGCTGAAATATTGTCACCATTATTTAAAATTTTATTATTTGACGTCATCGTAGTATTTATTTAGAAATTAAAAAACTATTTTGCTGATTATAAAGTTGCACAACTTTATACAATATATATGTAATTATAATACTCATAATCAACATCTCATAAAACAAAGACTCATACTTACTTAATTTTTAATTAAAATACAGATTAAACAATGATTTGAAAATTATTTGCTAAAGTCTTCTTATAATAAAGTTTTAATTATACACATATTGGATTTAACTTTGGTACAATCAACTTCCTAAATTGTATTCACGCTTAACTATAGTAACTTAACATAGGAAAATAGACGCCCCTTCGAAACTTTTCTTCCATGGTAATTCATATTTATTAACAAACTAAATAAAACAAAAACCTAAAAGTAATATTTATTTAAGACTCCAATTCGACCTCTTCTGACCTCGATCTGTAAGCTAAGTAGCCGCCCATTATTGAAAGAAGCACCTGAAAAAAAAAACGTAGGTCATTACATTAGGAATCTATTCTTAAGGAATCTTGCACAATATAGCTTTGGTGAGCCACATTCCTACCTACGATTGTTTACGGTTCGGTCACGTGAATATTTCGGGATTGGTTGACATAGTTTCGGAATCAAAAAATATTATACAAGGTTAGTCGAAAAGGGGGTACTAAGCCGCAGGCCACGTAAAGTATCACTGATGACTATTCTAAAGAAAGTGTTAAAATTTCAAAATTCGATAGTTTTTATTTGCATACAAAAATATTTTTAATTTAGTTTTTTCAAAAAAATAAACAGACCTGCTTTAGTTATGAATTCAGAAAATTAAATTTCTAATCCGTGACCCCAAATATGACCTAAATTGTAAAAACAGCTGATCATAGCTATGGACAGATAGATTTTAGCATATTTTTTACGAAATCTTTGAAAGCTATTTCTCCTAAACTATCGAGTTTTGGGGAAAGTTGTAGAACAAAAGTTATCCCTTATTATGGGTACTTTAACACCCTTTCGGCTTAGTACCCCCTTTCCGACTAACCTTGTATAAACTTATATACTCCCGTATTCCCCTTAAACTTAAGGAGAAGATCTATAAAACCATGGTTAGACCTGCTGTCTTGTATGGATCGGAATGTTGGGCCACAAAAGGGATGAATGAAAGACAATTGCATGCAGCCGAGATGAGAAAAGAGGGATGTGTTGGTATTAGCCGAACCCGAATGGATAGAATTAGAAATGTGTATGTAAGAGGAAGTCTGAAAGTGGCGTCGGTGACAGAAGTTGTGTGGAAACCGGTTGTCATGATATGGGCATGTGATGCGGAAGAACGAGGAACATGCTGTGAGGAAAGTTTTGAGTACCTATGAATGTGGATGGTTATAAGAGTAGAGGAAGATCAAAGAAACGATGTGGCGCCGGTGACTGAGAAGTTGTGTGGAAACCGGTTGACATGGTATGGGCATGTGATGCGGAGGAACGAGGAACATGTCGTGAGGAAAGTTTTGAGTACCTATGAATGTGGATGGTTATAAGAGTAGAGGAAGATCAAAGAAACGATGTGGCGCCGGTGACTGAGAAGTTGTGTGGAAACCGGTTGACATAATAATAATAATTTATTCAAATAAAAACGTTCATAAAAAGTGTACATTTAGCCAACAGTAAAAGATTTTCCATACAATTATAATGCCTAAAAAATAAACTAAAACTAAGATATTATTATTATAGGTGGAAGTAATGGTGGTTCGGAATTGCAACGGTAGATAGCGACCAGCCCGATCTAGGTTAATTTAAACCTGTGTTTCAGGCCATCACTTTATACTGCAATTACTTTGGGACAGTAAAATTTAAGGTTAAACTATAACTACGAGAAAAAGCTTAATGGTATATTAATACCTAAAACTAAGCCTATGTAATTATACAAAAGTAAACACTTACGAGGGGATTAAATATCATCACGCCAAAATTTCTAGAAGTTGTTCTGTGTCTGTGTAATCGAGTATCGCTAAATATTCTGATAACATTTTGCTACATTTTTTAAACCTTACACTATTAGAAGCTTAGTACCTTGTTGAGCCTATATACATGGTATGGGCTTGTGATGCGGAGGAACGAGGAACATGTCGTGAGGAAAGTTTTGAGTACCTATGAATGTGGATGGTTATAAGAGTAGAGGAAGATCAAAGAAACGATGGATGAATAGTGTGAAAGATGATATGGCTAGAAAGGGGGTGACTACTAGATGACGGCTAATAGAAATGTATGGAAGAAGAAGACATAATCCGCCGACCCCAAATAAATTGAGATAAGGGCAGGAGGATGATGAGTTTAGGACTCAAACGGACTGTGCCTCGTGTTTAGCTCATGAGGCCCTGAGCAGACGACGGACTGCCGCGGGCAAGCATGTCAGTGGTTGGTATTGGTTGCCCGTTGCGACATGCGGCACGTGGTTGGTGGTTAGTTTTTGTCCACGGCAGTCTGCCTGACAGAAAGTCCGCCGTCTGCCCAGGGGCTAAGGGTCCCGATCGTGTCCGAAACTAGTCGAGCAATCCCGAAAAACACGCATGAGTAAACTGTAAACAAACATACATAATCTCGTACATAGTATGTTTTTTCTGCCTAGCCTTTTCCCAACTATTTTGGGGTCAGATTCCAGTCTAACCAGATGCGGCTGAATACCAGTATTTTACACGGACCGACTGCCATTAGACCTCCACAACCCAGTTACAGGGCAATGCCGATATCCAAAGGTTAGACCGATTCTGGCTTCTGACTTCCTGTAACGACTGTCATAGGTATTCGTATGACAACCGGGACCGACTGCTTAACGTGCTCTCCGAAGCACGGAGGGGTTTCGATGTGTAACGAGCGATCACCCATCCACAGACATACCGCGGCAAGCGCAGCTCAACCTCGCAATCTTATGATCCGCGCGGTTGGACCCACGAGTCACGAACCTCGGACATATAAACGGTGTAAATAATAATAATAATAACGTTTATTGGACAAAAACAGAGCTTAGCCTACTACACTTTCAATACTAAAAACATAACATATAAGAGGCTTCTAACCTAAATGAACTCCTGATTTCCAAACTAGGTAAAATCCTGTATCTCGGAAATCAGTGCTCTTCCAATGAATATAACAAGGACTCTTACTTAGATAGGGAGTAACTAAGATACATCAGTACTGAAGAAGTAAGACCACAATTAAATCATGTGAAAAAAAAAAAGAGAAAAATACAATAATAAATAATTGCGATAGTTAGGGTTTATTTTACAGCTTGACGATTTTGAAAGTTATGATAAGTGTTGTGTTGTATAAGATGTAGGAGTGTTGTGAAGTGTAGTGTAATGTATATTGTGTAACGTAACAACTTAGTTATTTCTGGACAAATAGTAATTTTTCGGTATTAGCATAGTCTAGGTCAATGAGCCAATTTGTAACAGTTGTTTTAAATTTGTGTTTGGTAAGGGGATACGTGTTTAGGACTAGATTAAATTTGTTGTAAAGATGGGCACCAAGAAAAGGAAAGAATCTCTGAGCAAATCTAGTGTGGCACGCTCTAGACACACCAACTGAATATTTTCTACGCTTCTGTAGAAATTTTAAGGGGTTATACTTTAAGGAACTATGCATTCTGAGGACTGTTTGTAGTATAAAAAGCTGCCTCACCGTCAATACTTCACCGGTTTGATAAAGGCTGGTTGTGGGATGGAAGAATGGTAAAAACAGACTTACTTTGAGGAGTGCTCTTTGAGCACGTTTCATTGAGTTTTACCGTAAAACGACATTGTTCACCCAAAAAAAAGTCGTTTCCCAACGACAATTTTTGCGTAGGGTTACTTTTTGATGTACTGAATGCATGGTTGACGGCTTCGTGAAGGGTCTTTTTACACCTTGTATTATGTACACATGCTAATTTGAAGTAGAATAGGTACTTCGGAGGTACTTATTACGTTTTGCTTCGTGTCCTATTAATCTATCTTACAAAATAATCCAGACATGAGCCGGTCAAACTGATCAGCGATATAGGTATGTACCTACTTGTAATTGAGTACGGTCAGGGCCAAGTAATTTTAGAGCATCTTAATTAATTCAATTGACACGACGGGGAATCCACCGACATTTTAGCGATGTAAGAGGAAAATTAATATCATCGGAGTAAGTACATAATATCATCAGTTATTTCTTTTTCTGTTTACTCTCACGATGCTCTTACATGAAGAATCCATTGTTAGAAAGAGACAGTATTTTTTTATCTCTTATTCTGTAGGTAAATGGTGTAAGTTAGGCCATAACACAAAGCTATTATTAAGTATTTCTGTAGACCATTGCTTCTTTTACAAGAGGACTCGCGGCTTATAACGCCCGCGCGGATCATACGATTTGCGAGGCTAAGCAACGCTTGCCGCTGTCAGTCTGTGGATGGATGACCATTCGTTACACATCAAGACCCCAGCGTGCCTCGGAGAACAAATTAAACAGTCGGTCCCGGGTGTCATACGAATACCTATGACAGTCGTTACGGGTAGTCAAAAGCCTGAAAGTCTGACAACTGGTCTAACTTTAGGATATCGGCATCGCCCATCAGACCTTCGCAACTGGGTTGCGGAGGTCTGATGGCAGTCGGTCGTGTAAAATACTAGTATTCAGCTACATCTAGTTAGACTTGAAGCTGACCCCAACACAATTGGAAAAAAGCTAGGCAGAACCAAAAAAATATAAGCATCAGATAAATAGGTAACAGCATAAGCATCCATCATCCCGATTCACAATCACAAAAGATTCATAGGTATGTACTAACATTACTGACCTGCAAACAAGTGGCAACCAGCGCACACACAGCAAGAACGTAGGCGTTGTAGCCCAACCACTCGCCAAGTTGGGTGAGGCAGCCATTAGGATACGCATTGGCAGTGGTGCACTCGAACGGAGAGACCGTGCCGTAGTCAATGTGGCAGCAGCTTACTGGGATCTGGTTGGATACCCAGTCGAAACGACCGGACACGCCGCAGCATTCGAACTAGAATAAAAGAATCGGTTACTGTTGAAGTTACCGACATAGCTCAGCGAATTAGCAAACTGAAGTGGCTGTGGGCTGGTCATATTTGCCGCAGAACCGATAACCGTTGGGGTAGACGAGTTCTAGAATGGAGACCACGAATCGGCAAACGTAGTGTAGGACGTCCTGCGACTAGGTGGAGTGACGATATACGTAGGGTAGCCGGCAGCGACTGGAGAAGTAGAGCCGAAGATCGGGCTCAGTGGCGTGCTTTGGGAGAGGCCTATGTCCAGCAGTGGACTAATGTAGGTTGATGATGATGGCTGTTGAGGTAAGAGGGGCTCGTAGCTAATTACCAACCGCGTGGATCTTACGATGTCCGAGGTTAAGCTGCGCTTGCTGCTGTCAGTCTATGGATGGGTAACGTGAGCCCTCCGTACCTCTAAGAGCACGTTAAAACAGTCGGCTCGGATGTCATACGAATACCTATGACAGTTGTTACGGAAAGTCAGAAGCCCGAAAGACTAACTACCAGTCTAACCTTAGGATATCGGCATTCCCTAGCTGGCAGTCGCTCCGTTGAAAATACTGGTATTCAGCCGCATCCGGTTAGACTGAAAGCTGACCCCAACATAGATGGAAAAAAGGGCTAAGTAGGCAGAACTGTTGAGGCTACCCTATACTTCATTTTATTGTGGAAGTGTCCAATGACCATACTTTAATTGACTGTGGAGTTGTGACTCATAGCAAAAAACACTGGTGTCCTAATAAAATCGCAATGCCGACCAAAAAGTAACATTGAAGACAATCGGCACAGTCCGACGCGCGCGCAGGTTCCCGCTCGGAACAAAATACTTGTATGGCCTACATACAGATAGTTGTACCCGGTCTGGGTGTTACCACCTACGATACAGCACAAATGTAAGAGAGGAGAAAAGGTATTTATGAAACAAAAAAACTACCTTTTATTATTTACATCACTATTCAGCGTAAATTCGCACTGATGAGATATTAAATTTAAAAGGAATTCATAGTAAATAATTTCATAATTTTGTTTGTGGTGCGGCCCTCTAAACTGAAGTCTATAGCCTACGTAACCAATACTTAAATACGGCCCTGCCGAGACCACAGTCACAATAACAAGAAATGAATAATTTGCAACAGCCACGAGCTACTTTAAGTCATTTAGTCAGCAAAAGAACTTATGAAGAGTGTTTTGCTCAGACTCTTTCGTCAGGAGTAACAACCTACAAATGAAGTAAGCAGAGCGTAGAACTGTAAAACTTATAAATTAAATTAACGACATACAAATGTATCATAACATCACGCCTATATTCCCCGAAGGGTTGGGCAGAGGTGCACAGTAACACCTTCCTTTCGCCGTTATGTTTAAGTCCCATGTAATACGGGGCGAGCTTATTGCCATCAATCGGGCGCTAATCCAAACTCTAATTCCACACGAAAAATCCCAATAACACTTTGCGCGACCTGGGGATCGAACCCAGGACCTCCCGATCAGCAGTCACGCTTGCCACCACAAGACCAACGATGCAGCTAACACATAAAAAAAGACAAATGTAACTTGGCAGAACTCACTCCCATCTGTAGATCATCCCACATCTGGGTGACTTCAATCCGTGTTCCATATTGCCGAAGGCTCTGCAGCATCGTCGAACTGATCTCCGAAGATACATTGTCGCTTAACCCGAAGGCTGCTATCACTATTGCGATCTCGAAGACCAGCGTCACCAGCAGAAGCACCACATACTGTAATATCGACTGGATTCATCATTTTGGGGGTCTTGGACAATAAATAATTAACATTGGTGTAAATTTAAAAAAAAGGCTGAATTTGCAGCACGCTCGCCAGGGGCCTGGATTAAGATAAAGATATCTAAGTTATTTGTTCCACAACATTTTGGAATGCCATTTATCGTGTTCATTTCAAATAGAAGTTAAACAAATCATAACTAAAACATACCATTTGATACCACAACCTGGGAATCTTACTCATTACCGGAGTTGCAAGCATGTAAAACAAAATTCAACATCAAGCTAAACCTTCAACTCTGAAGAGTTCCTGCATAAAACTTTATTTACTTTGATTGTTAAAGAATCTACTAGATAATTATATGACAGATGTCAATGTGTCTTCCAAACAGTAACACTTACCCCGGCGACGAAGTAAAACTGCTGCGAAATAGCGCTGTAGCATCCGAGGACAGATCCCAGTAGTATTATCACCCCCGTCGCCACCGCAAACCCTGATATCGTGAAGAACCTCTTCGAGATCAACTCATCGTACCCCGAGTATATTGCGAGGACTGTTACACCCGCGCAGAGGAGCATAAGTCCTGTGAGCTGGAAAGAGTAACCTTATTAGACATTTTTATTATCATTCATCAACAATCTGCATAACAGCTGTTCAAAGACTTCTCTTAAGTCTTTGAACAGCTGACTCACATCTTTCGTAGGGCCATCGTCATTGGGTTGATGCCCGCTGCCCCTCAGAGCGCGGCCTATGGGAAGTCTACCCCTTATCCGGAAAACGTCGTAAAATACGGCTATAAGGTAAACATATAAGTTCCCATAACTTTCCACTGTAGGCTTTCAACTTTTCGCATCGTTTCATCTTTCGTATGCGTCAACAGCTAAAGCTCAAGCTGAAGTATGTCTAAAATCATCCAACTTTTTGAGAATTGATGCTGATTAATAAATAAGTCCATTCTTCGTTGATGTGGTGATTTAGTTCTACCGCCAGCAACTCCCTAAGCCGAGATCCTAGTCCCATCAGGGGTCACTCTTAGTGTTGTTGTTGCTAGTAGTCATGATGTTAGTAGTATTAGTTAGCTTAGGTTAGGTATTTTAAGTTAAGTCTCGCCAATAACTGCCCGGTTATGTGGAAACGGTCCACAAGACCATCTACAAGCAGTCCAATAGAAAATAAAAGTAAATAATGTGGTTTTAAGTTCACCCCGACAAGAACGTTCAATGTCTTCGAAAGGAGGTCTCCCGGAAGGATTTTTTTAACATGGCCTTCTTATCGGTCCAGGAGTGGATTGCGATAGAAATTGAAAATGAAGTCCCAAAACAAGTTACAGATAAGCAATGGCGTAACTATAACATCAGAGGCCCGAGGCAAATGTATTGGATCGGGCCCCAGTAAAAATCGCCACATAGTACTTTAATTTTAATAAATCACTGAACTAGTTACCCAACAGAATTACTAATGTTGTGTGCATTTTAGTTAAATATCTAATAAGTTTAATTTTTAAAAGCCGTGTGCCCCCTTGGTCCGGGGGCCCGTGGCATTTTGCCAGCCCTGCCATTTAGTTACGCCACTGCAGATAAGTCTCTATTTACCTACTAGGTTTAAAACTTCGTAATTGGATCTACATTAGTAAAACTTGAGCTAAAATTTCTAACAAGCAAACATGTTTACCGGACCGCTGTCTAATCTTAGAAAGAAAACATGATAATCTGTGTTTATCCGTGACATAATCTTGTATTATCTGGGCCTCCTACAAGAGCAGTTTGATCAAATATGTATTTAAACTAATTTGCAATATTTATCCAGTAACAGTGCTGAACTATGTGCTCTACTGATCATCAAGGCCGCAGCCAGAAGTTTTGTTCGGGGGGGGGGGGGGGTTAATCCCTGAACAAGAAAATCAATTACAATAACGAGTGTCTACATCTTAAAAGTAATTTAATGGTCTAAGGTTTCAGGGGGGGGCTGGCTACGACTTTGCTGGTCATTAGGTAATTAAATATCTTTTAAGAATATTATTTCAGTAACGTGCACAAATAACTAGGTGCCTAATTCAATTCAAATCTTCGAAGTCAAATTTCGACAATTCGATCACGTCACGAGACATCAAACCCAGGTTCTCCAATAAATATACCTATCAGTTAGGTTTAGGTAGGTATCGATAAACAAGTCGTTGTTGGGGGGATAAACTGGCATTGAACTATTACGAGGCCAACCCATCAACTTACCAGAAAAACTCCATTCACAGCAGCTAACGAATATTTCACTGACTTCAGAACCTTAGGGACTTTGCATTTTAAATGAAAAGCCATTTTTTTCAAACTATGAAAAGACAGGAAAGGAACTTAAATACATGTAGATGCCCACTGAATATGATATGTTAACTGAAAAATGAGATGATGCATTATCAATCATACACAAGCCAATATCTTCGTTATCTCGACATATCCATCTTATCTTAGAATATAGAAACTACAACTCTTAACATTCGTGGTTCAAAATAAATTGTAGGGCAAGCAGATTAGACGAAGGACAATATCCTAATATTTACAAAACTAGATAAATAGGTAAATGCTAAGTGTAGTGTGTAATCCTAGCAACATTATGAATTTATATTTCAGTTTAACTATTAAGTTATATCGTTTTGAGTATCGTAATAAATAAATATCGCATTCTACCTTATACATAAGTATTACACAAGTACAAAAATCAATAACTGATCAACCATAACACCACTTGGGTCTAAAAATAAGTACAAATAATGTTGATGCTTTGATTAATTAGTTAATACATTTTTATTTAATTTTGCGCTAATTACCAACAAAAACCTACCATTTTGAGTTATGAATTTAGAGCGCTAGCAACCTTTTCTTAATAGTAGATTTACTTAAAAGCATTCATGGCAACACAGACACTCGTTATTTTCGGCGCATATTGGACGTGATTTTGTATTGGTTGAGTGTTGTATTGTTTTATCGCAAAAGATAAATTTTGGCGGTAAGCTTTGTTTTGGTATAAAAATAAACGAAAAGCGCTATTGCATAGCTATTATTATAAATCTATTAAAAGTTTAAAAATTAAACAAAGACTGAGTGATTCACCTGGCTGCCCGTGTCGTCAACAAGCAAAAACTCCAATCGATGTTTACCTCGAACGACCGTATGGGGAGAAAGGAATTAAAATATTAGTGTTTTTTGTTCCAGATCTAAATTTTTATAATTAGATTACAAGACAAGATTTAAAAATGGCTATTGGCGCAGGAATGTCGTGTGTGAAATATCTACTGTTTTGCTTCAATCTTTTGTTCGCGGTAAGCATTTTTTTTCTTGAAGGCTTTAATGTACATATGTTTAACAGATTCTGTCGTTGTTAACCTTTTTTTAAGGCTAGGCTCTCGAAAACTCTTTTTCTTATTGAAAGTTGCGTGCATATAAACTGTGATATAAATACTGTTCATTCAAATATAGATACTTACGCCGTATCTTAATTTGAATATTACTCTTTGAAAAATTAAAAGACCATGAAATTAACACAATGTACCCAAACTAGCTCACACCATTATGTTATGACTCATTACTTGGATACAATTGCACAACTTAAAGTGTTATTTTTTGTGTGATTTATAATAAAATAAACTATTTATGGTATTTTAAGGCCATTTTAAAATTAACTGAATAAAATTATTTTACTTATTCAGCTTAGAAGCTGTTATTTTTTTTTTAATACCTACCATAGTTTTTGAATCTCAATTCTTATTACTTACCTATTAAACAATTTACCTGCTGATTCTGGACCACTATTTTGCCCTGGAATTTTATCAAAATTGATTCACACACAATTTTTATTTATCTTTTGTTGTTCTTTGCTATAACTATTTTCTTTTTCTAGATCACGGGACTCATAATCCTGATCGTTGGCATCAAAGCTGAGATCAACTCGTCCCCTTACATTGACCTGACCGATGAGGACTTCTACACATCCGGACCCATTGTTCTGATCATCGTTGGAGTGATTGTGTTCATCGTCGCCTTCTTTGGATGCTGCGGTGCTGTCAAGGAAAACCACTGTATGATAGTAACTGTGAGTACATATCATATTTAATATACACATAAGTATTTATAAATGAAACCACAATACAGGACAAAAACTAGGGTGTGCTAACATTTAAAAAAAATGTTTACATGTATTCTTGCTGAACTTTAATCAGACAGGCAGACACCCTACACCTGATCTGATGTGACAGTATTGAATTGCCAGAAGGATAGAAGAATGAATTAATATTACTTATATTCTCTTCTGATAAAAAAAAATATTTCAAGTCAAGTAGTTACTTAGTATGTTATGGACCATTATTGATCCTGGGCAATGATATTTTATACTATAGATATGTTACTTCATAGAACATGGCGTTTCCTGTGATAATAAAATAAAAACATTTGACTTATGTTTAAGTAATACTTAGATAAGTACCGGCGGCATCTATTATTATAGGTAGTCAATATTTTAGTTTTACTTGGATCGAAATAAAACGACGACGAACATCTTTACGATCACAGTATGGTCAAACAACGAACTACCTACTAATAATGCCAATTAACATTTGCGGGTAGGGTGAACTAAAGACAAAATTTAAAATCGCAAAAATGGAATCGATCGTTAGATCCGAAACAGTTCCGTGGTTGGAAAACGTGCGATCCGTCAGCCGAATCTTCTTAATTCGTCTTTGGGAGTCGGCCCCCAGGGCGGCCAAGACATTTCGGCCGTACTGTACCTACTTAGTTTGCTGCCTGCCATTATCTTTAGATAGTATAAAACAAAGTCGCTCGCGCTGTCCGTACGCTTGGATCTTTTAAACTACGCAACGGATTTTAATGCAGTTTCCAGCAATAGATAGAGTGATTCAAGAGGAAGGTTTTATAGCCCCACATTAGTATCTACATTGCACCCGTGCGAAGCCAGGGCGGGTCGCTAGTATTATTATAAACCAAACTGTTTATAACCGGTAAACTGTTGTCAACTATTTGTGTGTGATTCAAGGAAGTTTGTTTGTGGTTCTCGTCTGTACGTGACATACTGCTGGTTATTTCCCGTGACTAGGTATACCTACCTACATCGCGAAATGCTAACAATTAGAACAAGTCAGAAATAACTTAGTCGTAAACGAGTTCCATTTCAATATTATTATAACTTTTCGCGTGGTTAAATGTCATTATTAATATCAAGACTTATTGCAATATAATAGCATGAAGCTACGTAGGTACTTGTGTCTTTTTTTTAAATAATGCTTCGCGTCGGCATTATCGATGCAGGCGGTACCAACGCACCTATTGTTCTGCTCGTCCCATTACCGGAACGAAAAGCATGAAGAACTTGTTATAAGTACTTCCTACTCGTGCAACCGGATTCCGTGTTATTCAACGTTTTCTCCGTCGCGACTCTCGATAAAATGTAATCGATATCATCACCCTTGAACTAAACTAATAAAGTTGTCATCAGTTTTATATTAAAAATGTTCGATCGTTTATGAATCACGTTTGTCTTTTCGCCCACTCTTCTCTTCCGCCAGAATATGAATTTGTTAGATCACAATCGGTCTCCTCGAATATTGATTTTTACACCCATATTCTAAGACGTTCCTCCAAAACTTTTTCGACTCATACTCGACTCAGGACGGCTTCGAAAACACCTTCAAAATTCTATTCTTAGTTTCGAGTGAACTTTGAGGGCCCTCGACTGAGGGCTCCTCTAAATGAGTCGAGGTAGAGTGGAGTCATTACGTCATAATTTTGTTTATCTGCATCGCGCAAATAACGCCGCGAAAAATAGTTGTAAGGATTATCGTAAACATATTCGATAGTCTTCAAAATTAATTTTTGTTACATACGAACTTTGACACTTCCTTCCTTAAGGTAGGTTCCAAGGTACCTTGAGTTTGACAGATGATTCCTTACCTCGACTGAGGAAAAATCTCGAGTCGAGGACGTTTATGTCAACTATAACTACGGATGGTAGTGAAAAAGGCTGAGTCGAGTTGAATAAGTTTTGGAGGAACGTCTTAGAATATGAGTGTTAGTCTATGTGGATTCGGAAGTAATATTAGCCTAGCGGTTGAATGCTTGCCTTCCATGCAGGAGGGCCTGTATTCGATCCCGACCCGCACCCCTGATTTTTCGAATTCATGTGCAGATCTTAAATTGATTATCACTTGCCTTAACGGTGAAGGAAAATATCGTGAGGAAACATGCACACCTGAGAGTGTTTCATAAAGTTCTCGATGGCGTGTGTAGTCCGCCATACCGCACCAGGCCAGCGCGTGGTGGACTAAGGCCTAAACCCTTCTCATTCTGAGAAGAGGCCCATGCCCAGCAGTGGAGCTGATTATGTTAGGCACCGGGATTCGGAAGCTGTCAAAGGTTTTCGCGCCAACACCTTCCGAAACTTTACATAGTATAAAACAAAGTCGCTCCCGCTGTCTGTCTTTCTCAAGTATGCTTAGATCTTTAAAACTACGCAACTGATTTTGATGCAGTTTTTTTTAATAGATAGAGTGATTCAAGAGGATGGTTTATATGCCCCACATTAGTATCTACATTGCACCCGTGCGAAGCCGGGGTGGGTCGCTAGTACACTATACACTTAAAATAATACAATGCAGTAGGTACAAGTTAACCCAATGCCGTCATTATTAACGGTATTTCCGTGAGCCATACCCCATTAAAATTCTATTAAGAACTCATTAATTAACAAAAAAAAAACTATTTAACTGTTTGCAAGCATTTTATTTAAATACCTTCATAGTTCATTGTCCGTAAAGTCCTTTAAACCAATATTTAAAAATGTTAACATTCACAACGTGATTCGTGGTTGTCAGTTGTATATTAATCAACCAGTTGACTCGCGCCAGCCTACGCCCGCATTTCTTTGCGGAATATATTACTACAATACATTTTGCAAGTATAAGATCCTTCTTTTTTTTTTCTACTGCATTTTTAGCCACGCTATGTGTAGCCAAACTCCTTACCCATGGCCCATGGCAAACGGTAATCCAAATACTAGAATAGTGATATACAAGGTTAGTCGGAAAGGGGGTACTAAGCCGAAATGGTGTTAAAGTACCCATAATAATGGATAACTTTTGTTCTACAACTTTCCCCAAATGTCATTAATTTAAGAGAAATAGCTGTTCAAAGATTTCATAAAAAATACGCTAAATTATATCTACCCTCAGCTATGATCAGCTGTGTTTACATATTAGGTCATATTTGGGGTCACGGATTCTAATCCGTGACCCCAAATATGACTGACATGACCTTCTAAGGTCCATGTTCTGAATTCGTAACTATAGCAGGGATGAGGAATTTTTGAAAAATCTAAAATAAAAATCATTTTGCATGGTCTTTTTTTAACGAATTTTGAAATTTTGTCACTTTCTTTAAAACTATCATTGGTGATACATTAAGTGACCCGCGGCTTAGTATCCCTTTCCGACTAACCTTGTAGAATCGCTTACATGATTATAAATGACATCTACATACCGTCATTCCAAAATAAAATACGACGATTTAACGATTATATTAGAGTAGGATTTAATAAAAAACTAATGAGTAGTTGAAATAGTCATTACTGATTAGTAATAATCGCGAGGTTAGATACGCAATGACTAAATTACCACAGAACTGCATTCCCATGAGTTATTAGTCAACTAAAGTCAAGTGGTTTACTGTCATACGGGATTGAAGTACTTACCTACCTATAATCATGTGTAAAAATAGTGTTATTATAAAATCACACGCATAATAAAAACAAAAAATTCAATGATACATAAATGTGAGCGAATGTCAATTAATTACGAGGTCAGACTTATCTCACTATTATAAACAAGGTAATCTGAGAAAATAACTTCAGTAAGTAGAACCTACTTGTATTGTGATACAAAAGTTATAATAGTAGATTTTTTTATCTCAGCTCCTGAAACTACTTTAATAAATAAATAATAAAATAAAATCATTTTATTTCGGACTAGCTGTGTCCTCACGGCTCTGCCCGTAGCCTATGTTACTCAGTGATAATGTAGCTTTCTAACGGCAAAATAATTTTTGAAATCGGTCCAGTAGTTACATACAAAAATCCAAAAATACAAATCTTTCCTCTTTATAATATTAGTATAGACAACTACGAGATCCATAAATTGTTAGTAACAGTTTTGCACTTAAAATACTATTGTTAGTAACTTAAACTAAAGACGAATGAATGCGAAGACCACCCAACAGCTAGACACCCAGAAACTATGGAACAAGTCTTCGCACAAATTGCCTTATTATAACGGAGCAAGCATCTGTCGCCACAGCCTTCAGGATGCTATCGTGGCTGCCTCTTACTCTGCTCAGGAGTGACGCCGTTTTATAGCGAATGATGGCATGAAATCCATCGGTTTGGGTTACCGTGAACATTTCCGAGGCCGTCGCAACAGCATCCTAAAAACTTTATTATATTGGACGCGTAGAACATCCAGCGGCCTTTGCGAGTAGTTGACCCAAAGATTACCGGTGTAAAAACTCTGACATCTACTTTAAATGAGCACGTAAAAAGTTACATAAACTGGAACGTGCATTTCATTCGGCGTCGAGCGCTCCTAAACTCTTAACACAACGTTCGTTAGTCCAGCATACATTCAACAACAATGTAACGCAAATTGCAATTTTATTACATAACTAGACTTCTAGTTCTATCACATGACTATTTGTGTGCAGATGAAGTGGGCATGTACGTATGACGTGTTTTATGCAACGAAATCATATTTGCTTCATCGATACGATAGTTGTTAGTCACTATATTAGTCACCACCATCGATATCTTGAGAAAATCCATCGAAAACCTTATCGATTGTAAATAAAAAGCTAGCCTTAATTCCTTTGTTAATCTCCGCTCCAATTTCAATAATCTACGCCGAATAAATTCTTACAAGTAATTGAGCAACAAATAAACAAACACACTAATTTATACGACAGCCCTACGGTCAATTGGCCGAGATGGAGTCAACCTGCGACCTTTGACACGCGACTGTCATCTCATCCAGTTAAATGGCCACATCCTTTCCTACTTATAACCAACTATTATATCGCTGTGTTCCTAATAGGCTAAGATTTCCAACCACCGCTAATAGCGTGGTTAGCCAAAGTCTCTGTTTTCGTAAGCGTCGAAAGGTTGTGACCCAAAGATGTGCAAAGGCCAATATATTATTAGCCTGTACTTTAAATTTTAATTAAAATTCTAGTGTGAAGGACACGAAATTACTTATTACTTCAACGTTCTGTGAAGTGTTTGTAAAATCACTTCTCAGACTTTCGGTTCTGGGAAGTTTGTATTTGATTTTAGTTCTTGGAATTCATTTGTCATTATTATCAGTAGTAAAGCGACCCAGACCTCCGATCCGAGCGATACAGACCTCCCCCAGTCTTGCATGACGCATCTTTTAAATAATCCATGTAATGCGCTATGTGACAACTTTTGTCACATTTGAATTTAATCTTCACTTAACTCCATCAACGACTAAAAACATTAGCCTAACAATCACAATGACGTCACACTACGCACGCAGTACTAAGTGGTCGCGTTAGAAAAGTCTAGAATGTGAACAATGGTTCAGTTTATATCTAGTTGAGTCACTTATATGATGGTATGTTATCTTCCTATTGTTTTTCTAATAGCTTCAACTGCACTTCGAGCAATGACGAATATACCGTGCGAGATAAATTGTGAAGGAAAAAAACTCTTTACAAAAGATAAGAAATGAAAATACAAAAACGCGATATCAACAACAATAGTCATTAATATTGAGACTAAGACAAATTTAACTGTTTATTTAAACTGGAAGTATCCGTCCCTCGGAGAGCACGTTAAACAGTCGGTCCCGGGTGTCATACGAATACCTATGACAGTCGTTACGGGAAATCAGTAGCCCGAAAGTCAGACAGCCGGTCAAACCTTAGGATATCAGCATTGCCCTGTAATTGGGTTGCGGAGATCTCATAGCAGTCGCTCCGTATAAAATACTGGTATTCAGCCTCATCTGGTTAGACTGGAAGCTGACCCCAACATAGTTGGGAAAAGGCTTTGCAGAGACAGAGCATTTAGACTGGAACTAATTTAGTCAGCACTTTACAACAGGATTGACACACAAGATTGTAAAAACCACAGTATGTTAGCTGTCCATAGTAATTATTCCGAAATTATCTATACTAATATCATAAAGCTGAAGAGTTTGTTTGTTTGTTTGAACGCGCTAATCTCAGGAACCTGGCTTGAATTTAAAAAATATTTTTGTGTTGGATAGTCCATTTGTCGAGGAAGGTTATAGGCTATATAACATCACGCTACGACCAGTAAAAGCGGAGCATAAATGAAAAATGTTGCAAAAACGGGGAAAATGTCCACACGTGCGAAGCCGGGACGAGCCGCTAGTAATTGATATTTACTAAAAATTATCTAGAAAAACTTTTTTTAAATCCTAACGTTGCATATTTCTGTGAATTTCGACGAATTTCGACGTTATCGGCACAACGTATTAATTATTGTATAATTAATCAAAACCATTACTACAACAATGTACGGACGTGATATCCAGATAAAGTAATTGGGTTTAGTAATTCAGTTAAATGTTGTTCAGCTGACGTTGGTGTTTCCTGTTCATTATTAACACAATTACAAAAAAATATGTTGTAACCACATCATCACTGCTAGCATGTTGACGATTTAGCTTAGCTGGTGGTATGATTAGGCTGTGACTTATAAAAACCTGATGTTCTGTAACCTTTATCTAGTCTACAAAAAAAAACAGGTTCTCATTCTTTTGACTGGACTTTCCAGTTTGGACAAGATTTGTTACGTGGTCTACATACATTGAACTGGACATAAATCGTCTAATTATTTCAATAATTCGGTAGATGACATTTTTTTTATTAATTGGCTTATAACTTTTCCAAAAAATATAGGCAACAGTGAAAAAAACAATAAAATATATAATAAAATGCCCAAATTATAAGCGATTTAAAATTGTTAATAGCCAGAGGCCGTACTATTGAACGATGACGTCATTGTTCAAAAACTTCATAGTAACAGGACATTTTTCCGTATAATGTCCGTTTCGTGCGACGAGGACAGAAAATGCGCCATTCAAAAACTTGAAAAACGTGTATCTCCTCCATTTTGAGATTGATTTAATTTAATTTTTTTAACGATGTTTTCTTTCCTTTATTGATATAATAAAAATTAAATTAAATTCTTCGTAATTTTTTAAAATAGTCTACTAGCGAATTCTAGATATCTGTCGAAGAAAGTTTATAAAACGATTTTCTACTATAGGTAATTATATTTATAGTTTGGCGCACTCCCATTCCCAACCCTTTTGTTAACCTGTCTCCAGCTGTCAAAAACAGAAAACTTGGCGAGGCTGCTCGGAAATAAACTATACATCGGATATCAGTAGAATCGATACGAAATACATTTTTTAGATTGTTTGTAGAACAACGTGCACCTATGTCAATGACCAGCAAGCCTAGTATACATGTGCGCCTAGTACGAACATTTGACGTATAGTAAACGTATCGCTAATGTAAGCGAATTTTGAATCGAATATACAACTGCCCTATAACATTTTGGTAATTTTTTTGCGATATGCACAATTTTTATCTTTCGCAGATGTGAATAAAGTTCTGAAAATAACGTTGCTTAATTGTGTATCCGTTTGTACCTACCCTGAGTTTTGCTATATGTTGTTAGACTTTAGAGAATGAGTATTCAATAATTAGTTTTTTACTACCTCGTTGATCTAATGGTGGCAAGCACGACTGCTGATCGTGAGGTTCTGGGTTCGACACCCAGGTCGGGCAGTGTTGTTGGGTTTTTCCGTGTGAAATTCCTCAATAGCAGCCCGGAGTTTGCATTTATACCCGGTTGATGATAATAGGCTCGCCCCCTATTACATGGGACTTAAACACAAAGGCAAAATAAGGATGTTACAGGCGTGATGTTGTTAGTTTTTTTTTGTTTTTCTATTATAAAGAAACTAGCGACCCGCCCCAGCTTCACACGGGTGCAATGTAGATACTAATGTAGGCAATATAAACCTTCCTCATGAATCACTCTATCTATTGCTGAAAACTGAATTAAAATCCGTTGCGTAGTTTAAAAGGTCTAAGCGTACAGACAGCGGGAGCGACTTTGTTTTATACTATGTAAAAAAGAAATAGTCTTTCTCGTTTGCGGACCGATACATAGCATTACAATGACAGCGCTCTACTAATTCACAGGGTCCTACTTATCGCTATGTAGGTACGTACTTGTTGACTGCAATATGTCGGGTACTGACCGATAAATTCTATGAAACAACTAACAAGCGCTGTTTGTTTTATTTTATTTATAAATACGAAAAATGAGTCAGTGTTGTCTGCGTGACGTATATGTATAAAGTTATATCTAAACGTGTTAAAATTAAAGTCTGTTATCAATGTAGAATACCTACAGAAGTTGTTTTGACAGTAATAATGCGTATTACTATTTGCAAAAACGTGGCAAGGTGTTTATAAAGTTTCATAAGGTACATAACATAATTAATTAGCCCATTACTGTCCCACTGCTCGGCACGGGCCTCTTCTCAGAATGAGAAGGGTTTACGCCTTAGTCCAACACGCTGGCTTGATACAGGTTGGCAGAGTACACACACCATCGAGAACTTTATGGAGCCCTCTCAGGTGTGCAGGTTTCCTCACGATGTTTTTCCTTCACCGTTAACGCAAATGGGATTGAACTCACATCCTCCTGCATGGAAGGCAAGCGTTCAACTACAAGGCTATCATTGCTTTTTAATTACGATAAGTAATGTAATGGAAACCAAAGCACCAAATCCACTAGCCTATTTTACTGCGTAAGTTGACTTGTGAAATTAACTTCCGAGCTGTGGACACAACCGCAGCAAGTCGATTTGTACAAGTTTTACCAACTTAGCGAGCAATGAAGTAGGTAAAAACTTGCGTAGTAAAACGTGCCAGTGAATTTGGCGCTTGACATCTTGTCCAACGTTCAAGTACCTAATTCACACATAAGTATCTCAATGGATGTTAATTAACAAAGGGGGGGGGGGGGTGCTTGGCTAATTACCAACCGCGCGAATCATACGATTTACAAGGTTAAGCTGCGCTTCCCGCGGTCATTCCGTGGATGGGTGACCGTTCGTTACACATCGCGAGAGACCCCTCCGTGCCTCGGAGAGCACGTTAAACAGTTGGTCCCGGGTGTCATACGAATACTTATGACAGTCGTTACGAGTAGTCAGAAGCCCGAAAGTCTGACAATCGGTCTAGCCTTAGCGTATCGGCATTGCCCAGCAACTGGGTTGTGCAGGTCTGATGGCAGTCACGCCATGTAAAATACTAGTTAGACTGGAAGCTGGCCACAATATAGTTGGGTAAAGGCTAGGCAGATATATTAACAACTACATACATACATAAACTCACGCCTTTTTCCCATGGGGGTAGGCAGAAACTATAGAACGCCACATGCTACGACTCTTACATACCCCTTTCGCTTCATCCACATTCATACATCAACAACTAACAAACATTCAATAAGAGTTTCACTCCTACATGAAGTATCTTTACAAAGTTTTCCTTCTAAAGAAACTACTAATACCTACTATAACTATACAGGGGGTGTAAGCGAAATCATGTAATTCTTTTAAACCTTGTGATGTACTGATGACATAGATTAACCCTGAACAGGATACATTTGGACTAATTAAAAAAAATATTACAAGAAGTAAACATGACTGTTCTTAACGAGGCATTTTAGTGCCCCGGCTCAAATAACTGCGCGGCGAGCGATAGCCACGCAATTCGCTCGGGGCGCTAAAATGTGTCCCTTTAAGAATACATGTTTACTTCTTGTAATTTTTTTGTTTATTGCATTGAAAACTATCCCATGCAGGGTTAATCTATATCAGCAGTACATCACGAGGTCCAAAGGAATTCAATGATTTCGTTTACATCCTGTATACCTACCATGGGTGGCCAACCAGTCGATCTCAATCGACCGGTCGATCGCGCCTCTTAATCCAGTCGATCATGGCAAGGCAAAGAAAAATATAAGTTGAATGAAGAGGTACTGATTATGTAATTGTTAGATCGCACAGAGTCTACTCAGTAAACAGTAGATCTTGGGTCGAATCAAGTTGGCCACCCCTGCTGTATACCTACTAATATAATATCACAGTTAAATACCAATTATTCGACATGTAAAATGTCAAATACTTCGAAAAATCTATAAATAGTTAAATGTCAGAACTTAGAATCGGTATCTAATTACATTTACAAATCATTATGATAAGAAGTCAATCTCATTAATAAGCCAACAGACAATATGTCATTTGCATCACCGTCTTTTGTTTAAAGAAATATTTAATAGCCCAACAGCTGGAAACATCTCACACAATTCGTTCCCTCTAGCTTTTTCCCAACTATGTTGGGGTCAGCTTCCAGTCTAACCAGGTGCGGCTGAATACCAGTATTTTACACGGAGCGACTGCCATCAGACCTCCGCAACCCAGTTACAGGGCAATGCCTATATCCTAAGGTTAGACGAACTGTCAGATTTTCGGACATCTGACTTCCCGTAACGACTGTCATAGGCATTCGTATGACACCCGGGACCGACTGTTTAACGTGCTCTCCGAGGCACGGAGGGGTTTCGATGTGTAACGAACGGTCACCCATCTACGGACTAACCGCGGCAAGCGCAGCTTAACATCACAAATCGTATGATCTGCGCGGTTGGTAATTAGCTACGTGCCCCTCAACATATCACACACAATTCTCACATTCTAATTACACAATAATAAATTGTTATATTAAACATTATCATGAAATATTTTACCGTTCATCGTGTGTTGTACTGTGAGTCAGATCGGAATCAAAAATATCCCGCTTGTGAATCATCAGCCTCATTGTGAAGCAACGCTCATGACACTAGTAATTGATACAGTGTATGTATTTACCGCAATACACGGCTTTGGATCATGGAATTGTATACAGCAGGGGTAGCCAACCAGTCGATCGCGATCGACCGGTCAATCGCGGCTGTTAATCCAGTCGATCATGGCAAGGCAAAGAAAAATATTGTTGAATGAAGAGGTACTGATTATGTAATTGGTAGATCGCACAGAGTCTACTCAGTAAACAGTAGATCTTGGGTCGAATCAAGTTGGCCAAGTTGGTATACAGAATGGAAAATTTTGAAAATTATAACGGTACTAAAGGTCGACCACGGCTTCGTCCGCGTGGGTGTCGTTTATCGTGGTAGCCTGTCCTTCTCTGGTTCCAGACTATATCTGTACTAAGTTTCATCAAAATCGGTTTATTAGTTTAGTTGTGATGAGGTAATAAACAAACAGAGTTACTTTCGCATTCATAATAGTAGTAAGGATTTTCTATTCAGTTCTTCCATAAGTTTAATATTGCTTCGTAGAGAAATAGGTAGAACAAAACTCTTACATGTAGACCTCTTTTTCTGTCTGTCTGTTAATGTTGAGTGTCAATCCTCTTGAAAGACAAACAAATTGAAGATGTTTAGCACATAGATCAGGTTGATACTTTCCTAGTTCTTGGAGCATGTCTAAAGCGGCGCTCTTTTGAAGTTCAGGAGAAAGCAAATCAATGTAAACATATTTTAAAATGCATTTGCTGTAGCTTAAACCCTGGTTATTTATTTATTTATCCTCATTAAATTGTATTGGGGTTTACTGACTAGAACTCGTTTAAAAGAATACACAGATTACCTAATTAATATAAGCGTACATAATGGGTACGTTTTTTAAGATAGCTAATTGCACCGCGCTCATGAACGTCTGGTTGCACCGTCTCAATCGATAACACAAAGGTCGCGCGGCCAGTAACATAAGCTGGGAACACTAATGAACATTATTATCTTCGTTACTGAACATTTACACTCATTTTGTAGCTAATACATATTTAACAGTCCATTCTGAAGGCTACTTACTGGTTGAAAAGTCACGTGTATAGAAATGTGCTGTAGCCGGTAGTGTTGTGGACTAGAGGACCGTTGAGTAATCTGTGCCGCTACAGTGCGCTTAGTAATAAAACGTTAATCGTATGTTTAAAATAAATACTATAGTATAGTCCGGCCTTTTCAATTTTGTATAGAAGGTATAAAAAATGTTTGATTGTAAAACATTCATTTTGCTTTAAAATTCCAATAAGAATACAGAAGTAAACAAAAATAAGTGTTAAAATGTTCTAAAAATGTTTGTTTCATAAACCAAAATTACCGCCAAAAGACGTTCGTCATTTTATTGAATTTGACCAAACTTTCAATCCGGTTTTATTTAGACTTAGCGGTATTGAGCCCCGTTCGTTGACTCTGTGTGGCCGCACCATTTCATGATGCCCTTTTTTTATCGTGGGAAAATCCTCATGGATGTCCCTCGCCCGGGGTAGGCGAGGGGGTCTGCCGGACTCTTATCGGCTAAAAACCCACGGAGTTCCTCCTGACCGTAAGCCAGGGTCGCGGGATTCGCCTAAGCATGCACCGCAACCCCGGCAGGTCTTGGTCCACCAACTGTTGGTGGACCCCTCCTCTGTGGGGCCCCACCCCACGACCTCCTGAGAGGCGCGGGGAGCACCCCACATCACTGGCGCACCAGAACACGTAGCACGCCACGACCACCCCGGGGACCAAACAAGCACATGGGCGCCAGACTACATTTCATGATACCCTCCGGCAACCCTCTGGTTTCGCTAAAGAATTTTTACCTTACAAAAGAAACTACCCACCACTTACATAGTTTTTTCCTAGAAGACGTCCCAAGTATTTTATCAGATGACATGGACGCTTGTTTCTGCGCACTAATAAGTTGGGTACAGAATAGATAATAGTACTTTAACGGTACGTGCTATTAACACCTACCCGAGAAGCCGGCCGGTAAACTTGCATTCGCAAATGACTCTATACAACGTGTTACATAATTCCCCATGAAAAATGTAAATAATCAAGTAGTCTTTTATGGTTGTTGTCATTTACCTCTCAGAGAAAATTAGGTAAGAATGTAAATAACTTTCTGGGTAGTCTACTCTTTAGTTTTATGTTTTCAGGGTTGCGTTTCAATGGTGATTATTTTATGTTTTATCCAATACTAGCGGCCCGTCCCGACTTCGCACTGGTGGACATTTTTATCGTTTTTGCAACATTTTTCATTTATGCTCCGCTCCTATTGGTCGTAGCGTGATGTTATATAGCCTATAACCTTCCTCGATAAATGGACTACCCAACACAAAAATAATTTTTAAATTCCAACCAGTAGTTCCTGAGATTAGCGCGTTCAAACAAACAAACAAACTCTTCAGCTTTATAATATTAATGGATTTTTTTTGGGTCTTACTACGGTTTTCTAATATTGCCAATAGACTCTTTACAAGGGACCTTTTAACTCCTTTTCGGCTTTAGGGGTATTTTTGTTACACGTTGTATTTAGTTTGGTACATATCCAACCAAAGACTAGATCAACCATAGACATAATAGAATCATAGATATAGATTTTTTTGTGAGAAAAACAATATTATGAAGAAAATCTGTAGCATCGAAGTAGGTCGTCTTTAATGGAATTCTGCGCGCCCCAAATAAATTAATTAGTGTAGGAGTATGTTTCTATAGCCTTGTAGACACAAGACTTGCATTAAGCTCACAGTAGGGTATCGTAGAAAATGTGTTGCGTTACTATAAGTACCTACCTTCGCTTCGATGGTTCAGGTCAATGATTACTAATTTATTTGTAATGACCTTGCAGTGAACTGCGATAAAGCGCGTTTGTGGTCAAGGACTGGTTAGAGTCGTCGGTCATGCTCACGCGCAGGCCTAATACGAGATTATGGAAAATATTATGTACTTTATAACTTTACCATATTTATAATACATAACATAACGCCTTGTATTCCCCGAAAGGTTCGGCAGAGGTGTTTTAGTACACCCTCGTTTCGCCAGTTATGTTTTAAGTCCTATGTAATAGGGGGCAAGTCTTTTGTCATTAACTGGGCACAAATCCAGACTCCGGACTGCTACTGAGAAATTTCTAATGGAAAAATCCAATAACACTTTGCCCGACCTAGGGATCGTAGCCAGGACCCCATGCTCAACAGTCGCGCGACCACTAGACCAAGAAGGCAGTCATATTTATAATATATTACAGTTAGTTGACAAACAGAACTCAACGTGAGTGGGCTTAGAATTAACTTCGCGATTTAGGTTCAGTGTCATACATAGTACTGACAGTAGTAGTAGTGACGACACGTTTGGTGCAGTGGCTGAGCGATTAGCTTCTGCGCTACGGGTCGTGGGTTCGATTCCCGCACGAAACAAATATTTGTATAGCCTACAGATAGTTGTTCCGGTCAGGGCGTTTGTGCATGTGAGACGTGTGTTTGTAAACACACCCACGATACACGAGAAATCCTAGTGTGGGGCAATGTTTTTTGTAAAAATAAATAAAAAATATAGTACAAGGATTCATCATCATTTTCCTGCACTGGTCGCAAGTTACTTGAAGTCGGCGCAAATATAATTATTTTTATCTTCCATTCTCCCCTGTAAACCCCCACCATACCACATCGCAAGCATAATACATAATATTTATTAATAAATAGATCATCGAATCATCTCAATCAATCAAATACAACAACTGGGCCAACAGAATGTTTATGCAGTTAACTTTTGCTTATATTGAAACCTCAGCAATTCCGAGATTGATACTGGTATCTGACACACACATAGCTTTCAAATACCAGTTATTCGTTTTCCTCATTGGGTTTACCTGTTTAAATCATGATCTTACCTTCACTTATTATTCGCAAGGGAATTTTTAAAGTAAAAATTTAACTGACCAAATCAGCTTGATAAGATTTTTTTGTGAATTATCACAAAGCACGCAGCAAGCACTAGAAACATTAAACTAAATATATACCAAATCCTGTTTTCCACTTTGAGAGGCTTAAGATATGATTTGTGAGGTTAAGCTGCGCGTGCCGCGGGCAATCCATGGATGGGTGACCGTTTGTTACATATCGAGACCCGGAGAGCACGTTAAACCGTCGGTCCCGGGTGTCATAAGAATACCTATGACTGTCATTACGTTTAGTCAGAAGCCCAAAAGTTTGACAACTGGTTTAACCTTAGGATATCAGCATTGCCCAGTAACTGGACTGCGGAGGTCAAATACAACTACCGATGGTAGTGAGTCGAGGTGGACTCGAGTCGATTTTGTTTTGGAGGAACGTCTTAGAATATGGGTGTACAATTTGTCTCTAAGGTTGGCAATACATCAGCAATCCTCTTGGTGTTGTATGTGTATAAAGGTGGCAGCTGGTGGTGGTAACCACTTCCATAAGGTGGGCCATTCATTTAATGTTACGCACTCAACGAACTCTTGGATTATAATCCGAACTATGATCTGTTTGCGGATGATTGGAAGAAGATTTTATTAGTATGCCTGAAGTATTGCGAGAGAGATTCATGAAAGATATCTAATTCACTATGTATTTTATATTCTGTTACTCTATCTTTAATTATTGTAATTGGTCCAAGACCGTTGTAATTAAAGTAAAAATAAATAAATAAATAAATGTTATTTTAGAAAAATGTCTGGCCGTGCAGAACGTTATTGTGATAGAAGCTTCATCTGTTCCTAGTATTTTTAGACAAATAGGTTATTGGGCCACTTGAGAAGCCTCTCACGAAGTCGCTTTGATGTAGGAATCAATAACTGATTAATATTCTGTGGCGTATCCGACTTAGATAAGCCTGTTTACTGCACTTCTAGGAATATTACGTTTGTAGATAAGCTGATGATTTTATATTATTCCCGTGTGATGACGGGCTAGAATATAAAATTTTCTCACCACATGCTTGAAATAGACGTGTGTTGTATGATTCAATAAAACCTAGCACGCTTGGTGGTAGAATCTTTACGGTCCGACTGGCTAGATACCACCCTCACATTAAAAGTCCAACACCAAGCAGTTTACTGTGTTCCGACTTCTACTTCAGTCGTGTGTATGTGATTCTTGTGCTCCATCTTAGTCCCTGTCTATGCTTACTGCCAGATGCGAACAGAAATATACGCGGACAAGTAAAAAAAAAACTATATTTAGGGGGCAAGTTACTTACCTGTGGTCCTACTTGGTTACTTTAAGTAGAAAATGGCATGAAGGCTTCACAATTGGAGACGAACAAAAGTGGCTCAGACTACAACAGATCTTTACTCAATAATGGGTAGACTCCGATTGTCTATGAACATAATGATTGGTTTATTTTGAGACTACATGTCAGGAGATTTTTGTTGTGTAGTTACTACATACAGGGTGTATACGAAATTATGTAATTCCTTCAATCCTCGTGATGTACTGCTGACAGAGGTTAACAATGCCCGGGATACATTTGAATTCAATAAAAAAAAATTACAAGAAGTAGACATGTGTTCTTAACGTGAGGCATTTTAGCGCCCCGAGTTAAATGACCACACGGCGAGCAATGGCCGCGCAATTCGATCGGGGCACTAAAATGCCTCGTGTTAAGAGCACAATGTTTACTTTTAATTTTTTTATTGAATCCAAATGTATCCAGTGCAGGATTAATGTATGTCAGCAGTATTTCGCGAGGTTTGAAGGAATTACATGATTTCGTTTACACCCTGTATACATGTTTTAATTTTAAAGAAACCTCTCATTTCCGTAGAAACCAGAAATAAAACGAAAAAGGCAAATAATTTCGCGCCAGCACGTATATTATTCCGAATGACCTCAAACAGCAACACCCGCCACCCACACCACTCGTGTTCATATCACGTTTATGTGCATGTCGAACTCTGTTTAACTGATTACAGATAAAATATAACAACCCGTGTGCACACAAACACGCCTTAAATCTCACAATAACATCACTGTTGCCAAAGTCGCACGAATAAAGGCATACTGTTCAAAAAGTTTAAAAATGTAAAGCACAATCGCATAATGAATAATGGTACAAGTATGCCACAATGCTGCAAAAACTCACTCAACTCAATAAATATATAAAATACTAGCTGTGTCGTCACGGCTCCGCCCGTAGCCTATGTTACTCAGGGATAATGTAGCATTCTAAAGGCAAAAGAATTTTAGAAATCGGTCCAGTAGTTTTTAAGTTTATTCGTTACATACAAAAATCCAAGAAAGAGAGAAAGAAAGAGATGCAGATGTATCTGAGTGTAAAGTAAAGATAGGAGAGGAAAGTATTGAACAGGTGAATGAGTTTGTTTATTTGGGAAGTATGTTTACAAGAGATGGTAAGATTGACGAAGATGTGGAAAGGAGAGCAAATGCGGGAAATAAAGTAAATGGTGCTATGCATGCGGTTGTGGCTAGCCAGTCGATGTCCAAAAAGGCACGACTGGCTGTCCATAATGGTGTGCTGATACCTATGCTTCTGTATGGAAGTGAATGTTGGTCGTGGCAGAAGAGGCATGAAAGTAAAATAAATGCCGTGGAAATGCGTTCCTTGCGAAGTATGTGCGGTGTAACTTTGAATGATAGACTGAGAAATGAAGAGATTAGACAAAGTTGCGGTTTAAAAGATGATGTAGTGACAAAAATTGAAAGGAGTATGCTTAGGTGGTTTGGTCATGTTGAGAGAATGAGTGAACGACGATTAACAAAAGGAATTTATAAGGCGGATGTCAATGGAAACGCCGGTAGAGTCCTCTACCGGCGTTTCCATTGTCCTTCTAGGACGTCCGTCCTAGAAAGACATACATCGATGTTATTGGTGATGTTCTTCACAAAGGTCAGGTGCGTAGTACTCTCAACCGGCGTGCGTGTATGAATGTGGATGAAGCGAAAGGGGTATATAAGGGTCGTAGCATGTGGCGTTCTATAGTTTCTGCCTACCCCCATGGGAAAAAGGCGTGAGTTTATGTATGTATGTATGTACTAAAATCCAAAAATACAAATCTTTCCTCTTTATAATATTAGTATAGATTTCAATTCTGTGCCCCTAGTAGAACAGGGGTAGGTACATGTCCTATAAATCGTGTACAAAAGATCTAACCTACACCTTTTTTTACTGAAGGCTCAGATAGATTAGTTTTGAAAAGATAGCACGCACTTAAAAGTAAATAAACAACGTAATTCTCGCGCTCGTGTAAAAAATCTTAAAAAAGAATACGGGGCGTCCGGCCAACGTCAGTTGCCAGATGACGTCACCCTTTAACATTTCCAAAAGACATTGTAACTACTACTTCTTTACTAACTATACACTAACAAGACAAGTTTATAGTAGAAGACGACATAAATAACTAACAAACAAAAAGCCGCAATTGTTATAACTGGAACAATCAGATATGCGTACGTTTTGTGGTTTGTGTCATCACTTGCAGTCAAGACAATTAAGAACATTCCGCAATGAGTGTGTAATCAGAATATTTTTTATTTTGATCCCCGTGCCATAGGATTTACACCATAATGGAGCTATTCTATGGGTCAGTTATACCCAGAGGTCTCTTGACGCCTTGTGCGGCCAATACAATAATGGCTTTAGGATGCTGTTAGGGTTACCCCGTTTTTGTAGTGCCTCCAGTATGTTTGTGGAAACGAGAATAGATGGCTTCCATGCCATCATACGCAAGCGGGTTGCCTCTTTGCTAAGAAGAGTGCGGGACAGTAATAATGGCATCCTAAAGATCATTGCAGACAAGTATGACTCCGCTATCATGAGGAGTTTTGTTAAAAGTATAGTTAGGTAGTGAAATGTTAAAATGTGATGACTGTGTTATTGTAAGTTACTACCATAGGATAAGAAAATAGTTACTAACACTATAGACACTGTCTGAATAAATAAATTTATTATTATTATTATAATAGCCTTACCTAGAGCAATATGCTCGTGGAATACCAACAGCTAATGTAAAAGACAGTAACAGAATAGTTTAGGGATGAATCTATCATTACATACATACATACATACATAAACTCACGCCTTTTTCCCATAGGGGTAGGCAGAAACTATAGAACGCCACATGCTACGACTCTTACATACCCCTTTCGCTTCATCCACATTCATACATCTTGTCATACACGCACGCCGGTTGAGAGTACTACGCACCTGACCTTTGTGAAGAACTTCACCAATAACATCGATGTATGTCCTTCTAGGACGTCCTCTACCGGCGTTCCCATTAACATCCGCCTTATAAATTCCTTTTGTTAATCGCCGTTCACTCATTCTCTCAACATGACCAAACCACCTAAGCATACTCCTTTCAATTTTTGTCACTACATCATCTTTTAAACCGCAACTTTGTCTAATCTCTTCATTTCTCAATCTATCATTCAAAGTTACACCGCACATACTTCGCAAGGAACGCATCTATCATTACAGTTATAGCTAATATCGGTATGTCAAGATTGCGAGCATGGTAAATTGTAAATGAAACCAACATAGACTCTCCACCACTGAGAGTACTTATATTTGGGTTAGTGGTTAGTTACAAAAGCTAGTTTACAATTAATTTACACAAGATCAGAAAATAAGGGCAAGCTAATCAGATATACAAGGTCAGACTTCTTCGGCTGTTCGACACAGAAAGCCTTTACTCCGTCCAATGACGACCGCCTTTATCAACATTGTTCAGTGTTACCAGCTACCGACAACACTACTCATGATCATAGCTACTTGATACTAGCAGGCCTGTATCAACCCCGATGTTTGATCATGACATCTACCAACATCTTTCTTTCAGCTGAACACTAACACCCATATTCTCAGACGTTCCTCCAAAACTTACTCGACTCAGAACAACCTCGAAAACACCTTCGAAATTCTTAGTCGAAATTTCGAGTGAACTTTGAGGTACCTCGACGGAGTCATTACGTCATAATTTGAATTATCTGCATCGCACAAATAACGCCGCGATAAATAGTTGTAAGGATTATTGTAAGCATATTCGATAGTCTTCAAAATTCATTTTTGTTACATACGAACTTTGACACTTCCTTCCTTAAGGTAGGTTCCGAGGTACCTTGAGTTTGACAGATGATTCCTTACTTCGACTGAGGAAAAATCTCGAGTCGAGGACGTTTATGTCAACTATAACTACTGATGGTAGTGAGAAAGACTGAGTCGAGGTGGAGTCGAGTCGAGTAAGAGTACCTAAGTTTTGGAGGAACGTCTTAGAATATGGGTGTTAACTTGCCTGGGCAGTAACTATCCAACAAGCAAGCATTAGGGCAACTGTGGCTTCTTTTTATCAGAAGGAAAATCTAATATTTTTCATTATTTAATTTCCAGTTCTCAGTGTTCCTGCTGATCATTTTCGTGGCTGAGCTGGGCGTCGGCATCGCAGGTTATATGAAGAGCCAGGATCTGGAGAACTCGATAGTGGCGCACCTGAACAAGACCATCAAGGAATACCATACAAACAAGGACGTCGCTAAGACATTCGACATCGTGCAGACTGATGTAAGTACATCTTAGTCTTACATCTAATGTACGTTAAACATAGTACCATTGCTAACCATGCGACTCTTCAAAAAAGATACCTATAATTTGATCACCCTGGACGTACGCATGGAGTATTTGAACTAGCAACTAAATATTTATCCCACCATCACTGGTCGCTAGAGCCTCGTTAGATTGTCGCATTACACACTGCATCACTGCAGCCGTCACGGTGGGTGCAGTGGCTGAGCGGTCGTTTGCTACGCAACGGGCCGCAGGTTCGATTCCCGCAACGAATAAGTACTTGTATGGCACAGAGATAATTGGTCCAGTTCGCCAGTTGACTTCCTTTGTAACTAAACCAGGTAACAAGCAAGACTCTAGCCTATTTGAGAGTTGGGGTTAATTACAGTCCCCCGTCTCTCTGCGTGGCCCTTACAGAAATTCGAATGATAAAAGATGTCGTAACGTTCACTTTTTCAAGTTTTGACATAACAGTAATGTTAAGTTAGAATATTCAAAGAAAACTTATTAGCACAGTCGGACAGGCGTCACTAATTTTCCTTCAATGTTATTCTGCTCGCGGAGGCTATTGTGAAGTAATTTAGCATTCGTGGTAGCGCATGATACATGAAGGTTTTCAATGTAGCGTACACAATACTTATGTTAATTTCATACACAAGCTTGTTTCTTTTTAGACAAATTCGCAGGCATAATGGCTAGTTTTATCCCCTGGAAACAATTTAATGACATAGCGAGCGGATATGACTATCCGACGGACACTTTTCTGCTTATTAGTCCAAGCTTAGATTAACATTTAATTGCTTAAAATGCGGTAAAAAGATAACTGCCATTTATTGAGTACAGTCACGTGTACTAATATGTATACACATAGCGATATTTAAAGGCGATTTCCTTCTAAAATATCTATTAGAATTATGAAATATTACACACTTAGTTTCTACAAATACATACGAATCATGGTATCGAATATTTCTTAAATAAAAACTATTCTCTAAAAGAAATTCGATTTTTAAGTTCGCTATGTGTATACATATTATTACACGTGACTGTACATTAAGCACGTAAAGTAAAAGCCTTCACTTTTAAATTCTAGCTTCAAATCAAAAAACAGCAGTGACTACAGCCAGTTTCTTTCAGCAGAATAACCTACGTCGGCTCTCATGTTCAAAATTCACAGCAAACCAATGTTATGGCCAACGAAAACTAATCCTATATTTTTTGAATTCCAGTTGCAATGCTGCGGTATCTACGGCCCCGATGACTGGGCGAAGAACAACATGACCATACCCAGCACATGCTGCTCTGGACAGGAGATCACGGGTGGAGTCACCGCGCCTTGCACAGATAAATCTGAACACTTCCACCCAGACGGATGCCTCAACAAACTTGTCGCCTACTTCAAGGAAATCGCTCTGGTGCTCGGTGGGGTCGGCTTGGGAGTCGCTGTTATTCAGGTAATCCTGTCTTCTCAGACTGTCATATCCTCAAATTTTTAGAGAACAGGGGTGTAAACAACGTGGACCAAACGTCTGATAATATCTGGCGCCTCTGCTTTTTAATCAATCAACTCGGCCTTATGCAGTCCTTTGATATAGGCTCCTTGTTTGCCTCAATCTTTAGCTGTCTTAAAATCAACGTTCATCGAGTGAGGAGTTATATATTCCTTTGGCCTATAGAAAATGAATAATAGCGCGATTCACGCTTGGAACACGTGATTTGTAGCATTATTTTTTATTTATTTAGATTTACCAACGTTTGTTTACACTATAGCATAACAAGAAAAACATAACATTTATAGAACTTAATGTAACAAACAGTTATAGGTAAATACAACATTAGCTAAAATATAACTAGGTGTAGTCTTAGTGCAGTTAAAGCTTAAATAACAAAAAGAGATCTGCAGCCATCTTATACTTAATTATCAACATAAAGTAAAACCAAAGTAAAAATAAAAATTAAAACTAAACAAACCTTTGTTGTTGTGTCTGATCCCAGTGTTGTTTTTATGACTTAGGAGGTAACAACACCAAAAAAGCAGGTTTAAAAAAAACCATACATTACTAGTTTCTGTGAGAAAAGTAATTAGTAAGTGCAGATCGGAACCGGCCAAGTGAGTCCACATGTACGTCTACGAGATCACTACAATCATTCATGAGCCTACAAAGTCTAGGGAATGGTGAATTAGTTCCATATACGGTTCTCCGGCGCGGTGGATAAAAAGGGGTGATACGATTGCGGGGGTATCTATTAGGTACCCTATAATTTACCATGCTTAAAAGCTTAGGGCAGTCTATGATATTATTCAAAACCTTGTACATAAACAAACAATCCGACAACTCTCTTCGACTAGACAAGGAAATCATTCTAAACATCATCAATTTGTCCATGTAAGATGCTTTTATCTTTGCTCTATTAGAACCACGTACCAAGTGCCACATAAATCGCTTTTGAATCCTTTCTAATCGAAGAGAATGAGTTGCATAATGTGGTCTCCATACCACACTACAGTAGTCCAAAATGCTTCTAACTAAACTATTATATAGCACTATCTTTGGCTTGCTATTGCGAAAGACTTTTACATTACGTATCACAAAACCCAGCATTCTAGACGCTTTTTTAATAGCAGTCTCAAGCTGAGGGAGAAAAGTGAGCTTATGATCAAAAACTACGCCTAGATCCCTTATTTGCTCCACAACTTGAACTTTATCATTGCTTAAATGGTATTCACCATCTATCAATTTAGTTTTTCGTGAAAATTTCATGTGAAAGCACTTTTTGCCATTGAGATGCATATCATTACTCTTACACCACTCAACCAATCTGTCAAGGTCATTCTGAAGACACATTAAGCATTATGCGAAACAAACGATCACTGTAATTATGGAAATATTATGATGATTAGATAGATAGCGTTCAAGGCTCATCTAATGCCGCACCACACCTCTAAATGACAAAGTCATTGGGCTGTTGGTAATCTAAATCGAAAGATTGGTTACGTTTTATACTAATTAAAATGTACACCACCCTATGTTTCATAATGTCTAAGCCTAATTTGCTGTAGTGAACGCAGTTCCTGGGTGCAGGATAATATTAATTTAGGTTATAAATACTATTTTGTACATTTTTACAAAGGTCTAATAGAAGAAAGTTTGAGAAGTATTGATCTAGAATCTAGATTGTAATGATTTGTTTTTTTTTCAGCTTCTGGGTGTCATCTTTGCTTGTTGTCTGGCTCGCTCCATCCGCAGTCAGTACGAGACTGTTTAAACACGCGATACGGTATTTTTTTACATAATCTCTAGATCAAGATGTTAATAATAGCAGTGCCCAATATTTTCCTCAAATACATAATTTTTTGCTAAGTTGTGATCAAGTACATCTCTAAAATGTATATGTATATTTTGAAGTAATTTATTTTATTATTGTTATTTCATTCTGTTTATTTTATTGTAAGATTTAAATGTTTAAAATATCTCATAAGTGCTATAACGAATATTAGTACCAGGAGGTTACTGTATTGTCAATATAAAATGCGTGTAATTTTAACTTTGCCATATGTATTTGCAAATGATGGGAGTGATATAAGCACAATGCACAGATTTTCTTAAATTTCACATTGAAGAGTGCTCAGGTGTAGAAGACTGATTTTTCGAATAGAATGGATACATTATGCCAAAAACTTTATCGGAATTTCCAACTTTTTATACTTTCCTAAATCTCAATTCAACTTTATAGTATTAAAATAATTATTGTACCTTTTACTATTCATATTTCATATTTAACCAATGTAGAAGTGGTGCACATTTATTATTATATTAAAATTTAGATTTGTACGATTCGTTTGTTGATTAGAGGCAATGTCACAAACATGACGCGATCTCTTCGATTGCGAAGTCCAAAAGATGTTTTCTAAGTGAATTGTAAGAATTGCATCTAATTTAAAAACGGAACAATTTAGATCATTGTAACGTTTGGAAAGTGTTTCTAGGTCGTGTATATTTATAATAAAACCTGCATTATCCAAAACGAGTTTTAATGAGGAATATAATGAAACAGCATTGAGTGTCCTAGTTACACACATTTTTATTTTCCTATTTTATACCATGATATAAATTGTAACAAAGGATGGTTATTAGGTATCAGAGCATGAACGTTGAGTTACGAGGAACATCAGTCGCGTTAAATACAGCTGTTGTCTTGCAAGCAACACATTTCCAGTCACAGTATAAAATAATTCAGAAATCACAATGACAAAATATACCAGTCCCGAATACAGTATCAGTATTCATCTCTCTGTTGTATGTCGCAAGCATCTGAATCTCACAGCACCAGTTCCGACACTCGCGATATTATTATCACCCAATTTATAAAATCTTCATTTTCACGACGGTATCACCAAAACATTCATATACGCGCGACATACATACAATTTTAGCTAAAATCATTACAACGCTAAAAGTCTAATTAGTACTAGGGTTAAGACATACATTATCTAGACAATAAAATAACTTACATCTAATACTGTTTACATACTAAACGGAATATTTTAGAAAAGTTGGAGATGTCAGACTGGAGTGGAGGCCAATGTGCCTGAGTTTTGGCACTTCAAGATAATAGCGAAAGTAGTCAAAATATTTAAAACAAATAAATCAAAATTTCATTTCTTCGTCCAGCTGTAACTTTGATATGTGTTAAATGAATAAAACAAACTATCAAATCCATAGTCCACTGCTTCCATGACATGACGATGCCGCAAATACATATTGTCGAATCACTTTACATCAAACAATTAAAATTATGACACAGTAGCCAAAACATACTTTTGTAGGTTCATATTATAAAAATAAATAGGTTATTAATTATATCCCAGACCTACTCTACACAATCAATGTTAAAATAGTTTATTATAGTGATATAATGTAAAAATATAAATCAAGATTTCATAAAATAAAACCCCATTAAATTGCACAATTAAAACAAACAAACAATAACCCCCCAAATAAATCCTTTTGTCACGAAGTCCTAAAATTCCAAATAATTTGACTATCTAATCCTTAACAAAATGGACCAAGTTGAAAAACCTATCTAATGTAACTTTCATCCGTTTTCAGTCAAATAAGGCTTTTAGTGATATAAATTCGGCCTTCGCTAATAATAATAATAAACCAAAACTAGATTCGATTGATAAATATACGTAGTAGTGCAAAGTACCGGCTGATCATTTAGGACTTGACCGTCCGACACTAGCCATCGTATTTATACATTCACAAAACTATAATTTTGCATTGTTTCCTCAGCCAACATGTGACATCTCACTAGAAGTTATGCAACTGATTTGCCTCGTCTTGAAATTAGATTTTCTTAATTATAATTACAAAGCATTGAAGTAATAATGGATTCGTTTGTTCTTCGTGAAACTTTAAAACCATCTTAGTTTGTACTTGTCAATGCTGCCAGTTCTGTCACTTACTATCCAAGAAAATATAAGTACTATCAATTACGAATTACAAAAATTTATACACAACTGCAGGATGAGAGAAATTACAACCATTCAGTAACTCATTTGAAGACAAGTGGTGGAGGTAGAAAATGTATGAACATCATACATAACATGGAGGAAAACTGCTGCTGTTCTATTTGTGTTGTGTTAGAAAGTTTATCTCGTTTAATTATTTTCGTATTATACTGCTAAAGCGTAGTGAATGAAGTAGAGCCTACTCAATTGACTAAAAAGGACTGTTTGATTTATTCAAATGTAACATGTTAATGAAATATTGATATTGAAAATAGGGGTCACTGACAGCAGTTAAAATATTGTCTTTAAAAATATTAATCTAATTCCAATAAGACATGCAAGTATTACCCTGAAATCAAAAACATTTTACAAGACAATAATGCGATTTATTCCCAAATATATAGTAGGTATCGCAATAGTCCAGACATACTTATACATAAGTAGTAACAGTTGAAGAGTGTATGAGATCATCGCATTATAGCGGCAAAATTGACTCAAATCACTGGTTAAACCTACGATACAGTTTCATTAGTAAACTTATCTCTGTATTTATATAACACAGAGCTAGTAACATTAACAGAAAATCGTTCAATTCACAACTAAATCGTTCATCATTCTAAAATTATACAATTCAGACCGTCTTAAGCATTTTGACATCACATTAATTGCAACTAAAAATTAATAAGCTGTATAAACATCACGCGCTGGATGAGGCACATTTGTTAAGAGAAATGAGTTTGAAAGTTAACAAATGTGTCGCAAGTAGCGCGTAGTGATCGGATATAACATTATAAGCTTACATTTACGTGAACAGGATGGATTTAAAACAGAATGGTATTGAGTATGATACTGCAGGTTGTTCCTTGACGGCGGTGCGGGGGCAATGCAATCATGTCGCATAGCGCTTGGTCCAGAGGCGCGCGATACGGTCGTGTTCCTCTCTGTTCTGCAGATACTGTGTCGCAATGCTGCCCACTAAAGGATCCGCTGGAAAATAACGACAATTTACTGTTAGTTACTGTCAATAAGTCTCAGAATCCCTACAAATGTCACAAAAGTGAAAGTCCGTATTATTTTGTTCGATTTTGAAACTGGAAAAATGGTATAGGATACTTTTTATCCCAAAAATATAAAATTATCATTCTGGCAGGGTCGTATTACTGGCAGTTTATAAAACACTGCATAAGCTAAGTGAGAATAACATCACGCCTGTATTCCCCGAAGGGTTGAACAGGGATGTATAGTAACACCCACCGCCCGACCAGTAACAGGCCCGAGAAGGCGGCGCGCAGCGTTCCGCGCGCGCCTCTCAGGAGGACGTGCGGCAATGCCCCACAGAGGAGAAGTCAGCCAGTGGCTGGCGGACCGGGACCGCCGGGGTTGCGGTGCATGCTTATGCGAATCCCGCGACCCCGGCCGAATGGTCAGGAGGTTGGTTTGGTCACCGTTGGTTTATAGCCGGTAAGAGTCCGGCAGTCCCCCTGGCCTTCCCCGGGTGAGGGACATCCATGAGGATTTTCCAACGATAATAAAAAAGGGGTGTATAATAAGTAACACCCTCATTAAGTCTCTGATAATAGGAGGCGAGCCTATTGCCATCAATCAGGCACAAATCCAAACGCCGGGTTGCCACTGAGGAATTCCACTTCGAAAAACCCAATAACGCTGCCCGATCTGGGGTCGAATCCAGGACCTCACGATCAGCGGTCGCGCTTGGCACCACTGGACCAACGAGACATTTCCTGATAGAAACCTATTAACTTAAAAATATTTCTAAATCGCATGTTACTGAAAGAACGAGGTAAAATACTATATTTGGTAAGCCTGTCTAAGGACTAGAAGAATATAATACTACAAATTCCCGATAGATATCCACATATACCATTTTATTAATAAAGTACTCACAAGGTCGTTTCCATATAAATTAACATGGACATAAGATTAAAACATGAACAAAACAATCAAGAGGACATGGCGCGGACGAAAGGGCATTGACCTCTCGAGGCTACGGATCAAGAACTTTAGTGTTAGAAAGTCTACATGGAAGTAAATATTATAGAAATTATGGTCATAGATGGTGGCTACGATGGTCTTGCTATCTATAGGTACACGACGATCACCAAATGGCATGGGCAGAGAATGTCATAATGTACTACCAGTTCCATCATCTAATATAACAATTTAAGAATCGTATTTCTATCTTCTTTTCGTGTGGTTAGTGACTAACCTGGTGTAGAGTTTATGCCGCCCATAGGCCTTTGACTTACCTTCACATACCGTCGAGAAATATCTCTCAGGCATGCCGGTTTCTTCACGATGTTTTCCTTCACCGTTTATAAGCAAGTGATAATTATACAATACGCAGATGAATCAGAAAAGTCAGAGGTGGGTGAAGGGCGTGCCTCGAGTTCGAACTCGAGACCTATGATTTGGCAGACCGATGGTCACACTACTAGGCTATCATAGCTGTTTGTATTTCCATTATTATCATCTTGTTAGCCATATAAGTGAGCACAGAATAATGTTATAGGAACAATTACGTGGTGCTACCTAGCTTCATAGTATAATGTGTTACTGCTTACAACACTAGGAAAAATTGTAGGATGCATACCGAGACAGACCATGGTGCTATATTATAATAATGTTATTAATTATCAAATGATTAAGGTCGATTTAGTAAAACATCTTACCTGGATTACAGTCAGTGAGCAGGGAGCATATTGAGAGTAAAACTTTAGATATTGTCAGCGCTGGCGACCAGTTGTCTTTAAGAATATCTAGACATATCACTCCCTGGCTATTGATGTTACAATGATATATCCTAGTTCGGAATGTCACCTGAAACATATAACACAAATAATAAATATGGAGATAGTAATGTTTATAATTTGATAACCTTTCAGTATTATTTAAATGGTATAGATCAGGGGTGGCCAACTTGATTCGACCCAAGATCTACTGTTTATTGAGTAGACTGCGCGATCTACCGATTACATAATCAATACCTCTTCATTCAACTTATATTTTTCTTTGTCTTACCATGATCGACTGGTTGGCCACCCCTGGTATAGATCAACGTATTAATATCAAAATCTGCGGTAAATATACTGATATCAGCATACTGTGGAAACTTTGAGGGTTGCTGAGCTTCGACGGAAACCAGTCGCTCTGTCTATATGAAAACCGTATTCAAAAGTCTAATCAAAATATTAGAGAAATTGCAGGAAGATCAGGTAATCTCACATCGTCACGTAATTTTAAATATCGACGAATCTGATGATCTGCTAACAAATTATTTGATCTAGGACTTTTTGGCAGAGTAATCATCGTATCATTGTCTCAACGCGATGTCGACGTAGCCGTAGTGAGATACAATCCGTTTCGTGATACGCTTCGTCGACTGAGATCTGTATCAATCTAGTCATGATATTGTCCTAAGAAATAGTTTTGTTCAATGGTGAAAAATGTGTCACTATATCGTACACCACATGGACATGACGAAGGTTAAGCGAGTTGCATGGTAATATAGAATTGTTGAGTTACCAAATACTTTAATCCGACCAACAGTTTATCAATAGTCTCTGAATATCATTTAAAGTAACATAACATCACGCCTTGTTTTCCCGAAGGGTTCGGCAGAGGTGTTTTAGTAACACCCAAAATCCAGACTGAGAAACTCCTAATGGATAAACCCAATATCACTTTGTCCGAACTAGGGATCGAACGCAGGACCCCATGCTCAGCAGGCGCGCTTGCGACCGCTAGACCAACAAGGCTGTCATCGTTTAAAGTACCGTCAAACCTTACAAGTTTACCTATTGATCTAACTTTGCCCAGCAGGGTATTTTTTACAGAAATTAGAATATGTTGCCAGGAACATATTCAAATTTCTACCACAGATTAAATTATACACACAACCACAAAATATTTCCATATTTTTAATTTTTTGTAAAAAATACCCTGCTGGGCAAAGTTAGATCAATAGGCAAAGTGGTAAGGTTTGACGGTAATGTTTAGAATCTATACTAATATTATAAAGCTGAAGAGTTTGTTTGTTTGAACGCGCTAATCTCAGGAACTACTGGTTGGAATTGAAAAAATATTTTTGTGTTGGTTAGTCCATTTATCGTGGAAGGTTATGGGCTATATAATATCACGCTACAACCAATAGGAGCGGAGCATAAATGAGAAATGTTGCAAAAACGGGGAAAATGTCCACCCGTGCGAAGCCGGGACGGGCCGCTAGTATAAAATATAGACAGTATGAAAGTCTGGCCGCGATATAAAAAGACCCAAGACTATGTCACAAAAATGATAAAACTAAAAGATATCCCAGAAAAGACAACATAATATTCCTCTGGATTGTGTTGGATATCTTACGGTCAAAGAATACCAATTTTTCGTGGCACGGCCAGAGTCAGTCTACATAAATTTGGAAACCCCACAATCATTATCATAAATCTAACAATCGCATACAAGAAACCGCAACATGAAAAAGGATACAGGTACAATCGTGACGTAATTCGCTATTTATAGTTGGGACAAAAATGAACCGCGTCCCACGCCATTTGTAAGAGCTAAGGGCAATGTGTTATTGCTTTGTTGTAAGCACTGACTAGAATCAAAATCATCATAGTTAGGTATCGTATAACTTTATAGTTACGATAATAAATCAATGTTACCCTAGTGATGTGCGACGTCACCCGTAATTCGACACTCTGGGGTTGACCCCACCCACAAAAGAATATTATACAGTGGTGGATGCAGGGGACTTGACCACCGCCTGAGTTGACGACTACTGCCATGAACCTTAATTATAACAAAAAAAAAAAGAAGAAAATTAAAAGATGCAGATGGCCTAAGTGAAATCCTTGACGACTCCCTGAGATAAAGGCTGTATCCGCAACAGATTCAATGGCTTATAGTAATCAAGCTATCTACATTATACTCGATTCTTTACATTCGACTGTGGTTTGAGTGTCGAGGTCTAAACCAAGAGATCATTCTCAGAACCTTTTGCTTGTTTGTTCCGACAGCAAGCAAAAACTAATAATTAGGATCCAATTTGAGATTATGAGTTGCGGTGTGGTAGAATTCGTATAAACTTCGCGGATCAATAAATTAAGATGGATCTTATATTCTAAGGTTAAATAGATATTAGGTATAACGTATACACAATATAACTTAAAGAGTCGAGACTATGACGCGTGACATTGATTGATGTGATGCGCCAGAGATGTATTTTTAGAGGACTGCCCTCGTCCTACATTCTATCAACTATTGTCATCCTTATGAAGTTCATTGAAACTATAGGTAAAGACGCAAAATAACTTGGAAACAATTATAGTATACTAGCGACCCGCCCCGGCTTCGCACTGGTGCAATGTAGATACTAATGTGGGGCATATAAACTTTCCTCTTGAATCACTATCTATTGCTGAAAACTGCACTAAAATCCGTTGCGTAGTTTAAAAGATCTAAGCGTTACAGACAGCGGGAGCGACTTTGTTTTATACTATGGAAAGATTGTTCAGCCGTCTATAAAAGCATAACGATTTTAAGTTTTGTCTAATAAACGCGATGATTTTCCAGTTAAGCACGTACCTACAGCTTTCATTGATTGATTCGTCGGTTAGTGGCGAGTGCAGAGGGCTGTCAGCACTAATTAAATACTAGGGCGTCCCACTTCCCCATGTGGGGTTCGGACCTCGGTTTGGGGCGTTGCTAGACAGGGGCTGGCTAGGGTTTGGGGAGGATGGCCGAATTGATTTCATTTGATGTGTGTAGCCATATGCAAGGGGTGGAATGGGCAAATCATGATTGATGTAGACGTTTGTTACTTCATTACACTGGGCGAACAGATTTATATGGGAGTTGGATAAAGGTAGTCCCAATATTGAGTTACTTTAGTATGGAATTATGTAGAGTATGCCCAGTAATCATGGCAGTTCTTGGCGGCGCTGCTTGCGAAGGAATATGATAAAAATAAGTTAAGTTTCGTACATTTGAATTTAGTTCTCAATTTTGCCGCATACCAAGATATATTTAGTACTCAGTAGATAAATAAGTTGATAGTATTTATCTATGACTTATCTTATTCAAAGTGCTCACCACAAAGTTATTCTAACTATAAACAATAATTGTAGCTGGGTCGATACAACCTTCGACCACTCAACCGCAAAATCCCACGCTATTTTCTGAGAAAATTACAAGCCAAAAATGTTTCTTCCAATCTACCTAATCTATATTGTGGTGGATAAAAAGTTTACACAAGGAATGCAATTGTGTGCAAAAACTAGTGTACGTAATATGTAAACAAACTAAACGAATCTTCTTTACTTTCTTTGAAATTTTTATATCCTGTTGTTTATTCTCAGTAATTTTCCACTTTAGATGTTAACAAGCGACCCGCCTCGGCTTCGCACGGGTACAATGTAGATACTAATGTGGGGCATATAAACCTTCCTCTTGAATCACTCTATCTATTGCTGAAAACTGCATTAAAATCCGTTGCATAGTTTAAAAGATCTAAGCGTACAGACAGCGGGAGCGACTTTGTTTTATACTATGCAATAATAAAGATTAATCATTTCCTTTCCCACTTTGTAAGATAATTTAGTTTCTTTATATTCTAAAACTTGGCTATTAATGACGGGTAAGTTATATAAAGTAGGAGGAACTCATGGCTAATTAACAATCGCGCGGATCATACGATTAGCGAGGTTAAGCTGCGCTTGCTGCAGTCGAGACCCCTCCGTGCCTGGGAGAGCACGTTATACCATTGGTACCGGATGTCATAAGAATACCTATGACAATCGTTACGGGTATTCAGAAGTTCGAAAGTCTGTCAACCGATCAGGATATCGGCATTGCCCAGTTACTGGGTGGCGGAGGGCTGATAGCAGTTGCTCCGTGTAAAATACTGGTATTCAGTCGCATCTGGTCAGACTCGAAGCTGACCCCAAGATAATTGGGAAAAGGCTAGGAGGAAAGAAGAACGGCGCGCAGTGTCCCACGCGTGCCTCTCGGGAGGACGTGGGGCAAGGCCCCACAGAGGAGAGGTCCGCCAGCTCCTGGCGGACCGGGACCTGCCGGGGTTGCGGTGCATGCTTTGCGAATCCCGCGACCCCGGTGGTTTTTAGCCGATAAGAGTCCGACAGACCCCCTCGCCTTCCCCGGGCGAGAGACACAGATGAGGATTTTACAAAAAAAAAAAAGAAAGAAGAAGTACCAGTCATCATAAATTAAGTAGTATGGACTGTATGACATTGTCTGGGAAGCAGTTCCATTATATTCTGTTCTCTGTCAGTCCCTTGTCCTCCAAGAAATAGTATGTACCTATGGTATGTACCTATAAATATCATCATCCTAATTATCAAGAAACTTCACAACCTTTGTTAGTCATCATAATACAAATAAAATGTACTAAGTTGTGTGTCATTTAATTTGTCACTTATCCAACACATTTCTAATTCCAATACAAATATAACATTACTTTAAAATAGCAATGATGATGTAGAATAATCTAGATTTTATATTGTAGAGCTCTATCTTATTATCAACTAGCGACCCGCCCCGGCTTCGCACGGGTGCAATGTAGATACTAATGTGGGGCATATAAACCTTCCTCTTGAATCACTCGTATCTATTAAAAAAACCGCTTCAAAATCCGTTGCGTAGTTTTAAAGATCTAAGCATACATGGGGACAGACAGACAGCGGGAGCGACTTTATTTTATACTATGTAAAGATGGAAGGAAACTGGTTTGTATTGTAAAAGTCTGTTAGACAGTATTTGTAATTTACAGGTGAATTTCATGGTTTACCAATAGCTGACTATAGAATTACTTTAATAAAAAGTAATTAGAACTTGTATAAATTATATTCAAAGATAACAGTATGGACACAGTCTAGCCATGCCATACAGTTGTCTATTGTGGGGAACTCATCTACCGAGCTGCCTTCGAAACTGTCTCATCATCCTCAAACTGCCTTTAAAAACTGTCAATGTCAAACTGTTGATGAACCACTGTATGAAGTAGGCTAGTTACCCTGTGGTATGGTCATACAAGGCTCCTGCTTCTTCACCTACTTCTACATCTTCAAGTAGTTAGATAGTAAAAGATTTAAAGTGCAAAGCACTTTTGTAGTCCCTTTCCGTTGATACCTTTCTAGAAACATGGCAAACTGACAAGTTCCTAATTTAGATACTGCTTTGTCACTAATGCTCCATAAGTTGATAGATATTTTCATGAATTTCAGCAGCTAAAGGAGTGAGAAAGTGCTAGTGTAAGGACACAGTGCTGACACGATGGAAAATAACATACAGTGGTGCGGCAGCCGACAGAGGCTCGGGGTGTGACTCGTACGCGTTTAGACATAATAAGTACATTGTTGTGTTTCCTTAAAACCCTAGACCATGGCTCAGAAATTGGGTAACACCAAACACCCAAAAAGACCAAATACAAAAAGAAATCATACCTTAGGAGGCTTGAATGGGTATTCTGGAGAGAAGTGGATGTCCAGGAAGAAAACTCCCCCTTCGTACACTGAACCAGGTGGGCCTAAAATGGTGGACACCCATTCATAGAGGTTGTCTCCTTTGGGGCCCGCACTGCAGTTTGGTGGCGGGTCTAGTGTAATCTCTGCAAGCTCCTTCTGGATCCTCTTGGCCGATGTCCCCAGTGCCTTCGACATCTTAGGGTTTGGTTTATTCTCTTTTGTATCTGGTTTACTGTCAGCAACAGCCCCACTAGAGCCAGCACCTCCTCTGCCACGTCCCGTACCACTCCCTGATGAACCAGACGCACCGCTCATTATCTAAAAGCACCAAACGTCTCATTCCGCTAAACCAAAAAGCTACTAGTTAAGAAGCTTGTTATCCTTTATGATATGAGTGCGGTGAATGATGGGAAAGCTGATAAACACATGCTCTCATGGATATCAATATAGTTAACAATGTTTTACGTTGTGTGAACATTCTTCCTAAAATAAACAGGTTTGATGACACAACATTGTTATGTGCAAATAAGTCTGAAAGTGCAATGACATGAAATTGTGAAATGATCCACATTCCTCATTGTGGGATGATTACTCGCGAGTCATATAAATGCAGCTACAACTACATCACAAATAACTTTTAGTTACAAAACCACAAAAGATGTTTTTTTTTTCAAGCAAGATCAAAATCACTAGAACAAAGACATTCCTAATCCCTGCACATAATACACCAAACATCAGCATTAAAATAAATAAACATTACTATGCTCTACTGACACTTGCTAAACAATAAAACTGAAATTAGTAATGATTTATTGTAATGGAAAAGATTTATTTGTACCTTACTAACAGTCGGCCATCTTGTGGGCTGGCGTTATCCGATAATTTACAATTTTTTGATTCACCAATGACCCAATTTAATAAAAAAGACGGCTCCCGATATGCAATAGTTAGTATTCAAAGAAATTCATCCACGACATGTGCAAATTTTGTGCAACGCTATCAATGTAAATGTGATCTCCGTGTTAGTTGCTCCGCACTGCAAAGCGTAAATAGGCACCCTGTTACTTTCCGCACGATTACCGCTCCGTGATAAGAAATATATGAATTATATGTACCTTAATCAAGGACTAAACTCGAATTTGGTGTGTTCCGGCAAGGTTTTCAGAGCTTCAATCCACTTCTAGCACATTTCATCCATTTGTCTGTCACCCTCACCAACACAAACAACCACTGAAATTCACGGAATGCACACAAGCTCAGTATAAAATAAATACATTTAAAAACAGTACTTTAGACATTATAATACTTACAGATTGATTATTAAAACTAATTAAGCTAGTTTGCTCGTAAAAATAAGCTATATTTAGTTAAATAAAATAATGAAGTTAAGAAAAATTACACGAAGCACAACCACTTTCCGACATTTTTTAACTTTTTAATTTTTTTAAAAAGCTTGGTAAGGTGTTGCCATGACTTCTCCTACGTTGGTATTGCCAATTAAATATTGAGTTACATAGAGCTACTCCTTGATTGAACGCACGTTAAAAATGCGATTTTGATAAATTTTGATTTACCGTAAGAGCCAGGCCAGATGTGACATGATGCATTGCGGTAATGGCGCTGTTGCGGCATCCTACATAGAAATATCCGTGGTATAACACACGGAGAGCTCCAGGCGCCGCCGCGCCGTGTCGGCCTTTCAACAAGCGAGACGAGGTCGGGCCTAGGAATGTACGCGTTGCGTAGCCGCGCTCCGGGGTGGCGCGGCGCGGCGCTTCACTGTTCTTTATAGACTGTCCAACAGTAAGGGCTAAATCCACTAGCTAGTTTTGTGGTGCAAGTTTTTACAAACCATTGCTCCCTAAGTTCGTAAAACTTGCAGAAGTCAACTTACTGCGTATGTGCACAGTTTAAAACTCTGTTGCACAAGTCAACATGAATGTGTGCAACTAAACTCGTTAGTTATGCGCGCGCCACAACACAATATTATGTGGCCTAGTGTGGCCTGGCTCTAACTCCGTAGTACAGACAAAATTATACATACATACATACATAAACTCACGCCTTTTTCCCATGGGGGTAGGCAGAAACTATAGAACGCCACATGCTACGATTCTTACATAACCCTTTCGCATATAAAATTATAGTACAATTGTAGTCTATGATTATTTAATCGTTGATTGCGTGTTTGCATATTATTTATCTGTAGTGTTTATTTGTCAAAATTGACATGACAATATTGTCAAAAATATTGTTTCGTCTTTCGTGATTTCATTTCATACCTGTATTTAATACCAATTTGTGAATATCTTCTGAATTTTACCAATAAGTGATATAAAAAACTAACAAAATGGGTAAAAGACAGCATCAGAAGGATAAAATGTAAGTATTACGCTACAAGTTATACATTAATTTCCTCCTTCATTTGTATTATGAAAACATTATACAATTCTTTATCATTGTGATTTATTAGGTACTTAACGTACACGGAGTGGACTACTCTATATGGAGGTAAAAGATCAGGAACTAGTAAGGAAGAAGATACCACATTCAAGCGCTTACCGTTCGACCACTGCTCTCTTTGTCTTCAGCCTTTCGAAGACCCATACTGCGACACAGATGGCAATATATTCGAGTCTCAAGCCATTATAGAGTTCGTGAAGAAGTTTAAAATCAACCCAGTTACTGGGAAAGTAAGTAGATTTAAAACCAGTGTCTTAGTAAGTTCAGAAGTTAAGTTTGCTAAACTTTATACTGGTCTTTAAAAGTAACTCTACAATAAGAAAAAAATCTTGAAACATATTCTAAATCTGTCTATACATAAGAGAGTTACAAAGTATAAATAGTATTAAAATCTTATTTTCAGAAACTGGACATAAAATCTATAATAAAGTTAAACTTCTTCAAAAATGCTGAAGCGGATTACCATTGCCCAGTTCTATTCAAACCATTTACCAAGAACTCTTACATTGTTGCTATTAAAACTAGTGGCAATGTGTATTCAAACGAAGCTGTTGAACAGCTTAATATTAAAGGGAAGAACTGGAAAGACCTCATCAATGACACACCATTTGCAAGGAATGATATTATTGTCATACAGGACCCTAATAACTTGAACAAGTTCAATATATCTACATTTCATCATATCAAGAATAATTTGAGAGTAGAGACTGAAGGTAAATTAACATTTTATACTTTCTATATAAAGGCTCATTTTCAGCTCAGTTTCTTAAAGCAAGTCTCATGCTATCTTTGTTTTCATCATAGAGAAAGACAAAGACAGAACAAGTGTCGGTTCAAGAAACTATCCTGGTGTAAATCAGCTTGTAACTCCACTATTACTCTTGTTCTTGTAGTTGTTAATCTGCAGGTTTAGAACATAATATACTCCGCCCAATATAACATGGCATGCGGCGAAGTAGGGAACTAAATGAAAATGTATTGAATTTGACATATTATTGGGTCTTGCCTTCACAAGCAGCGCTGCTATGAAATGCCAAGTTATACTGGGTTTCAGTTTAAAGAACTTTATTCTCACTAAGACAATCGTCACTCACATGAGAACATTAAATCTTATTACTAATTATATTTTAAAAGTGCGGGTAAAAAAAGAATAGTCAGGAATATAATTGTCAACAAAAATGGAAGCGAGTTCGCTGCATTCCTAAGATAAGGCGGTGGCACAAGTTAAAAGATGTTGCTGGTTTTAACAAAAATAAACACAACACAATTAATCTGTTGTGTCGTCGTTGTAAATAAAAGTGAATAATTTCTTTTTAAATATGTTGAGTGAAGTCGCTTCTTTTACATCTTTTGGAAGTTTATTATATAGATGTGCTCCCCCATAGGTTAGGTTAGGTTAGTAGTAGCTTACTCATTAAACTACAGGATAGTAAACAAATAAGTATAGTGGACTCATAATGAACTCTCATTAAAGCTTTGTTTGAATTAGAAAAAAAATATGAAATGCAAGTGAGTTTACTTTTAACAGTAGGGTAAATCAATATTCTCTATAGGAAGAAGAGTATTTCATCCTTGTTCAGCCGTGTTTGTAGAATTGTACAACCCAATTAAATAAAGAATGGCATTAGAAATGGTAGATCCACTATTTGCCTTTCGCTCACAGAGAATATGCATGAGCGAGAAGCAAATAACGACAACTATAGTAGCACCGCTATTTTCAATCTCTTTATTTATTAATAAATGATTAGGACTGCTTTCGGGTAAAGGCTCACTCCAACCTCCTCCAGCAGTCTCAGTCTTTTGCAAGAGGCTCCAGATGTTTGTCAGGTAATGTTATCATAGTCACTGTTGTAAAACTTATATCTTATCTGTGTTTAATTTACAGAGGAAATAGCAATGAGAAAAGATCCACATGCAAGACTAAAAACTGTATCAGCTGAAACAAAAGATATCCTAGCAGAACTAGAGAAAGAGTACAAGGCACCAGAAAAAAAAGAAGTCAAAAAGGAGGTTGGCATTTGTAAACCTTACCTTACCGTCCACAAGTATTTTTGCTTAGGATACCACAGGATGCTTCGTCGGTACAATAAATACGAGTCCTAAAGGATATGAAAATAGGGTTTAAAATGATTTGAGCAAACACAGCTAGTCCTTGTAATCAAGTATATCTTGCGAGTCCAATTTTACAATGTTTAACTGCTCATTGAAATGATAAAACGAGAAGGAAGATGACTTTCCACCTCTTTGGAGAAGGATAGACCATGATAGACAAGTGTTACGAGGAGACCTGTGTCGACTAATGACAACCTGACTATAAATAATTTATTTAGCAAAATGGATCTAACTGCTAATTAAAAAAGATAGGAAGAAAAATAGTAGCTCATTTTTATCTTTAGAAATACCTTAAAATGAAACATTTTGCTGTTTGAAAGGTTGCAGATAAGTTCAATGCTGCTCATTACTCCACTGGCATGGTGGCTGCCAGCTTCACCTCAACTGCTATGATGCCAGAGACAATCCATGAAGCAGCCATCATTTGTGAGGACGATGTTAAATATGATATGGTCAAGAAAAAAGGTTGGTGCCTGCATTTCTACCTACCTATTACCTATAATCATATAGTGTTCATACATTAACTATTTCAATGTGGAATGGATGGGTGACTGTTTGTTACACATCGAGCCCTCTCGATGCCTCGGAGAGCACGTTAAATAGTCTGTCCCGGGTGTCTTAGGAAGACCTACGACAGTCGTTACGGGAAGTCAGAGGCCCGAAAGTCTGACAACCGGTCTTACCTTAGGATATCGGCATTGCCCTGTATGTGGGTTGCGGAGGTCTGATGGCAGTCGCTCCGTGTATAAAATACTGATATTCAGCCACATCTGGTTATATTGGAAGCTGGCCCCAACATAGTTGGGAAAAGGCTAGAATGAGTGTTCATACATTGCCCATAAAGATTATTCAGAAATCACTACTTCCTATTTAAAAACCCTTAAAAGTTTCCACATAATTAGCTTTCAGAGAATCCCTCTAGAGTACTAAAACCTGTTTTCATTTCATAGTATGACTCTCCTCAGGATATGTGAGACTAGTAACCAACCTGGGTCCTCTAAACTTCGAGTTGTACTGCGACCTGACGCCGAAGGCCTGCGACAACTTCATAAGACACTGCAACAATGGATATTACAATGGCACCAAGTTCCATAGATCCATAAGGAATTTTATGGTAAGTGAATTTAACAATTTTATTACCAACTTACATATGGAGTGAAGGCTGTGAATCGTGTCTTGTGACTAGTCCATAGGCTCAACCAGGATATTGTCCAGGGTGGGGCTGACAGTAAATATTTATCTTTTGTGTAAATCTAGAAGTGCAGAATGGGATTGTGGAGCAACTTTGCTCCATAATCTTATTTTTGAAGCCCAAATAAGTATAGACAGAATTGGGCATTGGACTGCCTATCAAAATTACCCAAATTGTTCTGTGGACATGGGTGGCGAGTTGACTGAATCTAGACCATTTACCTATTCTTTCCTGTGCCAGGGTGGTGCGAGCGCCCCATCTGCCCCACCCTGAACACGCCAGTGGTGACCACAGATATCGAATTAAATAGAAAACGAAAGTTTAGCTACTTTGCGTGCCATTAAATCGGAGCAATGCTCCAGCTTATTACACTAGGATGAATTTTTATGCCTTTATTATTATTATTAGCCAGTGGGATAACAGATCGTGGGTTTGGATACCATATTTAGTCATATCGATTGTCCTATCCACAAAAGCTCAAAATTTAGGCTCAAAACTAAAAATTTTCATGATTATGACGATAAGTACAATCATGATATGAGCATGATTGTAGATACAAGGCGGCGATCCAACAGGCACAGGACTGGGCGGCGAATCGATTTGGAAGAAACCGTTTGAAGATGAAGTAAAACCAAACTTGCACCACACCGGCAGAGGGGTACTGTCACTGGCCAATTCTGGACCTAACACCAATGGATCACAGTTGTAAGTAATACATTTATGTATTCCTTCTACGTCTAGCAGAATCAAACTAGACGTCATCATTGGTGTATCTCACTGAGCGGCTATGACTTCAGCCAATAGGTACTAGGTTCTGTGACATACTATCTTCTTCTTCTTTTTGTGTGGTTAGTGACTAAACTAGTGTCAGAGTTTATACCGCCCATGGTCCTCTGACTTGGCTTCACATGCCGTCGAAAAATATCTTTCAGGTATGCCGGTTTCCTCACCACAATGTTTTCCTTCACGGTTTTTAAGCAATTGATAATTATACAATACGCACATGAATCCGAAAAGTCAGAGGTGCGTGCCTTGGTTTCTTACTCCAGACCTATGACTTGGTAGTCCCACGGTCACACTACTACGCTATTACTGCTATGTGACATACCATAGGCACGATGGATTGGCCTACTTTTCTATTAGCTTAGCTACGTCACTTACCTGAGTTGTGAAAAGTTACTTTACTGATACATAGCAGCAGCACAGTATAGGAGGTATAAGGATTCCATAGCGCCGCAAAGTGAACTAAGGTTTCGAGAAAAAATTGATTAGAAAAAAAAAACCGTCGCGGCACGCCTGGCAGATGTGAAACATCGAAACTCATTTTGTAAAGAAAAAAAACTGACCGTATCAAACCGAAGAGAGCTGACAAGTTACGAAGGTCTGTCATCGTGTGTGCCATCACGAGCGTCGCCACGCTACAGCCACTCTCACACCCTATACCACCGCATTAGAGCTCTGCCTCATTAGTGCGTTGCGTTGCTTTGCGTCGTCGCAGTGTCAATGCTGCGTCGTTTTCCATATATTTTAAATGACATGCCACATTAAAGCATTGCGTCGTCGCACGCGACGTTTCAACGGATCGGCGGACGAGAGACGAAGCGGGGGGAGGCTGATGCGCTGCGCTGTCGGAGCTCCGGTGCGACGACGGACAGTGTTCCACTGCTAGAGGTGCATGCGTCGTCCTCTTGCGCTGCGACGTCGTGCGTCGCCACAACGCAGGTGTGGCATACAATGCGTTGATCCATTGCGACGACGCAACGCAACGCACTAATGAGGCATCGCCCTTAGATGATTCACATTAAAAAACAGCACAGTAACAAGTCATTGTCAAGTTGCATTATCATTCTTCTTCCATCCATCCTCCTCACCAATAAAACAAATTTAAAAAAACTATCTAATTGCTATATTCCAGTTTCATAACCTTCCGTTCGTGCAAGCAACTGGATGGCAAGCACACGATATTTGGAAAGCTAGTCGGGGGCATGGACACGCTCACAGCCATGGAGCAGATAGAGGTAGATAATAAGGATCGGCCGATACAGGACATCGTTATAGATGTCGCGCAGGTGTTCGTCGATCCCTTCGCTGAGGCTGAAGAACAGGTTTGTAGTCAATAATGCCATCTGTTGTTTGTGCTTTTGGGTTGAAAATCGCTTGGCACATAATATCGAATTTATGGTAGGTACAGTATTATGTCACTTCTTTACATAGTATAAAACAAACTCGCTCCCGCTGTCTGTACGCTTAGATCTTTTAAACTACGCAACGGATTTTAATGCAGTTTTCAGCAATAGATAAAGTGATTCAAGAGGAAGGTTTATATCGACACTCAGCAGTGAAAACCTCGTAAGTCAGATTTTCTTCAAATGCGTTTTATTTGTTCTTTAGATTGATAAACTCGTCATACACGTACTAGTTCAACAAACTTTCAATTCAAATACTTCTAAGCTATCTATGACGTATGATGACAAACTTGTATTAAGATTAGATTGGCCATTTTTTTTGCAGGAGACAGTTATTTCGAACTCTTTTAAAAAATTGTATTTTACACATACGTGGTTTTCACTGCCGACTAACGATATGCCCCACATTAGTATCTACATTGCACCCGTGCGAAGCCGGGGCGGATCGCTAGTTCAATATAATTGTTTTTCTCTGGTAGTGTTGAACCAATCTCCTCTTGTGAAGGAAATCGACATGATACAATTTATATTTTCTAAAACAGTATTACTAGGTATTCACTGTTACTGACCTCCTCGTTGGGGTAGTGATGGCAAGTGCGACTGCTGATCGTGAGGTCCTGGGCTCGACCCCTAGATCGGGCAATGTTTTTCCGTGTGGAATTCCTCAGTAGCTGCCCATTGGTTTTATGCCCGGTTGATGGCAACAGGCTTGCCCCATAACGACGAAATGAGGGTGTTATGTCCAATCCTTCGGGGAATACAGGCGTGATGTTATGTATATAAAACAGTATTTATATCTAAAATTTATGTGTTTTGGTCACAGCTTGTCAAGGACAGAGCAGAAGAACTGAAAAGGAAAGCCGAAACTGAAGGCTCACAAGTAAGGCCGAAAAAGGCGAAACAACCCTTAAAAGTATTTAGAGATGGAGTGGGCAAGTACCTTGATTTACAAGAACCATCAAAACCAACCACCACCACTAAAACTACTAAAACGCAAGAAGGTCCCGCCAAAAAGGTTAAGAAGGACGGGAAATACGGTTTCGGTGGTTTCGACAACTGGTAAAACCGAATAATATAGGTACTATTAAATAAAATCTAGAATTATAATATTTAGTTTTATTTTTACCTCCTAAAATACTGACAACTTTAAATAAATTCATAACAATTTTCTTTTACAATTACACCATTTGTTTTATAAATTCATCCATTAAGTACATCTAAAATGTTAATTTATACTAATTAAATAAGTTAAATACTCAATGTATATATATATATTCTAATAAATCCATCAACACAATAATAGCTGCAATTATTATGGTATATTATTTTAAGTATTCATACTTTAAGTCTTTTAAATATATGAGTATAACTAGGTAACACAAGGTCGCATTTCTTCAAAGCTAAAATTAAAATGTAATACATTTCCTTATGGTTGCCACAATACATAGATTCCTAGTAAAAGCCAAAATAATGCTTGGCCTCCATGTAAAGAGTATAATATTATATTATCTTTGAAAATGACACTGAATAATTATGTTCAGCATGTTTTTCAAGCTTTTTGCAGCAAAGGTAATGTTTATAGATGTTCCATATACCAACATGAATAGGATTTTGATTAATTGGTAGGTACTGATGTAGTCAAAATGTTGACCATAGAACAATTAGCAGTAAAGAGGTGCATAGTTTCTTTATAGATGAATGCATGATCAAATAAAATGCAATATTTTTAATATCTATAAACATTAAAATGAGCTGCTACTTTTTCGGTTGGAGACCCTTCAGGTCTCACCAATAACTGCCTCGTTACGTAGAAACGGTACACAAGAGCAACTGCAAGCAGTGGAAAAGAAAATACAAAAAAAGCTGCTGCTTTTTGTTTTTTTTTCTTGATTTAGGCATCATACCAATATAATTGTTAACCAATTAAATCTTGTGACATTTATTTTGTATCTACATGACCTAAATACATGTATGATCTGTATGACATCATAATTATGTATGAGAAATCGATTACAATGTAATTACACAAGTAAAGTGCGGTCAAAAACCAGGCAGAATTTCGTACATTGACCTTTGTGCCTACAACCAATTGCAATGTGTTGACGGCGGTCACCGCATCTGTGCGAGCGCAACGGCAAGATATTTCTGCGCGAGCACCAGAAATAAGTAGTGATGTGTCATTGTATGAAATTTGTCCTGCACTGCAACCTCACTTTAGTATCATTTTTTACTTAAAATTATACATTATTTATAACAAAATTCCTCTAGCTAAAGAAATTATATAGTCTTTCGAAGTTAATCATAGTGTTTCAGAAGTACAGCTAAAGGCTAGTAAGTGAGCCTGAGAGAATAGAGTACTAAGCTTATCAAGTCTGCCAATCAAAATTAAGATTAGATAGAGAATAATATGCCTTAAGTTTATAATACACAATTTATAATAAATCACCATGTAATATCCATGTTTTATTTTAAATTATTGATGTACCACAATATCATTTATTTCTTATTCAGACATGAGTTTGTCGATTCATTAATGATAAGGCATTCTAATGTCATTCTTCCCAAATGCCTGTAGTCTTATTGACACACTAGATATCTGTGCAATACTTGGCTCATGACAATACATACCATATACACATTTATCATAGCTTGTCTATGTAACAAAGTTTGCTGTGACTGTAATTACATTAATTACATATTTAGTTGAAGTTAGTACGCCGCCGGGCAGTCCTCTGCTTGTCAAATCTCATTTCCATCTCTTCTAAAACCTTTGGAGTGTATCTAACAACCAGCTTCACTGAACCAACAGCTTGTTTCAATAATTCCACAGCTTTCTCATGGTTTTCGCCTTCTACTGACACTCCATTGACTGACAACAGCTGGTCACCTCTTTTGAGTCCTCCATGACGATCAGCGACGCCTCCAGGAATGATTCGTGATATGTATATAGGAGAGTTCTGTTCTTTGCCACCCATGACGTTGAAACCTAGACCTTCCTCTGTCTTCGGAAGCTCGACAACCCTAGGGTGTGCGTGGCCTTCAGCCGCTGCGAATGCGGCCACTGTGGCCTTGGCTGTAGCGGAAGCTCGAATGTCTGCCGAGCCTTGGATGTCAACAGTTTCATAAACATGTTCATATACCTCCCGTACAGCGTTCAAGAAATCACTTTGTAGCACTTTCTGCAGCGCTGCAAGTTTTGTTGCGGGAACTTCACCACTTTGTTGAAGTTTTTCGAGCAGTTCGATAGCTCTTTTTATGTCTCTAGCTAAAGTTAACTGCTCGCCTGTACTGCTCATGTTGTCTAAATTAGTTTTCTTTGCGATTAACTAAGAATTATGAAAAATTGGGCGTATTATAAACAACAAACGAAAGCAACTTTACTGAGCTGGTGAATCGATACAGCAAGTATTTCACGTTCAAAAACATTGTATAATAAAAAAATACACGTGAAATGAACAATTTAATTGATATCTTCTAAATAATAACGATAGAAAAAAATATAATCGATATTTTTTACCAATTTCTTAGATTATTTTCTCTTTTTGGATTATTCTGTACTTAGATTAGTAATATTAATATTCTATTCAAATACAGATAAAATTTTAGATCTACTTTCGGAACGTTTCTCAACTGACATTTTACTTCTTATTATTTCGCAGTTGGTATTCATGTTTTTGTTCGTTCGAAAACATGGATACTTATTCAGTTTAAAATAAATATGATACCTTTTTGATATAATAACTTTTTATTTACCCAAACTGTAGTCTGATATGCGGCGTTACTATGATTTCTATACAATAATATTTTAGTTTAATTTTTCAACTGTTTTATAACTTATGTGATAACTTCCTGTTCGTTCAGCAACAACTTAATAAATGTTTTGACAAGATTTCAGTCACGCCAACATTTCGCCAAAAAATGCTAAATATCTAAATTGCCATAATTGGGTTGTAATTTTCAACTTTGATTTGCAGTATTATTGAAGTATTTTGCGGCATATATAATTTAGTGTAAGTTTAAAAAAAAGTGTAACGTAAGAAATATTGTGTAAGTGAGTGGTGAGACTATATCTGCAGAAACAATGGATGATTTAGGTAAGTTTAGTCTTTCTTATCTTAACCTGTTTTGGTTTCTGTGTATATGGTATGACGTGTTCTGCTAAAATAACTTGTTAATTTGCATATTTCCTCATCGTCAGACCTTCTAGTCTAATCCATAGTACTGTAGCCAAGTGTAGCTGCGAACTATTTAGCACTTGGTGATGAAAATGTTTCATAACTTACAACTTCCTGGGTTCATAATGTTGTTTGTTTTATCTACACATATGGATTGTGTGGTTCAGTTCACAAGAACCAGAAAGAAAGGATCATAAGAGATTCTTTGTAATTGGATGACAAACCCTTTATTTACATTTCCTTATCTGAGCATACTTATAAAATTGATAACACAGTTTGACATAAAATTATGTCAGTGACCTGTTCAAGCATTCATTATTATTATTATGTTGTGTTTCAAGACTATTATAATGATGTTTTGTTAGCGGAATCATTTGTAACTTACCTTAGTATTTAATATTTAAGATTACAGATCAATTTAATACGAATGAAATAATACCTTATGTGATGTTTTGCATAATATTATTGTAATGGCCATTAAACTGTTGTTTATCAACATTTAGATTTAACCAGGAAGCATAGAGGTGTATGAAAGGAAAATCATTGTGCAATTAAATTTTTGGAAGGTAAATTATGTCACTTAGATATGGATGAAGGCATTTAAATGCAGGGTCATTAACCCTATGACCATCCCAGAGAGGTACTTCTGACAAATAATTTCATGTCCATTTTGCCCACGGCTATGGTTACCACATGTAAAATTGAAAAGTCCTGGCAAAAAGCCTGCCTTCTATAAAAATATCCTGAAATGCTTGCAATTTTAGTTCATTAAGCCAAACACAACAACAACCCAGAACCGGATACCTTTGTATTCAATACAAAAAAATTACAATAAGTAAACATGTGTTCTTCACGTGAGGCATTTTAGCACCCCGAGTTAAATCGAGGCGAGCGATAACCACGCAATTCGCCTGGAGCCCTAAAATGCCTCACGTTAAGAACACATGTTTACTTATTGTAATTTTTTTTATTGAATACTAACCTATTCCGTGCTGGGTTAATCTATGTCAGCAGTACATCATGAGGTTTGAAGGAATTACATGATTTCGTTTACACCCTGTATTATACAAAGTATGACACAAAGTCACTCTTTGTATAATAATACAATTTAATTTCTTAACTGAATAGAAATTATTTTAGCCTTGTCTATGTAATGATGTTTACTTAAGTTTTACTTAGTTGTATGTACTTAATATTAATTAGAATTGAACTTTCAACTATGTAATACATTAACTCACGCCTTTTTCCCATGAGGGTAGGCAGAAACTATAAAATGCCACATGCTACAATCCTTACACTCCTTACGCTTCGTCCACATTCAAACATCTTGTTGAGAGTACTATGCACCTGTCCTTTTAAAGAACATCACCAATAACATTTATATATTTTCTTCTAGGGCATCCTCTTCCAAGGTTTCCACTGACTGTGCTATTGTTAAATATCTTTAGAATACTTCAAATGATTTAATCTTAATTCAAAATAACTTAAAATGAAACTTACTCTCTCAAACTCAAAACCTATAAACCACTTGAAATTTAATGTGGCACTCAACCTGATAATAGGCTAGGTTCAGACTTTGTTGTTTTCTTCCTTTTAAAATGAGCTGCAAACCAATTCTGTTCTCTGCACCCATATAGGCCCTATAAAATAGCCTATCAGAAAGCAGACTTATCTATGGATAAGTATTGCATGATCATCAGTTGCAAAACCGACCCTAATATCTTGGCCACACCTGATTCAGTTGCAGTGCATGTGCAGTATGCAATCGAGATATTTCACGATATATCCTGAAATATATTCTGCATTTGCAGGAGACATGTATAGAGCACACGCCTGATCATTGCATACCTCAACTTTTTGCGTTGCTGCAACGTGAAGGCGGGGTCGCCGTTTATATCGTAGACTTGTTAAATACGAATTAAATTGGCTATCAAATACAAGTAGAGTACGGCCGAAATATTTTAGCCGTCCTGAATACAGGCTTTCCGAACTTTCGCGTCTGCAAAAAGAAGAAAGGTTACAGTAAAACTTGTTTAAAAATGGCCAGCCCTAAGGAAACGTACCCATACTACGTGACCCGTTCAGGGGGAGGGGGGTCTACATAACACCACGCTTGGTCTCAGGGGCGGGAGGGGGGGGTCTTAGGTTTTCGTCACGTAGTCAAAATCCTCTAGGGAAATCTCGAGCTTTTATTTATTTATTTATACTTCTATGCACTATTGTGGTACATAAGGCGGACTTAATGCCATAAGGCATTCTCTACCAGTCAACCTTGGGGTTAAAAAGAAAAGCATCAAAATACGTAGGTACAGGAAAAAGATGAGTTGACAATTTTGGACTGAATATATCAGGAAATCAAAAGTTAAATATAAATTACATAAAATACATATATACAAATAATAAAATAATAGCTTTTCCGAGCGATAAACAAATATGGCGCGCAGAGTTAAGCGCTTCTTGAAGTCACAGGTGGCAACACTGTCGCACATACGAGTAAATTTTTTTTTAAACTTTATTTTTGCAAAAAATGATTTAAAACCATATTTATATATTACTACGTGAAAACTAGAAGGGGAGGGGGGGTTATTGGCATATACTACGGGTGGTCACCGATGGGGGGAGGAGGTTAAAAAATGGGTCACGTAGTATGGGTACGTTCCCTAAGTTGTTAGTTAAAAGCCATTTGGTTCCTAAAAAATCTATTGCGCAAATAGATCAGGGCGGCCAAGATTTATCGGCCGTACTGTACGTGGCGCTAATCAGTGAATTATGTAACATCTTCAAGGGAGATAAAACAAGTCTGTTGGAATGTTACCCAACAAGCACGTTTGCGCAGAAGTAATAAAATATTGACAACATATCATGAATACATGATTTTTGTAATAAATATTGATATTTATGCGATAATGAGTTCTTTGACATTCTCAAAACGCAAATACCATGAAATTAGTTTTACGTCCTTAGTGAATTATTTTTATTAGCGTCGCATCTAAAACACGCAAATCGCGGTAGCGTGCAGATATCTATGAGTGAGAAAGACGCTGAATAGTGACTGCTTACAATTTCAGTTTTCTAAATAAAGACCCTATGTGAAAGCATTCACAATATCGACTTACTAAAGGCCATTCTAGACGTTGTCCTACATTGTTATAGGTCTACCAGAATCTGATGGCAAATAGGGAAATTAAACTCTTTTGTGGGTAACACAAGGGTAATTTGAATAAAAAGTCTTGACACTTGTAATTTTTGCTTTAATTTCTTCTTCATCTTCTACCTGCCCTTATCCCACACTAGATGGGGTCAGCACAACATGTATTTCATATATCCATGTTGTTAGAGGTTTTGGCTTATTGTTTTATGTGACCCAATGTGCTTGCTGATATTATGCACTGGGTCCCAAAATGATATGCTGATATGTGGTTTTTTGCAATTTTATTGTAATGGAAAAGGAAACCTTGTTAAAATAAGTATGTTTATTAAAAATGTTTGAACAATAAAACATTAATCAGAACTGGAAAATGTATCAACTACAGTCATACTCGTTTTGACAAGTGACATGTTGACATTGCCATATGAAAACCACTATTTGTTATTAATTTTTAATGCCATGAGATTCTGGTTGACCTATACACTCCTTAGTTTTTATACCACAATAAAATAATGTCTATACTTTAAAAGAGACCTTGATGTCTGACCTAAAAAGACAGGAAATGGCGGCGCCATCTATTCTTTAAAAAAACCATTGACTTGTCAATGTTTTTTCTGAACATTGTGTCTGTTACAGATATATTTACAGAAATAAAAATCATTTATCATTTAATTTGGCGCTATTAAAGGCCATCAGTTTGGGCCCCGATTTTAATTACATACCTAGTTTTCTTATTCAATCAATCGAATCAGCTAATCACAGGCTACTGTAGGACTTGGGCCTCACCCAAATTATACCACAAAACCAATGGAAAAATTTAACCTTTTCAAAAAACTGCTTGTAATACATATTATAGCTATAGGTACGTCTGCTAACCACATAACATAATAGCTTTTATAAGATTGCAAGGTGGGGACCGACAACGCCGGTCATTAATCACTACGAGGCGATGGGGTGTCATCAAGGGTTATTTTTCAAGCCATTAATGTGTAAGACTTGATATCGTAAGTTATTATTTCTTATGGAACTTTAGATGTAGAGCTTGATGAGAACTGCATTTTTAGAAGCGACAGTATAGCGTGAATTGTTACGGTACAATGATAATAAACATAACAACATCACACCTTGTATTCCCCGAAGGGTTCGGCAGAGGTGTTTTAAGTACACCCTCGTTTCGCCAGTTATGTTTAAGTCCCATGTAATAGGGGGTGACCGGGCACAAATCCAGACCTCGAGCTGCTACTGAGAAATTCCTAATGGAAAATCCCAATAACACTTTGCCTGACCTGGGGATCGAATCCAGGACCCCATGCTCATCAGTCGCGCTTGCGACCACTAGACCTACAAGGCAATCGGTACAATGATGCCGGTTGAAAACATTATAGCTAAGTTAATCATATCCTATCTCTTCAAGCAGCTGACATAAGGATCTAACTAAACAACCATACCATAATGTAGCGGAAAGCATGATGGGCAGGCATTACTGAGATTATAATTTATAATACTTACTTTTACGACCAAAGCAAAATCGAACTTAAAGCAAAGCGGGTCTTAGCAAGAGAATAACATACCGCTTGCATGAATAACACTCCTAATCAAACAACAGATGCAAATGCAGAGGACCTTATCATCAATAGCAATTTCATTCGGACAATCTTACCACAAGAAAGGGACCGACAAATAGCCTGAGAACGTTCTCATACTCCCCGCCCATCTTATTGTATCCTCTTTATATTATTTTTAGAATACGACGATGCAGTCGACCGCTCCTTCTAACTAATAGATTAAAATGAAATCTTCCAGTAGTCCATCAGTATTAGTTATATCATACCGCCACAATATGGCGCGCAATTTTCCATTAAAAACCAATCAACGTTAAGTGGTTCAGCCATATCTTAACAAGCTATGATGTACGTTAATTCCTTCATAGTTCCATACCTACACGTATATTCTAAAAATATAGCCGTAGGGATTAATCAGACACTCGAGAGGTATTCCAGAGGGGAATGCAAGAAATCTGTTGCATGTCAGTGCGGAATGTCCATGTGAACTGACAGTTCAATAAATCCAATTCTCGAGTTTAAATCGAGATGAATGTTTGTTGAGCTACGACGAAAATAATCGATAAATTTGTTGGTGTGAGATGGTGACATTTTGATAATTTTGAGTTTTGAGATATGATAGCGCTGGATTTCATGCAAGTGTTATTGAACATCCGGCGCTTAATGATATATTGGTGGCTAAATTTAGCGCTTTCAATAAGAAAGCACCTGATTTAGTCCACTCCTAAACACAAGTTTCCTCGAAAAACCGCAACAACGTATAAAGAACTTGGGGAATAAATACAATGTTAGAGTTAGAACAAGGATGTAATTTATTAAGATAAATCCTGGCACGCTAGCCTAGAAAGAGCGTTAAAGAAGTTACGATGCGAATTTTATGACGGTGCCAAATTAAGCCATTACTTGGCTCTTTAATCAATTTACTCTAATCTTCAATATGGCAGTTCATTGCTGGACATTGACTTATCTGACATTGCATCACATCACGTTCGTGCCTTCGCAAATATAATTTAGGAAGACCTTATTTCATTAGGAGGTAAATAAGAGAGTTTAATTTTGATAGTAATTGCATGACGCGACGGTTATTATGTTACTTTTATTTTATAGCCAATTTGGCTTTAATTACGACGCACACAGCGTCTAGACTTTCCAAAAGCCTTCGCACACTTTAGGGACAACGAAACTTTATCGTACTATTTATGTTTTTAGCTTAATAACACAAATTAAAATGCATTTTTAGCTTTTAAATTGTGTTTACATTAAGGTTGACCGAAACTTCCGTCGAAAAATAATCCTGACTATTCCTGACCTGAAAATATTGAGAATCATGAAACTAATTTATGACAGTGCGGGCCGATGTTCATCTCTTAGCAAATATAATTAAACAGACTTAAGAGGTTTGGGAGCAATGAGAAATATAACAGGAAGAGGAGACAGGATAATTTTAGAGTTGGAAAACTGAACATTTTATTGAAATTATATCATTCCCGTAGTATCCTTTAATGTTATTTCCATAGCTAATTTGGCATTGAATACGATCCTTTCAGCGTAGACTTTCCAAAGGCTTTCGACACTTTCGACACAACTCGAAATATCTACAAAAAATGCGGTGTCATTACCATATGTATCACATTTCCACATTACACGCACAATTCACGCGATACTACGCTTAATGTGCTTCGTTCCCGTCCTGCCTAATTAATTTAATTAGTCGCCGTGCACTTGGGAATGTTGTAATAAGCGACACACCTATCTTGTGTGATTGGAAACACGTAACTTTGGACAGTGGATCGATAAAGTTTTTTGAAGGTTTAAACTGGTCAGATGGTAGTTATTTTGTGAGAAACAGATGTTTATATGCCAAGCTAAAACATTTTGATAAGTAACTGATGGGTCCCGATAACAATGGCTAATCCTAATGTGCTCAATGCTATTTGCTAGTAGTTCTATTGATGATCCAATAAAGTAGTATTAATTCAATAAAAGTTACTCTGATTTGGGATTCGTTTTGGTTGTAAAGTAAGTTTGAATTTATATGTAATAAAATTTAATACAGCCATTTTGTATTTGCAGTACCGTATAATTAACATTTTAGTTCCATAATTATTTATTGAGCAAAAGTTTCCGTACTATACTACGACATGATTTCAGATTGCATCACGTTTTATTCAACGAATAAGTGATCTCAGAATTACAGGGAAATTACAGCTTTATCCTTGAACTCAGTATTACAGACTACCAGCTGATAAATTTAAGCGTCTGCCAATTTTAGATTATTGCCATTAACTTTCCCTGTCTGACCTAAATCCTATTAGGTCGGCAATGTTGTCTGTTCATGGATAAGGCTGTAAATACATAGTTGAAGTGACGTCACCACACCGTCACTGACTTCGATGAGTTGCGTGTTACGCGTTCCCTACATCTGTCAGTCGCACGCGTAGACCCAGTCCTAACGCTGGTTGGAAAAAACTTCTATTTTTTAATATTGTTTATGAACATTTTATAAGTTTTCGTAATGAAATAAATTAGACTTTTTAATTTTTACTCTTAACAAAATTGTTGAAGATTTTCGTGTTTCCGGTCAGATACGTCGAATTTAATAATGAAAACAATAATCTTATGATTGAAATTACTAATAGTGTATACAAAAATAATTCATACCGAAAATAATCTTCAGACATTTGGTGATAGTTGTTCTGGGAGTAACTGGAAAGTTTATTAATTTACAGGTCGCGAGTTCTAGTAGAACCTCATTGATGGGTTATTTGTGAACTTTCATTAATGTTTCTTTTCTATTTTTAAATAAATATCCTTGGCAGTTAGAACGATTGTTCTTGGCGTGGTTTCAAAGTTGAATCGCGTTTAGGGACTGTAAGTTCAAGACCTATCAAGGTTGGAATTGTCGTTACGACTAATAAAATATATATAAAAATATCTTTTGTGAACTGATGCCACTATATTCTGTATGTTTTTCTGGATACAAAATATTTAAATAATGTAAAATAACAATGTGTTGTTAGACAAACTGCTTTCTACTAGATAATAAAGCAAGTCATTGAAAGCCTAACTAATAGCGTGGTTAATTCTTTGCACTGTGCGATAGTTTGCTATGCAAGTGGGTTGAGTTAGCACCATGCTAGTACCTACCACTCAAATATTTACTTCCTTATTAGAGACCAGCCAGAGAACAATAGAACAGTTAGCTCGATCGTAAAATGGACAAGTTGTAAAATGCACTCCGCTGTACAAACTCTTATATCCATGTTTAGCAGTTAGCCGCGTAAAAGCAACAATTTGAGAAATGTCTGCATAGTTTTCAATGGTGCATACATTCACGGTAATTTGTATACGAGTAACATTTTCAATATTTACATTTAAAGCTAATTAACACGATTCTTATTAAACTTTGACAGCTGTTATTAAATTTTATAGTTCTTTCTTTTCAAAGAGATCAATATTGTAGTTGCCACTTCTTTCTAATGAAAATCGTAAACTTATAGTAGAGTGTTATGAAGTGGAATGATGAGCCGGAAGTCTTAAGTCAAGAGACTCGTGCGCATCGTATTGCTGCCGGATGTGGCTTGGGTACGGTAAAATTTGGCGGGACCGAAGCACGAAATTAGAATTTTTCTCGCCACGGAATCCATGATTGATCGCCTTCTCTCTGGCTTGCTGACAACTCTACCTCCAAAGTGGGAATTACAGGAATTCCCTTGAGACGTATTGCTTCATTATCATTCTTTAGACTCAGTCGTAAATATTGTATAGTTTCTTTTGATCTAGCTGAGCGTTCGGATGGACATTACCGAGCCGTTAATATGGTGTTATAAGGCTAAAACTTATTAACTCTCTCAAGGAAATGTTTAGTGATAGTTTAGAAATTATACGAGTTACATAAAATATGATCTAGTGCGTGATCTTAAAATAGTTTATTGTGCGTTTTATGTTTTCCTCAATAAAATCAATATAGGAGCCGGAACAAACAGATAGATTTTGACAAATGCATTGATTTGTTGCCGTCCCCGCGTATAAATAATACTGGAAGTGTAGCCGGTGTGGCTGAGCGCGCGCCGGCACCGGCACCACGAGACGACAGTTGTGACCGCGCCGCGTTGACGAATACTCTACTCGGAGCACCGCGACCTCGCCCCCGTGACATTGCCTTATCACTTATCACAACGCTTATCGACAACAAAAGTAAAATCATCGATATGACGATCGATACTACCAAACTCTGTCGATAGCGTTCAGTCGCATCGCGTCCTTGTGATAGCCCAATATCACGCATAAATTATTAATTGTTTACATACTCGTAGATGCACTGTATAGTAATTGCAAGTGTTTTGCATTTCCCCGAGTAGGACGTCGTTTACGCCGATAGTGTGTAGGCTGTGATTATGGTGCGCTGACGCCGGTGTTGTTCCTGTGGGTGTTTTAATTCTCAAAGACAGCTGTGATTGGCCGAAGATGGATCGAACAATGTATGGCAAGGTGCTGCCAGGCACTTATTATCCGTTCCGCTGCGCTATGAAGGAGAACGGAATATCGCCCGGCTGTGAGTATTAGTTTTTAATAAATCGGTTTAATTGTGAACAAATTGTGTTTCGGATATTTATCGGTGTCTATCATTCACCTCGCGTTTGTTTACCGTAATTAGACGTGTACTGTGACTACAGCTGTGTGTTGGTTACATTATTATTACGTTCACACTATGGTTTCCCGGTGTCGGTGTTTATTTTCTCATGTGAGTTCCTCGAGTGCATCCACGTCGAATCGTGAGACTGGTCTCTCAATATGTGTTTATTTACTACGAAGCGTGAACCGTACAGATGTACGTTTCTCTTTTGTAATTCAAGTGATGTTTGCCAGCCTGCTATTATTGGAGTGTTTAGTTGACCGTCTAACAGCTTGATGTGTCAACACGTTTTGTATATTTCTATGATTAGTTCGCACATCAATTGAAGTAACTAAAACATATGTTCGTTTAATAGTACTCAACTCGATTCGAATTTAAAAGCTGTGTTGTTTTATGGCGTACTTCTAGAGAATTCATCCTTTTTTGTAGTCAGGATAATTTGGTTTCATTAGCATTAGTTGACGGGTTTGCGGTTTTGTTCTGTTCTTTTATGACGGTCGTGTCTATTCCTGGAAGACCTCGTGGGTGGTGACCAACCCGTTCGAACTTTTTCTGTCTAATCATCAGCATTATAGTGTATTTTAGAAGATAATTGGCTGTAAACAATTTATTTTCATGTGTTATCGTGCATGTTTTAAAATGTGAATCACGTGTGTCTTTTATGCAGTTTTCTTAAGCACTAGAATATATGGCTACTTTTATCTTAAGTGGTAGTGTAACTCGTTTCTGAAGTATGGTACACATAGCAAAATGTAGTTAGCATCTGTTTTATGCCCAGAATCGGTGTTGAAGGCATTACTAAGTTATCATTGTGGCCCAGCCCACGTTAGCAATTTAGCGTTTAGCTGCTAAATGTAGTATTTCATCACGAAACGGAATGTGGTGTGGTGACATTGTAAGGTCGTGTTATGTGCGAAAATGTACTACATTGGTCTTTATTGTTAGAGGTCTGATAGAGGTTGCGTGAGCTAGTGTTGATAATTGAAAAGTTTATCAAAATTTGTGCATATTATAGAAATGGTTAATGGTTAGTATTAGTATGATATTGCTTTAAAAAGTGCTAGAATGATTTATTATCTTTAGTTTGAACGTGTGCCTATATCCTAATTCAACTTAAATTAGCAATGCTGATCTAGTCTCTATTAGATCACTGCTAAGGCCGGTATTGTAAAACAATGCTCAGTTATGAATCTCGATTTGAGTATAGATTTCTATATCTAAATCTCTGCTCAAACGGAGATTCATAACTGAGCACTGTTTTAGAATACCGGCTTAAGTGTACTAACACCTTTCTTGAAATGTGTTAAACGGATTACGCCGCTTGCAAATTTGGACTGTTTCGGAAAATGTCCGATCGTTGATTCCTTCAAATTGGTGGGTTGGGTCTAAAGCATTGCCTAATTAATCCCCTTAAAGAAAGGGCGGGAAATTAGTATGCCTGTGACACGTAACCATTGGTTATTGTTTTTTTTTTGATGATTACAAATTAATGCATACGAGGTTAAAACATTCATCAGTATTCATTACAAACCTACTACTTTTTAATTGATATAATTATAATTGTTGCAAAAGAAAATGATAACAATATTCCGAATCGATTGCGTTTGTTTATCCGTTATCTTGGTATTATCAGGCGCATTGTTGTTTAATTACTTGATATTATTGATTTACTAATCGAAAATAGCTCTACATATCAAAAAGAGGAAAAGGATCGATATTTATGACTTTTTATCTATGTTCGGGTGGTGTCTCGGTGTTAAGACGATAGGCGTAGCAAATTAATAATTTTATTGATTTGCTAATTCCATGGATAATTGAAAATTGCTGCGGCCTCTAGGTAGTCTGCTATGAGACTTCCAATATTAATTTCAGAAAAAGTTTTCATACGATTTTAAATAGAAATTGCGAGAAACGTAGGGAGGGGTCCCTCAAGGTACAAACATACATCGATTTATTTTAGAAAATCTCTTGATATTGTGAAAAGTTGTCATCATTACGAACCATCCTCAATTGCAAATAAGCATTTTAAACAAAGCTAAATAATTCATCCAATGCTTCCAGTACATAAACCGTTTGTTTTATTGTTTTAAGCAATTCTTGTACAGGGATGTCAAAATTATATTAATATTATGAAGTCATCCATGTTATTATAATTGACATCATAAAGCATCCTAATCACAATATTCACAATAAAAAATATTCTTTCATTAGACTCTCCACCATGTAAAACTTCTCCGTGTACCTTTACTTACTCGAATACTTGAATTTACTTAGGTACTCGATGTTTTCAAATCTGATCTGTGACAAACATATTTTATCTGTATTTTATAGACACATAAACGATATTGAATTTACCCTAACACATAGTTATTGTATTAGTAATTAACGCAAGGTCACGACAGTCATAAAGATTACATAAAGCCGCGGGCGGACGCCATGTGATTTACATATGTGTGTCATGCATGCGCGTACGCATACGCATGTGTTATTAGATTTAGATTTCATACAATGTGTATTTTTTTGTATCTTATTGTAGTGATATTGACAAGATTTATTAGATTTGAAGCCGGAACATCTGTTACAATTCGGACGATACCTTTTTCCTGATGTTCCGTCGGTACCTACAATGAATTAAATACTTAGCTCTATTGTTTAAAATTAAAATAATATCTGTATTTAATAACGTATATGAATGAAGCAAAAAATATATTATTAAACAGTATTACGCCAACCTTGGCACACTCGCCACATCGAAATCGGAAAGACTATTCATCTTGAGGGAAACAAGTTTTCATTGAGTGTGATATAAGATATAAATGGTGGATAAAGTCGCCTCGACATCGACCTTTGCGAGGTCATGACATAATGTCGTTTACGCAGATGGAAATGAATAAGGATCTCGTCCTGAGTGACACCTGGTTGCAGCAAGTGCTGGTGATGTCATAGCCTTGATATTACAATACGTCCTTGTTTACTTGGTTTGGTAAGAATAGGGTTGTTAAATAAAAATATTAAGAGATCTCTCTTATGTGTAGTTTTAAAATCACTTGGGATATATTTTAAAAAAAAGTTGTCAAATGTATGGAATTCTACTCTATGGTAGCTGCTGTTGGAAGATCTCTAAAATGTAAGTTGTTTATTAATACAGGCCTTAGAGCCAACGTTTTTGAATCTATTGTAACTCTTGTTCGCAATATTTCATATGAACAGCACGTAGTCGCACACAAGTTCCTTCAAAAATCTAAAGGGTATTTTGGAAGGAACGCATATGATCATATACCTGCCAAGTTGAGTTGATTTGAATAATAATTATTCAGTTTACAAAATTATGTATGGAAGATGATTAAACCAACGACCAATCCCTAATTATAAATCGCTTTTGCAAGTACTTGAATTCTATTCCTTTTACACCGACAACACTGCGGTAATAGTAAGGTAACACGCTTATGCAACTGCCGGCCATATGTTATTTCATTGAGCCTCTAAACTTGATTGTCTATTCATAGGACGTACACATTTATTTCTTCGTCTATGGCAGTACCTACCAAAGACTGCCCGCATAGAAGTAATTATCATTTCAATATTTATGCAAATTTTATTCATATATAATCTGCCCTAAACTAGAGTCTAATTAAAACCTCAATACATAAAGATTTATCAGTATATAATGAATTGTTGTTTGGCTATTTTAGTTAGCCCCCGTTATCATTAATTACGTTAAGATTGATTGGAATTGGCGAATTCTGAGTATCTGCTGGATCTTGATGGTTATTTAAATCAAAAATTTTAAAGGATTTCGGTTGGAAGCAATAAAATCGGTGAAAAATATTCTTTAGAATGATCATGAGTCTGTTTCACAGACTTTTCGTTAACCAAACAAAATGAATACAAAGACTGCCTTGACAAAACAAATAAACACTGAAAATGGAGTCAAGGCATTCGCTAAATATTTTAATAGCAGGTGTATATTGTTAAACCTTTAATCTTTTGTAATTACAAAGAAATAAAAATAATATAGTGCAGAAACCGCCAACTTAAAACAAAATTTTGGGCCTGTCTCCCGAACCTAAATAGAACGTTTTGTTGTTTTTGATTTCCATAGACACCGAATGCTCATCCAGATTTCCTTATTAGTGGCACAATACACGTAACAGCCGGCCTCTGACTCAGTTCTCTATGGAAGGTCAGACGAAAGCGTCCATATATGGATATGGATTAAATGGCACGTAACTCTTACTCGGGTTTTGCATCACCTTGGTACCAAGGGAGTAATAATTTCAAGATCTCTACTTGGTTTATTTATTTGTTTAATTACGAGTTTCATTGGTAGTTTTTTTTATGTTGGTTTTTTTTTTGTTTTCACCGTCAGTTCGATCGGTGGTAAATTCTCATTAACGAGTTTTTGTTACAGAAAAAGTGACTTTTTTAACTATCTTTTGGTCTTTTTTCTTCTCATTCTCCTCTTTTTTATGCAAGGTTATCCAATTTGTTTTCGGACTTCAGTTTAACTTTGTTTAATTTCAATTTCGGTTATTCATCGTATTATTCGAGCTATTATTTCAACATTATTTCAAAATAATGGCCTTAGTAACGAAAATCATGAGAAGTAGTTAGTGCAATCTCGAAACATAATGTGAATCATTATTGTAAAAATAACTGTTTTCAAAAGTTGGTACCATAACGAGGATTAAGTGATTTATTAAGTACTAAAATATCTACATTGTCGTAGTCATTGACTCGGGTACTTATGAAAAACTGGGTTAGTCCACTTTTTGGTGTCGTTACCTCATTGTCTCCCGACACTTATCGTATCCAGTTTACACTAGGAGGCAGTTGACACCAAAACTATTTTAATACGTGATATAGAAAAGAAAAACAATAAAGCTAAAAGTCCGGACGTTTTCATTGACCTCTAAACTCGCGCAGTAGAGCCTATCATAATGATAATCACCATCACTCATTGACTGATAGATTAGTGACTGCATCCTATTAATTAATTACAAAAAAACACCAAGAAATGTTTTTAGATCCAAGAGACTATAGACACGAGCTTAATATGAAAATATACGTGCTATGTATGCATGTTTCTGTACCCCAAAAACCGTATAAGTTACGTGACGATTCGTCTCCGTCATTACAAGTAACGGTACCATACGTGTAGGAATTTGGAAACGTATTCACATCATTAAGTTCATTGTCCAAATGATTGTTGGTTATATTATTTTTTTCGGTCCTCTACTGTCTCTTTGCTGGATAAAGGCCTCCGCCAAGTCCTTCCATGTATTCTCTTCCTGCGCCACCTCAAACTAGCCCTCGTAATCATTGTTATATTGGAACAATTATAATACTATGAAAATATGAAATAGCTAATGAGTTGTTTCAATATTATTAATCTAGTCACATGTTTACTTAACATTAACCCATATTCAGTTTCAATTCCCAAACTCCGTTCAATGCCATGTGTGTGTCATCAGGCAGTTGCTAATGTGTTATCATGGGTAGGTAATATAAACCTAAATTGGGAGTTGTTGTGTATTGTCATTATTAATAGATAATTTGTCATTATTAATTTGATAGATCGTTTTGAAACATCGCCTCGAGGCTTTTTTGGTTGCTATAAATTAGAAATCTGCAATGCTTATAGAATTAATGCGGTTTAGAAGACTACTTTAGAGATAGTAAGACAATAATTTGTAGGCATAGTTTCAGTAAGTATTGTATAGCTCCAGCATGAATATAATTAAAGCGTTTATCGCTATTTCGTCACGGTCTCGTCTTTCGTTTTTTGCTGATTTGCTTCTCTAAGGAGTACAATACAATATCTTTGTGGTTCAAATTTTTCTATATTTGGAGTACAAAGAAATTAAAACCTGCAGCGTGTATGAAAACAAAATTGTAAGTGCGTTGAACCACAAGTCCTCCTGACAAGTTCATTCAACTATCCGAAAACTTAGATCTATCAGTCGAAATTCCTTTAAAACCTTGTTCAAACAGAAAATCATTCACTAAACAAATTATCGTTTCTTATGCAAATTAGCTATGTTGTTTAACATCTAATTCAGCTAATAAAGGCGTGATTCAATCTCCGCTTACATTTCCACACAATGTTACTCTTCAGGAATTAATTAGTGCGTCTGAGTTACCGGCACTTGAACCCCTGGTATGCAAGCTTGTTTGCACCGAGCTATTTTAGCTCCAATTTGTACCTGAATCATATTTCCTGATTCCATATTTGTTCTTGTTACGCTTTGATGTTGGTCTAGTACTAAGTAATTAACCTAATTATACATATTCAGCTTCGTTTTACTTTGTAATACGATTTTACAGTGAAAATTAATTAAAAGCCAATTACAATCATCACTTTAATTGAAACCCAACCGTCCAGGATGCACAAAATAAAGTCAGAAATCCTTGTAAGTAGTAATACCCCGAATCGGGACATTAGAATTAACAATTTTAAAATGGATCAGGACGTCATTACAAATTTCAATTTTAACAAGTGCAGAGTTAACTGAGGGAAGCTGGCAATTTGAATATAAACGTTGCTCTTCTAATCATTTCACCCCACCTTTTCCTTGTATACTATTCAGATCTTCAGTCCCCTATGTGGATATAGCACAATTCCGAAAGGGTATTAAAATACTTTCAGTTAATCTATTTTCCCGTGAAGGAAAAATACGCAAATTATAAATCCACACAAGAAACTTTAAATCACGTAGGTAACTTCAAAAGCGTTTTCTCAACCCGTATATTAGTTAAAATTCTGTTTACTAACATTGTTAATCCCTTCGATATTTAGGACTACGATCATTGGAAGACAAATGGGTACAGAAATAAAGTAGTTTGTCCCAGTTCCTGGATCCAGCTGAACAGAAAAAACACGTTGCACAAATTGTTTTCTAACGTTAGTTTCACGATATTTACAGTATCGTTAATCGTGTTTATAGATGCCACGTTGAAAGTCTTCCGAAGTCTGTAGACTCAATATTTATTGGAACTGACTTAAGTATTTTGATAAATATGATAATATGTTCTTACTAAATATTATTTTAGACTGCCATTCAGTTTTATTGTTGGCAATGATAGCAATGTTGCATATTATGTTAATTTAGATGAAGATGGTGATTTTGATGTCACTCAAAGAGTTGGATAATCCCATGCTTAGACTATATGAAAATGCAGAACAAAGTTGTTAACGGATTCGTTTTGTTTTCTTTATTGATGCATCTTGTATAGTAACAAATAATTGAAACATTAAACAAATTTATTTTAACGTTATAAGTATTATTTATAAAATTCTAATGCTGAATTTAATGTTTATGAAAAAAAATCTTCAATGAAGGGTCATTGGCACCGGCAACATGTATCTACGTGCGGCAATTAATTGTCGCAATTGGCAGAATGCCCATGGGGTTTTAATTTGTGACAATCATTTGAATATTTTGCTACCTTGCAACACTATTGCTTTACGAGCCAAGATAAAAATTTCCAGTTTTAAAGACACAATTCTTTATAACTATGATTCTGAAAGCTTTTTAAGTAAGGAGATAATGAAGCGCGTAAAAGATTTGTGAACTTTTTGTGTTACAAAACGAAAAGTATTTTTCTAATGGATTTTCTTGAAGGTTTTACATTCTGATCTACTTAACCCAAATTTAAAATTTTACCGAATCATTAGATTTTCTTGAAGGTTTAACATTCTGATCTACTTAACCCAAATTTAAAATTTTACCGAATCATTAGCCACGCGTTTCTTGTTCTCTACTTATTCTTCTTTCCAATCATCCCGGATATGTTAACCATTACCGTATCTTTAACCTACGGTTGTACAAATGAATTAAGCATTAAATTGATTAATATTCAGTTGCCAAAATGTAATTCGCTCTACATCCGGTAGCTAGTCGTATTCCAACCACGTGTACGTTGAAAGAAGGAAAGTAATTGGTTCAATAGTAAATAATCTGTCGGTAATCCGATACACTCTTGCATATTGATGATCAAATTTGTTTGTGGAGTTGCTTTCATTTCTTTTTGTTTGTTTCTTATTACTTAATTATTACGTTACTTGATATTCAGAGCTTTATATCATAATTATCTACTGCTACATTACAAAAAAATTGAACAACTTATTATTCAAGTCAAATTATTTACTATAAGAAAAAAATATCGAGTTGATTTCTTAGATCTGTCGAGTCTCTCTCATTTATTATTCATATACTATCCTATTCTTCTAATAAACTCTCCCATGAATATAAATAATTTTCTTTAGCTTTTACTACGTCAGATTTTTATAGCACCCACTATGGTTTAGTAGATTATCTATCAGTTCCATTGTTTCCAATCAGACTAATATGCTTTTAGCTTTCATCATAGCCCTGACCCAGCCCCGCAAAAGCAAACTAAATGAATCGAGTCGAGGGATCCATTATTTGCATTTGATAAATTGACCATCTGTCCTCGACAAACCTTAGATTTGTTCGGTGACCAAGGCCGTCTTTATTGGAAAAGTAATGTGGACTGAGCCTCGATTCGATTGGATATTAAAATGTGGAACCTCTCTATTTGGTTCATAATAAGATCTAGAAACCTTTATTGTAGACGGCACTGTTGTTTTGATTTTAAATATCCGTCTATGAAAATAGTTCTGATTTATCAGGTTAGATTTACAAAATGACTGAACAACAGGTGTCCCCAAATTAACACATCACGCTGTTATATCACAAATCTTCATTCTGGCATTTTCACGATCTGTAATCGAGTACTCAGAAAGGTTACCAGTGGTTGTTATTATCCACATCTTCCAATATTACCTGGTAAGAGTTTGCTCTCCTCGTCTTGGAAAAAGTACGCAAATTTGAGAGAAATATATCGTGATTTTTCACTTGTCATCGACTTCTATTAAATCGATCATCAAGATTTAAACCACGCTAATTCAGATGGTCATTAAAATGAGGATAATTATGTCAATACTTGAGTTGGCAATTACAAATACCGTAGTTCACGATGATTCGGTGAACAACCTCATTTCATTCTTGTTACCAGCCAAATGTTTTTCGCTTGTCCCTTTATTTTTGTCACCAGTTATTTCTACATCTATTATTGGATTCGTGAAAAGCATAATTTGTCAATTTTCCAGACAACGCTTTCCGTTTAATATTTTAATGTTTCTCAGCTGTTGTTTGTTCAGGAAGAGTTTGAAGGGTCCATTTGTTGTGTCTATTTTAAATGTTACTAATCACTGTCGAAAATAACATTTGTGTTTCATAGTTTATAAGCTTTTAATTTAATGTTACCTTAGCAGCAACATTTTAAGCTGCGCCTTCGGCTGATCGATTAAGCGCCATCTATGCGTGTCTAGGAAAACTTCAACCTTTACCCACACCACCGACAATGTATGATTCATACTACTTTATAAAACTGTCGGCGTCGACGTTCTATCTTGGTCCACCAGGTGGCGCTTGTTACTTTTATAATTACCATGAAAAGCGTAAATAAATTACTTTTCTTTTACTCAATCGCCTTTTTCTTTATTTACTTTGAATTTTTCAATTCAAAACATACTTGATGATTTTTGTTAATTGTTTGTGTTTTGGTTTACTAATTCCTGATCGATCGTTATCACAGCGGCGCTGTGTGATGTCACGGGTGCATTAACCCTTGCAGTGCCGAGTCAAATGCACCCGCCCGCCCACGTCTCCGGGAAAACTGCAATGTCAGTCGCGGATCCTTGACCCCTAGCTACACAGTTTAGTGTTTACAACGCTTATAGACTTGCAAACTTAGTAATAAACACAGCATAAGTTAACACACTGTATAGTTTATGTTCGCCGCTAAATTGTTCTAATTTAGAACAGGTTGTATAGTCGAACTGTTAAACAATCGACCCAATTACAAACGTTTGATTTGCGGGAAGTTCTTTAGCTCCAACCAGTAACCACCCACACGTTTCAATAAAGGATGGTACATAACTACACGGTTACGCCCGGTTGCCAATACTAGTTATCCCGACTTATACGAAACATATGGCGGGAGCTCGCATTCCAGTGCGAACATTCTGGAATAACGCAGTTCTGTTATAATCTTCGTGGAAAAGCCTGTGTTTGAAAGTATCAGTGACTTCTGTAATTTCACTCTAAGGGACTGTGACGTCATCGTGGCCATAATGACGGGTAAGTAAGCGCCATTTTTGGTAAATAGGAATGTCGGGTCATTGGATTATTATGCTAATTACATTTCATGTTTTCATTTGATTATTTCATATTAGGAGTGATGATGGACTCTCAGCTTGTTATGGGCAGGCCTTGATGGCGTTTATGGGGTTTTAAGTCGGCATCTGTTCTTGAAATGTTTTAATGATTAGATATTCCAGTGTAATAGTAATATTATTTGAAACTTCTTATAGCTTTCTGACGCAAACTACTTACTATCGTGTTCGTTTTATGTGTGGTTCTATGATGATTCACTCACTATTTTAATATTTTAACGCTCTTACATACTCGTTTCTGTATTAATTTATTACATGGCAATGGTAAACATCATATACACTGTGTTTAGATTTGAAATTTCGTGTTAATTTCTTCTCTACTTACTGCGAAAAATCGAAAGTTGTTACCAATTTAAACGACATGTTTATAACATTGTTAGTACTAACAGCGACATGTATTTGACCTGCATGACACGAAACGACGAAAATGTCCATCCACTGGGAAATAATTAACTCATTCTAAGTTTTCTTTCCATTCCTAGACATTTAAAAAGCTGAAGAGTTTGTTTGTTTGTTTGAACGCGCTAATCTCAGGAACTACTGGTTGGAATTGAAAAAATATTTTTGAGTTGGATAGTTCATTTATCGAGGAACGTTATAGGCTATAAAACATCACGCTACGAACAATAGGAGCGGTGCATAAATGAAAAACGTTGCAAAAACGGGGAAAATGTCCACACGTGCGAAGCCGGGACGGGCCGCTAGTCGATAAATAAAATTATAATTCAATAACATCATGTAGTTACACAAATCGTATGTTAAGTAGTTAAGTACAATACAAATTGAGCATACCAACTATGAACTACGACCTGACAATTATTATTTGAAGACCCTTTATCTTCAAAGAAAGACACTGACAGCAATAAGGTTAAACACCTCAAAATGTTCTCACCTATGGAGGGTCCATACATCTTAGACAGGTCCTCATTTTACTTGCAAGACGTCCCTGATGTATTGTGTACATTAATTCATTTCCTACCTTTACTCCCGCCAAAGGGCGAAAGATAAAACGTATTGCCGAGTCATAAAAGATAATGATCTACTAATAAATAAACGTCCACCTGTCATGGCGGCGACTAGGCTTTGAGAAATAACAGCAATCAGTGTGTCAAACGCGTCAAATCGGTCCGCGGATCCGCTGTCCGTCCAAGTATGGGTGCGCCAGCGCAGGCGGACTCGCGGGAAAATGCACTCATTACGTTGGCTAGATCTTGCCCCTTATTTTCTGGAGCTGAATTTGTTTCATGATTGTATTGTTTTGTGGTGCATTTCGATTATACAAGGTTAGTCGGAAAGGGGGTACTAAGCCGCGGGCCACTTAATGTATCACTGATGACTATTTTAAAGCAAGTGTTAAAATTTCAAAATTCGATAATTTTTATTTGCAGGCAAAAATATTTTTATTTTAGTTTTTTCAAAAAAAAAACATACCTGCTTTAGTTATAAATTCAGAAAATTAAGTTTCTAATCCGTGACCCCAAATATGACCTAAATTGCAAAAACAGCTGATCATAGCTATGGACAGATAGATTTTAGCATATTTTTTACGAAATCTTTGAAAAGCTATTTCTCTTAAACTATCGAGTTTTGGGGAAAGTTGTAGAACAAAAGTTATCCCTTATTATGGGTACTTTAACACCCTTTTGGCTTAGGACCCCCTTTCCGACTAACCTTGTATATTCAAAAACTTGAATTTACTGTAGAAAACCAGGTATTGGGTAGTAAAAGTCTATGGCTAAGTTGATTGTTTCTTTTGTTTTGTTTTTCGACCTTGCGTGTTCCTTATTTTTTACTAAGGTCAATACTTGGTCAAAAGAACGGATTTTGTTTTCAATATAGTCCTTAGGTAAAGCATAGGTTCACACTCGCCGTATCTGCGGTGTTATCAGCTTCTTGGTGAATGCTGATGCGAATCTTTGATGTCTCTTCCACTACCATGAAACTCCTCTCGGCCTCTTAGCCGGTAACCACACGACTAATCCTATCTTCTCATTATTTTCACGTTTCTAATTACTTGAATCAATCACGTAATACATGTTCTTTTTCTTCTTGATTATTCATGGATGCCGTATTTATTGTTTCTTCAATTGAATTACAGTGCAAGTAGTGCAACGTTTAATGTGTTTCCGCTCTTATCGAGTTACATCGATCTAAATGTATTTTTTCATTTAAAATACCATTGTTCACGATCATACCAAGAAACTCGTAACCTTCGCAATGATTTACGATCTACAATTTATTTTCTACTATGAATTATCTTTTTATTTCGTGCACCAGCTTTATTGATGTTATTATGGAAAATAATATCAATAATGTTAAAATCGATGTTTTTATACATGGTTGTTTAAGAAACTCTATCTGCAGTTTGTAAATAATTAGGAGGTAGGTACCAGCTATGTATAGGTACCGTTCCATTTAATGTCTTATTTGAAAATGTTATATCATTTTCTTTTATATTTAACATGTTCTCGTGGCTTTCCTTACTTGTACTATCTAAACCTTCAGTCCTTTCAAATCTATTTAATTTTATTTTGTAGTGCATACATAGGTATGTATGCGCGTCCTAGAACATCAATTTACCTTAAAGTTTTCGTCAGACCCATACTGGCTAAAATAAATGAGATGTCATCACCGTTCTTGAACGCCGAGCTTGTTGCACATGCTTGGCACTCGAAAATATTCACAATGCACCGATCGAATATATTTAAATTTTATATGGTTCTCGGTCTTTGGCTAGTCTTTGGCCAAATTCAAATATAATGCTGCTAATTCTCTAACATTCATTGCAAAGGGCTCTCCATTCTAGATTTTTTTCTTGTTTCTACACCAAAGTAGATAATTACGTAGAGAAGGTATGTCCACGGTGTGAAAGATCTATGAATATGTGCTTAAAACCCTACTTCAGACACCCTGATTGATAGGAAAACTATTTTCTTAATCAGTTCTGCAAATTGTACATTATAATATTGATCAGTCAATATAGGCACTTTCACAGTAACATTTCTAATATTTTCTAAATTTCTCCATTTACATTAGAAAGAAGTCTAGAATCATCGTCCCATGTCCCCACGGGGGGGCGAACTCTATACGGATAGGCGACACGCCTCCCGTGATATCAAACACGTATGTGTTCCCAGCCAATTTGTACCGCTGGCTTTTAATTAGGTAAAAAAACTTACGTTACTTACCTGTTTTCATGCGATCGAGCAGTTTCTCATGGGACCAGCATGTGACTGTGATCATATTTGGACGTCATTAATTTTTTATTTATTTATAATATACGTGTACATTCCTTCCAGTCGGTCGAAAGTTTTGATAGAATGACAGGCTATTAGAGGCTTAGTTTTATCGCGAGATACGATTATTATAATTTCAGATGAAAGTTTTAAATGAAACTACTGAAACTGAATTTCTTAAGACCCTTTCCTAAACATCACATCTGCAAGTTTTAAAACTAATATACGAATTCTTTGAGCGTTTGCTATCAGAGACATAGCACTTAGGAATCAAACAAGAGTAACACAGAGTCCTCCTGCACTTGACCGCTCGTCTGTTATATGTTACCGAACTATCTTTATAAACATATCTAGCTCATTTAGCTATACTCACATATCTGGTTGTTTTGTTGCGAATACAATTAAATTATGTATCCTGTCACCAGGATGTCATAAGACCTTATGAACCCTAGACAGTCGTTGCGTCATTATACATACACTAATGTACCCATCTGCTGCACAAATACCACCAGTATCAGTTTCTAAAGATTCTATAATATTGCAATTACGCTCGGCTACTTTATTCGCTGTTTTAAACTATAAATTGTTTCGCATTAATCGTATATCTGAGAGAACAATTGGCCATAAATTGTGGTATCTGTTAACTGTATACAATATATTCACGGTGCGAAATGAATGGAGCTAACTAGTTGTGTCACTCACAGATAACGCTGAATATATTAATGACCTCACACTGTGTTCCCTCAATTAAAAGCTTAGTGCATCACTGTGTATGGTATGGTCAGATAGTTACGTAAGATCTATGGCGACTGAATCCTGGTAATAAAATTGTTTGTTTTGTATCGTATACGTTTAGATCTTTATGATTTGTTTATTTACTGATTGATTTTGGTTTGGGGAGTTCATTTTGTGCATTCTCTCAACATATTCTGTTTTGTTGTCTGTCACCATCTCCCTGCCCTTATCCCATACTATAGGTGGTACCCATACTGTAGGTGGTATTCCTCTTCCATTCTGCTCTATCAGACTTCATCTCAGTGGTCACTCCTTTCTTACCATTATCATCCTTCACACAATCTATCCATCTTTTCTTTGTATGTTGTCTTTATCTTATGTTTTGTTGTCTTTATATTTGGTTGTATAAATCTTACTGGCTTCAATATTGCTAAAGTCAAATTACTTTACAATCTTTTCGTTATACTCCCTCTTACATTTAAATCACTAAATATTAGCATGGGTTTACTCCAAATTATGTCATTATATTTATTTTAATAATGTTGCTGTACATCGTTTAAATTGTAATAAACAGACTCTACCACTTCATAAATCTACTTGACCCCTGTATCATAGTAATGTCCAACATATTTTAAAAACTCAATTTTTTTTTTTATTGCTTTTAATGTTTTCCGATATGTTAAAGAGGAAGCTTTTCAAATGACTATGATTATATGTGTTCCATAGTTGATATCCATGAAGAGAGTGGTCGTAAAACTTATCAATACAAATGACTTGACAATTTCGAAGTTTCGATGGAAATTACTTCTTTACCCGATTAGGTCAACAAATTTTAATGTTCGGATGTGATAATTATATTAAGTGGTGGGAAATCACTAGTCACATGTCTAACGGGTTAAGTAAAGTTCCAATTAGTGCCGGAGCACCCATTTTTGTACCACTAAATGATTTTCTTTCTCTAATAACATTCCTTTTTTGCTCACCAACAAAACCAATGCTACATAGCTACAAAAACGTACAAAAGTACAGTAACCTACTGTCATTAAGTTCTTCTAACGTATAATTAGCATCGTACAAAAATAGTGTTGATAACAATCTTCGCCTTTAACTACGGGTGCCCTACAATGTGCGCGACTGACCAGAGACAAGTTACCAAAAATAGTGGTCACCCACTCGCGGCCGACCAGGAAACGAATACACCTTATTATGGATAGGTAATGCTAATTAGATATTTGAAATGTCTACTTAGGGTACTACGTTAGTTGTTTTATCGGTATTTAAGTCTTGGATACGACCATTAGCTAAAATAATATCGGGTTCGGAATTTAAATTCTCAAGCATAGTACCTCAGTTATGATTTTTACCTGTAAAAAAACTTCCTCTTCCTAGAACCCTCTTTTCGTATTATCAGGATCGCTGCACATGTCTTTCCGTGGTTTGTCCATATCAGTTTTACACGGAGCGACCTATTTTGTCTGCAACCTTTAAATAAACTGACGAAACTCCGTAGAGGAATCGGAGTTAAGATCATCAGATTGTTAAAAATTGAATGATTCAATGAACATGATTTTGTGGATAATATGATTTTGACGTAGACCGCAGCTAGGACCGTTGAATTTTTGATCTATGGTTCGTTTGCTATATTTTAAGAATTATTGGCAATACATCTTGTCTTGTCGCTTAGAAACTTCAAGACAATAATGTTAGCCGTGGTTTACGCTTTGTTGGGTTTACCATGAATGGCATTGACCATGCGATTTGTTATGGTTTGTACCTCGTCATCGTCGTTACCGATCTTTGTTTGGTATTTCGGTTTTCTTAAGCTTGTTTTCTTTTTATGGTAAGCTCTTAGCGAACATTATTTGTGATTATTTTTCAGTTTTTAGTTTGAGATTATTTTAAACTCTTACGAAGTCTTACTTGTAGTAAGCAAGTACACCCATTAATTTACAAAATGTCAATAAAAATCTTTAGCATTGACCTTATAAATAGCTCCTGCCAATCGTTACTCAAGATTAGATTCAAGGACAAGGCTCTCTCCGCAATATTACGTTTCTGTAATAATTTTGCCACGAGCTAGGAAGCAATCTGTTCAAGCCGGTAACATTCCTCTGACCGCCGACCGCGTCCTGCATTCCCATCCGCGGCGGCTTCCGAGAACATTGCGATCCGCTATGCCTTCTTACTAGGCAATCCCCTGCCTCCCCTGAACACCAGTTGCCGATACGTCCATCGCCCACATGTGCCCATTACGAGCTCAATTCCGCACCACAATGAAACCAAGATCATTAGACACCGTCCCACAGTTGCGTCTTGAGACCGCGACAAATGTCAGTCGTTGCGACGACATCCATCCGATCAAACCGCTGCGACCGAGCGCGGAGCGTTCGTTGACAATCGACAGTTGCGTACGAAACTAATGCCGTGTTTTTAATTTGGACGTTTCACTTCGGTCCCTGTGAATCAATTGGTAACGGTTGATGTGTCTAGTGTGAGACTAATTCGGCAACTTGTGTTCGTTAGTGCGGTGTACACTGTGAGCTGGCGGCCGGGCGGCCGTTTGACTAATATCCCTTTGATGTAACAAAGCAGTAATTAGAGCGTGGACCTAAAAATAACTGCGCCCACTCATTCTTTTGCGTGCGTCTTTAAGTTGACGCTAATTACAAAATAAATATAATTTTTTGGGTAAATAAAAATAATGTTAAATAATCTTATTGAGTGTAGTTCATTGCGCGTGCGTTGAGCCATGTTTAAACATCGCGTCCCAATATGTCAACAGTCTATCAAATGAACATGAAGCCATAGTATTAGACGCCGCAAGACATCAGTGTTAATTGCCTATAAATAAAACAGGGCCATCGTACTGGCCAATTTAGATAGATCCCAGATTGCTAATAGTTGTAGTAAAAGTATAAGTATTTTTGTAGAATTAGGACGACTAATAGAGATCGTGTTAGATTGGTGTCAAACATAAGTTACTGAAGTGTTTCCGGGATAGAGATTAAGTTTATAGGTTTCTTTGCTTACATGATGTCAATATGCCATTTGTTTTTTTTTGATATACCTACTATTCAGAACTGCCTTAATCGAGTGCAGTCCTTAGTAAAAATGAGTGAAAATATTACAATAACAATTGAAGGCATTTGAGTTGATTTGCGTTTAGCATTTCTATCATAACTATGGTTCTATGACTCGATTATCTTTGCAAGTCAGCACGCTTCCTCATTCATGTTTTTCATATTTTGTCGTGTTGTGTATTCAAACTCCATCATTTATAAAATATGCATAGCTCGATCTGTATGTCGTACAACATACCCACGTGCTACGGTACTTGGAAAATGGAAACTTATTACTGTGTTGTCCACCACCTTCTGTTATGGCGTGAAATTTTGATGTGTTGCATTATTCATTAACTATATTTGCGTTTTCCACATTGTTTTGAGTTACACAATTTTTCTTTTAAATGATTTGTTTTCTAAATTCTGTACTTTGCTACATTTAGGTAATGTTCCATGCTATGGAAATTTTATATCTTATTGTTCTTTTTTTCTTGGAGGTTTGAAAAGCATATACCGTTTAATGATTTAAAAAAAATGGCGTGTAGAACTGGTAGTCAGTTTCTGTTTAAATTCAGCACTACCTTTAAAAGGTTGACACATTTGCCTTGTTATCAACAACTAAATCTATGTTTTAGTGCAACTTGCTTTAAAAGTCGTGTACTTCATTCCATGCCATAATTGTTAATGAATGCAATTAATATACTCGTGTAATGTCTTAAACAGAATTAGTTACAGTCTAAGGTACTATAATTAATTAATTTCTCAAGCTAAGGCGCTTGCACGTCAAATGAAGAACAGAATGTTGAAATGATTGATTGTTTTTTTTTAAAGCAAGCTTGTAATAACGTCTAGACAATGTTGTGGGTGGATGATCCGATTATGTTTCATTGTATTTGGTCTAAGTATCTGTATTGAAAACGTAGCTTTGAAAGGAAATATTTTTTTCGTAATCTATGATAGCAAAATCTTTGACACCATAAATCAAAGATATTCTAGACATGAAAGGTTCTAACAGACGTAAAATATTGATGTATTGGTACAAATATCTAAGAACTCTATTGTGTCCTATTGAGCTATTAAACTGAACCTATTGGCCTCCTTCGAAGACATAATTCTGTCGAACACTTGGCCTTAGTTAGAGACACGTTAAAGACATAATTCTCCTACAATACGTGAACTACCGTACGTGCGTTTTTATTGCTAACGTGTGGCAGTTTCAGTAATATTTTATTATTTGCGCTTGAGTTAGATTTATTACTAATTTTATTAAAATTACAATTGTTTTAATGACAAAGTATACCCACTTTTTTGTTGTTTTGTGAATAGCACATTAAAACTAAAGCGTAAACCCTTCTAATTCTCGTGGCCCGTACCCAGCAGTGGAACTAATGGACTGGTTATGGTGTTATAATAAAACGATAGCTGTAACTGCTTCTAGGGTCCGCCTTTCGGTGCTATCTTCCCTCTTTTTATCATTGTCGTCGTTATCATCATCATCATCATTCTTAATAGTCAGTCTATTAGCTGTAATATCTTTCATCACAATATCCAACCAAGCTTTTGATACAAAAAAATTTGCTCCTATCCTCCATTATTGATCTATTTTCGTAATAACCACATTCAATCTTATCTAGTCTTTATTGACACCTCTGTTTGCTATCTCGTCGGTTTTGTTATCTTTACTTATTAGGTTATGTTATTTCATGTAACAAATCACTGTATCTAGATTATAGTGTGGTATACTAGGATACAGGTTAGCCTGATATAGAACCTACTGCAATTAAAATAACAAAAATGATCGGAGGTTTTTTGATACTAACGTCTAACTCCATTTTGATGTTAGGTCAATTAGCTTTAGCTCTATTTTAAGCCATCAGCCATCATTTGGCAGCATTGAATGTAGTTAGCTCATCTCATAAAATATCACTTTATGTGTAGCTGCTGAATCTATGAGTAATGTGATTGCCAAACATAATTATCATCCAATAAGAGCATTACGGTAATTGTTGGTAATTACAAGACTTAGTCATAGACAAGCAGTCACGAGCAGTTGCAGATGACCTACCTTTCCAGCCCAATTTCCATGCCTATTATTGTTAACGTCAAACTCATCACGCCGATCTGGCGTATAATGTAAACCAAAGCCTTTAGCTACCGATCATATATTATCTAGTATATTGCAGTATAATTCTAAAGAACATAAAAATAGAAATCAATCTCTGCTTTGTAGGCGTAATTTTATTTTACAAGATGAACCGTAATATTTGATAATCCTATACATATCTTACATCATAAGCAGATTTCCATCAATGTTGAGGCTACTAATAATTAAGTGTGGGATTCAAAGGTTTTAATAACAACTTAGGTAGCTGGACTGGTTGGCCATCGCCCACGACCACCATAGTCACCTAATTCCATCAATTTACGAGCGAGAAGATTTATTTTAATTAATTTTGCATGGAAACTTAAGTACAGTATTTTTTGTGGAAATTATTCCACCGAACACTTCATTACGATCAGTCTGTGACGGTTGTAAGCTAGACAATATTGGTTACACGAACAAATACATCTGAAAATTTCTCTTGGCGTATCTTAACCCTCCATCTCATAACAAAATCGTTTAGAAGACAAAATAGGAAAAGTGAGAAAAGAAAATAATTTTCCATTTCTTTAGCAAATTGGGATACAGATGAACCTTAAGCCCGTAGGCTTAGTGACAAAGATTAGTCAAGTTGCCAAGCAACAGTTGCGATAATTATAAATACAAAGATGTTTGTAACTTTATGTAAGGTATGGCGACCTTCAATACTTGTACTATGGTTCCACCCACGGATGGGCGTCACCCACACGGCAAAGACAATGAATACTGTATCGATGCGATTTATAGAATTTCCTTTTAAGATGACTAGATATTTGTTTATTAGAACAAGATCGCTAGCTACACTTTTTTCTCGTTTTCCTAAAATCAAAAGCGTCAAAAGGTTTAGCTACCAAGAAACTACGAACAAAGTTAATTGAATTAGGTTGAATGTATTTGAACTCGTCAACCTTGCCTTTTTCTAGGGGTCAACAGCTTGGAAGCTAACAAACTGTAGTCTAAATAGATTCGTATTTGGACTACTAATGGTTACCCCCTTTCTTTGGCTTCGTTTTTGTTCAAAGTTTTATTTATTATTCTACTCTTGAATAGGACTACATTTCGAATAAATAAGCTTCTTAACCGCATGGAATTACTATTCCAATCAATTGCTTGATGCATTGCTTCCTCAATGAGTTAGTTACTGACTTTCTCTCATCATTATTTTTATGTGAAGTCTCATTCAACAATGTTAATGTTTCCATCGACATCACCGACATGATGAGAAAAAAATACATTTAAAAAGTTACTGTTTAGCTCTACTTTATCATTCTGATTTACTCGACTTTCTTCTAGTTGCATGTGAAAATTTAATAAAACTTCGTTCATTTTACTCGATTTGATTTAACATTTAAACATCAATATTTCCTTTTATAACAGTTCTTTCAAACAAGGCTTCTATTTCAAACATAACCACAGTCCACACCATTGTTTACGAAATAACGAACGTAAATGTCAGTAATGTTTGCCCTACTTCCACGCGTAGTTGTAATGTCTATACGTCATTATATGTAATCAACTGTATAATTGCTTTCAATGGGCCCTTGTATTTCCGTCGAATCCTCTGTGTTTTGACATCATTAAAAATAATCTCTAAGCCAGAAGCCAATTTTATTATTTACTGTAAGACAACAGGTTAATTCTGTTTACTCGCAGTGACCACGTGAGTTTTACGTAGATACAGTTGTAGGGCGCCGCCCGCCCACATGGCTGCCACACACAATCCTGTCACTTACATAATATACTGGCCCAGACATAATCCTACGCACATTCAATATTTTTTCACGCTTTTTACAAAGAGGTTAATGAAGTCGGTTCGCGATCAGTTGTGAAACATGTAACGGCGGAAATGACCACCTGACGGGAATAGCGCGTCGCGCAACTCTGTCGCCAGCTCACAGTGTGACCGCGCTATCACCCGGCATCGCTCGCGCCGCAGATAACCCTGCATCACACCGAAAATAACCAGTCTACTCTTAGCCGCGGTCCAGCCACGACTGTCGCAAATTTGACCCATCCCGCCTTATATACCAAGCAGAGGGATGGCATCCGTGCGCACGCGCTCTGCATCCCCCAAATCTGTTTCGTTCTCCCCGATTTTGGAGCGAAAGTACAGTGTAGAACGAAGACCGGCGAGTCCTCCTGAACTGAAGTCGACAGACTGGAGGAAATATTTTACCGATTTCAGTGCATATCTTGGTGAGTGAAATAAATGAGGTGTTTGGGACTAATTCACGAGTGAGTCAGGTCGCTTTTATTGTACGGCCTTGCGCTATATCGGTTGCGTGTTAGTGGAGCGTTCGGGACCGCTGCGTAAACAAAACTTGCGTAATCGTGTCTATTTGTTTTGTGAAGATGTTCAATTTGATCGCGTCACTCAAGTTATGGTCTTTGTCATTCAAATTGCGAAAATATTTTCCTTTGTAAACAGATAATCTTTTATTCATAACCTATAAATGGACTGACTTTTGGCTCTAGAACGGTAGTACTAAGCTTCAGTAATTTCCGATTCGATTTCAAAATCCATAACCCAAACTATATTTCAAAGAAACAATCCGTGTTATCCGTTATGTGGGAAGTCTCTATGAAATTCATATTTGAAAATAAACGTTTCAGGAGACCATTAAAAATATCTCGTGAGCTAACGCAATGAAATCTTTATTATTCTCTGAACACAACTACATACATCCAAAAAACCAGTCCTAGTTTCAGATTGCGAGTAATTAACGCTCAAACTAGCTAACAATTGAAAGTGTCCGGTATCAGTTGACCAAGGCGAGGTGTCAGTTCTCTTCAGATAACCTTGCGGGCTGTGGTCAAATGCGGTCTGCACCGCGAAACGTTCTACCGACATTATATCGCTTAGTTTACTACTTGTCATGTCTTATAGCAGTGTTATTGATAGCTTTATATCCAGATATGGAGTGGATATCTTTTTTGCTTGGATTCGTGTCCTCCATTTTAGACTCTGCCTGCGCTTACCATCAGGTGCAACTGAGGTAGAATTCCGTAGCCGATCGCAGGCAGCAGCAGCAGGTGACGTGTCGCCGCGACACTACTGGTTTCTATGTATTACTATGAAATACCTTCCGTAACTAGCGACACATCGCTTGCCTAGTAATACATAGAAACCAAGTGTCGTGGCGACACGTAACTTGCTGCTGCCTGCAGTCGGCTACGGAATTCTACCTTATGGCCAACGCGACCAAGTCAAATAATAAAAAAGACATTGGTGCTGATTCTGTTGTGCACAAACTAAACATAATTTAGGCTATTGCCATCTTTTTCACTCTGATAAAATAAGAAAGAGACGGGCGTAAATAAGAGCTGTCAAATTTAGTTGAACTAAACATTTTCCATACATATTTAGACGACATGTCAGGACGTGTCGACTAAAAACACGGTGAAGTTCAAGGCGTAAACTAGTTTGACATCTCTAACTTAGTTCTTTTCTATCACTGTCCTTTTCTCGCGCTGTCTGTTAGTAAAAGATAGCAATTCTCTAATTTTAATTTTGTTGGTGAACAAGAGAATCAGCGCCAATGGTGTCGATTCTGTTGCGCCCTTTGACACGACTAAATTAAACTAAGGGTGTTTGTCTCTTTCTGTTTCAATAGAAAAAGAAAGTGACAGTTGCGTTTAGTCTGGTTTAGTACTGTCAAAATGTGCATTAGAATCGGCGCCAATATTTACGATCACAATTTGTTTTCCAGGTGTGGTGATATTCCCATTAATTCCCTCACGACTGTACATTTTAATTTTGAGGCCCATTATGGACCATTGACGGGTTGTATGATAATGAATAATGTTTGCGTGACTAATTTCGCTATTAATTTAATCTTAACGCATCTTAATTGTCTAGCGCGTTTTAATTAAGGAAGTGCCTTATTTCCTGTGATACAGTTTTATATTAGAGTAGGGTAATATGTCTATTTCGCTATCTTTATTATGTGAAACAATTAAACCAGGAGAAGCTCCGTACACTGTATCATGGTTTGTCTACAACGTGTTACAAAAATACCCCTAAAGGCGAAAGGGGGTTAAAAGGTCCCTTGTAAAGAGTCTATTGGCAATATTTGAAAACCGTAGTGTGACCCAAAAATAAAAGAATTTGGATAAAACATAAAATAGTCATCATTGAAACGCAACCCTGAAAACATAAAACTAAATAGTAAACTACCCAGAAAGTTATTTACATTCTTACCTAATTTCCTCTGAGAAGAAAATAACAACAACCCTATAAGACTACTTGATTGTTTACATTTTTCCTGGGGAATTATGTAACACGTTGTATATAATATCTATTAAAATACTTTTGTTTTTTATTTATTAAAGCTTAATCATCTTAATAGGCGGGCGTTATGTTCTAAAAAATTGGTATTGTAAATAGATTTGAATTGTTTTCCGATCTGCGTTAACCATCAACGCCATCTAGTGATATAAATCAATAACAACATCATAACAAACTTGACGAAGCTTATAGAATAGAACTTCAATCGTATTATTACTTGTCACACTAAACTGCTTGTTTATTTTTATTTGCTCTATTTATAATCGTTTTTGTATCTCGATATTGAATGCAACAAATGTATTCTTAACTACCTACTTCATGATTGGCCTGCGCGTGCACACGCCGTCATTAGCGCCTTCCAGTAAAAAGAAAGCAACAATTTCCAACCACACAACAAACACTTGTTGCTATTCAATTATAGTGAGGCGTATCTTTAGAATGGCAGCATAGTAATCAACTTAAGCTAAATTGGTAATAAGTCATCAAATACTACAATATTTACTTAAGAAATGCTGTATTGATTTTTTGAGTAATTATCATTATTATTTTATTATATTTAACTTAAGACTGCTCCGTTGGTCTAGTGGTGGCAAGTGCGACTGCTGATCGCGAGGTCATGGGTTCAATCCCCAGTTCGGGCAGTGTTATTGGGTTTTTCCGTGTCGAATTCCTCAGTAGCAGCCCGGAGTTTTGAATTGTGCCCGGTTGATGGCACGACTTGCCCCCTATTACATGGGACTTAATCGTAACGGCGAAATGCGAGAGTTACTATACACCTCTGCCCAACCCTTCGGGGATTAAAGGCGTGGTGTTACCTTATGTTGAGACTTCGACGACCCATTATCATCCTCCTGCCCTTATCCTAACTTATTTGAGGTCGGCGCAGTATGTCTCATATCATACTGCACAAATGTTTCGGCTATCTTTTATGACCGGCCGCCTGCCTGACGTCAACCCTCCTTGGGAATGCTTTTGCTGGTGGCAAGCACCACCTACTATCTTATTCCATCTCGGGCTTGCGGGTGCTGCATGCTTGTCAATCTTATTGCCGACAACTAAGCAGGCTATGTTCTTCTTGGTGGAGTATACTTGATGTCAATATTCTGTATCGCTCCTGTCCCGCTCGTAATCCATATTCGACATCGTTTACAATAAATCACAATAGTTCACAATTAACCTTTTCACCGCCACGGACTTCAATAGAAGTTCCAGATTTTCATGCTTCCAGCGCCAGAACTTCATTAGAAGCTCTTCGTTTTAACTATGTTATAACAATAAGTTTACTGTATTTAACAGGTCATCAGCTCATCACTACTGTTTACTATATATTTCGTTATATATTTATAGCTTGGCGCTAGCGAGGCATCGCGTTCTGTATACGTTGGCGGTGAAAAGGTTAAACAAATCAAAATTTAAAATACGCGAAAAGAAATTTTATAAATGTCATCTTGAGATTTCGATGACTAACGGCCGATATTAATAATCGATCCCAATCCAATAATCTATAGATTGATATCGATTTTTGACATTCCTTATATCAATCCAAAGATTTTCCATTGCGATCCGTTATTTAGATCGGCCGTAAAACTTTAATCATTCCCAATTCGATCCCTTATGAAATAGTAAATAACTCACATAAACGCCTCTTTTAAATAAATTTTAGACATAAATAATTTTTAGTACCTAATAGGTGTGAATATTAGATTCTGGACTTTCAACTTTCACTTTTTCGCTTTGAACATAGTCACCCCGCCCCGCTTGCGAAGGAACTAGTATTTGAAAGAAAGAAAGAAGGAAAACAAGATTTTATTCAGCTCTCGACACAATGACAGCATAAACAATAAAAATGAATAAAACAACATAGGTACTCATTTTATATAACCGAAATATGCTGTCGAACATCCATGTCGAAAGGGTCACCATCTCAGGATTTGTTGGGCGTGAAACAGCCAACGCCGACATTAGGAGAAGCCTTTGTACTTCGGTCGATTGAAATGATTATTTTGAACTGAAATCGAATTTGTTATCACAAAATAATATTTAGATAAATTATGTTTAAAACAACAAGTAATGCTACGTACAGAAACAAGGAAAATTGTATTTTCCTAAATGCGATGACTCAATACAGATTTACTGTTGACATTGTAATATATGATGTACTATTCAATAGTCCTGCCTAGCTTTTTCCTCAACTATATTGGGGTCAGCTTCCAGTCTAACCAGATGCGGCTGAATACCAGTATTTTACACGGAGCGACTGCCATCAGACCTCCGCAACCCAGTTACTGGGCAATGCCGATATCCTAAGGTTAGACCCGATGTACTATTCAATACAAATCAAAAATAATAAACATGTACTTAGTTGTTTTACCATAACTAAGTAACTAAGTTAATCATTATTCAAGTTTCATTTCAAAACTGGTATACTCTAAGTTCTAAGTATAGCCATGTTACATGCCTCTATAATCTCTGTCTGACCAAAGGCCATAAGTTCAGTGCTTCTACGAAATTCCAAAAGTGCTTACTAATCGATGTCTCCTTTCCCTCACAACTTAACCGAACTTCACGACTTGCCAGAGAGGGCTAGCAGACAAATTCCACCGTGGACGCGTCATCCTATGACGCCTCAACTCCGTATTATCACAGCGGCGTCAGCGAGTTCATTGATGAACCATACCATAAAGCACTTTCAGCGCTACATTTTAACGTATTAGAACATCTTACATCTGTTTTATTTTCTGTCTGCTTCTATAACGGATTTAGTTTACATTATCCTGACATACGTAACTGACATGACCGAAATACTAATTCGTGACCTCGCCTCTCTCAGCGCTTCTACAAACACGGACGATTAAAGAATCGCAAATATTTATTTTATGTGAACAATAAATGCTAGGCTGTGAGCGATTTTTGCGGTCTGCGCTTGCGGAGGTGAATCAGTACTGCATTAGTCCATAAGAGAGTCGCCCGCGCCTCCTTGCACGCGAGAGGGCAAAGGAGATATATTTAAATTTAGAATCCCTTCCTCTGCCCTTGAGGCAAACGTTTTTTTTTGTATTTTTTATGGCGTTTCTCGCAAATTCGCCGCGGCCAGTTTCTTGTGAACCGTATTAAGTGATACCAAAAAGGGTTTAATTTAAAATTTAAAAAATGTCTCAATCTCATTATACTGTGAACGACGATATTTACGGGAAGATATTGAAAAGTAGTAAGAGCTCGTCGCCAAAAAAAATAGAATATGCTGAGGTGTTTGAAGCTGTTGAAGGATTGGGTACCTATATTCATTTTCTATTTATTGTTCAACATCCTGCTTTTGAAATGTCCTGTTCTTAGTTATGTTGACTTTGAATCACTTATAGTTGTTATTGACGTAACCTCGTTATGAAGTAACTTATATTTGAAAAGTATAAAATACAAAAACTGCTTTGTACTATTTGAGACATGTATAACTTTTATCATGTCGCCCATAATTATAACATTTATAACAGAGCCTCCTTGTAGCAATACCTTATGAAATACTGCTTATCTATGGTGGTAGGCAATTTGCGTAACTTGACCGATAAGGGGTTACGCCATTCAGTCGACAGCAGGTTTTTGGTGGAGAGTATTCTTATTATAAAGACTTTAGAAGGCATTGAACTCCAAAAAGCAAACTAGTTCCTGACAAACAAGTCTTGGGGTACTGTATCGGCCGGGTGCGCTTGCGCAGCAAAATGTATCAATTTTCAATTATGCAAAAACGCTTAACGTACTTTCTATTGTTTTAGAGAAAATAAAGGATTTTAAATTCAGGTCAATATCGTCAATATCATCATCATATATACGATATATCATATACAGGGTGTAAACGAAATCATGTAATTCCTTCAAACCTCGTGATGTAATGATGATATAGATTAACACTGCACGGGATACTTTTGGATTCAATAACAAAAAAATACAAGAAGTAAATATTGTGTTTCTAACGTGAGGCATTTTAGCGCCCGGAGTTAAATGACCGCGCGGCGAGCGATAGCCACGCACTTCGCTCGGGGCGTTAAAATGCCTCACGTTAAGAACACATTGTTCACTTCTTGTAATTTTTTTTATTGAATCCATAAGTATTCCTTGCAGTTTTAATCTATGTCAGCAGTACGTCACGAGGTTTGAAGGAATTACATGATTTCGTTTACATCCTGTATACAAGGTTAGTCGGAAAGGGGGTACTAAGCCGAAAGGGTGTTAAAGTACCCATAATAAGGGATAACTTTTGTTCTACAACTTTCCCCAAAACTCTATAGTTTAAGAGAAATAGCTTTTCAAAGATTTCGTAAAAAAATATGCTAAAATCTATCTGGCCATAGCTATGATCAGCTGTGTTTACAATTTAGGTCATATTATGGGCCACGGATTAGAAACTTAATTTTCTGAATTCATAATTAAAGCAGGTATGTTTTTTTTTGGAAAAAACTAAAATAAAATTATTTTAAGGTGCAAATAAAAATTATTGAATTTTGAAATTTTAACACTTTCTTTAAAATAGTCATTAGTGATACTTTAAGTGGCCCGCGGCTTAGTACCCCCTTTCCGACTAACCTTGTATATACGATATTGATGATGATATTGATATGTATACTATAATTAATATGTATACATATTAATTAGATAATTTAATATGTATACATATTAATTAGATAATTTAATATGTATACATATTAATTAGATAATTTAATATGTAGGTATACATATTAATTAGATAATTAAATTATCTAATTAATATGTATACTCTAAGAAAAATAACTATGTTTATTTTGTTAAAAAAAACTTTGAATCTCTCTACTGTAAAGTAGGTATATTGGCGCTTTAGTCTTTTTACCTTTCCACTGACGATATGATCTCTTTATTAGATCGTTTTGAAACATTTTATTTATGTAGCAATACAAAGAACAATGGGCAAAATACTATGTAGGCTGGCGTCTTTTCAAGAGTCGCTGCTCACTTATGAGACCCATGGGACATCCCTTCAAACAATAGTTATTATGAGAGTCCACTTCCGTACCGTCGTAACCATTTCGAGATATTAATGATGATGTGTTTTAAGATTTACGTAGGTATTGTGACGACATAATGATTTTGTTTTTAAATGGCATAGATAAATTTAACATGTGTAGTATCTGTGACTGCGAGCCTTTTTTGCTATTTTGTTCTATTTTATTTATATTGAAAAACCAAACCTACAAGTTCGTCAAAATACGTTAATCTTGAAACGTCACCACCACCATCACCAATATCTCGAAATGGTAACTTATACTCATAATAACTCTTGGTTGTAGGTTTGACCTCTACAATGTAGTGGTCTCGTCAGTGCCCAGCGAATTTCAAAAAGCACCATCACCGCCCACTGCCCTTTCTTTATTTGGTATTGCCTTTGTGCATTTTTATTTAGATATCCTAACTGAAAACAATTATTATCCTGCTAAAGTAATGCGAATTGAAATAAGATCCGTTGTTTTAGGGGCATTCTTTGAAAAATATTAACAAAAATTGAGAACGTCATTAGCATCATCCCAAAGTTAAGATTGCAGATGTTTAATACTACAATTATGATAATGAAAACTGAAACTATACCGCTGCCTTCAAGCAATAAGACAAGAATAAAAACAATCTGACAATACTATAACGTTAACAACCCGGGAGAAGAATGATTTATTAAAATAATGTTAAATTTTTTCGAATATTCGCCCTTTAAACCTTGAAACAGTTCCTAACAGAATTACTTATCAACTGTCATCATCACTAGCCATCATACTTCAGAATAAGCTGTGTTCGTTCTGCCTAGCCTTTTCCCAACTATGTTGATAGTTGGGAAAAGCCTAGGCAACACAACGACTAAACGCTGACCCCAAAGGGTCAGCTTTCAGTCTAACCATCTCATATCGTTAGTCTATCATCTATTTTCGATACGATGTAAAAATTGTTACTGAAATAAATGAAATGAAATGAACCAGATGCGGCTGAATACCAGTATTTTAAACGGAGCTTCTCCCATCAGACCGCAACCCAGTAATTGGGCAATGCCGATATCCTACGGTTAGACCGCTTGTCACCCGTTTGGGCTTCTGACTACCCGTAACGACTTTCATAGGTATTCAGAAGAAGCTATTTAACATTATTTTATAATTCCTGGGGTTACGTAAATAAACTCCAGTATGCATTAGAGTAGTCAGTCATCCAAATAACCTCATCGCAGGGACATGAGTTCTCCAAAACTACGCTACATCACCCGGTTCTTCGCCTTCCGTGACCATGTCTACCCGAAACCAGTTTGGGGTATAAAATAGAATAGTACTACTCATCTGGAAGTAAAGGAAACCACTGTATTTGGAAAAAAAGAAAGTAGAGTTCTCGGAAGCTTCTTGGTTACTGCGACCTGCAAAGAACTGTTGTGACATTTCTTGCTTTATTTCGGCATCTTCTAAAGCTTCAAACCTATCATAAATTAAGAATATGAATGGAGGACTTTGTTTAATGACTAATAGTTACGATTATTACCCCAGCTCACGTAATTTGTAAACCCAGTCAGGAAAAAATATAGCAATGGTTAAACCTAAACCCTCAAATAGTTTCGAGTCAATGCAAAACGTGGGCAGATTTTGTGCTTTAGAAAACAACTGTGAAGGCTTTCAATTTCTGTCTTTCAGTTAAAATTGTGGTTCTTTGGCATAATAGTTTCTGTCAGAAGATTTCTGACGCATGCGGGAAGGCACTCTGCGCATACGTTTTGTACTAGACTCGCAGACTGTCAGTAAACTTAGCGATTATATCGTAGATGGAGTGTTAATACTCTGTCTACAGATTATATGGTCTTTGACTGTCAGATCCGGAAAATTTCTGTCAGTGCGCGGGGTTCCTATAATATGCAATCGCGTTTGGAAACCGACCCCGACATTTTTGATCTAAATCGGTTGGTGATACGAAACGTTGGATATAGTGCACTGCATCGTTTCGTGCCATAATATTAATTCCGTTCAATTAGTAGGACTCCGTTTTGCCTCAACAAACATGATGTCATTGGATAAATGTGGCTCGCTTTATTTATGTTAATTGATTTGATAATAAGTAATGGGTATTGTTAATTAATATGTAATAATTATGTTCAATAATATCGATCAAGTTAAAATTATTCCTCGTCAACATTTCCTGCTGTATATAGAATTCTTCCATAAATAGGGTTGCTATTACGATTGGCGTTTTGTTATAGAGTCTTTCCCTACCAAATAGTCATATTTCTAGCCTGTCTGTCTCTCGCTAGACTTTATATACTAAATCAGAGCAAAAAAAATCTTGACGCCTGGGGGAAAATTCGTAAAATTCCATTAGTTGATATAAGCTCCTAGTCTCCTCTTTCAACCACGTAAAGAGATCAACTTCGGTACTGGACTCAAATTTGGTATTTCTTAATTGTACAGTAGGGGAATGAAAAGGTTCGTCAGTTTTCAAATTCATTCCTTTCCCACACCACGGGCACATGTTACCTTTTGCGACTTTTGAAAGCAACAGACCATTGCATAGAAAATGATGTTTAATTATTTGGCAACAAAGATCAAAATTGCCTTTTGCCTGCATATGACGTAGTAGACGCATGTAATATCGTTGATTTAATTTAAGGACTTTTGTTGTAAAACGATGACATCAATCAAATCGATAATTAAATAAAATTACATTACTAGTGTCTGTCACCATGTCATTATAGTTTCATTTAATATTCTGTTAAAAAGCTTGTATTTTCATTTCTTTAATGTTGGCAATACGTAGTCAGTAAAATATTTCGTTTCTTGCACTGTGCAAGCAAAAATAGACCGTAAGGTGCATAATCTTCTTATTACGCTACTGTACTCTTTCAACAAACTATTCGTGCCAAACTATACTTTTGTGTACAACCTCCTTTTTAAACATCTTTATTATTATTCTGGCCCAGACAATAACATAAAAAATCTAAAAATAGTTATTCTTTTAGCATCTGTTTCTCAAGTATTACAGATTTTTTGCTATAAATATAGCTAGGTCTTACAATTTTCCCGTTCAAGAGCTACTGGTATGGATATCGTAGCATATAATAAAATGAGATAAGACAGATACTTGTCATTTTAATGATAATATTTGAACTTGTAAACTTGCAAAAAGGTCGCCACAAAGTAGTGACTCATTTACATTAACTGATAAGACGATACTTTAGTAATTAAGTCGATAACTAAATCAATTTAAGGTACAGTACCTACGACACAACTAAGAAGTCACATCGGCAAACTTAATCAAACAACCAATGACAGTCGCTCATTTTCGCGACACTCACACTTATTGCGTCAGCGTAAAGATCATTTTTTAACATAAGCATAACATCACGCCTTGTATTCCTTGTATGCCTTGTGTTAGGCAGAGGTATTTTAGTAACACCCTCGTTTCGCCAGTTATGTTTAAATCCCATGTAATAAGGTGCGGGCCTATTGCCATTAACCGGGCACAAATCCAGACACCGGGCTGCTACTGAGAAATTCCTAATGGAAAAATCCAATATCACTTTGTCCGACCTGGGCATCGAACCCAGGACCCTATGCTCAGCAGTCACGCTTGCGACCACTAGACCAACAAGGCATCATCTGGATCATTTTTTACTGCAATACTAATAAACATTCGTGGTCTCAAAGTCGCAGTTAGTTCTGAAGTGATCGGTTTTACGAAGTTTGCCGATGTGGCTTCTTAGTTGTGTCGTACTAAAGACTTTGGAACTGAGAAATCCACTAAATCGAAATCGAATCGGCACTCGATTGGAGTTTTACGACGACTGTTATGTTTTCCTGTGTCATCCATTAGGAATAACGAATAAAATATTTTAATAATTTTCATAATAATAAGAAATGTGTCATCTATGTGAGCATTGTTTACCACAGATTCTAGGGTAAATAACTCTCGCTCGCAGGCATAACGATGTGGCTTTGAAGAAATAATTCAATTCGCGATCGCGTCTAATGTGAACGGGCTTTACATGTAACATTGTTGCAAAGATCAGACACAACAATCGAGTTTGACGTCTCAACAAGCTCAAATACCAATAATTTCTACTTATTTCCCACTAGCTTCTAGTAAGTAAATCATGTCTCAACACAAAATATGTCTGCCTTCATCTCTTGCCGCTCTAAATCCACATCGTCATATTAAACTGGACTCACCAAATAAACTTAAAATATTTGTAACATTATTATTAAAAGATATCAGTGCCTCGTTGGACTAGTGGTGGCAAGCGCGACTGCTGATCGTGAGGTCCTGAGTTCGATGCCCAGGTCGGGCAAAGTGTTATTGGGTTTTTCCGTGTGGAATTCTTCAATAGTAGCCCAGAGTTTGGATTTGTGCCCGGTTGATGGGAATAGGCTCTACCCCTATCACATGGGACTTAAACATAACGGCGAAATGAGGGTGTTACTATATACCTCTGGCCAACCCTTTAGGGAATACAGGCGTGATGTTATTTTATATCACGGCTTAATGAGGATTCTTGCTCAGGTCTAAAAAGTTACCCTTACTGCTGTGGATGTATATATATGCATGCAAAAGCTTTAAAAAGTTGGGTCAAGTAAATATCAACTAAGTAGAAAATTATTGGAATCTCCCGCATCATATATTCCGCAAAAAATAACATTGAGCAACTTTAGCGACAAAAGCCCATTTTCATCTCACGATATTAGGGAAAGGTTCTTCTTAGCGTGGTAGTATATTCCCGCTACGAAGTGAACGCCATGATTTATTTAGGAAGTCCACTCCCTTGTAACTTCAGCAATGATCTTTCTACTCTAACGTCTTACTAAAAAAACCATTCCCCTTGATTTCAGATGCACTGCTCGCCGACCTTCAGAACTCAATCAACCCTGGTGCCAGAGTAGGCAGCCCAGGCGGTAGGAGTTCCCCCGGTGGAAGAACCACCTCTCCTGGCAGAACAAGCTCTCCACTTGGCAGAGGAAGCTCGCCTGGACGTCTCAGCTCTCCGGGAGGCAGCTTGAATTCACCCTCGTCTACGGGTTATGGCTCGATAAATGGATCTAGGAATATATCGTCGGATTATACCAAACCTGCTTCGGTGAGTGAAAGTTGAATAGTCAGTACCTACCTTTTGCAGTAAAAGTAGTATGTGGGTCTAATATTATTAAACACGAGTGTTCCTTCAGCGGCTGAAAAAGGTTTCATCGTAGTTATAACCATCATCATCTCCCTGCCCTTATCCCACACTAGGTGAGGTCGGCACACCATGTATTTCGTAAATCCATATTGTTAGAGGTTTTGTCTTATTGTTTTATGACCGGCCGCCTGTCTGAAATCAACCCTCCTTGGGAATACTCGTTGCGCTGTCGCGCGTATGACCCAATGTGTTTGCTGATATTAAGCACTGGGTCCCAAAATAATATGGTTGTCAATCTTATTGCCGACAACTAAGCAGACTATGTTCTTCTTGGTGAAGTTTGCTTGAAGTTCCTCGACCCACTCATTAGTTTTGCTAGGGATTTTGGTTCCGACACATCGTAAACTAATATAGCACCGTGAGCGTCTCTGTAAAAACTTGACGTCAATGTTCTGTATCGCTCCTGTCCCGCTTTATCCCAAATACCAAGCTTGACTTTAGCACCGTTCACGTCCATGACTTTACATTTATAGTCAACTCCGATTGTAGCTGGGAATGATGAATTGTAGTCTGCCGTTGTGTACGCTAGGATTATGCCGGATTTACCCATACCGCTCTCACCGATAACTAGAATCTTTAGTGTTGTAACGTAATCCGTATTCGACATCGTTTACAATAGAAATAAACGGCGCTTTATAATAACGAAATTTGCGAAGCAGTCTATCACTCCAAATTACTCTGCAGTGCCAACGATGTTGCATGAGAACCTGAATATAAAAAAAAACATGTTAGGATTGCAAGATTGTTCAATTAACAACAGCAAACCCTTTTCAGGGCCATTTTTATATTAAAATATTCAAACTAATATCATAGTTATAACCATGGTATAATAATGTGCTACGCTAGGTTTTCTCTTCTCGTGACAGCTAGGTCACAGGATTGGCCCAAGACTACGTCATCGCTGTGATGTGCTACAACTATGTGTTAATAAATTACCCAAGGAAAATGCATTTTTTCATTTACTTGCTTCTATAAAGAAGCAATTTTATACAGCTCAGTTTTTTAACCAAACAGATGAATAATACGAGATAGTAAATAGGCTAGTTAGCAATTTATTTTATATTCATTATGAATTTAAAATCTCCTTAATTGTATTGAAGAATTAATAGCAACACTGATCGTGATGTAGTCTTGGGCCATCGTGGGAAGAGAATACCTGGTGTAGCATATTATCTCCGTTTATTCATTTATACACATATTAATTACATTTTTAAATATTTCTATAAAAAATATAAAAAAAAACATTTAAAAATATAAAAAATAGTAGTCCACCGGCATCGGGAACAGGGTCCAAACTGCCGGCAGTCAGGGCTCCAGAGAAAGGAACCTCCTCACTATGCGTGCCGTGTCAAGGAGTACTGCTCTCTGTATCAAGCTCTTGATCCAGCCACCCAACGAGAGCCTCATGAGGTGTTTATTATTATTATACCACGGTTATAATCAATTTTGTTTTAGAAAAATGTCTGTGGATTAGAATTTCAAAATCAAAGCCAGTGTTTTCAAGTAAGTTTCACTAAAGACAGGTTCAGACGGGTCGAATCGCTTTCAACAAATGACTTGATCAACAAAAATTAAAACGTTTTTGTTGCTTCAATTTGATTGAAAGTCTGTTCAGACGGTGCAAATCGCATACGATTTAGCAGTTGATCAACTAGAATCGAATCATGTGAACCTGGTAAAAGGTTCAACATTGAATCGTATGTAGAACTTCTTCGAGCTGAAAACATTGGTTTATTAGCGCTAGAATCTAGAAAAGACTACAGATTTAAGCCCATCAAGGCCTAACCTACCATCTTCCTTTGTTCCCTAATCTTTTGTCTCGTTTCACGACATTCATCCGTTCACAATACCATAGCAAACTGCACAGCTAATAAGTTAATGCATTTTCAGTTAGTAGGGCGGCCGTGCCCGCCTGACCCAAATTACCGTCATTTAGTCGATCATCCTACGATATGGCTATATAACATTTATACAATAGAGGAGTAAAGTACTATGACTGTCTTATATCTGTCTTTGTCATGATTCTTGTCCATCCAATAGCTGTCTGGAAGATTTTTTTCTTAGCGATAAGGCCATCCATTTATGTTTTGTATTGCACTATACTCTACTCTATGACTAGGTAAACTTATTTATAACATAACATCACGCCTTGTATTCCCCGAAGGCTTTGGCAGAGGGGGCGAGCCTATTGCCATTAACCGGGCACAAATCCAGACTTCGGGCTGCTACTGAGAAATTTATAATGGAAAAACCCAAAAACACTTTGCCCGACTTAGGGATCGTACCCAGGACCCCATGCTCAACAGTCGCGCTTGCAACTACTAGACCAAGACAGTCAACTTATTTATATCATGATAATTATAATGTATATCTGTTATATCAAACAACTGATAAATAAATACTAGATTATTATTTATCTGATTTCATACTAAACGTTGTATTAACTGCGTACATGATAGGAAGTTTCAATTAAGGTAAAGGTTTTTTAATTGTTCCATCCTGGTTAGAAAGTTATTTCATATATTTCTTCAAATTTGTTCCTGTATGAAAATGAAATTAGGTACTTAAATATTTTGCTAGGATTTAAAGCCGTATTTACATTACAAAAGTAGTGCCTTGCATGGTATAATTAATTTCACGCAACTAGTTTCACTGCCTGTAACACTAGTTTCATTTAATTATTAGTGTCGTGAAACCCACAGTATCGCTGAAATCATGACCCCGTCAGCATCAAAGCATTCAGTACAGTCACTTTCGAGACACTAGTTTCTCGTCGCATTTACACCATGAAATTAGTGGCATAACGTACGTTTCATCAAATTGGCGCTGAGCACGAAAGTGTTTAAGTTCCGTGAAATGAATTCATGATTAATGAAATTAGAGGTTTTCACGTGAAATTATTGATGAAAATAATGTCGTGTAACTAGTTTCATACCACTAGTTTCGTAATGTAAATCCGGCTTAAAGAAAGCACTGAAAAGGGTTGACACCTCGATTTCAACCGCCTCTCGGCGCTTGACAACTTATTAAACATTTTATTCACATTATGACGTTTTTGTGAAACATTCATCAAGGGATTTAAATTTACCTCGTAACGCCATATTTCTGTTGAAAACACACATTTTTAATAATTTCTCAAGGCTTCTGTGAGTTTAACCCTTCCTATTAAAATAATATTTACACTCAAGTGCGTGACGTTTATTATTGTAAATTTCAGTAGGTAATAGTATTATATTATTAATTCATAGAATTTAGTCATCAAAGAGATTCGCTAATGACTTGTTGACAAGTGGATGAGTATTCTCGGAGTTTAACTGCGTAGTAATATTCATAGTCAAAGTTTATTCGATATTTGTAAGGCAATCTTCCTTTCTTGGAATCTTCGGGCATAAAAGCAGTGGCGATGATGGGTTAAGAGTTATTTACAAAAGGTGTATTCTATTTGACTGACTGATAGCATAGCGGCAAAAGATCGACAAAAGTGGGACAGCGCAAGAGTGCCGCAACAAAATGTTATTTCAAATTTCGAAGCTCATCATTTACGTGGCTGGTTCTCCTCTATGCCTCTCTGTTATCTCTGATTCATCTTCTGATAGAGCTCTTTGCGGACTACAAGACATGTCAATCAGTTCTCTGGTTTCTGATATGCCGGACGTCACTTCTCGGATCGTTGGTGGGCGTTGTAGACCCCGATTTATTGCAAGTGCAGATAGGGATACCATTTCAAAATGGGGAATGCCTGTCTAGAGTGCTATAAATGTCTGATTTTACAGAAAAATGCCTGTAGATCTCTCTCACGTCGGCAACAGAATAGCTCATGCCGTGTCGTGAAAAGATTAGGCAGTTAGCAACGTTGGCAGCAATGAGTACACAGTATGCTCCGTACGTACCTACTTAAGTATCGTCACTCATAGAGGCTTTTTGAATGCACCCTTATGCCTGTCTCAGAGTAATGCCAGCCGCACGGCTGTCTAGGCCTTAAAATGCCTGTCAAATGCGGCAAATACCTGTCATATGTTAACTCTAAGTGCAGGGGTATTGAAATAGCAAGGTGAAGCCTATAATGATTGTTTTATGGTGTCGTTTACCGCGAGGCGACTACGGGCAATTAACATTTCCCATGGGATACCAGGAGACTGTTAATGAGTTTTGCAAATATTTACATCCAAGTTATCAACAATAGCTTATTTATTTATTTATTTATATACTCTTTATTGTACACCAGGTTAATATAACACAAAAAACTATTTAAATACAAAAATGCACAATGGGCGGTCTTATCGCGCAAGGCGATCTCTTCCAGACAACCTTTGGATGGACTGGGAGAATGGAAAGAGAAAATCGAGCAATCTAGGTGTACAAGTACACTACGTACCTACATAATATTACTTAAATTTAATAATATAAAATACATGGCAAAATAATTACATAAATATGAAAAGAAAACATAAATAATATAATAATAAACTAATAAATATATGTATAAGAACGGAGGAGAGGAATAATGCTAGGAATAGCTTTATAATGTTATGCATATAATACATAGTTCAGCTTGACCTACTAACACTGGCCTAGTGCACTAAAGTCAAGAACAACTAGCATTTATTGAAGTTACAAGACATTCCTTATATTGGTAGTTGCTTACATATTGATAAGTGATACTTACATTGTTTACCCAAGATCTGTTATTATATTAATAGTGTTTCTATCTTCTTTGGATCAGGGCTGCAGCTCATGAATGTAAATCGAACAATTGTTCTGTTGACGGGGGTTCCAAGTGCTTATATTATTGAAAATAATCAAAATATTTTGGTTCCCAAATCCTAGGTCTGTGATAATAAAAATGTTAAAATAAAATATGTTGAACCATTGTGTTTTCAAAATGAACAAAAGGGGACCGGACAAACTGATCTTCAAGACCATGACCACAGACATGTCATTAGAAAGCTATTTCAATGTTCTACAATAGATATTATAGAAGCTCATTTTAAATCGCAGGCAGAAAAGGTTCTTACGTTGCAAAGGCTGCACTCCTGCGATTGTTAGACCGATTCTCCTTTGAGACAACCTTAATGTTCTACCTGACCTGTTACCAATTTCGAATTTACAAAAGCCCCGGCAAAATATTCCTCTATTCACAGTTTCAAACACTTCTTCTTTTAATCCTCCCCATTTTCTTAGAATATCTCTGTACACTTCCGACATTTTGCTATTTTCTAACTGACTATTATTCTCAGTCAGTTTATTGAAAACTCCAAGGCCCAAGACGTATGACACAGACGACCTTACTATAACCGACACCGTTGTTGCGGTTAGTATCTATAAAAAACTCTTAAATCATGACTCATGATAATATGAAGACTAAACAAGGCGTTTTAATAAAATTCTTTATTACTTCATGCTTTGTTTGAACGAGAAAGGTATGTGTTCTCTTTTGTGTTCAATATTCCCGTAATTTCTTCTTTATTTGCAATAATAATACTATTGTGATAATTGAAAGGGAAATATTCTGCAGTTATTATTTATGTATGTGTAATAATTCGCGTATTATCTAAACTAAAACAACTTTTTCCTAGTGTTATTAAAAGTTATCTGTAATAATTGAGAGCAGCGCCATCTAGATTTGAATAACGTAACCGCGGCGGTAGTCTGCACTTGAAATAGTTCCAAGAAGTTTTTCCATTGCACGTAGATGTCACTACTAATACCTACGTAAGGAGTTTATTGAACATGAAGTCCTTATAATTCATAAAAAAAACTATATCATCAAACATCAACAGCTCCTTTTTGCATATTGCTGCTGGACCCTTCCTAATTTATTTTACATCGAATTTAACTACGATACGGTAATAAGGCACTGACCACTGCTGTATTTCTGGTTTATTCTTACGGGTGCTACAGTTTACCCCTTGACGTGCCAAAATGATGGGTCAATGGGCAAGTACCAAAACAGAAAGTCTATTTGTTATTTTTTTTTCCTTGAATCTGCAGTTGGATGTACACGCAATATATTTTAATGTGTAGATTTATTATTTATATCAAAACTTCTCTGCATCCGTTACCCGTATCATACGAGATCATAAATCACATCCATCAATTACATCTCCCATATATTTTACGACGCTAGCACTGCTGGAATTGGACTCGCGTTTTCCTTGTTGTTTAATTTTCTGTGCAAAATTCTTCTTCGGAATCCTCCCCAAGCATTCACTCTGGCAATTGACAAACACATTTGCGCCACTTTTTAGAGTAGTTTATTTGGCGGTTTTTGTTCATTAAGTTTTCCCTGCCTTCGAAAACGATATTTTGTATCTTACTCCTGGAAAAAGTATGTACCATTTTCTAAATTTATAAGAATTAACTCAACATGTAACGTAATTAACGCACACCCTCAAACACCCCAATTAGAATATTATGTTATAATCATAATACATACACTGAAAATTTATATTTATGTGCTTTAATATTGTTTATTCAAGAAAATAGTATTACTTTTTCATTGATAACTTCATTTAAAATTCAGTCTTATGCCCTTGACATAAGGCTCAATTGTCGTTATGCCAATTAAAAGACTAATTAGTAAAAACACGTTTATAAAAAAAAACACAATAAAATGACTGAAGTCGATTCAGTAAACGATTCTGAACAAACTACTTTCAGGATGTGCGTTAATTGTGTTACATATTGTATAAGTCAGATCTAGCTTAATTATTAATGAGTTCTTCTCCTCCATTTTAAATCACCAGCTAATTTACTACTTCGCATACGCATACAAGGGTTGATCGCAATAATTATAAAAGTATTTTTTTGCCCACAGCCCACCTATCAAAACACAGCATCACTTCACGAGAAAGTGGCGCCAGTCAAATACAGTACGACACAGACAAGCTATGGTGGCCACACGCCCAACTACAACACTGCACAGCCAGGCTATGGCAGGACAAGCCTGGACAGGAGTGGACGCGGCAACCTAACCGAGCTGGACACCCTACTTGATGATCTGAGCAACGCGAGATATGGGAACTATGTGGACAAGTCTACGTATAGTGAAAGAAATGGTGAGTTTATGATATTCATTTATTCTGGTAGAACGTTCATCTCCTCTGTCCTCATAATTAGGAATTTTGGAGGAAAAGGAGGTATTCCTCATTACTGAGGGTCGTGATTCCCCCATGGAATCGTTTTTTCTCTGACAACCTTGCGCCACCTGTGCCTGTCTTTGGCGATGTGGAATACCTCGTGGAGTTTGGTGTCTAAAGCTTTGCGGATCTGGTCAGACCATCTGATAGGGCTTCGACCTCTGGAATGTTTGCCGTCGATTTTGCCAGTTACGTCGGTTATGGCAATCTTTCCTAGCAATGCTCCAATATCCTACGGAGACAGATGGTAGACGGCCTGGTTCTAACATTTAACTCCTGTAGGACAGCATACCATACCCTTTAGAAGACTGTTATGTCTCCTTCTAAACGAGAAGTTTTATATTTTAAACAGCAATTTATAGTTGAACAATTCTAGAGTGCTAGTGCCATTATTACCATGATTGGTATCAGTAAACTGGTAGATTTTGCTGGAACAATTCTTCAGTTTCCTCCTAGGTCTCTGTTCAGATTTCCATTAATCTACAACCAATAATGAATGGTGGCAAGCGTCAAGATATCAAATGCTGCATATAAAGGTCTCCCGAAGACTACCACGACCAATGGGTTCGTTCTACCTATCTCTTTCCCAATTGTGTTGGGGTCAGCTTCCAGTCTAACCTGATGCGCCTGAATACCAGTATTTTACACGGAGCGACTGCCACCAGACCTCCGCAACCAGTTCCGTCTTTACCATAAGGGCACGTGGGGCACGAGCCCAGGGCCCGGTCTGAAGGGGGCCTCGAAATGCCGAAACCCAGTGCAACCATGTATTTTTCAATAAATCAATTTTAAAAAACACATCGGTTTCTTAGTTCAACGCATCATTAACAACGCACCCAGATAACTAGGGTTGCACAGCAAAACGTTGCTCAGCAGAAGTTTTCTTTAATTTGAGACTAATTGCTGCTAATTTCAGACGTTGTAACTTTTCACTACCATATTAAAACAACTTGAACTACAAATTAGTGTCAATGTAATAATAATCAATTATGTCACTGAACAAAAGTACATTCTGATGTTATTCACGTTCTTTTTGGCTTTCCAAAAGGGGCCCAAATTCTCTGTACCCAAGGGCCCCTGCATAGCCTAAGACGGCTCTGTCCGCAACCCAGTTACTGGGCAACGCCGATATCGTAAAGTTAGACGGTTAGACCAGTTGTCAGACTTTCGGGCTTCTTCATGCCCGTAACGACTGTCATAGGTATTCGTATACACTCGAGACCGACGGTTTAAAGTGCTCTCCGAGGTACGGAGGCGTCTCGATGTGTATCGAATGGTTACCCATTCACGGACTGACCGCGCCAAGCGTTGCTTAACCACGCAAATCATATGATCTGCCCACGTCCAATGGTTAAAATATGAAATTCATTTTCTTTGAAATATTAAAACAAATTATAATCCCGACTGAAAGCACATTTCACTGCCACTTAGCTACGAAAATAATATAACAAGGTTAAAATACAAGAAGATAAATGTTGCTCCAAAGATTCGGATGTATGAACGTGAGATTAATAACGGACATGCAAGCCAGATTTTACGCCAGTTTTTAAGTGCAAGATGTTGTATTAAGGCTCATTTACACGGATGTAGTTTCTCGAAGCGAGTCTCATGCTATCTCTCTCATGGTAGAGAAAGACAGAGACAGAACGAGTCTTGCTTCGAGAAACTGTCCTCGTGTAAATCAGCCTTTAGTCTTCAGAAATGTCGAGATTCTCTTATCCGCCGGCTGTCTTTACGCCTTTATAACAGTACTAGCGACCCGGTCCGGCTTCGCACAAGTGCAATGTAGATACTAATGTGGGGCATATAAACCTTCCTCTTGTATCACTCTATCTATTAAAAAAACCGCATCAAAATCCGTTGCGTAGTTTTAAAGATCTAAGCATACATAGGGACAGACAGACAGCGGCAGCGACTTTGTTTTATACTATGTAAAGATATGTGAAGATGATGAGATGAGTGTCGGCGCCCTATTCAATCATCTGATTCTGATATATTCTTCGTTTCACTTCAACACCTTGAGAGTCAATCAAGCTATTCTGTGCTAGAAATGAGTCCTGGTTATTAAATGTTAGGGATGAAAAAACACCAGTCGATAGTAATACCTCTAATTCAAAAATACCCTTAAATTCATCATCTGTAGCTACCGATAATATTAACATAACATCACGCCTGTATTCCCCAAAGGGTAAGGCAGAGGTGTATAATAATACCCTCATTTCGCCGTTATGTTTAAGTCCCATGCAATAGGGGGCGAGCCTATGCACAAATCCAAACTCCGGGCTGCTACTGAGGAATTCCAAACGGAAAAACTCAATAACACTTCGCTCGAACTAGGGACCGAACCCAGGACCTCACGATCAGCAGTCGCGCTTTCCACCACTAGACCAACGAGACAGTTATTATAAAATTAATTAAATGTATAACCAGAATATACCTTTGGAGTTATCAAGAGCAAATTATTAGTACCAAAGATGAGATAAACATGATTTATCAAGCGCTCTCATAATTCGTGGCTCGTGTAGGATGTGAAAATTATTTCATGTACGCTGAAACGATTCATTTGAGACGACCTCGGGTGTAACGTATCTGTAATATACTAGTTCTGTAACCTGAATTTTATATTAAAAAGCAAATGAATATAGAATATATTGACTTAAATTTTGTAACGATGTCAGCTGATCTATCATCCCCCGTAACATTTATCAAAACAGTTTTCTTGTAGAAAACAAATTTGAATTGAAAATAAGAGGGACAGGGATCTTTAACAATGTTTCTTTGTTCAGAAGTAAAAAGCTGGGTAAGTATTTAACATTAAACCTGGCAGTCTTTTTAACCCCCGAAGAACAAAAAGCAGTGTTATTGTTGTTATAATAGCGATAAGAATCCTAATAAAGGAACGTACCCATACTACTTGACCCATTTTTTACCGCCCTCTGCCCCCTCGGTGACCATCCGTAGTACAGTAGAGTTCGCTTATAACGACAACAAAGGGACGGCGATATTTGGTCGTACTAAACGGACGTCGTTATAAGCATCAGTAATTTATACCAGATAAGAAAACCTAACTAAAGGGTGTTCTTAAGTCGCTATAAGCGGCTGGTCTTTATAAGCGAAGTCGTAATAAACGGATTCTACTGTATATGACCAAGTGCCCCTGTGACCAAGCGTGGTATTTTGAAGACCCCCCTCCCCCCCTGAACGGGTCATGTAGTATGGGTTCGTTCCCTTAAGCTATTTATAACCTTTCTGTAATGCCTCTTGCAACTGGTGCACAATAAATTAATTCAGTGCAATCTCTAATTACATATTTTAAATGATTTATCACCAAAAATTGAGGTATCAATTTCTTGATCACGATGTCAATTTCTATGACCCAATCCTAATACTCTCTCTAAGTCATACATCAACAAAACTTGTAACAAATATATCGGAATACAGTAATAAATAGTTTGTTTATAGCCGTAAGTAATCGCCAAATGTCTGCACCAAGGCCAGTCCTCGTCACAGCAGAAATAGAACACTGTTCCAGATTGTTTGGTTTACAAACTAATGCTGTGTTACTAGTTTCAAATATATTTTCACTGTTGACTTTCTCATATCTGATATTATAATGTACATGTCGAGCTTTATTATATTTGAGGTAATAGTTTCATTCTTCTTCTTCCTGCCCAGGTCCCAAGTTACTTGGGGTCGGCGCAAGATAATAGTTTCATTATAAAACTGATATCTAAAGTTTAATGAAAATCAAAATTTCAAACCGTCAAACCGTGGTTAGATTTGCTTCCCATTTATGACGATAGCTCTCAAACACGGTGGCTTTACGACATGCTTTATTTCTTTTAAACGACAAATTGGACTGAGTACAGCCAGAAGTAATGTCTAATACCAACTAAACAAATCATGTTCTATTTTTCATTTTCTTAACAAAATTGTCACGAAGTTTTTTCAGCTCCACAGACTATAGTTTCATACTCATTTGTCTTTTCAGAATTAATCAGTAGCCATTTTGATCTCATTAGAGATTGATCCAATTAGTGGTGCATTATGTCTGCAATTCAATAAACTTTAATTATTCGCTCGTTAATGACATTTGGCATCGAGTTGACACTTGTATTCAGACGTTTATATCCCGTGTATACAACACCATATTTTACAGAAATCACTAACACTGCTCGTGTGATGTTTGGCAAAATCTCTAGAAAACTGGATTCTGTGTGCAATTTTTTATTTAGAAATAGTGTGTTGCTATCTGCGCCGTTCGACAGATCAAACGGAATGAGTGCACTTTTTCACCACTTTCAACAGTTCTGCCTCTCATTAATACGTCAATTGCTTCCCACAAATGAGGTGTGTGTTTCATCTAGTAATTTGTAAGAACAGGTTACATCTAGAAGACGATTCAAAGATTTTTTCTTTTCAAATTTATGTTAACCAAATGATTTTATTTTATACGTTTGTCACTCAACATTCGTATTTGCTGCAGCTGCTTTTTCGAACAGCAAATTAGTTTCAAACTGTTTATTGCTTCCAAAGTTTCGCTTTCAACTATATTTTGTGTGTGCTTCTTTATTAACACATTCGAGAAAATCAATTTGAACATCACTTGCTGTAATTTTGTCAAACTCAATATCCATTGATCATTACTGTCCACCGTTCTCTTGTCGTCCCGTGCTCAGTACACTCGTGACTTTGATCTTCATACGTGCGAAACGTCTCACAACCTCATCTAGTTTTCGTCACTTCGTCTGTCGTTACCTTATTCCCAAATAACGTGCATATCATAGGCTAGAATAGTTTTTATAGCATTCTGTGGTCAATACTGAAACAAACTTTTTGGCAAATAATAAAACCGTCTGACATCACATTCATTGTTTCTGTCGGATCAAGTAGTATTTTATCGAATAATGGATTGCCAGCTCATCATTTATCTACTAATAAAACAATAAATAAATCTTTAGGACCACTTACTCTAAAGGGTCAGAAGTGTAAGGGTTCAACATCTGGATTTTATAGCTCATTAATTTTCTCCTGAGGCAATCACTTTCGATTTATACTTGTTGTTTTATCAACAAAATGATTACAGACAACATTTAAATGATGGATTCATATCATTGATGCCAGACTTACTGGCAAGCGATCACTTTTCCACAAGGGCTTGTACTTGGCATTGGACGAATTCGTCAAGACCGTCCCAACTGTCTCGTTCCTTTCGAAAACAAAACAAACATTATTTTTGGCCAAGTTTAATGTTTCAAACATTTTCAGCTTTCATATTCGTATTTGTTAAAATTTCTTGTAAACAAGCCGTTAACTACTGTAAAGTGGTGTTAACATTGTTTGGAAATCATAAACGTTTTACTCTTAATGTTAATGAACCAAGGAACATTGTTCTTAATTTGAGTTTCGTTGCCAGAAATTTCGGTACCTACATTTCGCGCGCGTTAGACCACGTATGATTTGCAAAGTTTCGTTGATCATAAACAATATAGCTGCAGTGTTGACTTGTGAAGAAAATTTTGAGCGATCACGCAGACTATGCGTTCTTGCGACCTATTGATAATCTCTGTCTTTTGCTTGGAACTCATTGGCTTGCTTTCAACTTGCTATGATTGTCTGTTGCGGTTTATATATCGACCTATGGGAATTCTATCAAATGCCTACATGGCAGAAAACGCAGTATGTATGCCAAACGAGACCAAATTCGGGAACACGAAGATTGCCGAAGTGCATAACTTGCGTCTTAGTACTGTACCTACTCATATACGTTGTAGCAACAAAGTTGAAAGCACCTAGATAGCTGGATATGGCTATACATCTGCGTAATAAAAAGTTGATGTCAGTCAACTGAAAATTTGTACTGAGAATTTTGGGTGAAATGAGTTACTTATTGTTGTGTTCTTTGACAGTCACAGACGGGTATGCTCGCACCAATGGCACAGCCAGCCCAGCGTCCTCCAGGCCTACGGTGGACTCGCTCCTCGACCAGCTCAGTGCAGACGTGCCCAATGGGTAAGTCCAACATTATACTGATGTTAATACTTGGAGAAACCTTCACCAGTAATTCGATTGCGTATAAATAATGGATGCAATAATTATCTATACAACGTGTTATTGGAATAACACAAAACTTCAAACACCCCAACTGGTTTTTATTATAATCATCAGCTATAAATTATTTAGAAAATATTTGTATTTTTTGTTGACCTAAATATTCTAACTCAAATATTCTGATCGGACGCCTAGCCCCGCCTCGCCCTTCCGACCGCCACTAGCTTCCCTACGTATTGAATTTTAGGTAGTTTGTTATCATTTAAAAATTAGTTAAATCGATTCTTCTCTCGAATTTTAACAAAATACTTTCAAGTTTTGTGTTATTTCAATAACACGTATGAAAGAGGCTGAAAACTATTCGTTTTGAAAATCTTTGTAAATACTTATCGTCGCTAGGCCGTGAAATCCTTGTAAAGCACAAATTAATTTTTATTTTTTGTTATTTATTTGTTGGGTAAAAAACCTTGTAATGCTTATTTAGAACGAACGTGCACAGCTCTAAGATGAAATAGATTGATGAATTGATAATAAAAACAGAAGAACCTTATATCTACACTTCATACTTTCTTTTTAACAGGCAGTTATTATCTCCTCCTGTAAAATTACGTTTATTGCAATTACGAGGTTTTCACTGCATTATACATGTTAAAAGTGGATGTCTTTTACTCTGACTAATATGGTGATGACGTAGCGATACATGCAACTGTTGTGGTATTTCTTCTGCTTTTCTTTCTACCACATATCACACTGTTCGCGTATTAATTAGAACTGAGTGGGCGATACTTCCAGCTCAATAGTACACGTTCCCTACCAATGACCTCAGGTGTTATGTATAGAATAGAGATGTAGAAAATTGATTGCCAACGTGTGGGCTTTCCCACCATGAAAACAATTTATTATGTTTGAAAAATAGATTACTAGGCGGAAAAAACAGCTATCGCGTATCAAATCACTTTTGATATGACAAATAAGGATACAACCTGATAAAAATAAATGTTTAATCAAATAATTTGTTACTAATAAAATTTTATTAAAATATTGGTTTTCTGAATCTTCTCTCGTTTCGGCATGTGCTAATAGCTATTACCCAGTCAGCATGGCTGTAGCCAGGATTTTGACCAGGGTGGGGCAAACTCAGTCAAACAGTAAATATTTGTCTTTTCAATAAATCTGGAAGTGCAGAATGGGATTGTGGCGTTTATGAACGCACCTTTAAATTATAAATGTTAGAGAGTTGGCAACACTGACTCTCAGTTAGCAACTATTTTCCCTACCGCTCAGAACTTCTAGAAAGGGCGAGATGATAATATAAAACCTTCATCGCTTATAATGTCCACAGCGGTTGCGTTATAAGTTACTATGCGTGCCAAATAAGAATAGGATCGCGCTTGCTACAACTTCACACGATAGCTGTCAAATTAGTACTGATAACAAAAAAAACTGTGAAAAAAAATATGTTATATTTTTTTTATTCTTAGATTTCATTATTATTTATATTATTTTTTATAAAATGTTATTTCTTGAATTCCATAAATAGATAATTCTGGATAAATTAATAATATTTGGAAGCAGTATTCATTAAAAAATTGAACCAATATATAGTTAACTTCACGAAATGCTACTGGTCACCCTAATATATCGCCATAATAATAATATAATTACTTACTGTGTAATTAATTTGGCGTAAAATTGATTAAAAATACCAAAAAAGTGAACAAAAAACAATTAAACTGAGTATAATTTCTTTATTTACGTTTTTGCACACATTACGCTTTGGTAATGAAGTTCACGAGTATTGCGGAACAAAATGGCGTCTTGACTGTACTATTTTTAGTTGGCATGCATAGTACTTATATACGCTATTATTGTCATACTACACACCAGTTGTTACCTATTTTATGTACAACAGTGTCCGAAATACACCCAATTATTTACACTTCACTAAACCAGCCGCCTCACAGCGTAATCGAAGAACAGGGGTCCAGGCGTCTCCTCCTACTTCCCCAAAGGATTATGGGACAACTTTGCCCCAAAACCTTATTTTTGAGGGCCAAATAAGTATAGACGGCGTCGGGCCCATTCTGGGTAATTGTTCTGTGGACATGGGTGGCAAGTTGACTGAATCTAGACCATTTACCTGTTCTTTCCTGTGCAAGCGGCACAATCCTTGAGATCATCGGAGAACTTGAAACTGAAGATGCCTATGCATTCCACAAGATTCTTTGACCATTCCTTCACTGTTCAGGCCATACGCTTGTGGAATGCACTACCTGTACCTGTAAGACGTGCTCAGTCGTTGGTTTCTTTCAAAAGAATGGTTAAAGAACATTATCTTGCTCTATAGTGGTTTATATAGGTAAATTATCTGTATATATAATTAATTATGTATGTATCCTATTTGAGTGTGTGTATATATATACCTATATATATATATTTAAAATATGTATTGTGATTATACCTATTATTTAGTTGATTCCCGGTTTTTAGTAGGTTGCATATTTGTACGCTGCAAACTGCCCTTTATATATTTTTTCTTAACTATTCTTTCCATCCAATGGTTGTCTGGAAGAAATTGCTTTAAGCCATAAGACCGCCATTTGTACTGTTAATTATGTGTATTCCTTGTTTTATTTCTTTTAGTGTGCAATAAAGTATATCTATCTATCTATCTATCTATCTAAGCGGCTCATCTGCAGCACCCTGGTTACGCCTATGCAAGTCAGCAAGGTCGGTAGCGGGGTTGATGGGGTTGCGCCGGACGTACTTAAGTATCGTCACTCGTGGAGGCTTCTTAGATGCACCCCAAAAAGTTTTCTAAATAAAATATAATAAACGTAACATTATCACGCCTTACATTCCCCGAAGGGTTCGGCAGAGGTGTTTTAGTACACCCTCGTTTCGCCAGTTATGTTTAAGTCCCATGTAATAGGGGGCGAGCCTATTGCCATTAACCGGGCACATATCTAGACTCCAGGCTGCTACTGAGATATTCCTAATGGAAAAACCCAGTAACGCTTTACCCGACCTGGGAATCGAACCCAGGACCCCATGCTCAGCAGTCGCGCTTGCGACCAGTAGACCACGAGGCAAAATATAATATACTAAAGAAAATAAATGCAAATATAATCACGCTGTTACACAATATCGCAATTATTACAACAAACTATTTATATCAGGCATTGACACACCCACTATTTCTTACACCTATCTTACAGATCGCCAGAAAATTTTATTACGCAAACTAGAAAAAAAAACACAAAAAGTCCGAAGAAAAAAGTTTCCACTTGTCGTTTATAGAAATAACTAATGCCAGAAATTACTTTGAACGTAAATAAAGACCCACTAGAGCTGCCAAGTACTTGAACATATTAATTCTAATAAAAGGAAAACCCGACTTAAGGTCATCACTCACTATAACAGCAGCGTCCTGACACAGCAAATAACTTTCCATTTTAGTTAGGGCTTTAAATCGTGTGCTTTAAAGTAAATTTTATAATGGCGCCGATTCTCCTGGTCACCAACTAAACTAAAATTAGAGAATCCCTATCTTTTACGAACAGACAGCGCGAGAAAAGGACGGTGATAAATAAGAACTAAATTAGAGATATCAAACTAGCTTACGCCTTGAACTACACCGTGTATTAACACCTCCTAATGTGTCGTCTAAAGTATGGAAAGTTTAGTTCAACTAAATTTGACAGCTCTTATTTACGCACGTCTCTTTTTTATTTTATCAGAGTTAAAAAGATGGCAACAACCTAAACTAAGTTAAGTTTATGAACAACAGAATTGGAGCCAATGTTAAGATAAAATAGTTGACGGCTCGCGGCAAGCGTGCTTGCCGCTACAGTCCAATATAAAATTAATTTTAATACACACGATTTAAAGCCCTAACTAGAATGAAAAATGATTTGGTATGTCGGGGCGGTGCTGTTATAGTGAGTGATGACCTTTATTTGCATTATGCCAGTATTAAAACAATGATGTTCCGTTTTCTTTCATGTGTGTAAACAAGTAATTTTGTGGCCCCAAATAATGGTTTCATAGTCATAAACACTGGTGGAAAAAGAAAACAATGCTTTTTATTATAACTATCAAAGTTTTGAAATTGAAAGACTAGACAACATGTTATTTTATCGTTCTCGAAAATTAGCTGAATTTTAAGAATTGTGATTGAAATGTTTTTGTCTGGCTAATAATAACGTTTCAAGACCGCAATATTAATTGAAATTTTCACATAGGCACAGAGACTAAAGGATGATTTCCACTAAACGGCTCGATTCGAACCAATCTAAACGATATTAAATCGTGTACACAGTATTTAAACTCTATATTACCAAGCCGCGCACAGCAGCTTGACCGCGGGCGTCTTCCGCGACACGCGATCGTAGCCGTAAGTATGCTGCGACTCGCGAACGGCTACATTCGCCTGTCGTCTTATAAGATCGGATCCTTTCAAAAATTAGATCACGTTAACACAGTAGGAATTAAACTATTTGACTGGGCGCAGAAACGGATACGTTCGCAAGCGACTGTACGGAGCCGATCGTATCCGTCGACATCCTGGCGGACGCGATCGGTTGTCGCCGCATCTATTCGTATCCTTTCCGATCCGATGCGATGCGAGCCGTTTGGCGGAAATCATCCCTAAGGAAGCCAGGGGCTGATAATCTCACATTTAACTGCCTCGTTGGTCTAGTGATGGCAAGCGTGACTGCTGACCGTGAGGTCCGGGTTCGAACCCCGGGTTGGGCAGTGATATTGGGTTTTTCCGTGTAAAATTCCTCAGTAGCAGCGCGTAAGTAGTTTGGATTTGTGCTCGGTTGATGGCTATAGGCTCTGGTGGACTTAACATAACGGCGAAATGAGGGTATTACTATACACCTCTGCCCAGCCTTTCGGGGAATACAGTCGTGATGTTATGTTATTTAATTTTATTCATATCTGAAATGGATTTATTAGGGCCTAGACAGACAGACTGCATCCCGATCGCAACTGCAACTACCAAACGCAGTTATGATGCGGTCAGTGCTACTGCGTGACAACTGCCGAAATGACATTTGATAGCACTGCCAATTTTTGTAAGAAATTTATTACGTCTCACTTCTATAAATAATTTGGCATATCGAACTGTTACATTAGTTTTTAACATAGATACCTACATATCTTTTTTTACTACCGTTCTTAGTATGTCTATAGTTCTGCCTAGCCTTTTCCCAACTATGTTGGGGTCAGCTTCCAATCTAACCAGATGCGGCTGAATACCCAGTTCGTCTGTCATAGGTATTATATATTATTATATTTATTTAGTCTGTGGCTAAATAACAACCGCGCCGATCGTACGATTTGCGAGGTTAAGCTGCGCTTGCCGCGGTCAGTCCGTGGATGGGTGACCATTTGTTACACATCGAGACCCCTCCGTGCCTCGGAGAGCACGTTAAGCCGTCGGTCCCGGGTGTCATACGAATACCTATGACAGTCGTTACGGGTAGTCAAAAGCCTGAAAGTCTGACAAACGGTTTAACCTTAGGATATCGGCATTGCCCAGTTACTGGGTTGCGGAGGTCTGATGGCAGTCGCTCCGTGTAAAATACTGGTATTCAGCCGCATCTGGTTAGACTGGTAGCTGACCCCAAGATAATTGGGAAAAGGCTAAGAGGAAGATATTTATTTAGTCTGTGCTAAATAAATGTATTTTCTTTCTTTCTTTCTTTCTTTGTATTCGTATGACATCCGGGACTGATAGTTTAACGTGCTCTCCGAAGCACGGAGGGGTCACGATATGTAACGAATGGTCACCCATCCATAGACTGACCGCGGCGAGCGTAGCTTAACTGTGCAAATCGTATGATCCGCGCGATTGTTAATGCGCCTGTAGAGGAGAGGTATGGTGGTCCTCCAACGAGAAGGAAGGATCCTCCAACCAGGCGAGTCTTATGCCTGGCGGGGTACTGCCGCTACTATTATTAGTACAGTCAGCAACAAAAGTATGTTAACACTTCAGTTTTTTAAATCATAACTGAACACAATAATATTCAAATTTAATCAGAACACATGTAACTATAAAATAACACAAACTCTTGACTATTCTAATTTTCTGAAAAGCAGTGTAACATTTAATTTTGTGTCTTTTAGATGTTATGTACAAGTAACAGTGTTAACCGACTTTTGTTGTTGACTGTACATATGTTTATAAAGTATAGTTGTGTCCAAGTGTGTGTGTGTGTATAAGTGTAGCCTATGTTACTCAGTGATAATGTAGCTTTCTAACGGCAAAAGAATTTTTGAAATCGGTCCAGTAGTTTTTAAGTTTATTCGTTACATACAAAAATACAAATACATACATACATAAACTCACGCCTTTTTCCCATAGGGGTAGGCAGAAACTATAGAACGCCACATGCTACGACTCTTACATACCCCTTTCGCTTCATCCACATTCATACATCTTGTCATACACGCACGCCGGTTGAGAGTACTACGCACCTGACCTTTGTGAAGAACTTCACCAATAACATCGATGTATGTCCTTCTAGGACGTCCTCTACCGGCGTTCCCATTAACATCCGCCTTATAAATTCCTTTTGTTAATCGCCGTTCACTCATTCTCTCAACATGACCAAACCACCTAAGCATACTCCTTTCAATTTTTGTCACTACATCATCTTTTAAACCGCAACTTTGTCTAATCTCTTCATTTCTCAATCTATCATTCAAAGTTACACCGCACATACTTCGCAAGGAACGCATTTCCACGGCATTTATTCTACTTTCATGCCTCTTCTGCCACGACCAACATTCACTTCCATACATAAGCGTAGGTACCAACACACCATTATGGACAGCCAGTCGTGCCTTTTTGGACATCGAACGGCTAGCCACAACCGCATGCAAAGCACCATTTACTTTATTTCCCGCATTTGCTCTCCTTTCCACATCTTCGTCAATCTTACCATCTCTTGTAAACATACTTCCCAAATAAACAAACTCATTCACCTGTTCAATACTTTCATCTCCTATCTTTACTTTACACTCCGATACATCTGCATCTCTTTCAAAAACCATTACTTTCGTCTTGCTTACATTAATTTTCATCCCTTTCATATTATATGCTCCATTCATCATAGTTACCATGTCTTGCAACTCTTCCACCGACGATGCAAGCAAAACTTGATCATCTGCGTAGAGAAGACATTTGACAGGCAATTCATTCATTTTCAATCCACACTCACTCCCTTTTAAATCTGTCAAACAACTATCCATGTATAGGTTGAACAGCCATGGAGACGCTACACAACCCTGTCTAACACCTCTGGAGATGCCAAACCAGTCTGTGAACGCCCCATTTATCCTAATACAAGCACTGGAATCCCTGTACAGCGATTTCAGTGCCCGTATCAAGCGAAAAATACAAATCTTTCCTCTTTATAATATTAGTATAGATGGGTGATAGCATCAGTTGCTATTTATTGCTATTAATAATGCAGTGTATGCAATTATTGTTTTTAGAATTGGCAACAGTATCATAGGAAGGAACTGTTCACTCGTGTATTTGCTAATGAAATGAAAAGACAATTTTCTTTGGCTATACGCCGGGGAAGTGTTAGTATGAAGAAATGTCGGCAATTATTCTGACACTACAGTTAGATGTTGAGTGTAGTTTCTTGGTCGTTATTTCTTCATGAATTTATGAGTTTTTACGTATCTCGTAGGTTTCAGAAAGTTTAATACAAGTGTTTGCTTTTTTGCACTAAATCCGCTAACAACTTAAATTGCGCAAGTTGACTTCTGCAATCGACTTTCACTGTGGACGCTTCTTCTTCTTTTCGTGTGGTTAGTGACTAACCTGGTCAGAGTTTATGCCGCCCATGGGCCTGTGACTTGGCTTCACATGCCATCGAGACACACGCTGCAAGTCGACATCTGGAAGTTTAACTATAAGCAAAAACAAATCGTTTTACTTACCAATAGTAGCATTTTTCATTGCCAAACTAAGCAAATAAATAGAGTCGTAAGTTAATTTTACCTGTGATAGCTACGTCCATATGGGAGGGTCTACTATGCAAAGCCATGATTTGCTTCATTATTGATAAAGATACAAGAGTCTCAATTTTAACCGATAACGCTCCGTAAATTATAGGAACCGGCCATAAACAGGCTCTAATAGATTTAGCGCTTAACAATTCTGATTTTCAGTAGTAGATAAAGATGCTTACAGATCTGAGATTTTCACAGTACGCTTTCGATCGTCGTACCTTCTGACAAAGTCAAAGAAGTACCCTACATGTTTGCTAGATTTTAGTCGATTGGACACATCAATTCCAAAAATAGTGCAAATATAAAACAACATAATTTATAAAATTGTGAACTCAATAATTATAGAATTTGAATTTCAGTATATTTAACCCATTCGTTTCTTATAACCGGGCATTCCATTTGGATGGAGACGCCAACTCTTAAAAGAAATATTGCACAAGCAATAAATATCATGAGTTCTCCAATATTCCTGTTAATGTTAGCCTGCCGCTTCCAACAGCTGAGCACAGATCTTCCCCCTTCAAATTTCAAAAGCTTCTATCATGCCTTGTTGGTCTAGTGGTCGCAAGCGTGACTGCTGAGCATAGGGTCCTGGATTCGATCCCCAGGTCGAGCAAAGTGATATTGGGTTTTTCCATTAGGGATTTCTCAGTAGCAGCCTGGAGTCTGGATTTGTGCCCGGTTAAAGGCAACAGGCTCGCCCCCTATTACATGGGACTTAAACGGCGAAACGAGGGTGTTACTAAAACACCTCTGCCTAACCCTTCGGGGAATACAAGGCGTGATGTTATATTTTCTATTAATTACATCTTCAGTTAGTTTTTCTATACAGAACCCGAACAAATTATCATTACTAGATCGTCTGTCGGGCCGTGGGCCGTCGACTGGGCCGTGTGAAAACTGCTACCTATTTTTGTAACGCGCGCACAAATAGCACTGTATGACGTCACCACAGTGTTTTGTTATTATAATCGCCCCTTTCGTGTGGCCACACTGCCGACTCCCGAGGTATAGTCCGATGCCACAAGTTTAATCTGGACGGAATATTACTAGCTTTTCAGATTTTTCCGAAACTATCAAAACATAACTTTAAATTATATTAAATAACAACATAACATAACATCACGCCTGTATTCCCCGAAGGGTTTTGCAGAGGTGTATAGTAACACCCTCATTTCGCCTTTATGTTTAAGTCTTACGTAATAGGGGGCGAGCCTATTGTCATCGACAAACACTAAAGTCGTCAAAAATCTGCTATTCCATACAAAACAATCAATGTTATTTCACAAAATGAATGGAACAGCAATCTTTTTCAAAAAAGTTGTAGAGAATGATGAGCAGAGTTCATGGTTTTCGGATGTAAAGCGTACCTGTCATGCTGTATATGTATAACCAAAATGTTGTAAGTACTGTAACCCGACCGAATTCTTTCTAAAGAAAGTTAAAAGCGTTCAATTTATTTCACTTTAAATCGCCCTCAGGAATTTATGAAATACTTTGATGGTTCGTGTGCAACCGTCTTAAAATAATAACATTACTAAACTGAAGGCGTGTTAATGCACAAACTAATTTTATGTATTGAAATATTTCGCTTAGTCAGAGCCGCGAACAGCGCCAGCATAAATTAGGACCATGTTTAGTTTATTTGCGTAAATTTGTAATGCAACCATCTCTGACTGCGTAGTCAGAGTTATCCAAAGTATGAAAAGATTTTTATAATCACCCCAAGACGCCGTAGTGGATAAAATGGCGTCCGTGGAGGGACGGATTATGAATGCAATTCCCCTCCGTTGCCGGGCAAGCGAATCGTAAGAGGTGACGAACCTGGCACCATAAATTGTGCCCGAAAAATTTCAACAGGCTCGTCACTACAAGAGGCGAAACGTGCGATCACCTCTGCTTATCACTTCGGGGACTACAGGCGTGAGTTCACGTACGAACGTATGGGCGAAATGATTTTGACGATACTCGGTTCATAGATAGAGTGTTCCTGGACTAGCAGATACGTACCTTCCCCTACGATCGTCCGATAAAAGTCGCCACGGGAGTAATCATGTCTGTGGATTTTCAAGGACAAATATAAGGACTTGGCAATCTGATGACTAAAATCATTCACCCGACACAACTTCAGTTTGGTGCTCACTTTACTCAGTTTGATCTAGCGCGTAACTACGGATTATTGTTATACACAGTATTACTAGCGTACCGGATATCAGTCGTATATAGCAGCCAAGAAATCTCCGAATATATGTAGCTAAGACAAACACTCTCCTTCACTTCAATCACACACTACGAAGGCTAATATTGGATTACTGCACTACATCTCCTATAATAACTTCCTCGAGATCTCGTGTTCGTCCCGAAGTGTGAGAGCCATTAATCTCATGCCGATGATAGGTTTTGTAATGTCTCGTAGAAAGATTTACATAACTAATGTTGCTAAGTGTACGTTTTACATATTTGCTTCAGAAACAGGAAATTGGAATGATAGAAGTTCACAAAAATAACGCATTGAACGAAACTTCCTCGCGTAACTGCCTCGTTGATTTAGTGTTAGCTATCGCGAATGCTGATCGTGAGGTCCTGATTTCCCAGGTCCGGCAAAGTGTTATTGGGTTCTTCTGTGTGGAATTCCTCAGTAGCAGCCCGGAATTTGGACTTGTGCCCGGTTGATGGCAATAGACTCGCCCCCTATTACATAGGACTTAAACATAACGGCAAAATGAGGGTGTAACTCTACACCTCTGTCCAACCCTTCGGAGAATACAAGCGTAATGTTATGTTATGTTTGAACGAAAATTGTGAGTCAGTTAACGGTATTTTAAGACCTGTGCAAACTTGTGAAAATCCTATAGCATTCGAAAAGATAACAAAACAACAAAATGGGAAATTACATTTGTTTTAGTCTGCAATGATTACTTTATTTCAAAGATCTTGGTTTGATTTGATACGCTGGTAGTCTTATTTCTAGTGAAACACGTAAAAGAGTACATACTAAATCGTTTTTACGTATAAAATATTATCTACTATAGTGTGACCAAAGTCTAGATAAATAAAATAATCTGTATACATTATAAAAGGAGAAACTGACTGATCTATCAACGCACAGCCTAAACCGCTGGGGTTAGAAACTTGAAAATTTTGACAGTACCTAGGTACCTTTCATAACGTAGGCATCCACTAAGGAAAGATTTTTCAAAATCCCTCCCCTAAGGGGGTGAAAAAAAATCACGCAAACGAAGCTGTGGGCAAAAGCTAGTTTAATATTATAATGACCTTTATGTAACATACTCCACTGCAACAAACCGAAAAACGAAAACTAAGTCTCTTTGCCTTATCCAAAATTCTTTAAAATAGGTCTAGGCCAAAGCAAAAAAGAAGGATCCATCAAACTGAACTATTAAAAAAATTCTATATACTCTGCAAGGTTTTATAGCTGTCGATATCCGCAAAGTTTTAATTTTATTATCGTAACGTCAGTGCAAAAGTTCGGATTCAAAAGCAGCGCGTGTTTTTTTAAAACAATTTTTCATCATCGGATTTTGGCAGTGATCCACGACATCCGTTGGACGGGAATATTTTTATAAATCAGCCAATATACTAGAATCGTTTGTATAAATATTGTATTATTTTGAACAGACACGTTGACAGTGAAAACTAACTTACGTCAGAGAATTAGATCTGTTGTTAATATATGATAGCATCCAGTCCAGACAGTATCGTAGAGAGAAGATGGATTCAATAATTCAAATGATTGGAAGGTAATTGAACTCTGAATGGGAGATTTAATTTCTAATGTATAGTATTTTTAGCAGTTAATTCAATGCTCTGCCAGAAGCCATATCCCTATGCAGAGCTTTATAAAAGGTGACGAAAACGTAGACTAGCAATTCATACAAGTTAAAAAGAAAATTGTTCATTGAGGTCAAATTAATAATAATCTCATTTCGCATGTCTGCTAGCAGAAATTTCTTTTAAAATAAGCAGTACCTTAAGTACCTTTGTATTAAATATTGTCAAGATTGTTTCCCATTAATTAATTTATTGTGTGTGAATCCTGATTATGGCAATATTCCTCTATAATCGTTAAGCGATCATTGGAAACTTATGAACGTTTCTGACTTGTGTGAGAGGTAGAAACACCAAAAACGACAAGACAACTTCACCAACTTTTGTACACATTATTTAAGTAAATATCTTAACCTATTTCTACCTTACTAGTGTTTCTCATACAAACTAACAAACGACTATTGATACACGTAAAGTAATGGCTGAACAAACAATGCAATGCATCATTACAATAAGAATTATAGACATAACCTTGTACTGTAACTGCTATTCTGTCGTTTATGTCATCAGTACGAGAACTTTCTGTGATAAATGTTACGTCATGTTCTGCGTATCGTAAATTAAAAAGACGCTGAGGGATTATATTAGATGGATTAGCAGCAGAGTCTACCTTGACATTGATATCATCATAATTAGAAATCTGCTTGGCAAAAGTTTTGATTAATGCGTTATCCCCCAAATATCGTTGGTTGTGAAGGCCCTTGTGCAGCAATGTTTGTCTGTATTGTTTTATATTAAAACATAACAACATCACGCCTTGTATTCCCTGAAGGGATCGGTAGACATGTTTTTAGTACACCCTCGCTTCGTCAGTTATGTTTAAGTCCCATGTAATAGGAGGCGACCCTATTTCCATCAATCGGGCACAAATCCAGAGCCCGGGCTGCTACTGAGAAATTCCTAATGGAAAAGCCCAATAACACTGCCTGACCTGGGATCGAACCCAGGACCCCACCCTCAGCAGTCATGCTTGTGACCACTAGACCAACAAGGCTGTAAGTGTTTTATAATGTTACACTCATTTCTGAATCTGCGGTGAAACTGCATCAGCGATAGTCAATTACACGAGGAGAGTTACGAAATAAGGGTAAGATGCAAGTTTTTATCTGGCTATACAGAAAAAACATAGGTACCTAAGTCTCACACAAACCGCTACGCGTCAAAACTTTTCTGTAAGTTGAGCTTTTAGAAGCAGAAATGTTTTTGAAATTAGAACATCTACAGCGTAAATACTTAAGTTTGACTTCTACAGACAATTTTGACATTTTACACATTGCAACTTACTTCAACATAAATCAAATCACTTCAAAATCCCCAACAAAGGTTGACAATGTAATATAATTGTTTTTGGCATGGCCGAGCGACTCCCGCGCACGTTTCCGCTCGCTAATTAGTGTTTATGTGCTAACGGTCGGTAATCGCACCTGCCGCCGTGCTTCTACCAAATGTTTGTGTTGTATTATTTGCTAGAACACATTAGTTGTGGACAGAGACGGCCTTAGGAGATAACGGGAAGATGGAAGGCCGTTAAAAAGATCTCTGTCAACAGATCGCACTTGTCCAATACGTAAGACATCTATCATAAAGTACTCTGTGACGTCTGTTCATTCTTCACCATCATTTTGTTGGATGTATGGATCTTGTGAAGAGTTTTCAGAAGTTTAACGTATAGCAAACATTTGTCTATTCATTCAACGTCGTCTTGTGGTGAAATGTTTATAAACTTAGACATGGATAAATGGATAGGCATAGACAGGATAAAAGCTCTCCATTATTCAAGTACTATCATGGCTCTTATAGTATTTATAAGATTGGTATGCCTTTCCTCATTATTGTTTACCGTAGCTACTTAGTCTTCAGTCTACTATAATAAAGTCATGATACTGACCATCCATGACCTTTTTCTTTCGTCCAGTTCCTCTATCTTACTAACTGTTAAAGGTACGACGAATGGAGCGTCGTCTCAATGTCGTAGCGATTACTTGGCTTTAAAGTTTTTTAATTGGATTCCTTTAGGTTTGAAGCTTCACAATGCATTTATTCAAAATAGACTTACTTAGTTATTTATGAAAATCAATGTTACAAAGGACAGTCCCCAAAAACGCCTGGCCTTTACCGCTTCTTAGCGTTTATGCTGTGAAGAAGAAAGGGCAACAAAGTCCCCAACAACACAGATCTGTCTACTTGTTTGCTAAATATTAACTTAATTATCATATTATATTACTATTAGCAAACTAAACTATTATTTTTTTGATATAGGAACGGAGCATACTCAGCCTCCTAGAAAACAAAGTGCTCAATTAATAGCCAGAAAATATTCGACTACTTAATTCGATTTAAATTCCTCCGTCAAGTCAGTCCCTGCACATGCCATAGTAACGAGTGCATGCACGACATAGATTTACTACTAAATAAATAATCGGTACGGAAGGACAATCGGCTATTTAGGGAATTACGACGCAGTGCAGACGTCGGCCAATCTCTAATAGGTCTTTACGTACTGGAGTAATTTATAACTGCTTTCTAGAAACACAAGACAAACATGTCATGCCGACCAATCAGGAGCCACGATTGTGGATTTAAATGACGTCATTTCAGTAAATAGAGAAATTTTAACTGCCAAGATGACACAAAGACAAGAGGAACAAAATATAGTAGATTCCGGAACATACCAATACTCGGCCTCGTTCCCTGGATGTTCTAGTGGTGGCAAGCGCGACTGCTGATGGTGAGGTGCTGGGTTCAATACCCAGGTCGGACAAACTGTTATTTAGTTTTTCCGTGCGGAATTCCTCAATAGCAGCTCGGAGTTTGGATTTGTGCCCGGTTGATGACAATAGGCTCGCCCCCTATTATAACGGCGAAATGAGAATGTTACTATACACCTCTGCCCAACCCTTCGGGTTATGTTATGTTACATAGTAATCTATATTAACTGTTCTGCCTAGCCTTTTCCCAACTATGTTGAGGACAGCTTCCAGTCTAACCAGATGCGGCTGAATACCGGTATTTTACACGAAGCGACTGCCATCAGACATCTGCAACCCAGTTACTGGGCAATGCCGATATCCTAAGGTTAGACCAGTTGTCAGACTTTTCGGGCTTCTGACTTCCCATAACAACTGTCATAGGTATTCGTATGACACCCGGGACCGACTGTTTAACGTGCTCTCGGAGGTACGGAGGGGTCTTGATGTGTAACGAATGGTCACCCATCCACGGACTGACCGCTGCAAGCGTTACTTAACCTCGCAAATCGTATGATCCGCGCGTTCATTAATAAGCCACGTGCCCCTCCAGTAATCTATATTAACTATTACCCATCTATTGTCTCCAGTCGTGCCTCAACATCGCCAGTTCCACAATCACAGGGGGGAACTCTCCCGCGACCTGGCACCAAGCAGGTCACGGTCACAGTCCAGGAGACGGTGGTGGAACCTGCGCAGTCGCAGCAGCAGCCCGCACCAACGGCGCCGGCTGTACGTCATCATCACCACGCGTCCAATGCTACTAAGGAGTTAGATGATCTGATGGCTTCGTTATCTGATTTCAAAGTAAGTGATGCATTTCTAACTTTAAAATATATTTTGTGGTACACGTTCCCATCTTCTGAGCTTCTGGTTAGTGCACCATTGGACATAACGCTGGGCATTTTCTTTAAGGAATGGAAGGGCTACGCTGTGCAAACGAGTTGGTAACAGTAGAAACATTCCACTTGCAACAGTGACGATACTAATGCCGTTGATTCAGAAAGCAACTTATGCCGGGTTCCTATAAACTAAAACGAATCCTTTTGCTTTCCAGTGGTAGCATTTTTTATTAACAAACTCGGCACATTAATAGACTCGTAAACTAATTTTATCTGTGATAGCTACTTCCATATGGGAGGGTCTACTATGCAAAGCCACGAGGTTTTTGCCTCATTATTGGTAAACATACAAGAGTCCCAATTTAAACCAATAACGCTCCGTAAATTATAGGAATCGGTTATTATTTAATTGAAATTATAACATAACGATCGATTCCATGCTATCCAAATTTTATTTTCGCGAACAAAAACTATCTGCTACCGGAAATAAGACTGTCACAATGCCCATTCTAAGAGTTATCCTGCCTTAAGTACTTCATAGACTTACACCCATATTCTAAGACGTTTCTTCAAAACTTACTCGACTCGACTCCACCTCGATTTGACATAAACGTCCTCGACTCGAGATTTTTCCTCAGTCGAGGTAAGGAATCATCTGTCAAACTCAAGGTACCTCAGAACCTACCTTAAGGAAAGAAGTGTCAAAGTTCTAATGCAATAAAAATTAATTTTGAAAATTTTGTCGAATATGCTTACGATAATCCTTACAATTTTTATCGCGGCGTTATTTGCGCGATGCAGATAATTCAAATTATGACGTAATGACTCCGTCGAGGAACCTTAAAGTTCACTCGAAATTGCGACTAAGAATACAATTTTAAAGCTGGTTTTTGAGGCCGTTCTGAGTCGAGTATGAGTTGAGTAAGTTTTGGAGGAACGTCTTAGAATATGGGTGTTACACGTGTAGCCCAATGTTGCTATCTTAATTCTAATCATAGTGAACGATGAGATTTGAGTTTATGTGGATCTAGAAATATGTGCCTTATTACGTGTATCGGATGGCGTGTGTTTATTTCAAAAGCTATCGGGGTGAAGGGCTTTTGATGTTTGATAGATGTTCATGATTCAGATGTTACATTAATACATGAGGCATCTTCATTATTCCTTAAATTTTCCCTTCCTTGTTAAAGAAAAATTAACTCACTGACGTCAAGATTTACATTATCAAAACAAATCTTTGGCTTCTGCGTCATTTTTATTAGATTCATACCGTAAATATTATGTTCTGCGCCGCAAAGCTTATGTAACGTAGTCATGAAAAAATTACTACACGAATGCATTACGCCTGAGAGGTGTTCAGTAAAATGATCCTGAAAAATGTTGGTAGAATAATAGAAAGAAAGAATCTCAATTCTACAGTCCTAATAGCCTAATGGCTAATGTCTTTTGTAAAATAAATGCCTATTGATTGCAATTTGTATGCAAATTACTTACTACAAATCACGTTCACATTGCATTACAAGGTTACTTGTAAAATAAAGGATAGTTGATGATTCCACAAGCTGCCAAAAAGATATCGGAGCTGGTGTCGTCGCAAAACCCGCCTCTAATACCATTGTTTATATCCTCTACTGTTATCACGGTATTTTTCATTCATGAACACGTATTTACTGAATAAACTCGAATTTATAATCTTGTGGGAACGTTTCGGTCGAGTTTACGATTCGATTCTGTAGTAATATACGAACATGTAATTGTGAGTCATCGCCAAACCCTAAGGTCTAATATCGGTCGGCATCTGTCACGGCCACCTCGGCACACTGCACTACAGCAGTCTCCTCTTTTTCGTTTATTATAATATTTACAACTCGCCTTTCTTGGGCCACGGCTATTTCCAGCCGCGCTAGAAGCCGTTCCTCCAGCGCTCGGCTCGTCTCCCTCGCACTCGCACAGAGCCAGCCGTCTAAAGATAGTTCCCAGCGTTACATCACAGGCGTGGTGGGGACGCGAGCTTATAATATTAGAGTACATAGACAAACATTTCACTCGGACGGCATTCGCTCCAATCCACCACGAACGGGCGGGTTTACTTCTGTACGTTGGGATTACGATGAATTTTCGATCGTTTACTTGGACTTAAAAATTCTGCTCTTTATAATTTAAGTCCAAATAAAAGATTCAAGTTCACTCCCAACTTCATTTATCCAACGTTTCTATTTTGCCATCAGTCATCAAGTCTATCAAATTCAGCAAAAGTTACTTTTTCTGATGCAATTCAGAAGCCCCTCTAATAAATATTTCGTCATTTTCTCAGGTAAGCGGCACAGGAGCAGGAGGTGAAAGCGGTACCCACGTATATCGCGAAAAGCGTGCGTGGCAAGAACACTACCGCAGCAACCCGCGACAACCAGAGTCCGCCTCTCTTGAACATATGCTCGGATCTCTCCGTGCAGACATGAGCCGCCAAGGAGTACAAACCCCCCAAAAGGGATGCTGCAACGCCTGTGAAAAACCCATCGTCGGACAGGTGGATATTCATCCGTGAAGGGAGCAGAATTTGACCTCAAACACCGCATAGCAAGACAGAAAATCACAGTGACATCTAATTCTGCTCCCAAAAGTGTTAAAGTGATTTTACTAAAGTAGTGAATGACGAACTGTTGTGTGATTCAGGTCATCACCGCGTTGGGTCGCACATGGCACCCTGAGCACTTCACCTGCGCTCACTGCAACCAGGAGCTCGGCACCAGAAACTTCTTCGAGCGCGACGGCAGGCCTTACTGCGAGCCTGACTACCACAACCTGTTCTCGCCCAGATGCGCTTACTGCAATGGACCAATCCTCGATGTTAGTTTCGGAACATTTACTCAACTAAAATCGGACTCTGAATTCATTGTGCTAAGGTGTTTCTTTTGATTTCAGAAATGCGTAACAGCTCTGGAAAAGACCTGGCACACAGAGCACTTCTTCTGTGCTCAATGTGGCCAGCAATTCGGTGAAGATGGTTTCCACGAGAGGGATGGCAAGCCGTACTGCCGCAATGACTACTTCGACATGTTCGCGCCCAAATGCGGTGGCTGCAGTAAGCCCATCATGGAGAACTACATCTCAGCACTCAACACACAATGGCATCCAGATTGCTTTGTCTGCAAGGTCAGTATTGGTCCCACCATTACAGGTATCTTTGCAGTTGGCTGAAATTGGTTATTTACACATAATGCCCGAATACGCCAGGTCAAGTATAAAAGACTCCTAAATATTCAAAAGTCCAAAAGCTTTTGGATATTTAGGACAATGTTTTTTAATATAATATTTACCTCACACAGGACTGCGAAAAGGCTGTCAAAGGCAAATCTTTCTATGCCATGGAAGGAAAGCCGGTATGCCCAAAATGCGTCGGAGTCGATGAGGATGAATAAAGGATGATGTCACCAATGTCCCCCTCTCACCATGAATGCCCCTCCCCAAATTTATTTTACAGCTATGCTCGTCGATATGAAACCACAAGGGAATGATCCAAACACACACACACACAAACACAGATGTTATTTACACACACACAAAAAAATGAAACAACAACACTAGTCTAGTAGTATGGATAGGGAAATTAATTTATGTAATATATTTTTGTAATATTATTGTAATGCTAAGATTTATAATAAAGAGAACAAAAATAAAAAAGAAAGAGAAAAAAAAATTAAAACAAATATAAATAAAAACAATACAAAACTATGAGATTGCGGATGTGCCCTCTGATAGGCATTCAAGGTCACGTGCGTACGCGCACGACAATGACCTTTTATCGGATCTCATTGTTGTTGCATAGGAAAGGACGTTGTGGGAAAAATGCAACGAAATTGTAGAGCAGGTCAAGTCCCGAGTATAGGATTTCCCGCTCGGCTCCCAAACTTTTCTATTAATAGTAGGGTATAATGACGTCACCGGAGCGTCTGCAGCCACACCGGCTGCTAGTAATCAGCGCGTTTTGTTTATGGGCCATTGGATTCAGCACTATTTTTAAAATCAGTACGTTCTATTTATAATCAGTAGTTACGCGGACAAATAAACGACGAATTAAGGGTTATAATGCTCAATAATAGTGGGATTATAACTGCTATAGTTACGAAATGAAACGCGTGAGCTTGCCAGGTTTATTGCGTAATTTGCAAACTAAATGTTTAGAAATATGTTTGGACTACACATAGGTACGGTTTATTCGCCGCAATATTTTATTCTTCTTTGTAGAATTTTAGAAATCCAAATCATCCCTTTAACCTTTTGAAAGCAACACTATAGACGTCTAAGCACTTCCCTCCATGCCACGCTACAAATTCATAACATCACACCTGTATTCCCCAAAGGGCTAGGCAGAGATGTATAGTAACACCCTCATTTCGCCGTTATGTTTAAGTACCATGTGATAGGGGGCGAGCCTATCGCCATCAACAGGGCACAGATTCAAACTCCGAGCTGCCAACGGAAAACCCCAATAACACTTTGCCCGACCTGGGGATCGAACTCAGGACCTCACTATCAGCAGTCGTACAAATTCATCGTAGTTTTTTTACGGCTATTAATTGACGTCGTTAACGGCCCGAGATTTTCGTTTGACGTCATAGCCGTCGATTGCGTTCAGAAGGTTAACGTAGTTAACTGAATAACTAAAGTCTTATTAGTTATTCGGGTAACTAGGTATTTTAAGGGGATGATTTTGATCTGTATCAAAATCATCCCCTTAAAATACCTAGTTACCCCTTAAATACTGTTATTTAACTAAAAGACTGATTTCAATGTTTTATAACTTTAATATAGAAGGTTAATCGAAAAGGGGGTACTAAGCCGAAAGGGTGTTAAAGTACACATAATAATGGATAACTTTTGTTCTACAACTTTCCCAAAAAGTCAATATTTCAAGAGAAATAGCTGTTCAAAGATTTCATAAAAAACACACTAAATTCTATCTATCCTCAGCTATGATCAGAAGTGTTTACATTTTACGTCATATTTGAGGTCAGGGATTAGAAACTCCATTTTCTGAATTTATAACTAAAGCAGAAATTAATATTTTTTGAAAAAACTAAATTAAATCGAATTGTTAAATTTTAACACCTTCTTTAGAACAATCATCGGTGATACGTTAAGTTGCCCGCGGCTTAGTACCCCCCTTTCCTTCTAACCTTGTACTAGTAATGCAAAAACTGTTTTTGTGAATAAAGAAAGAATATCTTTTGAGTGTAGTTGTATGACAACATAATTTTTCACGACATTACATGGCGAGATACAGCTTGTACGTTTCTTTTTACTGTGATAATGTGACATTTTCATGGATTCCCGCCAAATGATAATTGTCCAGCAAATAAAAATAACATTGAATGACGTAATTACTCATTCGTGGATGTAAACTCTATGATATTTTGTCAGCTTATTATTATATCATACAATTGTGTTGAATACACTGCCAAGTTCCTTGGGAAGAGCTGTCTATAGGGTGTAAACGAAATCATGTACCTACTTCCTTCAAACCTCGTGATATACTGCTGACATAGATTAACCCTGAAAAGGAAACATTTGGAGACAACAAAAAAAAAAAAAAGAAATAAACATGTGTTCTTAACGTGAGGCATTTTAGCGCCCTGAGTTAAATGACCGCGCAGCGAGTGATAGCCGCGCAATTCGCTCGGGCGCTAAAATACCTCACTTGAACACATGTTTATTTCTTGTATTTTTTTAATCCAAAAGTATCCCGTTCAGGGTTAATCTATGTCAGCTGTACATCACGAGGTTTGAACGAATTACATGATTTCGTTTAAGTACACCCTGTAGTTGAAATATACATTAATAATTTATTAATTTTAATGTATCTGTGGTTTTATTGACGTAAACAGACTTGAATAAATAAGTTTCTAACGTAACAAAACAAAAGTCAAACAAATTTTAAAAAAATACTGTTTCTCAATGGAAAATACTGCAAGCATTTATAGAAAACTACTCGATTAACAACAAAAAAAAAACTCAAGTTAGGGCTAGAGAATAATGCTAAATAAAGTCTAAATAAAACTTTGTATTTCTGTTCTCAATATTTTTAAAATAATTATTTGTTTTCCCACGATTTTATACTAGATTTGCTAATCAGTGTTCTACCAGAAAACCAAACTAAACATTCAAATAACACACACATAACATCATTGAACATAACACATATATAACATCGCACTTATTATTCTATTTAACGGGATAAGCAGAAGCATTAGGGTGCATTTAAATTAGTCATTACGAGTAACGATATTCAAGTAGGGTGCGTCCGGTGCACCCAGGGCAGTCAGCCTTGCTACCAACCTTGATAATAATATGATCTAATAGCAGCATAGCAGTGATAGCCTAGTTGTGAACGCTTGCCTTGGTCTAAGTTCGGTCCCGGCACGTACTATGCGTGCCAAATAAGAATAGCACTGTCAAGACGCCATTTTGTTCCGCAATACTCGTGAACTTCATTACCAAAGTGTAAGGTGTGCAAAAAAGTAAATAAAGAAATTATATTCAGTTTAATTATTTTTGTTCACTTTTTTGGTATTTCTTATCAATTTTACGCCAAATTAATTACACAGTAATTATATTATTATTATGGCGACATATTAGGGTGACCAGTAGCATTTCGTGAAGTTAACTATATATATTGGTTCATTTCTTTAATGAATACTGTTTTCAAATATTATTAAATTATCCAAAATTATCTATTTATGGAATTCAATAAATAATATTTTATAAAAATGAGTGTAAATAATAATGAAATCTATGAATAAAAAAATATAACATTTTTTTTTTCATAGTATTTTTTTGCTGGCAGTACCAATTTGACAGCTATCGTGTGAAGTTGTAGCAAGCGCGATCCTATTCTTATTTGGTACGCATAGTACCTCTGACTTTTCGAATTCATCTGCGGATCAGAATGTCATTATCACTTGCGTAAACGGTGAAAGAAAAACATCGTGAAGAAACCTGCACACCTGAGAGGGCTCCATAAAGTTCTCGATGGTCTGTGTAGTCTGCCAACCCGCACCAGGCCAGCATGGTGGACTAAGGCCTAAACCCTTCTCATTGTGAGAAGAGGCCCGTGTCCAGCCGTGGGACAGTAATGGGCTACTTATGTTATGTTTGAACTAATCTCGTATAGCTAGTACCAACACAAGGGATAATAAGAAGCAGAATCATTAAACCTTTGTTAAGATATATACAGAAGCCAGAGGACACTCCAAAACGCCACTTGTTACATATTTAATATACATAATTAACCCATTGCTGTCCCACTGCTGGGCACGGGCCTTTTCTCAGAACGAGACGGGTTTAAGCCTTAGTCCACCACGCTGGCCTGGTGCGGGCTGGCAGACTTTTACGCCTACAATTTTTTTTTTACATTCTCGTATTTATCATTAATAAATTGTCCGTCTAATAATTCACACCATTTATGAAAATATTGCGTAAAACGTTCTTGATTTAAAACAGCTTCAGCTTATGTACTTTAATATATTTATAAACATTCTTAATGAATGTATAACAATTACTAAAACAATGTTTTCGTGGTAATAATAGTTTGGTTCTCCCATAGTTTTAATTCTACCGTTAAAAATGTTTATAAAATAGACAGAGGGTTATTTACCTATTATTTAAGTAGATCAGGGTTAACATTATTACATGTTGTTGTTGAACTCAGTAAAATACACACACTAACGCAATTTCTTAGACAAACAACGCTCAGATTGGAAGTTGACCAGACCACAAACGTACGCAGCGCCCTCTCAGTAAAACTTTGAAGAAATAACTCTATTAGCATTAAATTAGTTTTTCTTTTTTTTTCAGGAATGTCGCGAGCCTTTCCACGGTGGCTCTTTCTTCGAGCACGAAGGTCAGCCGTACTGTGAAACTCACTATCATGGGAAGAGGGGTTCCCTCTGCGCTGGTTGTCATAAACCCATTGCAGGCCGTTGCATCACCGCCATGTTCCGAAAGTTCCACCCAGAACACTTCGTATGCGCATTCTGCCTTAGACAACTTAATAAAGGAACGTTCAAAGAACAAAATGATAAGCCCTATTGTCACGTGTGCTTCGATAAGCTGTTTGGTTAAGTGCTGACATGTCATGTGACGTCACAGTGCTGGAATATCATCTGTAGTCGAATATACTAAATTCAAAATGAAATCGATTTGGATTTAACGATTAGTTTTGTACAAACGATGCGCGTTCGAAATATAAAAATAAAAACAAATGGCGCTGTGACTGAAAATCGAGAATATCGACTTATGATTGCAGTATTTTTATTGTAAAATGTTCAAATTATGAAGGCAATGGTTCTAATTAATATAACTAAGTGTCGACTTTAAGTCGTGCTAGTGCCATACGTCGATTACAAGAGAAATGTATGATATTATATAAAAACTGTTTACGTCATAACAATGTAAAAAAAATACTAACTTTATTTATGTTATAAAAATCAGTTTTAATACACCAATAAAATGACAATGACATAAAAAGATTCGTCTAGAAACAAAATGAAAAATGAGATTATCTCTAGGTCAGAAGGATTATAGTTGTAAATACCTCTTTATCAACAGATAGAGTAAAGCCAATTGAATAAACAGGTGTTTTTTTAAGATAAAATATTGTTGAAGCATCTCACGTCTTCATGACTGAATTTCCTACTGTAATAATGCACAATACCTATTAAACTCGCCCCCTATTACATGGGAATTAAACATAACGGCGAAATGAGGGTGTTACTATACATATCGGCATTGCCTAGCAGTCTGATGGGAGTCGCTCCGTGTAAAATACTGGTATTCAGCCGCATCTGGTTAGACTGGAAGCTTACCCCAACATAGTTGAGAAAAGGCTAGGCAGAATGAGGGTGTTACTATACACCTCTGCCCAATCCTTCGAGGAATACAGGCGTGATGTTATGTAATATTTAATAACGATATTCACAATTAATCGACGATAGTTGGAGATTAATTATCACTTGCGTTAACGGTGAAGAAAAAATCGTGAGGAAACCTGCACACCTGGGAGAGCTAAAAAAGTTCTCGATGGTGTATGTAGCCCGCCAACCCACTGTGTGACTTAAGATCAAAACCTTCTCATTTTCAGAAGAGGCTCTTGTCCAGCAGTGAGACAATAATGGGCTGATTATGCTAATCGACGATACGGGTTTTCGATATCTTTGGCGGTAAATCCATATCTGTCATGTTTTTGATGATGTTATATATCTTATCATAACTCTATAAAGTTATTTGATACGTATAGTTAAGAATCTGATAAGCCGTCTGTAGACCTGGTTCTTCGCCTTCCGCTTCCGACCAACCCACCTTGATGGCCCATCTGGCTAGGACTCCCTCAAAAAGTTGGTCAATATTTTTATTTTTGTTCAACATCACTGGGTAACGCTTGTACATGTTCATCACCAGCTTATAGCAGTTCAATGTTGGATATAGGACTTTACAATTGCACGCCTTAGCCTCTTACATACTAACTATCTTGTGAATATCGTCGCTGCACCCAGCCTAAAGGCGTCCCACAATACGTTTACCGATTCGCGGTCTCAGAAGGATACGTATGTAGCCCCCAGTCATCGACTCTACGCCTTATATGGCCGGCCCATTGCCACTTAGCCTGTGGCTGTGTGGTGTAGCCCGTGGGATATGTCGATTACTTTGATTATCTGTCGGATCACCTTGTTTCGGATTCCATCCTTCAGGGAGACTCCGATACAGACCGCCGACTCTCCCCTTTCAGAGTTCGCTGAGCGACTTTTACCAGCTTGTATCCACGTCTCGGCTCCATTAATCATGAGAGGCAGGAAGCCCTGATCGATTTGGCTCTGTGGAATAGTCGACGAGAAGTCGCGTCGTAGCTTCACAAATACTTATAATTATTGTGCATTATTTTAGTAGGATTTTTTGCTGTTCATAACTCGAAAATTTGAATCACTTATGATTATAAGTTTTATCGAAACAGTAGTATAGAAATGTAGATGGAATACGCCTACAGCAAAGCTTTACACAGTTGTCATTGACAATGTACTTTATTAATATTAGTTATTTACTTTATCAATTGAAAGAAAATCTTTAGACAAGGGATCTTTATGACATGAACGTACAAAATTATCACAGCCATATATAATGTATGTATAATTAAAATTTTAAGATCATACAATTTCAAAGTGAAATCTGTTGTTTAAGATTCAAAACAAAATCACAAAAAAAAGAATAAGCTCACATTATAACATTCTAGTAATTATCAATGTAGTCTAACTAGTGCATGTGATTTAAACTAATTAAGTATAGCGTTTATACTAAAAATCGTTCTACGACTAGATAGGATACAAATTTTGGAAATGTTATTGCAAATAGTGCTATAATTGTACGGTCTAAAATGTCTCAGACATTAGTTTTAGTTGATAAGGCTTAGTTTGCTGCATTTTATGGGGAAAACACGACGGAATATTGAAACACCCTAATTGGCTCTAGCGATAGCGATGAGTAAGTACATGTTATATTCAAATTCCTACTTGTGAAGCCTGAAAAAAACCAAAAAAAAGGTTTTTCAGTCACATGAAGAGCTACTGACTTCTAAACTACCTAATTCTCACTATAGCGACGTGTAAGCGAGATAAACAATCCAGTTTAAGCATGGAAACTACTGAATGGAAATAGCTTCATTTAATTTGTTGAAGCTATGTTTCGTCGCTGCAACAGCATCGAGCTCGCCGCCATTTGCATATTAGAGAATCACACAGCTGATAACACATAATACCGTCGTGTATTCAAATTAGGAACGCCATCGTGCTGCTATGACAATCCGATAGTTTTACATGCATTTTATTTATGTTATACGCTTTCAGTAATATAATCGATTTGACTCAATTATATCGATAAGTTGTGTATCTTCCATTAGCGTTACGCTGTACAGTTATTTGCTATGTTGTTATTATATTTTTATTACTCTATTTTACGTTATTGCTTGAAGTTCGTTAGAATGTGCCAAACTTATCGGGCAGGCTTAGGGCCGGCGCTCACGGGTAACATAATGTTTGAATAATGTTTTTATTCGTTCGAAATGTTATAACAACTATGGATAGGTGCTAATTCAAATAAAATTATGAGTTTTCATAAGTTAGATATTTATATTGTCGAAAGTAAAACTCACAGTCGAACTATGTATAAAGGAGACAATTGCCTGGTTTCTGAGTTAAGTATTCAACACTAAGGGCCGGTTGTTTCACGACTACATTACTAACGGGTAACAGTTAAAATGGCGTTAACGATGGTTAAATAAAAATAAGCGTTGTTTCACGCTTTGTCGTTCTTGATATACGTCAAAAGACATACAACGCTCTGCGTTTGACGGACGTTAAAATTCCTACGTAATAGTTAATATTGACTAACGTAACATAGTTTTACTGAGCGTTTGAAACAATCGGCCCTAAGCAAGATATAAGCGAGGTTCTAGCATGATTTTTAAGTAAAACTCTGTACAAAACGGTTCTTAATTGTTACTTCTTAATTGGTAAGCTCACTCAATCGTAGACTTTGTCTCTATCTCCTCTGACCTAGACTAGAGTCAAGAGCAAACACATTTCAAATAAAAAAAAAAACTTATCTTGTACTTATAATTTTTAAATCAGGAACGGGTCGATAATATCGCCCTGATAATGGTGCTGGCGTGTTAATACGCTTCGATTAAAATAAGATTATTACCTACTTATTGATTTACAATAGGTACAGTCACGTGTAATAATATGTATACACATAGCGAACTTAAAGAGCGAATTTCTTTTAGGGAATAGTTTGTATTTAAGAAATATTCGATACCATGATTCGTATGTATTTGTAGAAACTAAGTGTGTAATATTTCATAATTCAAATAGATATTTTAGAAGAAAATCGCCTTTAAATATCGCTGTGTATACATATTAGTACACGTGACTGTACTCAAGGTAAAAACAAATCGCAACTGAAGACACCTTTTATCTCCGTGATATAACTGTGACAGTTAAATTGTAACATTGTAACTCAAAATAACATGTTGTGTGCGTCCATGAGCGCCGGCATTAATTTTATCGCTTCAATTAGCTTGATAACAATGGTAACGAGTGTTAGCTACATTACCCGCGACCGCCTGGAAACGTGGGTACTGTAGGATGTTAGTAACGTACTGTACGAGTATGTAATCTATGAGACACGATTTTATTGAATCTGTAATATTTTAACAAATATATTTAATGTTTTTTTAAAGCTGTTGTTTTATTATAGTCTGTGCGCAAGCTAGTCATCGCCTGAGGTATGAGAGCGGCAGGAGGGGGGTGCGAAACATCAGACGCGCTCTGTCAGTTTTCTTTCCATGTTTACCGCTCATATACTTCAGGAGATGACTAGCATTTGCATGCGGACCTTAACACCGTTAAATGTAGATATTTATTAGCAAATCAATTATAACTACACAAAATTTGAATTTATCAGTTTCGTCATATCCCATTTAGTCGTAAATTTATATCGACTGAAGGATATCCTTTTCTGAGTGGCAGACGATCGTTTATAATATCACTAAAACACAATTTTATCAACTCTTCGTCGTGGATACTAATGCCACATTAAATATTTTTTAATTAATTTATAAAACATAAATTAATAAGTAGTGATAGCCTAGTGGTTGTACGCTTGCCTTCCATGCAGGAGGGTCTGAGTTCGATCCCGGCCCGTACCTCTAACTTTTCGAATTCATTTGCGGATCAGGATTTAATTATCACTTGCAAGAACACACGTGAGAGGGTTCCATAAAGTTCAATGGTGTGAGAGTCGGCCAACCCGCACCAGGCCAGCGTGGTGGACTAAAGCCTAAACCCGTCTCATTCTGAGAAGAGGTCCGTGCCCAGCAGTGGGGCAGTAATGGGCTAATTATGTGTATCTTTACATAGTATAAAACAAAGTCGCTCCCGCTGTTTGTCTGTCCCTATGTATGCTTAGATCTTTAAAACTACGCAACGGATTTGTGATGCGGTTTTTTTTAATAGATAGAGTGATTCAAGGGGAAGGTTTATATGCACCACATTAGTTTCTACATTGCACCCTTGCGAAGCAGGGGAGGGACGCTAGTTATGTTATAAAACATGTGAAACGAACTTTTGTAGTCTTTTGACACTATTTAGAAGAGAAATAAACTTAACCGGCTTATTATATTTTGTTTCTAACATGTTATAAAATACTTATAAAAATCGATATCGTGAGTTATCATTGAATCGACCTACAAACCAATCGCGGTCGAAAACAGGTGTGTGTGCATAATTTATATCATTACCTATTGATTTTCATTCGTCCTTCGCAGCGCACTGTCTATAGGTAGGTATATATACTTTATTTTATTTGACTTAGAGCGTATGTCCAATCCTACAAATGTATCCCCAAATAGAGTAATAGACCGTTATAACTATTTTTGAAGGCGGTTTATTTCAGTGGCGTAACTACCTATACCACCATAGGTCCGTGGCAAATTCATTGGATGGGGCCCCAGTAAAAAATTATCACGTAATTTAATTTTAATAAATCACTGAAGTAGTTACCCAACAGAATTACAAAAAAATTTTACTTAATTTTGTTAAAAAGGTTAAGTACCTACGTTGCTTCTGAGCTCGCGGCCTCTTATGCCGGGGCCCCGTCGAGCCGGGAGCCCGTGGCATTTTGCCAGCCCTGCCTCCCTATAGTTACGCCACTGGTTTCTTTTCTACATAGTTAAAATGTAATCAGGGTTAGTTCATCGCCATTTATCGAGCAAGCACTGCATTTGAGCCGATCCTTACATCCCAAGATATCAGGGTGGTGTGGTTTCGACTTTTAACAGCCGACCCCTGGTTCCCATAACATGAGTTTAAAAACTGTTCCACAAATTGCCCCTCAGTAGTGTAATGTATAATGATTATAACCCCACATAGATACAATTTACGGATTTTCCCCTTAAATTATTTTATCGAACATCAGAATGTAAAATACGCGAAAATTCCATTACATTTTATGTTTTGTAAATAAATTATTCATACCTATATTGAGCGCTGATAAGGATATTGTTAACTAAAACTGCTGTTTAAATACATACCTAAATACATTTACATAAGTAGGAGGATAATTAAAAGTTGCGGAAATACAAATATATAGGTAGCTTGACGATAAAGTCTAAACGGATATTATAATTTTATTTGTCAATGCCGTGTCAGTTAGGTAATATTTTCACAGGTGATAAATGTTTTATAATATAAGACGCTCCAAGTTAATTTAAGAAATGAATTTGACTAGCCAAAACTCTACCAGAGAAGTTATATTTAGGTACTTCCAGTTTAAATTTTATAATGTATGACTAGTGGCGCCCCCATATTTCGTACTTTTTCTGCAGAGTAGGATTTTCCTTTTTTTATTGTTGGAAAATCCTCATGGATGTCCCTCGCCCGGGGCAGGCGAGGGGGTCTGCCGTACTCTTACCGGCTAAAAACCAACGGTGTACCTTCTCCTGACCGTTCGGCCGGGGCCGCGGGATTCGCAAAAGCATGCACCGCAACCCCGGCAGGGAGCTGGAATTTACCTAGTGTTCCCTATATCCATAATATTCCTAATAAGTGAACTTAGGAATTAAGGAAACAGAAGTTCTGAAGTAAATCAATTTGTGAGCGATTGTG